>JAPDNY010000005.1:215314373-216514373 GCA_029375565.1 Gekko gecko
CACAAACATGATGCCGGATAAGCTGGCCATTTGTGACCGGGAAAGTACTCTTTCGATTAGGCTCCTTTCTCTTCTTTTGACTGCAACCTGAATGTAAACTGGGTTTACTTAAATGTAAGTTTACCTTTTTTTGCAATATACTTCCTGGGAGATTTATTTACTGCACTCAGTATCACATGTCCATGACTGGGCAAACTCTGCTGTATTAACCAAATTTCCAAAAAGATCAGGCCCATGGCCAGGATTCTTTTAACTTGGGGGGGCTTTTTAAAAAGGGGGGCACTGAAATTTACACACAGCCCTGTGCCTGCACAGCCCCCCTTCTCCCCAAAGCATTTAAAGGGTCCCTTTAAGTAGGGCCACACGCCTGCACTCCAAGCCGCGAATTTGTGTCTTGGAGAGCAGGCATGCACTAGCCCCCTCCCTCGCTTCTCTCATTTGAAGCAAGTTGCTGAGAAGACATACAGAGAGCTGCCAGGGGGAGAAAAGGCAGTGCAAGGCAGTGGCAAGCACAAGAAATAAGTTGGGGGACCTGGCCAGGGTGGTAAATTGGGGGGCTGGCAGAAAGGGAGCGCCCAAAATGCCCCACTATAGCTACGGGCCTGGAATAGATGTGCAGGAGTATGTGAACTGGCCTTGTGATTTGGCAGCGCTAGCTGAGATAGAAGTCCTTGGGCTCCGTGGGCCGTCAGCCTGGCTGTTCTGCATACGGCTCCCAGGTCTGGGCTGTACCTGTCGCAAAGAGCACAGAACCTCTCGGGCGAGGGCAGTTCTGCTTAGCAAGTTCCATCAGGGCGCTAAAGGGCTGGCACTCCTAACTCATCGTCAGATAATTAGCACTTAGCAGCCGCCACCACATTCTTTACCTGCATCTCTTCCCGCTGAATGAGATTTCCTGTCTGTGCAATCCATAACCCTCTCCAGAAGCACCTTGTCTAAAGGGAATAGCTTTCCAATAAAAATTCCATCCATCCCAGTCCTATCCTTTGCCTGAAAGAGATGGGTTCTGGTATGGCTTTCCATAGCTGAGATGACACCTCTGCTCTGCTGGGTGCGTGTGGGATGCCGGGGCTGTTGCTTCATGAGCGGATAATTGCACCATGCTGATGGCACACGCGCACTCAGGAAAACCCATTTCCTGTGCCTGGGTGTTCTTCTGAAAGACTGCCTCCTACAAGAGGCCATAAATGGTCTATTCTTAGCTGCTTCCCAATGCATGCAGATGTCTCCAGAAAGACACCCCCATGCACTGAGATCACAACAAATGGTGATTTGTGTAAACTATGGTTTGTGTAGCTTATTGCTTAGTCTGAGAGCCACTTTGGTGTAGTGGTTAAGTGCACAGACTCTAACCTGGGAGAACTGGGTTTGATTCCCCACACCTCCACTTGCAGCTGCTGGATGACCTTGGGCAAGCCATAGTTTTTTCAGAGCTGTTCTCTCAAGGACAGTTCTGGAAAGAGCTCTCTCAGCCTCGCCTGTTGTCTGTTGTGGGGAGGGGAAGGAGTTTGTAAGCTGCTCTGAGACTCCAAGTGAAAGGCAGGGTATAAATCCAATCTCCCCCCCCTTCTTCTTCTTCTTCACCCAACAGCGGTAAGTAACAAACCTCAATTTACCCATAAACTCCAGTTTGTCTGCTTCTGGTTTCTTTTTCACCTTTGAGCAGGGAGGATATCTTGCTTACACTGTCATCTCAGAGCCAAACTACTTACTACACATTTCTTGGAGTCTGACCCTAGGCTAGGTCAACAGACAAGATCAGGGAGCTCCATACTTCCCAGGCATGGGTGGACATTGTGGAGGGGCCATAGCTCAGTGGTAGAGCATCTGCTTGGCATGCAGAAGGTTCCAGGTTCAATCCTTGGTGTATCCAATTAAAAGGATCAGGTCTGGTGATGTGAAAGACCTCTACCTGAGATGCTGCCAATCTGCATAGACATTAGTGATCTTGATGGACTAATGGTCTACTTCTATATATGGCAACTTTATATGTTACTGTTATAAACCGTTTACAAACCGACGCTCCCTTTTAGGGCCTTTGCTATTTCTTGTGGAAGTAGATGCCACAAGTTAATTATGTATTGTGCAAAGAATTGCTTTCTTATGCCAGGGCTTTTTTTCTGGGGAAACACACTGGAACAGAGTTCCGGAGCCTCTTTGACAAAATTCTTTTTAAGCTGCAATCACATGCGTCTTTGGATACAACAGAGGTGCGAATGCCTGACGGATCTAAAGGGAGCAATCAGACAGCAACATCTGGGAAGCATCCCGTAGTCATCAGCAACCCATGTTGCTCTGCTGCAGAAGCAGAGTTAAAAAGACACCGGGGAAAGTCAGCTAGTAAACGGGTTCCAATGGGCCATGGATGGACTTTCTCCTGTCTGATCACTCAACCACGCTTTCAAGCCATCGGGATGGTCTGTTCAGGCCATCCTGGTTTGGTGCTGGTTCCTCCCCCTTCACAGTATGCGCATCATCACATACTCCATAGGGGGCCCTCAGTGTGGGGGTGCGATTCCTCGTTTATGTGCATGGGAAACAAACGGCCAAAAAAGAAGACTCACCCGCAGTTGCATCTGATCACACAGTGATGGCTACAAAGGGCGGTGTGATCTTGCAATTGCGTGTCAAATTCCTCCAGAGGGAATAGCCTCGCTTCCCCTCCGCTTCAACTGGTGCATGTGACCGCAACCTTAAAATGTTTAAAAGTTCATGAGTTCTCAGTATACAGATTGAAAACTTCATTTCTCCCTTCAGAGTTCCGGCACCTCTTTTAAACCAAAAACAAAAACCCTGCCTGTCCCCAAATCTGCTGTCAGTGGGCGACTCCAAGTCATAGCACTAAGAGAAAAGCAGAAAATGTCCTCTCTATTCCCACACCATGATTAATTTCATATACCTCTAATCTATTATGCCTTTTGGAGGAAAGCACCAAACAAGATGCTTGGAGTTCCATGTTCAGAGCCACCAGATTTTTAGTTACTTCTAGTATTAGCGGTGTAGTTGCCCAGTTCTGAGACAGCAGCATTCAGGGAGGATGGGGAAGTTAAGCTTTCACCCCCATGCTGTTTTCCCAGCCCAAAATGGCCCCGGGGGTTTGCTATTTTCCCACTGGGTATAAAATAAGGCTACACATAACAGTGCCCATACATTTCCTCAGCAGAGCTAATTGTGGCTTCCTGGGATCATTTGGGTTTGGGGAAAAGGTGCAGAAGAAAAGTCAGGTTCCCTTTTGGTACACTGCAAGTCAGCGAAGGTGAAAGATGCACACGCAGGGATACTTTCACACATCTTTATTTGGTAAGGTTAGAGCTAGGAGAGATGCTGGGCTAAGCATAAGCCATCGTTTGTTCCAGCCAGTTGATGTAGTTACAGACCTTGGTGAAGACGCTGGGCACCTCCACTCGGGAGCACTCTTCAAAGCCCCAGGAACTGATTCCCTGCAGCTGATTGTTGCAAACGAGCGGGGAGCCAGGATCGCCCTGTGGAGACATTGCGGGATCACTTTCGGGGGTAATTCTTAACCCATTGATTCCTGTCCAGGCCAAAGAGAATCCCTGAGGTGTCTGCATCCCTTTACAGAGTCAGAGATGAAATAACCACTGCACTTTTAGGCTACTGTACCAAGCTGTTTAGTGGAAGACCTAGGTACCCTTTTTCTCCTATGCCTGCATTCCATTATGTGCTTCTCTTCAAATGTTCTCCTCAATCAATTGTTGTGGGCGGGGGTGATGGCAGGTAACTCTAGGAATCACCAGAAATTCTATGGTTTTACCATAGAGTTTCTGGTGATTCCTAGCACTACCCCATGTCACTTCCAGGTTTTCCCTGGAAGTGAGGTAGTGGTGCAGCTGATGTTGCATAACCCATGTTCCCACTCCCAACACTCCTATTGGTTGCCAAGTATTTGGCAGGTTATTTTGCCAACAGGAGGAATAATAGGTGTCACTTGTGCCACCTTGGGCCGTTTGGGGCAGGAAAAATTGCCCTTTTGTTCTGTATCTGCCACACAAGCTGCTTGAAAGGCACAGAAGCCTTGGCAAGGAAAAAAATCTGGCATCACTAAAAGAAGCCGCTTAATTAGTCTTGTTGTTTGCCAATTAATCAATAACTAAGATAAGATGGTTACAGAATAGTACTGTCATTATCTTTTCTGGCAGGCCTCTTCCTTGGCAGGCAGAAATTCAGCAGAGGAACCTTTTCTTAGGATAGAGGTGCTAGAGAAGCCCTGACCCATAGGATTTCTACTGGTCATGCAGCTATTAAATATGGCATGCATTGAGAAGGGACTTCAGTCTTCCCTCCCTGCCAAACGCAATGGCCCTGGGGCTGAGCTCTTTGGTCTGTTGGAGAAACCTGGAAATATCCCAAGGAACAGGGGAGTTTCCCCAAATACTGTCTCCCCTTGGGACATTTTCCCCAACCAACCTATGTTTCCCCAGCGTGTGAATTGACCTCTTAGATCTTTGGGTCCTTTCCCATTTTTGGTCCATGACAGTGCTAGCAAAATGGAATGGTGGTGGTCCAGACTAAATAAATCACTATTTAAGAACCAAGTCCCAAAACATATTTTTGTCATCAGGTCGCAGCCAACTTATGATTATGACGACCCCACCCCCCGTGTGGTTTTCAAAGCAAGAGATGTTTTGCCATTAGCTACCTCTGCATAGCAACCCTGGTGTTCCTTGGAGATCTCACATCCAAGTACTAGCCAGGTCGACCCTGCTTAGCTTCCAAGATCTGATGCAACTGCGTTAGTCTGGGCTATCCTGGGTCCCATTAGACTGCATTTTTCCGAAAAGAAGGTAGAAATGGCTACATCTAGCAGAGCAAGGCTGCTCACCTTTTCTAGGATGAGGGGAAGAGCTTCAGCTGCTGAATTTCTGCTTGCTGTTTAGCAGTGCAAGACAGAGGAGCATTGCCTGGAAAAGCTGGCAACCCCTATCCCCTTGGGGCCTCAGTGTCTTGTTGACCAGGTGCAGTGTTGGGCTTTCGTTACGCAAAGAAGCACAGTTTCTGTGAGTAGCAGAAAGTGACCACTAGGGGGCAATGCAATCGCTGCTTTTAGCTAACCGTCTGAAAGGGGAAGCTGTTTGTTATCGGTCCAGATTCCAAGAAGATATCGTTCATGGGAAAGAAAACCAGAATGAAGCAGCTCTCATTTCAGTGCTTAGCATGAGACCTTTAAGTATGTTACCTTTCCTTGACTCCTTATTGCAAGTGTTATAACTGTTCGTCATGAACCTCTTTGAGCGTTTTTAATTAAGACTGTGGGAGACTGATGTTTGTAAATACACAAATCTAGAATGCGTTTGCAAGTTCATCCCATGTCAGTCGATGCATCCTTGAAACGGCTGTGCTGCTTATTGCTTGCTGGGGGTCAGAAACGGCAGAAAATGCATTCTCCTTTCCGCAGATTCTCTATTTCTGCCTTTCAGCCACGTCCCCTTAGTAAGCATCTGAGAATCTCTAAACAGAGAGCCAGTGCAGCATAGTGATTAGTGTGTCAGGCTCGGACCTGGGTGACCCAAGTTTGAATCCCAGCTCTACCACTGACCTTAGGCCAGTCACCCACTCTCAGCCTGACCTACCTCACAGGGATGCTGTGGAGATATAATGGGGGTGAGGAGAATGATATAAGCTGCTTTGGAGAGAAAAGTAAGGTATAAAAGAAGTCAGTGAATAAATAGGACATTGTGCAATTTATGCTCTCTCTTTCTTCTAGGAAGTGTGTGTGTGTGTGTAAGTGTAATCTTGCTTTACCTGGCAGGAGTCCGAACCGCCCCTTTTCACAGTGGCACAGAGCATGTTTTTCTTCACGCCATTAGGATAGGCCTCCAAGCATTCTGAGTTACTCAAAGTTGTGATATTTCCACAATGCAAAACATCTGGCAAGAGTACTGGGAAGGAAATAAGAGCAATTATGAAGAGAGTTGTTATTTTTTTTTAAAGAAGAATGCTCAGTTTTTTAAACAGTGCTACAGGGGATTGTGAGTCTCCAAGGAAATAACAAGCCTTTTTGTCTGGGTTGCTGATCTGGGACGATTTGCAAGAACTTGCCTCTTTTGCTTGAATCCTAGGTGTGGCAAACAGTAGTGTTTACCCCACTGTGATATGGCGGGACCCAGGTGCATAATAAGCCTATGCACATGATTAGAGTTCTTAGGTTCTAATCTGGAGACCGTTCCTTTAACAGCACCTAGGACTCCATCCTTTTTTAGAGGCAGAGTCTGCCAGTGCTGCATTTCCTGCCCCAGCCCTGATGCTCGTAATCCTTCTCATCTGTAAATGCAAGTAGAACTTCAATTTGGACCTCAAAAGACAGGGGATACAGGTGAGCGGTGGGACGCAGTGGGGAACACAGCAAGATGTGGCTGGAACCAACGTCCCCTGTTGTGTTGATGCTTTTAAAGAGAAAGGGGCATGTTCCAAGTGGGATACATGTTTCTGATCATCCTGTAGGGATCTGAACCTCCCAGGGGTTTGTGCAGCACCACAGCCCCTTTCACACACGTTGGATAGTGCACTTCCAATACACATCGGATTCTCCTGGGTGCAACAGGAAAATCCGCTCGCAATCGATTGCTCAAGTGCATTTTAATTGGATTGGAAGGGCATAATCTAACAAGTGTGAAAGCAATCAAAAAGTATGGCTGAGAGAGAAAGGATAAGATGTGACCGTCCACCTTTAAAAACACTTAGTAGCCAATCTTTCAATCAGCCGCTTTAGCTGTCTCGTAAATTTGTTAGATTGACACAGATCGGGAGGTTCCCAAATGGTGCATAGCTGCTCACGTTTTCTGAACCGAGGCAGGGAACTTTGTTTTGTATTGCATACAAGTTCAGGACTCACAAACTAAATTTTTCAGAGTTCCGATCTGCATGTGCCAGAATACAAACATTGTCCCTGTTCAGACACCGTAATGACTACATCTATCAGCAGCATTGTGTGGCTTCAGCAGGGCTGGTTCCAGGTTTTGAGAGGCCCTGGGCAGAGAGTTCCCAGGGCCCCCTCCCTCCTCTGCCTGCCACCAAGCCCTCATGCCCTCCCACCCTGGTCTCCCACCTTCTTGTGGGTCTTTCCCTTGTCTGCTCACAAGCCATGCTCACAGCTGCCTACCTGCAGCCCTTTCCCCGGGAGTACCAGGCAGTGTGTGCAGCAGGGAGTGATGGGAGGTGGAGGGCTAGTAAGGGAGTGGGCAGGGGGTGCTGACAGCAGGGTCCCAGCAGCTGCCCCATCTCAGGGTAGACTGACACCGGCTCTGAGCTGCCGGGATCCCAGCACTCATGGATGCAACATCTGGGAAGGACCATCTGGGAAGGACCACCTGCTGATTCCTGGCCCCCAAGCTGATGTTAAAAGAAATAACGACAGGGGCCAGCTGCAAAGTCCACAACTGTTTTTGATCACACAGGCCGGCTTTTGGGCTGCCGTGCCAGGGCCCCTCCTTAGTTTCTTTTGACAACATGAAGCTGGCCTTATCCTGAATCAGACCACTGGTCCATCAAGGTCAGTATCGTCTACTCAGACTGGCAGCAGCTTCCCAGGGTCTCAGGCAGAGGTCTTTCACGTCACCTCCTGCCTGATGCTTTTAATTTGGAGATGCCGGGGATTGAACCTGGAACCTAGATGCTCTAACAATGGTCCCTCTAAGCCGTGGAGTCCTGTGAGCGAAAATTCTACTTTGTGAGTTACTGGTGTTAAAGTTGTGAGCCACTGCATAAATTAGTTTGCTCTGGAGCCATCCCTTCCTGAGCTAAGACAAAAATGTGTGAGTAGGAGGCTAAAAAAACTGTGAGCTAGCTCACACTAACTCAGCTTAGAGGGAACACTGCCCCTGAGCCATGGCCCCTCCATCTCTCCAGGGTCTCAGGCAGAGGTCTTTCACATTTAGGGTTGCCAACCTCCGGGTGGTGAATGGAGATGTCCCACTATTACAACTGATCTCCAGGTGGACTCTATGAAATTATACACCATTGAAACCTGTCCCTTCCCCAAACCCTGCCTTCCCCAATCCCCACCCCCAAAATCTCCAGGTATTTCCCAACCCAAACCTGGCAACCCTATTCACATCACCTATTTATTTATTTATTATTTATTTATTTGTTTCGATTTGTGTCCCGCCCTCCCCGAAGGCTCAGGGCGGCTAACAGTGGGCATGAATGCCAATTTAAACAACATAAAAACAATATCAACAGATAAAATTATAAAATCAGACAATACAACATCAACACAACATTTAAAACTAAGATGACGGGAGTGTGATGGCATGGGTTATCGAGGTGGGATATCGAAGGTGGAATAGCGGCAGTGGCGGCTCCTACTCAAAAGCCTGGCGGAAGAGCTCCATCTTACAGGCCCTGCAGAACTGGACAAGGTCCCGCAGGGCCCAGATCTCCTCTGGGAGCTCCTTCCACCAGATAAGAGCCGCCACCGAAAAAGCCCTAGCACCTGATCCTTTCAACTGGAGCTGCTGGGGTCTGAACCTGGGACCTACTGTGTGCCAAGCAGAAGCTCTACCATTCACTGTCCGCTCTCCATTTCCTCATTCCCAATTTCCTTCTTGTTTTCCCTACCTTTCTTCAAAACGGTGGTCCCCCAGCCAGGGAGCACGCAAAGGCTGTGAGGAGCAGGGCAGCTTCTGGGCAAGGCTAGCGGCCGGACGTTCTTGTTGACAAAGACTGGGATTAGAAGTTTGACCAACATGATGTCATTCTCCTTGCTGCCGCTGTCAAAGAAGGGGTAGCGAATGGTCTTGAAAGCAATCCTCAGCTGCTCTGTGAACTCAAAGTGCCACAGGCTGTGCTGTCCGAGACTCACAAAGAGGGGTCTGTGGAGGTGAGAACATCAAAGGTGAAGATGCACACATTTTAGAGCAGTGAAGTTGCTCTGGAAGCACCTCCACCACGTTTTGTTTCACAGTACCTGTCCTCTCCAGGGTTAAGTCTTGAAAGTTAAAAACAGAAGTCAGTTGTGCACAGCACCAACTGGCTAGTTCCTGTGATGGGACCACCCCTCGTACAGCCTGTGGAGGCTGAGGACCTTCCTCATTCGCTGCCTGACAGGCCTTGTGGGGATCCCTGTGGGAAGCAGGTGCCTGGCCATGGGAGCCGCCACCATTCAGTTCTTGCAGCTGTTCCTTCATGGATGGGCTTTCAGGGCAGTTGCCTGGACTCATCCCAAGGGGGCCTCCTAATGATCTTTGCCTCCGGACCACTGCGTCGTGTGGCATTTGTGATATCTTACCCTGCACCAGTTTGATATTTTTCAGTTTCAGTGTAAACTTTAAATCTTCTAAGAGCTTGTAATAAAACAAATTTTCTACTTATATTCCTTCTGTCCCCTCCTCCCCTGCAATTGTGTGGGACAGTTTTTTTAAAAAATAAAATTTCCTTTAAAAAAATTAAGGCGGCAAGCAAGTAGATAAGCATGTGACTATGATGTGTCATTTTTACGAATTAAAAAGAAGGACAAAATCCCTAAGTACGGGGAGAGACAAGGCTGAACATGCATTTGATTTTTCCCATTTCAGTCGCACAGCCAAGCTAAGACCACAGCTTGAGGACTTAATAGGATCTTGCATTTGTCAAAGTAAAGGTGCAGTCCTACGCAGTTCTACGTAGAAGTAAGCATCATGTTATGCTATGGGGCTTACTCCCAGGAGAGCACTCTGATGACTGCAGCCTGTGTCTTTTGCATTTTTTAGGAAAAATCTGGGCCAACCAAAATAACACAAAAAAATGTGCAAGCTTTCTAGTTTTCCAGGACTATCCAAGCTGAAAACCACATACACAAAAAAGGAGGGAGAGGAATGAAAACAAACAAAAACAAGTTTCGGGCCGTGAACTCTTTCCTGCACTCTGTAGAACGCCTGTATGGTTTGAGTAGATGCAATTGTGCTGAGCGGGGCTGGGATCAGGCTATACTTTTGCACTGCTGGAAAGCAGAAAGGACAAGGGTACCTCTAATTGAAAAACCAGTTGTTGATTTAGGATCCCTCTCATATAGGGTTGAATCAAACCAGCTTTTCCATTGGTGAAAAGGGAGGAAGAGTTCCTCTTTGACCATCAAAAAGGCCATGCTAGGTTGACCATTCAGATAATTGCTGCGCGGCAACCACGGCGTGGGTAGCTGGGTGGCTTCTTTTTTTAAATTTGTCTTTTACATATGCACATAACCACTTATTTAAAGCACTTCTCTGTTTTGACAGCTGGAGGAGGCTGCCTCCCCCTCTGAATTTTTTTTCAATTAACCCCTTCCCCACCTTGTGTGCTGCAAAGCTGTAGGCAGAGGAAACGGCATGAAAAAAGATAAAGGAGGCTTCTCAGCCTGCTCTTCCCCCCTGCCCTCGCCTCAGAGGACAGCTGAAAGCTTGCTGCCCATATCGCTGATTTTAAAAACCCAAGGAGTGAAAACAGAACAGAGCGATCAGACTTCCCAACTGTGTTGAGTTCGCACCGGGGAGTTCAGACATTCGGAAATGCGGGGCGAAAGCACTGATATCTGTGAACACTAGACTTTCCCCAGTGCCTGATTACTCCATTTCCAAAGCGGGGCAGAATGGGGTGGCAACAACTGGGGCACGGAAGGCAGATGTTGCTGTCTGATTGTGTTCTTTAAATCTGCAAAGGTACCACAACGATATTGGCACAAGCTGCTCATGTGACCACAGCCCTAATGCACTAGAAAAGAATCAGTGGAAGCCAAATTAAGTAATAAGACCTAGCGGTGGAGGGGAAAGAAGCCCATTCCATTTGAAATGAAAAAGGGAAGAACTAGAGTTGATTTGAACTCCTTTTTTCCTCCTGTAAAACGTCTAAATTCTTTGTGATATAGTCCACTGGAATGTTCTCATGTGCACAGAGTAGAATAATGTCCCATTCATTTCAAGGAGACATATGCACAAGAACCTCCCAATGAAACATGCCTCTTTTTCAGGGTTCTTTTTGTAGCAGGAACTACTTTGCATATTAGGTGACACACCCCTAATGTAGCCAATCATCCAAGAGCTTACAGTAGCCCCTGTAAGAAGAGCTCTGTAAGCTCTTAGAGGATTGGCTACATTAGGGGTGTGTCACCTAATATGCAAAGGAGTTCCTGCTACAAAAAGAGCCCTGCCTCTTTTATACCGGAAGAAAGGCTATATTTTCAATGCTATCCTAAATAGAATTACTATAATCTAAGCTTAATGAGATAAAATAGTTTAGGCTGGAGTAATTCTGCATAGGGGTACAATGTTAGTAACTTGAATTAAAAACTCCTTTAAAATGTATTTTAATCAATGAGAAGCTGATAAAAAATTAATTTTGCTTTACCTGTACAAACTGCAGAGGGCAACCAGTATCTTAGAAGAGGCATTCCCTACTGTGCATGAGAGAAAATGGGGAGGTGCCTTTTCTCAGAAGATGCTTGCTGTGCTAAAATGGGTTAGATCTAAGCCTCCCTTTTACTTGCCCAGTCTGGAGAATTATCTAATCCCAGTCCTGACTTTGCAACCCCTGAGGAACAAATAAAGGGGAGAAAAAAATGTCCTTCACATAGTAATGCTCCAAGAATTTCACATAGTATCTATGGTCAAGATCATAGAGACTAGGGGAGGGAGCCTAGAGCACCGCCCAGAAGTAATATCACATCTTCCCCAAACTCTGTCCTTCACAGGCACCACACACCCAGTCTCCTGGTATTTGCCAAGGCAGTGTTGGGAACCCTAGTTGGATCCAGCCAGCTTTCCCACTGGGAGGAAGGGAGAGGGAACCCTTTTGACCATCCCAAATGCCTATGCTTGGGATCATGGGACCTGCATGGACAGAAGCCAAGGACAGGGGGTGTAGCAAGGAGGAGGGTGGGGATGACTGAGTGAAAAAGTTGGCTTGATCCAACCCACTGAAAGTTTTATCACATACCTCAATCTGTGAAACAAATGTTGAGTCCAGTGGCACCTTTAAGACCAACAAAGGTTTATTCAAGGTATGAGCTTTCACGTGCACGCGCCCTTCCTCAGATACATTGAATGGAAGGTAACAGTTCATACATATAGGCAGCTGTGTTCCCTCTAAGCTGAGTTAGTGTGAGCTGGCTCACAGATTTTTAGCCTCCAGCTCACACATTTTTGTCTTAGCTCAGGAAGGAGGGCTCCAGAGCAAACTAAATTATGCAGCAGCCCAATCGCTCGCTCAGAACTTTAATGCAAGTAGCCCACGAAGTAGAATTTTTGCTCACAAGACTCCACAGCTTAGAGGGAGCACTGATAGGCAGATGCCTCTACATAGGTGAACAGAAAATTTTATATTGCATACAAGTTCAGTACTCACAAACTTATACGTAGAGGCATCTGCCTATATATACATGAACTGCTAAGTTCCATTTCAATGCATCTGAGGAAGGGCGCGTGCACACGAAAACTCATATCCTGAATAAACTTTTGTTGGTCTTAAAGGTGCCACCGGACTCAACATTTGTTCTGTCGCTTCAGACCAACACGGCTGCCCACCTAGATCTGTCAGTCTGTGAAGATAGGTACAATGCCCTCACACTCCCACAAACATGATGCCGGATAAGCTGGCCATTTGTGACCGGGAAAGTACTCTTTCGATTAGGCTCCTTTCTCTTCTTTTGACTGCAACCTGAATGTAAACTGGGTTTACTTAAATGTAAGTTTACCTTTTTTTGCAATATACTTCCTGGGAGATTTATTTACTGCACTCAGTATCACATGTCCATGACTGGGCAAACTCTGCTGTATTAACCAAATTTCCAAAAAGATCAGGCCCATGGCCAGGATTCTTTTAACTTGGGGGGGCTTTTTAAAAAGGGGGGCACTGAAATTTACACACAGCCCTGTGCCTGCACAGCCCCCCTTCTCCCCAAAGCATTTAAAGGGTCCCTTTAAGTAGGGCCGCACGCCTGCACTCCAAGCCGCGAATTTGTGTGTCTTGGAGAGCAGGCATGCACTAGCCCCCTCCCTCGCTTCTCTCATTTGAAGCAAGTTGCTGAGAAGACATACAGAGAGCTGCCAGGGGGAGAAAAGGCAGTGCAAGGCAGTGGCAAGCACAAGAAATAAGTTGGGGGACCTGGCCAGGGTGGTAAATTGGGGGGGCTGGCAGAAAGGGAGGGCCCAAAATGCCCCACTATAGCTACGGGCCTGGAATAGATGTGCAGGAGTATGTGAACTGGCCTTGTGATTTGGCAGCGCTAGCTGAGATAGAAGTCCTTGGGCTCCGTGGGCCGTCAGCCTGGCTGTTCTGCATACGGCTCCCAGGTCTGGGCTGTACCTGTCGCAAAGAGCACAGAACCTCTCGGGCGAGGGCAGTTCTGCTTAGCAAGTTCCATCAGGGCGCTAAAGGGCTGGCACTCCTAACTCATCGTCAGATAATTAGCACTTAGCAGCCGCCACCACATTCTTTACCTGCATCTCTTCCCGCTGAATGAGATTTCCTGTCTGTGCAATCCATAACCCTCTCCAGAAGCACCTTGTCTAAAGGGAATAGCTTTCCAATAAAAATTCCATCCATCCCAGTCCTATCCTTTGCCTGAAAGAGATGGGTTCTGGTATGGCTTTCCATAGCTGAGATGACACCTCTGCTCTGCTGGGTGCGTGTGGGATGCCGGGGCTGTTGCTTCATGAGCGGATAATTGCACCATGCTGATGGCACACGCGCACTCAGGAAAACCCATTTCCTGTGCCTGGGTGTTCTTCTGAAAGACTGCCTCCTACAAGAGGCCATCAATGGTCTATTCTTAGCTGCTTCCCAATGCATGCAGATGTCTCCAGAAAGACACCCCCATGCACTGAGATCACAACAAATGGTGGTTTGTGTAAACTATGGTTTGTGTAGCTTATTGCTTAGTCTGAGAGCCACTTTGGTGTAGTGGTTAAGTGCACAGACTCTAACCTGGGAGAACTGGGTTTGATTCCCCACACCTCCACTTGCAGCTGCTGGATGACCTTGGGCAAGCCATAGTTTTTTCAGAGCTGTTCTCTCAAGGACAGTTCTGGAAAGAGCTCTCTCAGCCCCGCCTGTTGTCTGTTGTGGGGAGGGGAAGGGAAAGGAGTTTGTAAGCTGCTCTGAGACTCCAAGTGAAAGGCAGGGTATAAATCCAATCTCCCCCCCCTTCTTCTTCTTCTTCACCCAACAGCGGTAAGTAACAAACCTCAATTTACCCATAAACTCCAGTTTGTCTGCTTCTGGTTTCTTTTTCACCTTTGAGCAGGGAGGATATCTTGCTTACACTGTCATCTCAGAGCCAAACTACTTACTACACATTTCTTGGAGTCTGACCCTAGGCTAGGTCAACAGACAAGATCAGGGAGCTCCATGCTTCCCAGGCATGGGTGGACATTGTGGAGGGGCCATAGCTCAGTGGTAGAGCATCTGCTTGGCATGCAGAAGGTTCCAGGTTCAATCCTTGGTGTATCCAATTAAAAGGATCAGGTCTGGTGATGTGAAAGACCTCTACCTGAGATGCTGCCAATCTGCATAGACATTAGTGATCTTGATGGACTAATGGTCTACTTCTATATATGGCAACTTTATATGTTACTGTTATAAACCGTTTACAAACCGACGCTCCCTTTTAGGGCCTTTGCTATTTCTTGTGGAAGTAGATGCCACAAGTTAATTATGTATTGTGCAAAGAATTGCTTTCTTATGCCAGGGCTTTTTTTCTGGGGAAACACACTGGAACAGAGTTCCGGAGCCTCTTTGACAAAATTCTTTTTAAGCTGCAATCACATGCGTCTTTGGATACAACAGAGGTGCGAATGCCTGACGGATCTAAAGGGAGCAATCAGACAGCAACATCTGGGAAGCATCCCGTAGTCATCAGCAACCCATGTTGCTCTGCTGCAGAAGCAGAGTTAAAAAGACACCGGGGAAAGTCAGCTAGTAAACGGGTTCCAATGGGCCATGGATGGACTTTCTCCTGTCTGATCACTCAACCACGCTTTCAAGCCATCGGGATGGTCTGTTCAGGCCATCCTGGTTTGGTGCTGGTTCCTCCCCCCCTTCACAGTATGCGCATCATCACATACTCCATAGGGGGCCCTCAGTGTGGGGGTGCGATTCCTCGTTTATGTGCATGGGAAACAAACGGCCAAAAAGAAGACTCACCCGCAGTTGCATCTGATCACACAGTGATGGCTACAAAGGGCGGTGTGATCTTGCAATTGCGTGTCAAATTCCTCCAGAGGGAATAGCCTCGCTTCCCCTCCGCTTCAACTGGTGCATGTGACCGCAACCTTAAAATGTTTAAAAGTTCATGAGTTCTCAGTATACAGATTGAAAACTTCATTTCTCCCTTCAGAGTTCCGGCACCTCTTTTAAACCAAAAACAAAAACCCTGCCTGTCCCCAAATCTGCTGTCAGTGGGCGACTCCAAGTTATAGCACTAAGAGAAAAGGAGAAAATGTCCTCTCTATTCCCACACCATGATTAATTTCATATACCTCTAATCTATTATGCCTTTTGGAGGAATGCACCAAACAAGATGCTTGGAGTTCCATGCTCAGAGCCACCAGATTTTTAGTTACTTCTAGTATTAGCGGTGTAGTTGCCCAGTTCTGAGACAGCAGCATTCAGGGAGGATGGGGAAGTTAAGCTTTCACCCCCATGCTGTTTTCCCAGCCCAAAATGGCCCCGGGGGGTTTGCTATTTTCCCACTGGGTATAAAATAAGGCTACACATAACAGTGCCCATACATTTCCTCAGCAGAGCTAATTGTGGCTTCCTGGGATCATTTGGGTTTGGGGAAAAGGTGCAGAAGAAAAGTCAGGTTCCCTTTTGGTACACTGCAAGTCAGCGAAGGTGAAAGATGCACACGCAGGGATACTTTCACACATCTTTATTTGGTAAGGTTAGAGCTAGGAGAGATGCTGGGCTAAGCATAAGCCATCGTTTGTTCCAGCCAATTGATGTAGTTACAGACCTTGGTGAAGACGCTGGGCACCTCCACTCGGGAGCACTCTTCAAAGCCCCAGGAACTGATTCCCTGCAGCTGATTGTTGCAAACGAGCGGGGAGCCAGGATCGCCCTGTGGAGACATTGCGGGATCACTTTCGGGGGTAATTCTTAACCCATTGATTCCTGTCCAGGCCAAAGAGAATCCCTGAGGTGTCTGCATCCCTTTGCAGAGTCAGAGATGAAATAACCACTGCACTTTTAGGCTACTGTACCAAGCTGTTTAGTGGAAGACCTAGGTACCCTTTTTCTCCTATGCCTGCATTCCATTATGTGCTTCTCTTCAAATGTTCTCCTCAATCAATTGTTGTGGGCGGGGGTGATGGCAGGTAACTCTAGGAATCACCAGAAATTCTATGGTTTTACCATAGAGTTTCTGGTGATTCCTAGCACTACCCCATGTCACTTCCAGGTTTTCCCTGGAAGTGAGGTAGTGGTGCAGCTGATGTTGCATAACCCATGTTCCTACTCCCAACACTCCTACTGGTTGCCAAGTATTTGGCAGGTTATTTTGCCAACAGGAGGAATAATAGGTGTCACTTGTGCTACCTTGGGCCGTTTGGGGCAGGAAAATTTGCCCTTTTGTTCTGTATCTGTCACACAAGCTGCTTGAAAGGCACAGAAGCCTTGGCAAGGAAAAAAATCTGGCATCACTAAAAGAAGCCGCTTAATTAGTCTTGTTGTTTGCCAATTAATCAATAACTAAGATAAGATGGTTACAGAATAGTACTGTCATTATCTTTTCTGGCAGGCCTCTTCCTTGGCAGGCAGAAATTCAGCAGAGGAACCTTTTCTTAGGATAGAGGTGCTAGAGAAGCCCTGACCCATAGGATTTCTACTGGTCATGTAGCTATTAAATATGGCATGCATTGAGAAGGGGCTTCAGTCTTCCCTCCCTGCACCATTTTGCCAAACCGCAATGGCCCTGGGGCTGAGCTCTTTGGTCTGTTGGAGAAACCTGGAAGAATCCCAGGGGAGTTTCCCCAAATACTGTCTCCCCTTGGGACATTTTCCCCAACCAACCTGTGTAATTCCCCAGTGTGTGAATTGACCTCTCAGATTTTTGGGTCCTTTCCCGTTTTTGTTCCATGACAATGCTAGCAAAATGGAATGGTGGTGGTCCAGACTGAATAAATCACTATTTAAGAACCAAGTCCCAAAACATATTTTTGTCATCAGGTCGCAGCCAACTTATGATTATGACGACCCCACCCCCGTGTGGTTTTCAAAGCAAGAGATGTTTTGCCATTAGCTACCTCTGCATAGCAACCCTGGTGTTCCTTGGAGATCTCACATCCAAGTACTAGCCAGGTCGACCCTGCTTAGCTTCCAAGATCTGCTGCAACTGTGCTAGCCTGGGCTATCCAGGGTCCCATTAGACTGTATTTTTCCAAAAAGCAGGTAGAAATGGCTACATCTAGCAGAGCAAGGTTGCTCAGCTTTTCTAGGATGAGGGGAAGAGCTTCAGCTGCTGAATTTCTGCTTGCTGTTCAGCAGTGCAAGACAGAGGCGCATTGCCTGGAAAAGCTGGCAACCCCTATCCCCTTGGGGCCTTGGTGTCTTATTGGCCAGGTGCAGTGTTGGGCTTTCGTTGTGCAAAGAAGCACAGTTTCTGTGAGTAGCAGAAAGTGACCAGTAGGGGGCAATGCAATCGCTGCTTTTAGCTAACCCTCTGAAAGGGGAAGCTGTTGTTATTGGTCCAGATCTTATTCCAAGAAGATATCGTTCATGGGAGAGAAAACCAGAATGAAGCAGCTCTCATTTCAGTGCTTAGCGTGAGACCTTTAAGTATGTTACCTTTCCTTGACTCCTTATTGCAAGTGTTATAACTGTTCGTCATGAACCTCTTTGAGCGTTTTTAATTAAGACTGTGGGAGACTGATGTTTGTAAATACACAAATCTAGAATGCGTTTGCAAGTTCATCCCATGTCAGTCGATGCATCCTTGAAACGGCTGTGCTGCTTATTGCTTGCTGGGGGTCAGAAACGGCAGAAAATGAATTCTCCTTTCCACAGATTCTCTATTTCTGCCTTTCAGCCATGTCCCCTTATTAAGCATCTGAGAATCTCTAAACAGAGAGCCAGTGCAGCATAGTGGTTAGTGTGTCAGGCTCGGACCTGGGTGACCCAAGTTTGAATCCCAGCTCTACCACTGACCTTAGGCCAGTCACCCACTCTCAGCCTGACCTACCTCACAGGGATGCTGTGAAGATATAATGGGGGTGAGGAGAATGATATAAGCCGCTTTGGAGAGAAAAGTAAGGTATAAAAGAAGTCAGTGAATAAATAGGACAATGTGCAATTTATGCTCTCTCTTTTCTTCTAGGAAGTGTGTGTGTGTGTGTGTGTAAGTGTAATCTTGCTTTACCTGGCAGGAGTCCGAACCGCCCCTTTTCACAGTGGCACAGAGCATGTTTTTCTTCACGCCATTAGGATAGGCCTCCAAGCATTCTGAGTTACTCAAAGTTGTGATATTTCCACAATGCAAAACATCTGGCAAGAGTACTGGGAAGGAAATAAGAGCAATTATGAAGAGAGTTGTTATTTTTTTTTAAAGAAGAATGCTCAGTTTTTTAAACAGTGCTACAGGGGATTGTGAGTCTCCAAGGAAATAACAAGCCTTTTTGTCTGGGTTGCTGATCTGGGACGATTTGCAAGAACTTGCCTCTTTTGCTTGAATCCTAGGTGTGGCAAACAGTAGTGTTTACCCCGCTGTGATATGGCGGGACCCAGGTGCATAATAAGCCTATGCACATGATTAGAGTTCTTAGGTTCTAATCTGGAGACCGTTCCTTTAACAGCACCTAGGACTCCATCCTTTTTTAGAGGCAGAGTCTGCCAGTGCTGCATTTCCTGCCCCAGCCCTGATGCTCATAATCCTTCTCATCTGTAAGTGCAAGTAGAACTTCAATTTGGACCTCAAAAGACAGGGGATACAGGTGAGCGGTGGGACGCAGTGGGGAACACAGCAGGATGTGGCTGGAACCAACGTCCCCGGTTGTGTTGGTGCTTTTAAAGAGAAAGGGGCATGTTCCAAGTGGGATACATGATTCTGATCATCCTGTAGGGATCCGAACCTCCCAGGGGTTTGTGCAGCACCACAGCCCCTTTCACACATGTTGGATAGTGCACTTCCAATACACGTCAGATTCTCCTGGGTGCAACAGGAAAATCCACTCGCAATCGATTGCTCAAGTGCATTTAAAGTGGATTGGAAGGGCATAATCTAACAAGTGTGAAAGCAATCAAAAGGTATGGCTGAGAGAGAAAGGATAAGATGTGACCGTCCACCTTTAAAAACTCTTAGTAGCCAATCTCTCAATCAGCTGCTTTAGCTGTCTCGTAAATTTGTTAGATTGACACAGATCGGGAGGTTCCCAAATGGTGCACAGCTGCTCACATTTTCTGAACCGAGGCAGGGAACTTTGTTTTGTATTGCATACAAGTTCAGGACTCACAAACTAAATTTTTCAGAGTTCCGATCTGCATGTGCCAGAATACAAACATTGTCCCTGTTCAGACACCGTAATGACTACATCTATCAGCAGCATTGTGTGGCTTCAGCAGGGCTGGTTCCAGGTTTTGAGAGGCCCTGGGCAGAGAGTTCCCAGGGCCTCCTCCCTCCTCTGCCTGCCACCAGACCCTCATGCCCTCCCACCTTGGTCTCCCACCTTCTTGTGGGTCTTTCCCTTGTCTGCTCACAAGCCATGCTCACAGCTGCCTACCTGCAGCCCTTTCCCCGGGAGTACCAGGCAGCGTGTGCAGCAGGGAGTGACGGGAGGTGGAGGGCTAGTAAGGGAGTGGGCAGGGGGTGCTGATAGCAGGGTCCCAGCAGCTGCCCCATCTCAGGGTAGACTGACACCGGCTCTGAGCTGCCGGGATCCCAGCACTCATGGATGCAACATCTGGGAAGGACCATCTGGGAAGGACCACCTGCTGATTCCTGGCCCCCAAGCTGATGTTAAAAGAGATAACGACAAGGGCCAGCTGCAAAGTCCACAACTGTTTTTGATCGCACAGGCCGGCTTTTGGGCTACCGTGCCAGGGCCCATCCTTAGTTTCTTTTGACAGCTGGCCTTATCCTGAATCAGACCACAGGTCCATCAGTATCATCTACTCAGACTGGCAGCAGCTCTCCAGGGTCTCAGGCAGAGGTCTTTCACGTCACCTCCTGCCTGATGCTTTTAATTTGGAGATGCCGGGGATTGAACCTGGAACCTAGATGCTCTAACAATGGTCCCTCTAAGCCATGGAGTCCTGTGAGCAAAAATTCTACTTTGTGAGTTACTGGCGTTAAAGTTGTGAGCCACTGCATAAATTAGTTTGCTCTGGAGCCATCCTTTCTGAGCTAAGACAAAAATGTGTGAGCAGGAGGCTAAAAAACTGTGAGCTAGCTCACACTAACTCAGCTTAGAGGGAACACTGCCCCTGAGCCATGGCCCCTCCATCTCTCCAGGGTCTCAGGCAGAGGTCTTTCACATTTAGGGTTGCCAACCTCCGGGTGGTGAATGGAGATGTCCCACTATTACAACTGATCTCCAGGTGGACTCTATGAAATTATACACCATTGAAACCTGTCCCTTCCCCAAACCCTGCCTTCCCCAATCCCCACCCCCAAAATCTCCAGGTATTTCCCAACCCAAACCTGGCAACCCTATTCACATCACCTATTTATTTATTTATTATTTATTTATTTGTTTCGATTTGTGTCCCGCCCTCCCCGAAGGCTCAGGGCGGCTAACAGTGGGCATGAATGCCAATTTAAACAACATAAAAACAATATCAACAGATAAAATTATAAAATCAGACAATACAACATCAACACAACATTTAAAACTAAGATGACGGGAGTGTGATGGCATGGGTTATCGAGGTGGGATATCGAAGGTGGAATAGCGGCAGTGGCGGCTCCTACTCAAAAGCCTGGCGGAAGAGCTCCATCTTACAGGCCCTGCAGAACTGGACAAGGTCCCGCAGGGCCCAGATCTCCTCTGGGAGCTCCTTCCACCAGATAAGAGCCGCCACCGAAAAAGCCCTAGCACCTGATCCTTTCAACTGGAGCTGCTGGGGTCTGAACCTGGGACCTACTGTGTGCCAAGCAGAAGCTCTACCATTCACTGTCCGCTCTCCATTTCCTCATTCCCAATTTCCTTCTTGTTTTCCCAACCTTTCTTCAAAACGGTGGTCCCCCAGCCAGGGAGCACGCAAAGGCTGTGAGGAGCAGGGCAGCTTCTGGGCAAGGCTAGCGGCCGGACGTTCTTGTTGACAAAGACTGGGATTAGAAGTTTGACCAACATGATGTCATTCTCCTTGCTGCCGCTGTCAAAGAAGGGGTAGCGAATGGTCTTGAAAGCAATCCTCAGCTGCTCCGTGAACTCGAAGTGCCACAGGCTGTGCTGTCCGAGACTCACAAAGAGGGGTCTGTGGAGGTGAGAACATCAAAGGTGAAGATGCACACATTTTAGAGCAGTGAAATTGCTCTGGAAGCACCTCCACCACGTTTTGTTTCACAGTACCTGTCCTCTCCAGGGTTAAGTCTTGAAAGTTAAAAACAGAAGTCAGTTGTGCACAGCACCAACTGGCTAGTTCCTGTGATGGGACCACCCCTCGTACAGCCTGTGGAGGCTGAGGACCTTCCTCATTCGCTGCCTGACAGGCCTTGTGGGGATCCCTGTGGGAGGCAGGTGCCTGGCCGTGGGAGCCGCCACCATTCAGTTCTTGCAGCTGTTCCTTCATGGGGTGGGCTTTCAAGGCAGCTGCCTGGACTCATCCCAAGGGGGCCTCCTAATGATCTTTGCCTCCGGACCACTGCGTCGTGTGGAATTTGTGATAACTTACACTGCACCAGTTTGATATTTTTCAGTTTCAGTGTAAACTTTAAATCTTCTAAGAGCTTGTAATAAAACAAATTTTCTACTTATATTCCTTCTGTCCCCTCCTCCCCTGCAATTGTGTGGGACAGTTTTTTTAAAAAATAAAATTTCCTTTAAAAAAATTAAGGCGGCAAGCAAGTAGATAAGCATGTGACTATGATGTGTCATTTTTACGAATTAAAAAGAAGGACAAAATCCCTAAGTACGGGGAGAGACAAGGCTGAACATGCATTTGATTTTTCCCATTTCAGTCGCACAGCCAAGCTAAGACCACAGCTTGAGGACTTAACAGGATCTTGCATTTGTCAAAGTAAAGGTGCAGTCCTACGCAGTTCTACGTAGAAGTAAGCATCATTTTATGCTATGGGGCTTACTCCCAGGAGAGCACTCTGATGACTGCAGCCTGTGTCTTTTGCATTTTTAGGAAAAATCTGGGCCAACCAAAATAACACAAAAAAATGTGCAAGCTTTCTAGTTTTCCAGGACTATCCAAGCTGAAAACCACATACACAAAAAAAGGAGGGAGAGGAATGAAAACAAACAAAAACAAGTTTCGGGCCGTGAACTCTTTCCTGCACTCTGTAGAACGCCTGTATGGTTTGAGTAGATGCAATTGTGCTGAGCGGGGCTGGGATCAGGCTATACTTTTGCACTGCTGGAAAGCAGAAAGGACAAGGGTACCTCTAATTGAAAAACCAGTTGTTGATTTAGGATCCCTCTCATATAGGGTTGAATCAAACCAGCTTTTCCATTGGTGAAAAGGGAGGAAGAGTTCCTCTTTGACCATCAAAAAGGCCATGCTAGGTTGACCATTCAGATAATTGCTGTGTGGCAACCACAGAGTGGGTAGCTGGGTGGCTTCTTTTTTAAAATTTGTCTTTTACATATGCACATAACCACTTATTTAAAGCACTTCTCTGTTTTGACAGCTGGAGGAGGCTGCATCCCCCTCTGAATTTTTTTTTCAGTTAACCCCTTTCCCACCTTGTGTGCTGCAAAGCTGTAGGCAGAGGAAACGGCATGAAAAAAGATAAAGGAGGCTTCTCAGCCTGCTCTTCCCCCTGCCCTCGCCTCAGAGGACAGCTGAAAGCTTGCTGCCCATATCGCTGATTTTAAAAACCCAAGGAGTGAAAACAAAACAGAGCGATCAGACTTCCCAACTGTGTTGAGTTCGCACCAGAAGAGTTCAGACATTCAGAAATGCGGGGCGAAAGCACTGATATCTGTGAACACTAGACTTTCCCCAGTGCCTGATTACTCCACTTCCAAAGCGGGGCAGAATGGGGTGACGACAACTGGGGCACGGAAGGCAGATGTTGCTGTCTGATTGTGTTCTTTAAATCTGCAAAGGTACCACAACGATATTGGCACAAGCTGCTCATGTGACCACAGCCCTAATGCACTAGAAAAGAATCAGTGGAAGCCAAATTAAGTAATAAGACCTAGCGGTGTAGGGGAAAGAAGCCCATTCCATTTGAAATGAAAAAGGGAAGAACTAGAGTTGATTTGAACTCCTTTTTTCCTCCTGTAAAACGTCTAAATTCTTTGTGATATAATCCACTGGAATGTTCTCATGTGCACAGAGTAGAATAACGTCCCATTCATTTCAAGGAGACATATGCACAAGAACCTCCCAATGAAACATGCCTCTTTTTCAGGGCTCTTTTTGTAGCAGGAACTACTTTGCATATTAGGCGACACACCCCTAATGTAGCCAATCATCCAAGAGCTTACAGTAGCCCCTGTAAGAAGAGCTCTGTAAGCTCTTAGAGGATTGGCTACATTAGGGGTGTGTCACCTAATATGCAAAGGAGTTCCTGCTACAAAAAAAGAGCCCTGCCTCTTTTATACCGGAAGAAAGGCTATATTTTCAATGCTATCCTAAATAGAATTTCTATAATCTAAGCTTAATGAGATAAAATAGTTTAGGCTGGAGTAATTCTGCATAGGGGTACAATGTTAGTAACTTGAATTAAAAACTCCTTTAAAATGTATTTTAATCAATGAGAAGCTGATAAAAAAATAATTTTGCTTTACCTGTACAAACTGCAGAGGGCAACCAGTATCTTAGAAGAGGCATTCCCTACTGTGCATGAGAGAAAATGGGGAGGTGCCTTTTCTCAGAAGATGCTTGCTGTGCTAAAATGGGTTAGATCTAAGCCTCCCTTTTACTTGCCCAGTCTGGAGAATTATCTAATCCCAGTCCTGACTTTGCAACCCCTGAGGAACAAATAAGTGGGAGAAAAAAATGTCCTCCACATAGTAATGCTCCAAGAATTTCACATAGTATCTATGGTCAAGATCATAGAGACTAGGGGAGGGAGCCTAGAGCACCGCCCAGAAGTAATATCACATCTTCCCCAAACTCTGTCCTTCACAGGCACCACACACCCAGTCTCCTGGTATTTGCCAAGGCAGTGTTGGGAACCCTAGTTGGATCCAGCCAGCTTTCCCACTGGGAGGAAGGGAGAGGGAACCCTTTTGACCATCCCAAATGCCTATGCTTGGGATCATGGGACCTGCATGGACAGAAGCCAAGGACAGGAGGTGTAGCAAGGAGGAGGGTGGGGGATGACTGAGTGAAAAAGCTGGCTTGATCCAACCCACTGAAAGTTTTATCACATACCTCAATCTGTGAAACAAATGTTGAGTCCAGCGGCACCTTTAAGACCAACAAAGGTTTATTCAAGGTATGAGCTTTCACGGGCACGCACCCTTCCTCAGATACATTGAATGGAAGGTAACAGTTCATACATATAGGCAGCTGTGTTCCCTCTAAGCTGAGTTAGTGTGAGCTGGCTCACAGATTTTTAGCCTCCAGCTCACACATTTTTGTCTTAGCTCAGGAAGGAGGGCTCCAGAGCAAACTAAATTATGCAGCAGCCCAATCGCTCGCTCAGAACTTTAATGCCAGTAGCCCACGAAGTAGAATTTTTGCTCACAAGACTCCACAGCTTAGAGGGAGCACTGATAGGCAGATGCCTCTACATAGGTGAACAGAAAATTTTATATTGCATACAAGTTCAGTACTCACAAACTTATACGTAGAGGCATCTGCCTATATATACATGAACTGCTAAGTTCCATTTCAATGCATCTGAGGAAGGGCGCGTGCACACGAAAACTCATATCCTGAATAAACTTTTGTTGGTCTTAAAGGTGCCACCGGACTCAACATTTGTTCTGTCGCTTCAGACCAACACGGCTGCCCACCTAGATCTGTCAGTCTGTGAAGATATCGGCAATGAACAATACCATCCTAAGCAGAGTTACATCCTTTTAAATCCATTGAGGTCAACAAGCTTGGAAGAGTGCTTAGGATTGCACTGCAATTGGACTCAGCCTCATATAATTCATCCACTGAGATCCGTTTCATCAGGCACTGCCTCCAAAGTCCAATCGTTAGGGGATATGTACAGAGAAGACCGCATCCTGCAGCTGTACCTACCGACCAGTGTGGCATTGGGCTGCAGTGACCACCCACCGATCACTTATCAGAGTCCCCGTGCAGAGGAATTTCGGACCATCAAAGAGGGCTGCTGTCCAAGGCTGGGAGTGCTCAATGCATTGGAAACCCCTGAGCAATGTTGCCCCAACCTGGGTGAACACTGTCAAGAGAGGGGGGAGGAACATGCATTGATAAAACTTTCCAAAAAAGCAATTCCAGTGTGATGTGGTGTGTAGCTGCATTCAGGATCCATTTTTGTACCGTGTTTCATTGATGTGCACATCTGCTCCTGAAGCAGAGTAAATACTACATAAGAAGCTCAATACAATTGTGTGGATAGTTATACTGCTGAACCCTTATTTCAAATGAATTAGTAATCTACTCTTGCTTGAGTTGATACAAAGTAGATCCACTGGCATCAGGAACTTAGATACATCGAGAAATTTGGTGCATGCAAGGGCAGGAAAAAGGTGGGAACCAGGCAGAAAAAATTCTGTTGATAGACATTCAGGACTCGATGCTGCAATTGCATGATAGCCTCCGGCGAGGAAGAGACAAGCTGAGAGAACCCTGAAGCAATCAGAAGTCTAAAAAGTGTAGAAAAACAGTCCTCGGAAGATGAAGGAGGGGCCGCTCAATTTTATAATGCATAGGAAATAGTCAACATGTCTCAATAATACATGCAAGATAATTAGCAGGTATTAGAAGGATCCTGCTGCGATTTTGTGCTGCTAATAGGACAGGAAAAATTCTTTATTGGGGAGGTGCAGAGCAGAAAACAATTGATTTGGGACTTCAGCTTCACTGTCACTGCTTTAGACTGTTCCTGTCCCCTAATTCTCATGCCTCTTGATCAGCAGTTCCTACCTTCTCTTTGTAATTTTCAGCCACTGTACCCCGCAACTACCCACCCAGAGGAACCTCATCCTACAATCTGCTCTCCAATCCTAACACAAGCAGGTGCTTACCTGCAGAGATCAGAAGAAGAGCCGCTGCCAGGACTTCCATGCTTATCAAAGGACAAACCAGCAAGTCTTGGAATCACCTGGCTCCAGGAAGGTTCTGAAGGACAGAAGGAGAACCATCAATGACAAACAAGACTGAACACGCTACAGATCACCTAGTTTCGTGGCTCTGTAGAGACATTCTGGAAGAGAGCCACTCAAATTCCCCCTAAACTTCCTACAGTTATCCAAACCTGCCACCCTAACCTTAACCCTGACTGCAACCCTAACTTTCTGTCCCTGGGAGTCCCTCCTTGTGCTTTGAGAACGTTTGGTCTAGATCTATCTGCAGAATCACAACTGAATCCAACGCAGTTCAGCACCTAAATAACCTCCAAAAATCTCAGAATGGAAAATCCAGCTGCATCCGTACCAACATTGTCCTCCCCACCAGTTAATACTTAGCCTTTGTATAGCACATTCTGGGTTTGAAGTATGCCATGTATATTACAACAGCAATCCTTACAACAGCCCTAATGGGGAACAGGTGGAGAACTGAAGTTGAGGGCGATTCTTCATCTAGCATTCACTCCACATTTTCTCAACTGGGAGGGGAAAGTGCAGCTCAAAACCACATTCAAATACCCTGGGGCAACACGGTACTGACTGCAAATAAACAGCCATAAATCTATACAGAAGGTGCCATAAAATCTGATGATCAAAGAAAGCTTTGGAGTCTGGAGGCTACCATAAAATCTGATTATCAAAGGAAGTGAAAGCAGCATGCAATGCAGATGGGAATTTTTGTTCTAATGTGGGTTTCCTAAAATAATGGAAATGCAGAGTCAGCCTGAGAGGTGGAGCTTTCCTAAGACCCCCTAGGGAGTTTATGGCTTGGAAGAGAGTTAAATCAGGCTCTTGTATCAGTGCCAATTCCCTTCACCGCGTACACAACATCCCCTCTACAAACCAACAGTATGCACATAAGCTGTCACACTTGCATTCATTCCTCATGTTTCTATCCCATCCTTCCTTCCAAGAAGTCAGGGTGACATACATGGATTGGGTTGTTCCATTTTTCCTTCGCGGCAGCTTTGCAAGATGGGCTGGCCGAGGAAGAGAAACTGTCCCAATGGCACCCAATGAGCTTCATGCCCCCAAGCGGGGCTCCAGATTTTCCACAGTCCATGCCTCACACTCTAACCACTACTCCACACACTGGTTCAGTATTATGGATACCTCTATCCATCTTCACCCAACTGTATGCGTGCATAAAGATTATCTGTCCCCTTCAACACATCCACCACCAGCACCACCATTACCACCCCATAACAGTTGCCCAAGAGTGATATAGATGCAGCAGTCACCTGAGGTCTTGACACAGGACTTTGATTAGCAGGAGACCTTGCCAGTCACGGCTGGGATCCAACACAGCTCAAAGGATGGAGCCAGGAGAGAGATTCTGTTGTGCAAAACTCTTGCAAAGGGGAGGCGAGGGAACCAGTCACAAGAACATCTTGCCTTCCCTACCAGCTGGAATTGACTTTCGGATGAGCCAGTCGAGCCCTCCCACTCCACATGATGCCTGTCACACTGTTCCGAGGCCAAGCTCTCTCTGTCTCTTTCTACAGCCACACGCTCCTTAGATTTTAACTAGCTGCCAGTTGCCAAGCTCGAGAACCCTCTAGAACACCACCTCCTCTTCCATCGTTAAACCTTCACTTCGGTCATGCCACGCACCTCTTGGGTGACTCATTTTCATTTGGGTGTCGCCGCTCGCTTGGCCAAACTCACAAAACTGAGATTAAGCCACTAATCTCATGTCAACGACATCGGCAGAGGCAGCTCCCAATGGGCGTCCCATCCCTCCCATAAATCATAATCAATAGTTGTCAAGGGCATTAAGGAAACAGGGCATGGAGAGTGGCATTCTGCCATGTGCACAGAGTTTGGAGACATTCCTAAAATGAGTTCTGTGCCTTTAAGAGCAGTGGTAGCAGCAGACAGGAACAGGTGATGATGCTGAAAAGTGTCACTTGCCGGATTTCTGCATATCAAACCACTGCTAATGGCATCAGAGCAGGCAAGGCTAGTGGGTTTTTTCCTGGTCAGCTGGCAATCCTAAAATACACAGCCAGAATTCCTAGGCTGTAGCAGAGAACAAATCTTTCAAAATAACCAACCTTTGGAGTACCCAGCGTGGTAAACAGTGCAATCTTAACCAGATTTAAAGGTAAAGGTTTCCTTTGCTCGAAAGCCAGTCAAATCTGACTCTAGGGGGCAGTGGTCATCTCCGTTTCCAAGCCAAAGAGCCAGTGCCGTCCAAAGACATTTCCGTGGTCATGTGGCCAGCATGACCAAATGCCAAGGTGCATGGGATACTATTACCTTCCCACTGAAGTGGTACCTATTTATCTACTTGCACTTTCTTGCTTTCGAACTGCTAGGGGCAGTAGCTGGGGTCAGAGACTCACTCTGTTACTCTGCCACGCGGCAGTCGGGCCTGCAGCTCAGCGTCTTAACCTCTGAGCCACTGCCTCCCCCTAACCAGATTTAAGGTAAAGGTAAAGGTTCCATTGCTCGAAAGCCAGTCGAATCCGACTCTAGGGGGCGGTGCTCATCTCCGTTTCCAAGCCGAAGGCACACTAACCAGATTTACACTCTTCTAAATCCATTGAAGTCAATGGGAGTACCTGCTTAGGATTGCACCTTCCTTCATCAGGTCTGTGGATTCTTCTTGCACGGTGACCCATGACCGATATGCCAGCTCATGCCTATTGGATTGGAGGACTGCTTGCTCTCTCTCCATAGCACAGGTGTGACGGGTATTAAATTTGAAAATGACACCTGTGAAATATTAGTAGAGGAGAAGGAAAGAGAAATGGAATGGAATGGAATGGAATGGAGAAGGGGAAAAGACATTGGGGAACTCACCTGGGAGTTGTTCCCTGGGTGGGCAGGTCATGAGGAAATGAAGATTTGCGATTTGGAGGCACCCCTTTGGTAGGCAAGGAACACCCACACTTGGTGAAACTATTGCATCTTACCATGCTTTCTAGCAGCTTGTGCTATATGGAAGAATGGTTTGTGCCAGCGTAAGAGGATTTCAGCTCTTTGATGTGCTTGTATTGGCAATGCTTTCAGTCAGTAGCGAGTGTTGCACCATCATCTTTAGCACACAGAGCTTCATTCAGATGGAACAAGCAAATCATGGCTGGTTTGTTACCAACCCTGGTTCCTTTGTTACAAGAAGGATCCTTCGGTCCAAACATTTTCTCCTTTCCACATGTGCCAACTGTGAGTTACTCTTTTATTCAGCCACATCTGAATCTTGATGTGGCTACTGGTTGGTAGGGGTAGAAACAAAGCATGGTTTGTACTTTCACCTAGAATCATAGAGTTGGAAGGGTCATCTAGTGCAACCCCTGGCACAATGCAGGAAATTCACAAATACCTCCCTCCCACATCCCCATTGACCCTTGTTCCATGCCCAGAAGACAACAAAAAACCTCCAGGATCTCAGGCCAAACTGGTCTGGAGAAAAATTGCTTCCTGACCCCAAAGTGGCAATCAGCATTTCCCTGGGTGTGTAAGAAAAGGGCCACAAGAACTAAGCACTGAGGCAACCCTTCCTATCCTCCCTCTCATGATCTGCTTAAGTTCACAGAATCAGTATTGGTGCCAGATGGCCATCTAGCCTCTGTTTGAAAACCTCCAAAGAAGGAGAGCCCACCACCTCCCGAGGAAGCCTGTTCCACTGAGGAACCACTCTAACTGTCAGGAAATTCTTCCTAATGTTTAGCTGAAAACTCTTCTGATTTTATCTCAACTTGTTGGTTCTGGTCCAACCTTCTGGAGCAGCAGAAAACAACTCCGCACCATCCTCTATATGACAACCCTTCAAGTACTTGAAGACGGTTATCATATCACCTCTCAGGCGTCTCCTCTCCAGACTAAACTTGACTTGGGCATCACAGCCAGCTGTGATTTCTTGGGAAAGGAACTTTTCAGCATCCAAGCTATGCTCAAGCAGAAGTGGAAAGGGGAGGGAGCGTGTGTGTTCAAGGAATTCAGAAACTCTTTCTTGTAACAAAGGAATCATGTTTTATTGATCTTGTTTGAGTCGAGCTGGAATGTAACTGATGTACATTTTCGAGATGGATCTTCCAAAGAGTATGTAACAAAGACATTGTTCCTGGGGTCTGGTCACATGCAGAATTAGCCACACGATAGGGACAAATGCCGGGCGGATTTTATGGGCGCAATTACATGGGAACAGCTGGCAAGCGTCCCGCACCTGTCGGCAACCCGTATCAGTCAGCCGAGGAAACGGAGTAAAAAGATACCTGGGAAAGTGCAGTATTTCCTGGAAAATGTGGGGCACGGGTGGGCGTCAGATCACAGAAGCACTGGTATTCCATCACATCCAGTGCCCACCTGCATCCCATCTCACACTGGATGTTTTTTTTAAGCCTCCTTGGTCATGCGCTTCCGTGGTCGTGTGCATGCAGGAACTTCAGCTTGGGGGGAGAAAACGGCCAACGGGAAGCGGAGGCTTGCGATCACTGCATGTGCGATCGCGCCATGCCCCCCTTTGCCATACTTCACCATCAATGTGTGATTGGCAGCAGACGGCCTAAGCACGAAGCCTCAGGGGAACGTCTGATCATGCTACTGTCCTTCATTTTGCTCCAGGGCAAAAAGCCTCACTTCCTCCCCGGATTATCTCGCTCGTGTGACCGGGACCCTGGTGTGTTAAGTGCCTTGGGTGATTTTTGCTACTTCCACAACACAACGGAAACCTAGGTCCTTTCCACACTTGGATCTCATCCCTGGTTTTATCAGAGTTCAGCTCGCAACACAATACCTTGCATTTATCCCTGGTTATAACAGCATCCATTTATCCCAGGGCAAGTGTGGGGTGAAACCAGGGTGACCTCAATGGAATGTGGAAACAAAAAATACCCCGAGATAATTACAGGGGTGAACTCGCGTGCAGTGTAGAATGTAAGTTCAGTGACAGGGCTGAACCAGGATTTAAGGTCTAGTGACCCATGGCTGACCCACTTTGAGGTAAAATAATCCAAAAAATCAACCTCTTTAGAAGTTCTTTATAGGAAAAAGTACACCTGTACTGAGAAAGATGAGCATGCCTCCGTGTTGCACCTGTGGCACATATGTCTTCCAAAAATTATTCAAACCACTAGACTGGTTTCAAAATATTTCTCAGCCCCATTCCACTAACTGGACAGTGTCAGCTCCCAAAATTGGGCAAGGGCTAGAGAAGTCCAGTTGCCATCGAAGTGAGAGCTTTTACCTCCTGTTCTGCTCCTTTTCCCGAACTCGTCTAAATGCTAAAACAAGTGACGATTTAAACTTTGGTTTTATTAACTTAGGAGCGGAGCTCCGCTTATGCGCACATCACCGACGCATTAAAAAAATGGCGGGCGAAAAGCGGAAGCCTTGGGCTTCCGCGGCAGCTTTCCAGAGGGGAGGGGGTTGAAGCACCCGGAAGTGGCTCAACACCGCAGGAGTGATCAGACATTGGAAACTGCAGCTTGAAACCGGAGAATCAGGAAAACACCAGAGGGGGAAGTGGTATCAAAACACTCCAGTTTAAAGGAGGTTTTGAGCCGGAAAGTGACGGCTGGGGACGGTGCGCAGATCTTGGTGTGTGAACGTGCATATAAAATCCGTTGCTGAAGTGTGCCAGAAGCAGTTCAAACGGCACACCTGAGCGCACCCACTGGGTGGAGAAAAGCAGGGTAAAAGTATCCAAACAAGCAAATAAAAGGGATTCCACTCAGGCTAGCCCGATCATGTCAGATCTTGGGAGCCGAGCAAGGTCAGTCCTGGTCAGTATTTGGATGAGAGACCAGCAAGGATGTCCAGGGCTGTGATGCAGCGGCAGGCAATGGCAGAACCACTTCTGAAGGTGTCTTGCCTTGAAAACCTTTCAGGGTCACCATAAATTGGTGGCAACTTGGACGGTACTTTCCACCACGTTCCACTCCAAAGCTGGACAGAGATTCCCAGCTTCCCACTAGCCTTCCATGCACTTCCACAGTGTCTTACGTTCTGGCCTCTGAACCTGGCAACTCACGGCCCCAGTTTTCTCCTTGTTGTTGCTTTCTGCTGACACTTTGCTCAAACATGCAGAGTGTGGGTTTTCATGCACCATCATCCTTCGTAATTCAGTCCCCTCCCATAGGGTCTCTGCAAATCAAAGGTTGGGAGAAGATGGGTGGAGTTTGTGAATGAATTCCAGCTTTTCTCCATCTGGGGCTTCCAACCTCCAGGTGGGCTTAGGAGTTTTCCCAGATTTACAACCCATTCCCAGACTACAGAGACTGTTTCCCCTGCAGGAAAGGACAACTTCAGAAAGCAGACTCTCTCCATCTCCCAGCAGTCTGAACATTCTCTTTTATTTGTAGTGGTTAAGTGTGTGGACTCTAATCTGGGAGAAGTGGGTTTCCTCCACTTCTCCACTTGCACTCCTCCACTTGCAGCTGCTGGATGACCTTGGGCAAGCCATCATTCTGTTAGAGCTGTCCTTAAAGGACAGTTCTTGGAAGAGCTCTCTCAGCCCCACCTACCTCACAGGGTGTCTGTTGTGGAGAGAGGAAGGGAAAGGAGTTTGTAAGCCGCTCTGAGATGCCTTTGGGTAGTGAAGGGTGGGGTATAAATCCGATCTCCTCCTCCTCCTCCTCCTCCTCCTCCTCCTCCTCCTCCTCCTCTTCTTCTTCTTCTTCTTCTTCTTCTTCTTCTTCTTCTTCTTCTTCTTCTTCTTCTTCTTCTTCTTCTTCTTCTTCTTCTTCTTCTTCTTCTTCTTCAGTCTTCTATTAATTATATTCAAACAAATGACATCCAATCAACAAAGCTCTTCCACAAACTGTGGTTTGTGCATTCAGACAACACAGCAAGCTGCAATTAGTAAAAATTATGATTAACAAACCAGCCACAGGCTCTACTTCAAAATCTTGGTTGGATGCCAACCAGCCATCCTTGGCATTTGGGTTTTCAGAGTTGATCAAATCATGGTTTATCATGTAATCAGGAGACATCGCTTGTTAATATCTCCAGATTAAGCTGCGGTTAAAGTCATAAATGTAATTGCTGATGAAAAAATTGGCAACCCGGAAAGAGAGAAGAGAAATAAAGAAACCTTGCATCCTTCCCCTGGGTCTTTCCCTCACGGTCTCTGTATTGCCCTGTAGCATGATAGACGAATCCATACTAAGCAGGTCTCCTGAGAGAATAAGTGCCACTTTGTTCAATAGCTGATGGAAGAGACAGCACAGTGTAGAGGTTAAAGAGTCAGACTAGGAACTGAGAAACCCAGGTTCAAACCCCCACTGTGCCATGGAAACGCATTGTGTGACTTTGGGCTAGTCACTATCGAGATTGTATCTGTGAGGATAAAATGGAGATAGTGATCTTGTAAGCCACTTTGGGTACCTACTGGGGAGAAAAGCATGGTATAAATAAATGCATAAATAAATAAAGGGACTTACTCCCAGGCGACTGTGCATTGGATTCCAGCCATAATTACGGATGTCTGGATTTGCCCTAGAAATATATTTGAGTGGCAAAGGTTCACATTCCTCAGAGTTGGAACATTGTTGCATACATAATTACACTGTCATATAATAGTGAACGTCACACCCTTTGCGTTCTGGCCAGGAGGGGAACAGTTGGCCAACGACAGCTGTGGGTTGTAATTCAGGGTGTTCCTACCTGGAACAACCTTGCAGGGGGTTATTAATGAATGTTTAATGGTTTACTGTGTTGAAAAGAAGAACTACATTATCACAAGCCTCACCACAACTAATTACTGGTGTCACTGGCTCTGTGGAAGGTTCAGTCAAGACCTGTTCCCTGAGCAGGAACCAGGGTGTGAAGAAGGGAAAAAACTATCACATTTATAGCCCACCCTTCCTCAAAGGAGCTCAAAGTGGCATGTATTTATTTATTGACTTTATTTATACCCTGCCTTTCTCCTCAGTGGGGACCCAAAGCAGCTTATGTCATTCTCCTCACCTCCATTTTTGCCCTCATAACAACTCTGTGAGGTGGGTTAGACTGTGTGACTGGCCTAAGGTCACCCAGCAGGTTTCCATGGCAGAGTGTTGAGGATTCAAAACTGGGTCTCCGGGTGCATTCAGATGGGCCATTTAGTCTGCTTTTGGCACACTTCAGGAACGGATTTTATGTGTGCATTCACACACCCAACATCTGTGCACCGTCCCCAGCCATCGCTTTCCAGATCAACCCCCCTTTAAAATGGAGTATTTTGATACCACTTACCCAAGTGGTATTTTCCCGATTCTCTGTTTCGAGCCGCAATTTCCTGTCTGATCGCTCCGGTGTTGAGCCACTTCCGGGTGCTTCAACCCCCCTCCCCTCCGGAAAGCTGCCACAGAAGCCTCAGGCTTCTGCTTTTCGTCAGCCATTTTTTTCAAGCCTCAGCAGTATGCACACGGGCGGAGCTCCGCTCCTAAGTTAGTAAAAGCAAAGTTTGAATGGTGCCTAGTTTAAGCATTTAGACGAGTTCGGGATCTCACGGAGGCCAGTTTCGGGGGTAAAAGTTTCATTTTAAGTGTTCGTTCAAAGGGACGTGTGGAAATCGCTGTTCTGTGCACGAGTGAAAATTTTAGTTCTAAAGATGGCTGCCTGTGCGCATGCTCAAGCTGAGAGGGGGAAAAACCCACTGATGCTCGCTCCCAACGGGGAGCGATGGGGCTGCGCAGGGATCTGGAACAAGGAGGTCAGTGTGTTCGCGATTCTCCGGCTTAAAAAAAAAACCCACATCAGGCCGGAGCAATTTACACCACTCCCAGCACGCTGTCTGAACGCACCCTCCCAGATTCTAGTCCAACACTCTTAGCCCTACACCACACTGGTTCACACATACATAATTCTCTCTTCACGATTCATTCTCACACAGGATAAGTAGAGAAAGAGCGAGAGAGACTGGCCCAAGGTCATCTGGGAAGAGTCATGACTGAGTTGACGTAAAAAGTTTTGTCACCAGTTCTGGCCAAACTAACATCTATGCCTTACTGCCTCACAAAAAAGAGAGGAGGTATTTCAAAAACTATTGAAAATATCTCCATTTCCATCACATACTCATTCCTCTTCATGTCTGGGCTGTACAGCTTTGCATAGTAGATGAGGAGTTCACACCAAATAAGCCCCCTCACACAGTGGTGATCTAAAACTTCACCCTGGCGCACTAATTTTCTATGTAGAGAGATTTTTTTTTTTATGTAGGGGCCTTCAGTCTTGTGTATCCCCCACCCCAAGGGCTGAAGTGGTATAGCCCAAACACAGGGGTTTTTCCCCATCACTTTGAGAGCAAATTACATATGACTCATAATTGTTAAGTAGTGTTGCCTTCTCCCCAGTGGATCCGGGGATCCCCCAATTTAGGGGGCCCAATCCTCTGCAGCCCAGTTGGCTGGCAGGGGAAGCCCCAATCTCAGAAGACCCCTCCTGGCGGTGCCAGTGCCGGTGCAATGACGCCACCTGGGAGTGATGTAATCAAAATTTCAATGTCAGGGGCAACACTCTGGGTTTAGGGCAAAACTCTACAGTTTTGAGGCCAAAAACTCATAGAGTTTTGCCCGAAACCTAGAGTGTCGCCCCCAGTGTTAGAAACGTGACATCACTTTGGGTGATGTCATTGTGGTAAGCGCACTTTGTGCTCACCAGAAGATCTTCTAGAAGGAACCAGGAGGCCCCCCACTGGCAGCAGGATAGGACCTGGCAATCTTATTGTCAAGAGACTAGCTCGCCTAGTTGTCTTCTGTCAGTTCTGAAGCATTGGTTCAGGCTGAGGCCTAGCAGAAATCATAGGAGTTTCTTTCTCTGATAACTCGAGGTCAAGCTGACTTCAGCTTCAAACAGTGAGATAAGGAAGGATGCAAGGCTGACACAGGTGCCCTTCAGAACACTAGGCCTGGCAGTTTCAAGGCTGAAGAATCTGGAAGGGAGTTTGCCCTGCGCATTCTGTCTTGTTAGTGCAAGGACCCATTGGTGGGGGAAAGTGCTTGCTTAATTCAACCCTGAGTATGTGGTCTCATTAGGGCAACTCACCTGATAAGAAGAAGAAGAAGAAGAAGAAGAAGAAGAAGAAGAAGAAGAAGAAGAAGAAGAAGAAGAAGAAGAAGAAGAAGAAGAAGAAGAAGAAGAAGAAGAGGAGGAGGAGGAGGAGGAGGAGGAGTTTGGATTTATACCCCACCCTTCACTGCCCAAAGGCGTCTCAGAGCGGCTTACAAACTCCTTTCCCTTCCCCTCCCCACAACAGACACCCTGTGAGGCAGGTGGGGCTGAGAGAACTTCTGACAGAAACTGTCCTTGAGAGAACAGCTGTGCCAGAGCTTGTGACTGACCCAAGGTCACATCAGCAGGTGCAAGTGGAGGAGTGGGGAATCAAACCCGGTTCTCCCAGATTAGAGTCCGCGCACTTAACCACTACACCAAACTGGCTCTAAGTTGGGTCACCTGGGCAGCAACATACCTGGGTCACCTGGGCAGCAACATACCTTACATCATTGTCTATACTTTTGATTGTGACCAACACAGGTTGTTGGGCATAAAAGAAGGATCTTTCATTCTAGCCTTACCCTTGGTCTGGATTACATCTAACTTTGGGACACCTCTTGATTCTGGGTGGGCCATGCCGGATGGAGTCCCTGTTTTGGCCTTTGAAACACAATCTTATCAGGTAACATCTGAATCTGGAACCAGTGCTTGTAAATGTGCTTAGGTTAGATATTTAATTCATTATTTTATCCTCACTGTTCACCGCTCTCATATTGTATATTCCTGCACATTCTTTCAATAAATCACTTTAATTATATCTTGTGGTGTTCTTGGGTTTTGGGGCTTCAGTCTGAATCCAGTACTTTAGTTCATATTGGCTACAGCTAGAAGAATAACTGTTTTGTGGAACTCACCTTGTGGGGCTGACTTCTTTATCTTAGACCTGTGAGGGCTAGAAGTTCAGTCCCTTGATATTTGGCTGGCAGGTTAGTTAGAGGGGACTGGTGTTAGGTTTACGCTGGGATTGTGAGGAGTCACACCTCAGCCCTTTGTAGTTTTGCCTTGTACCAGCCTGTGTTGCCATGAAGCCATTTCAGATGGCACTATTAAAGACTCTTTTTATATCACTGCCTTGCTGGACTGTGAAGAGCGTGTGCCAGGGCAACGGACAGAGCTGTGGTCCTAAATGAAGTGCCCAGTGCTGGATTATGGACTGTATACTGTGGCCAAGGGGAAGCCTTGAGCCAAAGAAGTATGCCAAGCCAGATGTGGACTTGGGACTACAAAAGCCTTCTGCTCCTGCACCTCTGCATCCACCCAAGGACTGTGATGCAAACCAACAGCCCTGACCCACATGGACACAGATGGTAGCAGACCAGAAGAGAATCCATGTTCTGACAGAGGACCGAGGTTCCTGCACAGAAACCATGAAGAGATCTCTTCTTCATCACGTAGCACATTCCACTCCCTCTCCGAAGCCATTCTCAAACAAAGACTGTTGCCCAGCTCGAAATAAAAGACGTGATTAAGCCTTCCTGCCACCGATCCAGATAATGCCTCTGACAAGCATCGAATCATTAATATGAAGCACTGAATCCATGCAGTGATTGGATCCCTCTTCCCCTTCCTTTGTCTCACCCCCTTCCCCAAGAGGTATCACTCCCTGCCGCACATCAACCCTCAATTGCCCAACCGTCATTTTCTTTTGTCTCATCCATTCTTGAATATTATTCTTTTTTGTCTACATTTCCTGGCTATGGCCTCAGGTCACAATTTGGCTATTTAAGGTGAGCTCACCCTGAGCTCTTTCTCTTCTCTTCGCCCCCTATCTACCTTCTTGGTTCCATTCCTGATCAGTTTGGAACTACTCCATGTGTGTTACTGATTGGCTCACGATCCATCCCCTCCCTCCCTTTTCAGTTCCCATCTTGTCAGACAGGTAACATATCATCCCCCAACGATACTTCCTGCTAATGCAAATGTCGCACATCTGTTTTTCCTGGTGCTGTATTGATTGTGTGTGTGTGTTTGCTAATTTTATTGTATGCTTGAGAATTATTCAATAAAAGACCAATTATTATCTCCTCGTCTATTCATGGGCTCTGGGAATTCTGACTCTGGTATACACAGGTTATGTCCCTGTATTTTATGCCTATTGCCCTTTAATATTCATAATTCCCCCAAGCTCTTAATAATATAAGGCAATTTGGCTAACACCTGTCACCCTTAAGGAACCTTTGGTCAGTCTTTGACAGTAATCTCCTTGAATATTTCAACTGACTTTTTATGCTTTTTAGAAAATCCAGCCATTGGAATGGCTATTTTAAGAGGAAGATGAACTGTTGGAGACTACGGAGCTCTTTATCTCTTTCCTCTAAAACCACAGGTGTCAAATATACAGCCTGTGGGCTGGAACTGGCCTGTCCAGGGCTCTTATCTGGCCCACGAGCAAGTGGTCATTATCTTTGGTGCCAGATGACAGAGGTTGTGCATTATGTCCCTGTATACTGACCCAGGGCTAATGTGCAACAGGCGGTGGAAATGGGAGGATGGGCATCAAGGAGAAACTGTAAGGAAATCCTGTAAAAGTGTTAATGTTTTAAGCATGTTTGTATTTGGAGTTTAACAAAACATCATTAATTGGGTTCGCCGGTGTCCTTTATAAAATTTATATCTCCGGTCCCTGGCATTACATTTTATAGCACACATGGCCCAGCCGGACAAAGTGGCATTTATGTCCGATCCGGCCATTGTAACAAATGAGCTTGACACCTCTTTCTTAAATCTATTTTCCTGCTGGAACTCACTTGTCTCAAGCTTTTATTACTGTGGTTTTTATTAGTCTGTCTACTTGACAAAAGGATCGGTAAGGTGACTGCATAACTGTGGAGATCTCCTCAGTGGGCCTCCAGGATCTTGAAATGATTTTGTTCAACTGCCCATCATGAAAGAGGAGCTTCCCACTGAGCTGAAGTGAGGGGGCACAGGTATGTCGACATGAAAAGAAATGACAATTAAAATACCAGAAGGGACACAGAGAGATGTGGAAAGAGCCTCCTGCCAGCCTGTGAGAGTGCCTCTTTGTCTCCAGCTTGTCCTAACATAGCATTCAAGGGCATCATAGCACCCATCACAGGACCTATTTGCTTCTTCCCTAAAACATCTCTTTCCCAAAGGAAATAGCCAGCCCTGGCTTTTCTCCCCTTCATGTGGAGCAGGAGGTGTTTCAGAGGAATCCAATAGTTATTTTTGTTTCTGCTGGGAGCACCTGTTTACAAACAGCTGCCTTCATCTCTGGAGGATTTGGTTTGTAGTCCCCTGGTATTTTCCCAACCCTCACGGCAGCCATTTTGTGATTTCTCCCACAGCAGCCATTTTGTGGTGGTGCCCATGCCCCTTCCTCGAAATTCCTGAAGTGCACATAGGTTCCGTGAACTTGGAGGCCCCTGCCATAGTCTAGCATTACACCTCACTTGGGTGGTCCCAAGGGCAAAGAGAAGACTTCTCATTTCAAAAACAACTTTTATTATTATTATTTTTTTAAAAAAAACATAGCAGCAGGGAAGTGCAAAAAGCACCACACAAGGGACAAGCAAACTAGGAGTCCAGTAATCTCCAGAACAGAACAACAAACAATTTCCTACCCCCACCCCTCCCAGAGTTCATTCAGGATCTCTTGAGCCACCCATTCATCAATTGTTGCGGATAGTTTCTTGGATCCAGTCCACATATTTGCAGACATTAACATAGACTCCAGGTTTATTTGGTTGTGCACATATCTGGGGACCCCAGGACACAATCCCTTGCAGTTTCCCATTGCAGACAAGGGGACCACCCGAGTCACCCTGCAAGAAAGGAAAAAGACAATAACACTTCATGAGTTCTGCATATCCGCTCCTGCATTATGGTCCATTGATCAAGGTAACAGTCAGCTGAAAGGTGTTCATGGAAAATGTACAGGAAGTGCCCGACAGAATTCCCTGCTGGGTTGTGCTTTGATCTCTAAGGGACCTTCTTTTGGTCCTCCCTCTGCCTTCAGAGGTATCCCTAGAGGAGACTATGACTCACCTGACAAGAATCTGTACCACCCTGCATCCTTCCGGCGCATACCATGTTTTCAGTGAAGTAACTAGGGTAGATGGACCGGCAAACCTGATGGTCGATGATGGAGATGTTTGCACAGTGCAAGTCATTGGGAAAATTCACTGCAAAGAAAAACATGGGTCAGAGAAGAAACTTTCTTAATGGCAGAGCAGGCCATTGCAACTGACTCATTTGCTCAGCGTTGACTGCCTTTATCTCTTTTGTGATCCATAATGGGTCCTTAGTCGTGCTAAACAATATGGATCTTTGAGGCTTAGACAAAGATGATGAAGGTACATAGCAGAAGTTCATACAATTCTCTGTATGGTAGAGAAAGTGGATCAGACAGAGAACCTGCTTTGTTACACATAATATCTCTGGTTCAGTCCGTGGCATCTCCAAAAATAGAGTCCTAGGGGGAAAGACTTTTCTCTACCTGAGATGATAAGAGCTGCTGCCAGTCTGGGTTGACAAACACTAAGATAGATGAAATAATGGTCTGAAACAATACAAGGCAAATGATGGAGAAAGTTTTTTTCTTCCTTTCTTCCAGTAGGGACAGAAAATGATCCACAGTAGATTCAGGACAGGCTGGGGAAGCCACGTTCTGTCACTAATTTCTGGAATTTGCAGCCATGAGACGTAGTGATGAACATTGGCGTAGAGGCTTTAAAAGAGCTGTAGACAAATTAAGTATCTTACTGTCGTCTGAATTGCTTTCCAGTTCTGTAATCCCAAACGTACTACATTGTTTTTAGAGGCCTTTGCTCTCTGAATGAATTGCTTTTTTTATTTTTTATTTTGAAATTGGCCTTGAGTCCCAGGGAGAATAGCAGACTATATATTAATTTCCCCTTTAAAACTTGGGAGAGCCCTTCTCCGTGCGCCAATATTCAGTACCAGTGAGGGTGTGTGTGGGGGGGGGTTGTTTTGTTTTTGGCTATTAAGTCACAGCTGACTTATGGCAACCCCGTAGGGTTTTCAAGGCAAGAGATGTACAGAGGTGGTTTGCCATTGCCTGCCTCTGAGTAGCAACCCTGAACTTCCTTGGTGGTCTCCCATCCAAGTGCTACCAGGCCCGACCCTGCTTAGCTTTGGAAAACTGACAAAATTGGGCTAGCCTGGACAGGGCCGGCTCCAGGTGTTTCTGCGCCCTAGGTGAGGCACAGATGCCAACCTCTTGGTGAGGCCTGGACACCTGGAGACTGCTGCCGCCACTGCCTCCTCCCCCCGCCACCGCCACCGAAGGGGGGGAGGGAGGCACGCCCAGAGCCACAGCTCCACCTCCGCGCCTCATGGCCCCGACGGCGGCAGGGGTGCCCCACTGGCGCTGCCATGCAGCCTCCTCCAACGGCTCCTGCTGATGGTGGTGCCAGCACCAAGTCCCTTCATCCGGGGGCCGGAGGGGGCACAATGAGGGGCTCACCGGGGGTGGGCGCGCATGTGGGGCCAGTAGTGGGTCGTCTCCGCTGTCGGGGCCGGGCTCTCCTCATCCTCCTAGCGCCACCTCCCAACCACCCCCTCGATCGAGGAAGTAATGCCATTGGGGTGCTGCTGCTGCTGCTGGGCAGCAGGTGGGTAGCGGCGTGGCTCCTGCCGGGCAGGCTCGCCCCACTGCTGGTGCTGCTGCTGCCACCGCTGCTCATCCTGCTCTGCCGCTGCCCACCCTGTCTCGGCCACCCCCTGCCCATGAGTAGCTGGAGGAGGTCAAGGAGGAGCACGAGGCCGGGAAGACCCTCCCCTCCCCAGCGACCTGCCACCTCTCCTCGGCACCCCCCTCCCCTCAAGCAGTGGCGGCAGGAGCAGCCCTGGTGGCTGGGCCAGGTGGGGGAGGCGCCGTGGGCTGTGTGTCTCGCTGCTGCTGCTCCTGCTGGCATCAGTGGCGAGTCCCTTCGGCCGGGACCTGCCAAGCCCGTGGCAGGACCTACTCCTCTGCCCCTGTGGTGGTGAGGGTGGCAGTTTGCTGCCCCGATCCAGGGCCCATGCTCTAGGCAAACACCTAGTTCGCCTAGCGGGTGAACCGGCCCTGAGCCTGGAGTATCCAAGTCAGGACCTCAAAAAAGCCATGATAATAATAAGAAATGTAGTTTTGAGTTTCTTCATGTGCCTTTTGGAGGGGGGACTTTTGAGGATATGCAAACTATTCACTTTTTTGCAGCAAATGACCTTGTGGAAGGCATAGCTCCAAGAGTTAAGCTTTAAATGATTCCCCAAATAGCCTGAACATCATTAGGGAAAATACCAAATCAACAGTATTGTACTCTTGGTCTGTATGGGTGTACCCAGACAGACATAAATTCAGGAGTGAGTCTGCTGTGGAGGTGAACATGCAACACAGAGACCATTTTTCTTCCAGACTGAGTTTTGGGGGAAACAATTTATCTTGATCGGAGAAGAAGCCAGGCTTTGCATTAAGGTGATTGGATAGACCTCGGTGTCTTTCATTAAGCTACTCCCCCACCTTAGCACCTTGCAGTGTACTGATTGGTGGGCACTTGTGTCAATCTCAGAGCCTCTTGCCTTTTATGAGCAGTTTGTAAAAAAAAAAAAAATTAAGGAAGGAAGGGGAAAGTGTTTTTTTTTTTAATTATGAGCAGATGCCTAAAAATATTAAGGTGCTTGGAGACCCTCCGACCCCAAAAGCATGCAGTAAGTCCTGTGGTAAGTCCCATGGAAGCTGTATTCATAGGGTTGCAAAGTCAAGGGTGACATGTCTCACCCCACAGCAAAAAATTCCACACTCTTGTTTGGAAAACATCTGCAGACGGCCTGTCTACCTCATTCTAGTAGCCATCATAGGCATGCTGCCCAAATGACTCCCTGTCCCATCTTACGCCCTCATGAGATCTGTTTGCTTGCTAACTTACTTTGTGGGCTTGTTGTCGTGCCCCATCCGGACACGAGGCATTCCGTTCCAGGCACCGGGCAACTGGTGGGCAAGGGAAGAGTTTGGACTTTGTTGTTGATACACGCCGGCAGCAGAAGTTTAATCAGCATGATGTCATTGTTCTTCGTTTGCGGGTCATACCTAGGATGCACGATCACTTTGGAGGCTATTTTAATCTGTTCGGACCAGTCTATGCGCTTGAGGTTGTGCTCTCCGAGGCGAATAAAAAATGGCCTGCAAAGAAGAAAGACATACATTTGGTCTCTGCTGAGAAATGGTGTCTAGTGGGAGGGCAACCAAAAGTTATCAGCACTACTTCATAGTGAAAGGGAAGCTTTTCCTGACATAGAAATAATCAATGGGTGAGGAGAAGAGCACTCATCTCTGTCATTTCTTTATGGAAGGGTGCCCTTAAAAAGTACAGACACAGATAGGCTTACCGATCCCCCAGGTTCTGATGCTCGTCATGGGGAAAATATATTTTTAAAGGCGACATTACCTCAGTCACTATGTCACTTCCAGGGAAATAAGACAAATGAAAGTGGGTGACTCAAGGAAATTCCAGCATGGTAAAACCATAGAGTTTCCAGTGATTCCTAGAGCTGCCTTCCAGGTTTGCTTAGAAGTGATGTAGGGACACAATCAACATCACATGTGCTCCAAATCACCACCCCCAATCCTCCCACTGGTTGCTAGGCAACTCTAGGTGCAGTCCCACTGACAAATGCTGGCAACCTACCTAGCAGTGAAAAGTCATGAACTTCTGTTAAAATTTGAACACCTTTTCTTTCTTTGGGCTGCTATTAGTTTTCTGGTAAAACATAGGTTCTGTACAACTAGGTGGGTTTTTTGTTTGTTTTTTTAAAAATATGCCATCAAACAATAGATGGGATCATCTTAAATTTTCTTACAATTAGGGTTGCCAACTGCAGGCTGGGAAATTCCTGGAAATTTGGGGGTGGAGCCCAGGGAGGGCAGAGTTTAGGGAGGACAGGGACCTCAGCAGGGTATAATGCCATAATGTCCATCCTCCAAAGCAGCCATTTTCTCCAGGGGAACTTATCTCAAAAGTCTACAGATCTCAAAAGTCTAGAGATCAAAAGTGTAGAGATCAGTTGTAATTCTGGGAGATCTCCAGGCCCCACCTTGAGATTGGCAGCCCAGCATACAAGTTGCAGGCAGTGTTTCCTCTAAGCTGCATTAGGGGGTGCTGGCACACAAAGTTTTAGCTGGCTCACAAGTTTCAGCTTCCTGTCCAGAAGCCTTTTACCCTCCATTGGAAACAATGGAGGATGGGGGCACTTCCTTTTGGGGCACATAGAATTGGACCCTCTGGTCCAATCTTTTTGTAACTTGGTGGGTTTTTTGAGGAGAGGCATCAGCAGCTATGCTGAAAATTTGATGCCTCTACCTCAAAAAAACAACTGCCCCAGAGCCTCAGATACCCCCAGATAAATTCTCTATTATAGCCTATGGGGCCTATTGACTGTAATGGTCCCCATACGCTATAATGGAGCCGGGGGGGGAAATGAGGTGTTGTTTTTTTACACATCCCTATTATGCTTTTCAGTATGATTTGTAAGCTGCCTTGAGGCACAGGGAAAGTGGGATATAAATATTTGAATAAAAAAATATTTAGGGCAAATTGATAACATTTAAGCAACTTCCTGTTTGTTAGGTTAGGCAGGGTTCCGATAGTGATTGTTCCACCTTTCTTATACTTGACCTGTAAATTTGTCACATTTCACTAAAAAAAAACACCCAAAAAACTCAAAGTAGACTGCGAGAGTCCCTTCCCCAAGTACTGGTATGTTTTCTAAGGTGATGGTCCAAGGCCAGGTCTACCAATATAGTGGACTGGGGCAGGTAGACCTGATCTCTGGAGGCTAGATCTACCAATGTAGTGGAAAGGGAAGGGTAGACCTGTTCTCTGGAAGCCAGGTCTACCAAAATAGTGGAAAGGGGCAGGTAGACCCATTCTCCAGAGGCCTGATGTACTCCCATAGAGGACAACATTTTCTGCAATGAAATTTGACTTGATTCCATGTTCTCTTATAGTGTTTACAAGGTTATGGAAATAATCTAAAAAGTTAATTTATGCGATAGTCAAATGTGGACTCACTCAGAACTTTAATGCTACTAGCTTTCTTCACTCCTGAAGTGGAATTTTTGCTCACAACACTGTGGAGCTTAGAGGAAACCTTGGTTGCAAGTATGTCCAGTTTTTTAAAGCAAATACAGTGTAAACACTCCCCCCCTGATAAAAACCTACATTTTCTGAGTCCCATGTTCCCATTTACAGCCCTGTTCAAATCATTTGGAAATAAATCCCAGTGAGCTCAATAGGCTCACTCTCAAGTAACTGTGCATAAGATTGCGGTCAAACCCCGTTCTATATTTGCATTTCCCATACCTCTTATGCAAACATACAATGGCTTAAGTAGACATTTGGTTTATATACACAATGACTTTCTTCTGCTATCTCTCACACATTTGCATTGTGCGCACAAGCAACATGACTGTTGCAGGTGACTTGGGAAATACTTTATTTAGATACTTATACCACACATTTCTTTGTTTATCATGAAGTGCCCTTAAGTTTTCTTTGGAGAGCCAATTTGCTGTAGTGGTTAAGAGCATGGATTCTAATCTGGGAGAACTGAGTTTGATTCCACACTCCTCCACATGCAGCTGCTGGTGTGACCTGGGGTCAGTTACAAGTTCTTTCAGAGCTGTTCTCTCAAGGGCAGTTCTCTCAGAGCTCTCTCAGCCCTACCTACCTCACAGGGTGTTTGTTGTGGGGAGGGGAAGGGAAAGGAGAATATAAGCCGCTCTGAGACTCCTTTGGGTAGTGAAGGGTGGGGTACAAATCCAATCTCTTCATCTTCCTATGCAGAGGGTGACAATTTTTGCCAATTCCTCCCCCACTGCAGACCCCCATTATGTTGTTCCTGAAGGTCTGCTGACTCTCCTAAAGAGGGTTGCCAGCCAAACTCCCGTTGCTTTGCTGGGTTACACTTACCTTCTCATTTTACAATGGGCAGCACTCAGCACCCAGGACTTGTGGACCAAAGTACCACCACATTTCATGGAAAAGCCAGAAAAAAGAGGTGCCTGCCATGGCTGTGAATGGGGGGTACATGGCTTCCCACCAGATATCCGCACATCATCTGCAGTGGCTGGAAGATCATACACCAAAAACAAGCAGAGTTCAGAGGAGATGTGGAAAATCAACATAAGCGAGAGTATTCATGTGTGATGTTGCACATGTTATGGCTTTATGTCTGTCAGTCTGTCTGTCTAAGGGGCTATCTGCATTAGAACAAACACTGACCTGTCTGTCCGTCTGTCTGTCTGTCTGTCTAGGGTTGCCAGCAGCCACCAAGAGCTTTGGGGCATGACTAGGCATTTCACAGCACCACTTGATGAACATAAGAACATAAAAGAAGCCATGTTGGATCAAGCCAATGGCCCATCTAGTCCAACACTCTGCATCACACAGGGCCCAAAACCCAGGTGCCATCAGGAGGTCCACCAGTGGGCCAGAACTCCAGAAGCCCTCCCAAGCACTAAGGATACAGAGCATCACTGCCCCAGATTTAGCGTTCCATCTATACCTTGTGGCTAATAGCCACTGATGGACCTCTGCTCCATATGTTGATCCAATCCCTGCAACATTGCTACTTCAGATGGTGTAACCAGAAGCCGACTGCCGCATGAAACTATAGCAATCTCTTCCCCATTTCCCCCTGCTGCTGAACTTGGCAGACACTGGAAGCTAGAGGCCGGGGGCAAGAGGCAGGAGACCTGGTCTGCCTATATCTATCTACTATATTTTTGATCCTGTGTTGCCTCCAAACAATTATATACACATTGCAAACACTGTACGTGGAACAAATTTTAAAGAGAAAGAGACAAGAGTTCCTCGTCACGTGCACTCTTTTGGAAACCTGTTAGTCTCTCCAAATCTTTAAAGCAGGAGGAAGATGGCTAAGATGAAGCAACATGCAGTGAACTTCATTTGGGCCATACAAGTGGTGTCATGGTGTCTGCACATCTGTTCAAGTTTAGAATGGGGACATCTCTGTTTTCTTCCCTTTTTAAATATTTCTAGTCCTCATGGCTGTTATGATTCCATGGCCACATGATCCTACTGGCCTTTCCACACTGATTAGTTGGGGTGTGTGTGTGTATAAATAAATATTAGGAAATGCCTTCTAACGATTTTCACATGCACACACAATGCATAAATTGAGCACGTCCCACTCAGCCATACACCCAAACATATCCAACACACCTAAAATGGCACATACACTTCTGTGCCCACCCTAGAACTTACCAGCAGAGAGCAGGAACAGTAAAGCAGTCAGAAACTCCGTGAAAATAGAAAACATCATAGTTGGTAGGTAGTTCTCTCCTGGAATAAGATTTCCTGTTGGAAAGAAGATTGGAAGGAAATAATCTCTTTGTTCCAGGGGCTTCAAATACAAGGACAAAAAGAAAGAGATGCAAAGAACTCCAAATGGGATACTTCTTTCTCAGCACCAGGTACATCCCAGCAAAAGTGAGAAGGAAATCGGCTTCACTGAGAAACGTTTCTGTACATTGTATAGATAACAGAATTCTGGTCTGCATCATTTCAGATTGCTGTCAGGGGTCCTATTTATGAACACTGTCTTATGTAAATAGGTCCCTGTAAGTAGTAAACTGGCATATCACAAAGAAAGATTAAATGCTTTCCCTGAACTAGTTTACCAGATGCAGAGATGATGTGGTGTTACGAAGCAATGGAGAAAAACCCACACTTATGCCTCTGTTCTGAACTTGCAGACTCCAGAATCTATCGCTTCATTAGGCATCATGTAATTTTTTTAAATCTGTGCCACTTTTCTGCCAGGATATGGCACTGAAGGCAGTTTGCAGGCTTTCAAAAACAAAGGAACAACCATAAGTGCCTAAAATAGGAAGGAAGGAAGGAAGGAAGGAAGGAAGGAAGGAAGGAAGGAAGGAAGGAAGGAAGGAAGGAAGGAAGGAAGGGACTTTACTTGCCACCTAGAAGGTATTTAAGCTGGTCCCAAGCAAATATCCCTTTGCGGGGAGTTCCATAGTTCCATCATGCATAGAACAATTCAGTTAACAAATAATACGATGGAGAATGAGATAAATTCCCGCCCTTTCAACCTTTATTGATCCCTGTCTGGTGAGTAAACTAGAAATTCTCTCCACTAACTTTGCTGGCAGAGATCAGGATCATATCCTAATTCATTAATAATGCTACCAGAAAAAAAAATGATAAACACTCCATCCATGCAGATCTCATCCTACAATGTACATACCAAGAACTATTAAACATCCGGAGAGCACAGAAAGGTGCTTGCCCTAGTTATATTTACAGTCCAGAGGCAATCGGAAAGTTGTATCCATTAAACCCCTTGCAGCTCCCAGCTGAGAAGTTACGGCGGAGGGAGAGCCGGACTTAATCCTTGTTTGGAGGCTGCATCCTGGGAGGAATTTGTTACCTAGCCTGATCTGCCCAGAGATTCACATCAAAACCTGCTGGTATCTCAAGTCAGACAGTCAGAACAAAGAATCGGTTATATTATCAGCTTTCAGGATTAGGGAACTCCATCGCCCTACAGATAAAATCCTAGCAGGGTTCTGAACCCTTGAAACAATGTGATCCTCTTTGCCTTGGGAAAGAAGACTCCTGGAATAATAGCTCTGAAGCACTAACACAGAAGTTGAAGAGAAGAGGTTTCTTACCCCCAAAAAGCTGCAGGATCCTGGGTCCTGTCTCCTTCCCCTCCTGGCTTTTTATTCCAAGTCCTGCCCCAGTTGAGTGAAGTTGGGTTTATCAGGAAGTACCCATTGACACCTCCGCCTCTATCCTTCATATCCGAGTGACTAGGACCCAGTCCATTGTTTGGATTATTTGAACTTCCTGATGATATAATAGGTAATTGTTGGAGAAGGAGGAAGATGCCCGCCAAAAAATAAATCTGCTCTGCACAGAGACAACTCACACAACCTCTTTCTGCTAGTAACAGAGTGCTTTTCTCTCCTTGCATAAGTTGTCTGAATCATTGGTCACAGCTGCCAATGATTTCACTGCTGGAAATCTTCTTAATGTGACTAGTGTGCTAGCAGGCCCTCCCTTGAGGCTAGATGAGGTGGCTGCCTCCAGGAGTGGATTTCAGGGGACGGTATTTATCCATCCATCCATCCATCCATCCATCCATCCATCCATCCATCCATCCCAGGCACTCATAGGCTGTAATCTTTGCCCCCATTGGCAATGGAAGTGGTTTGCAAAAGGGAACCCTAACACAAGTGTGAAGAAATGCATTTTGTCTTTGGAAGTTTGAAATGAGCAAAACCTTCACTCTGAGTTTTAAAAGTTTGTTTTTCTCTCTGGGCAGAGAACAGGCGGGAAGAGAAGAAGTCAGTTCAATTGCTTTCCAGATTTATCTTAGCCTACCTTCATACAAATGCTAATAGGTAGACAATGGGATGGTCAAGATTCCCCCCCCCTTCAAGCAAAGAACAGAGGTGTGGAGGTGTTCAATATTAGAGAGACTTTGGGAAAGAAACTCTGGAAACTTCAGGAAAGGCTTCTCTGACCTGGCCTGACTTGGTCAATGGGTGGGGAAAAGAGGTGCTAAAACTCAGGGGAGCAAGGAGGACCCTCTCTTTTGTGCTGAGTCCATCAGAGCAGACAGAACTCTTAACTGAGGTCTGGAGGAGGCAGCCATTTGACCATGTGCTGGCCTGGAGAGTGGCCTGGAGAGCTGGAGAAAGCTTCAAGGTAATGGTGCTCTGTAGAGATCTGTAACTGCCTAAGCTAAGGAGCCTGTCCTATATTTTAGCATCTGATAGGACACGTATAGAAAGAGGGACAGAGAAATTGCATTTTACACATTTCTTTTGAATCCTTTGCTCAGTCTGGTGCTGTGCTAAAAGTTTTTTGGGAAGCATTTTCTCTTTAATAAATACTTTATAACTTTTGATGCTGGTAATTGTTCTCTGTACCACATAGACCTCCACCATCTTGGACACACTATTTTAAAAGGAGCACCAGGGGGAAGACCAGCAAATGGCTATTCCTCCAGGGGCACACAAGGCAGTAAACTGTCCCCATGGTGACCAGATGCTGGGCAGCAGGAAACACAGAGGCTTGGAAGGGAAACTTGGAAGGGAAGCTGGGAGTCCTGGCCCTCCCAGAGGGCAATTCCTTATGGTGGCAGATTACCCGAGAAAGAAAGAAAAGCCTCGCTAAGTGTTGGGAAAACCCTGGAGGGCAGGGTGGAACAGGGCCTGCAGGCCAGAGCAGACCCGTTCCACCACAACAACACAACAATATTTTCCTGCCAGCAGAAGAGCCTGTTAAGTTGGAGGAAGACTCCTTAGGCGGGCAGAAAGCTTCAAACTTGGCTGAGCAGTGTGACAGGATACCAGCCACTTTCAACAAAAGTTGCTTACAAAAAATAAACAAATATGCCCAGTGAAAGAGAGACTTTCCCATCCCATTGATGGGCAATTTTGGCAACATAAATGAAAGACTTAGGACAGATTAATGGAAATACTGTTTTGCTTAGTGAGTAATTAAATCATGCCCTGATCTGGATTGCCCGGGTGAGCACAATCTCACCTAATAGGATGCCACCAAGGAAGTCCAAGATCCTTGCCTACCCCCTACCCAGCCATTCAGGCCAAAAAACTCTCTACATTTGATGGAAATGTGCCACCCAAGAAGGCAAAGGTAGAGGGAATCAGCGAAGAAGAGACATTACTGGTGTCGCCCACGGGGACTCTTGGTCACTTGGTTAACAACTGCCTTTCTGGTAACATAGTGGGCTCTAAGTATTTATATTTGGTCTTCCAGGTTGTCATTTCTCTCTTCCTGGTTCCTTCTGTGTTGATAACAAGGAGGCTTTTTTTAAAAAAATGATCAATATACTCCACAACACACACACTTTGTCCTATAATGGTTTTTTGCCCTGAACTGGACAGCCCAGGCTAGGCTGACCTTGTCAGATCTCAGAAGCTAAGTAGGGTCGGCCCTGGCAAGTATTTGAATGGGAAACCACCAAGGAAGTCCAGGGTTGCTACGCAGAGACAGGCAATGGCAAACCACCTCTGAATGTCTCTTGTCTTGAAAACTGTATGGGGTCTCCACAAGTCGGCTGTGATTTGCTGGCCCTTTGCAAACATGCAAGACAATTAAATGGTGGGATTCGCTGCCCGTAGATATAGTGATGGCCGTGAGAGTAGATGCCTTTGAAAGAGTCTTTGACAGATTTGCAGAGCAGAGGGTCATCAATAGCTACCAGCCATGACGACTAAAGGCTCCTTCCATCACAACCAGCTGGCCAAATTGTTTGTCACCTCTCCACCAGCCACTCTGTGGAAGAGGAAGGGAGAGGCTACAAAATCTCTTCACTTTTGGCAAGTTGTGGTTAATATTCCTTTGTAAGCCCTCATTGGTTTTTCTTTTGAAACAGAAAGGCAGGATATCAATAACCAAGGGTTCGTGCTTTCTATTGTTGTGTTTGTGTGTGGAAGGTTTCCTCAGAACACACACACACAGCACTCATGTCAGTTGTGAAGGAGTGCTCAGGAATGCTAGGCCTCAAAACAAAATGGTTTTCATTTTTTTTAAAAAAATATATACAGAAGGGTGCCAAACTTCAGGTGGAGAGGGCAGGTGAGATAGTTATGGCCATAAATATGTCAGCCAGACACACAACCACATTCCACTTGCCTCTAAAAACAGTGGTTTGCCCATGGGAGGAAGGAGCAGGTAAGTAAGATATAACTTGAGTGAGGGAAGAAGTTGAATTTTATACCAACTTTTCTCTACCCTAAAGGGTCTGAAAGCGGCTTACAATCGGCTTTCCTTCCTCTCCCCACAACAGGCAACTTGTGAAGTAGGTAGGGCTGAGAGAGTTCTGAGAAAATGGTGACTGGCCTGCGGTCACCCAGCAGGCTTCATGGGAAACAAACCAGGTTCTCCAGCTTAGAGGCTGCCCATCTTAACAACTACACCACGCTGACACCACTACTAGCATGGTGAAGGGGAAATGCAGTTCCAGACAACAAATCCTCTTTCTGAAGGTACGTTGTGATGACAAAAAACTACAACAACACATAAATAGACATTGTAATATTTGTTTTAATGTTTTGACTGTTTGCCACGTTGGGGACCTGAATTCGGTGGAAAGGAAGCATAAAAATGTTTTAAATAAATAATACTAATTAACAAACTTCCAACTGCAGTTGATGACCAATGGCCATTGCTGAGAACATCTGAAAAGGGATGGCTGGCCACTGATGGAGTCTTTCCCTGAACTAAAGGTGAAGGAAATGGGCTAAGCCATAAAAATGGTTCAAATAAATAAATAAATAAATAACTGCCATTGTGACCAATTGCCAACACTGACCAACTGCCATCACCAACTAATGGCCATTGCTGAGACAACCTGAAAGAGGGAAGACTGGCCTCTGATACAGTCTTTCCATGAAATACAGGAGAAGGAAATTGCCCAAGCCATAAAGATGTTTTAAATAAACACATTCTTCTTCTTCTTCTTCTTCTTCTTCTTCTTCTTCTTCTTCTTCTTCTTCTTCTTCTTCTTCTTCTTCTTCCATCAGATATTTGACTGGCAGAGGGTGTTCTGCAATTCAAGATCTACCCAAGTTCTTGGGAATTGCAGAGGTATCTTTGCAGGATTCTTGCTGTTCCAAGAAACACTGTATTCTGCAGCTGAGCTGGTGTTATTCGCTCAATACCCAGAATGCCTAGTGTTTCTTGAGACTTGTAGGCACTGCTCCAGGGGCTCCATTGACAACTGGCATGATGGTCACCTTCTTCTCCCAGAGGTGCTCTAACTCTGTTGATAGGTCTTGATATTTGGTGATCTTCTCCTGTTCTTTCTTTTCTATTCTGCTGTCTCCTGGGATTGCAGTGTTGTTGTTGATGATGAAGAAGAAGAAGAAGCAGCTAACTGCCAACTGCCATCACTTATCAGCTACCATTGCTAATCAGTGGCGAGGGCTGAGACCACCTGAAAGAGGTATGGCTGTCCACTGATGGAGTCTTTCACTGAACTACAGGAGAAGGAAATTGGCCAGGACAGATTCTAGCTATATTCAACACCTCTGATTTTAGTAATCTTCTTTAGATTACATAAGAGCCAAGCTTGACCCAACATCAATCATTGCAATAACTCTAGCAGCAGTGAGAAACCTCTGCATGCCTCATCTTTTTGCCTTCATTGGGAGGGACTGGGGAGGTCATGCTGGGTCACCGGATATCAAATTTCTAAAACAAACAACTCCAACTGATGCTTGTCCAAACCGTTCCTGAAAACCTTGGTAAAGTTTATGCAACCTTTCCAACTGTTGTTCCCTTAAAATTAATAGAATTAAAACAATGACTAAGAACCTTTTCACACAGTAAAATAAAGTGGTTAATCTGGGGGGGGGGGACGCAGAAGCTCAGACCAATTCTTAAAGGTCTCAGAGAATAAGTAAATAAATAATAAATGAACCTTGACCTAACACCTCAAATGATATTTGCTTGCTTGCTTATATGGATATTTATACCCTGCTTTTCTCTCCCCTGGGCACCCAAAGCAACTTATATTATCATTCTCCCGTCCTCCATTTTATCTCACAGAATGAGATAGGTTAGGTCATGTCTCCTGGACCTATCAGGGAAGGCTAGGCCACCAGTGGATATCTTTTATTGGCACAGAAATTGGGAGGGAGAAGGAAGTTTTCCCTGTTGGATTTCTGCCTGCCATGCAGCTGTTACACGAAGAGGACACCCCATCCTTCTAGTCAAAGGAAACTAGCACTGAATTAGACTCTTGCTGGTGCAAAATCCAAATCCAAATCCCAACCCACATGAAACCATTGATTGATTGATTGCCATCAAGTCACAGCTGCCATAGGGTTTTCAAGGCAAGAGACATTCAGAATTGGTTTGCCATTGCCTGCCTCCGTGTCATGACCCTGGTATTCCTTGGTGGTCTCCCATCCAAATACTAGCCAGCACGGACCAGTGTTCCCTCTAAACTGAGTTAGTGTGAGCTAGCTCACAGGTTTTTAGCCTCCGGCTCACATATTTTTGTCTTGGCTCAGGAAGGACGGCTTCAGAGCAAATTAATTTATGCAGTAGCCAAATCGTTGGCTCACAACGCGGCATCTCGGGGACCCGTCTGATCACGCTACCACACCAGTAGCTCACAAAGTAGAAGTTTTGCTCACAAGACTCCACAGCTTAGAGGGAACATTGGCACAGACCCTGCTTAGCTTCCGAGATCTGACAAGATCAGGCTAGCCTGGGCTTAGGGTTACTATCCCCCAGGTGGGGGCAGGGCATTCCCCGTTTTCACAGGCTCCTGCCTGCTGGTGGCCAGCTGACCTGCAGGAGGAAATTCCCCCACCCATCCGAAACCGCAACATCATGCGTGTTGCACTGACATCACCCAGAAATGATGCAGGTGCATTGGTGACTGTGGGGGGGTGACACTCTGGTTTTTAACCAAAACTCTATGGTTTGAGGGCAATTTTACCATAGAGTTTTGCCCAAAAACTAGAGCATCACCCCCAACATCACTGGTGTGCCTACATCACATCTAGGCAACATCTGCATGTCGCACAACGTCCCCACCCACTACCGAAACGCCCCTCCCCAATCCCCCTGCTGGCGCAATGTTCGGACCTGGCAACCCTACCTGGGCTATCCAGGTTAGGGTATCATAGAGCCGAGCAGAAATTACACAAAGAGGCATGCAAGTTTTTGATTCCTACAGAACTCTTCATCAGCACGGAACAACATGGATTACACAGGAAAAAGGGGTTATTGTTAGAAGGATTACATAGGGAAATGAGACAGACTGCAGTCAGGGTCAAAGAGGGCAAGTCACCCAGCTTAACTGAGTTCAGGTGACAGTGACCGTAATGCAGGTGTGGTTGTGAGAACACTCAGAGGCGAAGAAGTTGAGCGGCTTCCTCTGTGGCCTCGAGCACAGTCTGCTTGAGTCACACAAACTGGCATTGTGTGATCTGACTTAGTCAGCAGCTTTTGGTGCCCTTTGCTGTTCGTAACCATGCAAGGAATTTCTTCTTCAGAGCGGGATTTATCCACAAGCTACTGCTTAGGGCCTCTGATTAGGAAGGACCTCTAAGTACTCGAAATGACTCAGTTACCATTTATTTGGTAATGATGTGGGGCCTCTTAAATTTGATGGTGCATAGGGCCTCCTCTTAATCCAGCCCTGGTCTTTTTTATTTAGTTACCTCCAGCATTACTTACGTACTTAAATGAAGGTACTCATTTGACCCACTGGCCTTGAACAGTAGCACACGAATTCCATTAAAAAATTATTTATTTTATTTATTTATTTTATTCAATGTGTATCCCACCCTCCCTGCCAAAGCAGGCTTGGGGCGGCTTCCATAAAAACAGTCCTAATAACCTGACTTCAGCCCCGGTCACACGGAAGGATTTGCCCTGCAAAATGGACGAGTTGAGGGTGCATCAAATGGACACGATCATACAGCAACATCTAGGAAGCGTAGTGCACCCGTCACCAACCTGTACCGTTGGCTCAAAGAAGCAGATTTAAAAAGTACCAGCAAGAGGGTAGTAGCAACCAGAAAACGCGGGTCACAGGCGAGCGTCGGATCGTGGAAACGGATTTAATCCGGCACATCTGGCACGCACATGCGGCCCGTCACGCCGGATGTGTTTTTTCCAAGCCTCCACAGTATGCAAAGCAACATAAGAGTGTGCATGTGTAAGACCCTTTGATGCGTTTCAACATCGCCGTGTGATCGCCGGCTATCGCCGTCTGCGCGGCATCTCAGGGACCCGTCTGATCACGCTACCGCGCATCTTTTTGCTCCAGCTCTAATTTGCCTCCCTTCAGCAGCGCAGTATCCTGCTCATGTGACCGGGACCTTCATTTATCTATTCATATATTTATGTCATTTATTTATTCATACTATTTTTTCAGACTCATTTGTTTATTTGGACTCATTTATTTATTCATATTATTATGTCTTGCTCTTAGGGTTGCCATTCCCCGGATGGGAAAAGACCAACAGGAAGCTGGAAGTAAATGCTAAATATCCATTTATACCACTATTACAGTATATTTAGCAACTACTGCATATGTATACAGTGCATAGGAGGTCCAAAACCAGTTAACAAAGTTCTCCGGAATGACATATAATTTCATGGGGATGTCTTCCAAACGGGACTATACAAACCTTGTAAATACTACAAATATATATAAGAAGATATTCAATGTACCTATAATTACAAAATTCTAATTTCAATAAAAATATTCAATACATACAATATTGTGTCTTATTCCTTATTCATCATTGGATGCGTTAATTTAGCAGCAGCTTCTTCAAGGACATTTCTACAGGGTATGTATACCAAAAGTTACTCATAAAACAGGACAACATCTTTTCTATGAATGACTCTTTAAAAGATCATTATACACTCACCAAAGGTTGTTATGTTCATAAATAGTATGTTCAGAACAGGCAAGCCAGATGGATACATTCAAGCCTTAACAGGTGTCTTCACTTAAATCCTTATATACAATAGCAATCCGGCTCTTAAAGGCATAATAATAATAATACACAAACTGTCATGCACAGAATACTTACAAAGAGACTGTAAAAACCTCAAAAAACAAGCTAAATCTAGAGATACATTTAGACCATTAGGATAATAAGTGTTGAGTCTATGTATCTAAAAAGCCTCTCTCTGTAGAAGGCACTTACGTGTATCTACTTTATTGTATTTATTTGGACTGATTACCTCTAAAACTACAAATTTGAACTCATCATATCTGTGGCCTTTATCTATATAGTGCTGAACATATGGCTCCTCCAGATATTTATGCTTGATACGCGACCTGTGTTCCAAAATGTGTGTTTTTACAGAATGTGTGGATTCTCCCACATATTTCAACCCACAGGGACATTGTAAGAGATATACTACCTTTTTTGTTAGACAATTAGAAAAGAAAGTAATTTCACTTTTAAAATTAACTTCTGGAAAATCTAAAGTGCATGTTTCCCAGACTTGTGCACACGCTACACATCTTAAACATTTAAAGTGCCCTTTGGGAGTATTTGTAGGGGCTCCAGGTGATGGCAAATCAGCCTGTATAAATAGGTCATGTATACTAGTAGTCTTACGAAATCATATAAAGGGTTTTTCTGTACAACTCAGAACATCACTTAGAATGTGCCAATGTCTGAAAATGATATTCCGAATGGAGTAAGCCAATGGTGTGCACTCCAAAGCCCAACTGGTTTTAGCTTCTTTCCTAATCACAGTCTCTTTAAACAGATCTGCCCGTTTAACCTGATTTACCCTTGTGCATGCTCTCCTGATAATTTCTAATGGATATCCCTTTAGGGCTTCATCTAAAGACTAAAGGCTTCATCTTGAAAATCAGAAGACAAAGTTGAATTTCTTTTAGCACGTAAAAACTGACCATAAGGCAGATTCTGTCTTAAACGTTTAGCATAGAAGGAAGTGTAATGTAAATAAGAGTTTTTATCAATGTCTTTGTTAAATGGATGTACTGCCAAACTACCATTATGGATGAACACTGTGGTGTCTAAAAAATTCACTTGAGACCTCTCTGCTACATAGGTAAATTTGATGGAATTATGCACAGAATTCAGCCAATCCATAAATTTTTGTACAATACATGGAACATCTAAGATCAAAAAAAGATCATCAATGTACCTCTTGTAATAAATCATATGAACAAAAAAGGGATTATGAAACTCATTGTCAATCCATGTGTTTTCAGACTCACTCATGAACAGGTTAGCAACACTGGGAGCAAAGGAGCTTCCCATCGCAACCACTTTAATTTGCCAAAAAAAAAGTCTTCCTGAAATCGGAAAAAGCTCTTTTAAAAAATAATATCTATAAGATCTAGAAGGAAGTGCGTCAGAGGAAAATTAGTTTCCCTCCTTTCAAGTGTTGTGAGGAGGCATAATCTCGCCTCTTGATGAGGTATATTCGTATAAAGGGTCGTCACATGAGAATAGCCTGTGATGGAACAACAAGTCCTTCTATTTTGGAAATAAAATCTTTTGTACCTTTCAAGTAGGAAGGAGTCTTAAGTACAAATGGTTGAAGAAATGAGTCTAAATATTAAGATAGGGGATCAAAAATAGAATTAGTACCCAAAACAATGAGATGCCCTGGAGGTGGCATCCCAGTTTTGTGTATTTTAGGAAGGATGTAAAAAATAGGGACCCTTGAATGCAAATTAACAAGAAAAGACACCGTTTGTTGGGTATTATGGTCAAAAGCCAATGCTTCCCCTACTGTGATCTTAATGATATTTAAAACTTCCTCTATAGGGTCATATATAACCCGTCTATAAAAATTCAAATCCATAAATTGTCTCATAACTTCGTCTATGTAATCCTGATAATTCAGCAAAATGATACCTCCACCTTTATCTGCCCCTTTTATAATTATGGAGGAATCTTCCGAAATATTCCACAAAAATTCCATTTCTCTGCGGGTCAGATTGTATTTAACGGGGGATCTGTTGGGGAGTGTATAATGATCTTTTAAAGAGTCATTCATGGAAGAGATGTTGTACTGTTTTATGAGCAACTTTTGGTATACATACCCTGTAGAAACGTCCTTGAAGAAGCTGCTGCTAAATTAATGCATCCAATGATGAATACGAAATAAGATACGATATTGTATGTATTGAATATTTTTATTGAAATTAGAATTTTATAAGTATAGGTACACTAAATTTTTCATATATATATATATATATATATATATATAAATGTTTACAAGGTTTGTATGGTCCTATTCCGAAGAAGTCCTCACAAAACGATACGTCATTCTGCAGAACTTCGTTAACTGTTTTTGGACCTCCTATGCACTGTATAACTGCCTTTGGACCTCTTATGCACTGTATAAATATGCAGTAGTTGCTAAATATACTGTAACAGTGGTGTAAATGGATATTTAGTGTTTATTTCCAGCTTCCTGTTGGTCTTTTTCTGTGTATTTAAGCTGCTACCCTCTGTGTATATATCTATTCCCCTGATTGGGACAGGGGTTTACCTGCTTTTGGGGGCCCTAATTGATCAGCCCTGATCTGGCCCCCAAAGAGCCCTGTCCACGCCAGTGTGCCAAGCAATGATGTCACCCAGAGGTGACATCATCGTGCAGGGCACGTGGTGGGGGGACGCTCTATCGTTACCATAGAGTTTTTCCTCAAATGATAGAGCATCCCCCTGTAACATCCCCTGTGCGATGATGACACTTCCAGGTGATGTCATTGTGGTGTGTGCACCAAAAACTCCAGGGGGTAAGAGGGAGCCCCCTGCTGGCAGCCAGGTAAAACTTGGCAACCCTGCTTGTTATAGCTTGGAGGGGAAGGCTTTGCAACAACTCAAGTGGCCTTGTGTTCAACACCTGCTAGGAGCACTCTCAGTTTCCCTCCAATAGGTTTATTTGCCCTCTCTTGAAGAAGCAGCAAAATCCATAATTCTCTTATATCAGAATAAAAAACGCATTCTAAAAGACTATTCTCCAATGCATCAGTTCACCCCGATTGACACGAACATGATCTGAGGAAGGGTGCATGCACACAAAAGCTCATACCTTGAATAAAACTTTGCTGGTCTTAAAGGTGCCACTGGACTCAGACTTTGTTCTATAAGCTATTCGAGTAAGGAAGTGTCTTATAGCGACCATCCATTACCTGAGAAGGTGTCGCGTTCAATCTAGCTAACGGGAACGCTCTTCTATACTGTGGGACAGTTAAATATTTTCAATATTCAGGAAAGGCTCTTGGATATGGCAAACCTAAATAAAGGGGGGAGCAAACTCTACGCACTCTATTGTAAGAGCTCAGAAATCCAGTTCATACAAAAAGTTTCAAAATCAACATTTGAGAAGCTTCCATCCTGTCCCCAATGACCTCAGGTTCACAACCTGAATTCCAAAAAAGGAACACAATTCAATCAATTGCATCCAAAGACTTACGTAAGAGTCCTTCCTCAACAGGGAAAGATACTCAGTCTTATCAAAGACAAAGACTACCTTCAACCACATGCAAAACACAGCAGTCCAGGCTCATGCTTCCAAAAAGTGAACTCCCAGTTCTAAATGCAGCATAGTTCCTGCTACACAAGTTCCTGAGATCCCAGCGATCTTGTGTAGTAATTTTGTTCAGATATAATCTAGTGATTCCTGGTAGGCCTCTCGCTATACATACTGGAGCTCCGTATAGCATTTGCATTCAGGCCCGTAGCTACCATGGGGCCTGCGGGACCCGCCCCCCACACACATTTTTTACAGGGCCCCCTCCATGGCTAACCATAACACCCTTCTAAGCAGGAGCCCCAGCCTAGGCAATGATAAAAAGAGATCGCATCCGATCAACGGAACAAGCCAGGCTGCTCTGCTGGACCAGACTGGAAGTTTACTCCCTTCCACCACCGCCCACTCCCCAGCCCCTTCGCCAGAGCTGGAGGGGAAGGGTGGAACTGCCCCTTTGCCACCCAATGGAAGGAAGGAGGCTGGAGGATCCGTAGTGGCAGCAGCAGGCAGCATTCCCGAAAGCCAGCGACACACAAAAGTGATGGGGCGCCACACGCGCTTCCGCCCCAAGTGCCCGGAGCGGGCGATGGGCACATCACCTTGGGGGCGCCTGAATGTTGCCATGCTGCGGTCCGCCCCCACAGGCCTTTCCCTCTGGCCACTCCCCCGCAGCCTTTATGGCACTCCATCCCTCCTGGAAATGTTAGCCCAAGACATGACAGCAAGAACTCACTGAGACAGACTCAAAAGATCGGTCCAAAACCGAAAAAACAGATCTGAATTAGCCGGGACCCCAGGGGAGTCAATTAGAGTTCTCCCCCTTTGGTTGCAGCCGGGGCTGCCTTAGGAATTCCACCAATTAAATCAAAGTTAATTTAATTAACTTTTATTTAATTGGCTGGTGGACCCCCCCAGCCCCCTCCCCAAAAACTCCTTAGTTATGGGGCTGTTTGCATTACTACTTTAGAGTTAGATCAAGATGGGTAGCTCATCAATTCCAGCATTTATATTCTGATGGGGGGGGGGGTTCGGTCCTTTGCATGATTGCATAGTTGAAATCGGCTCAGATATCTAGCTTTGTATGTGTGTTACAATTAGGGTTGCCTGCCCTCTGCCTAGACCCCCCTCCAAGGTTTCTGGGGCAAGGCTTGGGGAGCGTCACATCTTACCTGGAAGTGATGTCACATCTAGCTGACGATCTAGGAATTCCCCCAAATTTCTATCATCAAAACGATAGAGATTGGGAGTATTCCGAGAATGTAACCTGAAAGTTACATCACTTCGGGATCAGATGCCACCCTCCTCCATGCTCCCAGAGCAAGCATCCACAGGAGTGGGAAAGCAAGTCTTGCAGCAGGAGACTCCTTGCTGGTAGCAGAGAAATGGTAACTGTGGTTAAAATGTTGTCCTTATTTTTTGATCAGCTGCTCTTGCCTCATTGCCAGCTTTGAATAGCTGATTTTATCCTCCAGTTTATACAGCTGTTTTCATGCATTTCTTGATGTTGTCAACAATATCAATGATTTTTTTTTAATGGAGTGGTAGCAATTAAATATTTTAAACAAATAAAAGAAAAGAACTGCTAAAAGTCCAGCATCCTGTTTCCCAAAGCATCCTGCTAGATGCCTCAAGAGTGCAACCCACAAGCTGGGCATAAATGCGACAGATTTCTCCTATTGTCTGCTCCAGTCACCTGGTATTCAGAGGTATAGTGCTCCAGAATGTGGAAGTTCCATCTAGCTGTCATAGGGACACGACAGACACTTTCACAGAGATATACAATAAAAAACAAAGTCCAGTTCTCCACACATTGGTCAAATCCTTACAAAAACCTATGTTGTTTGCCATTGCCATGACCACATCTTGTGGCATTAAGTTCCATACGCTGACAATATGCTGAATTAGAATTCATCCCAGAATTAGACACTGTCTGTCATCCTGGTGTCAACAGAGACTTGAATTTCCTTTCTCACTACAGACTGTAATAGCATTACAGAATCGATTTTTTTAGACACTTTAATTGGCTATTCTTGTCATGTCCTATCAGACCCTAACCTTGTACCACCATCAGTTAATTTTGTCTTCAGTTATTTGCTTCTGTGTTTGAACCTCTGACCTCTGCTATTTGTCTGCTATTTCTGTTGATTTAGGATGGGATTCCCTTCTACATCCTATCTTTCCCCCTTATATTGAGAATTTACACTTGAAAGATTAATGATATAATTCACACCAAGTCTTGGTGCCTCCCCCCGCCCAGCATAATCTTCCTCATCAGAAATTCCAGTATGATTTTCCCTTTGCATATCTATCTGAAGAAGTGAGCTGGGATGATGGGTGCCAGTTTTTCTACTCCAGCAGGAGACTTCCAGTCTGCCAGCGCTGGTACCCCCTGCTGCTCAGTAGGATAATGGGTAAAGGATGGGGGATCACCATCATTCCAATGATGTGACATCACTTCCAGGTTCACAGGTTCGTGTTTTAGCAATGCTATAGCATTCCACAGGAAATTCTATGCTTTTACCATAAAGTTTCAGTGTAATCCTAGAATGTTGCCCCGACACAATGATGTCACAGCTCACTTCTTCAGATAGATATGATCTAGAAGGGTTTGTTTTAATTCTTAAACATTGTTGCTGATGAAACTTCCAGGTCCAGAGGCAGTATACCTCTGATCACCAACCTACTGATTCACTTTTCCAGATCTCAAACCTGCCTCTTTTTTGGTGTGTGTGTGGGGAGCCACCCCATAATTTTCTAATTTGCTCTCAATGTTCTTTAGGTGCCTCTTTTTCAATACATACTTTTTTATTAATGGTCCATTCCTGGTGCCTCAAACAGTAATTAAATCTAAACGGGAAGCAGTTTGCAGAAACAGGTGTGTTAACCTTGTCAATCTACCCTACGGGCGTCATCATCTGAAATTAGCTCTGCTTGAAGTGGGGACATTTTAATCCTAATGCAACAAAGTAGCAATAGGGAAGTGTTCAAATAAATACATTATACGCTTTGGGGTGTAGGGTGGCAGCATTTTTCACAAGAAATGAACCCTGGGTAAATGAAGGATTTAGTGCTAATTAAAGCAACAGAATGTTGAGAAATCCAGCTCTTGGGTGGCTGGGATGTGCTGGTTGGGGGCGGGCTAAGCCCTATCTTTCCTTCAGGATGTTCAGCTGTGAAACAATTTCCTTTCCCAGTAGACTCTTGTGGCTTGTCAGAGACGCTGTCTTTCTCTAGGCTTACTATTTGCCCAGTGGCAACAGGCAACCTCCTACTGCTGCCCTCAGTGCACTGCCCTTGCTAATTTTAGGAGGAAACAATGTGGAGGGAACAGCACTGAAAGTGATGGGCTAGGAAATCCCCCCCCAATCTCTATGGTAAATACCATAGAGTTTGGGAGAATTTCCTAGAGTATTAACCGAAAGTAATGTCACAGCAAGAAGACACTACACCCTGAAGTGATGCCACTTCTAGGTGATGGTCTAGAAACTTCCCAAAGTCTAAGTTTAGAGATTAGGAGAATTCCTTCCTCTGGTGCTGCCTGCCAGCCATGGTGTTCAAAGGTTTGCTGCCTCTGACTATGGAGGTTCCCTTTAGTCACCCTGCCTGGTAGTCATTCATAGACCTATCTTACACAAATCGAACTCCATTTTAAAGCTATCTATTCTCAAGGTCAGGGACCCCCTGCTCTATGTGCCCCTACTCTGAGTTACACTCAGTGCCTTTGCACAATACCAAATCCCCCCCATTCTCCCCCCACCAGCCTATTGAGCAACAGGGGGGAACAGGGGGCCCAGGCAGGCCCATAGCTACGGTAGGGCTTTTGGGGGCTCCACCCCCTTTCTTAAAGACACAGCCCCACAAGAATTTCTCCTGTGAATGCTTTTTTCAACCATTTTAAAATATTTTTAAAAGGTGTGCACCTCTTTAAGCAGAGTGGGGTGTTGTAGGTGACTAATTCCTGCATTGAGGAAGAGGGTTGGAGTAGATGACCTCTAGAATCCCTTCTAACTCTGTGTCAAGAAACTGGTCTCATTTAAGAAAGTTTTTCTATATAAGTGTTAGCTTTCTTGACTATAGAAGTCATCACCCCCACCTGGCGGCTTGTTATCAGAATTAATTCTTAGGCTGGCAGAAGTGATTAACTTGCAGCAGCTGAGAACTGTCATCTAAAGTGGTTGACAACTTGCAATTTAGAGATCTATCCTGGAAACAGCTTTCTATTGGCTAAATGGGTTTTCTTTCTGCACTGAGAATCACCAAAAAAAAAAATTTGCCCCACAAGCCAGAAGATCCTGGCTGCGGGCCTTGGCCCATGTTGGCAGCACTTTTCAGGGGGAAAGTAAATGGTTGCAACAACATGTGTGTATATTAGAGGGGCAGGTTTCTGGGAGATCTGTCCCCTGTAATATGCGCACATGTTGCAACCATTCACTTTCCCCCTGCAATGTGCTTCTTCTCTCCCCCCCCCCCACATAGTTTTGTAGGGCAGAACCTCTGTCTGGACAACCTGCCAACTCAGCTACCATAAAAACTGCATGGAATTGATCAGGGGTTGGCCCAGAACCTGTCTCTCTGTGCCTCCCAGGCACCACAATCACCCTCTCTTATGCAGTGTATATGCATGAAAAATGCATTGCATTCTGGCTAACAGTGTGCCAATCTGTTGGAATACATCAAATGTCATTTCAACTGTCATTGCAGAAGTCAGAGGCAGGTGTGCTATTTTCTTATCTGCAGCTCATGATGTCATTTAGAGATTGTGCTGGGCGAAACTTGCAGGTGTTGCTTTTTCTATGAAAGTTACTTCAGTCACTACATTACTGGGGCATTCTCAGACGATTTCCCATGTGTTTGAAGAAGGCCATGTGCAACCATGTCCCTACCTGTCAAAGATGCGGGGAAGGGATGTGTCTGTAGTTGCAATCAGGTCTTTTATTCATCCAGTATCATATGCTGTCAGTAATACACGGGGTATATCCAGGGCTTTTTTTGTAGAAAAAGCCCAGCAGGAACTCATTAGCATAATAGGTCACACCCAGCAGCAGAAACTCATTAACCTATTAGGCCACACCCCCATGTTACCAGAAGAGTGGTCATCCAGCCACTCCCACCTTTTGTTTCTTATTCTGTTTACCCTTGTTTGTTGTCAAAACTCAGGGTTTTTTTTGTAGCAGGAACTCCTTTGCATGTTAGGCCACACACCCCAAATGTAGCCAATCCTAATGAGTTTCTGCTGTTGGGTGTGGCCTATTATGCTAATGAGTTCCTGCTGGGTGTGGCCAACTTGGGAGCCAGCCAGAACTCCATTCCTGTGCGTCCCTGCCCCAAAATAGCCCTGGGTGTATCCCCTGGGGACCCAAGTTCAGCTATAAGAGAGTCACTTTAGTGGGAGGTATGTTGCTAGCTCATGCTCTCTGATGATATCCCTACCACAAGAATTTCTGAACTACCTAATCCTTAGGGAACCTCCAGAAAAGACATGTTATTAATCATTCGCATCCATACACCATAGATTCGTCATCTGCCCTCATCCCCAGTCTCCCACCCTTGAGAAATTTAGATGCAGGAGAAAAAATGGGGAGAAAATGACCTCCATGATGACGTTGTCCACGCATCTCTATGTTCTTTACCACAGAAATTAAGGGGGAGGCATCCTAGACTGTCATCTGGAGGTGATGTCACCGTCTCCTCAAATTCCATACTCTTCAGGCAGCACCCTCAAAATATCCAAGCATTTGCTGAGGCAGTGTTGGAAACCCTAATACCCCGTGATAACATGCAAGTAGCACAAATAATTGTATATCCAACCCATATGTATATTCAGATTTCATCTCAGTACTGCCAAAGCCATATTTGACAGTTATGCACTTTACCCTGTAAACATCACACATACCACCACTACTCCATGAGAGCTGATATAGGGGTAATGGTTAGATCAAGGGCTCCCAACCTTGCTGAATATGAAGGCACTTTTAGAATTCTAGAGAAAGAGTAACGGGTGCACCACAAAATGGCTGTAATGGGGGCATAGGTAAAGGTAAAGGTTCCCTTGCTCGAAAGCCAGTCGAATCCGACTCTAGGGTTGCGGTGCTCATCTCCGTTTCAAAGCCGAAGAGCCAGCGCTGTCCGAAGACGTTTCCGTGGTCATATGGCCGGCATGACTAAACACCAAGGCGCACGGAACGCTGTTACCTTCCCACCGAAGTGGTACCTATTTATCTACTTGCAATTTCTTGCTTTCGAACTGCTAGGTTGGCAGGAGCTGGAACTAGACGGGAGCTCACTCCGTCATGTGGCACTCTTGGGTCTTGAACTGCTGAGCTACTGACCTTCCACAGCCTGTAGTTCAGCGTGTTAACCACTTGAGCCACCGCAGCTATGGGGGCATAGCCAGTCACAAAATGGCTAGCACACAGGGCTGCAGCCAATCACAAAATGTTGGGTGGCTCCAAACTCCCCCCCCACACACACACACTGATGATGGAGGCAGCTGTTTCTGAAAGGGTGTCCCCTAAATAAATAAAGGTGATGATGCCTCTTGGGTTTTCCTGAAGCACCTCCTGCTTCTAGATGGTGGAGGAAAGCCCAGATTATTCTTTGTTAGGGGGGAAAGTTATTGCTTGATTTCCACTTCCAAAGAAAGATGAGAGTTTTCTTCCTACAAAGCTCCAAGGGACAGTTTCCAAGCCGAAATACATAAGAAAGTCTAGGTTTGTGGCCATTCAGGGGGTGCACAGCTGTGATGGGCCTGTCTGAAATATGGTTAACAACTTCAAGGCAGGGCCTGGAATTCTCCCAGAATTACAACTGATCTCCAGACTACAGAGATCAATTCTCTTGAAGGAAATAACACACTTGGAGGACAGACTCTATGATATACAATAGAGTCTAGAAGAAACAGAAGTCCTAGAGTGACATCATATCCTCTGCTGAACTTCCTGCCAAGGCACCATACTTAAATCTCCATGAATTTTCCAAGCTGGAATTGGCATCCTTAGACAGGAATGGTCTCCATGCTTTGTTAGTTAGATAGTTTATAGGAAGTGACCTCAAACGTCTTGGGTTTTTTTTTTCTCCTGTTCCATTCAAAACCTTTTGGGTTTTATTCCCAAGATTCAAAAAGCAAGTAAGTACCAGGAAATACATTAGGGAGCATTAGAATGTTCCTAAGTTTGACCTTGGGGAATAGCAGGGTTAGAGTGTGGGATCTAGAGACCTGGGTGGCACCTGGAGACCCATACTCAGCCATGAAGTTCACTGGGTGATGGTGGGCCAGTAAATCTCCCTCAAGCTTCTTGTGAAACTACCCTGTAGGAGAAGAGAACCATTCAGGCCATCTTGAGCTTTCTGGAGGAAGGACGGGATAAAAATGCAATAGAAACATAGATGCCCATGATATCATTCTTTGAAAACCACAATAAGCTTGTCATGCTGCACAGCAAGCAAGGAATGCCTTTAAAAATTAATCATATGTATATCCTCCAAAAACCTCAAGGTGAAATGTGTGGGGTAATCCCATTGTCTCCTTGCAATGACTCTGCAAGGTAGGTGAGGTCAAGACTTACCCAAGAGCCAGAAGAAATTTGAACCCAGATCTTTCCAGTTCATATCCAAAGATGTTCTCAAGCCTACATTGGACAGAATGCACGTTCCTTTGTCAGGGCCTCTCCTCGTTCCTTGCTAGCATAAAACGGCCAGTCCCACATGTGAAAATTCTCTAACGTTTAGTCACTGAATAGAGCCATATGTAGGGTTCCCAACACTACCTTGACAAATGCCGGGAGATTTGAGGGGCAGTGCTTGTAGGAGAATGGATTGTGGGGAGAATGTGATATCACTTCTGGATGACACAGTATGCTATCACCTAGAGCAGTGTTTTTCAACCTTTTTGTGCAAAGGCACACTTTTTTCATGAAAAAAATCACGAGGCACACCACCATTAGAAAATGTTAAAAAAATTTAACTCTGTGCCTATATTGACTATATATAAAGTAATTCTCTTGAATAGGAATCAAATAAACACAAAGAAATTATTTTATAATTACTTTATTATGAAATAATAATACTTTATTTTATAATTGTTCATATGTTACGGATGAAATTGGAATTTTTCCCACGGCACACCAGACAATATCTCATGGCACACTAGTGTGCCACGGCACAGTGGTTGAAAAACACTGACCTAGAGTGTCACCATGTGGAGGTCATTTTTTTCCTATTCCTCCATTCTTTGGAGTAGGAAATTGGGAACAGGGGGCGATAATTTCCTGCCCGGGGTGAGTAAATAAGAGGCCTAGCCATACATGTAGATGTGTGTACATCCATTGGTTCTGAATGTTTATTTATTTGACAGACTTTTAGACCGCCTTTTGACCAACAGGTTGGTTTGCAACAATCTAACTACAACATAATAAACGCAGAATAAAATTGAGTAAATAAGATAAAAACCGTCTGAGCCAGAACTCACTGCCACGATTCTGCTTGTTCCCCACATAGATTCAATCGTCCCTTCTATAATGAACCTAGACATTCTGTTTCTGAAAACAGAAGACCTCAGACTGGTAGAACTTTCCAGAATGAATGGTCCAGTGCTAGAGGCAGCCATTTTGGGCCAAGACCTGTAGGTGCTGCTCTCCCTCCATCACCAACAAGTAGGGAAGGAGTTGGTAGTGGATATTATGTGGTGGAAAACACCATCAAGTTGTGGCTAAGTTATGGCGACTCCATAGGGTTTTCAAGACAAGAGTTGAAGAGAGGTGGTTTACCATTTCCTGCCTCCGTGTGTCAACTCTGGACTCCCTTGGTGGTCTCCCATTCAAATACTAGCCTGGGGCAACCCTGCTTAGCTTTCAAGATCTGATGAGATTGGACAAGCCTGGGCCTTCTGGAGCAGGGCAGTGGATACTATACAGGTCTATAAAATTATGTAGTTTTTTGAGCAAGAAAATAGTGATCCCCTCCTTGCCATAATACAGCAGTCATGCAGTGAAATTGATAGACGGTAGACTTAGGGCAGGTTAAAAGACAATATTTCTTCACATATAATTACTTCCACTAGATATGATGACAGCTTGGTAGCTGGATCAGACAAAAACATGGATAGGTTTATTAATGACAATCAGCCTTGATGGCTAAAGGGGACCTCTGAAGAGCCAGTGTGGTGTAGTGGTTAGAGTGCTGGGATTAGGATCTGGGAGAAAGTGGTTCAAATCCCCATTCTGCCCCGATGCTTGCTCAGTGAACTTGAGGCAGTTGCTCTCTCTCTCTCTGCCCAACCTACCTTGCAGGGCTGTTGTGAGGATGAAATGAGGGAGAAGCATGTATGCCAGTCTGAGCTCTGACACAGAGTCTCAGCTAGAGTCTCCATGTTCAGAGAAAATGTATTAATGAAAACCAATTCCAAGAACAGCGGAGGGTTGTGATCCTTTTCCCTTATTTGTAGCTTCCCCCAAGCTTCTCTCTGAATCCACTAGGGGAATAGGATTAGGGATGGGCACCAACTGAACCACGAAGCAAAATTTGTCAAGAATTTTGCTGCGTTCATGGTTCACAAACCGAAAGTTCGTGACAGGTCTACTGTCACAAAGTTGCATAAACTTTTAAAGCAGTTTGTGCTGGTTTATGGATAGAACAGAAAGCAGGAGGTTAAAGGGACTCCAAGGCTGAGTTCAGACTGGCAGTTTGCCCCGCTATAGCCACATTTCAGCAACGTTTTAAAAGCGGATTAAAGGGGGCGTTCACACAGGCACGTCTGCCTGGCATTCCCCACCCGTAGGCAACGCGTGCTGTTCCGCTTCACTACCGCATTTAATAGATACCTCATAAAAGTGGTAGCAAATCCCCAAAGAGTGCTTTTATGCCGCATTTGTCTGCTTCCTGGCAGTGTGAACCCTACACGGAAAAGCCGGGAGCAACCCGCGTTGCACATAAGGGAGCAGTGATATGATTGGCTGTGCTCTGCTCTACCACCCAATGTGGTGCTGGCGCAGCAGGATCCTCCCCAAATTGGCTGGATGCCTATGTGTGTATGGGCTCATGGGCACTCATGTGCTCATGCACCCATACACACATAGACATCCGGCCGATTTACCAGGAAAAAGACATTTACAGCCGCGCCTCCAGGCCAGCAGTCTGAACACTCCTGCGTGCCTCCTCCCGGTGTGCTCCTGCATCAGTCCGAGCGGTGTGACCAGGAAACCCTGGAACGGTTTGTTCCGGGGCTTTTTTGTCATGACTGGCTCCTTCTGCAAATTGCCAGTCTGTCCTCAGCCCAAGTCTGTTCCCCAGTCTACAGAAGATAGCCCAAAAAACAGCTGAGTGATGGGGAGGTACTCTCAGCCTCCCAGCTGTTTCAGGCGGTCTTGTGCAACCTTTAAACTTTAAAGGGACTGCAGAAGACAGCACAAAACAGCTGAGCAGTGGGAAGCAGCCTGCTCCCCCTGGCTCAGCTGTTTTTTGAGTCTTCTACAGTCCCTTTCAATGGGGTTTGTGGGGCCATGAATCATCAACTGGTTGGGTTCATGGTTTGGTTCGTAGTTTGGCCACAAAATGCATTTTCTCAGTTTGTGCCCATCCCTAAATAGGACGCTGAATCAGAGACACTCTTGGCCTGATCCAGAGGCTCTTTTCTTATGTTACATATGACTTCTGTGCATGACCTACTGTCCTGGGGGTTGGACAAGAGAGTGGGCAAAAATGTTACCCTCTCTAATTTTGTGCTGTCCTCCACTTGCTCCAAGCACAAACCCATTTCCTGGACAGAAAGGGAAGTAATTCATCTCTTGGTTAAGACTCCCGCTGCATTTGTGCATCTTCCAGTGCAACCAGCAAATCCGTCATTATTGAGAGACATGCAGAGCATTTGCCCCAAGCAACACAGTCACTCTGGAAACTGAAGCCACCTTCATCCACAACAAAAGAGGTCCTAGTTTGCCCCCTTATTGCACCACTCTTGAGTTCAAATCCTGTCCTCTTTGATTGCGGGGGTTGCACTATTAGGTTGCAGGTTTGGATCAGTCATCTCCTTTAAAGATGGTTTCCATCATTAGAACTTTAATTCACCTGCCAGCTAGAGGCAGGATAAAGATGTCACATTTTCAGGAGGTTTGTGTTGAAAGGGGGTTTCTAATGAGCTCATCTGGCATATCCAGTTGCCTGGGAGTGCCCTGTCAGTTGATACCATGGTTCATCTGTCCTCAGACAAAGAAAGAAAAAAAGGAAGAATCCAGTATGAAATTACCAAACAAGAATTCATTAACAAGTTCAGTACTGTTTACAATCCACAACCCAGGTGTTAACATAGATATAGGATTCCTCACTCTCTAAAAGTGGTTGTATCTTGCATATCTTTCTGTACTTTCCCATTGTGTCCTGCTTATCTTGCACTAGATTTCACATTAATCCTATTTTGCCTATCTAACAATATTTATGGGTGGCCCTCACCACCCATTCTGAGCAAGCCACTTATTCTTTTTACTAAATCTTGATTTAAACTGGCCTTTCTTTGGACACACACAAAGCTGCCTTATAATGAATTGGATCCATTGGTCCATCAAGGCCAGTATTGTTCACTCAGGGTGCATTCAGATGGGGCGTTTCAGCCGGTTTAAACTGCTCCAGTTCCAACCGGAGCAGTTTAAACGGACTGAAACGTGTTCAGACTTACCTCCTGACTGTGCAGCACATCATGGTATGCCCATTCACACCACTGGCATTTTCTTTTAACATTCTGCACATGTGCATAGGCAGCCATCCACAGAGCTCAGATTATTGCGCAGGCGCAGAACACCCCGTCCCGAAAAGCATGCCCTGAAGGGAAGATATCCCTTTAAATTTTTAAATCGAAAGTGGCCTCTGTGAGGTCTCGGACTCTCTAAAGCCTTACACTAGGCACCTTTTTTGTTTGTTTGTTTCACAAATGCCGGGGCGAAGCTTCGCCCAAGTGCATATCGCCGATGCTTAAAAAAAAATGGCAGGTGAAAAGCGGAAGCCTCGGGCTTCCAAACAGAACTGGCTCTATAACGGCGGAGAGCAATCAGACGGGGATAATGCGGCTGGAACCGGTGCACTCAGGATACCACCACTTGGGGATCTAGTGGCAGAATACAACTGTTAAACGGCTGTTTGCAACGGTTGGCCACGATTCGGGACGGAAGGCAAGATGTTCTACATGTGATCGCCTGTAAGTACCCCGATTCCAACCGGCATCTATACCTGTGTAAATGTCCCGTCTGAACGCACCCTTAGACTAACAGTGGGTCTCCAGGGTCTCAAGTGAAGGTCTTTCACATCACCTGATCCTTTTAGCTGGAGATGCTTGGGATTGAATTGGGGACCTCCTGCATGCCAAGCAGATGCTCTGCCACTGAGCCAAAGCCCCTCACCCAGCCTCCCCAGCCTTTCTGTTCAGAGTATAAAAGCATCAACTGAATGGATGTACACTTCAATGCGTCTGATGAAGTGAATGCTGACTCATGAAAGTCAGAGTTTATACTAGAATAGATTTTGGTAGTCTTATTATGGTCCAGGAAACTAACACGGAAACACTTTGTTAGAACCCAAACAGTGTTATCCTAAGCACAATTACACCCTTTGAAGCCCATTGACTTCAGTGGACTTAGAAGGGTTAGGATGACATTAAAAGAGAGCTTATATAAAGCCAACAGGATCTACAATTGTGTGGATTTTCCAGAACTGGGCTCAAAAGTGCCCATTTGCTGTGTGATGTGGAATACAAAATAATTCTGCATTTTTCGCTATCAAATAGATTATTGGTGTTGTCCATTTGACAGGAAGGACATGGAGACAGAGAAGGGGCAAAAAGCCCTCCCACCAACCTTTCTGCGGGTGAAAGTGAGCTGGGAGGGAAACCAGAGGCTCCTTCTTCCTGCTTGCAGTGCTCAGTGAATGAGAACATTTGAAAGTAAGTTCTCCTGATGTATGACCCTTGTTGCACCCTTATTTTGCCTTGATTTCCAAGCACATCCTATTCTTCTGTTCTGCATTCCCTCCTGCTTCCACTTCCACTTTCTGTCAGGGCTTTCTTTTGTTTCAGCATTTGTTTTACAGGAATCTGCATTCAGACCGCTTCCAGCACACTGTTGCCCTGCAGTTACCAAAACTCCTTTTGCTGCAATTCTTTGTTCTCATCCACTTTTGAATCGCTAATCCTTCCTAAAAGTAGAATTGTTTCTGCGGGTATTTTATGCTGCCCACTGCCCTACCCCATTTCCGCCACTCTCTTTTTAGGTTGACACTCCCTCCCTGTTCTGTTTTCTTTCCCTCCTTCTCCAAAGACAAAAGAAGATGTCTCCTCCTGCTCAGGCAAACTTTTAAAAAACCAGAGAGAGCATAGGAATGAATCAATAAATATAAAGGACTAGGGTTCTCCCTGCTCCCAAATGTGTCAGTATTGCATGTGGATTTCCCCCTCCCTTCCCTTTCTTTTTGCAAAATCATGGAGGAAGGGAAGGAGGGAGGGAGGGGTTGGGTCTGCAGTTAAAAGTTCTGAAAGATGTTTGCCTTTCTCTTAATCTTAGACAAAGCAGCCGGTTAGCTCAAAAAATGCAGGGTTTGCTTGTAGATGCACAATACACACAGAATACACAAGTAAATAAACTAGATGGGGGAAAACCAGTGCAGAGGGAATGTGTGTGACTGCGAAGTCAACCCTTAAGGCATAACTCCTTGGATTCTCCAGAGCAAGCTGTCAGTGCAGAAAGGGTCTATATCTGGAGGTGATTTGGGAAATGTCTGCAGCATTAAGTACCATGTACGGTTAGCACCCTCTGGTGGTGAATAACGCATGTTATATAAAGGCATGTTGCCATTAGTCCTATTGGAACCATAGTTTCCCTTCCCTGGATATTATTTTCATACAGACTTTTCCTTAAATAACTAATTGCCCTTTCTATCACTGTTTGGATTATCCTTTTGTAGCCAATCAGATTGGTGCAAGAGCAATGAGATGGAGGAGAAAAAGCATCAAGGAGACTAGTGTTTGCAATCAAAACACCTCTGAGCATTTGAAGCACTCTGTGCACATTGGCTCAATTGGAACTGTTCGTGCACATTGGCTCAATTCACAGACAACTATGGTTAGCACAGCTGTCTGAATGTGGGCCATTCCACTAATAAGGGGACCACCGAACCAGGATCTGAGGTGGGTTTATGGACTACCACTAGTCTTCATTACAGTTTTTCCATCATGTGTGTGAATGCAGACATAGGTTCATCCTGGATTATCCACTCATGATTTCCACGAAGGCTACAGAAAGAAGACAAGATCCTCCCCTCCTTTCCTTGCCATGTGTCACGCCTCTGAGCACCCAACCCCTGGGGCAGAAGGGCTGCACTGAAGGCTGCTGAGTCTGGATTGGGGAGTTCCTGGAGATTTGAGGATGGAGCTTGGGGACTGCAGGATCTGGGAAGGGGAGGGACCTCAGCAGGGTATGGTGCCATAGAATCCACCCTCCAAATCATCCACTTCCTCCAGGAGAACTGATCTCTGTTGTCTGGAGATAAGCTGTAATTCTGGGAGACCTCCAGGCCTGGAGGTTGGCAGTCTTAGCCGTTGCAGAGAGGACGGAAGATCAATTTGGGTCTGAGGAAGCAGTGGAAGAGCATACAGGAGGGAGGCCAAGCCGTACGAACTCCCCATGGGACAAAAGCCTCCTCTGGGGCAAAGGTCTCCTTGGGGGAAAGGGTCTGCTCAGGGCTAAGCACAGGAAGTCAGGATCTGCGTGTGGACAAAGAGAGGGGGATAAAAGACCCAGCTGCAGTGGGAAAGACAGTGGCTGGTTGATGCTGGCAAGAAGCTGGCAAGGAGAGCAGATAGCCTGTGGTGTGGTATCTACAGCCTAAATAGGTTTTGCAGGTTTTTGTACAACAGAAAACCCAGCCAAACCTATTCAGCAGAGGGGAAAGCCAGAAGTGTTTTCATATTCTGAGCAGTCAGCCCCATAGCTAGACCCTTTTTCATGGGAAGGGGGCATCTTGGTGAGAGGGAGGGAGGGAGGCACCGCGGCCAACAGCAGAGGGAGAAAAGGGGCAGGCCAGCAACCTGCTAAAAGTTTCCTGCTAAAAATGAGCCTGCGAAGGGATTCCTGGCTCCACATGTTGAGTTGGAGTGAGGGTGAAGGCCAAGGAAATTCAGCCTTCTGTAAACCAGCACATCCTGTGGCTTCGATCCGGCACATATTTTCTTGAAAGGCAACCTCAGAGGGTTTATTTCCCAATTGAATCCTCTGTACACATGCACGTGCATGTGCGCACACAACAAACTTTCCAGGCCGGGTAGGGAACCTGACTGAGTCTGGAAGGCGGAGCCTAATTCGGCTAGCCCCAGAGCGGAAGGCCAGAAAGCCTCACAAAGAAGTGGACTGCGGCATGCGTTAGTCGACAGCAGGCAGCGTGTCTCACGCATCTCTGCTTGCCAAGCCTTCCAACCCAACTGCACAAATAACAAAGGTCCAAGGAGCAAAAGGGCTGCTAGAATCAACAAAATGAGACTCCGAAAAAGGGGCTGCCTGCTCAAGATTCCCACTAAATATGCAAATAGGTAAAGGTTCCCTTGCTTGAAATCCAGTCGAATCCGACTCTAGGGTTGCGGTGCTCATCTCCGTTTCAAAGCCGAAGAGCCAGCGCTGTCCAAAGGCGTTTCCGTGGTCATGTGGCCGGCATGACTAAACACCAAGGTGCACAGAACGCTGTTACCTTCCCACCAAAGTGGTACCTATTTATCTACTTGCAATTTCTTGCTTTCGAACTGCTAGGTTGGCAGTCAAAATATGCAAATATGCAACCATAAATAACAGCAGTAACCATATCAATTGTAATGACAGTGAAATGTTTCCAGGCAGGATGGGCACAAGCCTGAGATGGTGCGTGAGCCGAGACAGAGCATTGCCACAAGAGCGGCTGCCAGGCCAGGAGAAAGGGGGCAGGCCAGCAAACTGTCCAGTGCTGGGGCGCAGTGGGCTCAAAGATTGGGCGCATTGCGAATTTGGGAGAGGGCATTGCCCCATGGGCCCCGTTGCTAGCTACAGCCCGGTGAGCAGTACTGACTCTTTTGAATTACCTTTCGTTCTCTTCTGTCTCATCCTAAACAGATATGATGGAGGACGAAAGGAGAGGCATACTGACTACTCTACCAAGCCCTATAATGGAATAATCAGTATTATTCAAAAATAGCTATTTAACTGAACTGTTCATATTTAGCCTCCCACCCACCCCCGCATATACAGTCAAGTAGGGTTGACATATTTTGAAAAGCTAAAAAGAGGACGTATTTCCTGACTGACAACTTCAAACAAGTGATCACTATCACTGTGGCAATTGCTACTAACTAGGAATATTCTAACCTTCTAACCCCCAAAGAGGACATTTTAATCAGGTTTTTTCCCCCTAGAGCTCAAAAGAGGACAGATACACACAAAAAAGGGTAAAAGTAAAGGTAAAGGTTCCCTTGCTCGAAAGCCAGTTGAATCTGACTCTAGGGTTGCGGTGCTCGTCTCCGTTTCAAAGCCGAAGACCCAGTGCTGTCCGAAGACGTTTCCGTGGTCATATGGCCAGCATGACTAAACACCAAGGTGCATGGAACATATCCTCTAAAAAGAGGACATCTGGAGTCAAGGAAAACTTTGACATACGCCAAAATACCTGTGGCATCTGGAAGACTTAACTCATTGTGGAATAACATTCCAGTTATTTTTATACTTATTGTAAGCATTCTTATTGTGGTATAACGTATTGCTACTTATTTATTGTGGTGGTTATGCTTTCGAACAATAAATTAATTTTAGCACTGCCGTGTTAATACAGTCGACTTGATGAACTGCCTAAAAACATTTTGATTGACTGAAAGGATACTCCAATCAATTGGGCAGCATATTCTTCCCCACCCCCCCCCCGCAGTTATGAGCTTTAATCAAAATACTCGTAAAAACTGCAGGTTGTAAGTGCCTTTCTTAAAAGGAGCATTCCATCCTGTCTGGAGTAAAGGAGGGGAAATTCCTTTTCTAAGGACAGCTGATGCAACACCTGCTTCCATCTCCTGAGAAGGGACAATTGTTTCTTAATTTATTTTTTAAAGAGATCTGTATGCCGTCACTTCAGAACTTGGCCTAGGTGGCTGACAATAAACAGAAGCAAAGCCTATTAGAAACAAGACAATAAAAACTATGCCATGGCATAAAAGCAGACCAGTCCAAAACAATGTTGATGAAATAGTCCTCGGGGTTCAAACAGATCGTAAAACAGATAAAGAAGACGGATTCCCCTTAGTTAAAAAGCCCTGGGGTACCAAAGAAATATTGGGGCCCGGCACCTAAAGGTAAGAAAGGTAGGTGCCTGGCATGCTTCAAGGGGACATTTGAGTGGTTGTTTCCCCCATATGTAAATTTATGCAGATTGACTTGTTTCATTAAATGATCGATTACCTAAAAACGCACACAATGAATCAACTTTTTAAAAACTGAGTGACAGCCCTATTCATTTATCGAGGGCAGTTGGCACCACCTTTTCTGGTGCCCACCAAGATTTTTTTAGAAAGTAGGCAGGGTAGAGATGCCAGCCTCCAGGTGGGACCTGGGGATCCCCGGGAATTACAGCTCGTCTCCAGACTACAGAGATCAATTCCCCTGGAGAAAGTGGATCCTTTGGAGGGCGAACTGTATGGCATTGTACCCCACTGAGGTCCTTGTCCTCTCCAGACTCCATTGCCAAATCTCTAGGGGTTTCCCAACCCTGGATCTGGCAACCCTACCACCCATCCCCCCACCAGTGGCTGCAGGGACCTAGCAACCCTAGGGCAGGGCCAGGTGGGGTTTCTGCCCAGCACAGCTTCTGATTGAGCACTGGAGATTTTATTGGTCCTGCAGATTTTTAAAAATGTTGCTTTGGCAGCAGCTGCCATAACAGCCCAAGGATTGTAACTGAGTGACTGGAGGTAAGCCATGGCAGCCATTTTGTGGCTGGCTCTGCCTCTGGAGGCAGCCATTTTGTAGCTGAGTCTAACATGCTGCCTCAGAATTCCAAATGTGCTGGTTGAAAAAGGTTGGAGACCCCTGAGATATGGTGACAAGTTGCAACTGAGGATACAGCTAGTGCTCCTAGGAGTGAATTACCGCAGACACAGCTTTGACACCTCAGCACACTACGCGCGGGGGGGGGGGAGTTTCCCTCATCCAGATTTTCTACTCTATTTTATATGAATGTTAAAGGCACAGGAGCCCTGCCTTCCTTTGTATCTGGTCACCTGACAATGCTCCTTCAGCAACCTGCTCATGCTTGGGATGCATTATTTTTTTAACAGTTGACCTACATTTAACTCTAGGTTCACTGCTTCTCCCATCCTTTGGAGACAAGGTAAACAATCAGTGCTCCCTACTTCCCAGCAAAGTTGACTACTTAAAAAAATTATTTGTAGGCATTCTTCCTTAATAGTCTCCTCCAATAAACCGGGTCTTTATTAACGTCCAAACCTCACTCTTAATAACGACTGCATTCTCAGAGTCACAATGCATTCCTTGATGGCTTAAGAACATTCCGTCTTCATAGGTTTGAGAGAGAGAGAGAGACATCTAGATACACTCGTCTTATAAAATGGCTGAGCTATTTCAAGTATAAAGTCTGATGCCCTGCAATGATGTGCAGAGAAATAAATGCCAATTATAATATGCGCTGAACAACGCCAATGTCTTTAGAGGACTCTATGTCAAGCCATTCCTTTGGCAAGGCCTGTGATATGTCCACCCATTAAACAAATCAGGACAAGGGTGTGGACTTTAGAGACAGACCAGGTGATAATGACAGTTCAGGAGGCGTCCCCCCCGCCAGTAAATGCCACATGCCACTGTAGGGCAGCCCCTGCTGGGTCCAAGGTGAGTTAAAAGCATTTGGTGAGGAGAAGGTCCAGTCCTGACTCAGCTAGGATTACAAGGCAAAGGACTTCCACAAGGTCCCACCGAGAGAGGATTATTTCCCAGTGACTGTGGTGTCTTTTTGCTGGTAAGACTGAGGAGGGGTCTTATTTGGGGTTTTGTCTGTAGAAGACCAGGCACCAGAGCACCAGCCTGCCCAGATGTCACAGCTTGTGGCTTGGAAATCTTGCCCCTGACCCAAGATGCCAGTGCAGGGTGGGAACGGAGGAATGATGGTGGTTGCTCAGAGCTGAGTGGTAAGACACTCTGCACACCCCCAGAGATACTCTTACAAAGTGGCCAGCTTCCGGTCTGCAAATAAACCTTATTCTTGATACTCTTCGAGTTAAGTCTGATGTACAACTCTTTGCAGAGAGATTGTCCTTTGGTGGATACCTGGAGAACAAGTTTCCCAATGGAAGTACAGGACTTTTTGATTGGTTGCCTGTGTTCGAATCCCAGTTTCTTGAGTCATGGAATTTAGGGCACTTCAGCTTCTGCTTTTAGACTTTTCTTGCAAGAGTAAAGAACGGCTCATCTCTTTAAAGAACGGCCATGGCACACGACTCTCTGCATGCCCTTGCCATGTGGTGCCCAGAGGACATTTGCCAATGGACACTCTCAAGTTCAAATAGGGGTCAAGGTAGGATAAAGGAAAGCAGTGAGAATCTGAAGTGTGAAACCCATTCTAGTAAGGCAGGGGTCCCCAACATGGTGCCCATGGGTGTCACAATGCCTGTTGACATCTTTCCCGGTGCCCACCAAGTATCTTGAGAGAGTAGGCAGTGCCAGGTGGTGTTTTTTCCCAGAAGGGCATCTGATTGGCCCTTGGAGATCTATTTGGCTGCACATTTTTTAAAAGTTGCTATTGCAGCAGCTTGTACCACAAAACATGTATCTTCACTTTGTCACTGAAGGTAAGCTCTGTATACACAAGAAAATATTTTAAAATAAAATGTTCATTTTAAAAGGCAACCTGTTAAACAGAGCTTCTGCCTGAAACGTTGGAGAGTTACTACTAGAATTATGCATTACTTCACTCACTGATAAGGTTGTCTCAGCCTTTTTGGTTATCTTTGCAGAATTCTAAAGGTGCCTACCCATTCAAAGATGTTGGGGACCCCTGAAGTAAGGCATAGGAGGAATATGGGTTTATAAAGACAGGTCTGCCTTGGTTTGTCTCCCAGCCATGCCTGTTTGCTGCTGAATGGGACATGTCAAAAGAATACTAAACAATATTGTTGGTTTCCTTTAAGTACATTTGTTTATAAAAAGATGCAGTGTACATTCACTTTGCAATTAAAACCAGATTCCACTACCTGGATAAATTTGGGGTTTATATCACAAGTTGAGCTGTAGCTTTGTTGATGACATGAGAATAACCCACCGCATGGATTTTAGCTCTGGCAAACTTTGATACCAACGAAGTCCAATGTACATATAATTTTGGAGTTCGGATCCCATTTGCTAACAGATATTTATTTCCCTCTGTTTGCAGAAAAGATTCTGGAGAAGTCTCCAGCCACGCTGCATGTTTCCTGTTGCAATCATAGACATGAAACGGCTGGTCATTGCATTATTTCTCGTATCTGCTGGTGGGTATATTGATGAAGGCGAGGGGGGAAGGCAGCATGGCATAGCCTGGTATCATCAGATCTTGGAAGCTAAGCAGGGTTGGTACTTGGATGGGAGACCTCCAAGGAAACTCTGCAGAGGAAGGCAGTGGCAAACCACCTCAGCTTCTCACTTGCCTCAGAAGTCCCTTGCTAGAGTTGCCAGAAGTCGGTTATGACTTGCCAGCACTTAGCATACATAAGGGGGCAAAAGAACCCAAGAACAGCCCTGATGAATCAGATCCATGGTCCATCCAGTCCAGGGTCCTTCCACAATGGCCTTCTACATGCACTGGAAGGCACACATGTAAACACACAAAGACCAAAGCCTCTCTCTGCCTAGAGGAAAAGGGAGCTCACTTGACAGCCATAATAGCAATGGCTCAGTTCAGACACTGTGCAAAACCATGGTTTAAGTCAAACTGTGGTTAGTGTGATTGTCTGAAATAAGGCCACTTCACTTCCCATGGATCAGTCAAATAGGATCTGCCTGCCCTGCACCAGCAAATCCCAGGATATTTTTGGTGTGGTGTCCGGGAAAGGTGGGGTTTTAGGGGATGCGATGTTACATCTTCCAGGACACTCTAGGAATTTTACCAAACTGTATGGTGAAGACCATAGAGACTGTGGAAACTCCTGGAACATTACAGGAAATGTGGCATCACTTCTGTGTGAATGTTTTGGCAATATGATGTCACTTACCAGTGACGCTCTAGGAATTCCTCCAATCTCTATGGTCTTTACCTAAGAGTTAGGGGGAAATCCTAGAGCATCACTATCAGTACTGTTCCCTCCTTACCCCCCCCACTCTTCAGGTAATCAAAGGTGAGGGCAGGGGTTTGTCCTCTGTCAGCAGGCAAATGGCAAGCCTATTTTTCAACCAGTATCTGATGTTGTTTATTAACCAAATGGTGGTGGAAAGTGCTGTCAAGTTGCAGCCAACTTATAGTAACACCTCATGGGGTTTCCAAGGCAAGAGGTGTTCAGAGATGGTTTGCCATTGCTCGCTTCTGTGTACCAACCCTGGACTTCTTTGGAGTTCTCCCATCCAAGCACTAACCAAGGCCAATCCTACTTATCTTCCAAAATCTACCAAGAGTGGGCTATCCTGGACCATCCAGGTCAGGACATTAACCATAGTAGTCTTAACTGTGGCTTCTCATGATGTATGAATACCTTGGCTTGATCCTGCCTTGGTCTCAGGGGATAGCCTTGTAGCCTATATAGAGAAGTCAAGGTAGTCAGCATTTGTGAAGGCCAACCAAGGTTTGAATGAGGCAAATCCTGGTTTTCACAACCTAACCATAGTCCATATAAACCAGAGTTTTGTGTGCTGTCTGAACAGAACATGTGTCTATGCAAAGTAAGCCCCGAGCTCTTCTACACTTTCCAATACCTTCAGTGTGGACTTGCCACAGGAGGTCCTCACTTGGAGCACAGGAGAAGCCTCTCTTCCTTTCCCTGAGACAGGCAAAAGTGGTCAGAAGTGGGCCTTGCCTTTTGCTGCTTCTCTTTCCATCCCCCCTCTTTAGCAAGGGCATCATTAGAATACCTGCTTGACCAAAACAGCTATTGAATTTATGGGATGGAAGGCAGGGATGAATACAGAACAGGATGGCACTAAACTAAGGAACATGATAAGGGCCTCACAGGAAATGGAGGGAAAGGCTTGTTTGACAGTCTCAGATCACATATTGATAACTGAGTGCTTTGCAGTGCGCTCCCAGGAAGATGAAGGACGGATCATTGGAGGGTATCCCTGCAATCCTCATTCTCAGCCCTGGCAAGCTTATGTGACTGGCCAATACATTTGTGGAGGAACGCTGATTCATCCAAGCTGGGTTGTGACTGCTGCACACTGTTATAGCAGGTGAGTCTGAGAATGAGCTAGAACTGGGGATGTTGAATGGATGATGTTACCTTCAGACCATCAGACTGAGTATTTTCTACTCTGACTGGCAGCCGCTCTGTGGTGCCTGAGCCAGCACTTGCTTATCCAGTGATCTTTTTCACAGAAGTCAGCAGGGCTTGAACTGGAGACTATCTCCAGTTCCTCTTTCACTGAACTATAACTGGTCATGACAGTTTTCGGGGGTACTGGAAGTAACAATGCAGAACTGCCACTGCATACCATATATCTGTCTCTTCAGTCCAACTGGTTTTGAAGATTTCTGCAAAAAATAAATGAATTAAAGCTAGTTTTCTCCCACAACCAAGATTGTGGAAATAGACATAGGTACATTTTTATTTGACTGTCACAAGGGATTATTGGCCAGCACCTGGGACACGAACATAACCCTTTCCCCTGTTTTAGAGCTATTCAGCAACTAATTGAGAATATCTGAAAAGATTATCTCTGCACATATCTACATGAGAGCCAGTGTGGTATCATGGTTAGAGTGTCAGACTGGGATCTGGGAGACTCCGGTTCAAATTCCTACTCTGCCAAGGAAGCTTGTTGGGTGACCTTGGGCCAATCATGTGCTCTCAGCCTAACCTATCATATACTGTTGTTGTGAGGGCAAAATGGAAAAGGAGAGAATGTTGTAAGCCTCTTTGGGTCTCCATGGGGCAGAAAATTGGGGTATAAAAAAGTAAGTAAGCAAACAAATATGTAACCCTTAATACACATACATTATGGAGACTTCCTGCCTGCCTGCCAGCCAATATAATCAATTGGGGGGGTATTTGTGTGTGTGTGTGTGCACGTGTGCCCCCATGCCAAGAAGTCATGGCAGTCTCTGGCAACTCCTGCTGGGGTTCAGATAAGTGGCTTGATAGCATGCCTCTGCCTCCCGGCCCTTGTATTCTTTTCAGGTCTGTCACACCCCGGGGTCCAGCACGGGTCACGCCTCTCCTTCCAGGGGGTCAGCAGAGGGGGCTGCCAGATGGGGTCACTCCAGAGGCCTCAGAATAAGGGGTGGGATGGAGTTGCATCACTCCTCTTGCCCTAGCCCCTCTCAGGACTCTCCAAGAGAAGGCCGAGTATGCACTCTCTCTCTCCAGCAAGCCTTCTGCCAGTCCTCTGTTCTCTCCTCCTCAGCTCTGGGTCTTCCCCCTTTTATTCCCCTCTGCCAACATCCGTAGTCCGCCTTCCCCATCCCACAGGCTTCCCGTTGTACCCCTCACCCTCCCTGGGCTCCCCATTGGTCCCCCTTCCTGTTCCCTCTTAATCCTCCCGGCCAGGCCCCGCCCCACCCCGGGCGTGTGCCGTTTGTTGGCATCTGTGCCAGGGTGGGGCTGGGTCTCCTGCTGGCTGCTTCGGGGCGTCGCACCAGGAACCTCGGATGGGGTGAATGTCGCCTCCCTAGTGGGTTGGGGCTCCCTTTGTCAGCCGCTGCTCCCGGAGGTATGGATGGGCTCTTCTGGGTGGCTCCTTCCTCAACCCTGGCTCGGGTGCATTGCCCAGGCCATGGGCTGGTGATTCCCGCACTCCTCCCGGCCCTGGCCCTTCCCGCCAGCCTCCCCACCACCCAACTTGTTCCCACTCCCAGGTCCTTGGTGGCGGGGGAGGGTCTGTGGTGAGCCACCTCCAGGCCAGGGAGTGGGCGGAGAAGTCCCGTTGTCCGGCACAGCTCACCTGACGGGACAGCTGATGCCAGCGAGGAGAAGCCATGGGGCGGATGGACAGCACATGGGCCTTGCTGGGCCCAGGGGGCCATGTCAGGTGCCGCCGTGGGATGGGCTGGCCCCATCGCTGGTCAGTCCTGCCATCCCCTCATCAGTCCTGCTGGTTGGAACAGTGCGCTGAGGGGGGGCGTGTTGGGCACTGCCGCGGACTAGGCCAGCCCCGTCGCTGGTCAGGCCCACTGTCCCCTTGTCGGTTCCGTTCATCAGGAAGGGCGCTGGGCCTCCGCGGGACACGCCCCTCCCCTGAGCTGAACATTGGGGTGCTCGTCTTCGTGGAGTCTGGAGAGGAAGTCAGTGCTGAGATGATCCTTGCCGGCCCGATGTTGGACGGTAAACATGAAAGGGAGCAAGGATAAATACCATCTTAGGACCTGGGCATTGTGGGCCTTCGTCCGAGCCATCCAGACGAGAGGGGCATGGTTGACAATCAGCTGAAAGGGATTGTCAGCCAGATAGAATTGGAGGGCCCCAACAGCCCATTTGATGGCAAGGGCCTCCTTTTCTAGGTGCATTCGGAAGCCTGGAGCTTCCGGCTAAGAAATAGATGTCTTGGGATAAGATGGCCCCCAGGCCACTATCGGAGGTGTCGGTGTAGAGGATGAAAGGATGCATGAAGTTGGGGTTATGCCATGAGGCAGGCTGGTGTGGAGGGCCTAGAAGGTGCAGTCTTTTTCTGGGGTCCAGATAAGCCAGTTGGGCTGGGTCTTCCCTAAGCTGTCGGTCAAGGCTGCGGCAATCAAGGCAAAATGGGGGATGAATTTCCCATAGTAGCCTACGAATCCTAGAAACCGCCGTAGTTGTTTCTTGGTGGCAGGGGCCGGGAGCGATTCGAGCACTGTGATCTTCTCAGGAAGTGGTCGTAAGAGACCTTGGTCCACCTGTTACCCTAAATATTTCCGCTCCTGGAACCCGATACGACTCTTTTTGGGGTTGGCGGTTAGGCCTGAGGCAGCTAGAGCTTCCACGACGAGGCAGCGGTGTTGCATGTCCGTGGGCCAATCTGGACTACAGACAATAATATCGTCGATAAAGGCCCAGGCAAAGTGGCTGCATCGGGCCAAGGCGCGGTCGACTACCTCACAGTAGTCAATGCAGAATCGTATGCTACCGTTGGGCTTGGGTACGAGGACTATGGGGCTCCACCAGGGACTCTGTGACGGCTCGATGATTCCTAGGCAAAGTATTTCCTCGACTTCCCACTCCACGGTGTTTGCTTGTCTATAGGGGATAGGACGCCACGGGCACTGGACCACCACCCCATCAGGGGTGGGCATCCGGTGTTCGGTGAGATGTGTACATCCTGGGGTGGAGGAAAAGACTGGTGGGCTTGTGGAGCACACCTGCTTGACATCTGCACACTGTTGGGGAGTCAGCTGGGGATCTATGATTGGGTCCGTCATGCCATCGACATGCCACGGGGCGTCAGCAAAGTCCATCTCACTGGGCTCCGATGCGAGGAGGCAGCAGCTAGGCTCCGCATGGGCGCTTTTGTCCCAGGGTATCCATTCTTTTAAGTCATTTATGTGCACCGTCTTGGTCTGGCGGGTCGAGCGCCCACACTGGATACGGTATGTCAAGGGCCCCAGCGCCTGGATTACTGGGAAAGGTCCCATCCAGGGGTCCTTCTGACCCTTCCCCATGACTCGCCCAGCCACTAGGACTGATGCCCCCAGCTGCAGGACCGAAGGCTGAGTACCCTGGTCATAACAGCACTTGTACACCTCCTGTGCCTGCGCCAAATTGTGGCTTGCAGTTGAGTGGGCTGCTTCCAGGTGCTCCCGTGATTGCTGCACATGCTTGTCAGCCTCCTGAGACTCTCCGAGGAGAGGGGTCACCCACTGCTCTTTTAACAGCCCCAGAATACCCCAAGGGTTCTGGGCATAAATCAGTTCAAAAGGGGAGTACCCCATAGAGGCCTGGGGGGGTTCCCGCAGGGCCAGTAATAACGGGTCGAGGTACAAGTCCCAGGCCAGGGCGTGCTCATGGGATAACCTCCGGAGCATGCCTTTGATGGTTTGGTTCATTCTCTCCACGAGGCCATCCGTCTGGGGGTGATAGGTGATAGGTGGCCGTGAACAACTGTCATATGTGGAGGGCCTCACAGACTTTCTTCATGTAGTCAGCCGTGAAAGGCCGACCCCAATCTGTCAGTATCTCCCGGGGCAAGCCCTCATGCAAAAAGAAGTGCATAAGGGAAGCTGACACCTGTGGGGAGAAGCCACGGGCGGACGGATGGCACACGAGCCTTGCTGGGCCCTGGGGGGGGCATGTCGGGTGCTGCCGCAGGCTGGCCCAGCCCCATCACTAATCAGTCCCGCCATCCCCTCATCAGTCCCGCTGGTCGGGACAGGGTGCTGTGGGGGCCACATTGGGCACCACCGCGGGCTGGGGGGGCCCCATCACTGGTTGGGCCCACTGTCCCCTCGCCAGTCCTGCTGGTTGGGACAGGGTGCTGGGCCGCTGCAGGACAAGGCCTCCCAACCAAATACTTGCCAGGGTCGGCCCTGCTTAGCTTCTGATATCTGATGAGATTGGGCTTGCCTGGGCTATCCAGGTCAGGGCCGTCTAACCCATTTTTGACTTTCTGACTTTATTCTCAATAGGATAGTCCACAAAGCACAAGGGCTTGTCATGTAGAATTCTCCATTCTATTGACAGAATATCTCTGATTTCCAGTGTGGATAATTGCTAGAGCGACTGGGATGATTTCCAAACCTCTTCCGTCCTTCACGTCTCCACCTCCCTTCTTTTCTCCCAGCCAGGCTCAGAGAAATGGGGCAAACCAATCGCTTTCCAAAGGTGCTTTTGCACAGATGTGATGGAGGGAAAAGTGGAAGGGAGGCAGTGTCCACAGTGAATGGTGCAGGGACCAGGCGTGTAAACATCACCTCCACCACCCACTCCCACATGGTTTGCTGCTGCCGTTAGGACAGGGGTGCATTCTTGAGCCCCATGTGGGAGCAGCCCAAGATAGGGGCCAAGAACTGCAACAGTCCAGTACCCTTGTCCTAGGACTGACTAAAATATCACAAATTAATGAGAAAGCTTTGGAGTGCTCCCCAAATCTCCTCTAAGCTGGAAGCCCCATTCAAAAGAAAATGCCCCAATGCCAGAGGATTTTCACAGGTTTAAACTGGAACATTGTGGTGTGGTGGAGACTTGGTTGTCCTCCCTTTGAAACTATAAAAACCAGCAGTAATTCAGATCTGTCTCCAGCACTTGGGATCCCTTTGTAAGATGGAAAGCAGAAGTAAAAAAAAATAATAGCTGTCCTTTTCTGAATAGAGCTGGAGAAAAAATGGATGTGGTGCACCCAGTGAAGAAGAATCGATAGAAGCCAAATCGGGTTGCATTTGCTAGTTGCTGCAGCATCTCTCTGTCTTTTCTGCCTCCCCCATCCTGGACAGGCTAGATACCCCTTATGACAGACAGACAGCACCACCTTGTGGTCAGATTTTATACTACATTTTTAACCAACTGAACATGACAGACGCCTCTCCTGGTTCATCCTTCTTGAAATCTTTTTTTAAAAAAACAAAACAAAACCTGGAGTCAGTGGCCGGTTCTGCATCGGGCATTTGTTCCACATTTTCTCAACACTGAGGAAAACGTACAGCTCAAAACCACAATCAAATACCCAGGGCCAACACGGTACTGACTGCAAAGTAACCCCTGCACGGCCAGAAATCTATGCAGAAGGTACCATAAAATCCGATGATCAAAGAAAGTGAAAGCAGCATGCATTGTAGAAGGTACCATAGAATCCGATGATCAAGGAAAGTGAAGGCAGCATGCAATGCACAGGTGAATTTCTGTTCCAGTGTGAGTTTGCTAAAACAATGAAAGGAAAAGCCAATGCAGAATTGCCCAGGATTGAATCTATGACCTTGTAATATGCAAGGCGAATGCTCTGCCAGGGAAGCAAGGCCCACTGCTTCGCCCTCCCCTCCCCCGTACTGACCTATCTTCTTTCTCCCACTTATCATCTAGAAACTTGGTTGTCCGGCTGGGGGAACACAACCTCCGTTATTGGGAGGGTGCAGAACAGATCCGGAATGTGGTCAGGGCCATTAGGCATCCTCGGTTCGACAGCCGCACTCTGAACAACGACATCATGCTGCTTAAACTGGAAAGGCCTGTCCCTGTGGACCGGAACATAAGGCCCCTGAGATTACCTGCCCAATGCAGTAATGCCGGAACTCGATGCCTCGTATCCGGATGGGGCACTGTCAGCTCTCCCCAAAGTACGGATGCAAATGAACAGGTTTCTTTTTCTTTTTTGGTATTTGTGTGTGTGTGTGCGTGGAAGTCCTGGTGACTGACCCCTACTGGTGGCCTGGAGGATATTCGGAGAGGTGGCTGAATAAAGCCTGCCCCTGTCCTCCCAACTTGGTATTCCAAGGAAGTCTCCCATCCAAGTACTGTAACCACAGTCGACCCTGCTTAGCTTCTGAGATCTGATGAAATCAGGCTTGCCTGGGCTATCCAGGTCGGGGCCAAAGGAACAGGTTTCTTGACTCACCTGAGGTTGCTCCCACACAGAGATTTCAATCCAAACTTCAGCAGTTTGGGCCTGGCACCCGCACTGTACAACTGTTCACATAAGGTGCCATTTCCCGGTATGTCTGCCGTTATTCCTGAGAAGGATTTTATTTACAGCTATTATATTTTTATTAGTAGTAGATATCTATTTATGTTATTAATAGCCCTCCTTTCTTACTTGGACTGAAGGCAGGTAACACAGAGTGAGTCGATACAATCAACGGATGGGACATTCAATAAGCAATGCAATAGGGTTAGGGTTGCAGAACCAACCAGAAGTCTAAAAACAGAACTGAAACAAAGCATATGCATTAACACGACACATTTCTGTCGTAGGATCCTAGTTTCAACAAGCTATCCACAGAAGCATAGACCACAGTCCCTACTAATTTTTCTAAATAACTTTGTGAATCACTTTGTACAGGGCAAGTCTACTGACTGTGTAGAAAAGCCCCCTTGAAAAATTCAGTTCTTAGATATATAATTCAGATATATCGCTCTGGTGTCAATACGCTATAGCAATATGGTTCCTAGTATTAATAAAAACAACAGGGGACAAAAAGCACTCCAGCAGTGATGGGGGGGACATGTGGGAAACCCTCATGTGGAAACTCTGGCCCGTTCTGCATCTAGCGTTTGCTCCGCTGTTTTACCAAACCCACACTGGAACAGAAATTCCCCTCTACATTGCATGCCACTTTCACTTTCTTTGATTGACAGCTGCATGCTGGTTTCACTTCCTTTGACCTCTTGGTTTTATGGTACTGTCTGCATAGATTTATGGCTGTTTTATGGCCATTCGGGGTGACTCTGCAGTCAGTACGGCGTATGAATGTGGTTTTGAGCCACATCTTTTTCTGTTCCAGTGTGGGTTTGCTAAAACAGAGTGAACGCCAGCTGCAGAATGGGCCTCTGTTGCTACTTCAGATTCCTCCGCAGTGAAAACAAAACAGGGAATCATCATCATGCGGAAGCGGCCTTGGGCCAATGAGAAATCACGGCATGATATGAACTTGGCTATAGTCTTGTGGCGCCTTTACAAATTTACTGGGAGGGTTGACGTCATCAGTTGCTTGAAGTGAAACCTCAGTCAGCAGATATATAGAGAGAGGAAGGTAGCAAAGTGCGGACAGCGGGGTTCATGGAAAGCAAGAGACATTTCTAGGCAAAACTTGAAAAGTATCTGAGATAAATGCAGTGATGACTGTTCAATAACCGCTAACTGGAGTTTTCTTCCCAGTTACCCCCTTTCCCTTGCTGTCTAGCCACATCACACAGAATAGTTTCTAAATGGGAAGCAATCTTTTGCAGCGTCTTTCCCAAACGTCCTGCAGTGCGCCAACGTTCGGATTTTCAGCCGGCAGCATTGTGAAACCTCTTATCCCAGACTCATCACAGACAACATGATTTGTGCCGGCATACTAGAAGGGGGAGTGGACTCCTGCCAGGTACGCAAATGGTAACCATATAAACTAAGCTTGCTATTCCTGTTTGGTCCCTGAATCTGTTAAACATCTTTGTTATGATGTATGCTAAGTTACTGCTCACCCTCTACCTATATGTACGGATTGGTAATTTCCATTTCATTGTATCTGAAGAAGTGTGCATGCACACAAAAGCTTATGCCTTGAATATGTTTGTCTTAAAGGTGCCACTGGACTCCAACTTTGTTCAGCATTAATGCAAAAAAGCTGTTGTTTGTCCTGCAGGGTGACTCCGGAGGGCCTCTTGTGTGCAATGGACAGTTGGAAGGGATCGTCTCCTGGGGCATGGAGACATGTGCACAGTCCAACCATCCTGGAGTGTACACCAGAGTATGTAACTATGGGTACTGGGTGCAGCAAGTCATAAGGAGGAATTAATCCTATGGATGGGGCTCAGCTTGTCCTGTACTGAGATTCCAGTAATAATAAATCATTAACAAACTTTTGCTAGCTTCTTTGTCCATAAATACTGATATATGATGGTCTGACTCATTATGTGGTTGCTTCCCTAAAATAAAGTCCCGTACCCTTAGTCAGACCCTTCGTCTATCAAGGTCTACTCTGACTGGCAGTGGATGTCTTTCATGTCACAACACATGGTCCTTTTTCAGTGGAGATGCCGGGGATCAAACCTGGGACCTTCTGCATGCAAAGCAGCTGCTCTGCCACTGAGCCATGGCCTCAATGGCATGGCACATGTAGAATGGTAGTTTGGGTTGCCAACCTCCAGGTGATGAAAAAACAAATGCGAACACTGTTAATAACTTATTGCAAGTGTAAATTAATAGGCCAATTCCAATATAACAAAATTCATACATGCCTACGAAATTCCAACATAATTCATGTATGCCTAGGTAAAGGTAAAGGTTCCCTTGCTCGAAAGACAGTCGAATCCGACTCTAGGGTTGCGGTGCTCATCTCCGTTTCAAAGCCAAAGAGCCAGCGCTGTCCGAAGACGTTTCCGTGGTCATGTGGCCGGCATGACTAAACACCAAGGCGCACGGAACGCTGTTAACCTTCCCACCAAGATGGTACCTATTTATCTACTTGCAATTTCTTGCTTTCGAACTGCTAGGTTGGCAGGCCTACCTGCCTACAAAACTGATGAATAGCTTTCTGCAGGTGAAACACTGATAAGAGCATGGGCTCTTCATTATAAAGCAGCCTCGAGGAAGAATTTCTGATTTGAAATGGGCTTCTAAGATCCGGATGTGTCCATTGTTGCATTACACAGCTGCATGATTTCGAAGAATTTTTGCTAAGGAATGGTATATTGCAAGCTCCGCAGCTGAGTGTGGGTTTGAAACTAGGTTTCTCATGCTCTGAACATCCTGACTCTTGCTCTTATCTAATGACCTGAGTGGTAAATGAGAACAGGTGGCATTGCATAATGGTTAGTAGTGCATCAGACTGGGACCTAGAGTAACTAGGTTCGAATTCCCACGCTGCCATGGAAGCTTGTTGGCTGACCTGTGGCCGGTTACAAACTCTCAGCCTAAGCATAGCGTCGTTGTGAGGAGACTGTTGTAAGCCACTTTGGGTCCCCGTTAAGGGGGAAAGCAGGAATAAGTAAAAACAGATTTCCCTCAGAACAAAGACTGAGTCCGGTGGCACCTTTAAGACCAACAAAGTTTTATTCAAGGTATAAGCTTTCGTGTGCAAGCACATTTTTCCAGATTTCCCTCAAACACTGACTCGGTAGGCAGGATATTCTCTGGCACAAGCCACATTGAAACACTCTTGATCTATTCGTTTCAATGTCGGTGACATAGGTGGGCTACCCAGAGGTTTGTATGCCAGAGGTCAGTTCAGTTTCTCTCCACTATTTTTTCAATTCATACCCCTCCCAAAGCGTTTGCCTCTCCCTGGCAATTTGGGGGGTAGACCTTGGGGAGGGAATCTCAGAATCTGCCCCCTCCAAAGCAGCAATTTTCTCCAGGGGGAACAGATCTGTCACATCTGGAGACCAGCTGTAATTCCAGGTGATCTCCAGGCCCCAACCAGATGTCCGGCAACCCTAATTTAGGCTACCTTTAGGCATGGCTCCCATCTGGAATTTCTTGCAGCCCTCTTGCTTGTCAGTCAATGAGAGCAAGTGTTATTCCATTCAAATTCCACGGAGCCATTTCCCTCACAGCTATCCCCATCTATTCCTCAGTGGGCCGAGGCCTCAGCAGGTTTGTGTCCTCAAGAGACGCCTTCTGCTAATTCTCCAGGTCTGTCGCTTTGCCTCTCTGGGTCCACCCCGCAACAGGAACGACCAGTCCGCCAAGTGTCTTCCTTCTTCCCCACCTTCCCAGAACAAACACACCTTTACATGTAAATGAAGCAGGGTGGCTCTGTCAGATATCTGTGTCATTTTGATGTCTGTGTCATTTTGAAAACTAACAAATGATATTATGGCTTCAGCCACAACAGTGAATTCCTCAAGAAACGGGACTGATCTCCGGGGTGCTTGGACAGGGGCACTTACACAGAACCTAGGCAAAGAGGGCCAGCCGATTCATAGTTCATTTTTTGTACTTTCCCCTGTTTACTGCCACAGGCCTGACAATATCTAACATGTCTGAGGCAGGGAAAGGTGTCTTAATCCTCTCAGGCTATTCTCACCATCAAAACTGACAGGAAAAACACCCATTTGTATTTAATATTTTGAGCCTTTTAGCCTTTTCAATAGTTTTCCATTTCTAAAAAAAAAAAAAATGCTACAAACTTATTCCTGAAGTTTCAAAACGGGGGGCAGAGGGCCCTGGACATTTCCTGATTTCATTTTGTTTAAGGCTCCCCTGAAAGCCCCCTGCACCGTTTCCACCTTCAGCCATCGCTGCCCTGTGATGTTTCCACACACACTGCCCTTAGCCTAAACTTTCCTTCAGGAAGGCTAGAAACTTTCCTTTTCTTTCAATGAAAAACTGAGAGACTTATTCGGAGGTTGCAAATGGTTTGATAGGATCTGGGAGCAAGACGATATTTGTAAGAACCACGCAGATTCATTTAGCGATTCTTTTTTATTATTATTTTGTGTACTGATATATCAGTGTTCGTTGAACAATGACAGGCACAAAAAGTGTGTGTGTGTGTTGCTTTATCATAAATGCACACAGCTTTCATTCACTCCAACCCCCTCCCCCAAAAGCACGAGAGTTAGCAAAGGATGTCTCAAGGAAAGTAAATCTACATGGTATCATCTTGAACAACAACAAAAGTATTTATTTCTGCTGAAAAGCTCTATGACGACTGAAGAGCAGCACCAGGAGTGATAAAAATTGCAGGGATGTCTGTCAACGCATCTCTAAGGAAAAGGCGACCTACGGTTCATTCCAACATTGCCCCTTGACATAACTGGTTTGCAGCACTGCTGAGAACGTGGGAAACATTTTTCCTTGGATTTCACTGGAAGATTTGGGCTGATGGAAAGGATACGTCTGCTGAGCTTGACTTCCTTGCCTTCTCCCTACACAAAGCCCAAAATGCCCCACAAATGCTTTTCCAGGGGGAACAGTGGAATCCAGGAACAATGGGGGGGAGAACAATGGTCTACAACAGGGAGAAGGAAAATCAATGAAAACCAACCCACCCTTCTGTGTGGACAAACCCCACTGCATCCCACCCCCAATTGTCCTATAGTTGCTGGGGGAGGGGGGCTGTAAGGCGTTAAGAAGCCCCCAAATGGCTTTGATTCAGCCCTGAGAGGAGCCCAGAACAGTTATTCAAACAAAGAGAAGAGGACATGCTACTGTTATCAGAGATATAGTCAAGAGACACCTCACAGCTGCAGGGTAGCCTTGCTTTGCATGACACACACAAGAACAAATAGCCAAAAAAAATTAAAAACTTTATGTACAAGCAATCACAGAAACAATGAGGGCTAGAGTCTTGGGGAGAGAGGCACTATATTGGTTGGTTGGAGAAAGCTCAGAAACTAAGGATTCTGCCTTTAAAGTCACACTGCCTAGGCTGCAGCACACAGCACCACAGAAAATCCCTGCATACCCTGAGCATAGGTCAAGCCCCAAACAAGAACAAGGAACATTACGATTAAGGCAGCAGTCGGCTCTATAGAAGGCGTTTAAGGAGACTGGTGATTAGGATATCTGAAACCTACAGAATGAGTTCCAGAGAGGCAGCCATCCGATAAATAGTGATTTTTTTTTTCAAAAAAAAAATTCAAGACGCCCTCCAAAGCGGATTAGTCCAAGCCACTGTGCCATGCAGAATTACTGAGCAAATTTTCATCCCAGAAGATATGCCAAACTTCCGAATGTTTGCAAACCTAGCACCTCTGGCTCATCCTGGCCCAGTGGAGATGATACAGACTTAAAAAATCTCAGTCAGCTCTTCCTGTTCCGCCATGGACTCACTGGTCGATCCGGGGCATGTCTAGAAATGTTCTTAACGCCCAACCTTAAAAAGACATCTGCCATCTGAGCAGGAAAACCAGCAAGTGCCACAGGGTGAATATCAAAGGCGGAGGTGAGCAGGGGAAGAGAATCCTGGGCACTTCTATACCCCAAGTGCCAAACAGAACAGCTGACCACACTGAGAGCTCTCACAGTGCTATTGCCTTGTATGGGGGGCTTGGCAAGAGATGGCTTCACCTGTGCGTGGAAAGGGTGATCATAAATACTGGGACAATCGATTGCCCACCTGGCAGGAGAAGACTGGCCCTCCCATTCTTTCATGCCCACGAGTGAATTCTCTACGGCAGCAGACTCCCCAGCAGAGAAGTCATAACTCTGGCTCCTCCTCTTCCTATTGTTTATGTCTGAGGTCATGTCCTTAGCAGCATTTGGGGTCCAAAGCTGCTGCCTAGGCATTAAAGGTGAGTCCTGGAAGAGTTGAAGACCAATGTTCTAGGGCGTATCCTGAAATCTTCCTTCTCACAGACAGAAGCCCCTCAAGGCACCATGGCGGTCCATGTCAAATTCAGATTTCACTGCTAACTGCCAGTGAAGGCATCTAACCTCCCTAATTTAGGGCTGTGACTTTAACCTCGCTTTTCCAGACATCAAACAAAGATATCGATGATCTGCATCACAGACAAAAGCCGGAGAACAAAATGCTGACACTCTTACCGCAACTTTTAAAAGCACGTGCAAAGACCGAGAATCCTGCTGATACCAACCGTGTGTTGTTGTTTTTTAAAAGTAGAGTGGATAAACACATTACATTTTGCCATTACAGGAAGGACTGCTTCCAAACCCAAAATTCCTGTGCATGAATAGGGATCATAAATACATATCGCCGGAAGTCACGGCACATTTCCTTATGGCTATGCTCACCACAAGTATGAAAAAAATAAAAATATCAACTAAGCAAAGGTGCTTGCTTTCCGTAAGCTTGCTCAATTAGCAGGACTTATTCTAAAGTCCACTACCGATTTCCAAGCCATTTCAGAATGATTTTGGCTAAAGACATGTTGGTTGATAGAGAGCCCTCACTTAAGAGAAGGAGCGGGCCGAAAAGACATGTAATGGTTACTAGAAGCCATCATAAAAGCCAGCTTTTGTGGCCTTGGAACATCGGGCACAGGAATTCCCCATCTTTAAGCATCGTGATAGCTAGAAATCTGCCCTTTTCAGTAGTGCAAAAGGCAACGCTTAGGAATCCAAATGGAGCAGAATTCTACATACACAGGAAACACAGCAGACGAACTGCTCGTTGCAGCTTTGTAAGAGGGAAAGCTGTCGCCAGGAATCTTGCTAATACTGTGTTAAACGACCCTCTCCCCCCACACACATTTTGTAACTGCAGAATTCAAATTTTGCCATTTACACCGGATCGTTCGCATGGGCAACACTAGCACGTGTTCTGGCTCCTGCATGTCCTTTGCATAAAAACACAATTTCTTTGGTGGTTCCTTTTTTTTTTTTTTGCAGAATATGAAAATGGCAGGCACAATTTCTTTGGGGAGGCATTACAGAAAAGCACAAAGGAGAGAAGGTGGGATGAAAAGCTTGCTAAGGAAAGGAGACCTACAGAGAGCCAGAGGTTTGCATTCCCACATTCAATCGGGCTTCAGGACTAGGAACGACCTTTCATTCCCAGCTCTCATTCCCCAGCACTCTGCTCAAGTTTGCTCGACTCCACGTACAGACTCCCAGAAACCCTCACTGGGACTATTTACAGAGCCTTTTGCCTCCCTCCTGTTCCCCGAGTTATAAATCTAAAGTATGGCTGACAGGTTTCTGATACGCAGACAACTTCAAGCAGGTTGTTTTGGCTGTTCTCTCTGCGGAAGGACAACAGTGTAACCCCACAACGAGAACACACTGCAATTATTATGTACAACTCTTGCCTATGACTCAAACAAAGAATGGATGACAGCATCAACTCAGAGCAGGGCAGCACAACTGGGCTACAGTTAACACGATTTGTGCTGACCTGCATCGGCTGGAAAGCCAACCCTCGGTGGCTGCAGACTGCTGGAGCTGCAAAAAAAAAAGTATTAAAATGGAGGCAGGTTTCCTCATTTTTCAACGTTTTGGTAGAGTAAAATGACCCCCTCCCCAGCTCCATTCCTTCATCACAGGCACAGGCTTTGGGGGGAGAAACCCGTCTAATTTTCACCAAGATCAACTTAGGACGGGGAAGGGATTAAAAAAACAACAACAAAACTGTGGTGATCACAGTGCTGGAGAGAGGCTTCGGCTCCTTACGGGACGACTTCCCGCTCTCTTTACATCCCTGTGGGAATTGGGGGGCTGCCCGGGTTCGGGGGCTCAGCGGCTGGAGGGTTATGCAGATGGGTCTCCTTGTAGACAAACCAAGCGTTTCCTGCCCACAGAATCAGGTTGAGGAAACCAACGACCTAAGAAGAAGAAGAGACTGGATTTATACCCCGCCCTTCATTACCCGAAGGAGTCTCAGAGCAGCTTACAATCTCCTTTCCCTTCCCCTCCCCACAACAGACACACTGCGAGGCTCAGGGAGCTCTTTCGAGGACTGCTCATGAGAGAACAGCTCTGAAAGAACTTGTGACTGACCCAAAGTCACACCACCAGCTGCATGTGGAAGCCTGGAGGATCAAACCCAGTTCTCCCAGATTAGAGTTCACACTCCCAACCACTACACCAAACTTGGAAAAAAGGACAGACGCAGAACGTTAGAACTGAACCGTTCTATTCTTGGGAAGTTATGACTGTCACAAGCAGAACGTTGGGGCACAGTTTCTACACTTCCTGTTTGAGAAAACTGTGGCACAATATTATAAGTCATCTGTGTGACTTGTCGTCTCTCAAACATGTGATAAAAGATTGTACTCAACAGCCTGAATTGTACAGAGAAAAGAGGGAGAGCTTAGCTGTCCTCCAAACTGCACGTGTTACAGATTGCTTCTGCTCTTCCTTCCTTACATTGAAGAAACAACCTGAAGAAAGAGGATACATAATATTTCCAGTGGCAACCAATAAAGCTGATGGGCAGTAGATTCAGGAAAGACAAAAGGAAATGCTTCTTTACACAGAAAATGATTACCCAATATGGAATTCGCTGACAGAGGATGTAATGATGGCCACAGGCATAAACAGCTTTTTAGAAAGGGGATTAGGTAGACAGGCCTATCAGTGCAGGCCCATAGCTACAATGGGGCTTTTGAGGGCTCTACCCCTTTCCTTAAAGGCACAGCCCCACAAGAATTTCTCCCATAAATGCTTTCTTCAGTCCTTTTTAAACATTTTTAAAGGCATGTGCTCCTTTAAGCAGAATGGGGCACTGTACTTGACTAACTCATAAACTGAGCAAGGGGGGTGGAGTAGGTGACCTCTAGGATCCCTTCTAACTCTGTGTCAAGAAACTGGTCTCCTTTAAGAGAATTTTTCTGCCTAAGTGTTAGCTTTGTTACTACAGAAGTCATCACCCTCACCTGCTGGCTGGTTATCAGAACTGTTGCTTACGCTAGCAGAAGTGATTTACTTGCAGCAGCTGAGAACTGTCATCTAAAGTGGTTGACAGCTTGCAATTTAGAGATCTATCCTGGTAACAGCTTTCTATTGGCTAAATGGCTAAGAACACCTATGTAGAACAGACAGCTTGAGAAGACTCAGAGAGAGAAGAGACTGCCTCAAGCTCTCGTCAACTTCTACCCTGCTGCTGTGGTTCCACAAACTCTGCTCATCAGGAATGCCAGCTGAGGTGCCAGAGCTACACACCTGACAGGAAAAGTAGTGAGCAGAAAAGCCAGCTGGGTTTTTTGTTTTGATTTGCATTCCTTGCTGGACTGTATACATTCTTTCCCGTCTATGTATTGTTTGACCTTTGTTTTTGTAAATAAAGTTTTATGTGTTTTTATGCAAATTGGAGTGAGTTTACTGGCCAAACCCAGGTAAGTATTTCCAGCGCCATGCCCACCATCTACCAGAAAATTTATTCTCCCTTCCCCCCGCCACCCCCTTTCTCAGCCTGCTATTGTCACACTCTGGGGCTAAGATTTGCAGAAGCAGCTATGCTTTGATTTTTAAAGGCCTGATTCTACAGTAGCTGAGTCATAATCCTCAGAATTCTGGCTTTTTCCTTCTGCACTGAGAACATCAATCCCAGCAGAAAAAAATTTGCCCCACAATCCACAAAATCCTGGCTACAGGCCTGTATCGGTGTCTGCTAGCCACAGTGGCTAAAGGGAACCTTCACATTCCAAATCAGTCAGTCTCTCAATGCCTGCGCTAGGAGGCAACATCAGGGGAAAGCTTTGGTCTCTATGCCCTGTTGTTGGCCCTCCAGAGGAACTGGTTGGAGGACAGGTCCATCAGTGTCTACTAGTTACGGTGACTAAGGGAACCTCCACATTCAGAAATAGTCAACCTCTCAATCCCAGTGCTAGGTGGCACCATCAGGGAAGGCTTTGTGAGGCTTTGCTGTGTGAGACTAGATACAGGAACAGATGGACTACTGGTCTGATCCAGCAGGGTTCTTCTTACGTTGCTTTTTTGAACACTAGTTGACCCAAGTCAAAGTTGTTACTCATTCTGTGAAACTAACATGATTATTAGGTTTTTGGATGGTTCTGTGAATTCAAGCGTATACACAATTTTATTTTTCAAACTTTTTATAATTTAATTTTGGGGGGGTTGAACGCTACAGCTCACACTGATCTCTCAGGCAAGGACAGACAAGATGAGTGTTACTTCCAGGGGTTTCAGATCATCCCATGCAAAATTAGTTACCCTGGCCCTTAATTACATCTACATAAAGAAGTGGCAAAAGATTATCCGCCCCACCCACCCCAAAACTTTCAATGCACATTTACGGGAGGAATCCTAATGGACACAATAACTTCTTTGCCTTGGGACAGTGAAAAAGACCAGCAATATCCCCCGGCAACAGGTAAGAAAAGCACAAGAGTCTCCCTATTTATTAAACTACAAATCCAAGACACTGTAGTTTTGCCGCATAGGGAAGATGTTTCAGCATGTACACCCCCCGCCCCCCATCATTTTAGTCACCAACTGTCAACAAAAGCATTTTGGCCTCAAGTATGAAAACCTCCTGCAACAAAAGTAAAATCTAAAGAGTCCAAACACATATAGGCCTCCTTAACTCTCTTTGGCTTCTGAAGGCAAATAGGTTTCTTAAGGTTTTACACACCTTAACGCAGGGGTGTCAAACATAAGGCCCAGGGGCCAGAACCATCCCATCCAAGGCTCTTATCCGGCCCGCAAGCAACTGGGGCACGAGAGGAAACAGGAGGCTGCTTGCAGGAGACGAGGGCGGAGCCTCTCCGACTGTGGCTACAGCGTGGCAGGACAACCTTGTCTGCAGCAGTCAAGCAGAACCCCTTCACCTCAGTGACAGCCTCACGGGTAAGTTGGGAGCCACTGCAGCCATATTCATGCCAGCTTGGGGTTCCCAAAGTAAGATCTCTGCTTATACTGGTCGCTGGGTGGCCTGGGGCCTCTGCCACACATGTGGCCTTGTGCGCAGGGTGCCTGCTCCCCCATCAGATGGTACGGCTGCCTCCGGCCTGGGGTGGCTGCTGTCATATGGGGGTGGTGCAGCTCGCTGACAATCTATGGCTTGAACTCCCAGCAACTCCCCATCATGGACCGCCTGATGGCCTTGGTCAGAGGTGGCCGCTGCTACGCTGGCATCTCTAGCTCATCAGGCTTTGCTTGGCTTGGGTCCTGCCACGCACGTGGCCTCGGAACTTGACCGCTGCCCCCCCGCCCCAGCTTCCTGTCGGCAGGTCGTAGTTCAGCTTATCTTCTCAGCCCCTTTCCGTGGTGGTTTGGGGGCAGGGCAGAGCTCACAACACCCAGCCACTTTGTGCTTTTTCCCTGGGGCCTGGGCTCACAGCGTTGGCAGAGGGAGCAGGCTGGGGAAGAGGTTTGCCCCCGTCCAGGCAGCGCAGGAACGTCCAAACCTCTGACTCTCCAGTCCGCCCATGTGGGGTTTTATCTGCACACCCCCCAGCCCATGGGGCCTTGCAGTGAGGACAAACCAACTTGGAGCTTACCAGCTGCTGTACTTTATAAAGTTTATATCTCTCGTGCCTGGCATTATGTTTTATGGCACACATGGCCCGGCCTGACATAGCCACATTTATGTCAGATCCGGCCCTCGTAACAAATGAGCTTGACACCTCTGCCTTAATGGGGAAAACCTGCTTTAGCTTCTGAAGGCCAACGTGATTGTTTTTTAAGTTTTCACACACCTTAGGGATAAAACACTGTTCCCTGGCAGTTAATGAAGCCTTAATCCAGGTTGTCCAAAACCTGTTTTGATTTGGGTTTCTGGAGGTGGTTGTTGCGCTTTACCCTACAGGTGTGTGAAAACTTAAAAAAAAAAATGCCTTCAGAAGTCAAAGCAGGAATTAGCAAAGCATACATGAAAGAAACCCAAGTGTCAAGCAAACCCAAGGACAGGAAAACCACAGGCTGGCCCCTTCAGAGCACACACACAGGACCTTCTTGCTTAGGGTTGCCATCTCCAGGCAGGGAGATTCCTGGAAATCTGAGGGTGGAGCCTGGGGTGGGTGAAGTCTCAGGAGGGAGCTCAGCAGGGATGTGACTTCATAGAGTCCAAACTACAAAGCGGCCATTTTCTCCAGGGGAATTGACCTCTGTGGGCTGGAGATCAGTCATAATTCCGGGAGAACTTCAGGCCCTGCCTTGGAGGCTGGCAACCTCAGACTCTGCTGGAATTTCTGCTCCAAAATTCCATTTCTAACTGCTGTCAGGCAGATCCCACAGCGGGCTACCCAAGAGGACCATGATCGTCACAGCCAGTGCCCCCTCCCCACCAACTAAGAAAACAAATCTCATACTTACCACAGAGACGTTCAAGGATCCCATGCTGCTGACCTCGTCAAAGACACATTTCACAGTACTACAAGGCTTAAGGCCAACCAGAAGGCTGGGGCCGGTGGACGTTTTGATATCCGTGAGGCCCTTCGCCCAGGCAGACGTGCTTATCAGCCACAAGAAAGAAACGACCACGGTGACAATGAAGTCCTGGAAGAGGAGAAAAGGCGAGACTGCTGAACGGGAGGGGAGTGGCAAAACCGAAGAGTCACCATCTCTCACACACACAAACACACACACACAGATTTCTGTAGGTGTTGTGCACTCAGAGAAACTATTCCCACGGTGTTTCCGGGGCTGACGCAGCCAAAATTTCTGGAAAACATCCTTGCCACCTGCCACAAGTCCGCCGCACGCCACCTCTGCCAGGGAGATGGAGATTATTCTCCTTGCTCCGGTGGGCTTTCCAAGAAGCAAGCTGCATGTGCCAGTTCCCTAATTCTCACAAGACTCCTTCTCCTTGTGAGAGTTCAACCACCCCACTTACTGCAAACAAAAGAGAAAATACACAAGGCTGTGCATCGTCATGACGTTTAGTGTTCCACTGTATTATAAACAAAGGCCATTCTTCCATCACATCTCTTTGGGTGTGCCTTTCCTTTTGTTGGTTTCATTACACCCCACCTTTCTCCACCTAGTGGAGATCCCAAATGGCTTAGGGCACACACACACACACACACACACACACACATACATACATATAAGTTTTATTAAGGTTTTATACAAGAAATAAAAAAGAGGGAAGGAGAAACAAAATAAATAAAACAGAACACCACAAGAAAAGAGAAACTAAATAACAGATCAACTAACACAGGAAAAAAGGGAGTAATATCTGATTCTCTCTGCTACATGATTGCAGTCTTCAAGTATTTGAAGGGTTGTCATGTAGAAGATGGAGCAGATCTATTCTCTCTTGCTCCGGATTGCAAGACTAGATCTAATGGGTGGAAATTACAAGGGAGTCGTTACCGGCTAAATATCGGGAGAAACTTGCTAACTGTAAGAGTGGTTGAGCAGTGGAACAGCCTGCCTCGGGAGGTGGTGGATGCTCCTTTGTTGGACATTTTCAAGCAGAGGCTGGATGACCATCTTTCAGGTATGATGTAGGTATGTAGAGCTATCTTTCCGCTATGCTCCTGCAGAGTGCAGGGGGTTGGGCTAGATGACCTGCAAGGTCCCTTCCAACTCTAACATTCTACGATTCTACAGGAATCCATACCTTTACTCATTATCACCTTAGCCCATAGTAAGACCAAGGGAAATATATCATCCTTGCCCTTTATCTTCAAAGCCCTTTATCATTGCCCTTTATCTTCAAAGCCGTAAATCATCAGTTCATCCCCCTCCTCCCCTTTTATACAAGAAGTCCATAAAAGGTTTCCATGTCGGTATAAATTTAAGTAAAGTCTTTTCTTTTATCAAAGACGTAAGTTTGGCCGTCTCTGCAAGCATCCAGCATCTTGACTGGCCATCCCTCTGTTGTACGTAATGATGCAGTTTTCCAGTTTTGAGCATATAACAGTCTTGCAGCTGTTGTCATATAGAGAAACAATGTTCCATTTGTAGTTTCAAGTTTTTTTATCCATAAGTCCCAACTTATTGGGGGAGAGGGCGGTTGACTTAGGGCATTCTCCTCCATTTTATCCTTACAATAACCCTGTGAGGTAGGTGAGGCCGAGTGTGTGACTGGCCCAAGGTCACCCAGCTAGTTTCCCAGGCAAAAGTGGGGATCTGAACTATGGCCTCTCAGAACTATGGCCCAGCACTCTAACTCCTCCATCATACTGGCTTTCCCTTTGGCTTCTTCTACCAGTTGCACTCTTAGCCACTATGTTACATGACCAACCGGGGATAGTAATGCTACTGTCCTGCCTTACTGGGGTGTTGTAAGGAAAATGCACCTTAAGTTCTTCCAGCTCTTCACATGCACTGTAATTTTTGTCTTTTTATGCACACTCTACAGCAGTTTAAGGGCTTCTTTAATAACCCCCTTTCTTGCAATATTTCCCCAAATGTTTTGGATGATTTACCATATAATCATAATCAACCAACTGCCTGTGAATGAAAAGGGTTCAGTTGCAGCTACCCCCTGGAATTTACATGCTGTAGCTAAATATGTTTTGGTAGCTCTAAAAACCCGTGCTAATGACGTTTCCCTCATTCTTGGATTAACCAAGATGTAAGCCTGATGGATGGCTTGGCGTCTTTACGGATGTGAATCTATGCCACTTTTTAAAATGTTATTTCTCTCTTCCCTTTTTGAAATTGCTGGGCCTCCTGTTCTTTTGAATTTTATCTTTATCACATTTCTTCTATGGTCTAAAAGCCAATGGTAGGCTATATAGACCTTTTGAATCAACAGAATGGTGATGCACTACATACGCCATTCCGGAGTTTGCACACAGGCAAAGCTGCCTTATATTGAATGAGACCACTGGTTTACCAAGGTCAGTATTGTCTTTCCTGACTGGCAGTGCTCTCTGGGGGCTCAGACAGAGGTCTTTCACATCATGCTGGAATCCACTTTTGTTGATCTTTAAGATCTCCATGTTTATTTTTTGCTGTGAAGGACTAGCACAGCTACCCCCTGGAATTTACATGCTGATTATTTTTACTGTTATCCCCCCAAAACCCTTTTGTTTACACTTTCAGAAGAGTCAATGGCCTCCAGCAAGATCAACGGGTCTTGCCAATATTTCGCTTCCTTCATGGAGGAAAAAATCAGTGGTCACATCCATACCAGCAAGGCCGTCACTCTAGTAAAGGAATGGCAGTCGTTTTAGATCCTTTGATAAAATGGCCATCCAGCTGCCCCTAAAACCAGTTTGCTCACCGTTATTGGTCTTCAACGTACTACCTCGTAGAACATTAAAAACTTTTCGAACACTCTCTCAGTTTGCACAGGCTGAAAGGTAGACCCCATGCAAATTCAGAGTGCACCTTAAAACATGGTAAAAAGTTCCTTATAATGAGCAGGGACACCCCAGCTGCTGAAGCTTGTTTTCCTAGGCAGACAAACCGTGGCACATACTTTTCCCAGGCAGACAAATCTTCACACCTGAACACCACCGTGCTCTACCCAAGCAAGTAATGGTGAACAACCTGAGATAACCAAGCAAACAGTTAAGTATAAAGTATGGGTGCTCTTTGTGGAGATGAGTGGGAGATTATTCCGGGATAAAAATCTTAGATTGTGTGTGTAAAGTACCATCAAGCTGCAGCCAACTTACAGTAACGTAAGAACATAAGAGAAGGTATGTAGAATTCACTGCCACAGGCACAGACAGTTTCAAGAGGGGATTGGATAGACATATGGAGCAGAGGACCCTTAGTGGCTATTAGCCACAAAATATAGATGGAACACTATGTCTGGGGCAGTGATGCTCTGTATTCTTGGTGCCTGGGGGGGCAAAATCGGGAGAGCTTCTAGAGTTCTAGCCCTGCTGGTGGACCTCTTGATGGCACCTGGGTTTTGGCCACTGTGTGACACAGAGTGTTCGAATGGGTGGGCAATTGGCCCAATCCAAATGGCTTCTCTTATGTTCATGTTGGATCAGGCCAATGGCCCATCCAGTCCAACACTTTGTGTCATTCATACAAAACCCAGGTGCCATCAGGAGGTCCATCATAGGGTTTTCAAGACAAGAGATGAACAGAGGTGGTTTGCCATTGCCTGCCTCTGCACAGGAACCCCAGTCGTCCTTGATGGTCTCTCATCCAAGCACTAACCAAGGCTGACACTGCTTAGTGTCCAAGGTCTCACAAGATTGGGCTAGCCTAGGCCATCCAGATCAGGGTAATCTTAGATCAACTACCAAGGAACACAGAGTCAAACTATCCCAGATTGGATCCTGCCTTGGTGATCAGGATACAACCCTGCATGCAGAAAGCATGCAACACTCACCGGTGCTCCTGTGATCCAGCAGCAAAGGATGGAGAAAGAAGAATTGCATTATAGTCCAGTTTTTACAGTATGTCTCTCCAAGAATGAGTCTTGGACAATGGTTTGGTTGCTTTGCATTCAGGGCCTAATTATATGGCACACGGTTCCCTGGGTCTTCCCCAAGTCCCGTCAAGCAGACATGTGCTTCTGATCTGCAGAGAACCCTTCTCCCAGAAGAAGAGCTCTGTGCAACATGAAAACTTGCGATGCCCGTGGTGAGAAGAGATGGTCCATGAGGGGGTGGGGGTGGAAAGTACCAGCAAGTTGCAGCTGACTAGTGTTGACCCCCTCATGGGGTTTTTGAGGCAAGAGAAAACAGAAGCAGTTTGCCATTGCCATAACCCACTTCTACCCTGGACTTTCTCAGTGGTCTCCCATCCTGGTACCAACCGGGGTGAACCTTGATTAGTTTCTGAGATATGATGCCTGGGGGGCTTAGAAAGGGTATGAAGGTGAATCTTATCCTAATCGAATTTTGGAACCTCTCTTTCTTTAGGGAGAACAAGGTGAGCCCTTCTGTAAATATTTTAAGCCAATATGTTAAATTTCTGGATCAATTCAAGCTATTTTATTTTTTCTCCCTTGGGAAGCAGAACATTTTTAAAAAAGAGAGAGAGACATACAGCTACATCCCGAACCTACAGTTGAGAGGAAAGACAGTGCCCCCCTCCCAAACAAGTGCTATAAAAATTACAGGGAAGAAATATGTGAGCAACTTACGATCATAGGAAGTTTGCCAGCGCCTCGATACAGATGTAAGAAACACACGTATACCACCAGGGCAGCAATACAGTAGAGGAACACGAAGACAGCAAAGGTCACAAAGAACTGAGCCGAAGATGAGAAGTCTCCCACCAGGAAGTGTGGTTCAGTCCAAGTGCCGCTACAATTTTTCGTGTCTGAAAGGTTCAGCAAAGCCTTGTTCAACCTGGAGTCAGAGCAGGGCAGGGCGGGGGGAAAGGAGAAGCACACTTTGAAATTCGGTTTCCAACCACAAATTATCCACGAACAGGAAAACCATCTGCATCCCAAGTATCAGGAGTCTACTGTTCTCCAGAATACAATATTGGCTGTGTGCCCACAAGATAAATGCAACGGAACATTGACAGAATGGTGCATCTTATGTGAGGGAAGTGAAAGGTCAATTTGGCTTGGGGAAAAACCTCACACAGGGCCTGGGAAGCTGCTGTGGTTCAACAGTAGAGCGTCTCCTTTGCAGGCAGACAGTCCCAGGTTCAATCCTTAGCATCGCCACTTCAAAAAAAACCACACAACAACAGCTAATAGTTGATGGAAAAAAACCTCTACCCAAGACATCGGAGAACTGCTGCCAGTCAGAATAGACAGTAGTGACTTTTGTAGGCCAGTGGTCTGACTCAGCAGAAGGCAACTTCATGGGTATGTATTCACGCGGCCTAGGTACAGGAAGAAGTTTGCTGTTGGCAGGAAAGAAGGGCGGAGACAGGAAGGCTGATGGAAGGTTAGAGACTTTGGACTCACAAGCAGAAACCTGAGGAAAGGATGGATGGGGAATGAGTGAGGCAGGGAACCAGATCAATAATACCCTGGGCATAGGGGGAACTCTACAATGGTGGGAAAAGAGCGCTCAGGCCATGGAGTCTGAAGGTGAGGGACCAGGGGCTGAGGAACACAGAAGTGTAATGGCCCTGAGTGGGAGGGGCCGTGTTCCACATCTGATTTCTGGCCTCCTTCTCCTCGTACTGATATCTCAGTACTACAAAGATTATTCCAGTAAAGAAGCCTTTGTCTTGGACACCAGATCAAATCAAACAGTTGTGTCCAATTCCATGAGGAAGCTTTATATTTGATTCCAGACTCCTCGTCCGCCCATCTACCTACAATGTCTCAGGCCTAGGGCCTTCTCATCACCAGCAAGGGTTGCTGACCTCCAGTTCTCCTGGAATTATAACAGATCTCCAGACTGACTACTTGTTGGTTTACCTGGAGAAAACGGCAGCTCTCATCTATGGCATCACATCCCTGCAGCACTCTCTCCTCAAACTCTGCCCTCCTCAGACGCCACCCTCCAAATACCCAGGAATTTCCCAAACTGGAGTTAGCAAACCTATACCTAGAGTTGTCAGCCTCCAGGTCCCAGTGAGGGTTTCCACACTTTGGGGGGCTTTGATCCACTGCTGCCGGATCATCACACCAGGGATGCCACGCATCGATTCTCTGGTTTTTGGGCAAACTCTATGGTTTTGAAGGCAGGAAAACCCATAGATTTTTGCCCTAAAACTAGAGCATCATGTGCAATGTTGCCAACGCAATGATGTCACTTCCGGGTGACATCATCGAGTCGGGGACATCACATGCAACATCCCAGAATGCCCCTCACCATGACAGCAAGAGGGCCTGGCAACCCTACCTATACCTGACCCTTTTTAACTGGAGACACTGGAGATCGAACCTGGAGCCTTCTGCATGCCAAGCAGATGCTCTGTCACTGAGCCACAACACTGAGCCACAACCCACAATGATTCAAAGGTAAAATGGCTTTATTGCACTGTTGGTCGGAAGGCTGGGAAATCTTGTTCTGCTGCCTCTGTCCGAGCTGCACCACTCCTCAAAGGTAAATGCTCCTACCTGAATGGGTATCCAAAAACAGCCTCAGCAGTCAGATTTTCGTCTTTGGAACAAAAGAGTTTGATTTTCGTTTTTCCGCTGTAACCACCACAGGTGGCAAATGCAAAGATGGCGAAAATCTACAAAAGATTGAGGCCAGAACAAAAAGAGAGTGGTAAATAAAGAGAAGATGACACAGGCATGTATAAGTACACAGGCAACAATATGTGCATATTTTGAGCCCCCATAACGCTTCCTGGTGCTCTATCGAGGTCATAAGCCATGGGAGTGTTGTTGTTTTTTCCAAACTGTCCGCTTTCCTAATTTGGGATCCCAGCCATTACGCTGATGCCTCTCTGTGGAAAACTATCCCAGACTTGAATGGACAAGGAAGAAATAAAAATCTGGATTCCTGCGATATAAACCAGCACTGTTTAGTGAGGAAAGTGTTGGAGTAGGATCTGACTCAAGCTTGAAACCCCACTCTGCCAAGGTAGCTCACTGGATGAACTTGGGCCAACTACCCTCTCTCTATCGCTTTCGGCCTAACCCCCCTCACAGGGATGTTGTTGTTAGGGCAAAATGGGGGAGGGAGGAAATGATGTGAGCTACTTTGGATCCTCACTGAGGAGAAAAGTGGAGTATAAATATCTAAATAAATAGAAGTGTTGAGGAGGTGGGGGGAGAACACACACACTGACAGCTCTTGAGTATGTAAAATTCCAGTTCAGCTCTCAAGAATTCTCATCACCTGCAATAAAGACATTACTGAGTAGTCCCAACAGTAGGCTAAATGGTCACTCTACATTTTCCATGGATTAGGAAAGAAAGGGATCCTGCGGTTGTGTCAATTTCCTTGTACTTCAGAGAGCTTCCTCCTTGGTTCAGGCAACTATTGCCCAATGAAACCAGTATTACTAAAAGCATTCCCCACCAAACCGTCTCTAACAGGACACCTGCGCAGCCTGTGGAAGTTGCTAAATGGTTTGTTGGTTTGGTTTTTAATACTCTTATGTTTACATAGTTCAAGTTCAGCTACTAACACTAGCCCAGGAAACTGGCCAAATCTGCATAAATTGGCTCTGTTCATATTTGGTAGCAATACATTTATAAAACGTAACATTGCAGGTTATGTTTAGCATTCCAATAGGCAGAATGTTGTAGGGAACACCCTCCTCTTTTGTTAACATCCCTCAGTCTTGGCACATGCATATATTCAGAGAGTGATTAATATGTAGAATTTGCTGCCAGAGGGTGTAGTGATGGCCCCAGAAACAAACAGCTTTTAAAGGGGATTAGATAGATTCATGGAGGCTAAATCTATTAATGGCTACTAGCCATGGTGACTGAGGGGAACCTCCACATTCAGAGTGAATCCCCGTGCCAGGAGGCAACACCAGGGGAAGGCCTTGGCCTCTATGCCCTGTTACTGGCCCTCCAGAGGAACTGGTTGGCCACTGTGTGAGACAGGATGCTGGACAAGATGGACCACTGGTCTGATGCAGCAAGGTTCTTAAGGTGATTTGAACTGACTGGCTCATGAAGATATCAATGTTTTTGGCCCTCCCAGGTCACTTAGAATTTGGTATAATTTAAATCCAGGACACGGGAAGTCTGACAACAGAGGAGTGTGGAAATGGGACATCTGTAAGTTTTTTCCTTGAAAAGGAGAAATATGAACCTCCCAAATAGCTACTGTACGTTCCATCAGCTAGAAAGCAGATACATGGAACATACATAGTCTAGTACCTCTCCCAAAATCCTGGTCATAAAGTCCGTATTGTATTTATAACATTCTACTGCTAGAATGGAGCTGCGGTGGCTCAAGTGGTTAAGACACTGAACTGCAGGCTGTGGAAGGTCAGTAGTTCAGCAGTTCGAGACCCGAGAGTGCCGCATGACGGGGTGAGCTCCTGTCTCTAGTTCCAGCTCCTGCCAACCTAGCAGTTCGAAAGCAAGAAATTGCAAGTAGATAAATAGGTACCACTTTGGTGGGAAGGTAACAGCGTTCCGTGTGCCTCGGTGTTTAGTCATGCCGGCCACATGACCACGGAAATGTCTTCGGACAGCGCTGGCTCTTCGGCTTTGAAACGGAGATGAGCACCGCAACCCTAGAGTCGGATTCGACTGGCTTTCGAGCAAGGGAACCTTTACCTTTACCTTTACTGCTTGAATTATAGCAAAAGAGCACGGCACAGCTGAGACGGGCAAATGATTCGTAGAACCAGTTTTGGATTGAAAAGCAGGATTTGCTGTGGGAGCCAGGAACATGTACAAAGTGACAGAATACACATTGCATTTACTAGCATGTGAGAATATGATTTTACACAACTCCACCCTGCCACCTTCTCAGTCTGCGCATCACACAGATCACAGTGTTACCTCTAGTGTGCACTTGTCGTATTTCTGTTGATGCAAAAGAAATCTTCTGGAACGTGCTACTATTTCATGTGTGGGTGACACACCATTCCTACCTGAAACACTCAGAGCTCTGATTCAGCTTCACCACAGACCAGTGCAGCGCCCATGGAGGCTGGTCCATTAGGGCAAATGAGGCACTGCCCCACATCCACCTCTTGCTTGCCCCTTCACCCTCCTTAGCAGTGCTTCTCCTGTTTTTAAAAAGGTGCTGGTACTTATATATAAGGTTGCACTGATTTCCACCAATTCCTCCCTTGAGACTTGAGAGAGGCCCCCCCCGCCAAGTGCTGGCACTCCGTACCCATTGCCTGTATGTATCACCATGAACAAGCAAACCCCACCCCAATCCTTAGCAAACGCTCCAGGAACTGGGCAGGCTGCCAGCGACACAGATAAATTGTTTACATCTGTGTCAGCCCAAAAGGAAAGGCCAAGAACCATGTGATGATACCTTTTGTCAGGACCAACCCAATGGCACATAGCATGTTAGCGCTGCAGTCAGCCACTGTCTTGTTTAAGACTGCCAGCTAGCAAGGGGTGGGGTGGGAATGTCCTGTCCCTTTAAGAGATGGTTAACATGCAGAAATGGGCGACAGAATCTTTCCATGGCATGGAGCTAAACAGCATCCCTGATAACTGCAGCTCAAACCTATCTTAAAGAGACAGCTAGAGGTACCTGGTTAAGAGTCAACTACTTTTGGCATTGTTTGCCTCAGTAATTAAGGTTGCCAACAAGGCTGGAGAAAAATGCCCTGTCCTTTTAACAGAGGCTTGATGGAGTGTTATTTACCAGGTGATGCTGGATGCCATGAAAACCTTCATGCCTGTTTCCACACATTAAACCTCTGTAGGGAGAGGGCATTTTTCTCCAGCCCTGTTGGCAACCCTACAAGCAAGGAAACCCCTCCCTGCAAAGCCAGAGAACCTTTTCTTCTTTAAACCAGGCCCATCCACACCAAGTACAACCAGTTTCCTGGGCAGGGAGCCACCCTCGTGGCTCCTTCTGAGTCCCTGATTGGTCAATGAATCCCTAAGACTCTACTGACCATGCCTGCCAATCTTTCTTCTTTCCTAGGGAGATGGGAGGGGAAGTAAAACTGACCAATCAGGGATTGTCTCAGATGGCGACATCTGATGGCTACCAAGGCCCCAGTGAACTAATTAACAGTCACTTTAAAGCCTCCATTTCCCTCCTAATCAAAATCAAGCCTGCACAAAAGAATGAAAACAGGGTTGAGCTGGGGGAAGAAATTCACTCAAGAGCTGGCAGCCGTCTTCTGTTAGTAAGAGGGGGAAATCTGGAGAGGTTGATCACAGATTAGGGTTTCCCAATAAAATTTTTGCTGGTGGGGGGATTATTGCCCTTCAGCCATTACCCTGGCTGTAAAAAGCTAAAGCCCACAGGGGGAAGGATGATGGAAGGTGCTTCTTTCAGCAATTCAGCTGCTAAACAGAAGGGAGCTGGATGGGAAAAGATTAGAGGTAGGGTTGCCAATCCCCAGTTGGGGCCAGCCCCCCCCAGTTTGGAGCCCCTCCCCCTGCTTCAGGGCTATCAGAAAGTGGGGGGCATAGCTGCTGTGCACTCCATTATACCCTATGGAGACTGGTCCCCATAGGGTATAATGGAGACTATCTGGGGCTCTGGGAGGCGGCTGTTTGTTTTTTTGAGTTAGGGGCACCAAATTTTCAGCATAGCTGCTGGTGCCTCTCCTCAAAAAACAAAACCAAGTTTCAAAAAGATTGGACCAAGGGGTCCAATTCTATGAGCTCCCAAAGAAGATACCCATAATCCTCCATTTCCAATGGAGGGAAAGCATTTAAAAGGAATGTGGTCCCTTTAAACGTGACAGCTGCTCACCAGGAACTCCCTTTATGGAGTTCCTTCTCCGGGAGCCTCCTGGTAGGTCTCTCACCCACTTGTTGGCCTCACCTGGCAACCCTCTTTAGAGGTCTCCCCCCACCATATAAACTTTCCCAAAGAAAACCGAACTCTCTTTAGAATGCAAAGCCTGGAGCAGCCCCAGATATACACCTGATCTCCAGACTACACAGATTTGTTCCCTTGGAGGAAATAGCACCTTTGGAGTGTGGACTCTGTAGCATCCCATCCCTGCTGAGTTCCCTCCCCTCCCAAATGTTTTCTACTCTGAAGACTTTCCTGAGAAGCCCTATGTCCAGAGACAGGTTCAGTATATTAGCAGTGTTGTCCATAAACCACTGGCTGGTAAAAGTCTGGGATTACTTTTAACCACAGGACAATGGGACAATTGCAGGTCAGAAAGAACATTGGGCTAACTTTACCTGCATACGGTAGTTAAAAAGTGCGCAAGAGGATCAAACCCAGGTAAGAAACCATGCCAGGTAAGAAACCAACCTTTTTGAGCTTGTGGGTACCTTTGGAATTCTGACACAGTGTGGTGGACACAGCCACAAAATGACTGCCACAAAATGGTTGCTGAAAGAGGTAGAGCCAGCCACAAAATGGCTGCCACAGCTTACTTTCAGTCACACTGTGAAGATCTTGGTGGTGAGGTGGAAGGTGCTGCCAAAGCAACATATTTACAAATCTGGGGAAACAATCAAATCTCCAGAACTCAAGTGTAAGCTTTACTGGGCAAAAGCCCCATCTGCCCCCCCCCTTTCTCAAAACACATGGCAGTCACTGGAAAAGCTGGTGGTGTGTGCCACGTTGGGGACCACTGGACAACGCTTAAGTTCACGTAGATGTAAAGTGTCAAGAAACGGCACTACTTAATTTTTGTTAGTATCACTGCAAGGGAAGGTGTTGGGACCAAAATTAGAATCAGCTGGTTCCACCAACCACAGACCATCCTGCCCTCTGCCTCAACAGGTACCAGCTGCCGCTGTGCGTACCTGGCGTGATTTGTTCAACAGCTTGCTTCACCACTGAGCGAAGTTTTGGACAGGCTTTCGCCATTCATCACATTAGTCCACACTGCCCAGTTAATTTTATTTACTTAAAACATTCCACTCAGGGGACCCAAGGCAACAAACTATAAAAACATTAAGGTAAGCTTTAAAATACATCTAACAGTGAAAAAAACAATCAAACCAAAACACAAGCACTTGATGTTTCTGTATAAAACGGTGGCAAATTTGCCACTGTGTGTATGTTGGCAGGAAACTGCGGCTCTTCCTGAATTCCTGAGCCACTGAGGTTTTACAAGAACACACAAGAGAAACGATTGCATCCTTCCCCTCTCCTCCATTTTATCTTCACGACAATGGCCCTGACAGGAAGGTTAGGCCGAGAGGGTGTGACTGGGCCAAGGTCACCCAGCAAGCTTCCATGGCAGAGTGAGGATTCGAACCCGAGTCTCCCAGATCCTAGTCTGACACTCTAACCACTGGCTTAAGCACTGTGTAATAAAAACAGGGGGGGGGGGAAGGTGCTTTAACCATCAACAGGTTTGATACTTTTGCCAATTACAAAGCCATTTTTTTGTGAGACAGAACAATTAACTTTTAAATGTAAAAATGTACCAAATCATGATAAGTTTTCATAAATTTTTAGTATCCACTGAATAAGTTCTTTTCTTCGTCCTGTAGCAGCAGGTTCAAACAAGTTATTATTTTGATTTCACTTAATAAAGAAAAATTAAGAAAAGTTTAACATGCACTATTATAAAACTATTTTTAAAGGTCCTAAGGAGGCAGCAGGCCGGTTCTTCCTGTTCAGAGGTCCCTAAAGCAACAAACAGGTGGCTGGTAGGAGAAACTTTGCCTCCAGAGTGTCGCAGGGCTGGGGGCAAGCCCTCATAATACCCTAATGAAATTTTAGCAAAAAAATTCTGGCATCTTCCCAGTGGCATTCTGGACTTCACAGAATATTTGGCAAATCAAATCACAGGTGGCCAACAGCTCAACAGCTGATAATATGGGACCAGCCAACAGACCTAAAGGCCAACGCTTCACCAGATAAGAATTATAAACTTCAGTGGTCATCAGGCAGTGGTGGAAATGAGGCATACAGGCCTAACCCCTCACCAGATAAGAGTTATAAACTCCAGCAGCCGGCAGTGGGGTAATCCAGTTTCTCTTCCTCCAGTATGCTTGAATTTCTACATGGCATCCCAAGAATGTCAGCTTTCATTTTAAAAATAAAGCCCTGGAAACCTTGGATGTCTTTCTCTGTTAACTGGCCTGGGCACTCTTCCACTAGTGGCTTCTACACTGGAGGAGACCTTTGGAACAATCTTGGGCTGCGGTCACACACACTAAATAATCCACTTTCAAATTGGATTTTGTCAGTTCACACAGTAAAAATCCAGTCAGAAAGTGCATTGAAAGTGGATTATTTAGGGTGTGCGACCGCAGCCTTGCTCTGTGTCTTGCCCACTTCACACATTCTAACTGGCGGGATTGCTCTTATCTGTAAATTTCCAAGCTCTCGTAGGCCTCTCCTGGATTCTTTTGGCTTTTAGTGAAGAAGCCACTTTATACAACTCAAAGTGGCTATGGAGAAACAAGAGCCCTGGTAAGGGCTTTTTAAAAAATCCAGATCCCTAAGGCCCAGTACCAAGTTTTCAAGCATCAGGATTTGACTGGATCTTGTACAGCGATAGAAAACACATCAAAATTCTCTGACATCTAAATCAAATTATTTTAGGTGCCTGTGCAATAGGTAATACATTCCAGAGGGTAGATATTCTCTAAAACAACTCTTTCAGAACTACAGAGCACCGAAGCTATTTCTTGGGTGGGTGGGGGATTTTAAAGTCCCTTGACCATATCGAAAGGCATGTGTGTCGTGCAGGGTAAAGATGATGCCCGTATCTTGAATGATGAGAGCCCCTTATAGATCTGCACATACCACTTTTGAACAGATCTGTAAGTTTCCAAACTGAATCCCAAGCAAATGGTGCTTCCTATTTCCCAGAAGAGAAAGCTGTATAGTTTGCACTGATTGGCTGGCTTTTGTGACAGTCAGCAAGTCCAGCCACAGCAGTGCTTCAATTTTTTTTTTTAAGGGAGTGGCCTTAAAGAAAAAACAACCCTCATTTTCCTTATTAACAGAGCTATGAATAACAAAGTCCCAAATTCCAATCTAACTTACCTCTGTCATGAACTCACTAAGAAGGGATTTAGGGAAGCCCGCTGGCCTCAGCCCCTCTCTCAACTGCAGTCTCTCCTTATATAAAAAAGAGTTTTGGTGTCTCTTCTGCACATGCTCCCACAGCCTTTGGCTCTGTCACCTGCCACTCTGAAGGATCCCCTGGCTGCACTAGCTGGCTCCCTTGCCTCCGTCCCGCCCACAGAGGCAGCCGCCAGCGTCTCTGGCTCAGTGTGCTCTCAGCCAACCAACAGGACAGATGCTCCAGTGGCCGGAGGGTGAGCACGCCAACTGGGAGACACAAGGAAGAGGAGCGGGAGGCCAGAGACATCCAGAAACGCCACGGCCAAGGAGGTGGGGGCAGGTCGGCGGCAGCTGCTGCAGTGGGAGGCCACCCCTCCGCCGGCAGCCCTGTCATCGTCATCCGGATCAGACGAACCAGCTCTGACACCACTCCACAGTGTGCACCAGCACCACTGCTGAACACACCATGAGGCCTCCCTGATGCAGGCCCATCACTACACCAAACACCTCCTCCTGTCTGACCCCGGTGGCAGGGGCCAGGACGCCGGCGGTGGCGCTCTACCGCTGCTGGGCCTGGGGGACGAGGCCACCAATGCCCCTTCTTCTCCAAAGGGAGGGGCTGGCAGGCGCGGCGCAGCTAGAGCCCATTGCATTTGTCTACACAGCGGGCCTTATTCCTAATACAGGGATAGTACTATATGCCTACCTTACAAGGTTGTTGTAAGGATTACACATAACATAATACATGAGGGACACCTGAACACGCAATACAAATGCATTCATGCTTGATAACTGCAGTGCTTGCTTTTGAAAAGTTTTTACATATACAAAAACCCAACCTCTGTGTACTATGGGGAACAGATTTTGCCCTTACTGAAACTCTTCTCTGGGTTTCTGGGCACAATTCCATGTATCCAGGGTGAATCTAACAGCTCTCTTCCTCCCATTCAAACCTGCCCATCACCTGAAATCATGTGCCCTGCCTGCCAATGGAAGGTGGACGAGATCCAGAGTGCAGATGCCATAGTTATGGAGCACCTACTTCAGAACATGGCTTCTTTGCATTCACTCCACTTTCAGATTCCAAGCATTGTTTGCTCAAGCCGTTAACGGCAAACTGTATCTATCTGCTACTCACCTCTGACTATTTTACCTTTTTCAAACTGCCTTTTTAAAAAGGCCACTTTATTGTCATTGCGGATATTCTGTACCTTTGCTTGCAAGATGACTAAACATGAAAAGGCAGGATTTCTTATAATGCGTAGTGCTCACTTTTCTCAGCAAATGATCTCTTTGGTTTTAATGGTCATTTATATGGAGTCCACCCTCCTCTTCCTAAACTTTTAACTTATTTTAACCAGAAGTTGGGTTCTGGGTCGATCTACACATGCAAAAGAATCCTCTTCCTTGACAATGGAAAAAATTCCACAAGAAAAAAGGACATTACTTTGGTACATGATCACATCGACGAGAATGGCTTTTGCGCAACAGTGGAAAGCGGAGAAGGTGCCAGATATACAAGACTGGTTAAGGAAACTGCTGTTTTTAGCCGAAATGGACAAAATGACAAAGAAACTAAATGGACAAATGGCAGAACAATACCTAAAAGACTGGGAAGGCCTGAAACTGTATATGGAAACTGAATATAGAATGAAAGGGAAAATGTACAATCTTGACTCGTATTGAAATTGAATGAGAAATGAAATGAACACTTGATTGTACTGTACCTTTATTGGAAACTGTTTGAAAGAGTCAGGCATTTATGTATTAGAATTGTGTTACCTGGTTTGTTGATTGTTACAAGTTTAAACTTGATTACCTTTTAACTCTTTTCTTTCTGTTATTAGCAGTGTTGGAAGCCTATTAGGGGGGTGGGGGGATGGGATGAAATTTTTAAATTGTATTGGTAACGATGTTTAACGATGTTGAATATACTCCAATAAAATTTTGTTTCAAAAAAAACAAAAGAATCCTCTTCCAATATTTTACTTTCCCCCAAATGCCTGCATATCTTCTATGCTCTAAATTTCCACCCTAAAGAGGAAACCTGTGCGGAACAGGAAAGGTGAGGATTTTGAACAAACAGTGCTATCGGCATTCATCCAGCAACCAGGAAGGGGGAAACAACTGGGTGGGGTGGATGGAGTCTTATAAGTCTAGGAAAGTGGGGGAGGGGGAGTTTACTCCTTAGTTCCAGATAAAAAATCCTTGCTTTCAAAATTAATACAATTTCCCCAATTGAGCTCTTGCTGTGATCTCTCTGCTAAGGTAGTTTATGTTTTATCCTTTTTACCTGCTGCCTGACTGAATTGCCTTGCATATTTCAAATCCACCTTGAGCTCCGATGAGACAGGTGAGACTCCATTTGTCTCCCCTACGGGGACCCAGCACAAATTCACAACACGGTTCATGTTAAAATATTTTGTTTCACTATTAAGAATTTAGCAAAGATCTGGTTAGTGAGCTTAAACTTGGTCTATTCTCTTTCAGATTGATTTGCTGCATTTTAGAATGTACCTGCCTCTCCTTTCCCCGCTACCCAAAATCTGTTCTTTGACCTCCTGATCTCTAAGCAACCTTATCTCAGTCAAGGGTCTGTGCCATCCCTTATTTTTCAAGGAAAAAACAAATATTTGTTTTCCTTATGTCCCTCTTGGGAATGCAGGATGTCTTCTAAACAGAGTAATTATGTTTGAGAACGGAATTGGTGTACTCTTCAAAATACCAAACCCTGATCTCCTGTAAAAGAAGAACTTTGTATCTGCTCTTTATGCCAGCCTGTTAGTGAGGCTGGGGCCCTCTTGGTGAGCTCTTGCCAGAAGGATCATTCTAATAATCTTTGCATGGTCTGTTAGCCAAAAGCCTTGTGTGAATCTTTCTCTCCCGGATTAGACATAGGGGGAGGGGTGTTGTACTAAAGTTTTTGAAAACTCCCCTGTTCCATTTTATCCTCATAAAAACTACCGCATGAGAAAGTCTGACTGGCCCAAAAGTCAAGCTTCAAGGGCAGAGTGGGGATTCGAATCTGGGTCTCCAAGATCTTAGTTTCATTCTCTAACCACTATACCACAGAGTCATGGGATATTTGGGCTAAACAGGCCCCCCAGTTACTTAAGTCAGGAAATCCTAGCAGACAGGCCCATTCACTGACATAAGAGAAGCCGTGCTGGATCAGACTAGTGAAACATATAGTCTACAATCCTGTTTTGTACTATGGCCAATTACGTGCTACCCGAGGTCTGACAAATAAGGAATGTTATATATTCTGTTTATTTTATGTTATTTATAGTCCGCATTTCTCACTGGGAACCGACGCAGATTACACAGTGAGTGAATACAATCAACAGGATGGGGCATTCAATTGGAACCAACCAGAAATCTTAAAAAACTGAAGCCAAAGCAAACTATTAACATGATGCAATTCAACGTCACGAAATTGCATAGTAGGATCCCACTGTTGTTGCCCCCAGAGCTGGAATTCAAAGGCACACTGTTTCTGAACCTGGAGGTTCCATTTTAGTCATCGCGGATAATGGAGTCGTCTCTACGAATTCGCCCGATTTCCTTTTTGAAGCCATCACTGCATCCTGTGGCGATGAATTCCACAAATTTATTGGAGTTTGAGTGAAGCAGTACTTCCATTTGGCTGACCCTGTTCTAAAGCACGTTTTCAGCATTCCAGCCAGAGGAAAAGTTCAAAAGGCCACCCAGTTTGCATCTGCAGCTATAGACGTACCCTCACCACCCACCCACCCCACCATGATATTCTGGTGGGAAGCGGGTGCTTGGAACCAAACCACGTTAATTGCTGCATGCTGCATGGCAGCATTCCAGTTTCTGACTTCCAAGGCGATTATCAGCAGCACATGGGGAGTGTGTGCCTGAAACCTAATGAAATGATGTGCCTGAATACTTGACAGATCTCCCCCCCCCCCCGCCTCCTCCAAAAATCTTCCTTTGGCAAGCCTGCCCAACACGCCCCATACTGCTCCTTCCAACTAGGTCTTGCACTGTTTGCATTTGGAAAACAATCCTTCAAACACACAACTAAATCCCGCGGTGGAAACCAACCTACAGCCGCCGTGAACTCACGATCCTAGTCCTCCTGTTCAACAACGCCAACAGCCTACTTATAACTTTGGGAAGCCCTGACTCGCCCCGACCTGGATAGCCCAGGTAGCCTAATCTTCTCAGATCTTGGAAGCTAAGCAGGGTCAACCCTGACTAGCAGTTGGATGAGAGGCCTCCAAGGAATACCAGGGTCATGACGCAGAGGCAGGCAATGGCAAACCACCTCTGAACGTCTCTTGCCTTGAAAATCCTACGGGGTTGCTGTAAGTCGGCTGTGACTTGACGACGCTTTCCACCACCACCATGATCTGACTCACAACCCGATTAGCCTAGTCTGATCTGAGCTCTTCAGGGCTAGGAAGCAAAGCAGGATCAGTTATGGCCAATATTTGGATGGGAGACCGCCAAGAAAGACAGGGGCTGATACGTGGAGGAAGGCCACAGTAACCCACCTCTGCTCACCTCATGCCTGGAACACTGCAATGGTAGTGGGTGCCATCAGTTGTGACTTGACAGCACCTTCCTCTTTAAGCTTTGACTGTGGAAAGGCCCGTTCTCAATAAGACAAGGGAAATCCTGTGCCTTCCCCATTGTTGACGTCCCAAGGCTAATTCTTCCTCTGCCACCAATTTGCAAAATATTATAGAGTATGAACGCAAGGCATCGCTCAGGCACCGTCTATGAAGGCCTCAGGGAGGCCATTTTTACGGCAGCCCTGCTGCCAATGACTTGCCATGTGATGCAGTGCCAGACTAGGATTTGGGAGGCCTTGGTTCAAATCCCTTCTCTGACACCGAGTTCACTGGGTGACCTGGGGCCAGCCTAACCGACATCGCAGGGTTGGTTGTCAGGATAAAACATGGAAGAGAGAACCATATGTACAGCCCTTTGGAGAGGGGTGGGATAAAAACGGGCCAAGCAGATAGATGGTTGATGGATGTGGGCGTTGCTGTCTTATTCTAGAAGCCGGTTTTAGTTCTGTTTGAATGGCTATATATGCACATTGCAGGCTCGTAGCCGGGGGGGGGGGGCAGAAGTGATGTGACGGGAGGAGGGGAGTGCCACACTCACCACAGCAGAGAGGAGGGGAGCACCGGGTAGCATTCGTTTGTTTTGTGTGTGTCTCTTCCTTTTGATTGGAGAGAATCAATTCCGGGATGCTTTTCTCTGGGAGCCCGGGGGTGGGGAATCTGCAGCTCTCTAATGTATCTTGCAATTTTATTGTTTGGCATTTTTAAAAATCTGTTTATTTTTTGGCCCGGAAAAAAAAGTAAATGAGACTGAAGCTTCCCTGACCCAGGGTCATTTTGGAATCCCCACATGCATCTTACACTTTTACATTTTAAAAATATTTTCATACTTGAGGGGGTGTCACTCATCCATAGGGGGCATTGCTATGGGCCTGGAACGTTGTGACAGGGGTCTCCAACCAATGTTCCCTCTAAGCCGTGGTGTCTTGTGAGCAAAAATTCCACTTTGTGAGCTACTGGCATTAAAGTTTTGAGCAAGCGATTTGGCTGCTGCATAAATTAGTTTGCTCTGGAGCCATCCTTCCTGAGCTAAGGCAAAAATGGGTGAGCCGGAGGTTAAAAAACTGTGAGCTAGCTCACACTAACTCAGCTTACACTGTCTCCAACTCAACTTAACACTGTCTCCAACCTTTTTTGACCCTGCAGGCACCTTTAGAATCCTGATACAGTGTGGCGGGCACAACCACAAAATGGCTGCCACAAAATGACTGCCACAGAAGGTGGAACCAGCCACAAAATGGCTGCAAGAGCTAACCTTCAGTTACTCTCTGAGGATCCTTGTGGTGTCGTGGCAGCTAGTCCCAAAACAATATTTTTAAGTATCTGCCCAAGTATCTCCAATGGCCAATCAGAAGCCTTGCAGGGCAAAAGCCCCACCAAGCCCCACCCACTCTCCAAAAACACTTGGCAGGCACAAGGAAAGGTGTTGGTGGGCACCATGTTGAAGACCCCTGCATCATAAACTTCATCGAGAGCACTGTCACAAGTTGCATATCACAATTAATAAGCGTTCAGAATCGCACACTGCAGTCCTGCACCTCTCAGAAGACAGGGAATCATATCCAAACTCTCTTTTTTAAAAAATCGACAGTATGCCAAAGAGAGAGGTTCTTGCCTAGCCTTCTCCTTGGAGGGCTAGTTTTCTAGGTGCAAGGATTTGTTTTCTTTTTACACATAAGAGGTTTTCAGACATGCAGTTTCCAGTCCCTATTCTGACAGCGTATAGTCCCACCAGACCACGCCACATTCCCCCCCCAAATGTGTTAAATGGGGTCCTAGAATAACAACAGTGGGAAGAGCTGAGAGCCCCCAAAACCAACCCCTCCCCTCTCTTTTCTTCCCCTGTTCTTAGACCTAGGTCTTAAACAATAAAATGCTGAGAACTTAAAATAAGACCCATGTCTGAAAACACCTCCCTTCAACACTTCTCTGTGGCCTCTAGAGATTGAGCAACAAAATAAGTACGTTTAGAATTTGAATCCTCTAAGGGGAATTGAACCTTTTGCTCTGATGTCCCTAGAGGAAACACAGCCCAATTATCAAATCATGGCGTGATCCATTTTAGCCTAGGCTGAAGCCCATAAGGACATTGCAAGAGAGCCCACTGACGGAAGGGGACAAGGACATCACTGCTCTGACAAAAGGGATCCTTGAGTGATGACTCAGCAATACCAATAAAAAGGGGCAATTAAATTGTGACTGCATCAAGGTCCTGCATAACTTTGGGCTAACCAAGAATTCTAAGCAGGGAGGGAGTTTCCCCTTGGACAGAAGTCCCAAGGCAAGCAGGGAGCACGTCCTCCTAGCATCAAAATGCATATAGCTCTTATCTCTAGCATAGATCAGTCTGGCCATATATTTTCTACATGGATTTACCCATGGAATAAAAAAAAAAAGATCCTCTTTCTCCTCTCACAGTACATGACCATCCATGCATCCAGACCACAGTTCGGGTGCCGGTTCTGCAGAGACTCCAAGCGAGTAAACGAAAGCTACGTGGGCTGTTCACGCTCTGCAACGCAACACGCCTTGTTCAGGGAACCACCCACCCTCTTCTCTTGTTTTCGTAGCCTTGGCTAGCAACCTCTCTGTCAACCCAACGCGGTTCTTCAGACATCCGAAGAAGCAAGCAGGGAGGGCGGGGAAGCCGGACACCACATGTCATTGAAAACATGCTCCAAGACTCTTTTCGTCTTGTTCCTGCCAGTCCCTCCAAAAGGGCCTCGATCCAGGCCCCATTGCAACACACGGTTTCCCGTCTTCCCGTTTGCCACTCTGGAAATCCCAGGGAATCATCTCGGCCAGCTGCTGTTTACCAGAACAGCACATTTTGCAAAACGCCAGTCAAGATTCAACCTGTATTGCACGCTTTACTGACAGAACAGGACGCTTTGCGCAGTTTGGGGCCAATAACCGAACTACCTGCCCGGTACATAAACTACCAGCATAGTTTTGAACATGAATCTCTGCCCATAAGTAATACTTTCACATGCCCGACCCCCAAGTCAGGAAGAATCATAGACCAGATTTATTAAACCAGAATTTATTTTTAAAAAATACGCTTCCGTCGCCGTCTCTCCCTGCACTCAATCCGAAGCACGTGCTCCGTTTGGGAGCACAAACAGCTCAGCAGCCCCACCCGGCAAGAAACATGCAAAACGCCCAGAATAGCAAATAGTTGTAGAGCGGCGGGGGGGGGGGGCGGATTGCTTACTGCTCGCAATCCCAAGCCTCAAAGTCCAGGCCCGAGGCCACGCCTGGGCTCGCAACCGGGCCCAGGGAGAGAGGAGGCAGGAAGCCTGGTGCAATCGCAGGGTGGATCCGGCCCGCCTGGTCGACCTAGCTCCGCTGCACGGAGTACTCCAAAAACAAAAACAAGGGAGCGACTTGCCCCCTTCCATCCCACCTACCCAGGCACACCGGCCCAAGCCTGGCGCGTCCCCCCGACTCACCCATTCCAAGGCCTTGATGAAGCCCAGCGGCTCCTTGGCGGGTCCCAGGTTGAACTGCAGCCCGGACATTTTCTGCCGAGAGAGAGAGAGAGAGAGAAAGAAAGCGAAGGGGTGGCGTCTGTCGCCCGGGAAGGGAGGAGCGGGGAGGGGAGAAAGGGGAACGATCCCGGGCCGCCGCCTCCTTCTCCTACCTGAGTCACTCGCTCCATGCTTGGACTGCCCGTTCCGGGGGCCGCCGCGCTCACTCCGCCCCGGCACCGCCCAGCCCGGGGCAAGGGCCGAGCGCCGGCCAGCTGGCCTCTTCCCGGCCAGATCGCACGTGACTAACACCGCCACCCTGCAGGGCGCCCGCGTTGCCATGATTTTGGGTTGCCATCCTCCCGGTGGGACCTGGAGTTCTCCCGGAATTATACTTCCCCTGGCGGTAAGGTTGCCTTGCCAGGTCCCTTCCGCCGGGCTACTGGCAGGGTGCAGGTTTGGGGTTGTGTGGGGTTTTTTTTCCCCCAGATCCAGGTTGGGCAACCCCTAAAGATTTGGGGATGGAGCCTGCGGAGGGCAGGGACCTCAGTGGGGTTCAATGCCATAGAGTCTACCCTCCAAAGCATCCATTGTCTCCAGCAGGGGAACTGATCTCTGTAGTCTGGAGATGAGCTGTGGTTTCCGGCGATTCCCCAGGTCCCACCTGGAGGCTGGCACCCCTACGGAGGAAATGGCAACTTGAGAGGGCAATCTTTAGACAATCACGACCCTGCTGAGTGCCCTCTTCTGGCTCTGCCCCCCCCCCCGCCATCTCCAGAAACTTAGCGCGCCAGAGCTGTCAACCCTATTTAAAGTTCTTTTTGCAAGATAGGGGGCCCGACAAGATTCAACAGGTGCAGCTTTGCCCAGCCATGGCAGCGTGGGGCGGCTTCACCGGTTGACTTTTTTGCTTTATTTCAAATACCGATTTGCCACAGGTGCCCTACGGTGCGATGGCAGAGACAGGCAGTGAGAATATTAAATCGACAGCATTTTTAAAGTCAGCCCAAAACCACTCAACTGTGAGCTGAGCAAACTGATACATCCAGGAAGAATGGCGTCTAAGCCTTTGTCAATGTATTAACATCCATCCAGCTTGCCATCATATTAGACAAGATAGTTTATGTTTGTCTTTTAAAATGCCCTGTGTGCATACACATACAGGTGCATTCTAAAGTGCATTCTATGGAGACTCCATAGGGTTTTTAAGGTGAAAGACAAATAAAGGTGGCTTGTCTCTACAGACATCCTTGGTGGTCTCCCATCCAGATACTAACCAGAACTGACTCTACTGCATAAATAGATCTGAAGTATGCATGTGTATAACTATATGTAGATTAGATTCTGTCTTAAGCACATTTAACTGATTGCTGGTTTTAAATTGTATTTGTATGTTCATTTATTGTAAATCGCCCAGAGCCCTGTGTACTCAGGGATGGGGGCGATTCAGAAACTTAATAAATAATGATAACACCAGATATGATCTGTTGACTTCCTTGTCTGTCTAGCATGGGACTAAGCAAGGTATAAGAGATCTGCCCCTCACCACAGTTTCTAGTACTTTTTTTTTTTTTTTGAACCAGCGTCTTGAACATCTGTATGACAGAAGCGCAACTGGCTGGGGAGTAATGCTATAAGGAATTAGGGATGGCTTTTCTATGGGCACTGGCTCAGGAAAACTGCCGCTAATGTCCATTTTGTTAAAGGTGTCCCTGTTTTGTTCTGCTGCTACAGCCAGACACAAAACCCAAATCCACATGATACCCTTCCTATGCAGACTTACTACAATCTAAACCTGTTAATTTAGACTAGAGTAACTGTGCCTAGGATTGCATTGGTAAGAGATGGAATGATCTTTCCCATGCTTTTTTTTTTTTTTAAGAGCCAGCCAGAGAGAGCATGAGTGCCTCATGGCTGACTTCTGGTGACCCCTAGTGGGGCTTGGACTTTCAGAGAGGTGGCTTGCTATTGCCTGCCCCTGTGTCTCAGCCCTGGTATTCCTTGGAGGTCTCCCATCCAAGTACTTGCCAGAGTTGAGTCCTGCTTAGCTTCTGAGATCTGATGAGATCAGGCTTCCTAGGCTATCCAGGTCAGGGCATCTTTCCCTTACTTGTATAGAAGAAAAGTGTTTTTACACACACACACACACACACACACACACACACAGGCATTTATTTATTTACTTACTTTTTAAAACCCTGTCTTTCTCCCCAATGAAGACCCAAAGTAGTTTACATGGCTCTCTTTTCTGCTGTTTCATCTGCACAATAACCCTATGAGGTAGTTTATGCTGAAAGGATATGACTGGCCCAGGGTCACCTGGCAAGCTTCCACGGCAGAGTGGAGATTCAGACCTGGGTTTCTCAGATCCTATTCCAGCAGTCTGACCACTACACCACACTAGACTGACTAGAGGAAAGCATTAATTTTCTGAAGACCTGCGTGGTATAGCCAGCTCTGGAAGATCTGGGTTCAAGTCCCCACTCTGTTGTGAAGCTCACGGGTGACTTTGTACCAGTCAGATGCTGTCGGCCTACCCTACCTCACAGTGTTGTTGATGGAAAATAAACATGGAGGGCAGGGTTGCCAGCTCTGGGTTGGGAAATATCTGGAGATTTAGGGGGTGGAGTCTTTGCAAGGCAGAGTTTGGGGAGGGACCTCATCAAGGTACGCCATTGAGTCCACCCACCAAAGCAGCCGTTTTCTCTAGGAAAACTGACCTCTTTCGTCTGGAGATCTCCAGGCACCACCTGGAGGCTGGCAACCCTAATGGGAAAGCATTAAAGCAAAAAGGATTGCTTACTTGCAAAATGATCTAGGACTGTCTCTGAATGGCAGACCATAATATAAAAAGTCAAGAAGAATCACAATTTTCCAATGCCGCACATTAAAAGATAACCTCCGTGCAAGTTAAAAAACCTCTCTGCCTCCTATATATAAAGAAAACCTCCCTACATGTCAAAAACCTAGAAACTCAGGTCACCATGTAGACCAGGCATATGTCAGCCTAACTTACCCCACAGAAAGTCTGCTGTTGCCCTGATCCTTGAAGGAAACGTAACATATGGGCCCTTTCCACACTTGGATCTCATCCCTGGTTTTACCAGAGTTCAACTCGCGACACAATACCTTGCATTTATTCCTGCTGCCATCCTAAAAACACTTTCCTGGGAGTAACCCTCATTGAATAAAATGGGACTGACTTCTAGATTGCTCCCATAGTAATGGAACAGGAGCCCTATATGGAGGAAGCCACATTATTATTATTTTTAATTAATATTTTATTGCATTTTCTCAAAAAAAACCCAACAAGAAGGTACAATGTAATATAGTACAATAACAAAGATGCACCTACAATCTGTAAATTAGCCAGAACATACAAATGGTATTGTAGAAATATACAACACGCAGTAAGTAAAACATATTTGCCCTGTTTCCCTTTTCACCATTTTAAACTGTATACTCAAGGTACCTAAATATATTTCAGAATTACTGCAACATTCAAAATTTCAAAATTACCACAAACAAAGAGTATCAATTACAGCAGGAACATCAGCATGTTCTGCTAGGTATCCCATAATAGGAAACCAAGTTGCCATAAGGTTAGATGAAGATGATTGGGAGTATGGAGGGGCTGTGGCTCAGTGGTAGAGCATCTGCTTGGCATGCAGAAGATCCCAGGTTCAATCCCTGACATCTCCAGCCAAAAGATCTGGCAGCAGGTGATGTGAAAGAGAAAGACCTCTGCTTGAGACCTTTGCGAGCCATTGCCAATCTGAGTAGGCTGACTTTGATGGACTGAGGGTTTGATTCAGTAGAAGGCAGTTTCATGTGTTCACCTAGTGGAGAAATGAAATGTACAAGGCTGTGAAAAATAACACTTTGCATTTATAGAGCCCTTTCAGTGTCCAAAGCACTTGACGCTCTGAGAAGGAGCTAGGTGTTTGAGCTGCCAGAGGGGTGAGTGGTATTTTTATTTATTTACTTTCAGCTGAGGTGCTTTAGCTGAGAAGGTACTGTGTCAGTGACTGTATTTGGGAGTGTGTGGGTGAGTTGTAACAGACTCCTGACTGCTGGAGTTAGGGTGTGAAAGGGTCATTGTTGCCTGTAATTAAGTGCTTGGGTGAAATTGAATAGCAGACTCCTGGCTGCTGGAGTTGGGGTGTGAAAGAGGCTTTGTTTGACCGTCATTAAGTGCCTTGGGTGATTTTGAGTAGCTGCTGGCCACGCCCTCTCCTGGGAGACAATTCCATTTAAGGCAGGAAGTTTGCAAGAGGCACGAGCCGAAGGGCGAGAGCAAAAGGGCGAGGCTCTTGGCCTAGGGGCTCTGTAAGAAGCCCAGGAAGAGCCAGAAAGCCAGGACCTTGGCTCCTTGGTAAGGTAAGGTAAGTAGACTCCTACAACAGGGGCCATATAAATACAAAGTGTTTTAAAAGGGGGTTATAGAAAAGTATTTGTTTAAAAACAATTATGAAGCCAGAATGCCAGCAGGGGGTTGGGGGCTATCCAGTGTTTTGCATGGAGTGTCACATGTATGACTATCTGCCCACTGGTCAGAAGTCTTGGGTGTGTGCTCGGTGCAAGGAGCTCCTGGTTCTCAGGGAGCGAGTTTGCTCCCTTGAGGCCAAGGTGGCTGACCTGGAGAAGCAGGGACAGTCAGTTAGGTGCACGGGGAAGACTCTCGGGGACTTGTTAGATATGTCCCACTCTGGATCTGGCAGCCCGGCTGCTGCCAGGGAGCATGAGGGTCAAGGGGAAAAGGGGCACCATGCTGAGGATAAGGGGAATGTGCCCTCAGAAGGGACCTCTTCTTCAGCTGGTGAACGGGTATCCTTTCGTACCAAGGAACCGTCCCTGGGAAGGGTGGGAGGGGGCTCTTGGTAGTTGGTGATTCGATCCTTAGGCAGGTAGACAGCTGGGTGGCGAACCCGCGTACTGACCGTATGGTGACTTGCCTGCCTGGTGCGAAGGTAGCGGACATTACGCGTGTTTTAGATAGGCTGGTAGATAGTGCTGGGGAGGAGCCAGTGGTCGTGGTGCACGTCGGCACCAACGATGTGGGGAAATGCAGTCGTGAGGTCCTGGAGGAGAAATTTAGGCTGCTGGGCAGGAAACTCAAGGCCAGGACCTCCAAGGTAGCCTTCTCGGAAGTGCTACCTGTTCCACGCGCAGGGCCGGAGAGACAGGCACAGATCAGGAGTCTCAATGCGTGGATGAGACGGTGGTGTAGGGGGAAGGGTTCAAGTTTGTTAGGCACTGGGATGCTTTTTGGGACAAGAGGGAGCTGTACAAAAGGGACGGTCTCCACTTGTCCCGAGAAGGAACCAGGCTGCTGGCGCTCAAAATCAAAAAGGTGGCAGAGCAGTTTTTAAACTGAATAATGGGGGAAAGCCGACAGGAGATGAAAAGTCTCTGGTTCGGGATGGCTCATCTCAAAGAGATGAAGGGGTAGCTATTACTTTTGTACAAGGGAATGGATTACAATTGTCCACTGAGACTGTGGCTAATGATAGGAACTGCCTGGCAAGGTCTCGAGGCAGCAAGAGGAAGGCTGTGGGCTTAACAAACATGGGAAACTATAAGTGTTTATACACAAATGCTAGAAGTCTCCGAGGTAAAATCGGGGAGTTGGAATGCTTGGTGTTGGGGGGAAATAGACATTGTGGGTATTTCAGAAACTTGGTGGGATGAGGAAAATCAGTGGGATACGGTGATTCCTGGTTATAAATTATATCGGAGGGATAGGGGGAAAGGGTTGGAGGTGGGGTGGCTCTGTATGTCAGAGAGGGTGTACCGTCCAGTAAGATTGAGAGGGTAAGAGAATTGGATTCGCTTCTGGAAATGCTATGGGTTGAAATAGTGGGTCCAAAAGGAGGCTTAACAGTGGGAGTTCGTTATCGCCCACCAGATCAAAAGATAGAGGAGGATTATAAAATGATGAATGAATTAAAGATAGCGGCTAGACGAAATAACTGTGTTGTAATAGGCGACTTTAACTACCCACACATTGATTGGGTCAATATGAGTTCTAGTCGGGAAAAAGAGATTGCGTTCTTAGACACTCTCAATGACTGTGCTGTGGAACAGATGGTCACAGATCCTACCAGGGGAGAGGCGATCCTGGATTTGGTCCTAAGTAACACCCAAGACCTGGTGAGAGATGTAAAAGTGATTGCACCACTTGGGAACAGTGACCATAATGTCATTGAGTTTAACATTTGTACAGATAGGGAGTTGCCCAAAAAGACTGACGCAACCACTTTTAACTTTAAAAGGGGTAACTTCTCTGGTATGAGGGGACATGTGAGGAAGAAATTGAAAGGAAGAGTGGAGAAGGTCAAAACCATTGGGGAAGCTTGGAGACTATTTAAAAAGACAATCCTAGAAGCTCAGAAAAAAATATATACCGCAGGTTAGGAAAGGTACAAATAGGTATAGAAAAAAGCCTGCATGGTTAACAAATAAAGTAATGGAAGCTGTAAAAGGTAAGAAGGATTCCTTTAAGCGGTGGAAAGCTAGTCCTAGTGAGGTTGATAAAAGGGAACACAGACTATGGCAAATAAAATGCAAGTCTGTGATCAGGCAAGCAAAAAGGGAATATGAGGAGCATATCGCAAAAAACATAAAGACCAACAATAAAACTTTCTTCAAATACATTAGAAGTAGGAAGCCAGCCAGGGAGGCAGTGGGGCCCTTGGATGACCAAGGGGTAAAAGGAGTAGTGAAGGATGATAGGGAAATGGCTGAGAAGCTGAATGCATTTTTTGCCTCTGTCTTCACTGTGGAAGAGGAGAAGTGTTTGCCCACTCCAGAAGCACCGATTTCGGGAGGGGGTTTGAAAGACCTGAATCAGATTGCGGTGACAAGAGAGGAAGTCCTCCGACTGATGGACAATTTAAAAACTAATAAATCACCAGGCCCGGATGGCATTCATCCGAGAGTTCTGAAAGAACTCAAATGTGAACTTGTGGATCTCCTGACAAAAATATGTAATCTTTCTTTAAAATCTGCCTCCATTCCTGAGGACTGGAAGGTAGCTAATGTCACTCCAATCTTTAAAAAGGGCTCCAGGGGAGATCCAGGAAATTACAGGCCAGTCAGTCTGACATCGATACCGGGTAAATTGGTGGAAACTGTTATTAAGGAAAGAATTAGTAGGCACATTGATGAACAAAAACTATTGAGGCAGACTCAGCATGGGTTCTGTAAAGGAAGATCTTGTCTCACTAACCTGTTAGTGTTTTTTGAGGGAGTGAACAAACATGTGGACAAGGGGGACCCAATAGATATTATTTACCTTGACTTCCGGAAAGCTTTTGATACAGTTCCTCATCAAAGGCTCCTAAGTAAGCTCAATAGTCATGGGATAAAAGGACAAGTCCTCTTGTGGATCAAAAACTGGCTTATAAATAGGAAACAGAGAGTGAGTATAAATGGGAAACTTTCTCAGTGGAGGGTGGTAAGCAGTGGGGTACCACAGGGATCAGTACTCGGTTCGATGCTTTTTAACTTGTTTATTAACGATTTGGAATTGGGAGTAAGCAGTGATGTGGCTAAATTTGCAGATGACACGAAGTTGTTCAGGGTGGTGAAAACCAGGGAGGATTGTGAGGCACTCCAAAGGGATCTGTTGAGGATGGGTGAGTGGGCGTCAACGTGGCAAATGGGGTTCAATGTGGCCAAGTGCAAAGTGATGCACATTGGAGCCAAAAATCCTAAATATAAATACACATTGATGGGGTCTGATCTGGCAGAGACTGACCAAGAGAGAGATCTTGGAGTCGTAGTGGATAACTCGCTGAAAATGTCTACACAATGTGTAGCTGCAATAAAGAAGGCCAACGCTATGCTGGGGATTATTAGGAAGGGAATTGATAACAAATCAGCCAGTATCATCATGCCCCTGTATAAATCATTGGTGCGACCTCATTTGGAATACTGTGTACAGTTCTGGTCACCACATCTCAAAAAGGATATTATAGCATTGGAAAAAGTGCAGAGAAGGGCAACTAGAATGATAAAAGGGTTGGAACACCTTCCCTATGAAGAAAGGTTAAAATGCTTGGGGCTCTTTAGCTTGGAGAAACGACGGCTGAGGGGTGACATGATCGAGGTTTATAAGATTATGAATGGGATTGAGCAGGTTGAGAAAGAAGTACTTTTCTCCCTTTCTCACAATACAAGAACTCGTGGGCACTCTATGAAATTGCTGAGCAGTCGGGTTAAAACAGATAAAAGGAAATACTTCTTCACCCAAAGAGTGATTAACATATGGAATTCACTGCCACAGGAGGTCGTGGCAGCTGCAAGCATGGACAGTTTCAAGAGGAAATTAGATAAACATATGGAGCAGAAGTCCACCAGTGGCTATTAGCCACAGGGTATGGATGGGAACTCTCAGTCTGGGGCAGGTGATGCACTCTATTCTTGGTGCTGGAGGGGGCAGCAGTGGGAGGGCTTCTGGTGCCCTGGCCCCACTGCTGGACCTCCGGATGGCACCTGGTATATTTTGGCCGCTGTGTGACAGAGTGTTGGACTAGATGGGCCATTGGCCTGATTCAACATTGGCTTCTCTTATGTTCTTATGTTCTTATGTTCTTATGACGCATTATGATCTTAAACCCGACCACAACACCACACAAGTCTGCTCGCGGGGAGGGCGGGGTATAAGTTGAATTAATAAACAAACAAACACTGACTACTTCTTGAATGTCTTTTGGGTTTTTTTGCATGCCTTCCTGTTACTTCTGCATTCAGGAAGGCATGCAAAGCAGTCTTATTTCAAAGGGCATCGGGGAGAGGATAAATGGTTTTTGCAGATCTAACCGTGCTGCTTTTAGATTGTGTGCTGTTTTTTTAATCTCGCTGTTCAATTGCATTTGATGCATTTACAGCTTCTTGTGGTTTGGTAAGCCGCCTGGGCCTAGCATCCGAGGAGATAAGGCAGGATACAAAAATATTTTAAATAAATCAATATTTTGCTTACAAATCTTTAAACCAGCCCTATAAGGAAAGCCAAAATTAGTCTTCCCCCACCTTGTAGATTGTTTCCAGCATTTTCAGAAATGGATATTGATTGTTTATGGATGTTTTTATGTATGCTTTTAATTGCATTTATATATGCATTTTATGTAAACTGCCCTGACCCTGCCTTGGCGGAAAGGGCAGGGTATAAATTGAACAGACAGATAGACAGATTGATTATGGGTGAGGAATGGAAGAGCTGAGAGGCTTGTCTGAGACTGGGTACATGAGTTCATGGAAGAGTGAAGATTTGAACCCATAACCTCCCAGATCACAACTATTTCTCTTAGTCAATATGCTAAATAACTACTCATGGGACAAAAACTGTAAAATGAGTCAGAATACAGGGTCAAACATTACTGGGCCTGTGATTTTCAGCAGAAAACGTCAGTGGTAGCACTGATGCAATGAAATGGCTTCCCCAACGCTTTAATCCTGTGTGCACTTACTTGGGAGTACACACAAACACAAAACCTTTATTGGCATTGAAAGCACAAAACTTAAGTTGATGGGGATGGAACTGAGGCTTTTACATTTAATAATGAAGCTTCATCATAATTCGACCTGCCAAGTTAGGCTTAACAACGTTGGTGACCTAACTGACAAAATTCCAATTAATATAGGAGTCAAACAGGGCTGCCTTTTAGCACCTTTTTATTCATCCTATTTATAAATGATCTGGCACCTACCTTAAATCCGATCAATGGTCACAGTCCTAAGTTTAGCTCAATCCCCACTCCTTTACTCCTTTATGCTGATGACGCAGTGCTATTGTCCCTAACTCGTATAAGGGGGAAACGTCTTTTGAAGAGCTTTGTAGACTACTGTGAAAAGAATACGCTAGTTCTGAAAAATCCAAAATTATGATCTTCAGTAAGAGTTGGAAGCCATCCAGATGGAATATTGGAGGCCATTTCATTGAACCAGTCAAAAGTTTTAAGTATTTGGGTATCCACTTTTACTATAACACCAGATGGATCTGTCATAAAGAGAGAGCAATTGAGGCAGCGAAACAACCTTGCTGCGGAGATTACACGTTTCCATTAAACCAGGGGTAACCAGTATGTGCCGGCGGGCCCTTAAAGTTTTTAATGCCAAATTAGCTGCTCAATTATTCCACGGAGTACAAATCTGGATTGAAGCCTTAAAGGGGGACTTGGGAAGAATTCAGTCCAGATTTTTGCAGAAAATTCTTGGACTTCCCTTGCGTGTTCCTTATGCAGCTTTATCCTTAGAAACCAATCAAAGGCTTCTATCGACCAGAGCATGGCTGATAACTCAGTTTTGGCTTAAACTTCATTTTCATTGTGTCCAGATCACAGGAGGTGGTAGTTCCACTCTATTCTGCTATGGTCAGGCCTCACCTGGCGTCCTGTGTCCAGTTTTGGGCACCACACTTTAGGAAGGATGTTGACAAGCTTGAATGTGTCCAGAAGAGGACGACCAGGATGGTGAGAGGGTTTGAATCCAAATCTTATGAGGAAAGGCTGAAAGAGTTGGGTATGTTTAGCCTGGGAAAGAGAAGACTTAGAGGGAACATGATTGCAGTCTTCAAGTACTTGAAGGGCTATCATGTAAAAGATGGAGCAGATCTATTCTCTCTTGCTCCGGATTGCAAGACTAGATCTAATGGGTGGAAATTACAAGGGAGTCATTACCGGCTAGATATCAGGAGAAACTTGCTAACTGTAAGAGTGGTTGAGCAGTGGAACAGTCTGCCTCGGGAGGTGGTGGATACTCCTTCCCTGGACGTTTTCAAGAGAAGGCTGGACGACCATCTTTCAGGTATGTTGTAGGTATGTAGGGCTATCTTTTGGCTATGCTCCTGCAGAGTGCAGGGGGTTGGACTAGATGACCTGCAAGGTCCCTTCCAACTTTAACATTCTATGATTCTATGATTTCCATGCTAAAGCTAAAAGTATTATTACTCACATGTTAACTGAGTCCCATCTCTCTCCATGGCTTAGATATGTAGAGGAGAAACTCTCTACAATGGGAATATCCCCGGATTATTTAGCCCCCTTTTCAGATAAACAAGCCTATGCTATTACTAAACAAAGATTTCTCAACATCGAAAGGCAAGAACTTGGGGACCTCAGAGCCAGTAGATGCTCCCCAAGTAGGCTGGGGACTTTTGACATGGGCTCTACTGCGAAATATCTGTTATGTTTGACAGCCACTCATCATCACAGAGCATACATGCTTGCACGCTTTAATGTTCTGCCATCGGAAGTGCTTTTAGGGAGGTACCACCAGATACCATATGTAGACAGACTTTGTCCTTGTTCTCTTAAAGATATAGAATCCACTACACACACCATAAGGAGCTGCGGTGGCTCAAGTGGTTAAGACACTGAACTGCAGGCTGTGGAAGGTCAGTAATTCAGTAGTTCAAGACCCAGGTGCCACATGACGGAGTGAGCTCTCGTCTCTAGTTCCAGCTCCTGCCAACCTAGCAGTTTGAAAGCAAGAAATTGCAAGTAGATAAGTAGGTACCACTTCAGTAGGAAGGTAACAGCGTTCTGTGCGCCTTGGTGTTTAGTCATGCCGGCCACATGACCACAGAAACGTCTTCAGACAGCGCTGGCTCTTCGGCTTTGAAATGGAGATGAGCCACTGCAACCCTAGAGTCGGATTCGACTGGCTTTCAAGCAAGGGAACCTTTACCTTTTACACACCATATCATTGCCCCCTCTATAGAATATCCAATCTCATTTTATTACTCCATTTCTAGAGGGTAAGAGCTGGCACTCTGATGACTCAATTGTTCACTTTCTTCTCTTTAATTCTAATTGCAAAATAATGGAGGCTGTTGCAAAATTTTTATATTATGCAATCAGAAGATGAGGCTTGAATAGCCAAGTGTAAGTGACTGATGCATCTTAGTATTTTGCTGTATTTCTATGATGTCTTGTGCTTTCAATGCCAATAAAGGTTTTGTGTGTGTGTGTGTGGACTTGGGAGTAAGCCCCAGTGAATTGTAGTTCTGGGTAGATCACATAAGATCAGGCTGCAGAGGGATGCCAACCTCCAGGTGGGACCTGGAGACCCCCCAGAATTACAGCTCATCTCCAGATGACGGAGATCACTTCCCCTGCAGAAAAGGGACATTTTGGAGGGTGGACTCTGTGGCCTTGTACCCCACTGAGGTCCCTGTCCTCCCCAGGCTCCACTCCCAAACCTCTCGGAGTTTCCCAACCTGGATCTAGCAATCCTCCCCGCTCAGCCACTGCCGGTGACCAGGGGGGACCTGGCAACCCTAGCCCTATTAAGGTTGTAGTCCGGTGTGCACTTGAGTGTCATGTGCCATCAAGTCACTTCTGACTTATGGCAACCCTATAAATACACGGCCTCCAAAATACCCTATCATTAACAACCTTGTTCAGGTCTTGCAGACCGAAGGCTGCGGCTTCCTTTATTGATTCCATCCATCCCGTGCTCCATCTTCCTCTTTTCCGGCTGCCTCCAACTTTTCCCGGCATTTTGGTCTCTTTCAGTGACTCTTGTCTTCTCATCATGTGACCAAAGTACAACAGCCTCAGTGGTCATTTTAGCTTCCAAGGAGAGTTCAGGCTTGATTTAATCTACTGCCCACTTTGTGTTTTTGGCCATCCACAGTACCTGCAAAACTCTCCTCTAACACCACATTTCGAGGGAATACACTTTCTTCCCGTCAGCTTTCTTCACTGTCCAACTTTCACAACCAACCAATAGGAATGGGAAATACTGCAGTATGAATTATCTTGATCTTGGTCGCCAGTGATGCATCCTTACCTTTAAGGATCTTTCCTAGCTCCTTCATGGCTGCCCTTCCCAGTCTCAGTCTCCTTCTTATTTCTTGGTTGCAGTCTCCCCTTTGGGTTGATGATGGAGCCAAGGAACAGAAAATATCGAACAATTTAAATTTCTTCATCGTCAAACTTAAAGCTGCATAATTCCTCAGTAGTCACTACATTTGTCTTCTCGATGTTCAGCTGCTTTGGTGCTTTCTGTGCTAACCTTCAAAAGCAGCCGTTTCAAGTCATAAGAACATAAGAGAAGCCAATGTTGAATCAGGCCATTGGCCCATCTAGTCCAACATTCTGTCACACAGTGGCCAAAAATACCAGGTGCCATCAGGAGGTCCAGCAGGCCAGGACACTAGAAGCCCTCCCACTGCTGCCCTCCCCGGGCCCAAGAATACAGTGCATCACCTGCCCCAGACTGAGAGTTCCTATCCATACCTTGCGCTAATAGCCACTGATGGTCTTCACTGTTTTCTGCCAGTAATGTGGTGTCATCTGCATACTTACCCAGAAGTAAACACCACTGAACACAGCAGGGCTTACATATCTGGGGTTGCAATGCACACATATTTATAAGGAAGACCAGGCCCACACATGCCACAGAATAAGGTGGTAGAATGGATTTGCACACAACTTCAGACATAGAGCAAAGGATCACACTTTTTCAGCCTCTCCTATATCAAAATCTCCCTGCAAGCAGAAAATTAGCACCTCAGGAATTAGACTTTGCGAATGCCCAGCTTCATTTAAATTGGGCTGCTACCAGTGCAAAGTTGCGACACGTGCTCAGTGAGCATGTCAGAGGTCCACGGCCCATGTGGTGCCTGCCTGGACATGTTCACTAAGTGCACGTCAGCTTGGCACAGGCGGCAGCTAATTTTAAAAAGACACAGACTTGCACATGGAAGTTCTTTTGCTTCACCAGCCTCACATTCAAATCAGGCCTCAGTCCCCCATAGGACTTACTCTCTACTAAAGCCATACAGCTTTGCAGTGACGGAATCCTAGCAGGGAAACTGCATCGATAGCTATTTTGTGCATTGCTGCTGAGTGGATTTCTTTCCTGCTTGATCACATTGCAATCGGTTGTCAGCTCCCTGGTGTCCTCTGGGGAAACTGGGTGGGGAGAAAGGATAATTTCAAGAAACTCAACATGCATGCGCACATGTTTTAAGAAGCTATCATAAGCAGGTCCACTCAGAGGTCCTGTTTTAGTCAACAGGGTTTACTCCCAGGAAAGTGCTCTTAGGATTGCAACTTAGTTTAGACTCGGGTCCAATTCATACCTGCGGGAGAAGGAGGTGGCTGAATGCAAAGGTGATGGTATTATTTCTGAATTTATTTGATTTATATCCTACCCTCCCCACCAAGGTGCATAACTAATTCAGACTAGGGGTGGGGGGAGGTCCCATTTTGGAATGCTCCCTTATAGCTTAAAAAAAAAGGAGAGATTTCTGCAAACAGAGCAGCAGCCCAGCAAACAAAGAGATGAGACCATTCCTCCTTGCAAAGCTCTTTGGACGGTAGGGTTAAAAAAAAAAACCCAAATAAAGAAATAATTAGACAAAAATGCAGACTACATGAGTTCATTAAGGGTGTGGGGGAATTGCAAACACACTGGTAGCATTATACTTTTACCAAAACGGAAAGGGGTGGGACAGAAAAGAAAAAAAAATCCTTCTGGAACGAATGAACAGCCCAAGTCTGAACTTGACTCCTTATAATCTTGAAGTGGGACGGACAATGTGCTGTGCCCACGCACAGCCCAACCCAATACATGCTTATTCAAAAGTCCTGCTGATGTTATTTTATTCTCCTGTAAAGCACGTCGAGGATGGCAGCGTAAGTAACCTTAATCAGTGGTTGTCATTCTACACTGCAGTCTCATACAGAATTACTCCAGCATCAGACCCATGAAATTCAATGGATTTAGACTGGGTTAACTCAGCATGGGATTGCACTATTATTAGCCTCATTTGTATCGGATGAAGGGAGTTTTGACTCTTGAAAGCTTATACCCTGAAAACCTCGTTGATCTCTAAGATCTCAGATCAATTTATAGGTAGATCAAGATGGGTAGCCGCAGGGCTATTTTTGGGCAGAATCGCACAGGAACGGAGTTCCGGCTGGCTCCTAAGTTGGCCACGCCCAGCAGGAACTCATTAGCATAATAGGCCACACCCAGCAGCAGGAACTCATTAGGACTGGCTACATTGTAGATTTGGTTTATGCTTTACCTTCTTTGTGATTGGTTGTAAAGACTTTGGCTGAATGCAGGGCTATTTTTGGGTAGGAACGCACAGGAACAGAGTTCTGGCTGGCTCCCGAGTTGGCCATGCCTAGCAGGAACTCATTAGCATAACAGGCCACACCCAACAGCAGAAACTCATTAGGATTGGCTACATTAGGGGTGTGTGGCCTAACATGCAAAGGAGTTCCTGCTACAAAAAAGTCCTGGGTTTTGACAACAAACAAGGTAAAGAGAATAAGAAGCAAAAGGTAGGTGTGGCTGGGTGACCACACTTCTGGCAACATGAGGGTGTGGCCTAATATGCTAATGAGTTTCTGCTGTTGGTTGTGGCCTGTTATGCTAATGAGTTCCTGCTGGGCTTTTTCTACCTAAAAAGCCCTGGGTAGCTGCAGCAGCAGAAAAGAGCAGGAGTCTACTAGCACCTTAAAGACTAAGCAGAAAAGAGCAAGTGTCCTTTAGCACCTTAAAAGAGTAACACCATTTGTGGCAGAGGATGAGCTTTTGTGAGTCACCACTCTCTTCTTCAAATCTCAGACCTGAAGAAGGGAGCAGTGACTCACAAAAGCTCACACCCTGACACAAATTGTGTTAGTCTTTAAGGTGCTACTGGAGTCTGACTCTTGCTCTTTTCTAAATCTAGTTGTAGTCTGTGTTTCTCCCTGGGCCTCGAAGCAGAATAGGAATATGATGAGAACTGTTCAGCCATTTGTTGGTGTAGTGGTTAGGCACATCGACTCTAATCTGGGAGAACCGGGGTTGATTCCCCACTCCTCCACATGCAGCTGCTGGTGTGACATTGGTTTAGGCACAAGTTATTTCAGAGCTGTTCTCTCAGGAGCAGTCCTCGGAAGAGCTCTCTCAGCCCCACCTACCTCACAGGGTGTCTGTTGTGGGGAGGGGAAGGGAAAGGGATTGTAAGCCACTCTGAGACTCCTCCGGGTAGTAGAGGGTGGGGTACAAATCCAATCTCTTCTTCTGCATTCAGCAAGTGAATTACAGAATCCAGTGGCACCTTTAAGATCAATGAAGTTTTATTCTGTGTATAAGCTTTTGTATGAATGCACACTTCTTTAGATACATTGAAACAGAAGTCACCAACCATTTCATACAGGTAGTGGGTGAGGAGGGTGTTGCCAGGAAAGGCCAATTAGAGTTAAGAAGCACACGTAACTAAGCAGTAAATATAGCTAAGACTGGATGAAGGTGATTAGTAAGACCTGTGAATAGCAGCAAATTAGTATACAGCATAATAAATGAGTCTACAAATAGATGCAAGAACTGAATGACCTTAGCATGTATAGTGAGATAAGAAACCAATGTCTCTGTTAAGTCCTGGGGTTTTTATTGCCCTGAGTATTATAACAACTTGTAATTCAGCAATCTCCCATTCTAGTCTGTTTCTGAAGTTCCTTTGCAATAAAACAGCTACTTTCAGGCCCCCCCATTGAATGTCCTGGAAGTTTGGAGTGTTCTCCTGCAGGTTTCTGAGTTTTGTGATTATTGATGCCAAATTTGTGTCCATTTATCCTTTGACATAGGGTTTATCTGCCCTATGTAGAGAACTGAAAGGCATTGTTGGCATTTAATGGCATATACAATCTTAGAAGATGAGCAAGTGAATAAGCCTGAGATGGTGTAGTTGATGTTGTTCGATCCAGTGATTGTGTTGTCTGGGTGTATGGGGCAGCAAAGTTGGCATCTGGGTTTATTGCAAGCTCTGATACTAGTGTCCACCTTCAAATTAAATGTGGTATTAATGTGGGCGAGGAGTATGATAAAAACATTTTAATCTTACAGCAAAGATTCCCGGTACAACAGAACAAGGCAGTGGAGCTGGGTGGATTACAGGTATGAATGAGAAAAGCTATTCAGTCAATCAGGAAGCCTAGTGCAACATATGATAAAACAATTCTGTCTAGCAGCAAATGAAAGGGAATAATGCAGTGGGGGCTGGGGTTGAAGAATTGGAGGATGGGGAACCACACAAACAAAAAATTGTCCAAGGCGACAGAACAATCAGTGTTCTGTCCATTAGGACAGACTTCAGCTGGTCGCTCTAGACCTGGAATGGGTCCATCACAATAACAGCGCAAAACTATGCAGAATTACTCCAGTCTAAAATCATTGCTTTCAATGGGTTTAGGCTGGAATACCTTTGCATTTGATTGCAATGTTGATCTAAGAGTCTTTAATCTGCTGTAAAATTTCTTTGTTTTCCCCTCAATTATGGTGAGTTAACTTTAGCTAAATCCACAGTGCCACACTCAGCAGTTAGACTGCCACAGGAGGTGGTGGGCAGCTACAAGCATGGACGGCTTCAAGAGGGAATGGGAGAAACATATGGAGCAGAGGTCCATCAGTGGTTATTAGCCACAAGGTATAGATAGGAACTCTTGGTCTAGGGGAAGTGATGCTCCGTATTCTTGGTGCTGGGCGGGGGGGCAACAGTGGGAGGGCTTCTAGTGTCCTGGCCCCACTGGTAGACCTCCTGGTGTTTTTGGCCACTGTGTGACAGAGTGTTGAACTGGATGGGCCATTGGCCTGATCCAACATTGGCTTCTCTTATGTTCTTACTTGTCTTAACATTATTTAAATCAATGGGTATAGAAGGGTGTAAATCTCTTTAGGATAGGTATGCCTGCCTCCATGTGGGTCTTATAGATCTCCCAGAATTATAACAGATTTCCAGACCACAGGGATCAGTTCCGCTGGAGAAAATGTCTCTCCCCTTCCCCGAATCATAGCCCACTCCCAAATCTCCAGAAATTTCCCAACCCAGAGTCCGCAACTTTCCTTTAGGATGGCAACAGCAATGTTACTTTTATCTTTCTCCTCAGTTATTTAACCAGAATTATGATACATGCAGAAACTTGTTTGCCACAAAGTAACAACTTTTGCTCAGAAATTCGATATTTACTACTATGGCCCCATCCACACGGAGCATTTGCCCCGCTGAAGTCACGGGAGCCCTGCGGACTTTCAGTGCGCGTTCATACGAGCACATCTGGGAGGCGTAGGGCTCCCATGGCCAACCCGCGGCTTCCCTCCGAAAACGCGGGGTAAAAAACTAGTAGGTCCGAGGTACTAGTTTCTGGAAACCCCGGGGCAAAGGGAGCGCGGGAGCGCCGGTATCCTGCGGCTTCTGACGCCCGCCCATGTCCCTAGGGTTTCCAGATGTTGTAAGTTTCCCTGGGATGCGCACCAACGCTGGACAGAGCATGTGCACACACAAGTCACTGACAGCGGCCCGCCCCCCCCAACGGCGCATGCGCACTTCGCACTTGCGTGGTCTGCTGTGCTGTTTTGCCGCGCTGCAGCAGCGCGGTGTGATCACGGCGCGGAGCTGGCACGTGACAACCCGGTGGCCTGCGAGATCGGGCTACCACCTTATTTAGCTCCAGGGCAAACTGCCATGCCTCCCCAGCGCGTTTTCTGGCCCCTGTGACCTGGGCCTATCTCTGACCGGATGGCCCAGGCCACCTCTATCCCATCAGATCTTGGAAACTAAGAAGGGTTGGGCCTGGTTAGTATTTGGATGGGAGACCACCCAGGAAATATCAGGGTTGTGACACTAAGGCAGGCAGTGGCTAAACCACCCTGGAACACCTCTTGCCTTGAAAACCCCACAGGTCGCCATAAATCAGCTTGTGACTTAAGGGCACTTCCCATCACCAATACAATTTAAATGTCATCCATAATACACCTGACTTGCAAGAAAACAGACATTTGCTTGGTTGGGAAATTCCATGAAAAGCAATGCACGAGATTAGATTTGAAAATAACAAACGAGCCTTGGGGCACCTCAGATGCAAAACAAGTCGATTCCGGTGGAAGCCTTCGCCAACCAGATCCAAGAAAGGATTTCTATTTATTTAAGACATTCCAGCCCAAAGGCTCTCGGAGCGCCTGTACCACAGTTGCTTCCGGATCCGCGTTCCCATATGACAGTGAGCGGTTTGGGAAGTCTGACTGCTGGTCTAATTTAAGTAGCATTTGTAAGCACCTTAGCTGAAGATTAAAATGGGTCAAAATATTGTTTTCCCTCCGCCTACAGGTATTGTGCACTGAAACTCACCCCCTCCCCTCCCATAATTCACATGTATTTCTCCCTCCGCTTCCCGCGTGGCTAGCAACGTGCGGACCGTCCACCTCCAAGCTTCCCTCTGCTTCTCTTTTCCGCTCTAAAATAGTACTGCGAGTCACCCTTGCGCGCGCGCGCGCTCTCTCTGGAAATATATTTTGCAAGATGGGCAGATATTTATGCAAGGGGCACTTGGCACGGTGTCAAGTTACATCGCAGTCACTTTCCGTTTGCCCGGGCTTGTGCGCGCGCGGTATTCATTCATTCTCCCAAAAAGTTTGGTAACTTTTCAGCGCGGAGCCAGATGGGACTTGTAGGCTCTAACGTCGCTTCCTAGAACGATCCGTGGCCCTGTCAAGCCGTGGACGGGAGGAGGGGTGCGGGGTAGATCTCATCCGCCCTTGAAGGAGGAATTGGAGGCAGACTTTCTTCCAAACGCTGCAGCAATGCACGCTCCCCGGCACGTTTTACAGAGCAGGCTTTTTAAACATCGCTTGCCCGTGGGACCTTCTTTTTTTTAAAAGCTCAAATTCTGCAAAGGCCATATTTGAGACTAGCTCAGGGCACGAGCCCCACTGCCCGGAAGCGACCATCGTCCTCGACTACACCGCCCAGAATGCGCACCGACGGCCACACAAGCGCATGCCGGGAACTGTAGTTGCGGGGCCGCACCTCCCTTCTCGTCCTGACTCCTTCCTCGCTCGGCGTCTCTCGCAACAACTCGCGGCCCCTATTACCACGCAGTCTTCCCTCGAAAGTCCTCCTCCCTGCTGAGAACCTCCTCCAGCCAAACTACGGACGTTCCACCACCTTCCCCGACTCCTAAGGGGTGAACAACCATTGCCGCCGCCTCAATCGCCCACCATGCCTGAGGGCAGCTTCACCGAAGCGCCTCTTGGGTGACGTAGTCCCTGACAGCCATGACTTCCCCTTTCAAACAACGGTAGAGTAGCTAGGCGGAGGACTCTCTTTCCCAGGGTGCACCGCGCACTCTTCCGTGCCGTGTTGCCGGACGGGCATTGTGGTTCTGCGCCCTCCCTCTTCTCCCTTCTCGCTTATGCTCATCGACGCGTCGGGAGACTCGGATTCCCAAGCTGCTCCGCGCGTCGGGGCTGGGGCTCTGTGGGGATTGTTATTGTGGCGGCCCGGCCCCCCCACCCCCACCGCGGAGTCCTCTCAGTGTTTAAAGATGGCGGCGGCGGCTGCTGCGGGAGGCGGCGGCGGCTCCTCCTGGGCCTCGGTGCCGCGGGGCCGCTTCCCGGCGCGGCCTGGCGGGTGCCGCGCGCGGGGCTCCGGCGCCGGAAGCCGCGCGCGGGTGTCTCTTCTGGCGCCGCAGCTCCTGCTGGTCGCCCCGCCGGACGGAGAGAGGGCCGCGGCGGCGGCGGACGCCACCCTGGGGAGCCTCCTGGGCCTCGGACGGAGCCTGCGCCGCCTGCAGGGCCTACTGGGTGACAGCAGCAGCAGCGACGGCGAGGAAGAGCCGGTGAGGATCCCCGGGCTGCAGCCGGGCTCGGCTCCCTTGGACGGGAAGAGGGAAGGGGGAGGCAGTGCCGCTTCTGCAAGAAGGAAAGTCTCTGCGGGGCTGATCGTGGCTGCTTTTTTGCAAGTGGGGCAAGACCATTGGGGGGGGGGGAGTCGTTTTCGCTCTTTGCTGTTTCCAGATCCTCGTATGTGGGTTGCCCTCGACGGGCCACCCTCCCTGTTCCCAAAGGCTGGGGATGGGCCGTGGCTGACTGAAAGGGGGCAGAGCATCTCCATGGCATGCAGGCTCAGTCCCTGGGATCTCCATATTTTTTTTTTAAAGATCAAGTAGTAAAAGAGTCCTGTCTGAAACCCTAAAGAGTCCCAGGGTCACTCATCAATCAAAAACTGGAGCTAGGAACTGATGTGAAAGATCTTTGCCTGAGATCCTGCTTCCAGTCTGAGTAGACAATCCTGACCTGGATAGGTAAATGATCTGGCCCAGGATGGAGTAATTTTGTGTATTCTTATTAAGGGGGAGGGAATTGGCTCGGTGAGATGGCTTCTGCTTTGTATACAGAAGGCCCCCTGGATCAGTCTCCAGCTAGAAAGGGTTCTGGTGTAGGTGATGTGGGAGATCTCTGCTTGAGATAGCTTTGTGAGTTCCTGTGCTCAGAATCCCTCCTGTTCGATTTAGGGAGGGGCCGTGGCTCAGTGGCAGAACATGTGCATTGCGCTCAGAGGGTCCCAGGCTCAGTCTCCGTCATCTCCACTTAAAGGATCAGGCAGTAAGTGATGTAGAAAGCCTTTTCCCTGAGACGCTGGAGAGCTGTTGCCTGTCACTGACCTTGCTTAGGCAATGGGATCGTTCTCTTGCTTTGTGTCAGGCGCTGTAATCTTGTGCCCGGGGAGTAAACCCTCCTTGGCCTGGGTTGGGCACATCTCCAAATAAGCCAGCAGAGGGCTGCTGAAGGATCTGACCAACTTTTGCCCATGGTTGTTGTCAAAGCCGCCTCACCTGTGCGTGACGTGTGTTTGCTGTTGCCTGGATTGTGCGTCCTCCTTCAGGTGATGCTGGCTTGCCCCCAATGAGCAGATGCTGTCCTCCCCGGGGACAGAAATGGAGGCAGCCTTGCTAGGGAGCTGCTACACTCCTTGTGGACCTCAGTGGGTGTTTCTGAATGGTTCTTCTGGTTCTTGGGAGGGAGGACTGTGCAGGGTGTGGACAGGTAGGGGGCGTGGCGTGATCAAACATATGGTCCTTTTGTTCCTACCTTGGCTCTTGAAAGCTGAACTTCTGACAGCTCTTCATTGCCTGCCAGACTATCTCCCCCCACCTTCCTGCCTGTATAGCAAAACATTTGGGAAAAGGCAGCCTCACTTGAGAATGCTCTCATATAGTTTCTTGTAAAGTCACTAGAGTTTTCCTTTCTGCATTTTGGTCAAATAGGCTCCTGGGGGATCTGGCATTTCTTCCTTCAAGTAAGGTGGCTGCTATTCTTCAGGGGAAGGATTGGCGCAGTAAACCTAGAAATGGGGTTGCGTTGGAAGGAGTGATCAGCTTGGGTTTATTTAAGGCTGAGAAGGCTTCTTTGCTCTTGGGAGCCACACACTTGAAGTAATAGCCGGATGTCGAGACTGTGAACGTCAAGGAACAAACCAGTTGTGGCAGAGCCGAGTGCTTGTCTGTCACCACAGCATATGTATCTGATGCCCCTTGCAAATATGAGTTTAATGATTAGCAACTGAAATTTTCATAGCAGGAGATAAGATGAACATCTGGCAGAGGTTGAGAGCGAAACTGAGGTAGGAGACCAAGTTCTCGGCTGACCTTCTTTCCAGTATCTGAGTTCTGAGTCCCCACCTCATCGCAAGTTTCATTGTGCTTTGCTGGTTAAATGTGGACTTAGCTACATTCGAGATCTCGGTTTGCTGTTGTTAAAAGACGTCTGTTTCTGTTCCAGGATGTGTGTATGTCTGACCACCATTGTTGTTAGCTGGAGAAGCTTGTCTTCAACATTCAGCATGTGCTCAAATCTCTCTCTCTCTGTTCTTCCTATGGGGAGGGAACTCAAAGCAGCTTACAACGTCATTCTTCCCTCCTCCATTTTATCCTCACAGCCCAGTAAGGTAGGTTAGGCTCAGACAGTGAACACATGGCGCTGCCCTATACTGAATCAGACCCTTGCTCTGCCAAGGTCAGTACTGTCTACCCAGACTGGCAGTGACTCCCCTCGGTCTCAGGCTGAGGTCTTTCACGTCACCTACTGACTGCCAGATCCTTTAGCTGGAGATGCCAGGGATTGAACCTGGGATCTTCTATGTGCAAAGCAGGTGCTCTTAACACTGAGCCATGGCCCCTCCCTAAAGTCAGTGTTGTCTATGCAGAGTGGCAGCAGGTCTCCAGGATCTCAGGAAGAGGTCTTTCCCATCACCCATTGCCTGAGCCTTTAAACTGGAGATGCCGGGGATTGAATGTGGGACCTTCTGCATGCCAAGCAGATCCTCTGCCACTGAGCCGCAGTCCCTCCCCTGACTGACTCAAGATCACCTAGCAAGTTTCCATGGCAAAGCGGGGATTTGAATCTGGTTCTCCCGGATGCTTGCCTGACATTCTGGACGTGCACCGCACTGGCTCATTGCGGCACGGTGGCTGTCAATTATTTTGTAATTGTAAAACCAGCACCTTGTTTGTGCATAAGGGATTGTTTCCTGGCAAAGTACTGGTATTCCAATAGGATGTTCTTTTTCTTTGAGGCTGACTCCTGTGTTACATCACATTGTGGCTTGACTAGGCAAGGCTGATGACAGGCTTCCCCGTTTCAGGCACTCTGCAAGCGTACCAACGTTTGAGAGAGCTGGCAGTTTGTGTCTGGGGGGAAATGGTGTAAGGAAATCAGAGGAGTGCCCTTTGTGGTGTGGTAGCTACAAGGTGTTTGGCCTAGCTGGGCAGCAATTCATGTGTTTTTTCCGTTCCAAAATGGAAAAAAATCCCTTCCGTGCACAAAATTACCCTACAGTTTGGTGTAGTGGTTAAGTGCATGGACTCTAATCTGGGAGAACCAGGTTCGATTCCCCCACTTCTCCACTTGCACCTGCTGGATGACCTTGGGCAAGCCATAGTTCTGTCAGAGCTGTCTTTGAAAGAGCAGTTCTCTCAGAGCTCTCTCAGCCCCACCTACCTCACAGGGTGTCTGTTGTGGGGAGGGGAAGGGGAAAGAGTTTGCAAGCCACTCTGAGACTCTTGAGTGAAGGGCGGGGTATAAATCCAATCTCCTCCTCCTCCTATTGTGGAGGCAAGGTCTGGCTTATTTTTTTGTCCTGGCAGGCTACTTTTATTTATAGAGGGAATTAATTTGCGTACAGATAGAAGTCTGTGTAGATGTGCAGACCTACCACCTTCTCTAACCACAGTCTGGTAGACATCTGACCAGAGTAACTCTTTACCAGCCTAGCTTCAGGAGCTGGCCTAAATTGAGGATTGCTGATTTTTTAAAATTCCCTGTTGGATTTTAGAAACCTACAAAAATGTGCCATGGTACTTGGTCTTCTGCTGAAAGACTACAGGTGCCAACTGCAGACAAAAAGGGACCCAAGAAAGAAATTTGAGAACTGTTCGGCCTAGATCAAGGCTTCCCAGAGTGCTGTGTGCCTCCTTCCTGGAATGTCTTGGGATGCGCGTCCTGGAGAGGCACGAGGACTTGGGGGCGAAGGGTCAGGTGGCCTGTGTTTGACCTGACCGTAGCCCTAGAAATTGGACCGAAAGAGAGACAGAGTGAGGAGGGATGAAAGCGGGGAGACCTGAGCAGATCTAGGCTTGGGTGAGCAGAGCGTGGAATGTGGTGTGTCCATCACCACTTTGGGTGGGAGGGAAAGGGGCTTCTTCCGTTGAGTTGTTGTTTTTTGCCATCAAGTCACAGCTGACTTATGGCAGCCCCGCAGGATTTTCACGGCAAGAGGCGTTCAGAGGCGGTTTGCCATTGCCTGCCTCCACGCCGCGACCCTGGCATTCCTTGGTGGCCGCCCATCCAAATACTAGCCAGGGCCAACCTTGCTCAGCTCCTGACATATGACAGGATCAGGCTAACCTGGGCTGTCCAGGTAAGGGCTTCTGTCAGAGTAGGGCTTGTTAAACATTGGATCAAGCTTGAATGGTTAGCCTTCGTGTAGTTACACTGAAGACCAGCCCCCATCTCTTCTCGGTGGCTGTCTCTGTGTGTCCTCAGTTGATGCTGATGAGGAAACAGCTCTCCAGGAGTCGCTGAACACATAGCCCCCTTCCTAGAACCTGGTGGGCTGTGTTATTTTAAACGGCCTTTTGGAAATCCTCCTGAGTTCTCAGAAGCTTTTATCAGGTTCTGCCATAGGAAGATTTGGCTAATGGTGCACAAGCTTTCCTGGAAGACAGCTTTCCCGCCACTAGTGGGACCTGCAGAATTACCCTGTAAAATGTGCTGCTGCCATGGGCTGCGAGGCGCATTCTAGAGCACATTCTCAGTTTGTGGCGCATCATCTCGTAGCGTGCCAAAGAACAAGAGTCCAGAAGCACCTTGAAGCATTTGTGCATGGAGGTGAAGCCCAGTAGGCCTGGTCATACTGGGGACCTTGTTTGGATTTTGCGCACCGTAAAACATTCTCCCAAGATCTTTGCTCATGTTCCCGGGCAGACGACATGGAAAGGGAGTTTAAGAACCACTGTGTTTCGTCAGTACACGCCAGTGCTTGGAACGCAGGAGCCGTGTGATTCCAGGTGACCAAGGAGATGCAGACTGGGAATACCAGCTGAGGTAGCTTTCGAGACACCCTCTAATTTACTAGACAAGTGCTGGAAGAGCAGAACTGCCGTTGTATCTTCTTCTTCAAGTATAGGTAAATCTCACCCTAGGATTGCCGAGGTTCCCTCATAAACAGCCAGATACTGACAGTCAATGAACAGCACCGGTGAGGATGGATGAGTGTGTGGCTCTCCTCACCCATCCCCAGTTGGCCTTGAAAGCACTTGAAGAGCAGCGATTTCCTGTTTTCACTGGCTGGTAATTATAACCAATTCTCAGTAGTTATAGGAGTGAAACCTCCCCCCCCCATGATGTAATCCTGATGGCAATTAAGCCCTGGTGCCTCTGTCTGCCATGCCGTTCCCTCATCGCTGGTGATCTGTGAGCATCTTTGCTTCTTCAATGCAGTGCAAGGACAAGGCTCAGGTGCAGGGCTCTTTTTGTAGCAGGAACTCCTTTGCATATTGAGCAACACACTCCTAATGTAGCCAATCCTCCAAGAGTTTACAGAGCTCTTCTTACAGGGGCTACTGCAAGCCCTTGGAGGATTGGCTACATTAGGGGTGTGTTGCCTAATATGCAAAGGAGTTCCTGCTACAAAAAGAGCCCTGCTCAGGTGTATTTCGCACATTTGCAGGATGGCCGCACAAGAGCGGCGCTTGGTATCCTGTGGGTGCTTGCTTTCTTTTTTAGTTACCATACATGACTGTGGGGGGGAAACACCCCAAATGTGCTCATTGAAAATTTCAACCAAATTCACCTTTGGGGCAGGGATTTGTGTACCCGCATGTCGCCGGTGCTGCCTGCCTGCCTTCTCCCAGTTCACTGGCTGGCGGTCTCCAGCCTCTCCTTGCTTCTGCAGTTTCTGTTGCCTTCTCCCTGTGCTCTATGCCTCACCGGCAATCTTTAAGCATTTGGGGTATTTTGCGGAATGTTTACTCTGCCTTTCTTTTCTCGTGGATCTCAAAGCGGTGTTTATGGGGTTTCCAAGAGCTCTCCCATCCAGGCAATGACCAGGCCTGTTCAGGTTCCACAAAGCGATCACATCACTCGCCTTCGGTTCAGACTCTGGTCCCTTCGAAGTCTTGACATATGAAATCCTTTTTCCCACAGAAAATTTACACTCAAAAGATCCATTGTGGTATTCACTCTCTGCATTTAACTTCTCTTCCAGCACCTTTAATAATCTTCCCCTTCAGTAGGATTTCCACTTTGCTTTCCACCGATCCAAAGAAGTGAGGGAAGCTCATTTTGATTTCAGGGAAGCTCATATTGAAATAAGTGTTGTTCGTTTGTAATGGCCTGCTGGATTTTTGCTTTACTTTGCCACAGTTGGTTATCATGGCTACCCCCTTTGCTATCATGCAAGGCACATTCAAGGAAATGGGCCCAATTATCTCCCTTTCTCCCAGATATTTACTAGCTCGTGTTGTTCACATATACCTGTTACCATTTTGGGCTGAGCAGTGTCCTCGGGGTTGGGGGGGAGCAATGCCTGTTACAGTTTACAAGAACCTTCATGGCTGGTTGTCTGGGGCAATGTTCTTGCTCGTCATAGAGGACCAGCTATTTACAAGCCTTTGTTATCGGGGTATCCTTGGCACAGGCTTTGTACAGGATCTCTGACGCCAGCCATGTGTGTGTTGGTAATATCCACTGTGATGGCATGAGCTTTCCCACCATGGCATGCCTGCTATAATGTCCAGTGTCAGAAATGCAATGAAATCTGCGGCAGCGTTGACAGTATTCTTCTTTTCCGAGTGTGTTGAAATGAGCTTCAGGCAGGCAGCTGGCTCTGGTTACCTGCTTCTCTGGTAAGCATGGCATCGGACACCTGGGAACTGGCAGCAAGCTTCACCGCCCTTCTGTTTCTTTCTCTCCGTGTGCTGAAATAAAAAGCTGTTTTAAAAAAACACCTCGAGATCCATTCTTCAATCTGCACTGATGGCGTCATGCAGACGCACCCAGACGGACCCCTTCTGACCCTCTGTTTCTCCCCTTCTGCATGCAAGTGCTGTTCACATGTTAATAGTGAATGCATGTACCATCTGTGTACAGTGTACGTTTGATTTTTCTTTGCATTGAGCAGTTCTCATGTTAATGTTGGATGCCTGTACAGCCGAACGTACTGGTTCCTGGTTTCATTTGTTAAGGGACGCACATTGGCCGTCTCTTGCAAACAGATGGATGCATGTACATGTGAGATGCACGTGTGTTCACTGTAACATGTGAACGGGGCTATAATCTCTTCTCTTTCCTCTTGTTTTCTTTCTTTTGTAATGGGCTTCTGTGCTACTCAGTTGTTGGCCTGACAAGCAATTCCTTTTTTAAAAAAAATTGTCGTTGTCATTGTTTGCAAATTTGGGCTCATCTCACAAAATGTAACAGGAGGAGGTTTGTTTTCTTACTCTTCTGGAAGGCTGTGTCGCATTAGTGGCGTTGTCTGAACAAAGCGTGTTTCCCCATGAACAATCTGATACTGCCATCACAGCACGTACCATGCTGATGATTTCAATTACGGGTGGACCTGCCCTTGAAATACCCAACTTCTTTTGAGCTTTTGCAATAGTTTACCTTATGCAGTTCAATAGTGTGCTTATTTGCCCGTTTTGTAGAGTTTTCTGCCCGTGAGTATGTACCCAAGGAGCTGTGCAAAATACTCCCCCAGTTTGCTTCACATGCACATAGATAGTACAACGTCTACGGTGTCCCTAGAATTTAACAAGAGCCATTAAGAATCCAAGGAGTCGTGGTTTGGCCACCCAGGAGTGGAGATGCTGGCAGTGTACACAAGTGTGGTGGATTATGATTTTTTTTCTCCCATGAGGATAAATGGCAACCACACACTTCTATAGGGGAGGAAAGAAAGGTATGGACCTGGAGTCATCTTTGGGTATCCTGCCCAGTAGGTGATGGGAAAGACCTCTGCCTGAGACCCTGGAGAGTAACTGCCAGTCTTGAGTAGGCAATACTGACTTTGACAGGCCAAGGGTCCGATCCAGTATAAGGCAGATTGATGTATTCATGTGCCCCAGTCACTCAGGCAGCAAAGAATCCTACAATCTCATCCTAGTGTCTGGTTGTTGGTCACACCAAGTGGGATGGGCTGTGGGGAACAAGGGTGTGTGTATGTGTGTAAAATGTGTAGTATGTTGTGCTGATAAAAAAGGGTTTTACAGTCTTTACTGTCACTGTAGCCCTGTGAAGGTCATTGTTAGGTCATTGTTGTTTCCAATCAGTGAATTAGAAGCCGAAGTTGGGAGCGAACATGACTTGTCTCGCGAGTCCCCACAGCTGACCACAGGTCTGATCTTTGCGGAGTCCAGCAACTCAACCAAACACACTGGTAGTTTTAGAACCCAGCATTCTGTCTTGGGGTTTTGTGTCATTTGAAGAGGTGTTTTCATGTCGTAATCGCTGCTCTTCACTGCAGTGATCCTTTCTGGGTGGAGGGAGCACCTCTTCATTTTACACTGGTGAGCCACAGTGGGGTCTCTCCCCCGCCCCCCAGTGGTCCTCAAGTTACCATGGAGAATGCTGAAGGCTTCCCCATCCACACAGACAGATTGTTGAATGGTTTCAGTTTCCCTCTGCATTCCAGTGCAGCGGGACTGGGAGCCCCTTGTGAAAGACAGGCATTGCTAGGAATCTGGGTAGGTGTTTGCAAAGCTCACACACATTCCGCGCTGTGGTTCTAGCGTAATGACAAGTCGAGGTTAGCCGTTACATGGCCAGCCCTGGAGGACCCTTTGGGGTTGTACATTCCTCCTTCCTCTTACTGACAGCCAGCTAATTCCTTTGTGCATCGATCCGTATTTGGCTGTTGCATCCAAACTTCAGTTTGGGACTTCCGCGTTCATCTCTGCAAACCGGTATTCTAAAATCTGGGGCAGTCCTGGTTTGGAATCATGGGTTGTAGAAAAGAAAGCAAACCGTAGTTTGATGCTGGGATGTATTTATTTATTTTGGCTTTTATTCCACCCGCGCCTCAAGCAGGCTTAGGGTGGATCACTACAACAATATACAACAATATAAACACAATAAGTCAGTAGTTAAAACAGTATGGATTAAAACAGGTAGTGCTATCAGTTAAAGTACAATAGTGGTGCACAGCACAGGCACCTGCAGGGAGTCATGGGAAGAGAAAACAATTTCGAAATCTCCCACTCTCGGGTTCTCTAAGCTCTCCCTAGCTCTGATTTCTCTCTTTTGTTCCAGCGTTTTCAGCCTGGTTTTTGAGGTTCATTTTTAAATTTTGCTTAATTTATCCAGTCATTTCCCCCCCTGCATATCTGAAGGAAGGGGGTGTCCTTGACAGTGTTCCCTCTAAGCTGAGTCAGTGTGAGCTAGCTCACAGCTTTTTAGCCTCCAGCTCACATATTTTTTGTCTTCACTCAGGAAGAATGGCTCCAGAGCAAATTAATTTATGCAGTAGCCAAATCATTTGCTCACAACTTTAATGCCAGTAGCTCACAAAGCAGAATTCTTGCTCACAAGACTCCACAGCTTAGAGGGAGCATCGGTCCCTGAGTATGTAAAGACCCCCTGTCTTGTTTTGCCCATCAGCCGGTTTGGCAGTTCTCATCATTGACACGGAGACAAATCACACGGCGCTGACCATCTTTGCTGTGAATGTATGAAAGGGGCTTGGTGGAGAGCACACAAGCCCAAGAATCCCCAGGACAGATTAAACTATGTATGAAATTGGCCCAGACCAGCAGTCTCTAGATTAATCTCTGGGACACAGAGCATATGTGCAAGTTGCGAAGACTGCCTGCCACCCAGTCACGCTGTCCTTTCCCCTTCAGTGCAAGCATTCAAGAACAGCTGCATTGGAATGTAGAAGGGGCTGAATTCAGGGACCTGCCTGAGCGGCCACCTGCTGAACAGCTGTAACGTAATGCAAGAAGACATGATGGTTCACAGAAAAGTGGTCCACAGCACAGGATGCTCTGACACTTTCTTGTTCTCCGGAAGTCACTAAATCCACACTGTGATGTGCAAATGATTTTGCGTGCACTGTTACCTGTCCTCTGTTCACCATCCCAGATACCCGGCTGCAATGCCTTGGTTATCTCTGAGATGTGTCCGTTTCCTTCTGACCTTTTAGAGATTGGCCACCAGAGAGTGTTTGTGGGTTTTTAAATTTTATTTTTTGGGGGGGTTATGTGCGTGTGTGGGAGAGTGTGTGCATGCACCTGGAAGTCATAGTGACTTCTGGTGACTGACCCCTACTGGGGGGCCTGGAGGATATTCAGAGAGGTGGCTGAATAAAGCCTGCCCCCGCCTCCCGACTGCTGGTATTCCAAGGAGGTTTCCCATCCAAGTACTTGCCAGAGTCGACCCTGCTTAGCTTCCGAGATTGGGCTTGCCTGGACTATCCGTGCCTGGGCGAGAGTGTATGTGGTTTTGAGCTATTTCCTGGTGCTCCACTGAGGCCCAGTCTGACTCCCTCCTTGCCTTCTTGAAGGAAGAGACAGTTCCACCTATGGCTCTTCTCTTGGTGGCTGAAGACAATTCCCAGATGCCCTCAGGTTTTTGATGGGCCCTTCTGGCATGTTAGCAGAAGAGCACACACAGCATGGGCATAGTTTATAATCCTTGGCCAGCATGCGTCTTCGTGCACAACCTGTCAGTTTCTAATGGGACAGATACATTTTCAAAGCCGGCGTTCCTTGCAGGTGTGGATTGAGTCATGGTCTACTGTGGCACTTTACACGACAGCACTGTTAACCGGTTTTGCTTTGCAGAGCATAATAAACCGAAATGCGTACCCGGCTGACTGAAGGAATCCCAGTTTTACAACTTCTCATAATGATTCTTTGCTTTCCTGTTCTCCAGTGGATGTGGCATCCGGACAGCTACAGCTCTAATAACATCTCCAGGGTGGCCAAGAGGCACCATGAGAACAAACTGAGAAGCAATCTTCAATTAGCATTCTTGTACGCAGGACAGAAACAGTGCATTTTCTTGCCCACTTTTGTGCTCCTAACCTCCCCATTTTCCTGCCAGAGTGAGCATTTAAAGGCACTTTGGTCAAAGAATGGCACGTCAAGTCAACAGTGAGGAAGACGAATACAAGATTAAGGTCCTGCATTTAGGAGTACGTGGATGTCATTGGCACCTTTTCTGGATTAAGGGGGGAAAGTGAGAGAAAGAATTATATAGAAAAGTTCTGGCACGCTCTTCGGCCCCTTCTTCCCTCTGGGAAGCTTTCGGAAATCTAGAAAAGAAGGAAGGGGGTAGATGAGGGGGGCATCTTTGGGGGAGTTTTAGCTTGGCCACGGCCAGTTGGCAACCCCGTTTTAGAGGTAATCTGTTCATTTGCAATGAAAGGGGTGCCATCTCCAAAGAGAAACCCTTAACTATCTTTCGAAGTTGTGAAGGGAGTGGTTGTGTTAAGGGATTATTATTAGTATCATATGGCGTTGTTTGTAGAATAGCAAGGAGACGCTAAGATTGTCTGGCAGCCAGAAGTTCTAACTGTTTTAGCATTGTGCACCATTAGGTGGCAAGCTAGACTTGTTTTTAAGGCAAGAGACATTTCAGAGATGGCTTGCCATTGCCTGCCTCTCTGTCACAACCCTGGTATTCTAAATACTAGCTAATGCCGACCCTGCTGAGCTTACGAGATCTGACGAGATCAGGCTAGATTGGGCTATCCAGGTTAAGGGGTAACTTGCCTGTCTTAAAATGCTTGGCTAGCATTGTAGGCAAGGTCCTCTTCCACTGTTCTGACTGTGCGTGCTTCCACTGTTCTGTCCGTGCGGGCAAGTGAAAAGAAACCCCATGGGTCTGATACTCGATACACAAATGTGCAGTGGCCAAACAGAAATGGGTTCCTTAGCAGCCTTGGGAAGTCAAGGCCATGATCATTAAAAGGCCAGTGGAGCCAGTCGTCTGGGAATGCCTTTCAAATCCCGGGGGGAACTGATAGCACAGTTGACTTTAGATGGGATCTGTTTAAGATCCTACAGTAGCTGCTGCTGAATGGTGCTTGCAGAGGACTCGAGAAGGTCACAGGCAGAAGTCCTGCAGGAAGATAGTACCAGGGCCATTGCCAGAAAAATGGTCCTGATTCTTTGAGGGAGTCCTATGACAGCGGCCGTGGTTTCTGCCGTGCAAGGGGGTCAAGAGAGATCTGGCAACAGGAAGGAGGTTTACCTTGGTCTTTTCATTCGGGAACATATTTTCGTAGCACTTGGTGTTTGCACAAATGCAGTCCCACTGGTTTCTGACCCATCACACCTTACCCCCTTGGCCAAGCAGGCTGTGATTCTCCAGGGCATGTCCCCACGCTGACTAAAGAGCCATCCTGCTTCTTGAAAAAGGTCTTCCATCTCCTGCCTGTCACAACTGCTTCTTGGCAGTGATAACATCTGTCCTTGTGGCCATTATCCAGTGGTACTGGCGTAGATGGGCTGAGGCTGCCAGTGGTTTGCCAGAGGCCAAGTGACTGTGCGCCAGAGGTGAGATTTGAAGCTCCGATGTTTCTGCTTCAGTGAGGGATGTGCAGAGATATGTTCTATCTCTCTCTCTGAACATGGAGGGCCCATTTGGCAGTCGTGGGGAATCACGATTGACAGAGTCGGGCTGTGGCGCAGTGGGAGAGCGTCTGGCTGGTATGTGGAAGGAGCCAGGTTCAGTCCCCGGCATCTCCAAATAAAAGGATCAGGCAGTAGGTGATGTGAAGGAGCCCCACCTATAATCCTGGTAAGCCTGCCTGCTAGAGTTGGCAACACTGACCTTGATAGATCAAGGATCTGATTCTCAATTAGGCAAATTCTTTCATTCTTGTTGAGGGGGAGAGGTCGTGGCTCAGTGGAAGAGCATCTGATTGGTATGCAGAAGGTCCCGGGTTCAGTCCTCAGCATCCCCAAGTAAACAGAAGCAGGTGATGTTAAAGACCGCCACCTGTAAGCATAGACAGCAGCTGCCTGCCAGCGTAGGCAATGCTGACCTTGATACAGGAAGGATCTGATTCAGGGGAACGCAGCTTCCTGTACAGACATCCTCCATGAGTTCTTCAACCACACACACACCCCTTTTCAAAGCACCCGACGCACGTGGCCGTCATTGCATCTTGTGATGGTGGGTCTCCTCTGATTAAAAGCGCACAGGTGTCCTCTCTGTTTTTGACGCTGCTTCTCTCTCCCCTTCTCTCTTGGCAGGATGAGTTTCTGGGCTTCCACTCCGAGGATGAGGCCTCCCAGAGTTCTCTGCGTGCTGCTCTACGGTCTAAAAGAGGTAAGGGCATCTGTTGCGGGTGCATGCATGAAGAGACCACCTAAAAGGTTATGATGGGGATTGTGACACCGTCAAGCACAAAAGCCATGGGGAACGGTTTGTGTGTGTTGTAACAAGGAGAGGAACCTGGGAAGATTGAGCGAAAAAGCTGCCTGGATCCAACCCTGTGTTTTGCTTGAATTCTGTCTGCTGCTGTTTGTAATTTTTTTAGCTGTCTCACACAATGGCCGTCTAGTTCCTCTGGAGGTCCAGCAACAGGGCATAGTGGCCGAGGCCTTCCCCTGGTGTTGGCTGCCGGCACTGGGATTCACAAGTTTACTCCCTTTAGTCACCATGGCTGGTAGCCACTGATAGACCTGTCCTCCATGGAACTATATAATCCCCTTTTAAAGCTGTGTATGCCTGTGGCCATCGCTGCATCCTCTGGCAGCAAATTCCAAACTTTAATGATTGGTTTTGTAAAGAAGTATTTCTTTTTGTCTATCCTGAACCTACTGCCCATCGGCTTCACTGTGGATGCGCTTGAGTTCTAGCGTTTTGGGAGAGAGAGAAGAGTTTCCCTTTGTCAGCTCTCTCCACCCCGTGCATTACTTTATAAACCTCAGCTCTCCCCGAGTTGTCTCTTCTGTAAACTGAAAAGTCCCAGACTCTTCAGCCGTCCTTATAGGGAAGGTGCTCCAGCCCCCTAATCGTCTCGGTTGCCCTCTTCGGTGCTTTCCCCAGCCCTGCAATGTCGTTTTTTAGATACGGTGACTAGAACTGTACGTGGTATTCCAAGTGAGGCCGCACCGTAGATCTGTACAGGGGCATTATAATATTGGCTGAAAAAATAAATTCCACTAGAGTGAAATGCGGTTCAGTGCCTTCCCCCGAAGCCTTCACTTGTCTCCCCAAAGCCATCCCAAACAGTAGTTCTGCAAGCTAGTGAGACTGTACCTTGCAACCTTCGAGGGGGAGGACATTTATAATTCAGGAAAATATATCCCAGTATGTCTTTTTCCAAAATCAAAGCATTCCTGTATTTACCCAAAAGGCAGACTAGAGGGTTTCCCCCCAAAGTGCACCATTAACAATAAAAGGGGGCATCTTGCGTTCACATATTATTCATAATGATGTACAGCGATAGAACATTTTTGTGCACAACTTTTTTTGGGGGGGGGTCATCTCACATGCAGAGCCATCTTCGTTTCGAGTATATATTTACAGCAAGAATAGTTCAGCAGTGGAGGGGGAGCAGTGGAATCGGCTGCCTAGAGAGGTGGTGAGCTCCCCCTCACTGGTAGTCTTCAGGCAGTGGCTGGACGAACATTAGGCAGGAATGCTTTATGCGGATACTACATAGAGCAGGGGGTTGGACTAGAAGGCCTGTATGGCCCCTTCCAACTCTATGATTCTATACATGGTGTTTAACAGCTCTGAAAGCGGAGTTTTAAAGGGGCAACCTGGTCAACACTCCAAGTCCCTTTTTTTTTTTAAAGTCACTGTATTGAAGCACAGGACAGGTAGCTCAGGGGCATTTATCATATGGCAGAATTACACACAGGAAGCCTATAATAATAAAAAATATGTAACCAAGTTGATACAACGGGTATACAGACAGATTGAGCAATCCCCCTAAGTACTAATACCTAAATTTTCAGTCCACTCAATTGCAGCTGGGGAGAGTTCAAAGAGTTCCGTCACATCTCCCTGGAAAGCACGATGCTCACATTCCTGTGACAGATGGAAAATAGCTTGGCAGGTTGCACCACAATCGCATTCGGGTCCTGGTATTTTGCCCCATTTAAACAACAGGGTTGCACAGCTGCCAAAGCCTGTTCCTATTCTGTTAGCTGTCTTCCGTACTCTATGTGGCAAGTTGAATCCTGCGGGCCTCTCATTGGTGTTTACCAGGTTATGGATATCAGGTGGAACTGATTGCATCCATGTTTGCAACCTAGGTCGAAATTTCACGATTGCAGGATTTGTGCAGATTTGATTGCTGGGTGTCAGGACTTTAGTCTGGATAGGCCCACTACGTCAGCCATGTCTTTGTGGCTGGGCAGCTCTCTGTTTTCAGTGATCTTCCTTTATTCATGAAGAAGAGCATCTTGTCTTTGGAGATGTGGGAGAGCAATGTGACACAGCATGGGTAGCCAATAGGTCGGAGTGGGTTTAATACATCCACAGATGGCTTTCATTTTTATATTTAGCAGGGCATCAAGTTTATGGACATTGGAATTCTTGAGGTGCACTGAAGCGCCATATTCCACAGTACTATACACCAGCCTCAAAGTTGGGCATCTAAGCATTGTAGCAGACACACCTTCAGTTGTACCACCTAATTTTTGGAGAACGTTGTTTTGTGTGTGTATTTTTGCTGCTAGTTTGGTAAGAGGGTGTTTATAGCTCAGGGGCAATCTGCTAAGCAGTGTCGCTGCCTGATAACTTGCACTCGTACCTGGTGCTCAGTGCCAGGGTAGACGCTCCGCTGGGGAAACCACCTTGGGTCTTTGAAAAGGAAGTAGCAGCCGCGTGCGGCCCAGTTTGGAACTGAGGGTTGTGGTTGTGGGGGATTAAACTTCCCCCACCTGTGGTGGTTCTGCTGATTTGAAGCCCTGAACTGTTAGCCACGAAAGGGACAAAAATCAGGTGTGTTTTCCCTTCGCCTGTATGTGATTTTGGGAAAACCGGCTGGGGTGGATGGAGGAAACTAAACTCCTTCTTCTCCACAGCTGTAGCAGCGGCCTGATTCAGGGCCCTGCAGTACGGTTGACAGGTCCCCCCGGCTGCTGGGGGGGGTAGGGTTGCCAGGTCCAGGCTGGGAAACGTGGAGCTCTGTGGGTGGAGCCTGGGGAGGGACGATGCCACAGACCCCACCCTCCAAAGCATCCATTTTCTCCAGCGGGACTGATCCCTGTAGTCTGCAGATGAGCTGTAATTTCAGGAGCTCCTGAGGCCCTAACCAGAGGAGGGCATCCCTACCGTGCGTGGATGCTCTTTAATTTTTCGAGTTGCTGCAGAGCTGCCGCTTCCTCCTTTAAAGCAGTTGAAAAGATTCACTGCATTTCCTTGTCCAGCTCCTTTTTTTCAGGGTGGCACAGAGCTAAGTGCCTAATGACTACAGCGCTAACAAAAGGATCTGTGTTGAGCGGCATCTTGGGAACAGCCTTTGGTCGTTTGTGTTTTTTTCTTCTTTCCCGCACATCAGATGTGCCGGCGCCTTTTTGAACTGCCCTTTTCGGCTTGAGAGTTGCTTAGCTGGCAGATCTTTCTGCCGCGATGGTGAAAACACTCCTGCAGCTAAGCTTTCCTCCTCCTCCTTTCCACAGGTGCGGCTCTGCCTGCCCGCGGGCGGAAGAAGAGGGCGCTCTCCGAGGATGGCCGTTCCAAGCGGCTGGCCAAGCAGAAGGCCGCCGAGTCTCAGAGGGAGCGTATGGTGAAGGCCTTGGCTGAGCTGCTTCAGAGGGCCAAGGGACCTCCTGCCCGATTGGGCAGGCCGCTGGGTTCGGGCCCCAAGATAGGAAGGATGCTTCCCAAGCAGACTAAAGTTGGCCCGGAGGCAGGTGATTCCGTGAAAGCCACCCTCTCTCCCGCCCTTCCTCCACAGACCGGGAAGAACCCCAACTCCATTGCATCCTCCAGGCCACGCGGCCGGCCACGGGGCTCCTTCACCAAGAGACCCAGGACCACGCCTGGACCTCCTTGCCAAAGCATCGAAGCTCCGTGTTCCCTCCCCGAACCCGAGCACAAGAGCCCTCCGCCCTCACCGCGCCCAGCTGTCAGCCCATCCCCACCATCCCCAGAACCTAAGAAGCCCCCGCTTATCCTAAAGTTCTTTTCCAAGGCCAGGCGGCACAAGTCCGGCAAGCTGGTGGTCACCCACGTCCGGCTAAAGGGCTCTGGCCACAGGAGGGGCCGCAAGAGGAAATGGAGCGTCGTGCAGAAGAAGAGAAGCTCCCCGCTCCCCTCCCTGTCCGTCTCTGAGTCGGAGGCCCCTTTGTCGGAGTCGGAAGGTTCTGCCCCTGAACGGGAACAAAAAGGGGCGGCTTTGGCTCCGGAGTCGCAGCCGGAGGTTCTCGATGCAGGTCCAGAACCGCAGCCGGAAGTTCCAGCCCCAAAGCCAGAGGCGCAACCAGAAGCGGTCGCTCAGGAGCCAGAGGCTCCACCCCCCGCGCTGGAAGTCTCTCGGCCAGAACTGGAGGCTCCGACTCCAGGAGACGGCGTTCCCGCTTCACCGAATGGACTTTCTGGGAAACGAGGGCAGCAGCAGGCAAACTCACAGAGCGACAGGACGGGGGCCCTTCCCGCGGAGGGGTCTTCCAGCATCGCCCGTTCCACCCGGGCACGGTGTTCAAAGCGGGGCCGTGGCCGGCCGCCCCTCACCGCTTCCCAGCGGGCCCAGAGAATGGCCTCTCAGCAGCTGCCGGCCAAGGCCCGAGAGGAGGCTTTGGCGGCCGCCCAACAGGCCGGCGGCACCGGCTCCGAGGAAGCCCCGGCTCTCAAGGCCACGTTCCTGAAGAATATCCGCCAGTTCATCATGCCCGTGGTGAGCGCTCGTTCATCGCGCCTCATCCGCACTCCCCGCCGCTTTATCGACGAGATCCCGCAGAAGACGACCAAGCCTACGGAAAGCCCCGCTGCCCCGGAAGGGCCTTGTCCTGACAAACAGGAGGCCCCCCTGTCGTCATTGCCGGTGACCTCACTGCAGCTGACTCCCCCGACCCCTAGCTCTCCGAGTAAAGATACTTCCAGAGCTCTCTCCCCGCCTCCTTCCCCTAACTTTCCCCATATAGCTTCCTCTGCTTCTGCCCTGCCCGAGAAGCGGCGTTCCATCCTCCGGGAGCCCACTTTCCGCTGGACTTCCCTGAGCCCCACTTCGTCCCCCAAAGATCTGGGCAAGACCCTGTTCCATCTTCCTAGCGAAGATTCCCCTTCTTTGCCCGGCACTCCGGCACTAACCCCTTCGCCCCCCGCCAAGCGGACCCCCCTGCTGCGGGCCCCTCAGTTCACGCCAAGCGAAGCACACCTTAAAATCTACGAGTCGCTGACGGTGTCTTCCGAGGAGTCTGAGTCAGCGCACGCATCCCCGGAGGTCAGGAGAGACACCCCGGCATTGCAGCAAGAAGCTCCCGCCCTCCCCAATGAGCCAGTGGTCACCCGCAGCAGCAAGAGGTTGATGGGAAGGACGAACCATCTCACCCTGCCCCTCTTTACAGAGGTCCCGAGACCGCTCGGGGCCCAGGGCAAAGAGCTGATCACCATGGAGGATGTGAATTCTCCCGGTGTGGTGCACAAGGTGGCCATCCGCAGGGTCGTGCCTCCGGCAGTCCACCCAAAGGAGGAGGAGGCCGATAGCTCGGAGAGCGAGGCGGAGCCGGCCAGCCCCGGTTCAGGAAAGCTGCCGCCCCCTCCGGAGGTGCCGAAGCCCATTATGGCCCAGCTGTCGAGCATGGACAAAGTGTACAGCTTGCTCACTCGTGCCAAGGTGCAGCTTTTCAAGATCGATCAGCAGAAGAATTTCAAACTGGGCCCGGTAAGAGCTACTTGCATGGGGCGGGAGGGGTGGGCGGGGCTTTGGGGTGACGATGAAGCCCAGAAGAAGAGGCAGGTGGTCTTGGGGATCACAGTGGATCACTCTTTATCAGTCTTTTCTTTTTACATCAGTTACCCCCATGGGGGGCTGTTTATCAGCAGGAGTTGTAATCAGTGTTCCCTCTAAGCTGAGTTAGTGTGAGCCAGCTCACAGCTTTTTAGCCTCCAGCTCACCCATTTTTGTCTTAGCTCAGGAAGGAGGGCTCCAGAGCAAACTAATTCATGCAGTAGCCAAACTGCTGACTCACAACTTTAATGCCCGTAGTTCACAAAGTAGAATCTTTGCTCACAAGACTCCACAGCTTAGAAGGAGCATTGGTTGTAATAAGCACATCTGAATTGCACTGTCAGTCTTTTTGCAGCCTGTACACCCCAAAGGAACTTCACTTTTTGGACTTTTACTGAAGTTGGAGAAACTTCAGAACCTGGAGTTTTCCAAGGAACTGCTCTGTTCCTTTTGCCGCGGAGCCCAGCAGCCCGTGTCAGCATTTAATATTGCAAGCGCTGCTAAAGATAAAAAACTATGTACGCCAAAGACAAAAGGGAACCCTTAGTGTAAAAGTAGAGCCACAAACAACATCCACCAAGGGAAGACCATCCACAATTCACAACTATGTTCAAAACTATATATTACATTCATTGAAATGCAAAGCAGGGTTAGTGGTCATAACCCAATAGGGTGTACAGACATTGATCTAGCTCATAACAATTAAGCAGAGTTTACAAAAAGAACATATTCAAAACCAGCAGTCGGCTCCTCTGTAATTCCATACATAGATAGTGTCTATAGACCTTGAAACAGAAAGTAACTGCAGCAGAAGAATTCTTTCCACCGTGGAAAGAATAACAGCCGGACGCCTCTCCCTGGTATAAATCAAGACGTTTCAGTGATCTTCAACAGCGGCTGGTAAAACAGAACCCGATTTCCAAAATAACACAGGGACAGCTCAAAAGCTTCAATGGAATCCTAGGGAGTCCTCTGCTGCAGTTACTTTCTGTTTCAAGGTCTATGGACACTATCTGTGGAATTACAGAAGAGCCGACTGTTGCTTTTGAATATGTTCTTTTTGTAAACTCTGCGTAATTGTTATGAGCAATCCGTTGGATCAATGTCTGTACACTCTATTGGGTTGTGACCACTAACCCTTCTTTATATTTCAATGAATGAATGTAATATATAGTTTTGAACATAGTTGTGAATTGTGGATGGTCTTCCCTTTGGAGGGTGTTGTTTAAAGAGGAAAAAAAACTAAGTAACATTTTGCCCAAAAAGCAAGTTGTTGCCTTAACTTTACTGATGTAAGTTGAACCAGGATGTGTAAACCTCACACTTAACACTTGAACGGCTCAGTTGCCATTGGGATGGTCAGCCGGTGTCTGGCCTGCAGGTATGGGGGACTTGTGTGACTAAATGATCCTCCATGTAAGAGGGAGAGAAAATCCCTGTAAACAGACACCTGGCCTAGCCCTTCTCCCTGACGTGCTAGGCTACTGCTTGGAGGCAGTTATTTGTATGGAGGGAGAATTCGGTTGTCAGCTCCCACGTACAACTTGGAGGTGTCCAGGCCTGGTGTTTCGGAGATGATTAGATCTTTGAAATCTGCACAGCTGGTCAGGGAGAAGTCAGCATGTGACATGGTATCCAGGGCTGGGGACAAGTACAAACCATCACCCATTTGGACAATGTGTGTTGTGCGTTTGGCTCAGTTGGATTGCTTTGCATAATTTTGCTTCTGCTTGTCAAGGCTGAGGGCTGAACGCCGTGCAGGGCGCTCGAAATAAATTTCCTGACCATTTCAGAATCTTCTCACAGTTTTCCCCTCCCCATGGAAACATTTCTGAGATATTGCCAGCCATTATCTATACGCATTTGGTGTGACGTAGTGCTCTGAGTGGCAGATTAGGATCTGGAAGACCCAGGTTCGAATCCACACTCAGCCATAGAAGCTTGCTGGGTGACCTTGGGCCAGTCAAACACTCTCAGTCTGACCTACTTAAAAAAAAGTATTAAAATTTATTGAAATATAACAGCAATGAACAAGGTACAATCTTAATCATGGATTGACAGATAACCGTATCACTAAATGCATCACTACACAGTATAAATCATTCAGAAATTTCTGTGACTACTATATCATGAATATCCTTTCATTAATCAGGAACGCTATATTATAGTATACTATATTATAGTATGACGTATCCAAAATATTATAGTATTACATATCCAAAAACTATTACCATAAGCGTGACTAATGTTACCTTATGAGTATAAACTTAACAATTCATCAACTATACTCCTGTTAATCGGGAGACAAAAGTTACACAAGTAGACCTACAAAAGGGTCATAATATCATAGTATCGAGAATTAATCAAGTACCTTTTTAAAAGTGATGTTGTGTGCTGTATATTCTGAAAATGGAAACCATTTGTCTAATGGATTGGAGAAGCCTGAACGCATCTCTGGAGTTAGCTATGGAATCAAGCTTATCTTGTCCATCGAGAATATTTTCCCCACCTTAGCTAAGTATGCTAAGTCTGACCTGCTTTGCAGGGTTGTTGGGAGGATAAAATGGCGGAGTGGAGAACCACGGAAGCCGCTTGGGTCCCCACCGGGGAGAAAGGCAGGGAATAAACGAAGTAAGTCAAGGGCTAGAACCTGGCTCTGAGAACTAAAGAGCGCTCCGTTAGAGATTGTCAAGACCACACATTGCTTCATGTTTGGGGCTATAAAAACTGTTTCTAGACTGCCTGGAACTGTATACTCAAACACACACACACACACACACACCCGCAATCTCTAAATAGAGAACTCAATGAAAGGGTAAAGGGTAAGCCTAATTCCCCCTTCTGCCGCCTGAAATCATCTTATGCATTAAAAAGCAGATTTGCTTTCATTTTTTTTACCTGCCATCACGCCAGTCCCATTTTTATCCCACCCTTCCTCCAAGGGCAGCATCCGTGTTTCTTCTTTCGTCATTGTCTCCTTCAAATTAGTAATAATAATTATCGTATGGCATTGTGTGTAGCATAGCCAGGAGATCCGAAGGTTGTCTGGTAGCCTTAAGTTCTAGCCCTTTAGTGTCAAGGACCACTCAGGTGGCAAGCTAGACTTATTTGGGGGCTGAGAGAGCTCTGAAAGAGCTGTGAGACTAGGTCCATCTTCCAGGTTGCCAGGTCCATCTTCACCCCCGGCGGGGGACTTTGGGGGGTGTTCCCGGAGGGGCGTGGCATCCCCCATATGATGATGTCACGTTGGGGATGTCCCAGCTCCAAGCCCCACCCCCACGGGGATGGTCCTGCTGGCTGCAAGCACTTAAAGGGGTCCCTTTAAGTGCCCACAGCCGGTGGGACACCCAATCTCCCAGTGGCATTTAAGTGCCCGCAGCTGAGAGCCCCACCCACCTGATCTCTGAGCAGCATTGCCACTGGGAAATCGGGTGCATGGGGCCCTGTCCTTCCGGCTGCGAGCACTTCAAGGGGTCCCTTTAAGTGCCTGCAGCTGGACGGCCCTGCCCACCTGGTGATCAGGCATGTGGCTCGCAGCCTCTCTCAAGAGAGAAGGGACAGGGGTGGCTGTGGGTGTTGCATCTTGGGGGCGGGGCTTCCCCTGCCAGCCAGGTGGTGGGTACAACCCCCAACAAAGCGGGTAACCCCGTCAAGCCGGGGGGGGGTGTCTGGCAACCCTATGTGAGACTGACCCAAGGCCACCCAGCTGGCATCAATTTGAAGGAGTGCGGAATCAAACCCGGTACTCCAGATTAGAGTCCATCGCTCTTAACCACTACACCATGCTGGCATCGTGGCCTGTAAGGGAGGTTACGCTGAGAGACGAGCCCCAAGGTCGCCAAGCAGGCTTCATGGCAGGGTGAAGATTTGAACCCAAGACTCCCCGCTCCAAATCTGACTCTGTGACAGCTGCATCATTCAGACATATTTCTGGCTCTATAATTTAGGGGTTCCCTCCCCCTGGCTCTTATTTCTGTATGTGTTGCTGTGGATTGGGCAGGCCCCCTGAGCTGGATAGCCCCAGGCTAGGCTGATCTCACCAGATCTCAGAGGCGAAGCAGGGTCAGCCCTGGTTTGTATATGGATGGGAGACCACCAAGGAAGTCCTGGGTCGCTATGCAGAGGCAGGCAATGGCAAAGCAACTCCGGATGTCTCTTGTCCTGAGAGCCTTACAGGGTTGCTATAAGTTGGCCGTGACTTGTTGGCAAAAACAGCAACAGCAAATTGTCAGGGAAGCCGAGGTTCGTGAAACTCACGAGCAATAAGTGCACAGAAGTAGGAGGGCGAAGAGAATGGACCGCAGTGAGAGTGCAGTCGTTATTACCGGCATGGAAATGCCACTCCAGCGAAAAATCGTCTTTTGGTTGAAGTCTCCCACGCAAACGTGTCTGTATTTTCAAGTGTTCCTGCGCATTTATGTAAGCTACGCTTGTGTAGATGGTGTGATTTTCTGCAGTAGCAACAGGGATGCCTGGAGGGTTATGTTCAGTTCCTGGGGGATAGTTTCAGGTGGGTAGCTGTGTTAGTCCGTAGTGGCAGCAGAACAAACTTCGAGTCCAGCGGCACTCTTTTAAAGAACGTTCTGCGGCATAAGCTTTTGTGAGTCAGAGCTCACTTTGATGTGGTATCTGACTCACAGAAGCTTATACCCTGGAAAATACTGTTGATCTTTAAGGTGCTGCTGGACTCAGATGTTGATCTGAACCATGTAATGTAATTGTGGCCTTGTAGATATATTGCGAGGAGCTGTGGTGGCTCAAGTGGTTAAGGCGCTGAACTGCAGGCTGTGGAAGGTCAGTAGTTCAGCAGTTCGAGACCCGAGATTGCTGCATGACGGAGTGAGCTCCCGTCCCTAGTTCCAGCTCCTGCCAACCTAGCAGTTTGAAAGCAAGAAATTGCAAGTAGATAAATAGGTACCACTTCGGTGGGAAGGTAACAGTGTTCCGTGCGCCTTGGTATTTAGTCATGCAGGCTATATGACCACGTAAACGTCTTTGGACAGCGCTGGTTCTTCGGCTTTGAAACGGAGATGAGCACCGCAACCCTAGAGTTGGATTCGACTGGCTTTCGAGCAAGGGAACCTTTAGATGTATTGCGTGCTCCCACACATGGCCTGTAACAACTGTGATAACAGTTTCACAGACAAAGCTCTTGGATAAGGGCCACCTAATGTATGGGAGATGGCATGTTCCCCTGAACCCCACTATCACCTGCTGACCGAAGCAGTCAGTTTCAGCAAGGAGGGCTCTCAGAATCCCCCGCAAAAGCTCTGTGTCTTCCACTTAGGGGTGTCAAACCATCAAGATCGATGTGCTGGAGTCCCCAAAGGTCCAGAGCAAGCAGGAGCCGAGTTCGGAACTCAAAGTGGCTGGAGAGGACGGGAAAGATGCAAGGAAGCAGGTAACAGAGGCTGTTGGTCTGTGTATGCCGGAGAGGAGTAGCCAAACTCAAAGGCACTTGTGGGACAGAATGTACATGATTTGACTCGCTCAGCCAGATCGTTACGCTGGCCCTTTCTGCACTGTCAGCTTGCTCCGGAGAATCTGAGGAGTCAAGCCTTAAGGGGAGTCACAAGCCTTCCCTCTGTACTGGGTTTTTCTACTCTGGTTTATTTATTTGTGTATTCTGTACGCATTCTGCATCTACAAGCAAACCCCACATTTTTTGAGCTAACTGGCTGCCAAGCCCTCCTTCCCTCCCTCCGTGATTCTGCAAAAAGAAAGGGAAGGGAGGGGGAAATCCAGGCCCACACATCCAAGACTGACACATTCGGGAGCAGGGAATCCCCTCTCTGGCTTTTTAAAAGTTTGCCTGAGTGGGAGGACACAATCCGCTTTTGTCTTTGGAGAAGGAGGGAAAGAAAACAGAACAGGAAGGGAGTGTCACCCTAAAGAGAGAGAGGCGGAAACAGGGGAGGGGCAGTGAGCAGTACTTAAATACCTGCAGAAACAATTCTACTTTAGAAAGGATTAGCGATTCAAAAGCGGATGAGAACAAAGAATCGCAGCAAAAGGAGTTTTGGTAGCTGCAGGGCAGCAGTGTGCTGGAAGCGGTCTGAATGCAGATTCCTGTAAAACAAATGCAGAAACAAGAGAAAGCCCTGACAGGAAGTGGAAGTGGAAGCAGGAGGGAATGCAGAACGAAAGAATAGGATGCAGTCAGGAACCGAGGAAAAATACGGGTGCAGAAAGGGCCACTGGCGAGACACTTCTAGAAGTGCAGTCATTCCCTGTCCTCCTGGCAAGTGTTATGTGGCTATCAGTACCTGATTTGTACAGCCGTCCTGACCTGGATTGTGAAAACTGCAGTGATTCACTTGGCACAACTTGTTAAGCTTTAGGCGCCAGGTGAAAACTTCTTTCTTCTACATTTTGATGATGTATTTTTTGGTCAAGTTGGCCAAGAACATGTTGCAGAGCTTTGATTTGCTCCATCATCCCATATTATGTTTTGATTCTGATACCTTAGCTGACAGCTTTATCTGCTGCGTTGCTGGGTTGGTTGTTGACTGCTCTTTAACTTTTTTCATGTTGATTTCTGTGGTGAGGACCGTAGGTACCTACGATTGTCATGAGCCATCTCAGGCACATTTGAACGGCGGTTATAGGTGTATAGTTAAGTTATTTCAGCTATCCATTATCTGTTGCTCATGCTAATGGTAGATCTCGTTGCTTCTTCCCCTTGCTGTGCCAGGAATCTCCGTTGCAGGGCCCTCGAATCAAGCACGTGTGCCGGCACGCCTCGGTGGCGCTGGGGCAGTCTCGTGCCATGGTGCCGGAGGATGTGCCACGCCTCAGTGCCCTGCCACTGCGGGAGAGGGAGGAGATTGCTGCTTCGCCCACTGTTGAGGGTCAGTGCCTTGGGGGTAGACTGAAAGGTTTGCTTCCGCAGTGTCCTCGTTTATATTTAGTGCTGTAGTTTGGATAACTTGGTAGGTCGATGTTTTAAGCCTTCCAATTCACAGGTTAAGATGGGCAGATTAATGCCGGGCATCTCTTCCCGAAGCAAAGAGGCTAAGCTGTGATCGTTGCAGGAGATAGTTGGGAGTTACAAAAGGGACTGGAGAAATGATATATACAAGGAGCAGCGAAAGTACTGGCCTCTTGTTGGTGCTCCCCAGGAACCTTCCCTTCCAGCAAGAAAAGGGGCAGGTTCCCTGTTGTTCAGCCCCACTATGAAAACGAGTCCATTTTGCTCCCTAAGGATTGGGACTTGCTTGTGTCACTCAAGTGACATGCTTTTTGTAGGGGGGACAGGGACAACCCTTTGAGGTAGGTTAGGCTGAGAGAGTGACTGTTCCAGGCAAGCTTCCAAGGCCGAGCAGGGTTCAACCCTGGGTCTGCCAGATCATAGTGCTCTAATCATCATACCACACCAGGGTTGAGATGGGGGCTTGGAGAAACTTGTCCGAGTCCAGCCTTTTGAGTGCTTAGCCGGGGCAAGATTTGAATCAGGGACACCATGGCTAGTGGCCACTATATAACACCTGCTACAGGTTGCCACTTCTCCCCAAGAAGGGTGTTCACAGGCCAGTCTGCGAGTTTGGTGTAGTGGTTAGGGGCGTAGACTCCAATCTGGGAGAACCGGGTTTGATTCCCCACTCCTCCACATGCAGCTGCTGGTGTGACCTTGGGTCAGGTACAAGTTCTCTCAGAGCTGTTCCCTCAAGAGCAGTCCTCGAAAGAGCTCTCTCAGCCCCACCTACCTCACAGGGTGTCTGTTGTGGGGAGGGAAAGGAGATCGTAAGCCGCTCTGGGACTCCTTCGGGTAGTGAAGGGCTGGGTTTAAACCCCACCTCTTCTTCTTCTTCTTCTTCTTCTTCTTCTTCTTCTTCTTCTTCTTCTTCTTCTTACCTTTCTGACCTTGCTGTTCTCCAGAGACCTCCTCGGCCTCCGAGAGTGAGAGCGGGCATCAGAAGCAGGTGAAGGCGGACACAGCCGTCAAGGCCGCACCGCACCCTGTGCGTCGCCACGTCTCCCACCACCACCACCACGGCAAGAAGAACCGAATGACCCGCTGCGGGAAGTGCAAAGGCTGCCAGAAGCTGCAGGACTGCGGGGAGTGCATCAACTGTCTGGATAAGCCAAAGTTTGGTGGGCCGAACACCAAGAAGCAATGCTGCGTGTGAGTGTGCCCGCGGGGGTCCCCTGCCTCTGACCCAGACGCCCCGCCCGTCAGCTTAACTCTTCTGTGTTCTTGGGGAGCTGAAAGACTGGACTGCAGAGTGCCCTTCTCCGCCTGCTGGTTTTGGCCATGACTGTGAGGAGTCTGGTGCTCCGTGGTTGTAAGCTCATGTGTTTGTTTTTGGGTGCAGAATCTGGCACCCTGAATATCTCAGCATTCACTTTTCAAAAAGACAGACCTCCAGCCCTTAAGTCTGGGAAGGCACGCTTGCTTATATAGAGACATTGACTCCTATTTAGTTTTAGTTGTTTACTACGGTCTTTAGACCAGCATACAATTCAGTCAAACATAAAATACAATAATTTTTTTAAAAAATTGAGTTTAAGAGCTTTTAAGGTGCAATTCCCGTAATTTGAAAATTAATGCGCAGAATTTAGCAAACTTGACCTGTAATCTTAGAATTATTATCAGATAAAAACCAACAAAGCCTTGCTTTATTTGTGTCTACATAGCCGGGGATCATATCAGGTAACGGAGTAATAATTTCAAGATGTATCTCCCTGTGGAGTGGACAGCTAAAGAACATGTGCTGTACAGACTCAGCCTCCCCAAGGGAACAAGAGCATAACCTTTCTGGTTAGGGGATTTTATTATACCTGCCCTCAATAACTATCGTAGAAGGGAGAGCAAAACACCTAGCTAGAGTAAACACCCTCCTAAAACTATTCGCTTCCACTGAGGCCAGACACGTTGCCGGCTCAGTATTCTGCCTGTGCCGCAGATTTCTGTCTCTCCAGGGAGCTTAGAGTGAATCTCCCCACGCTTGTTTTATTCTCACAACAGCTTTGTGAGGTAGACTTATTCAGGACTATTTTGGGGCAGGGACGCACAGGAACGGAGTTCTGGCTGGCTCCCGAGTTGGCCACGCCCAGCAGGAACTCATTAGCATAATAGGCCACACCCAGCAGCAGAAACTCATTAGGATTGGCTACATTAGGGGTGTGTGGCCTAACATGCAAAGGAGTTCCTGCTACAAAAAACAACAAATAAGGTAAACAGAATAAGAAGCAAAAGGTGGGTGTGGCTAGATGGCCACACTTCTGGTAACATGGGGTGTGGCCTAATATGCAAATGCGTTCCTGCTGTTGGGTGTGGCCTATTATGCTAATGAGTTCCTGCTGGGGTTTTTTTTACAAAAAAAGCCCTGGACTTATTCGAGAGAGAATGACTGGCCTGAGGACACCTGAGGGGTTCACGGCTGAGTGAGGGGTTTGAACCCTAGTTTTTACTCCTATCTTTCCACTTCACTGGGCAAAGCTTATTTATTTACGTGTGTATTAAAATATTGGTACCCCACCTTTCTTTTTGGCTCGAGTTTGTCGCCTTTCGCCTAAGTTTCGCCTAAGTTTGGAGGATGATTGGGTCTACCCCAGTGTCTGTCGATGCTGCACTGCTTTTTGGTGGGAAGTGCATTCGAAGCCCCGTCCGCTGTCCGGCACAACTTTGTTGTTGTTGCCGTCAAGTCACAGCTTACTTATGGCGACCCCGTCAGGTTTTCAAGGCAAGAGACATTCAGAGGTGGTTTTGCGTTTCCTGCCTCCACATCATGACCCTGGTATTCCTTGGAGGTCTCCCATCCAAATACTAGCCAGGGCTGACCCCGCTTAACTTCTGAGATCTGATGCTACCCAGGTCAGCTAGTCGTGTGTAAATACCTTTCAAAAGCGGGTTAAAGATTGGATCAGGACTGTCACTCACTGAGGCCGTAACAGCGGCATTCATTCCACAGAGGGAGAAATGAAGGTCAAGGGGGGGGCCCCAAGCCCTTCATTGGCTCAATTAGTGTTTAAAATACCAGGCCCAAATGAGCAAGCCCAAATGCAATCATGGTAAGCGCTCAACATGAGCAGCTCTGTTATGCCAACCTGTTGCCCTTTCTGTAATTTTTAAATTTATTTAGCTCAGGGGTCCCCAGCCTGTTAGAGCCTGTGGGCTGATTTGGAATTTTGAGAGGAGGTGGTGAGTGCCACCCCAAAATGGCTGCCACAGGAAGCGGAGCCAGACCCAAAATGGCTGCCACGGGTGGTGGAACCAAACCCAAAATGGCTGCCACAGGAGGTGGAACCAAACCCAAAATGGCTGCCACAGGAGGTGGAACCAAACCCAAAATGGCTGCCACGGGAGATGGAACCAAACCCAAAATGGCTGCCACAGGAGGAGGTGGAACCAAACCCAAAATGGCTGTCGCAGGAGGCTAAGCTGAATCAATACCTCCCTCCTCATACTTTGCGGAGAGAAGGAAAGCTTGAAAGGGAACTAGAACCACACACTGACTAAGGAAAGCCCAGGTGCTTATTAAGCCTCCATTGGAAAAAGAAAAAGGCCTGCCTTACAGTGGTCCCACCCACATTCTAGAAAGCGTGGCAGGCACCATGGCATCCACAGGCACCATGTTGGGGGACCCTGATGTAGATATTTCCCCCGGCATTTCTTCCCAGTGTAGACCCAGAGTGGATAACGTTATTCTCATCCTTACGACAACCCTGTGAAGAAGGTCAGGCTGAGAGTGTGTGAACAGCCCAAGATCACCCGAGGGAGCTTCCATTGCAGAGGGGGGATTGGAGCCTGTGTCTCCCAGATCCCAGTCCAACCACTGTACTGGATGTCCTTTTTTAAAAGATAATTTTTATTTCGAAAAGAAATCTACAGTACAGTGTTTTAGGTCACATTTTTGAAACAACTTACCCTCAACAAAAGAAATTATAAACAATTCCCCCTACCCCCGTCAAGTCGCAGCCAACTTACGGTGACTCTGTAGGCAGTGTTCCCTCTAAGCTGCGTTTGTGAGCAGCCGCTCATTAACACAGGAAGCCCCGCTCAGCAGCAGTGTGGAGCCCCACAGGGTCTTGCATTGCCCATTTGAAGATGACAGAGGTTATATTCTGCTCAGGATGTGAGCTGCTCTGCTCAGCGGGGGGGTGGGGAATTAGAGGGAACATTGCCGGCAGGGGTTTCTGGGCAAGAGACATTGCCTGCCTCTGCTTAGCAATCCTGGATTTCCTCGGTCTCCCATCCAAATGCTGACCAAGGCCGACCCCGCGTAGCTTCTGAGCTCGGACAGTGTTCTGCTAGCCTCAGCCTTCCAGGTCAGCGTGACGATATTACAAAGTTTAAGTTCATCGATATAATAGTTAATTAACAATCAGCCTTGACCATTTATGCATTCCCATATAGCTGTATGTCTTTAGTTTTCCCCCAGTTGTCCCTAGGTGCTAAAGTGACATATGATCCAAATTTGGCCCCCCGTCAGCCACCTGCAGGATTATTTATCAGCACTCCTTAGCAGAACCATTTTGGTCTAGCCAGCCACTCCCTCCATGCATTGCCACCCATGTGTTTCTTGAAGCATCCCTTTGTCTTCCAAGACAGGCAACTAGCCTGGTGTGGATCTTTCAGTCTGGGCTTAGCTGGGAAGGCAGGCGGCTTCTCCTCCCGGTGCCAGTCTAGCTGCTGGCCTCAGCTCTCCATTGCACGGCTGGGACAGAGCTCCGCTGTGCGGCCTGCGTGTCCGCAGCTAATCCCAGCAGGAGGATCTGCTTGGTTTCCTTCTGCTAAATGCATGGGCAGCCCAGAACAAAGGAGCCAAGTAAATTGAGATGTCTAAGGCGGCAGAGATAGAAAAGGCAGGGAATTGTACCCACCACGGAGATCGAACTTGAAGCCATGCCTTAGCTCGAGCCTTGAGCAGATTGAAGAGATGAGGAATGGGGCTCTCATACCTTCAGGAGCTGTGCAAGTGAAGGAATTTAGGCAGGTGCAGCTTTTGGACGCAGGGGTGTCAACGTGCCCTCTAAGCTGTGGAGTCCTGTGCGCAAAAATTCTACTTTGTGAGCTGCTGGTATTAAAGTTGTGAGCGAGCAATTTGGCTCCTTCCTGAGCGAAGACAAAAATGTCTGAGCTGGAGGCTAAAAAACTGTGAGCTAGCTCGCACTAACTCAGCTTAGAGGGAACACTGGGGGTGAAGAAAGCAGGTCATCTCGTTCACCATAATTCATCATACCTGTCATGCTTAGATACTCGAAACAAAGTGAATGCTGAGATATTTAGGGGTCCCGAGATCTGTACAGGGTGTCTGTGTGTGCACCTTGTGTTCCTTTGTGGGGTTTTGGCAAACAGGTTTTCCTCTGTTGCTCTGGAGAAGATTGGCCCTCCGGTTTCCCTTCCTCTAGACCAGGCCCTCCCCTCCACTCGGGAATGCTTTATTGCCTTGGCTGGAGGCCATGAATCAGAGCTCCCTCCCCTAGCTTACTCCCTGGGCTGAAGATTCGGCTTTTCCGACTGCTGCTTCCCTGGTCTGATGATGTTTATCTGGCTAACCGGCAGGTATCGGAAATGCGACAAGATAGAAGCGCGGCGGGTGGAGCGGCTGTCGAAGAAAGGTAATGACTGGGTGGCTGTGGACGGAGGGGTGGTGGTGGCTGTCCGGTGATGCATTCTCGTTTTGGTTTAGTTTCCTCCGCTGTGTGGCTTTTCGGTCAAGGGTGTTACTTATCTCTTTACACCTGTGTGTAACCCTGTTGTGTCTGGTCCCGCACGTTCCACAGGGTTGGAATTCCGCCTTCTTTGCCCAAACTTTAATCGCAAATCACGATTGCAGTGTTCTGTTCAAATGGATTGTACGTTATGTTGGTGATTATATTGCGTTATAGTGAGGGAGGGGCTGTGGCTCAGCGGCAGAGCCTCTGCTTGGCATGCAGAAGGTCCCAAGTTCAATCCTCGCCATCTTCACTTAAAAGAACCAGGCAGTGGGTGAATTGAAAGGCTCTGTCCGAGACTCTGAAGGAACCTGCTGCCAGTCACAGCAGACAGTGCTGACCTTGATGGACCAGGGGTCTGATTCAGTGTAAGGCGGCTTCGTGTGGTCATGTGGTTATATTCTGAAAATTACACGCATTTACGTGTATTGTGTTGTTACGCAGCCCTTTTTAAGGCGGGAAATGGAGCTTGCGGTGCTTGCATTGATGGGAATCTTGCTCCCCTACGTTTTAAATATTGCTTCTGTTGTGAGAATCAGTCGTCCCTAATTGCCTACGTAGTCAGGTTGTTGCCTGCAAACACAGTTTCAGGATACTTTCTTTCATGGCTTACGAGAGCAAAGCATGTGCTCTTAAGTGACCTTTGAAATTACTAGCTAGGGTTGAGTCCAGGAGCATCTTAATTTGTGTAGTGGTTAAGTGCGTGGACTCTAATCTGGGAGAACCGGGTTTGATTCCCCACTCGTCCACTTGCAGCTGCTGGATGACCTTGGGCAAGCCATAGTTCTGTCAGAGCTGTTCTCTCAAGGGCTGTTCTGAAAAGAGCTCTCTCAGCCCATCTACCTCACAGGGTGTCTGTTGTGGGGAGGGGAAGGGAAGGGCGTTTGTAAGCCGCTCTGAGACGCCAAGTGAAGGGTGGGGTATAAATCCAATCTCCCCCTCCTCCTCCTCCTCCTCCTCCTTCAAGACCGACCAGATTTTGGGGGGCTATAAGCTTCGGAGAGTCAAAGCTCTCTCCGTCAGGATGATGAAGGGAACTTTGCCTCTCAGAGCTCATACCCCAAGAAATCTGGTTGGTCTCTAAAATGCTCTTGGCCTTCCTGGTTACCCTCTGAAACTAGCTTGAAATTCCCGGGATTCTGTGCAGAACAAGTTTTGTGTAAGTAGCTTCATTCTCTGTGGTGGGGCACGGAGGCAAATATGCTAGAATTCCAGGTGGCACTGGCGACCTCTCTGTAAGGCTGCAGCCATTTTGTGTGCTCGCTCTCTCTCTCTCTCTGCTTGGATCAGAGCCATTGTCCTTGTTCCAGCCCGCAGCAAGGAACCGGTGCCAGAGGACTGTCGAGTGTCCTTCTGCCGAGCCCTCTAATGCAGTTTGCTTCACAAGTATCTGAGCAGCCCGCGTGCGCATCTTTGGTCTGTTCTGTGCAGATTGGTGGTAACCGGGCTGTCATTGACTTGCTGCTATAGGGAAGCAGTCCTAAATGAGTCCACTCAGAACAGAATTGCATTTTATTCAGGGGGGCTTTCTCCCAGGAAAGCATTCTTAAGGTGGCATTGTTAATCCCTGTTCTCGTTACTGTACTCGCTTGCAGATCCTGTGGTTCGTTCGGTTTGTTTAGATTTGGGCCTGTCTGAGCGGCTCAGGGGAGGAAGAGGAAGAGTGCTTGTAGAGAAGCAGAGCTCTGAAGAAGGTCCTTTTAAATGAAAAGGGGGAAAGGTTTTAGATTGACCGCCTTTCGGCTTCTGGCCTGGAACTCTCAGTCTGGGGCAGGTGATGCACTCTATTCTTGTTGCTGGAGGGGGCAGCAGTGGGAGGGCTTCTAGTGTCCTGGCCCCACTGCTGGACCTCCTGATGGCACCTGGTATATTTTGGCCGCTGTGTGACAGAGTGTTGGACTAGATGGGCCATTGGCCTGATTCAACATTGGCTTCTCTTATGTTCTTATGTTCTTAACTGCAGTGTTAACTGTATAGGGTTGCCAACCCCCAGGTGCCGCCAGGGGATCTCCAGGAATTCTAGCTGTTCTCCCGATGACAAAAGATCAGAATACAGATCTCCTGATTACAGGGGTCAGTTCCCCTGGAGAAAACGGCTACTTTGGAGGGTGGACTCTATGGCCTGATGCCCTGCTGTGAGGGCCCTTCCCAATCCCCAAAATCTCCAGGAATTTCCTAACCCGAAACTGGCAACTCTGTGTTTGTAAACAGTTTCAGTTTTGCTTCTTGATTTCCTGGTTCTTGAATGGACACCGGTTGGCTTATTGAACAGTTGTGTGGCACCACTGTTTATGGGATCCCAGATTACTAGGTATTTGTGACGTCTCCACAGGTTTTGGCCCATTGAGACTGAGCTGAGCCTTTCCTCTTGGTTGGCCAGTCCTTTCATTCTGTGCTGAGGAAATTCTGCTCATCCCTTTTCTTTTGTGTGTAAGAGGGATGGCTCGCTCACTAGGAGAACTAGGCGTTCGCCTAGAGCACGCCAGCCCTTAGGGGTCCCAAACTGCATCTGTCCCCCCCGCCAAAAGCCCCCCCCCCAGCAGGGGGACATTCCCGGGCTCTTCTCCCCACTCCTCTTGCAGCAGTCTGCCCGGGGGGGGGTTGAACAGGGTCTCCGGGGGGGCGGAGCCAAGCCAGCTCTCGTGAAGGTGGCCAGGCTGAGTAAGTGGCCACTGGGCAGGAGGGAAGACAGCGGCCCGGCAGGGCTTCCGGTGCCGCCCCAGTTCTTCTGGCAGTGGCAAGTGTCTTTCCAGACACAGTGACCCAAGGAGGCAGAGGCAGTTGGCGTTCTCCGCAAGGGAAGGCCTCCTGGAGCAGGGCGCCTCCGTTCCTGCTGTCGCGGGGTGCTGGGGAGGGGAGGTGTCTCTGGGCACCACCAGGGCGGGCAGCTTGCGGGGGGAGGTGAAGGAAAGCAGCCCGGGCTCTGAGGAGCTGCGAAGTGGGGCGTGTAATTGGCGGGGTGTCGCCTCTGGAGCCAAGCCGGGCAGGGTGGATGGGGGGGTTGGCAATAAATTAGAAGCCACTTAGGATCAATGGCCAGGGCTGTCGTTCAGCGGTTCCCCAGCCCCTCCCCAGCCTGGGCGATTGGTAGCCCTCGGGGCCAGGGGCTGGCAGGGGAGGGGCCATTTGAGGTGCGGGGCAGCAACGGCGGCGCTTCATTGCTGCTCCCTGACCCAGCGCAGAGCCTTAGAGGCTCGGGCTTCATTAAGCGACGGGGTGCCCCAGAGGCACTGGGGCGGCAGCGGCAGGCCCTGCTTGGCTGGCACCGGGGCGGGGCGGGTGGGCAACAATGCTCGTCTCCCCCACCCAGACGCCAGATGCCGCCTCTGCTCCGCTGGCTCCAGGTGTAGGGAGAATGGGGGGGGGGAGGAGGCTGCTATAAAGATGGTGAAGGAGGAAGTTAAACTGGGGAGAGGCGAAAAGTCAGCCCTGTCTCCCAGGGAGAGGAGGCAGCCCAGCCAAACCCCCCCCCCCCCGATTTTTCTGAGATCGTCCCCACCACATTGACTGTTCTTCCCGGGAGCAGCCTGGAGGTTGGCAACCCTGTAATTGGTGGGCGCACGGGGGGGGGTGCCAGAAGGTAGCCTCGCCTAGGGTACAGGAAAACTTTGAGCCGGCCCTGTGTAAGGAACTCTGGTTCCTGCTGGGTTTAAAACACTGATCCCACTGAGTATTAGTTTTCCATTTGGGAGGAGGGTAGCTACTCTGAATCCTGGATATAGCTGTTGCTGTATCTAAGGCCCAGGTCATACGGGCCAGAAAATGCGGGGGAGAGGCGTGGCAGTTCGACCCGGAACTAAATAAGGCGTGGTAGCCCGATCACACGGGCCACCGGGTTGCCACACTCCAGCTCTGCGCCCCATTCACACCGCGCTGCTGCAGCACAGCAAAAAAGCAGCGAAGTGCACATGCGCCATTGGGGGGGGCACTGTCGGTGTCTTGTGTGTGCGCATGTGCTGATCAGTGTTGGTGCGCATCCCATGGACACTTACAACATCCGGAAACCCTGGGGACATGGGCGGGCGTCGGAAGCCACAGGATACTGGCGCTCCCGCGATCAGACGCCAGCCTTTGCCCCGGGGTTTCTGGAAACTAGTACTGCCGACCTACTAGTTTTTTACTCCGTGTTTTCCACAGGAAGCTGTGGGTTGGCCATGGGAGCACTACGCCTCCCAGATGTGCTCGTATGATCGCGCACGGAAAGTCCGCAGGGCTCCCGTGCCTTCAGGGGGGCAAATGCTCAGTGTGAACGGGGCCTAAGTTGACTTTCCCTTGTGTGGTTGTCAGAAGCGGCAAAACCAGGCCACTCACAGACGGGGGTGGGTGGGGAGCTTCTATGTACTTGCACTCTCCAGATTTGCACACAAAAAAATATGGCCTTGTAAAATTAACCCCAAAGGAAAAATAGCCTCCCCCAAAGACCTGGTACGGACTAAAAATGGCCTGGAACGGACATACCGGTGGTGAGGTCAGAGGAGGGTTGGTTAAAGGGAGGCAGTAGAAATCAGTTTGTTTAAGCACGTACAGAGTTTTGGAGGGTTTAGATTTCGGTGGGGGTTTATTTCCAAGTCGTCATCCCCCCACACACCATTCTTCACAGACATTGCATCCTGCCCTTCTTTGGAGTGGTGTACGTGGGTTTCCCTTTTCCTTGGACCCTGGTCCCTCCAGAGTTTTAGCAATGGAGGTAACTAAAGAGAATTTAGACAGGCTGCCCCGCTGAGACAGGAGGTGCTGCAGGGATTAGGGACGCTTGGAAAGGTAGTTTTGTGTATTGTGTTTTGGCGCCCACCCCTTATGGCTTGGATCTGTATTTTCCAACCGCTAGGGTTCTGGATTGCTTTTATATCCATTCCCAAGATGAATAAAAGACGATTCCTTACCTTTTTTCCTTTTGCTTTATCAAATGAGGGAGTGATAACAAATTAAGGTTGCCAACCTCTAGGTCAGGCCTGGAGACCTCCCAGAATTACCCCTGCTCTCCAGATTAGAGATCAGTTTTGCGGGGGAAAGGTGGCCTCGGGGGCATTGTACCCCTTCCCCAAACCTTGCTCTCTCCAGGCCCCACCCCCAAATCCCCAGGAATTTCCCAACTTGCCGCTGTATCAACCCTACAACAAATAGTAATCGAAACGACAGCCCCACGGGCAAGTCACCCTTGCTGAATTTCAATCTTCCAAAGTGACCCTCAGAAACAAGCCGTTGGGATCGATAAAGCTTCTGTTTAAAATTCTCTGCACTTCTTTGCACATTGTGGAGGGAAACCCAGCCACCCTCGACTCTGGTATGGATCATTCAAGTTAATGCCAGATCCTCCTTTGGAGGTTTTCGAACAGAGGCCGGGTGGCCATCTGACAGCAATGCTGATTCTGTGGACTTAGGCAGATCATGAGAGGGAGGGCAGGAAGGGCTGCACCAGTGCTGAGTTCTTGTGGCCCTTTCTTACACACCCAGGGAAATGCTGATTGCCACTTTGGGGTCAGGAAGCAATTATTCTCCAGGTCAATTTGGCTGGAGATCCTGGAGGGTTTTTGTCGTCTTCTGGGCGGGGAACAGGAGTCACTGGGTGTGTGTGTTGGGGGGGGGAGTATTTGTGAATTTCCTGCATTGTGCAGGGGGTTGGACTAGATGACCCTGGAGGTCCCTTCCAACTCTATGATCCTTTGCAACCCACTACTTGAACACGTACCTTCTGTTGCTGCCAGGAGCGATCTGGTCACCAGAGTTGGGTGCTGCAGGTCCTGCCCTGTCTCTTCCTCTTGAGTATTGGAGCGGGGGGAGGAAGCTGTCATTTGGACTGGGAAGGGGCTGAGTTTTTGAGAGGTGCACGGGGAGCAGAGGGTGGCCTCTGCTGGGTGGGACCCTTGCTGGCCCAGAGGGTCTCCAGCTCCAGGTTGGGATATTTCTGGGGATTTGGGGGTGGAGCCCGGGGAGAGCGGGGCTTAGGGAGGGACCTCAGTGGGGTATAATGCCACAGAGTCCATCCTCCAGCGCAGCTGTTTCCTTCTGGGGGAACTGAACTCTGTAGTCTGAAGATAAAGTTGTGATTCCAGGAGATCTCCAGGTTCCACCTGGAGGTTGGCATGCCTTACCGGCCAAGGAGCCGGGCAGGCTGCAGGGTTAGTGAAATCTCACAGGTTGCGGTCTCTGTGAGGATGCATTGGGGAGTGGGAGGGGAGGGGCTCTCTCTACCTGGAAGGGGGGGAGAGGAAAAGGCCGTGAGTCAGGAAGGGGCGGGGCCGGCTTCTTCAGGGGGAAGCCATTACGACCTGAGGGGGTCGCACAGAGCAGAGCCATGCCCTGGCCCTGGGTCCTTGTGAAGAAAATAAAAATGGCCTGGCTGGGCTGCAGACTGAAGAAGCACTGATAATGTGAGCAGATACATATGGAGGGGAGGGGGAGATTGTGGGGGGGCTATGAAGCAAAGGGGAAGGGGGTGGGCTGGTGGGTGCTTGGGTCTGCTCTGGAGGAGAATGTAGCTGCCCTGGAAGAAAGCCTTCAGCCTCCTGGGTCCAGGGGGTGGATATGAGGGAGGGAGCGGGGTAGGAGCAAGTCTGGGGGTTGCCTGCCTCTCTGGGTCTCCTTATTAGGAGCCCCCTTCAACCTCTGAGTCTCTTTATTAGGAGCCCCTTCAGCCTCCGAGTCTCTTTATTAGGAGCCCCTTCAGCCTCTGAGTCTCTTTATTAGGAGCCCCCTTCAACCTCTGAGTCTCTTTATTAGGAGCCCCCTTCAGCCTCCGAGTCTCTTTATTAGGAGCCCCCTTCAGCCTCTGAGTCTCTTTCTTCCCCTTCCCTTTGCTGCATTTGCAGTTATGTTTTGGGGGAAGGACTCTCCTTATCACACACATGCACACAAAGAAGGGTTCTATGTTCAGTTTGTGTGTGCTAATATCGGCTGCTGATCCAGCTTGAGGAGAAGGGAGGAGTGGTTGAAAGGAAAGCGTCTGGGGGGGCAACTCACTCACGTGGCAAAGTTCTGCCCTTGGGTGCCACGTGGCCCCGGAAGCGTGTTTGCTTTTTAGCGTGGTGTGCGACGGGGGAATGAGAGTCAGTAGTGGAAACACTCATGCTGGGTCTAACATCCCCCCTCCCCTTTCCCTTCCCCTCTTCTCCCACTCCCAAGCACTGTTGCTTAATCTCCTTTGTATTGGAAATTAGTTTTGCCAGGAGGACCCGGCTTCCCTATTGAGAGAGGCAGGTGGGCCCCAGACAGGGCCATTAGGCTCAGAAGGGGAGGGAGGTGTGTTTCCAGTCAAGGGCAAAGATGCATCTCAGGCCACAGGGGGAGAAGGCGGACTTAAGGTTTCATTGCAGGTGTAATTCTGGGCGGATCAGCCCATTCTGCTTGGAGCACCAGGTAGCCAAGCAAAGTTTAAAAAAAAAGAAAATCCAGATCCGCTTGTGCTGGCCAAACGTGCCTTTGGATCTCTCGCCTTCTGCCTTTCGAGATAAAAACTAAGCTTGTTGGGAGGGGGCGTGTGTCCATGTTTCTGGTGGAGACGGGCTGAGAGCTTACTCACGCGTGCCCCCCCTCCCCAGGTCGTACGGTAGTGAAGCCCATTGTCCCTTGGGATTCAGAGGATTCTCAGGAGGAGTTCCCAGCCCCTTGGGAGGTCATTCTAGGGGCCACAGAGACGGCCGAGCAAGATTCCCTGCTCCAGCGCAAGTCGGCACGGCGCTGCGTCAAGCAGAGGCCCTCCTATGACATATTTGAGTCCTCCGACTCGGATGCAGAGCCGGTGTCTGGCTCGGCCACGCATCGCCGGAAATCTTCCCGGGACTCAGGTGAGACGCGAGCTTTGAGACTGTTTTGCGTGTGAGGGGGGGGGGGATTTTTTTTTTTTGCAAGTCCCGCCTTCAGGTGAGCCTGTGTGTGACTGCCCTGCATCCGTGCTGTGGCATTGGGGCCAGGTGTGGCTTTCTGGCAAGCACGGCTGCGGTGAATCTCACAGGTTGCATGGTCGCTGCGCTAGGCTTGGATTCAGACTCCTTTGGGAGACAGAGCAGCTGTTCCCGTGACATGAGACAAAAGATCCGCTCCACACCCTCTTGGGGGTTGGTGTCAGCTGGATGGGAAAGAGATGCTTGTTGACCCGTCATTCTCTCCTCCGTTTTCCCCCCAGATCTGCTTCCCATGGACTCTGAGGAGCAGAGTAGACCCCGTAGAACACCTCTCCAGCCGGTGGTGCAGCTGAAGGCCCGGAAGAGGCCAGAGAAGGTGAGGCTGCAGCAAGGGAAGGGTAGGATGCTATCCTAGCAGAGCATTAAGTGGGCCTTCCATACTGCAACTTTATTGTGGCGTATAGGACGTTTTGAAATGGGACAGACCGTACCTGGGACAGAAAAGGATCCATCTGGGGAATTTGATGGTAAAGGGGTCCAAGCCTGCCCTGTGCCCTTCAGCTAGTGATGTGTCTTTGGACAGAGGTTATGGCTTGTTTAACGCCAGAGTCTGAGCAGAATTCCATAGGGAGGCTTTCCTCGAAGGCTTCTGGATGTGATTTCTGGCTGTCCAGGCTTTATTTGGCGGTTCAGTTCTGTCTTAAAATTTTATCTTGCTCTTGCTCCCAGGAGCTCAGGGCTCTGCCCTGTCTATGTCATCCTCACAACATTCCTGTGATGTAGGCAAGGCTTAAGGGACCGACTGGCCCAATTCCGTGCAGTGAACGTCATGGAGTAGTGGGGGATATGAACCTGGGTCTCCATGGTCCATTGTCTGACGATTATACCTGTTCTAGTGAGATTTTTTTAGTTACTGTGGTCAGCATGTTCTGTCTTTCTACGTAGGACTCGCAGGCACAAGGAAAGTAGCATAAGAAGTGCTGTAAATTCAAAAGTTAGGCAGAAATCCCATTTCCTCACCCGATGGACTTGGGAGCTGATGCCCCTTCAGAGGGGAAAGCCACACGTTGCGTCTCCTGCTTTTATGGTCTCATTATATGGAATGTTTTGCAACACCCCCCACCCCTTCTTTCATTTCCCTCTGTCAGGATGTCTCCTCTTCCGGCACCCTCCCGTCTGTCTCCAACGGCTGGAATGGGAAGCAGAAATCTACGGATGGTGTCCACCGGCTCAGAGTGGATTTCAAGGTAAGGGAAGAGTGTCCGGCTGCAAGGCAGCCTCTGGAAACACCCTGACATTTAGCCCCAAATAAGCTCTTCAGAAACTGGCAGGCAACTGAAACGTGTCTCCCCACCCCCACCCCATTTTGGAAACAAACAAACCCAACCACAAATACAAATCCTCTTAAATCCAGCTTGGTGCTACGGTTGCCAACCCCCAGGTGGTAGCTGGAGATCTGCTGTTACAACTGATCTCCAGGTGACAGAGATCAGTTCACCTGGAGAAAGTGACTGCTTTGGAAGGTGGACTCCGTGGCATTATACCCCATTGAAGTCCCTCCCCTCCCCAAACGCCACCTGCCTCAGACTCTACCCCGAAATTTCCAGGTATTTTCCAGTCTGGATCTGGCAACCCTACTCAGGACCATCCCCCTCTTCTAACTCATGTTAACAGTGAGATTCTGCCTTGTCTCCCTGCCCCCCCTTGACAAATCAACCAAGAAAAAATTGTCCAAGTTGATAGGCTTCATTTGGAATTTATACCAGGCAATTTGTCCATCTTCGGTGTGTTCGTAAAAATATTTTGGTCCAAAGGTGGCAGTTGGTAATGGGGGTGGGGGGAGTAGAGAAATATGGGGGGGCAGGCTGTAAGAGGAATATGCATTCCTACCTCCTGTATATTCTGCGCGAAGGATCTGCTTGCAGAAGCCAAGGAGGACACCAGAAGGTGGCTTCAGAAGGGGCACATTGCAGTCAGCCAAGGAGAGGCAATGGCTTTAGCATGGACATTGTAAGCGTCTTGTCTACAATTCTGGGGACCTCTCCTGCATTCAGGGATCCTGCACAAACCTGCGCTGGGCGCCATCTACTCCCCTCCTCTCCCTTTCCTCAATCAAAGTCTAGCTCATAACTGTCTCTTCTCTAGTGGGAAAGGGAGCAGTTCGGGAAAAGCCCCCCCCCCCCCCTTGGGGTAATGTTGATGAATTACCCTGTGTTATTTGCCAGTTCCTGTTGCGTGCAGCTTGGCTTTCTTGTACGAGTGACCTCAGGCTATTTGTTCTGTGAAGTCTTTTCCCTTCTGCCTCTGTCCGTGACATGTTAATGTGGGTTCTGGCGGGGGTGGGCACAGCAGAGGGGTGTGTGGGGTCCTCCCTTTGGAATTGAGGAGTGGGCTAGATCACCCGGGTCCCCCAGTGCCAAGCTGGGCTTCAAATCTGCTGAGAGCACGGCGTCCGGGAGAGTTTGCAATCCACCAAGCCTCCAGACAGGCAGTGTTTCCGCCTCACACTGGGTGCTGCCTTTTGGAAACTTCTCTTTGAGCTGTGAAGCACCAGAGTTCACCCCCTGCAATCAGGCTGGGCACTGAGCTCAGTGTGACATCAGTCTAGGCCCCACCACTCCCTCTTAATTCTTATTTGCTTCATTTACACCTCACTGTTCTCCCCATTTACACCCCACTGTTCTCCCCAAGGAGCTTACGTTATTCTACATTTTATCCTCACAACAATCCTACAAGGTAGGTTAGATTGAGTGTGTGTGGCTGGCCCAAGGGTGATCCAGCAAGCGTCCATGGCAGAGTGAGGTTTCAAACCTGGGTCTCCCAGTTCCTAATCTGGTGCTCTAGCCACGACACCATGTCAGCTCTCCAGGAGGCAGGGTCATGGGCAATGCTCCCTCTAAGCTATGGAGTCTTGTGAGCAAAAATTCTACTTGGTTAGCTACTGACATTAAAAGCCGTGAGTGAACAGTTTGGCTACTGCACAAATTAGTTTGCTCTGGAGCTACCCTTCCTGGGCTAAGACAAAAATGTGTGAGCTGGAGGCTAAAAAACTGTGAGCTAGCTCACACTAACTCCGCTTAGAGGGAACTCTGGTCACGGGGAGTGCAGCTACCAAGGCCAGCCAGGCTGTGCAGACTTGCAGCCCCTCGGTCCCTTCTAGCTCAGCAAACAACTCGATGCTGTTAGTGCCAAGTCCGCCTTCACAGTGGCCCTTCCTGCCTGGGTGTCTTGTAGGAGGACTGCGACCTGGAGAACGTGTGGCTGATGGGCGGCCTCAGCATCCTCACCTCTGTGCCCGTCTCCACGCAGTTGGTGTGCCTCCTTTGTGCCAGCAAGGGCTTCCATCAGGTGCGTCTTAGGGATGGTCGGGGGGGGCAAGGGTGCCTGGGACTGGGTACCTGGGTTGGGGTTGGGCGAGGGTAGAGCGGGCTGGGGCTCCCACTCGGGGGGGGGGGCTGGCTTTGTCTGTATAAAGGGGTGGTGGAAGTAGAAGGTAGAAGAGGAGGCTTCAAACGATCAAGGCAGAAATCTGCAGCCTTTGGCAGTTAAAAAGCCAAACTGTGTCAAAATCCAGTGCAAAACATTCAATAGAAGGAAAACCCATTTACATAACTGGAAACAGACAGGAGAACAAAGTTTGAGTCCAGTGGCACCTTTAAGACCAACGAGCTTTAATTCTGGGTAGAACCTTTTGTGCGCGTGCGCCCGGAAGCTTAATACTCAAAATAAAACTTTGCTGGTCTTAAAGGTGGCACTAGACTCAAAGTTTGTTCCCTTGTCTGTTTCCAGTTACGTAAATGGGCTTTTCTTTCTGTTGCCTCAGATCCACACGGCTACCCACCTGGAAACAGACAACTTTACTGATGATGGACATGTTGATTAATAATCTATAAAGTGTCTGCACCGGCATAAAAATTACATAGCAGAACCCCAGGCTCGGCATGCTAAACCGAGTAGGTCTAGACCATAGCCCCTAACAATTTATCCCAGTAGCCTTTGGGAATCATTTACTCTGTTGTCTGTGTAGAAAAGCGCTCTTGAATAATCCACTTTGCGTAGCTTGTGGGAAGCCAGGAAAGCAAGCGCCTTCCTGAGCTCCTCAGGCGGGGGCCGTTCCCTGAGGCGGGGGCCACAACAGAGCAGGCCTGTGTGGGGGGAGTTGTTGGTTTTGCCCGTTTGCGGGATGGCTGGAACTCGGGTCCTGCTATGTGATTTTTGGCATCATTTAATATACCCGGTGAAGACTTCTGCTTCGCCTCGGTTCTGTCTGTAGGTTTCCGATCGGTTCTACAGCCCTAATCCTACTGCCTTGTTTATTGAATACCCCATCCTGTTGACTGTGGCGACTCACTCTGTGTAAATCCGCCTTGAGTCCAAGTGGGAAAGGTGGACTACAGATGATGTAAATGAATAAAAATTTGGACATGGTTCACCCTTGGATACCTGGCAGCCCTTGCTCCCTCTAAGCTGTCTAGGAGTGCTGTGAGCAAAAACTCTACTTTGTAAGCCACTGGCATCAAAGTTGTGAGTGAGCGATTTGGCTACGGCATAAATTAGTTTGCTCTGGAGCCATCCTTTCCTGTATGAGCAGGAGGCTAAAAAACTGTGAGCTAGCTCATACTAACTCAGCTTAGAGGGAGCACTGCTAGCAGCTGTTCCCCTCTTTCGGTTCCCTTTCCGCGAAGCCATTAGTCCCACGAAACATCGTTTGCCTGCCATTCCCTTCACATGTTGGCGATTCTCTCATTCCCACCTACCCTCCGGTACACAGTAATGATTCCATTTTCTTCAGTCAGGAGTCATGTTTGACTCCGGACTGAGCTGTATCTGGCTTGCAGACCCCTGTCTTAGCGCAGCCATTTCAGAGCACCTTAGTTATTTATTTATTTATTTATGTGACGTTTAGCCCGCCCTCCCCCGCAGGTGGGCTGAGGGCTCGGCTGGGTACAACACAGCAGTGAGACATATAAAGACGAATACAATTCAAATAAAAATCTAAAACCCCACGATGGCCAGATGGTAGTATATAGGCCATAGGGCACCAGGAGGGCCACTGAGATAATAATTGGGCCTAGCCCCCATCCAATAATAGAAGTTGGTATACTAGTCCCCATAGCTGGATGAGGGGGGCTGGTAGGGGAGGGGAGGCCAGAAATGGTGAGGCAGCCACTGCCTCAACCAGAGGCCTGGTGGAACAGCTCTGCTTTACAGGCCCTGTGGAACTGTAATAAGTCTCTCAGGGTCCTGATAGCAACTGGGAGCATGTTCCACCTAGACAGAGACAGAGCCAAAAACACTCTGGCTCTGGTCTAGGCTAGGCATATGTCTCTCGGGCCAGGGATCTCCAGTAAATGTCGTTCAGCTGAGTGGAAAGCTCTTTGGGAAACGTATCAGTGGATACGACTTGCTTTTGAGAGGGTTTATTCTTATTACTGCTAGCCTTTGTATTCACTGATTTGAGCAGGTGTCTGCTTCATGTGTTCTGCAGCTTGTGTTCTGCCAGGTGTGTTGCGACCCTTTCCACATCTTCTGCCTGGAGGAGGACGAGCAGCCACTGCCCGAGCAGGAGGAGAGCTGGTGTTGCCGCCGCTGCAAATTCTGTCACGTCTGCGGACGCAAAAACAAGGCATCCAAGGCAAGGGGGGGTTAACTTGGTGTGAGTTTTTTGCAGGGTGGCGGTTGGGGCCAGCACCACCAAGGCCATGCACATCCAGTGATTCCAGGAGGGGGCTACTTGGATGCAGAAGTGTTGATAGGATATGTTAGCATTTTTTGCATACAGCCAGGGCTTTTTTTTGTAGAAAAAGCCCAGCAGGAACTCATTAGCATAATAGGCCACACCCAACAGCAGAAACTCATTAGCATATTAGGCCACATCCCTGACAGCGAGTGTTTTTTGAGCGTAGCGCCCATCAAGCAAAGCTGTTGATATGGTCTGGAACCGAATAGACATGAAGGCTGTTTTGAGATTATGAAGACAGATAGGAGGCTGAGATGTGGGCTTGGCGTACAGAATCCGTCCCCTGGATCCCGTCACGTTCCTTGAAAAATCAAGTGGCCGATAGCTTGCTGGAAATGTTATGGGCGGGCAGGCACCGGAGAGGGGCTTCGCCGCCATTCGCAGCGTGTTGCCAGCCGTAGAAACAGCGCTTCTGATGAGGGGTAAACCACTGAGCTACCTCAGAACTCAGTTCTAAACATGTGAAGAAATACATGCAAATTCGTATAATCCAGGCAGGGTCTTTTTTCTTGTTTCAGGAAAAACAAGGCAGCTTGGCATTTGCAAGCCCTCATCGCTGTACTTACTACCAAAACTTGGTGCTAGATTTACTAGGGGGCTTTTGTGTTTTTTTTTTGGGGGGGTGCCCCCTGACGCATACTTCCAAGCTAGTAAGCAAGAGGTTGAGTGATCTCGGAGGGACCTTGCCTCCCCCAAGAAAGCAACTGTTTCTGTGGGTGCTGTTGATGGCAGACTCTGAACTGCTTAGATGGTTTCAGACGATGAGGTTCGGGAAAGTGAACTCTGCATATTGGCAATCTGCTGTAGTCTAAATGACAGGGAAAGAGTTTTAGTGGTATATAAGGAACGGTGGATCTTGGAGCTGCTGGGCATCAGGAGCCTTCCAGTGCTCTGTTTCTGTACCTCTAGGTAGAATAGTGAAGAGAAGGACTTTTTCCAGGGGGGACAGAAATGTTCCCTTTCTTCCCAGGGTCCCCGAGACACTTTTTGTTCAGTGGCTTCTACTCGCGATGCCAAAAGGAGCAGCCTGCTCTGCTTTGCCTAGCGACCCCATCCATGCAGAGCTGCTCTGTTTTAGCTTTCACTGTCTGTCCTCTCTGTATATCTCATGGGGGTTCTCCAGCACCAGTTTATGAATAGGCACCATGCGTATTCATAACTGCCAGGGTTTTTTTTTAATGTCTCTTCCCCCCTTTTGCAGCAACTGCTGGAATGCGAGCGCTGCAGGAACTGCTATCACCTGGCTTGTCTGGGGCCCAACTACCCCACGAAACCTTTCCGTAAGAGGAAAGGCTGGGTAAGTGTTGGCAAGGAGCAGGAACTCCGAGGGTCGTTGACCTAGCTCTGTGGGCTCAGCCATCCCCTTGGTTCAACTGATGACCCACCTCCCTCCCCTCCCTCTTGCCATTCCAGATCTGCTCGGCCTGCATCCGCTGCAAGAGCTGTGGCACCGCTCCTGGGAAGAACTGGGACACCGAGTGGTCTAGCGACTACAGCCTCTGCTCCGCCTGCTCGGTGCTGTACAACAAAGGTGAGGGGCGGAGGGAGTCTAAACTCTGACGGGAAAATTCTCGAGGATCCCGCAAGGGGTTCAAACAGAGGCAGTGGACTTTAGCAGGAAGGAATTTAAGTAGTTCGGACTACGGAGAGATCCTTCCCCAGGCACTTGAGAGTAAGTTCTCCAAGATTCTAACGGACGCACCATGCATTATGTAGTGTCATCTTTCATCGGCAGTTACCATATGATCTATTCAAGATGTATTTACTAGGTTTTCATTATCATTTAAAATGCTTATCAATTACATTTCTTTAGCGCACGTTTCAGCAACTTTACCCTATAAAGAACAGGCAATTACTCAGGGCAGGCATCACCAGGCAGTTGTTTATCTTATGCAGCTGCTGGTGTGACCTTGGGTCAGTCATAAGTTCTCTCAGAGTTGTTCTCTCAAGGGCAGTTCTCGAGAGAGCTCTCTCAGCCCCACCCACCTCACAGGGTGTCTGTTGTGGGGAGGGGAAGGGAAAGGAGATTGTAAGCCACTCTGAGACTCCTTCTTCTCTTCTTACTATTATTATTGAGATCTACTTGAAGCAGCCACACACGTTCTTAATGTAACATCTCCTAAAAGATGCCAGCAGCATTTATGACGTTAGCAGAATTCAGGCAGAGTTCAGGACATCCAAAGGTTTTAAGTTTTAAGGCATGCAAAATGGAGTCGTTTTTGGTTCATTTCTCCATTAACTCAAAAACCTTTTCATGGTTTTTTGGTTGCCGAGGTAAGTCCGCGAGCAGGGGAGGAGGTGTGTTGCTCGGACACCGTCCCCGGTCTATCGCGGCTCGGTGTGCTGAATATTAATCCAGCCCCGGAAGGGGAAAAGGCTACACTGGCGCTCTTTCTCTCCCCGCCCAGGTAATTACTGCCCTATCTGCTTGCACTGCTATGAGGACAATGACTACGAGAGCAAGATGATTCAGTGTGCCAAGTGCGACCACTGGGTTCACGCCAAGTGCGAGGGCCTTTCAGGTTTGTTCCACGGCCAGAGCGAGACGGTCTCGTTGGGGCTGAGTCACTAACCGTTGTCCACCAGTGTGTGTTCTCGGGGTGGTGGCAGGAGGACTTATACTTGGGGAGGAAATCCTGCCTCCATTAAGAGAGGATAATGAATGGTTGATTGCTCAAGCAGCGGTCATGTGCTCAACTTACATGAGCTCGGAGACACTGTTCTCCTCGCACCAAGCCGGGGCTGCATAACCTGTGGCTCTGGAGCCAATGGTGAGTCGGTATGGAATCAAATACAATTCTTCTCGGAAACCAAATAGAATAAGGTATATTGGAGGGATAGGTGGGACGCTAGAAGAACCAGGACACGAAGGCAAAGATCTTTATGGGATTTAGAGGGCTTCTCAGAGATGTTTTCCAGAAAGGGAAGCAGTGGAGGAGAACAGTTGCCAAGGACTCAGGTGCAAGCCATGCACAGATTTATGGCAACACGCTAAAACCATCGTGCAGGTTTATGCTGTGTACAGTTATGATTTCTTGTGAGCCCTGGCGCGTGCCACTTCCTAATAAAGGACTCACACCAACCAGTGTTTGGGTCACAGGTATTTGATGGATTTATTAAGTTATCAGTAATGAGCTGAGTTTTTTTGACACATCGGTGTTGTTATACCGGCTCTTTATTAATCATATGCTCTGCACTTTGGCACAGTTTGGCTCTTGAATTGTCCAAGGCCACCTGTCAATGTGTCGGCCTAGTTTACTGACACCGGTGCGCCGCACAGTGAGCTTGAGGTGCCTGTGTGTGCCTTCGGGCTCAGCCCGTCCTGTCCCCTTTCTCTTCTCCAGACGAGGGCTATGAGATCTTGTCCAACCTACCCGAGAGTGTCGTCTACTCCTGCCGCCCCTGCTGTGGCAGCGACAAGGCCAAGTGGCGGGAGGTCCTCGGCTCGGAGTTGCGCAAGGGCCTCCGGCAGGTGCTGCAGGGCCTGCTGAGCTCTAAGTACGCCGCTCCTCTGCTGCAGTGTGCCCAGGTATGCGACGGTCCAGGCTCTCAGGTCGCCTGGTGTTCTATTCTCTCTGTCTCTCTTCGCTGTCAAGGTTTTGGTAAGGTAAAGGTAAAGGTTCCCTTGCTCGAAAGCCAGTTGAATCCGACTCTAGGGTTGCGGTGCTCATCTCCATTTCCAAGCCAAAGAGCCAGCGCTGTCCGAAGACGTTTCCATGGTCATGTGGCCGGCATGACTAAACACGAAGGTGCACAGAACGCTGTTACCTTCCCACCGAAGTGGTACCTATTTATCTACTTGCAATTTCTTGCTTTCGAACTGCTAGGTTGGCAGGAGCTGGAACTAGAGACGGGAGCTCACTCTGTCATGCGGCACTCTCGGGTCTCGAACTGCTGAACTACTGACCTTCCACAGCCTGCAGTTCAGCGTCTTAACCACTTGAGCCACCGCAGCTCCCTAAGGTTTTGGTAGTCAGATCTAATAGCAATGCTGGCTGTGAAGGGACGTGGTTTTTGCCCCAGGGCAGCCACTGGAGAACAAGTTCCTTGGCGCAAAAGGCGGGCCACACGACACCAAGGACCAGAGTGGAGTTCTCTCATGCAGGGCATTTGTTGGGCATCGGGCTCTTTCAGGCAGACACTCTTTTCCCCTTTGTTTTGAGGAGGAGTTTGGCTCGTGGATGTAAACCAGGCCTGAACATAAGGAACCATTTTTTTAAAAAATATATATATATTATTTTCTCAAGGGAAACAAAAAATGGGATGCAGAAGGGAAAAAGGGGAGGGGAAAATAATAGATTCCACAAATTTGTTTAAATATTATGAATTGTTACATACGACGAGTAAAATGAAATATATTACCAAATGCATTACATAATTCAAATATAGAAACAATAAAGCATCAAATTTGCAGAATTTGGGGTTAAATTCTCTCTTTAAGGAATAAACAAAAACTCTCCTAAAATTAGTAATCGTCTATTAACGATAAAAGAAAATACATCTTTGACAGTTGAACAAATTTCTATACTAAAAACCTAAATATTGTCTTGTTAATCTAAATCTGAATTTTATCCTTACTGATTATTTGAATATTAATGGAATATAAAATAAACTATTGAAATTTTAATCAAAATCTTCATCATCTTTAATGCGATATTAAAATAGTTCCGGAACTAAGAAGAAAAAAAATTATCCCCATAATATGAGTAATAAGCTTGCCGTTTCTGCCAAAATCCATTCAGTGATCTTTTGTTTATATACTAGTTTTCCTTCCCAGATCTAACATAAGGAACCATTGACTGTATTTAAAAATATTTATATCCTTTTTTTTCTCCCACTCAGTGGGGACCAGGCCCATAGCCAGGATTTTTTAATTCCGTGAGGCCTTTAAATAAGTCAGCGTGCCCCCCCCCCCAAACATGTACCCAAATGAGCCGCCCCACTCCTGCCCTTCCCTGCAACCCCGCTTGGTTTGGGGTAGGGCTTGGGAGCGGGGTGGGGAGAAGCCTGTGCCAGCTGCTGATTTCCTGGCACAGGCAGGCTGGGCGCCTTGGGGAGGGAAGGGGAGACAGAGGCCCGGGAGTTTGGGATCTCAAAGGACCAACTCAGGCACAGAGAGGGGAAGGAATCAGACCGAGAGGGAGTGTCCACAGCCAGCAACATAAATAAAATAAAAAGTTGGAAGTCAGGGGGCCTGGGCTGGATGGGAAGTTGTGGGGCCTTGATGGTAGGTTGGGGGTGGGGGCCCTGAGAAGCCCCACTGTAGCTATGGGCCTGGTGGGGACTCTCTTGGGCCACTTCAGACCCTTAATAGGTCTGGGTTCAGTATTGTCCGCTGCGTAAACTCCTCTGAGGCAAAAGTCCTTCCTAGCTCTGCTGTCAGAGGTCCTCTTGACCTCTGGCAGCACCCAGGGACCCGGGACCAAATCTGGGCCTTTTTGCAGGCAAAGCTAAACATTGGGAGGGGCCGTGGCTCAGCGACAGAGCATCAGTGGGACGCAGACGGTCCCAGGTTCAGTCCCCAGCACCCCTAGTTAAAAAGCACCAGGGAGTAAGTGATGAGAAAGGCCTCTGCGTGAGACCCTGGGGGGCCTACTGCCAGTCTGATTGGCTCATACTGACCTTGATATGCCAGTGGTCTGATTTACCAGCTGATAAGGCAGCTTTGTCCGTCATGAGCCTTTCCCTTTAATGCACACTTCTTACAATAGCTGCCCTCTTCTATCTCCACCGCGGAGAGTTCCTTTCTCACTTGTGACTCCCAGTTTTACAGGCCAGGGTTTGCGGCCTAGCCATCTTGTGGACATCACGTGCCCATACCCAGTGCGTAGTGGCCTTAGGGCAGAGATGTCAAACTCATTTGTTACGAGGGCCTGATCTGACATAAATGTCACTTTGACGGACCGGGCCGTGTGTGCCATACAATGTAATGCCAGGTCCTGGAGATATAAACTTATATCAAGGACAGCAGCTGGAGAGCTCCGAGTTGGTATATCCTCACTGCAAGGCCCCATGGGATAGGATGGGTGTGCAAAGGAGAACCCTTATGGGCAGACTGGAGAGCCAGCGGTGCAGCACTAGGCAGACGCTCCCCACACTGCTTGACTGGTTGTTCCACGAGGCTGAAGCCACATTCAGAGTAGCTCCACCCACTCCCCCTCCCAGCAGCCTCCTGTTCCCTCCCTTTTATTAGTTGCTCGCGGGCCGCATAAGAGCCCTGGACAGGCCGGTTCTGGCCCCCGGGCCTTAAGTTTGACACCTCTGCCTTAGGGGGTCACAAGAGCCACAGATCTCCCCATTGCGTGCATATATTTTGACAGTCAGTGGAAACAGGACTATGGCAGAGAGAGCAACATCCTGCTCAGTAGGTGCTCTAGGCCTGATGCAAACTTAGAAACTAAGGATCCGCACTATGGCAGAGACAGCGAGATCTGCAGATCGCTCGGCCTGTCTCATGGTTTGAATTGTGAACATCCACAGCTGTTAAGCATCAGGTTAAGCATCCTCTCCGTTGAGGAGATGAAAGCTTTTCCCCGCCCCCAACCCAGGCAAAAAGAGAGAAATATCTGTGTTCCGAGCAAGGCCATCTGAGCCAAAGCCTGTCTGCAACTTTGCCGTTGGATTCCTTGGTGTGGAGAGTGAAAGAGCTCAGCCACCCTGAGTGCAGAAGTGGGTGGTCTGAGAAGCGTTAGTGGGGCCCTCGTCTGAGAGCTTGAGCCAGTGCCAGGGGTGCACCCAGCCCCGACCTCTCCCAGCTCTGTGTGGGTTGATCCCGGAGGAAGTTCGCCCAGTATATCCCTTCCCAGGCAGTGCATCACACAGAACCCTGACCTCGATGGCCCCAGGCAAGCCCGATCTCGTCAGATCTCGGAAGCTAAGCAGGTCTGATCCTGGCAAGTACTGGGATGGGAGACCTCCAAGGAATACCAGAGGCGGGACACGGAGGTAGGCCATGGCAAACGACCTCTCTGAAACGTTCAAGCCCCACTAGGGGTCACCAGAAGTCAAACATGACTTCCAGGCAAATTCACATAACACACACACACACAAATATTCATCGGGGGGAAACTACATTACATAGAGACCATGCGTTGCCTTCAGCCTGGTTCCCCCTCGGTTTCCCAGGGTGTGTGCTAATCTAGGATCCTTTCCCTACCCCCTAATTTCTCGAGTCTTCATACATGGAACTCGGCCTCTAGTCCTTTGACCTGGTTATCCGGGTAGAGAGACCGTTGCTGTTACAGTTGTCATCTGAGGGTGGCTTGGCAAGAGCTCCGGCCGCAGAAGAGACCCAGGGGACAATTGCATTGTGGGATTCTCGGTTTCAACCGTTGTGAGTTTGTGTAGCATAAGGAAGTTCAGCCAGAAGTCGCTGTTCGCTTTGTAGAACAGATTTATTTATTAATTAGGCGATGCGTTACCTTGCCCAATGTCATCAGATTTCGGACGCTGAGCAGGGTTGGCCCTGGCTAGTATTTGGCTGGGAGACCGGCCAAGGAAGTCCTGATGCAGAGGCAGGCAATGGCAAATCACCTCCATTCGCCTCTTGTCTTGAAAATCCCACAAGGGGTCACCACGAATCAGCTGTGATTTGATGGCCTCCCCCCCAAAAAAATATTGCCCTGCTGACAGGTGCCTGTTCCTTTCCCCCTTTTCTTGCTTGTCCCAGTGTTGTCCCGACGACGGCGTGAAGGTTCACCTGCGGCCCTGCGACCTGCGCACGGTCAGCAAGCTCTTTGAGCAGGGACACTATTTGTCTGTGGTGAGTGTCGGGGGGGGAGGCTTGTGGCTTGTGACCCGGAGCCGCGGGAAGGGGGAGCCGGGCCTGCAGCCCCCGCAGCTGAGCTGCTTTCTCTCTTTGCAGCACAGCTTCCATGAGGACATGGTGGGCGTCCTGTTGGGGCACATGGAGGAGGGCCAGGCCGGCCCTAGCGCAAAGGCATTCTACATCGAGGTACTCCGGATGGTCTCGGGTAGGGGATTGGATTGGGGTGGGGTGGGGATTTGGCCTGAATGAGGAAATATAGGCGGTCCGGGCTTTGTCCATGCATGCATTTACTCCGCTTCAGTTCAGAGTGTCCCGTGGTGTCTCTGAGTTTAACCGCCTTGTCGCTTCCCACCCTCCTCCTTGTCCCTTCAGCTGATGGGAAAGTTCTTCAGCTGGTTTGACGCTCAGGATCCGAAGCACTGGACACGCAACAGCATCCTCCCCAAGTGAGTGCTCCGTAACGAAGGGAAAGAAGAGAGGGTCCTGTGCAGGGTTCTCTCTAAGCTGAGTTGGTGTGCGCTAGCTCAGTTTTTAGCTCCCAGCTCACAGACTTTGTCTTCGCCCAGGAAGGAGGGCTCCAGAGCAGACTAATTTATGGAGTAGCCAAATCGTTCACTCACGACTTTAATGCCAGTAGCTCAGAAAGGAGAATTTTTGCTCACAAGACTCCACAGCTTAGAGGGAGCATCCTTTTTTAGACTGGCACCCTGTCCAGGCGTTTTGAGGGTCCGCTCATGCCACAGTGCCAGCCTGTAGCTCAGAACTCGGCAGTGGTGTTTGCAAAGTTCCAAATCTCTACTTGGGGAGAGAAGCTGGGGAGAAAAGAGGTAAAACAGCAAAACAAAACATGAAGGCAGTTTTCTTACGTTTCAACTGCTAGAAGGGATTTAGGTGGGTGGGTGAACAGAAGAACAGCGTGCTCCCCATACACGTTGCTTGTCATTCAGTTTTGCACTTATAACCTTTTCAAAGCAAGTTTAACCTCTGATGGTAACAACAGGGAGGAAAGTGCCGGGGGCGGGGGTCTCATTTTCGAATGTTGACTGCAGAGTGCAGCCAGAAAGGAAGTTGTTTACTTCCAGGTGCCGAATCAGGGACTTCTTTAGTGCTCTAGAGCAAACCTTTTATAATTAAAGAGCCAAGCTGTGTCAAAATTCAGGGCAAAAGATCAACAGAGAGCCAGTATTAGAAAGCCCTTTGCATAACTCGAAACATACAGTTTAACGTTACTGATAATTAACATGGTGACTGATAATACGCAAAGTCTCCACAGCCCAAACACTGTTTTTTTCAAGTCCTTTATTAAGAAATGGCACACACGATGTCTCGCAATAAATACACCCAGGATGACCCGGCACACTGGCGTAAATCTGTGCATGCTTCCCATGAAGCATCTCTCAGAAGCCAGTGTGTCCCGTTCCCTTTGCACGCTGGTTATTGTAGCCATCTAACCAGGGCTGACCCTGCCTAGCTTCCGAAGTTTGATGAGATTGGGCTGGCCTAGGCCATCCGGGTCAGGGCAGCGTTCCTCCTACCTGTCCAAGTAGACCTTAATTTAAAGATTTTATATTATCTTTAAAAGAGTCATGTTTGGTTCCATGCTGAGCCACATTTGGCTTCGGAGCCGTGGGTTCCAGCCCCCTCCTATGCGTCTTGTTTCCTCCCGACAGCGGTATGCTTCCCAATGCAGTCCTGCCTCCCTCCTCTGACCACATCTACGCTCAGTGGAGGCAGCCGGAGGAGCTCAGTCCTGGGGCCAACAGTCACCTGACGCCCACGGGCCCAGAGAAGACAGGTAAGGCTCTCGGGTGGAAGGATCTGCCGTCTCTCTTTCTCTGGTCTAGGAAAGCTTCAGCGGCAGGAGTTCCCACTCACAGCAAAGAAGAAGAGAAGGGTTGGTTTCTATACCCTGCTTTTCTCTACCCAAAGGTGTCTCAAAGCGGCTTATAATCACCTTCCCTTCCTCTCCCCACAACAGGCACCTTGTGAGGCAGGTGGGGCTGAGAGAGCTCTGAGAGAACGGGGGCTGGCCCAAGGTCACCCAGCAGACTCCATGTGGAGAAGGGGGGAATCAAACCTGCTTCTCCAGATCAGAGTCCACTCAGCCCCGTAGCCAGGGTTTTGTGGCTTGTGGGGCAAATTTTTTTCTCGAGGGGCTGTCATTATTTTCCACAATGAAGTGGGGTGGTGGTGTGTGCCCTTCTCCCTCCCCTCCTGCGAGATTTAAAGAGCCCTTCAGCTGATCATCAGGGAGCTCGTGGGCTGCTAATCAGCTGGAGGGCCCTTTAAATCTTTCAGGAGGGAGGAAGAGGGCACGCGCCGCCACCCGCTTCTTCTCAAAAGCATTTAAAGGATCCTTTTAAATGCTTTTGAGAAGAAGCAGGGGGGCCTTTAGAGAGAGGGGCTGGCCCTTTAAGGAAGGGCGGTGCCACCAGTAGCCCCACCGTAGCTACAGGCCAGAGTCCACTGCTCTTAGCCACCACACCCCTCTGGCTCTCCAGCATATTCCACATCAGGAAAGTCTTCATGTGGAAGGAGGGGATGGGAACCAGGGGTCAGGACACGTTGCTCTGGGCCTCCTCTCTGGCCTTTCTGGTCCTCCCTACCTTACCAGACTTCGTCCTTCTTTCTGGAAGATGCTCTTCCGGTAAGGGATGCTGTGGGGGTTCCTCTTCAGCGCCTGACCCTTTTCTCCCCTTCTTTCCCTGTAGCTGGGAAGGATGCAGAGCATGCCTTAGCACACCAGGAGTTTGCTGACCCAGAAGACAAGCGGCAGTGCGCCCTGTGCCTCCAGTACGGCGATGCCCCTTCCAAGGTACGGCTGTGTATGTTTGTGTAAGCGTATCGCTTTCGGATTTTCCTGTTTAACCTGCCTCTCCCGGAGGCTGGGAGAACAGCTCTGAGAGAACTGTGACTGGCCCAAGGCCACCCAACTGGCTGCACATGGAGGGGTGAAGCATCAAACCCAGTTCTCCATATTAGAGTCTGCCACACTTAACCACTACACCAAACTGGGGAGGAGAGGCAAGGAGCATTTTCTACATCAGGAAAGTATGTAATTTGGGGGGGGGGGGGGGCATTGGGTTGGGAAATCTTGGAGATTTTGGGGGTGGAGCCTGGGTAGGGTGGAGTTTGGGGAGAGGAGGAACCTCAGTGGGGAATAACGCCATAGAGATCAACTTCCAAAGCAGCCATTTTCTCCAGGGGAAGTGATCTCTCTAGTTTGGAGATCCATTGAAATTCCTGGAGGTCTTCAGGCCCCACCTGGAGGTTGGGGACCAGGGGTCCTTGTTCTTGGCTGTGAGAAAGGTAACCGGATAGATCGCTGAGCAGGGTCAGGAAGCCAAGCCCCTACATTCGCCTTTATCCCAGTTAGATTTCTTTTCCACGCAAACCCCTTCTGCATGCCCGTCATCGTCCCCACCGTCTAACACATGCTGTCCCCTCCCCAACCTTCCAGGATGCAGGCAGGCTACTGTACATCGGCCAGAACGAGTGGACCCACGTCAACTGCGCCATCTGGTCGGCTGAAGTCTTTGAGGAGAACGATGGCTCCTTGAAGAACGTGCATGCCGCCGTGGCCCGGGGCCGGCAGATGGTAAGTCAGAACGAACGGAGACCAGGCGCTCCTCTCGTGGTCCAGATTCTTATCTGTGATTGCCATGACTGGGTTGGTAATATCCATAGGCAGGCTTGAGAAAGTCTAGTGCTCCTGTGCAAAAGGAAACGGGGGCAACTGAACTGCCTCTCCTCACCCGTGGGAGGATTCTGTGGTGGCTCCACGTATCGAACGTGCTGTAGCGACCTTCAGCCCTCGCCGTCTTAGCTTAAAGTGGATCGCTAAGATTCTTTGCCCTGCCTACTTTGTGAAAACACTTGATGGGCACCAGGAAAGGTGTCGGGCGCTCTGGTGCCCACGGGCACCACGTTGGGAACCTATGACCAAGGTGCTTCTCGTGGTTTGATTGTATCAGTATGTGAAGCAGGCTTGAGTGGGAGGGGGAGGAGAAGAAGAGATTGGATTTATACCCCACCCTTCACTACCCGAAGGAGTCTCAGACTGGCTTACAATCGCCTTCCCTTCCTCTCCCCACAACAGACACCCTGTGAGGTAGGTGGGGCGGAGAGAGCTCTGAGAGAACTGCCCTTGAGAGAACAGCTCTGAGAGAACTGTGACTGGCCCAAGGCCATCCAACTGGCTGCACATGGAGGGGTGAAGAATCAAACCCAGTTCTCCATATTAGAGTCAGCCACACTTAACCACTACACCAAACTGGGGAGGAGAGCCAAGGAGTGTGTGCATGTGGGGAAGAGAGGCCTAGGCTTAGCAGGAAGGAAGAGTGCACCCTGTCCTGAGGGAGATTCCGGGCTTCCTTCCTGGAGCACTTCCATTAAGGGTCTTAGGGGAAGGATCCTCCTGTGCTTGAGGTCCTAGACAGTCATTGCTGATCAGAGCTAGACACAACAACAGTCTGACTCCACATAAGGCAGAAGCCACACAAGTTGTGTTTTAATCAGGCAGTGACACACCCCCCCCCCAACCCATACAGACTGAGGGTCGTCCTTTCTGTCTCCCCTGGGACCTAAAGCAAAAGGAGAAGTCATGGGCAAGATAGCAATGAAGTACCAAAACCATGAGTGAACAGGAAAAAAGAACAATAAATCATAAACAATTGTTAAATGTATATTGTCACAGTGATAGAAGCACGGGTATATTAAGGGAAAAAGTCCTCTTAAAGCCATAGAGTCAAAGGAAACAATCCTCTTAAACGATGTGAAAACATCTGGGAAAGTACATAAATCTGCCGTAAATCTGAAGCCCTCCCATCAGGAGTTCAACAAAGCAGACAGTCCTCTTATTGAAAGGCAGTAAATTGAAAGGCATCAGACGACAGGAACCTGTTTCGAAGCGAGATCTTTCTCAAGTCCAGTTGCCATAATAAAACGTATATAGGCAGGGATCTCACTCAGAAAGTCTCCATAGTCTCTAAATGCTGCAAGGCGAAAATAAAAAGAAGAGGCGGACAAGGCTCTTAAAGCCTACTCCGCCTTCAAAAAAAGGATATACTCTGCCAGTAGAAAGGGGTGTTGAGCTTAGCAAGTAATGGAGATCTAATTTCAACCCGAGTGTTAATGGAGCCAACGAGAAATGACTGCCAGAAACAACAAGAAAAAAGAAGCGAAAGAAGATGGATTAAAAAATTTCTGAAGAGACATACCAGCACAGAGGAGGAAGCAGCACTCAAAATTTGGATTTTTGAAGAAGACGGCGGCCCGGGGAAGGAAGTGACAGAACGGGAGGCATTAAAGTTCAAAGGACTTAATGATAATTGGAGAGACTTAAAAAAGAATTTGTTCGTGTAACATCTGAAAAGATTTGATTTAACCCCAGTGGACTTTACTAACTTTACTAATAGAATTGATTTGGACTTTGTTAAGCTGAAAAGAAGATCTTTCAACCGTGATGGATGCCGACAACTGGAAGAAATAAAACTAACCTTTACTAACAGAAAAAAACTCACTCCGCTCTTTTTTCTTTTCCCAGCTGTCTACCTTACCCTTTTCTTATAAAAAAAATAAAATTCTCTCCTTTTTAGGAGAGTTATTTAAAAAAAAAAAAATGCTGCAAGGCGAGGAACGCCCAAGCAGCCTTAACGTTTGCCAAAAAAAGCTGCACTACTGCACTTCTTTACGAGGACTTTTTGCCTTAATATTCCTGTGCTTCTAACCATCACTGTGACACAATATACATTTAACAGTAGTTTATCATTTATTGTTGCTTTTCGGTTCAGTCCCGGTTTTGTTTCTTTATCGCTGTCCCCTTTGAGGCCTGGCACTTTAGTTCCTTGCTGTCCTCCGCCTTCAAGCTTTAGTGGGTCTGCCCCTTTCTTGCTTTTTGACTCTCCCTTTCTCTCTCTCTCTCCCACCCCCTTCCAGCGCTGTGAGCACTGCCAGCGCACGGGGGCCACCGTCGGCTGCTGCCTCTCGGCCTGCCTCAGCAATTACCACTTCATGTGCGCCCGCCTCCGCCACTGCACCTTCCAGGACGACAAGAAGGTCTTCTGCCAGAAGCACGTCGACCTCTTGGACGGGACGGTAAGGGGAGAGGGGCGTTGTGGGAGAAGATGGGGCAGGTCTTGAGGAAGGGGGGCATCTTCTGTGGCTTGGTATCTCAAGACCTGTGCTGTGAACACCACCACCCCATGTAGTTTTGATGTGAAAACCCTGATGGGTGCCATTTTTTTTAAAGGGGGTGGGAGCCAATCACTGTGCACAGGGGTCTGGAGTTAACGTTTTGTGACCTGCAGGAAATAGTCGCCGAAGACGGCTTTGATGTCTTGCGCCGCGTCTACGTCGATTTCGAGGGCATCAGTTTCAAGAGGAAATTCATGGTGGGCTTGGAGCCAGACACCATCAAGATGATGATAGGTAAATGGGAGCCAGGAGGGTGGAGCTCATCGGAGCTGTGGAATATGGGATAGGTGGAGGGTTGACAGCTCCTGGCAATCAGCAGGGGATTGCAGAAGACTTATCTGGAGAATGAGAAAGGCCCAGGCCCCATGGCCAGCGTCGCAAAGGAAGTGACATCAGCAAACCAGGGACATCCAGGTGATGCTCTGATTTTTGGGCAAAAACTCTGTGGTAAAAGCCAGTTTTACCATAAAAGATTTTGCACGAATACCAGAGCATTTCCTGGACATTGCTGGTGTGATGATGTCACTTCCTGTGCAGTGCCAGCTGCAAGGCCGAGGCCTTTCTCTTTCTCCAGGTAAGTCCCCTGCTGGCCAGCTGATCAGCGGCTGGGGGCAGGGCCTGGCTGCGTGGGATCCCCGGCAACCCTAGATAGGCAGGCTCTTCTCTTCTCCCCACCACCTCCAGCCACAAGAGCTGGTTATAAAATGGGCCTCCTGCAGGGATGAGTACAAGCACTGGTGGGTTCAGTGGGGCTGAAGACGATTGGGACGCAGAGATGGGGATTTGCAGTTTCTCCCTCCTAATACTAATAATTTCCTCTTGGATACCAGTGGGGAGAGTGGCAGTAAAGGGGAAGGATGGTGTATTTCAGGGAACCTGGCTGGGGGAGTGGAGGTTTGTGGTAATCTAACATTGTGAGCTCCATCCCCACCAAAGTAGTGTGGGCAGAGGGAATGAAGGTCGGACCACAACCAGTGGGTAGAAATTAAATCAAAAGAGTTTTCGGCTAAACATTAGGAGGAACTTCCTGACAGAGCAGTTCCTCAGTGGAACAGTTTTCATCGGGAGGTGGTGGGCTCTCCTTCTCTGGAGGTTTTCAGACAGAGGCTAGATGGCCATCTGACAGCAATGCTGATTCTGTGGACTTAGGCAGATCATGAGAGGGAGGGCAGGAAGGGCTGCATCAGCGCTGAGTTCTTGTGGCCCTTTCTCACACACCTAGGGAAATGCCGGTCGCCACTTTGGGGTCAGGAAGCAATTTTTCTCCAGGCCAGTTCAGCTGGGGATCCTGGAGGTTTTTTGTTGTCTTCTTGGCATGGAACACGGGTCACTAAGGGTGCGGGGAGGGAGGTATTTGTGAATTTCCTGCATTGTGCAAGGGGTTGGACTAGATGACCCTGGAGGTCCCTTCCAACTCTGTGATTCTATGAAAGGAGTTGAGATCGGGCTACTTGGTGTCTACGAACGGGTGGCACAGCTTGCTTTCCACCAAGGCACTGCAGTTTTGCTTAGAGCTGTGAATGTCTGTCATTCATTTACATGGGGGAAGGTAAAATGCTGTCCTCAGAAGATGCTGCCACTGGTTACATCCGTGGGTTAGATTCAGAGTCAATTTTCTGGGAACAGGCAGGGAGCTGTAATTTCCACCCCATCTCCCTTCCTGCTACATATCCCCAGTTTGCCCTTCATGCCGTTCCTGCAAGTCCCCCCAGTCCCACAAGAGGAGCATTTAGGGAGATCAGGGTTGTGGGGGGAGCTGCAAAGTTCTGTTCTGCCAGCAGAAGCGCTTTCCAGTAGTTGACAACTGAGTTGGAATGCAGCCCTTTATCAGGGCATGAGGCGGATTTTTATCCTCTTTGGACTTCCCAGAACTGCGGCTCTGTTGCCTTTGTCCCTTAGAACTTGGTGAAAGTCTTTAAGAACCCAGCCGGTTCTCATCTGAATAACCCCGCTCTGCACATTGTTCCTGGGTGCTGCCGCAGTGCATTGGACCCCAGGACCTGCGTTTCTCTCCTTATTGCATTGCAACTGGAACGCAGGCTCGTCTGCTTGAATCCTCCAGCGGGAGACAAAACTCAGGCGGTTGAGATTAATCCCTGCCCTTCTGAGGCTTTGTCCCTGCCCTGCAGCATCAGTCCTGTTTGCGGGTGTCCCTCCACTTAGCCCTAGCAGCAGACTGCAGCTGCAAAATATTTGGGGGCCCAAGATCTAAATGGCCCCCTCCCTGCTGTATGCTCAATAACCCTGGGGCTCAGTTGGCTGGGATGTTTTCTCTGCGATTGCAAGAAAAAATTGTGCAAGGAAAACTACTGGATGGACGGGTCGCCCTCTTCCCCTCCTCTGCCACCCTTATCGGATCTGAAGCCTGCCACACAATGTGGCCACCACATACCTTGGCTGTGTGGTATTTCCACAAAGTATAGACCAGAACACTCTGTCTGGGGCAGTGATGCTCTGTGCTCTTGGTGCCTGGGGGGCAACGGTGGGAGGGCTTCTGGAGTTCTGGCCCTGCTGGTGGACCTCCTGATGGCATCTGGGTCTTAGCCCCTATGTGACACTGAGCATTGGACTGGGTGGGCCACTGGCCTGATCCAACATGGCTTTCTCTGACGTTCTTATGTCTGCCCCTGGCTTAGCTGATGCCTGTCTGCTCACTCTGTTCTCTCCTCCAGGTTCCATGAAGATCGACAGTCTGGGCATGCTGACGGACTTGTCGGAGTGCGAGGGGCGCCTCTTTCCAGTCGGCTATCAGTGAGTGTCCACTTAGGGGGAGGGTTATAGGCTCCTGCCTCTCTGGGCTGTGAAACAGAATGATCTGTCCTGGGGATCTTCATCCTATGCCACTGTTGTGAGCTGAATCAGGCTTATTTAATACGGTGCTTGACAGCGCAACAGAAGGAGAGCAGCGGTACAGCAGGGATCCCCCATAGATCCCTCTTACATCATCATCCTCTCCTCCGTTTTATCCTCACCACAGCCCTGTGAGGTAGGGCACGGAGTGCTGGACTAAGATCTGAGGGGCCCAGGGTTGAATATTTATCTGTCGTGGAAGCTCTCTGAGTGACATGGGGCTCATGTCATGTACTCCCAGCCTGTGCTACCTTTCAGAGTTGTTGTGTAGCTAAAAATGGATGGATGGAGAATGTCGTAAGCTGCTTTCTATCCCCAGTGGAGAGAAAGGTGGGGTACAAATGAATTAAATATATAATATATTAAAATATTTTAATATATTCTTCCAGTTCTTCCAGTTCCTTTAACAACTTGAGCAGTTAGAGCCGGGGAACATCGTTCCTCGTCTTTGCTTGAAGACATTTTTTTGCTCGCCGCTTCCCTTCTGCCGCCAAACGCAGAAGGAGCCACCACCCGCTCTTAGAAGAGGACAGCTGGCCGTGCTGCCGACGTCAAGGCAGCACACTCGACGGAGGCAAGAGCAGGGCATGCCCCTGCCGAGGCCCCGGTGCCACAGTGTCTGTCTCCACTCCTCGGGCAAAGATGTCGGCAGCACTAGACGATGCACCGGTGGGCAAAGGTGCTCCCCCTTAAACCCAGCCCTTAAAACTTTTCCTAGATGGGTCCGCTTGCGCCTTAAAGACTTAACAAAATTTGTGGCAGGCTATGAGCTTTTGCAGGTCACCGCTCACTTCGCGAGACCAACACGGCTGCCCGTCCTGATCTATCTACACGGGGTCCGTTTCTCCCTCCTTCAGTGATTAACACTGGCTCACTGGGAAAGGCTCATGCGGTTGTTATGCAGAAGGGGGGGAACCAGGTAACCTCGAGGCTTACCGAGGGCAATCTGCGCCCCACAGCTCAGGTGCAGAAACGAGAAAAACAGTCTCCGAAGCCGCTGTCTCTCCCCCACCCAAATGTGTCAGAATGCTTTGCCTTTCCTCCCCCCCACCCCCGCAGGTGTTCCCGGATTTACTGGAGCACCGTGGACGCCCGCATGCGGTGCTGGTACAAGTGCCGGGTCCTGGAGTACCGGCCGAAGCTGAGCCAGGAGGAGCCGGACGCGCTGGGAGTGCAGGAGGAGAACCACACCATTGTGCACAGCCCGGCCGCCCCTGCCGGTGAGGCCGGCCCGGCATATTTGAACGGGGCCTGTTTTCGGAGGGGCTTGTCCTGCCGGGTCCCGCGTGGGCGGTGGGGTTTGGCTTCCACCCGCCTCGTGTGTCTCTTTGCTGGCGAAGAGAGGAGGATCAGCGAGTCTTTGAGGGCCACACTGGCAATTAGTCACTTTCCCCTGGGGAGGTAGCCATCCTTGTCCAGGCAGGTAGCTTACCAGACACACCCAAATTCAAGGCACGGGTTGCCCCATAAAGAATAGGGGTACTCTGAGTGTGGAATCCAACCACTGCAAGAATCCCGGTTGTCGTTCGTATGGGAATTTATTGCGAAAGTGGTCAGTGCTGGATGCAGCTCCAAATCTGGGGAGGGAAGCTGAGCGGCCTTTCTGTCGATCGGGGGGTGGGGCTTTTTGGGGGGAGGGTTCCCTGCTTTGCCCCTTCTCATAACTAGCATAAGCAGAATAAAAATGTGCAAGACTAAACCAGTAGGTTCGTGTGTGCTGAATCTGCACCATCTCTGTCAGTCATAGAGTTCTGCTTTATTTTCGCCTTTAGGTTAATTGCAAAGTTGCCCAGCTGTCTTCTGTCTGGCCTTTTGCCTCACCGCAAGGGCTCAGAACCGTTCTGCTTTCTCCAACTGTGGCCACTTCATGCTAGGGGGATGGCTCTGGGCTTCCTTTGCTCGATCCCAAACACCTGTCCGGGGCGAGCGTCATGGGGTTCCATGTCCTCTGTTGCTGCCCCCCCTTCCATCTTTGACAGCCTGGGCATTCTTGTTTCAGATGCTAACCTTGGAGAAAAGCACCTTCAGGATGTGGCCCCGCCCTTGCCGCCACCAGAGCGCCACTCTCCCGCACAGAACCCAGGGCCTCTGCCGCCCCCGGAACCCGCTGCCTCCAAGCCCAAATCTCTCTCCGGAGCTCGCATCAAAGTGCCCAACTACTCCCCCACGCGGCGGCCTATAAGTGGGGTGTCATCCCGCCCGCTGCCCTCTCCTGGTGAGTACCTGCCTTGTGCAATGGGCAGGGAGCCCAAAACTGGAGTTGCCTACTGCAGGTCTTGGGGAGGTTGCCAGCTGTTCCCATGGTTGGCCTGACGTTGGAAGCAAAATGGGGCCAAAAGGGAGAGAGCAGAAACTGCAGCAGTGGGGCTCGTAAAAGATCACACTGGTAGCTTGAGCCCCATGCACTGTGCCTCCCCTTTTCTACTTCTTTACACAGTGAGTGATGTGGGATTTGTTGCCAGAGGATGTAGTGATGGCCACAGGCATAGTTGTCTTTAAAAGAGGATTAGATAGATTCATGGAGGATAGCTCTATCAGCAGCTGCCAGCTGTGGTGACTCAAGGGAACCTCCACATTCAGAGGCAGTCAGGTTCTGAATCCCGGTGCCAGGGGACACTACATCAGGGGAAGGCCTCAGCCCCTATGCCTTGTTGTTGGCTGTCCAGGGGAACTGGTTGGCCACGGTGTGAGACAGGAGGCTGGGCTAGGTGGACCAGTGGTCTGATCCAGCAGGGCTCTTCTTATGTTCTCCACGTGGCCCTCTGATGTATCTTATTGCTGCCCAGGGCACGGAGGGATCTCAGATAGGGTCCTTCAAGGCACAAGACCTTACAGAAGTATAACAAGTTAGGATCCAGTCAATTCCTAGGTGGGAAATCTCTTGAGAACACCCTGTATTTATTTACTTTCTTTATACCCCATCTTTTATCCCGGACCTGGATAGCCGCAACCAGCTGGATCCTGTCAGATCTCGGAAGCTAAGCAGGGTTGGTTTTGGCTAGTATTTGGAAGGGCAACCTGCAAGGAATACCAGGGATACCACCTCTGGAACATCCCTTGCCTCAAAAATAAGTCTAGCTCGCCGCCTAGTGGTGCTAGAATTTCAGGCTGCCAGACACTCTTAGGATCACCTGGCTATACTACACACACTGCCATATGATATTAATCATTACCCTGTCTTTTTCCCCAGTGGGGGACCCCAAGTGGCTTACATAGTTCTTCTGTTCACTGTTTTGTCCTCACCACAACAGCCTTGGGAAGTAGGTTAGGCTGAGAGGAGAGGCAGTGGCCGGCCCGAGGTCACCCAGTGAACTTCCATGCAGGGTTCCCTCTAAGCTGTGGAGTCTTGTGAGCAAAAATTCTACTTTGTGAGCTACTGGCATTAAAGTTGTGAGCCAGTGATTTGACTGTTGCATAAATTAGTTTACTCTGGAGCCATCCTTCCTGAGCTAAGACAAAAATGTGTGAGCCAGAGGTTAAAAAACTGTGGGCTAGCTCACACTCTCAGCTTAGAGGGAACACTGCTTCCACGGTGTAGTGGGGAATTCGAACCTCGGTCTCCAGATTCTAGTCCAATCCTCTAACCACTAGGCAGTGGTGTTTCTTAGTTGCATAATGGAAGGAAGGTGGGATATAAGGGAATTTGTACAGCAAGCTGAGGGCTGGGGGAATAAAACCACTGCTCGTTCTAGTCTGAAGGGTTGTGGTGGTTTGGAGGTTTTTTGGTAATGGGGTATGAGGCTAAATACCTGTGGCAGGTTTTGAGTGAAAGTTGTAAACTGTGCCAAGAGAATTAAAAGATCCCTAGACAGGAGACTGTCACTTGGAAATGCGGGTGGGCCTTCCCTTGACAAGTTTTTTCCTTTTCTCTCCCCCCCCCCTTCCCTAGGGAGCGCATCATCCATGTCCCATCACATCTTGACGGTGGGTGACCCGGACTTCCCCACTCCGCGCCGCACTCAACGTCTCAGCCCTTTGTCGCCTAGCGGTGCCCCCCGCACCCGCCGGTCTTCCCTCCCGGCTCAAGCCACTGCGAACAGGACTAGTCCCCCCAGCACCACTCTCAGGGCAATGCCACCTCTCCCAGACGAACCCCTGGCTGGGAGCGGCTTTAAGCACACGTCTACCTCTGAAGGGCAGCGGCCCACACCTACCTCACCCCTCCCTCACCCCCTGCTGTGCCGCCAGAGCTGGCTTTCGAGCTCAATGTCTCCGACTTGGAATTTGACGACAGTCTCTTGGACGAGCCCTTTCAGGAAGAGGAGCTGGGTGTGCCACGGACGTGCCCCTCGCCCGGCCTGGGGCTGCCTCAGTTGGATGGGCTGGGGGACGTGGAGAGCGAGGAGGAAGGAGAGGCCGGGCGCTACTTCCGCTTCCCACGCACGGTGGTGATGCGAGAGCCACCTCTGCCCCCGTACCCACTGGACCTGCCCCTGCCCCACATCCACCAGCTGGACGGGATAGACGACGGCACGGACAGTGAGGCGGACGCCGCCGGGGGGCACCCGTCTGCCAAGGGCAAGCAGGTGGAACCGAGGGTTGACAGGGAGCTGGCTGGCCCTGCTCCCGCTCCGGAGGACCTGCCCTCCGACATTGTGGACTTTGTGCTGAAGAACATGGACGCCCCTGAGAGCAAGGCCCCGCTGCCCATCTGCCCCAACCGGACCTCTCCGCCCCCGCCGCCCCCTACCTCCGCCAGTCTTAATGGCACCGAGTCAGCCCTCCCGAGCCCTGCTCCGGATCCCGCCCCGACCCTAATGCTCAGCTGCGCCCAGGTGCCCAGTGGCCCCGAGGTGAGGGTGCTGGGCTCCGAGGGCCAGAAGCCCAGCTCCAGAATCATCCTGGTGAACAAGCTGGGCCAGGTCTGCGTGAAAGTGCAGGGCGAAGAAGGGGCGTTCGGTGCCCAAGACGGGGAGCAGGCCTCCGGCTGCAAGGCCAAGCCAAACCCTGCCCCACCGCAGCCTGCGCCCGGCCTGAACACGGTCATCTTGCGGGCACCCCTGAGCCTCGCTCCAAGCCCCGTCCCCACCTGGACCATCCGGGGCCCGGTGCTCAGCATGGTGCCCATGATGAATGTGGTGGGCACCGCCCCTCAGGCCACCGGAGGGCAGCTGGCGCTGGGGCTCCCCCAGACCTGCCTCTTGCAGCCGGTGGCCATGAATCCGGGGGTGCTCAGCCTCCCGAGCCTGGTGTCCTTGCCTAGCCCCCGGCCGGCCATCCGGGTCAAGAGAGTCTCCACCTTCGTGGGATACGTGCCCCCCAAGAAGGCGAAGGTGGACGGAATCGGTGAGGAAGAGCCACTGCCGGTGTCGCCTGTGGGGACTCCTGGTCACCTGGTCAACAACTGCCTCTCCGGCAACACGGCGGGCTCCAGGTCGGTGCACTTGGCCCTTCCGGGCTGCCGTTTCTCTCTGCTTCGTTCCGTCCGTATTGACAACAAGGTGGCTGTTTGGGGTTTTTTTAATGATCAACAAACTCCATAAGAAGTGTGGAATTTGGGGTCAGGAAGCCGTTTTTCTCCAGGCCAGTTTGGCAAGGGAGCCTGGAGGGGTTTTTGTGGTTGGGTTCCATCTTCTGGGCATGGAGCAGGAGTCACTGGGTGTGTGTGTGTGTGTGTGGTGGGGGAGGCATTTGTGAATTTCCTGCATTGTGCAGAGGGGGTTGGACTAGGTGACCCTGGAGGTCCTTTCCGACCAATGTTCCCTCTAAGCTGTGGAGTCTTGTGAGCAAAATTTCTACTTTGTGAGCTACCAGCATTAAAGTTGTGAGCGAACGATTTGGCCGCTGCATAAATCAGTTTGCTCTGGAGCCCTCCTTCCCAAGCTGAGACAAAAATGTGTGAGCCAGAGGCTAAAAAACTGTGAGCTAGCTCACACTAACTCAGCTTAGAGGGAACACTGCTTCCGACTCTCTGATTCTACAAGAAACCTGCTTTGCCCTATAGTGGTTTTTGCCCTGACCTGGATGGCCCAGCCTAACCCCATCTTGTCAATCCTCAGAAGCTAAGCAGGGCCGATCCGGGTTAGTACTTGGATGGGAGACCACCAAGGAAGCCCGGGGTCCCTATGCAGAGGCAGGCAATGGCAAACCACCCCTGTTAGTCTCTTACTGTGAAAACACTACGGGCTCACCGTGAGTCAGCTGTGACTTGACGGCACTTTCCACCGCTCCACCATGCCATGGCTTTATTGTAGTAGTTCATTTCCAACAAACTGAAAGGAGGGCTGCCCGTGAAAGTATTGTCGCCCGGCCATGGTTCAGGAAGCTCAGCAGGGGTGGTTGGAGAGGGTCTCGTCTGCCTGTCTGTTAGTGACACGGTCTGTAGAAGGGGATCCCATGAAGATAAACTGGGTCGGCCCAGGTTAGTACTTGGATGGGAGACTACCAAGGAAGTCCGGGGTTGCTGTGCAGAGGCAGGGAATGGCAAACCACCACTGAACGTCTCTTGCCTTGAAAACCTGCAAGTCAGCCGCGATGGTTGTATTGTAGTAGCTCGTTCCCCCACAAACTGAAATTAGAACTGATCATCAAAGTGTGTGTATAAACCAGTAGTAGTCAGCGAGAGCCAGCGTGGTGTAGCAGTTAAGAGCTTTAAGAGCGACAGACTCTAATCTGGAGAACCGGGTTTGATTCTGCACTCCTCCACATGAAGTCGACTGAGTGACCTTGGGTCAGTCACAGCTCTTTCAGAATAAGCCAGAAAATAAGCCTAGCTCGCCACTTAGTGGTGCATAACGCTAAAACAGCTAGAATTTCAGGCTGCCAGACAGTCTTAGGATCTCTTGGCTATACTACACACGATGCGATACAGTAATTATTAGTAAGAAGAGACGAGAGGAGATTGGATTTATACCCCGCCCTTCACTTGGCGTCTCAGAGCAGCTTACAAACTCCTTTCCTTCCCCTCCCCACAACAGACACCTTGTGAGCAGTGTACCCCTCTAAGCTGAGTTAGTGTGAGCTAGCTCACAGTTTTTTAGCCTCTGGCTCCCACCTTTTTGTCTTAGCGCAGGAAGGAGGGCTCCAGAGCAAACTGATTGATTCAGCAGCCAAATCACTCGCTCACAACTTTAATGCCAGTCGCTCACAAAGTAGAATTTCTGCTCACAAGACTCCACCGCTGAGAGGGAGCATTGCCTGTGAGGCAGGTGGGGCTGAGAGAGCTCTTTTGAGGACTGCTCTCGAGAGAACAGCTCTGACCAGAACTACGGCTTGCCCAAGGTCATCCAGCCAGGTGCAAGTGGAGGAGTGGGGAATCAAACCCAGTTCTCCCAGATTAGAGTCCGCGCACTTAACCACTGCACCAAACTGGCTCTCAAATACAATAATTATTAGTAGTAGTCAGAAGGGGAAGGGGCAAAGCAAAAGGTTTATGTCCTGACCTGGATAGCCCAAGATGATCTGATCTCATCAGATCTCGGCCACTAATCAGGGTCGGCCCTGGTGAATATTTGGATGGGAGACCAGCAAGGAAGTCCAGGGTTGCTATGCAGGGGAAGGCAAGGGCAAGCCACCTCTGGATTTCTCTAGCCCCCAAACCGCTCAGCAGCAACCTGGAGCCGCTCAGGGTCTTGCACAGCCCATTGCCCATTTTAAGATGACAGCAGTTACAGTCTTCTCAGGACGTGAACTGCTCCACTGGGGGGGATGGTGATTGTACATTTGTAATTCAGTTAAGATAAGGTCATGTCAGGACCATGTTCTCAGCGCCCTTATCCGAAGGGAAGGGAGAGGTATCTGGGCCTGGGAGTCCAGGACCACCAAACCAGGCTTCCCCTCGATCCAGCCCACAGAACTCCACAGAGGAGGAAGTGGCCCTTTTAATTCCTTCAGCCTCAGTTCTTTATAGGCAGCATTGGTGGTGGATGGGAAGTGGAAAGGGAAGAACGATGCTTCAGCGATAAGCTTTTCCAATGAGCACTCTCCTCCCAACGCACGGGCTCCCACTCCTGCTGGGCCGTTCCCATGATGCCCTGCGTTCTGGTTTCCTGCGACTGAAGGCAGAGGGTTTGTGAGGGAGGGCTTCCCCTGGCATCTCTGTGTATTTCTTTATCCATCCTTTGGCCTCTGTTTAAAACAGGCCTTTGAAGCAGTACAGAAACTCTATAAAGCTTTTCGAGAGGGGAAAGTGAGTGGAGAAGGATGCTGCTGCTGATGACGATGTGAAACTCCTCTTTTGAGCCTCTTCTCAACTCTTTGACTTGGCTATTAAATGTCTCCAGCCTTTGTTACATCCAACCATGTTGCAAGCCCAGGATGTCTACGTCGGGCTTTATTCCCATTTGCTTCCCCACCGGTGTCCTCTTCACGCAGGCAGCTTTCTTCTTGTTCCCTCAAGCTCCCTCCTAGCTGTGGCCGCGGTGAGAGGTAGCTGCATTGTGTTCTTTGACGTATGGCCCCCTTTCGCCCTGCAGCATCGGGAAGGTTCGGATGAAGACCCCCACGACAAAGGGCGTCCTAGACCTGGATGCGCTGAAAGAGGAGGCAGGCGCCGCCGGCAAGAACGAGCTGTGAGTATGACGTGGAAGGCGCAGGAGCCCAGCATTTCCCATCCAGATCACCTGACCGCCTCCGTCTCTCCCTGCAGGTCCCCGCTGGAGCACTCCCCTCCCTCCACAGTGTTGCACTCCCGTCCCGGAACGCCGGACCAGAGCCAAGAGCCTCTGCTGGAACCCATCTGGCACAGATACACGGGTACAGGAATCTCTGCCTGCTCCCCCTCTTGAGCTGGGTGGTTGGCTTGTCAGTGTGACAGTAGGGAGGCTGGCTCCTGTTCACACCTCTTTGCTCTGGGGCACGTCCCTCTTTCAAGTTTGGGAGGCACACCTCTTCCTCGCCCGTTTGTTCAGCAAAAACAAAGGATGGGGGGGGGGGATTGTGGCCAATCCAGTTTCCTTGAGACCCGGACGTGCCTGATTCTCTACGCAAGTTCCCCTTCCAGTTTTAGTGGGTCATGTGTGTTCTGTCCCTTTAAAAAATATATATATATTTTACCATTTAAGGGGTTACAAAATCAAAAAAGGACAAAGGGAAAGGTGAGAAGCATAAAACATCATTTGTTTAAACACACTTTAAGGATATTGCATAATAGAAGAATATAAAACATGAAAAAAGTATCATAGCAAAGAATATCATAACAAATCAAAAGATGGTGAAATCAGTACTTCAGCATAATATATTTCCATGCATGTTTCCGTTATTTCCTATCTGTAGGGCTAGGTAGGAAAACATGTAAGCAAGAAACATAAGAAAAAAGTAAGAAAACATTTTTCTTATTATAAGGTTAATACTGTCATATAAAGGTTAAAGGTAAAGGTTTCCTTTGCTCGAAAGCCAGTCGAATCCGACTCTAGGGTTGCAGTGCTCATCTCTGTTTCCAAGCCGAAGAGCCAGCACTGTCCGAAGACGTTTCCGTGGTCATGTGGCCGGCATGACTAAATGCCAAAGCACACAGAACACTGGTACCTTCCCACTGAAGCGGTACCTATTTATCTACTTGCAATTTCTTGCTAGGCTGGCAGGAGCTGGGGCCAGAGACTATAACTGTAAAAGATTACTGAATATAACTATAAAAGATTACTGAATATAACCACGAGACTACAATTATACGGTTTGAAGAATTAATCAGTGTGTGTTCTGTCCTAATCGGAGGACGAAATAGCTAAGCAAGAGCCAGGCCAGAGACGGTGACCTTGGAGGAGGGGTTCCTTCCCAAACACTTCTTGGGCACCTAAGATTGTCGGGCTTTTCTCTTTCCACTTTTCTTTCCTTCCTCAACATGGAATGTCTCTTACGGCACCTTGATTCTGCTCGGGGTGAGGGTGAGAATCTGCTCTCCCCCCCCTTCCCCCCAATGGACCCAATCCTGCAGGCAGTACTATTCCTATCACCCCACAGCATCAGCGTGAGGCTTGCTTCTTTGTTTCCCCCAGTGGGCCTTTCCAGCTCGGACGAGGACAACCTGAACCAGGAAGACAAAGAGAACGAGGTGCCCCGCAAGACGCAGCCCCACCTGCGCTTCGAGATCACCAGCGAGGATGGCTTGAACGTGCAGGCTGACAGCATCGAGGGTGAGGCTGCGGCCCGCGTCCTCCTTCACCTGTGGTGGAGTAACAGAGGCTCTGTCGACACTGAGGCTTCTTTGGTTTCTTCCCCTCTTGGGTACCAGCCGCAGCTATGCCATTCCTACGCTGGAGAGCAGCACCCGTTGCCAGATCCGCATTTCTGAGATCGGGTGTTTCATTCTTCCTCAGAGAATCACCTGCTGCCAATGCTCCCTCTAAGCTGTGGAGTCTTGTGAGCAAAAGCTCTGCTCTATGAACTACTCGCATTAAAGGTGTGAGTGAGCGATTTGGGCACTGCATAAAATTAGGTTGTTCTGGAGCCATCCGTCCTGAGCTAAGACAAAAATGTGTGAGCCGGTGACTAAAAAAACTGTGAGCTAGCTCAAATGATCTCGTCTTAGAGGGGACACTGTTATTCTCTCTTCAGGTGCCTGGAAGGCAGTCATTGAGAAAGTGCAGGAAGCTCGGACCAATGCCAGGCTGAAGCACCTGTCCTTTGCAGGTAAGGAGGGAGGTCCTTGCTGGTTGCCAAACCTGCCCAGCCCCTCTACCCGTGGGGGCTTCAACAGTGGCAGACGATAGTATGGAGCTGCAAGGTGGGAAGGCAAGACGGAAGCTTGCCAGGGGATCTCTGGGTTCTGTTCCCGGGTTTGGGGGCAGGCCTGGCTTTTTGCAGCCAGGGTGACACGGCAGGGTGGCTGAGTCTCAGGGAATCCTCTTCCATGGCAGGCATGAATGGTGTGCGGATGCTGGGGATGCACCACGACGCCATCATCTTCCTGGTGGAGCAGCTGTACGGTGCCAAGGCCTGTCATAAGTACAAGTTCCGGTACCACCAGCACGAAGGCGAGGAGGAAGAGCTGCCTCTCAACCCCCACGGCTGCGCCCGGGCCGAAGTCTACGTTAGGTAGGCAGTGGCTTTGGTTTCCCATCTCAGAGTTGGTGATGGTTTCCATACTGTGGTCTCCGTAACTGCGGGGCATCCAATGAAACCCGGTTGCCTTTGGTTAAAGTGTCCCGTGCCTAATTGTGCCCCTAGTCTGGGTAGCATTGAGCAAGGAAAATGTTCATTCATTGGTCTATGCAGCCCGCGTTCTCGCTGACTCAAAACAGATTACAGAATTTAAAGCAGTGCCGTAGGAATAGTGTAAGACACAGAATAGCCAGGGTAATACAGTTGGATCACAAGGTTAGAAAAGTGCAAGTAACAACAGTATAAGGTGTGACCTAGAACTGCTGAAATCGGATTTCGAATCATAGAGTTGGAAGGGACCTCCAGGGTCATCTTGTCCAACCCCTGCACAATGCAGGAAATTCACAAATACCTCCCTCCCACACACACACACACACACACACACAGTGACCACTGTTCCATGCCCAAAAGATGACAAGAAACCTTTGGGAGTCCTGGGCAAACTGGCCTGGAGAAAAATGGCTTCCTGACCCCAAAGTGGCAATCAGCATTTCCCTGGGTGTGTATAAGAAAGGGCCTCAAGAACTAGGCACCGATGCAACCCTTCCTGCCCTCCCTCTCTATGACCTGCCCAAGTTTACACAGTTAGCGTTGCTGTCAGATGGCCATCTAGCTTCTGTTTGAAAACCTCCAAAAAAGGAGAGCCCGCCCCCTCCCGAGTAATCCAGCTCCAAAACGATGCAATAAAAACAAGATAACGCATGTAATAAACGGTGCCATAAACGACAGCTTTTTCTCCTTTTGTGAAAGCATCCTCTTGAAAAATTTTATTTGTTTGTTTGATCCATACCCCGCCCTCCCTGCTGAAGCAGGCTCGTCTTCATTGAGTAGGGTGGGTGAACGATGAACAAAAGCTTACAAAGCCGTGGGAACGGGTGGGGAAGGAGAGCCCTCCCGTGTGCCTAAAATGGAACCGGTCTCCCTCCTCCCCTTCTCCTCCAGGAAATGCACCTTCGACATGTTCAACTTCCTGGCATCCCAGCATCGTGTGCTTCCCGAGGGCGGCCCCTATGATGAAGAGGAGGACGAAGTGCAGCTCAAGTCCACTAGGTAAGAGGCCACGCCTGACTCCTGCCATTCTGAAGTTCACGGGAGTCTTCCACACAGTCTGTGCACGGCGGGTTTAGACAGCCGGCAAAGCAGACCAGTGGCTCGAAGAGCTTTGCGACCGGGTGCCAAGGCAGTGGATGGGAAACGAGCTGGACTGTATAATCACGGTCCTCTGCTCTTCAGACAGTGGGCCCTGGGACTAAGGAAGCCTCAGCTGCCGGGCATCCCTTAGAATTTTTTGTCCTATATCTGGACTGGAATTCTCTTGAAGAGCATCTTCTGTTTCGGAGGGAGAGCCCGCGGGAACCTAGAAAAATGCCTTCCTGGCCTCTGCAGTGGAGCTCTGGAATCAAAGCGCCAAGTTTTTTAAATCTCTCTTTTTTATTATTATTTCTTAATAGGAAAAAAAATTACAAAATTTAGCTTATCTCACCACCAATGTTCCCTCTAAGCTGTGAAGTCTTGTGAGCAAAAATTCTGCTTTGTGAGCAACTGGCATTAAAGTAGTGAGTGATCAATTTGGCTACTATATCAATTAGTTAGCTCTGGAGCCATCTTTCCTGAGCTAAGACAAAAATGTGTGAGCTGGAGGCTAAAAACCTGTGAGCTAGCTCACACTAACTCAACTTAGAGGGAACACTGCTCACCACACTGTAATGTAAAAGCTATAGGAGAAAAATAAGTTAAGTGAACCGAGAGAAGAAGGAAAATTTTCAACACCGGACCCTGATGGGGCTTTTCCCAAAGAACTGGCATCTGTGATTGGATCCATCTCGAATTATTTCTTCAGTTTGAACCTTATAGAGAAAATCATTCATAGAACAACCGACTAATTGGGTCTTGGTGCATTTGAAATAAGCTGTAAATTTAAAGAAGTTCCAAAATGCAGTTTAGAGCCAAAAATAATACAAAACCAGGACATTAGCGATACAACAAGAAGGGGGACCCGCGATACTCGCGGGGGGGGGGGAGAGAAGCTCCACAGGAGGAGAAGGCAGCAGCCGCAGGTGAGCCTTCTCCCCTGCCCCCGTCCCCGGCACCCACAGCGAGGCCCACATCCCTCCAAGCCTTCTCCCTCCTCCCCCCCCCCGAGCACCAGCGGCGAGGCCTGAACTTTGAGTGTTTCTCCTATAATTTCTCCGGGAGCTACCTGTGTCTAAATTAACGGTCTTTAAATTAGCTGTCGGAAGGCAAAGTGCTTCCTCCCTTTCAGCCCCTGCTGTGTCGTTCTCATAAGGGTGCGGCATTTGAATACTTTGTTCTTTTAGTGCATCCCTATCTTTAGGTCTTGTATTGGGGGAGGTAAAAGACATTTCCCTCACCACTTCTTCCCAGATTGAGTCATCTACACACAATGGTTTTGCTGACTTGGGGGGTAGAGGTTGGTGGGGAATCAGAGTTCCTCCCGAGTCTTTTCTTAACATTTTGCCATTCTTTCCCCCTTGACTTTCTTTCTTTCACTCCTCCTGTCCCACGAGTTAGAGTAATTCCACAGCTTCTAACCAGTCTGTCTTGCCGCTGACTTTGGCTGGTTTGTACTTAACAGATAGGCTTAATTAACGCTGGTTAAATGTATTCCAGGGTGATATAATTGTCCTTACGTTATCTTGCTGGCAGTAGACTGCAGTATGTTCAAAGGGAATATTTTGTGTTAACAATTAAAAGATAGAGCCTTGAGAAAGCTTCTGTTGCTCCGTCGCCATCTTGGTGCCATTCTCCCCAGTCATTCCAACTTTTAAAAATCGTGTTAACTTTTATATGGAAACAGATCAGTGCCTATTCTAGGATAATTTTTGCCCATTCTCTGTTCTGTTTGGTATATGCCTGGCTACACAAAATGGATTCTCGGGATGTCCCAGAGGGGATCGGTCCTTGGCTTGTATATATTTGTTGGCATATATCTTTACGTATTTTGTACATGGCACAAAGGAAAATGGGGAGGGGAAGACTGATGAGAATAGGTATTCATTTGAAGAAGAAGAGAGAAGAAGAGATTAGATTTATACCCTGCCCTTCACTACCCAAAGGAGTCTCAGAGCGGCTTACAAACTCCCTTCCCTTCCCCTCCCCACAACAGACATCCTGTGAGGTAGGTGGGGCTGAGAGAGCTCTTGACAGAAACTGCTCTTTTTTCAAGAACAGCTCTTATCAGAACTACGGCTTGCCCAAGGTCATCCAGCCAGGTGCAAGTGGAGGAGTGGGGGAATCAAACACGGTTCTCCCAGATTAGAATCTGCGCACTTAATCACGACACCAAACTGGCTGATATATGCAGTTTGTTTATCATTTGCTTCATTTCTCACCCACCTTTCTCATTCTGACGGTCAAAGCGGATGACAGAGATATAAAGACCAATATAATCCATACAGTGAATAGTGCAATAAAACTGGATTATGCAATTAAACGGTGACGAAGTAAAAGCAGCATAATGCAGCCCATATCCCACATTTCACAAATGTAAAAGATCCATTGCAATACAATGCAAGCAGATTCGGGCACTAACCCTTAACACTAGAAAGGGACTGGTTTTCTTGGAAGGACTAAAGGAAAGAGCCCAATTTTCCCTTGCCAAACATTGTGCATCTCCTTTATAGATTCCAGTCCAATAGCATCTCAGGGACTAATAAAATTTTCAGGGTATAAGGATTTTGAGGTGTGTCTGGCAAGGATCAGGCAAAGGGAGCTTTGACTCTCAACGGCCTCTTCCCTGAAAACCTTGCTGGTCCCTGACCTCAGATACAGCTGTTCTATTGCAGAACAACACAGCTACCCTCAGAAATGGTCTTCCATGGGAAAAGTATTTCTTTCTTCAGAGCTAAAAATATCTACCGCTGTGACTTAATCGATATTTAGGGGGACTGGCTGCTTTCCAGATGCACAGTATTGCTGCTGTTGTTTTTTTAGCTACCAAGAAATTTCAGCATGCTCAGGTCTTTTAATGTTTCCTACAGCCAGCCAACAGGTAGCTCAGGGTGGCACTGAGTAAAGAGAACTTGCAGACCAGTGTAGTGTTGGGTTTCGAGTGCCAGGCCAGGATCCGGGAACAGGGAGCCGCCATCATGGGGCAGGGATCATGTGGCCACGTGTCACTCCTGCACATTCTGCTGCCGTCCTGCCAGCTCTTAACTCGGTCTGCTGCTGTCCTAAAACCCACCACGTATCCATCACGGAGCCTCTCGCTTGGCAGCTGCCCAGGAACTTCCTTTTGAAATGTCTCAGGATTGAACCCACCAATCACAAACCTGCCCTTTGGTACTGATTTCTTTGTCTACTCCGGCCTTTTCTCCTCCTCCTCGTTTTAGGCGAGCGACCAGCTTGGAGCTACCCATGGCCATGCGCTTTCGGCACTTGAAGAAAACCTCCAAGGAAGCTGTGGGTGTCTACAGGTAAGGGCTGCAGATCATTGGCTCCTTGCTACAGTCGACAGCCCTGGTCCTCCTCTGGAAGAGGGCAGTTTTGTCTCATTTTCAGTGAGTGCTTGCCATGCTCACTTTTGACCTGTCTCTTTAATTCTCATCCTTTTAAAGTAACCCTTCCATTTCTAGAGGGGTAGCCGCCGACTTATTCTGTTGCAGGAGCAAAATCAAACCAGCAGTCCCAGCAGCACCACGGAGACTAACAGTCTATTTCAGAATTAAATTCTGTTTAGTCTTTTTTAAGGTGTCACTGAACTTGTCTGTGTCCTGTTGTAGTCCGTTCAGAAGAACTGGTTGGCCACTGTATGGGACAGGATGCTGGGCTAGATGGACCACCGGTCTGATCCATCAGGGCTCTTCTTATATTCTTGCTTCCCTTCCGTTTCTGCTCTTTGATATGCAATCACCTTCCTCTCCCTCCACCTGTTCCAGGTCAGCCATCCATGGCCGGGGTCTGTTCTGCAAGCGAAACATCGACGCCGGCGAGATGGTGATAGAGTACTCGGGCATAGTCATCCGATCCGTGCTGACGGACAAGCGGGAGAAGTACTACGACAGCAAGGTACAGGCAGGCTGGACAGGAAACATATTGATGTTACATTGGTCCTGATAAGGCAGTTTTACTTGTACTCTTAGGACCTAAACTGGAAGGTACATATTGGTACTATTACTATCTCCAGTATATGCAATTGCTTCTGACATAAGGTAAAATACATTTGTGGCCCCATAAACAAAAAATTTTTTGTATCATTCAATTCCAGATTGGAGGATTCCATTTTTGGTCCTATGTTAATTATTTACTGCCTTACGACTGTAGCAGGGGCTTTGTTGCATGTTGTATTCTGTACTATTTGATTTCTGAATAAGCTTTTTGCAAGCTGAAAGGCATCAGGTCATGTTCTTTTGGGGCATTTGTCACTTCGATTATTTTATTTTATGAGTCTTTATTTGTGCTCCTACAAGGTTTTTATATGTTCTTGAAATAAACACATGTACTTTTGTCTATACCTGTTGATATTTTTAACTTTTGGCCCTTTACTAGTTTTCTAAACTTCCTTTGGAGGTTTTTGGATGGGAAAAGAGACAAACCCGGAGATGGGAGGGGACGGAGTTTGTTGGAAGGGGGCAGGACCGATGGGCAGGGTCCCTGAATCTGAAACCCTTCCTCTCTCGCCAGGGCATCGGGTGTTACATGTTCCGCATCGACGACTTTGACGTGGTGGATGCCACGATGCACGGCAACGCCGCCCGCTTCATCAACCACTCCTGCGAGCCCAACTGCTACTCACGCGTCATCCACGTGGAGGGCCAGAAGCACATCGTCATCTTTGCCCTGCGGCGCATCTTCCGCGGGGAGGAGCTGACCTACGACTACAAGTTCCCCATCGAGGACGCTGGCAGCAAGCTGCCTTGCAACTGTGGGGCCAAGCGCTGCCGCCGCTTTCTCAACTGAGGACTCATCTCCCGCCTACAGGCCTTCCCCGGTAGCAGCCAGGAAGGGTGGGGCATGCCCAAGGGAGAGGAGGGGAGGGGAGGAGGGGAGACCCAACCCTGCCGTGCCGTTCCAAGGGAGCTGCCTCCGCTGCTGCTGCTGCTGCAGCGCTCACTCATCCCTTTCTTTCCTCGAGGCACGGAGACCATTCATCTCCAAGAGCATCAGTGATGCGCGTTTCGTGTCGGAAAAGGAGGCCAATGGCCCCATCGCTTGAGTTTGTGGCTTGAAATTATGGCAGGCAGAGATATGGGGCAAGTCTCGAAGGGCGTCCATCCGACCCCTTAATTTGCACCCATCTGCTTCAAAAATCCTGATGATGATGATGATTATTGTTATTTTTCCCTTGTGGGGTGAGGACAGCATTTTCTTTAATTTTGTACTTTTAAATTTTGTGAACCCCCCCTCCCCCCTTGCTTAGATTCTCTGTCTAAAAGAAAAAAAACAAACAAACATCAAACCCAGGAGGATGTAAATATTTGTACAAATTTCTAAACCTGTTTATTTTCTATGCACTTTTTTATTTAAGATGCTCAGTCAACTCAGCCGGGAAAGGGTTGGATTCTTGTTGGTATAATTTTAAATAAAACGCAATTTTGACACGAGTCTGAGATCCTTTGCAGTAATTTCAGGCTGAAGAGGAGCACGTACGTATCTCCCCACACGACAGGAGAAAAAGAAGAAACTCCTCAACCAGGGAAATAGTGGGCTCCCCCCCCCCCCGGGGTTTAAGGTCAGGTGAACTGATTTCAAAATACATGGGGACCAGATGGCGTGCCTGTCTTTGAGCTTGCATAGGTAAAGGTAAAGGTTCCCTTGCTCGAAAGCCAGTCGAATCCGACTCTAGGGTTGCGGTGCTCATCTCCGTTTCAAAGCCGAAGAGCCAGCGGTGTCCGAAGACATTTCCATGGTCATGTGGCCGGCATGACTAAACACCAAGGCGCACGGAACGCTGTTACCTTCCCACCAAAGTGGTACCTATTTATCTACTTGCAATTTCTTTCTTTCGAGCTGCTAGGTTGGCAGGAGCTGGAACTAGAGACGGGAGCTCACTCCGTCTTGCGGCACCCGGGTCTCGAACTGCTGAACTACCGACCTTCCACAGCCTGCAGTTCAGCATCTTAACCACTTGAGCCACCGCAGCTCCTTACTTGAGCTTGCATACAAATACCCCAAAAGAGAGAGCCAGGTGCGTAGCCATGCTGGTCTGAAGCAACAGAACTACATTTGAGTCCAGTGGCATCTTTAAGGCCAACAAAGTTTAATTCTGGGTATAAGTTTTCATGCGCCTGCACAATGGGTCTGAAGAGGTGTGCATGCACACGGAAGCTTATATTCAGAATTAAAGTTTGTTGGTCCTAAAGGTGCCACTGGACTCAAACTTTACCCAGAAAGACCGTATAGTGTGCCTCTATGTTGAGGAGGGGCCATGGCTCAGTGGTAGAGCATGTAGGTCCCAGGTATAATCTTCCAGCTAAAAGGATGAAGTAGAAGGTGATGTGAAAGACCTCTACCTGCTACCGATTCAGAGTAGAGGATACCGACCTTGATCGACTGACAGTCTGATCCAGTATGAGGGAAGCTTTATGTGTGTTCATGAATTTTAGGTTATCCGTTTCTTTAAGCTGCTTTTGAACCACAGTCTTCATGGTGACGAGCAACATCAGTAAAGCCAGATCTCCATTAAAAGCAAAACCATACTTGGCTAATCATGCTGTCTCATCCTGTCAATTGTACCTCCTTGAAGGCATATGATTTTTAGCAGTGGTAGGTTTTAATGCTCTGCCCGTTCCTGACTGTAGAAAGGGGTGACCTGCTCTGTTCTCAAAAAAGGAAATCAGATATCTCCTGTCCTAAGGCTATGACCGGCCGATTCTCTCTGTACTGTCTTGCTGAATTGAAGTCACGGAACATACTACTGTACTGCATTCATTTGCTTGTTTTTAGGATATTCGGTTTAGTTTTATTTACTTTATTTATACCCTGCTGTTCTTCCCTGTGGGGACCGAAAGTGGCTTGTGTTGTTTTTGTTGGAAATACGTGTGTTGCAAGGTCGCATAGCAATTTAGTTAACTATTTTGCCAATCTTCCAACAGTTTTCCTCTCCTCTGTTCCTATCTTCACAACAACCCTGTGAGGTAGGCTAGGCTGAGAGTGCATGAGTAGCCCAAGGTCACCCAGCAGGCTTCCCTGGCAGAGTGCTGGGGATTCAAACATGTACCTCCCAGAATTCCCAGCTGGACACTCTTAACCACTGCAGTGTAGTGGTTCCCAGCCTTATTGATATGGGGACCCACAAGTCCAAACTTAACTTTATATGGTGATCCATCCAGAACTGCCCCAAGGTTTTTTGGTGCCCTAGGCAAACTATGACCGTGTCATCCCATCTACTCCAGCATTCCATTTTCTATAGTGGCCAACCAGATGAAGAAGAGGAGGAGATTGGATTTATACCCTGCCCTTCACTACCCTAAGGCGTCTCAGAGTGGCTTACAATCTCCTTTTCCTTCCCCTCCCCACAACAGACACCCTGTGGGGTAGGTGGGGCTGAGAGAGCTGCTCTTGAGAGAACAGCTCTGAAAGAACTTGTGACTGACCCAAGGTCACACCAGCAGCTGCATGCAGAGGAGTGGGGAATCAAACCTGGTTCTCCCAGATTAGAGTCCACACTCCTAACCACTACACCAAACTGGCTCTTTTGAGAAACTAGCAGACATCACACAAAGGGTGTAACTGCCCCCACTATGAGCCTCAAGCAAGTGGGAGTTCCTCTTGAGGCAAGAGAGCTGCCATTAGCGGGTGGATGGCCTGCGACCCACTTTCAGAGGCATCACAACCCACTTTTGGGTCCCGACCCACAGTTTGAAGAACTGCACCACCACGGCTCTTTTACTCTCCTCAAAGCATAAGTTCCTAAGCACCTAAGTCCCCAGCCAGATTTCTTCAATTAGCGACAGCTAGAAAAAGACCCTTGCAGTAAACAAAAATTGTGTGATAAGCAGGAAAGCAAAATGACAGGTTTGTTGTTTAGGGAATGTTCTGCAAAGCTGAAGCAAAAGCACAGCAAGGTTGCCTTTGATCACAATGTTTCCAGTGCATCCAAAACTTCAATCAAACACTGGCGGGGGGACGACGATGGGGACACTAGGACAACAACTTTATGTTTATAGAAGTGATGGGATCTTAGGAATGGGATATTTCTGAGTAAACCTGTATAGGACAAGGCTTGAGGACAACTGAGGACAGCCTAATTGCCAGTCGGCGATTACCGTTTCAGTTTGCCGCTGGATCGAGAACCAAGGCAGTACCTGATTCTCCCCTGTTCTGCTGGATGCAGGTTTGGGGGGGGGGGTAGGCATGTGATGAAATAACCCAATTAAGTAGGGCAGGGGGAGAAGCCGCTAGAAACTGGAGCTTTCTGCCTAAGAAGGCTTTTAAATTTGTAGTAAGACACTTTCCATACGGGAGAAGGCCTCATTTTTAGAAGAGTAAAATTTCTGATTAAACTGTATTCAGTTAACCACGGGTGCCCACGGGAGGTGGGGGGGGCTTCTTATCCAAGTGCGTTTTTGGTTTCATTTGTTGTGATTTTAACTCGAATTTCAGTTAATAATTTTGAAACCTGAGCAATGGTTCCCAGAGGGTGAGGGAAATGCACTCTGTACATGCTCGGAGGCACTCCCTTCTGTTCCTGGCGTTGCAACTAACCTGCAAGAAAACTTAGCACTCTAGGAGCCTAAGCATCTCCTGAAAGTGCTCTGCAAGGTTCGGTTGTGCAATGAAAGGAATCCCAAAGGTTTCACTATAATTCAGTTCATTTGAAGCGGAGGATTTTGGTTTCCCGCTTTTTAAGTTCGTTTCAGCAAAGCCGTGCGCTTTGATTCAAAACCCTTCCTAGTTAACTCTCGGGGAGACAGCCGTCAGCCCAGACTGCTACTCCCGCCATGCAACGCGGCGCGGGACATTAGGCGCGCAGCTCCAAAAACCACAGCTCCCAGCATGCCTCTGTCCGAGAGGAATTCCCGGCATGCTTTGAGAAAGGGTCCCGCCCCTCCCCGCGGCACCACGCTTCCCAGCAGCCTTCGGGAAAGGGATTGACTACGAATCCCAGACTCCTTTGCGGTTTTGGTCTCTGTTTGAGGAAGTAGTAGTAGGCTAGAGGGGTGAGTTTTTGTGGGTACAACGACGCCTAGAGCGTCTTCTCTCTTTTTTTTGGTTGGGGTGAAAGGGAGGGGGAGAGAACAGAGATTTGGAAAGGGCTGAGAATGGCCGCGAGCTGAGTTGGGGGGCAGGGGAGGGTCTTCTTCATGGGCTTTTTGCCCCTCCCCAGTATTCATATTTCCTTCCTCTTTTCCAGCCTCGGCTTCTCTCTTTTGGCTGCCCCAGTTCGGGGGCGGGAGGCTAAGGCAGCAGGAGCGCCGCGACCATGAACCTGGAGCGAGTATCCAACGAGGAGAAACTCAACCTCTGTAGGAGATACTACTTAGGTGAGTGCTCATTAAAAGCCTCAGAAGTGGCAACCCGCAGTAATTAAAACCGCACGCACCACTTTCAAAAACTGCATGTTTGATCTGAATTAAAGCCAGCTGAGCTCGATAGGCACTTCCTGGCATAGGACTGGAGCCTGATCGAGGAAAAAGTGAGTCAGATCTTCCTGATATCTTTGTAGTTTGTACTAAGGACTTCCATTTGTCAGCTTTAGAGCCACAGCAATTCTGGCCACCGTGATGTGGCATGCTTACCTTGAGCGGACCATTTTAGCTGTTTTGTTATTTATTTAAAAATGTTTTTATGCTGCTTTTCGACCCAGCGTAGAGTCCTCAAGATGGCAAATGATCAAAACAATAAAACATTCTGGAGCACCAGATAAGGCAGATAAGTCTTCACTTGCTGGCAGAAGGGAATTCAGTAATTCTGGTGCCCAGATCACAAAAGCCCTTTCTTGAATTGCCACCCATCTAGCCTCAGAAGACAAGCGCACCTAAGGAAGGACTCCTGAAAATGACTGGTTGGCTGGGTTCATCTGGGAGTAGGTCAAGTATGCTGGCACCAAACCATATAGGGCTTCAGAAGTTAATACCAACACTTTTAATTGCACCCAGAAGTTAACTGGGAGCAATTGTAGTTGGAACAAGACTGGTCTGATGCAGCCCCTGCAATCCACTCCAGCCAACATTCTGGCTGCAGCATTCTTTACCAAGTGAAGCTTATTCTTAACCATCATAGGAATGGACAGGTAATGGTTCCTCTTAGTTTTGAGAGACTCTCTCTGACTACATTCATTGTAGACTTCTGCTCTGGTCTGACCCTGACTCTATCGTCAGTCCGCCCAAGGCACCATACACTTGCCTCTGTTCCTTTTGTGAAATGTTGACGTACTCATAAACTGGGAACAGATTACTCTGCTGCTCAAGCCATTATTCACTAATCTTTCCATTCAGTTAGACAAAGTCAGCTGGAGTTAAGTGGGAGAAAGAGATCAGAACTAGGGGTGGAATCCATAATAGCAACTGCACAACTTCTAAAGTTGGGTATCCCTGGAGAGTGTACATCTAAGGGAGACGCAGGCATCTTGAAGTGGAAAGAAGCCATGACTGCAGGCATCTGCAGAGAAAGGATGGGGTTGGAATAGGGTTCCCAAGTACCTACCACAATCTGGCGGGGAAAACATGCTCCCCGGCCGGACCATTCCTCCCTGTAACGTACCATGCCGTCGCCAGGAAGTGACACCGGGCGATGCTCTGGCAATGGGGCTGAAAACTCGATGGTACCATCAAGTTTCCAGCTGCATTGCCAGAGTGTTGCCCAGCGTCACTTCCTGGCGACGGCATTGTGCGGCGTGTCTTTCCTTCCCCCGGGGATGGTCCTGCCAGGACATATCTGTCCCCCACTGGATTATGGTAAGTACTTGGGAAGCCTGGGTTGGAAGATAAGTGTATCTTGTGGTTCTTGGTATATAGTAGTTAGGCGTAGCTTATGGTATTGTCTCCATACTTACGACACAGTATAACCTCTGTAAAAAACTGGGAACACAGTAGTAGAAATTCCATCTCTTTGTTTTTCCAAAGGAAGAGGTAGTAAAATGCATCCAAGCCTTCACACTACAATCTACCATTTATTTTGAGGCAAGGCAAGACCAATTTGTATCAGAGGGCAGGTTGGAAATTTTACCTCATCCTTGTTGCACGGTGGAACACAGAAGTGTACATTTGGGAAGTGGAACATGCTGGGTGTGTGTGTGTGAAAATTCATTTCCTAAAATTTGCTACTCAGGCCAGCTTGCGGGGGGCTTGTGAATTTTTGTTGCAATAAAAACCTGTGAGTGTCTGTGTAAATGTTTGTGGCATTACTTTTCTACCTTTTTAATCCCTGGTGACCAGCGATTGATTTCTTTACTCCCATCTTTCCAGGCGGCTTTGCTTTGCTTCCTTTCCTATGGCTGGTGAACGTCTTCTGGTTTTTCCGAGAAGCCTTTCTGGCACCAGCATACACCGAGCAGCTGCAGATCAAACGCTGTGAGTTATAACTTAGTGTGTGTGCACATGGTTTTTGAGTTTTTTGGCCATCAAGTTGCAACTGACTTATGGTGACCCAGTAGGGTTTTCAAGGCAAGAGACATTCAATGGCGGTCTGCATAGCAACCCTGGACTTTCTTGGTGGGTCACCCATCCAATCCTGCTTAGCTTTTGAGAGCGGACAAGATCAGGCTACCCAGAGTCTTACATGGCAGGGCACAGAGGAACAGGTGGTTTGCCATTGCCTGCCTCTGCCTTGTGACCCTGGACTTCCTTGGTGGTCTCCCGTCCAAATACTGGCCAGGGCCGACCCTCCTTAACTTCCAAGATCGGGTTAGCCTGGGTCATCCAGAGCAGGGCGTGCATGTGGTGGTGGGGGGGAATGATGGGACTGGCAAGCAACAGGATGCTTAAGAACAAGAGGAAGGCTCTACTCAGTCAAATCAAAGGTCTCTATACTGCAGCACTTCTGGGAAGCCCACAAAGTAGCACATGAAGGTACCAGCTTTGGTGGGGAGGGGGGACAACAGCTGTTGTTTAGGCAACCCCTTTGTTCTCCCTCCCTTCCTCCAGTATGGTATTCAGTAAGCATACTGCCTCTGAGCCTAGAGGTTCTTAATTAGTTATCATATGGCAGTGGGTGCAGTAGAGCCAGGCGATCCTAAGATTGTCTGGCAGCCAGAAGTTCTAGCTCTTTTTGCATTATGCACCACAAGGAGGTGAGCTAGCCTTGTTTTTTGGGCTGAGAGAGCTCTGAGAGCTGGCTTCATGTGGAGGAGTGGGGAATCAAACCCTGTTCTTCCGATTAGAGTCCACTGCTCTTAACCACTACACCATGCTGGCTCTCCTCTGGAGGTTCTGTTTTGCTGACATAGTTCATAGGTGTCAATACAGTTTTCCCCCCATGAGTTTATCAAACTTCTTTTAAAGCTATCCAAGCTTGTAGCTGCTGCCACATCAATCCTAACACAGGTGTTCTTGGATGTCCCATTTTTTGTGATTGTACTGCCTCGCTCTGTAATCTGCCTTGGCTCCCTATGAGAAAGGCAGACTGTAAGCATAAATAAATAAAAGGCTTTGTGAGGATTGCTGGTTTGGACAGTGCATGATTGGGTTGGCCGTGTACCCTAGATGAGCTTGGCTGCCTTACCCTAGGACAGAAAGGGGGACTTGACATCCACTTAGCAGAGAGCCAGCGTGGTGTCGTGGTTAAGAGTGGCAGACTCCAATCTGGAGAGTGGGGTTTGATTCCCTACTCCTCCTCCCACATGAGGCCAGCTGGGTGTCCCTGGGCCAGTCACAGTTTTCTCAGAACTCTCAGGCCCACCTGCCTCCCAAGGTGCCTCTCGTGGGGAGAGGAAGGGAAGGCAATTGCAAGCTGCTCTGAGACACATGAGGCCTGCTGGGTGACCCTAAGCCGATCACAGTTCTCTCAGAATGCTCTCAGCCCCACCTACCTCACAAGATGCTTGTTGTGGCGAGGGGACGGGAAGGTGATTGTAAGCCACTTTGAGACTCCTTAGGGTAGAGAAAAGCAGAGTATAAAAACCAACTGTTCTTCCTCTTCTTCTTGGCATCGCTGAAGGAATCGCACGAGACACGATCTGAGGGTTGAAAGCACCGGCCTCTCTTGGAGGCAGCAGGCAGCTTTATTATACACTCAGCCCCCCGCGTAAGAGGGGGCTGTTGCTTGCATGACACAAAGGGAGACCACGTGCTCAAGCAGAATGCCTGGAATGGCTGCACAGCATAATTAACAGTGATAGTGCTACTCCTGGCGCCGAAGAGACCTGCGTTGACAAGATTAGCATAAGGTCAGAATCAGCGTACCAAGTCACTGATTTACCGACAGAGGCAGGGTGCAAGGAGACTAAGATTAGCGTGCCATTATAGTTAATCTCCTACATTGCCTCAACTTGTTCCTTTCCCCAGATGTCCAGCGTTCGGCTGTGGGCCTCCTCTTCTGGGTGATCGTGCTCACCACGTGGATTAGCATCTACCAGACGCACCGGGCGCGGTGGGGCGAGATGGGCGACTACCTCTCCTTCACCATCCCCCTAGGTACCCCCTGAGGAGTCTCTTCTCTTGCTGATCGCCAGCGGGAAGCTTCTAACTCTTTTTCCAATGGACTTCCTGGGTGGCCGGGCGGCGGTCATCCTGACTTCCCCCTTCTATGGAACTAGCGTGGCATCTTGCTGTGACGAACTGGGGAGTGGCCGCCTCTCGGCATTCCCCGGGATCCTCCATCCGGCGTACCCCACTACAGGCTATTGGCAGAAGCGGTCAATAAATATGGGATTCTCCACCTCTTGTTTGCTTACGGTGTGGTACTTTTGGGAGAAAGGAGGTGTCAAGGCTGATCCTGCCTCGGTGTGGAAACATAACCAAGTTGTACCTGGGTTTGGTCCCAGCAGCTCCCCAAGCAACACATGCTCATACAATACAGCAAAATAGAGTTTTTTATTGGGGGGGGGGGCGTGGAATTCATGAAGTTTAAAAATAAGACATCTAGTTCAACGGCAGTAAAAATGCACAGAAAAAACAAGAAAGCAAACTAGCTGTCTCTTAACGGGAGTCCTAGCACGTCACAGTTGGTTATGGAAGCGAAGAGCCCTTGAGCATAATACAGGTGTCTTCTTGGCGGCATGGAACGGCAAGGGTAATGAAGAGGTAACACTTCTTCACACTAACTGTATTTATAGAAGGCTGAAGGCCATAGCCACCTGACCTCCTCAACCAATCATGGGACAATGTCCATGGGATCTTCCAGGTCAGAGAGCCAGTTTGGTGTAGTGCTTAAGAGTTGCAGACTCGAATCTGGAGAACCCGGTTCGATTCCCCACCCCTCCACACAAAGCTAGCTGGGTGACAGTGGGTCAGTCACAGTTCTCTCAGAGCTCTGTCAGCCCCACCTACCTCACAGGCAATGTTCCCTCTAAGCTGTGGGGTCTTGCGAGCAAAAATTCTACTTCGTGAGCTGCTGGCATTAAAGTTGTGAGTGAGCAATTTGGCTACTGCATAAACTAGTTTGTTCTGGAGCCATCCTTCCTGAGCGAAGACAAAAATGTGTGAGCTGGAGGCTAAAAAACTGTGAGCTAGCTCACACTAACTCAGCTTAGAGGGAACATTGCTCACAGTGTGTTTGTTGGGGGAAAGGAAGGGGATTGTAAACTGCTCTGAGACTCCGAGTGAAGGGTGGGGTATAAATCTTTCTCAGATCCACAGCTGTACTGTGTGAGACTAATTAACAGGCGACCTTGCCTAATATCTGCTAGCGTGGGAGGTGACCAGCACCTGCAGTAAATCCAGGAACTGTGTAGAACAGTGGAGTTAATTCAGGGAACGGCATAGCTTCATCTGGAACAGACTAGATTCCTGCAAGATGGTCTCTGTTTTGACAAGGGGGTAGGAACAGAGGGGAGAGCCCTCCTTCACAGTCTCTGTGTAGGCACACTCCTGGGGCCTTGCGCATGTGTAGAGCAAATTCCAGAACATTCTAGAACTAAATAAAGCCAGACCTGCCCAGCTCAAAGTAAGGGGGTCTACCGTGCCTGCCCAGAACGGAGGGACTGCATATTCCCACCTGGTTCTCCTTTGCCGAAAAACTGCAGAGTTGCATGGAACAACTTCTGCAGACCCTCTGATTTACTGTTCAGCTTTTGTTCTCGGTTTTCCTCCTCCCCCACGAGGCAGGTTGTGCACCTGTGGCACACAGCAATCCAACTTCAAAAAAGTGCCTCGGGTGCATTGTCTGCAGTTTACCAAGCACACAGGCCGGAACTGTTTCTACACCTCAGAATAATGCTCTGGGAAGGAGCTCGAGCTGTCTCCCTACCTGCTTTAATGGCCAAAGTCCCACCCCATCCCACACATACACACACACCCTTTGGATCGTACCGCTAGTTACAGCAGCAGCACTGACAAGCCGACTGAGCATCACATCCGATGAGAGGGATGACTAGGGTTTACCGGGCACAGGACAACAGGGTGCAAATAAATGGACTTTCAGACTCGAGCCCGATTTCCTAGCAGAAGAATAAAATCCACTTTGTTGCAGCGCTAGGGAAATGGGGGGCCTGATGCTTGGAGGTTTCTCAGTATCCCCACCCCAGGATGGGCGTGACGTTTAGTTGCTCATGAATCAGGTTCACTTTTGAATTGGTGCCATTAGGGCGGGAGGTTCCAGCGCTGTGTGGCGTTGCCACGTCAACCGCTGAGGGGTTTGAGCAAAGACAACCTGGTGGAGCCACACCCTGCCCCCCCCCCAGCCCCCGAACAAAAGACACGCACAGGTTTGTGCTTGTCATTCTCCTTTGATCGTGAAGTTTACAGACTGAACACTGGGCCTGTGTGCACGCCATGCCAGCCGATAAAGCCAGTGCATTCTGCCCAAGGCAAGCATCCATTGCAGAGTGGGGATTGGCAACTGGGTCTCCCGCATGCAGGAATTCCCCAGCAGCTATGAAAAGGCCTGTTTAAAGTACCACTGAGTTAACCGAGTGGTACCTTAGCGTACGCAAAGGGTTCCCAACATGGCGTCCCAAAGGCAGCATGCTGTCCATCATGACCTTTCCTGGCGCCCATTAAGCGTTTTTAGAAAGTGTTTGGGGCTTTTGTCAAGCAAAGCTGATGGGCCGTTGGAGACTTGATTGGCTGTGGAGATTTTTGGAAAACATCGCTTTGGTGGCGGCTACCGCCACAGGACTGAATCTGCACTCGGTTACTGAAGCTAAGCTGCGGCAACCATTTTGGAGGGGGCTGGCTCTGCCTCCAATAGCAGCCATTTTGTGGCTGTGTGCCTACTAGACTCAACAAGTTTGGTATACACACACCCCAATTCATACCCCCATATGAAATGGGGCTTTTTTGTTTTTGGGGTTTTTTTGTATTTTTCATATGAGTGTGTGTATGTGTGCACCTGGAAGTCATGGTGTCCTCTGGTGACTGGCCCCTACTAGGCCCCCACTATTCAGAGAGGTGGCTGAATAAAGCCAGCCCCCTACTAGCCAGAGTCGGCCCTGCTCAGCTTCCAAGATCTGACAAAATCAGGCTGGCCTGGGCTTTCCAGGTCAGGGCTTCTAACATCTGTTTTTAGAGGGCTGCAGCACTATTGATTGAGGCGTCCAGCCAGTTCGCTTCACTCTGTACAAGCGGAGGAAACGGGGTGTGTTTGTTTTAAATGGCGTTTGTGTGAATGGGGGCCTGAAGGTACATAACCCTGTGAAGTCCTGTTGACGGCAGCTGCTTTGAAAAAAGGTATTGCTACTGGCTAGGCTGGGTTTCTCAGACCTCTGGGCCTGTAGACAGTGCAGCTCTCGGGGCATCCACCGTTACCTCCCTGCCCCCTGTCCTCTGAAATCCTAGCCGCCTGTGAAACTGCACATTTGTTATCTGCTTTCCTTCTTCTGTGACCTTCAATAAAAGTTTGCAGTGCACACAGCTCTTTCTCTGTTGCAGCAATTCCCAGCCTTTTAATAGGGACCCACAAGTCCAAATATACTTGGTATGGTGAACCAGCCAGGCCTAGCCCAAGGGGGTATTTTGGTACCCATCTTAGTTCAGCATTCCCTTATCTACAGTGGCTAACCAGATGTTTTTGAGAAGCCAACTAACATCACACTAACAGTGCAGCTGCCCCATTCCAAAGTTCACGGCCCTTGTGCATGGAGGTTACATTCCAGCCTTTGACCACCCTCTCCTTCTACATTATGCCCTCTAATCCCCCCCCTAAGATTCCAAGAAACTCACTCTAGAAGAGGAGATTGGATTTATACTTTGCCCTTCACTCGGAGTCTTACAATCTCCTTTTCTTTCCCTTCCCTTCCCTTCCCTTCCCCACAACAGACACCCTGTGAGGTAGGTGGGGCTAAGAGAGCTCTTTTGAGGACTGCCCTTGAGAGAACAGCTCGGAAAAGAACTTGTAACTGACCCATGGTCACACCAGCAGCTGCATGTGGAGGAGTAGGGAATCAAACCCAGTTCTCTGCACTCTTAATCACCATACCAAAGTGGCTCTAGTAACCATCAGGATACATTTCACTTGATCAACATGCGTATGCAGTGAAGAAAAAATACCGACTAATGGATGACATGGAATATACTGTTTCCAGGGTCAGATCTGTTTCCAAAATACAAAAGAAAGCCCTGGAAAGGGCAGGGCTGGCCCATGATCGGCTTTCAGAGGCTTGGTGACCCACTTTTGGGTCCTGACACACAGGTTGGGAAACACTGCTCTGTTGGAAGCACTGGCTGTTTCATTTCCCATTCCCAGTGAGTCTGATTCTGCTTGGATTTTCTGTGCTTGTCGCCCTCCAGCACCTTTACTGGGAGCTCCCAACATGCAGAATCGAACCATCAACCTGAATCTCAATAAGTAAAATATTTCCTGGCATTAAAGTAATGCAGCACATGCTTAAATATTTTCCCTTGTTGGGTTTAAAGGCACAGGAGCGGGGCCAGAAGCCAAAAAAGAAGGTGGCAACTTTACTGGAAGAGGGTTATTTTTTTAAACACTTGCGTCAGCTAATTGGGCTCTGGATAATGGAATAAACACCAAAGGAAACAATTAAATGTTCTTGCCCGGAGCCCGGTTGCCTTGCGCTGAATCATTGTTATCCAGCATGTTGGCTACAGTTGATTCTTGTCTTGCCCTTCCTAGGTGTCATGGAAGAGGGGCTGTGGGTGCGAGGAATCTCTGGGGTTGCTAGGTAATAGGGTTACCAACTTCCAGGTGGGGCCTGGGGTTCTCAAAATTAAAGCTCATCTCCAGGCTACTGAGATCACCTCCACGGGAGAAAATGGCAGTTTTGGTGGGCAAAGTCTGTGGCATCACATTCTCGTTCCGCTCCTTCCCCTCTGCACTGCACCCCAAATTTCCAGGAGTTTCTCAAGCTGGAGGTGGCAATATTGTTAGGCCTGTCAGTCTCCCTGTGGCACCGGGGAACCTCTGCTATTACAGTCGGTCTCCAGATGACCAAGATCAGTTCCCCTGGATAACATGGCCACTCTGGAGGGTGGACTGACTCTGTTCCCCTTCTTCGGTCCCGACTGAGTCAGGATGGGGGGAGAGATGTAATTCATGCTGTTAAGTATGAGACTCGATAACAATTTCAGCTTCAAAAGTGATTTCAGCTCTATTTGAACAGCAAACTGTAAGTCAGGAACACAGGACAACAAGTGGAGCACAGCTCCCTTTTTAAACTCTCCCGTGTTGTCAAAGCCACACCCACAGTTAGTTAAAGGCCAATCACAACACAGAAATAAAGGCCAATCATAACACAGGGATAAAGGCCAATCAGGACCGTTCCCTCTTTGCAACATTCTCACACAGTGATTGGATATTTACAATGGTTTTGCCGAAACCAGCCAATGGTAATGCGACAGCTGAAGAGCCACATTCAAACTCAAGCTTAACATGGAAATGTATAGCAAGGATTCACATCCCAATACATAACACATGCCATCAGGGCAGTGAGTTGGGAGAGAAGCAGATTAATTCTGACTGCCAAGGAGCCCACAGAATAGGTTCCCTACAACGGTGTCATGATGATTAGCTGGCCTTTTCCCCAACTTTAAATAGCCGGCTTGCCTTTGCTTCTAACCCAGAGCGTAAAAACAAACAAATAAATACAGGTGCGGCCTGCTAGACAATGGCTACTCCTGGAGCAAAAGATGATTTTTATGATGCATTAAAAACACACCCACACAAGCAAATTATTATATGCTGAATCTAGGGTTGCCAGCTCTGGGTTGGGAAATACCTGGAGATTTTGGAGGTGGAGCCTCAGGAGGGCAGAGTTTGGGGCATGATGCCAAAGAGTCCAACTTCTACAGCGGCCATTTTCTCCAGTGGAACTGATCCCTGTCATCTGGAGATCAGTAATAGTGGGAAATCTCCAGCCACCACCTGGAGGTTGGCAACCCACCAATGTTCACTAAAAATTATTCTAGTCCAGTTACAGTCCACCAATATGCTTCTTCTTTCTTTATTTGTTTTACGTCATGCAGTGCTGCTGCTGCTTCCAAACAACTGCCATGCGACTACAGATTTCCCAGGTAAACAATCTGTTTCCCTCAATGCTTCATCAGGTCGCTTTATACTTGGAGCCAATGTTCTACGTCTCCTACTCAGAATTAATTTTGTATTTTCCTTAGGCATCTGCACATTGGTAGACCATAATTGGACTAGGATCATTTTTTCACAGTGAACATTGGCAGGTTGCAACCTTTGGTTTGTCACTGTGGTCCATTTGTGGCTTGAACCACCTGGAGGTTGGCAGCCCTAGAACCTGCAGACATTCTGGGGGATGACTGTGGCTAGGAGTGAGAGTGAGTGTGTGTTGGTTATGTTTGTTGGAGCTTTGGGGGTCTGGATATGGGGCCAAGTGATTTAGGTTAGGAAGCGGAACATGTTTTAGGCCCAATGATCCCCACTGCCTGCCTGCATTTTTCTTGGCTCCCGTTTGCTTCTTCCCCAAAGCAAGGAAACAGTCTTGGCATTCCTCCGTGTCTGCTCAAGCAGGAGTCACTTCAGAAGAGCCCTGGAAGCTGCAGGGAACATTCATTTGGAAACAGTGCCTTCACCAGAGAAGGGTGTAGGGATGCCAGCCTCCAGCTGGGACCTGGGGATCCCCTGGAATTACAGCTGACCTCCAGACTGCTGAGATCAGCCCCCCTGGAGAAAATAGATGCTTTGAAGGATGAGCTTTGTGGCATTGTGCCCCACTGAAGCCCCTGTCCTCCCCAGGCTCCATCCCCAGATCTCCTGGAGCTTCCCAGCCTGGATGTGGCAGTCCAGTGCCCCCTATCCCCCACCGGTGGCCAGGGGGGACCTGGTGGTCAACCTATGAGAGCGGGTAGCTTGAAACCTCCCGGAAAGTCTCCACTCTCCACATTTTGTAACTGGACACAGCCCCTGTGGCAGCCATGTTGGGACTGGTCTCCCTTCCCTGTTGCAGCCATTTTGTTGTGGTGACGTCCACTACCTGTTCATCAAACTGCCCACAGGTTCAACAAGGTTTGGGGACACCTGGCTTAGCCTCTCCCTTGGCCCAGCTATACAGATCCAGATTCATGTGTGTTAAGGGCGGTCAAACTGCTTCTGATTCATGGCAATTATATGAATTAATGACCTCTAAAACATCCTGTCCTTAACAGTTCTTGCCAACTGAGGGCTGTAGCTTCCTTGCCTGAATCAGATCCAGCTAGTGGGGGCAAATCTCTCCTCTCCCCAGTGGTAGGGAAAGGAATAGACAGTAATACCAGGAGGAACCAACTTCAGCCTCCTAGTAATACCTTACACTGTTACAAATAAAAGTGCCTTTTTTCCCCTTGACAGAAGCGCTGTGCTTTTAGAAGCTCCATGGCAGGCTGAAATCTATTGGTGATGTTTTTGTTGTGATAGGGAAAGCTGCACCTGTTGAATTAATTTCAGCTGGTCAAGGCATGAAACCCATTGGCTGTGCTGTGAATATGGGAGACATCTACTTTTCCCTCTTCCGACATGTTGATTTCGGAACCGCTACCCTTCTTTTATTTTCCTTCTCCCGGCCCCTCAGCTGCCAGCACAAATTATACCTCCACTCAAGCCAGCCCACTTACCACCCTGTTTCAGGCTCCACTTGAAATGCTTCTTATTGAATGACCAGCAGCCATCCAAGTTGGGGGAAGAAATTTTGTTTGGCCTGATGGGAAACTGCAGCCTCTCCAGTTCTTTTGTGCACTGAACTGTGGGAGGTCTTTGCCTTCTTCTTCAGGGTTGCCTGTCATTCCATCCTGCCGCTTTCCCCATCTCTTCCCTCCAGCTAGTTTGGTGCGGCTTTGGTATTCAGAGCTCCCATACACCAGAATACACCCTTTGAGCCTGAACTACAAATTCCCCTGAGTTTTTAAGAGCAATCACTAATGAGGATTGACATCAGGTCTGAGTAGGTATTTAAAGAATGCCAGGAGACCACCGCCCTTTTAATAATCCTTTCCTAGTGCGACAAGCGTGCTTGAAATAGATGCAGCAAAAGAAAGAGCAACAGACAGATAACGGAACATGGGGTAGCAGTTGGACTGTTGGACTAGGATCTGGAAGTCCTGGGTTCAAATGCCCACTGCCGTGGCAGCTTGCTGGGAGGCCTTGGGTCAGTCACTGTCTCTCTCAGTCTAACCTACCTCACAAGGTTATTGTTGTTGGCAGAGTTTAAACATGCAGAGGGATGGAGCACCAGCTGTTTAAAGAAAATAACTCGGTTTACTAAAGAAGAAATAAACTCTGATAGAACAGAGAAGAGCAAGAGAGGCTTAACTAACTGACTAACTACTGTGAGAGACAGGAATGAAAGGGGAGGGCACATTTGGAGCAGGAAGTCTCCAAAGAGTCAATCAGGAGACAGGAAGGACATAATTTGAAATTATGGGAAGTCCCTAATTTTGCCATCCTAACTAGCAGTCCTTCAACTGCCCCCTCTAGGCTGTTCTTCTGATCTTCTTCAAGTAGGTGCATTACAGACCTTGCATATTCCAATAATTGTTAGCTCTATGAAATACCTGGAGATTTTGGGGGTGGACATCTGAGGACAGCAGGATTTGGGGAGTGGAGGGACTTCGATGGGTATAATGCCAGATAGTCCACCTTCCAAAGCGGCCATTTTCTCCAGGTGAACTGATTTCTTTTATTTGGAAATCAGTTGTAATCCCAGAAGATCTCCAGCCATGATGTGGAGGTTAGCAAGCCAAGTTACTGTCAGGATAGACTGGAGGAGAGGAGAATAACGTAAACCACTCTGGGTCCACATTGGGGATAAAGGTGGCATATAAAAAAAATTATGTAATAGGTCCAGGTGGGTAGCCGTGTTGGTCTGAAGCAGCAGATCAGAGTTCGAGTCCAGGGACACCTTCAAGTCCAACGAAGTTTTATTCAGGGTATAAGCTTTCCTGTGCAGGCACACTTCTTCAGATACAGTGAAACAAGAAGTGCTGCTGGACTCAAAAGCTTATACCTTGAATAAAACTTTGTTGGTCTTAAAGGTGCTGCTGAAAAAGTAAATAATAGTGAGACTTCCTTTTGTCCATCCTGAATCCAGGGCTATTTGGGGGCAGGAAGGCACAGGAACAGAGTTCCGGCTGGCTCCTGAGTTGGCCACACCCAACAGGAACTCATCAGCATAACAGACCACACCCAACAGCAGAAACTCGTTAGGATTGGCCACATTAGGGGTGTGTGGCCTAACATGCAAAGGAGTTCCTGCTACAAAAAAAGCCCTGGGTTTTGACAACAAACAAGGTAAACAGAATAAGAAGCAAAAGGTGGGTGTGGCTGGAGGACCACACTTCTGGCAACATGGGGGCGTGGCCTAATAAGCTAATGAGCTGTGCTGTCAAGGGTGTGGCCTAATATGCTAATAAGTTTCTGCTGTTCAGTGTGACCTGTTATGCTAATGAGTTCCTGCAGGACTTTTTCTACCAAAAAACCCTGCCTGAATCTATTGCTTGCCAACTTCATGGGGTTGCCCCCAAGTTCTAGTCTTGGGGAGAGGAAGAACAGGTTCTCTCTGTCTTCTCTGTCTGCCCCATGCACAATTTCATAAACCTCTACCATTCCTCCCCCAGTCTTCTTCTTTTTCTAAACTGGAAAATCCCTCTAAGAACCTTTGCCCGTTTAGGTTCACATCCCATTCAGTTTCAGGGTATTATCAAATGGCAAGCTACTTGGGCTCAGATATTCTCCGCATACTCTTCCCAAGAGACTGTTTTCTTTTCTAGCCTGGGCTTCCCACTGTTTTCCCATTCCTCGATCACTTGATCCTGCTGCAGGCGGCCAGAGCAATTTTTTTTTAGCAGCCCAACACTCTGGGGGGCTTAGAACCTCTGAGTCATCCCGTCCCAGCTTAGCCCAGTGACACCCCATCCAGAAATGCGCCCTCCTCCTAACTCGGTGCCTGCGCTGATGGCAAAGTGGCTGTGTCCTCTCTCCCCAGAGCTCACACACTCTTTCGTCGACTGGGACCGGCATGTGTGTGCCTACGCAAATGCCCTTGTACCTGAATGTCACTAGACAACTGTCTCCATTCCACCTCCAGGTCTCATTTAGACATGCCTAATTGTGCCAGAATATGAACACGGAGGGGCTTATGCATTGACATTTGCTTGACACAGAAATCAGTGCATTTGGATGCTGATGTGGTGTCCTTGTTAAGAGTGTCAAACTAGGACCTGTGAGGCCAAGGAGAAAACCCCCACTCTGCTTTGGGTCAGTCATTTTCTCTTAGGTTCAGGGCTATTTTTGGGCAGGGACGCATAGGAACGGAGTTCCGGCTGGCTCCCGAGTTGGCCACACCCAGCAGGAATGCATTAGCATAATAGGCCGCACCCAACAGCAGAAACTCATTAGGACTGGCTACATTAGGGGTGTGTGGCCTAACATGCAAAGGAGTTCCTACTACAAAAAAAGCCCTGGGTTTTGACAACAGACAAGGTAAAGAGAATAAGAAGCAAAAGGTGGGTGTGGCTGGATGACCACATTTCTGGCAACATGGGGTGTGGCCTAATATGCTAAAGAGTGGTACTGTCAGGGTGTGGCCTAATATACTAATGAGTTCCTGCTGTTAGGTGTGGCCTATTATGCTAATGAGTTCCTGCTGGGCTTTTTCTACAAAAAAAGCCCTGCTTAGGCTAACCTGCCTCGCAAGGCTGTTGTGAGAATCCTGCGTTCTCATCCAGAGTCAGTTTAGGCAAGCCCATGGGAATATAAATATATAAATACCCATTCTATCCATTCCATCACAGTGTGACCTGCCACCCTTTCACTCAAATAAGTGACCGACGGCCGTTGTTTACATTATTTAAACCCAGATTTCTCTGCCACAGGGACCCAAAGCACCTTACATCACTCCTCTCCTTCCTTTTATTCTCACAACCACAGTGCAAGGTGGGTTAGGCTGAGAGTGTATGACTAGCCCAGCAAGGTCACCCAGCAAGCTTCCATGACAGAATGAGGATTCGAACCTGGATCTCTCAGATTCTAGTCCGGCTCTCTAACCACTACAGCATGCTGGCTCTCAGTCCTATGAGGAAAAGTGAACCAGAGCAGCCAGGGCCAGAAAGGGGACCCAATCTGCCTTCCACCACTGATCCTGGAGGTCTTGTTTTCCCCAGTGAGGATTTGACAGGGGGTTTTGATAGGCATCTGTGCATACAATACAGTCCACGGAGATGGCTCTCTTTCTCTCTCTCTCTGACGCACACAGTTGCCGCTCCCAGCAACGGTGACAACCCTTTCCCATGCCATGCACACATGCCCATCCACCTTGATGATGGACGTTTGGCTCTCGGATATAAATAAAAGGTGTTCTTATTTTTTCCAGTTTGCATCACTTTGCACGCGTCAGCCAGGGCTTGGATTTTTATCTGCTGCCTTCCCCGCCCGCACGTCCTGCTTGAGGAGATCTTTCCGAAACAACTGTCCCTTTGCTTTCAGGCTTCGCCAACCTTGGAAATGATTTGTGTCGTCTGCAGCATTTTGCCACATTGTAGCCTGCACTGTCTGGTCCACTGGGCTGGGGTATAAGGTCAGCCTTGCAGCTGCTGATCTTAAATAGTGACCGATTTAGGGTTGCCAGGTTCCCACTGGCTATGAGCAGGAGGTGGGGTGGGGGTTAGGGTTGCCAGATCCAGGCTGAGAAACTCCTGGAGATATGGGGGTGGAGCCTGGGGAGGACAGGGACCTCAGTGGGGCACAATAACATGGAGTCCACCCTCCAAAGCACCCATTTTCTCCAGGGGAGCTGATCTCTGTAGCCTGGAAAGGAGATGTCATTCCAGGGGATCCCCAGGTCCCACCTGGAGGCTGGCATCCCTAACTGATGTATATGTTTATCAAAAGCACAACACACGATTCTTCTAAATTACAGTCACCTTTGGAGGGCCTGCTTCAGATATCCTTGCCTTCTGAGATTAAGAACATAAGGAGAGCCCTGCTGGATCAGACCAGGGATAAAAGACGGGGTATAAAGAAAGTAAATAAATACAGGGTGTTCTCAGGAGATTTCCCACCTAGGAATTGACTGGATCCTAACTCGTTATACTTCTGTAAGGTCTTGTGCCTTGAAGGACCCTATCTGAGATCCCTCAGTGACCTGGGTAGCAATAAGATACATCAGAGGGCCACGTGGAGAACATAAGAAGAGCCCTGCTGGATCAGACCACTGGTCCACCTAGCCCAGCATCCTGTCTCACACAGTGGCCAGCCAGTTCCTCTGGATGGCCAACAACAGGGCATAGAGGCTGAGGCTTTCCCCTGATGTAGTGTCCCCTGGCACTGGGATTCAGAAGATTAGTGCCTCCGAACCTGGAGGTTCCCCTCAGTCACCGTGGCTAGCGGCCATTGATAGACTTCTCCTCCATGAATCTAATCCCCTTTTAAAGCTGTTTATTCCTGTGGCCATCACTACATCCTCTGGCAGCAGATTCTATATCACTCCCTTGTGAAAAGTAGATTCAGGCAAGGAGCCGTGTTGATTTGAAGCAGCAGAACAAAGTTTGGGCCCAGGAGTACCTTTAAGACCAACAAAGTCTTATTGAAGGTATAACCTTTCATGTGCAAGCACACTTCCTCAGATACAGTGTAAAGTAGTATTTCCTTTTCTCCTTCCTGGACCTACTGCCCATCAGCTTCATTGGTTGCCCTCTTGTTCTAGTATTTTGGGAGAGAGAGGAAAAGTTTAGGCAGGTAACAACCCAGGAGAGGGACTTCTCGGTTATAGCACCAAAGCTCTGGAATTCTCTCCCCAGGGTGATCATCTGTCAGCTTCTATTGATGTCTTCCACCGCTGGGTGAAGACCTTTTTGTTTTGTTTGGCATTCCCTCAATCATCCCTCCTTCCTAACCAACATTTTCATTGCTGTTGTTATATTTTGTATGCATTTGAACTACCTTTTAATTGTTTTTATGATGTGTGTTTGGGAGGGTTGCTTTTAATGGTTTTAACATGTGATTCTATCTAAATTGTTAACTGCTTCAGTGGCCCTCGTAAGGGCAGAATGGCAGGATACAGATTTGGTAGATAAATAAAACAGATAAAATAAAAGAGCAGTTTGCAAAGTGAAAGTTACATTTTTAATACCTCTCTTGTGCTTTTTTTGTTTGTGTGTATTTGTGTGTGTGTGTAAGTCATGGTTGACTTCTGGTGACCCCTAGTGGGACTTGGACATTTCAGAGAGGTGGCTTGCTATTGCCTACCTCTGAATCCTGGCCCTGGGATTCCTTGAAGGTCTCCCATCCAAGTACCTGACAGAGTCGGCCCTGCTTAGTTTCCAAGATTTGACAAGATTGGGCTTGCCTGCCCTATCCAGGTCAGGGCCTGTGCTTTATATTTTTTAAAGCCAACCTCCAAATATCTAGAAAAATTGCATACCTGGAAGAAGGCTGGGCTGGAGCCCTTCTCCTGACTACAGCTATGTATAAGAGCAGGGCTATTTTTGGGCAGGAATGCACAGGAACGGAGTTCCGGCTGGCTCCTGAGTTGGCCACGCCCAGCAGGAACACATTAGCATAATAGGCCACACCCAACAGCAGAAACTCATTAGAACTGGCTATATTAGGGGTGTGTGGCCTAACATGCAAAGGAGTTCCTGCTCCAAAAAAAGCCCTGGGTTTTGACAACCAACGAGGCAAACAGAATAAGAAGCAAAAGTTGGGTGTGGCTGGAGGACCACACTTCTGGTAGCATGGGGGTGTGGCCTAATATGCTAATAAGCTGTGGTATCAGGGGTGTGGCCTAATATGCTAATGAGTTTCTGCTGCTGGGTGTGGCCTATTATGCTAATGAGTTCCTGCTGGACTTTTTCTACCAAAAAAGCCCTGTTAATAATAGAGCCAACGTGGTGCAGTGGTTAAGAGTCTCCAGCTAGTATCCAAGAGACCTGGGTTCATATCCCCACTCATGCCATGGAAGTTCATTGGGTGACCTTGGGCCAGTCACACTCCCTCAGCCTCACCTACCTCACAGGATTGTTGTGAGGGTAGAATGGAGGAGGAGGAAACAATGCAAGCCACTTTGGGCTCCCACTGAGGGAAAAGGCAGGGTACAAATGAACCAAATAAATAAATAAACTGTGTGTTATTGGAGATAGTGCCTTTAAATCACAATTGACTCGTGGTGACCCTGGCAAGGGGCTTTTACAAGACAAGAGGCTAACAGAGGGGGTTTGCCATTGCCTTCATAGTGACCCTGAAATGCCTTGGAGGTCTCCCATCCAAATACTAACCAGGGCTGACCTAGCTTAGCTTCTGAGATCTAACAAGAAACCCTACATACAAAAGAGCAGTCAAGTCATAACTGACATGGCCACCCCCACAAGGGACTTTCAAGGCAAGTGAGAAGAGGTGGTTGGCCATTGTCTTCTGCAGAGCCTTCCTCGGTCGTCTCCCATCCAATTACCGACCCTGCTTAGCTTCTGAGATCTGATGAGATGGGGCTGCACTGTGCCACTTTCCCTCCCCTGTGCTGTTAGAACCAGAACATCAGTTTCTATCATTGATGCTATTACACCCTGCTCCCACTTTGAGATGTTCTAAAGGGCTGCACTGGGGGGGTCTCTTTGAGGGAGAGCCCTGGAGCCATCTGACTTTCCCCAATTGTTTGCTTTTCTTTACAACAGAAGAAGAAGAGGAAGAGGAGATTGAATGTATACCCCACCCTTCACTACCCAAAGGAGTCTCAGAGCGGCTTGCGATCTCCTTTCCTTTCCCCTCCCCACACAGATACCCTGTGAGGTAGGTGGAGCTGAGAGAGCTTTGAGAGAACTGCTCTTGAGGGAACAGCTCCAAAAGAACTTGTGACTGACTCCAGGTCACACTAGCAGCTGCATGTGGAGAAGTGGGGAATCAAACCAGGGTCTGCACTCCTAACCACGACACCAAACTGATTCTCGTGGAGAGCAAACCCTCTTTGCCTTCACATCTGCAGAGTTAAATGACGGCTCTGTACCTGACTTAAATTCACAGTTCTGCACTGAAACAAATTTCTCTGCAGCCTCTTTCTGGCCGTAACACAGGACACGTCTTTTCCAAAACACTGAGCACAAATTAAGAAATGGGTTGGCGGAAAGGGACCGATTCTTGCATTCTTCCCATTGGGGGAAGGGAGAGTGTTTGTTCAGCTGGTAACTGGAGCAGCAGCCTACCTGCAGATCACCAGAGATGAGAACATCATTCCAGCCTTTTGATGTTATTAGGAAGACCCACACCCTTGTCTTAATTGGACAGTCTGACTGAAAACTGACACAATTCTCTGGCACACCTAGATCCAACTCAAGCGTCACACTGGAGATGTTTCCAACTGTTTGGCCTGATCTGGCTGGTAAGTTCCCTGCCCAGCCCAGAGGCACCCATGTTCTGGGCTTGCTGAACAAGCAGTCTGTATACAATATGGTTTGTACCTAATTAAAGGTATACGGAGAATATGTCCCAGCAAACATCTGACTGATGGAAAGTGTGCACAGGCTATGCACTGCTTGCTGTAGGGTGGCCATCAAATTGCTCCTTGTGCCTCGCTTTGGTAAATCGTGTGTGTAAAGCGCCATCAGGGAGGGTGCACCCAACTTATGGCAAACCCAGCAAGGGGCTTTCAAAGGCAAGTGAGAAGCAGAGGGGTTTGCCATTGCCTTTCTTTGCAGTCTTCCCTGGTGTTATATTGTGGCAAGTTGTGGATTTGGTGATGTTCCCTTATTGAACTACAACAAATTTAGTGCCTTTAAGACCAACCTTTAAGACCAACAAAGGTTTACTCGAGGTATGAGCTTTCGTGTGCAAGGCACACTTTTTCAAATACAAATTGTGTGCCGCGAAAGCGCATACCTTGAATAAACCTTTGTTGGTCTTAAAGGTGCCCACTGGACCCTAAATTTGTTCTACTGCTTCCGACCAACACGGCTGACCAACTGGATCTGTCTTCATAGTAGAGATTTACAATCAATAAGGAACATCATTGGTTACAGGTACACTGGTATCATATGAGTTGGCACAAATCCATTGGTGGACCAAGATTTGGGGTTCAGTTACATTCATTTACATTGTTTATTTGACACGGAACACAGAGGTCTTTAACCAGGAGAATCTCAAGGACTTTACATATGTTATGTGGAGGAAGCATTCTCAATAAGAGGTGTGAATCATGCCTTGATGTTTTTTGGATCTTGGCAGACTCTCTGGGGCCTGTTATCTGAGCAGGGTGCCGCTCGGTGAGGTGCAGAGCCTGCTCTTGTTATTCCAATGTAGGGGTGCTAGGCCATAAATCTCTTGCCATAGATAGAACACAAAGACTTCTAGAGATGACCAAAATGCTTTCGGTTTTAGGGAATCCTCCCTTTTTGGACAGCTCCCCCCCCACCCCAGTGTTAGAACTAACAGGGTGATGGTTTCATAACTGCAGAGAAAAGCTAGTGAGGGTTTCTTTAAATTCGTTTAACCTCTATGATTCTGGCCAATATGGCGGCCAACTAAGAGAAACACACTGTTAAACAGGATCTATAAAGTTGCTACAAATATGGCTAAATAAGACTACTAAAATTCATTCTAAGTCATGCTTAAGACGTGGTATGTTCTTAAATACAATCATAGTTTGATCCCCGGTCCCACAGTAGTGACTTGGAAGGCTGATGGGGACCAAAGACGTGGTGAGTCAGGAAAGGGTTAAGGCTCTCCCCCCCCCACAATTTCTTCTCCAGCTAATCCCCCCATGCTGTTTTTCATCTTAAAACAAAAAAGGCAAGGGAGAGTGAGTTACATGCATTTGCATGTAACATTCTCCCTCCCTCTTTTAAATAAACATGCTTTAGGATGTCCCCTGTGGATTTCAGGAGGAGCATCAAATGTCCACCTAAATTTCTTTTCTCGAAACTCTTTGGTCAATCGCTATCAGTCTTGTCTGCTCTAACTAGCGGCAGCTGTTTGAGGTCTCAAGCAGAGGTCTTTTCCATCACCAGATCCTTCTAGTTTGAGATGCCAGCCTCCAGGTGGGGCCTGGGGATCCCCTGGAATTACAGCTCCTCTCCAGACTACAGAGGTCAGTTACACTGAAGAAACTGGATGTTTTGGAGGGTGGGCACGATGGCATTGTGCCCCACTGAGGCCCCTGTCCTCCCCAGGCTCCACCCCCAAATCTCAATAAGTTTCCCATCCTTGATCTGGCAACCCTGCTAGTGGCCAGGGGGATTGAACCTGGGACCTCTTGCATGCAAAACAGATGCTCTGCCACTGAGTCACAGCTGCTTCCCTTGATGATACCTAAAAAGTGCTCAACTTCGGCAGGGTCGTGCTGCTTACATTGCAGAGGCCACACATATGTTTCTTTCCGGTGTACAAAAGACTCTTATTGATTGTCCCAGATACACTTTTGGGAGCAAGGCTCGGCTGCAGACTGCTACACTTCATGGGGGAATCTGCATACCCAATCGCAGTGCTTCGCTGGCACCTTGCTCTGCCCCAGTCCCCGTCAACAGCAGAGAGGTGGATCTATTATTTTGCCCATTTGCTTAATTTATCCCCCACCTTTCTGCCCAATGGGGACCCCAGGTGGCTCACTGAATTCTCTTCTTTGCTGTTGTATTCTCACAACAACCCTATGAGGCAGGTTATGCGGAGAGTATGTAAGATCAAGCCCTAGGAGGAAAGGCTGAGGGACTTGGGACTGTCCAGTCTTGAGAAGCGGAGGCGGAGGGGGGGACAGGATGGCTCTCTTGAAGTATCTGAAGGGCTGTCACTTAGAGGAGGGCAGGGAGCCATTCCTGCTGGCAGCAGAGGAGAGGAGTTGCAACAATGGCTTTAAATTAAGGGTGGGAAGGTACTGGCTGGATATTAGGAAATACTTTTTTACAGTAAGAGTTGTGCAACAGGAGAACCAGCTGCCTGGGGAGGTGGTGAGCTCCCCCTCCCTGGCAGTCTTCAAGCAGCGGCTGGACAAGCACTTGCAGCTGATCCTGCACTAAGCAGGTGGTTGGACTAGATGGCCTTCTTCTAGAGCTGTGATTCTATGATGCTAAGAAGGCCAAGGTCACCCAGCAAGCTTCCACGGCAGAGCAGGGATTCGAACCTGGTTCTCCTGGATCCTAATCCAGTACTTGGTCTACAACACCATGCTGACAGCAGATTGCAAAACGTTTGCAGGATGGAAGCGTGTTGGAACGCAGTGGACTGAATCTCTGTTCTCATTCATACTTGTGTGAATCATCTCAGGTCAAGCTCCCCGGATACAGTTTCCCCTTTAAATCAATTATCCCCTGGTGTGGTGCCCGCTGATGGCATCCCTTGGCTTCTTCCCCAGAGCAAAGAGTCTGTGATGGCTTTTCCTCCACTTCCGTGGGAGCAGGCAGTACTTCAGGAAAGCTCAGGAGGGCTTTTCTTTGGGTCTGCTGGGAGCACCTGTTCAAAAACAGCTCACCCTCATCAGAGAAGGATCTTTGGGGTTGGATCCAGCCAGCGTTTCTGCAGGGGGGTCACAGGACCTGCGGGAATAAAAGCCACATGGAACAGGGGCTGTAGTAAAGAGGGGGATTGCCACCATAAGCAGTGACATATTTCTAAGCCCACTGAAGTCAGTAGGTGCCGCGTAACTCAGTTTAGGACTGCATGATTAGTGACAGAGTTGGCCGGATCCAACCCTTGGGTTGGAACTGCCCAGCATTTTGTGACTGGCCCCTCCCTAGGGTTGCCAAACTCCTGGTGGTGGCTGGACATCTCCCACTATTACAACTGATCTCCAAATGACAGAGATCAATTTACCTGGGGGAAAGGGCCGTTTCGGAAGTTGGACTGTATGGCATTATGCCCCAAGCCGTGCCCTCGTCAGGCTCCACCCCCCAGATCTCCAGATATTTCCCAACCCGGAGCTGGCAACCCTACCATGGCGGCCATTTTATGGTGACACACCTTCCCTATTCTCTAAAATTCAAAAATATCCTCTGGATGAACAAGGTCAGGGATCCCTGTTTTAAATATGAATCTTCAGCATGAGTCTAACTGGGTTTAGTTTCCTTTCACTGAAGACTTTCGGGTTCTCTCATTAAAAAATGGACAACGACAAAACACAGAATGACTCAGAGATATATATGGGCCCATGTGGTGTCAGGACTGGACTAGGAATGGAGAGAGCTGGGTTCGTGTCCTCACTCTGTCACTCACTGATGACCTTGATTAGTCACTCTATCAGCCTAACCTACCTCATAGGGTTGTTTCGAGGATGAAATGGAGAAGGGAGAACGACGTATGCTAGATTTAATAGCAGTAGCTTAATGGAAGACGATGGCACTTTGGGCAGCAGACATCAAATCCCCAGGGAACAACCTGTCCAGACAGAAACCGTCAGGTCTCAGTAGCGCCAAACAAAATTGGTTCTCCTTTAGGCTTATGGGGTTCCACAGGATGCACATTTGTATGGAAAGGTAAAGGCAAACAAAGGTGAGGAATGCTACCTCCTGTAGAGGTGGTTGAAAGTGACATCAAATTGCAGCCAACTCAGGGCAACCCTGTAGGGTTTTCAAGCCAAGAGACAAACAGAGGTGGTTTGCCTCTGAGTATCAACCCTGGACTTCCTTGGTTGTCTCCCATCCAAATACTGACAGGGGCCCTGACCTAGATAGCCCAGGTTAGCCCGTTCTTGTCAGATCTCGTAAGTTAAGCAAGGTCGGCCTTGGCTAGTATTTGGAAAGGCAACCTCCAGAGGCAGCTAATGGCAAACCACTTCTAAAATGTCTCTTGCCTTAAAGAACAAATCTAGCTTGCCACCTAGTAGTGCGTAATGCTAAAAGAGCTAGAACTTCTGAGTGCCAGACAATCTTAGGATCTCCTGACAATACTATACACACTGCCATAGGATAATAATTATTATAATTACTATTACTGACCAGGGCTTTCGAGATCTGACAAGACTGGGCTAGCTTGGGCTGCCCAGGTCTGTGTGGCTACTTCCTACCCTTCATTTTATATGGCCAATATATATATCTCTCAAAACATGTTTTCTCATGTAAATAGGAGAATGGGTCATTTTGTTGACTGCCAATTTGGGGTAGTGGTTGGACTAGGAACTGGAAATTCCTTGTGAGATATACTGGGGGAAAATCCGAAACAGGTCTACTTAGAAAGGTCTACTTTTATTCAATGAGGCCTACTCCTAGGAAAATGTTTTTAAGATTACAGCCTAACACCTGCCTTGAATCAAAGCGAGGAAGGAGGATGATAAATAACGTGAAATAAAATTAAAATAAACTGCAGTCCTTGACCGTTACTCCCTTCTAAGTGTTGGCAGAGTTCAGGAAATAATCCAGTCCTGGGCTTTGGAGCTTACTTTCAGTGAGTTTACTGCAACAGGATTTTGCAAAAAGACAATAACTGACTGCAGGTCATTAATGCGACAGAGAGGTCTTCAGAGAGTTTTGGCTATAGAGGATAGTCAGTATTTACAGTAACCAGATTCTTAGCGGGCTGTCGCTTCTCCAACACTAAGCCGATACAGGTGTCAACGGCCTTAGAAGGGTGTGTTACACGCACAATTTATGAAATACTGTTATACACTTTGCACTCTGCCACTGACTAACAGGTTAACTTAGTAGGTATACTTAGTACTTCCATGATACATATATACACACACACACGTTAAGTGCCATTTATGATTCTAACCACATAGACAGAAATCAGCCATGAATATATATTCAGATATTAACTTTGGTTCATTTATGGCTATTGCTTAAAAGCACGCTGGGAGAAAAATGCTAACATGCTATTATTCTGCTAAGGCTTATGGCCTTAGCTGACCGGCTGTAATTGTGCATGTTTCTGGTGTCGTTTAGCCTAGCTAAATGGAAGACAATAGCACCCTGTAACCGTATCAGTAATATAGATACTTTTAGAGCTTCATAGTTTAAGAAGCAACTGCGTCTATTGTTTAGCTAAAAGGAAAAAAAACTTTGCTTGGGAAGACCCAACCCACAGGTCTTAGCCCAACTAGAGATTTATGATGAAGTATAATGGAACCGATGGATATGCTTTGCTTGTTTATGTCATATTGAGTATAAAATGTAACTAGTAACCCATTGTAACTTTGGAAGAGTCCCTGAGTATTTGAGGGTCCCAAAACCTTGTTCATCTGTGCTCTTCCCTTATTAATTAATATATATATATTTAGTGTTTCTTCCCTTCAGGACTGTTTGGTGTGTTTCTCAAATTGGGAACGCCTGTCTATCAGGCTTAACTCTGTTTTGGATCCCATGTCTGTCTGATAGGGTTGCCAACCTTCAGATTGGGCCTGGAGACCACCTACAATTACAAGTGATCTCCACAGGACACAGATCAGCTCCCCTAGAGAAAAATGGCTGCTTTTGGAAGATGGACTCTTGTGATCTTATACCCCACTGGGCTCCCTTCCCTAGCCTGCTGCGATCACTTCTAGACCGGGGCTAGCTGGAGGGGAGGGGTCTAGAAAATGACTCGGAGGCAAAGGGAATGCTTAACAGGGCAGAGAAACGCCGGAGATCCTTCTAGCCCTTTCCTTTCTTTTAAGTGTAGATTCAGGTGGGTAGCCGTGCTGGTTTGAAATGAATCAGCAGAACAAAGTCTGAGTCCAGTGGAACTTTTAAGACCAGAATAAAACTTTGTGGGTCTCAAATGTACCACTTTCTTCAGGTCAAAGATTGAGTCCAGCGGCACCTTTAAGACCAACAAAAGTTTATTCAAGACATGAGCTTTCGCGTGCACCCTGAATAAACTTCAGTTCGTCCTAAAGGTGCCGCTGGGACTTAAACTTTGCTCTGCTGCTTCAGACCGACACGGCTGCCCACCTGGATCTTTATTTCTTTAAGTAATTTCTCTTGAAGTATGTTCTTCAAGTAAGTTCTAGAAAGGACCCGAGCCAGCGCTCCGAGAAAGAGAGAGACGCCCCCTCCGACACTTGACCGCCCCCCTTGATTGACGCGCCGCTCACTCCCACCGCCCCGCTTGCGCTCACGTGCGTTTATTGACGCGAAAAGCCTCGGGCCGGGGAGAGAAAGAAGCCGCCAGGCCACGCCCCCCGAATTATGAGGAGCCACGCCTCCCCGCTGGCCGCTCGCCGCTCTCTCCCGAAGCCTCCGAGTCCTTCCAGCGCCTTCGAAGGGGCGGGTCCGCACGGCTATAAAAGCGCCGCCGCGGGACAGACGCGGCATCATTTCGGATCTGCAATCGCGCAGTCGCTTAGAAAAGAAGAGAGAAGCGCCTCTCCCTACCGAGCTACGCCATGGACATCACCATCCACCACCCTTGGATGCGCCGGCCCATGGGCTTTTCTCCTTTCTTCCCTCCCCGCCTCTTCGACCAGAGGTTCGGTGAGGGGCTGCTGGAATCCGACTTGTTCTCCGGCTTGAACACGCTCAGTCCTTACTACTCGCGGGTGCCTCATATCCCGGAGACCGGGCTCTCGGAGGTGAGTTGGGGGGTGGCTGAGTTGGGCGGTGGGGTTGTCAGAAAAGCATCCGGCGGTGCCTTAGAGCATGTGCAGAGAGCTTTTTGCGGTCGTGTGTTTGTTTCCCTTTTTCCCCACTAGCCGTCTTGGTTTATTGCCGAGGCGGGTGGGCATCCAGCCGGGACGTTCTTACTATGCTATGTATGACAGGACTTGGGTGGGTAATGCCCAGGGAGAAAAATCTGGAAAGTGGTGTTGGACTGGCAGCCGGTTGGTGTTGGACTGGAGCAGGAAAGGGTGCCGGGGTGGGCTTCCTAGGCAATTGGAGGCTGTGCTGCTACCTATTTTGGTAAAGTTCTTTCCTCTGTCCCCACCCCTGGCAGGCCTTACTGGAGACAATGCCCAGGGGGGCTTGGCTGGTCTTGCGTGGAAGGGAATGGCCTGGCACTGCCCAGACCCCACTCTTGGCTGCTGAGGGCTGAGGTGGCGCTCTGGCTGGAGCCGACTTCAGTTGCAGGAACTGGATCCAACCTGCTTTCCAGTTAAGGACGCCAAAAAAGGGGCAACTTACTTAACTGAGTGGTGTCCGCAGTAATTGAAACCAAACTGAAGAAGAGCTCTGTGTGGCATTGTGCTTCTGGAGCTTGGAGGGTTGGTTTGCAGGTGACGGATTCTCTCCTGCAGTGGCTTTTGCTGCCTCACGCCCCTTGGCAGGGATATTGTGTCTCTGTTCCGGCTCTAAATATAGACCGGTACTAGAAATATCACGTAAGTAGGAAAGCTGCGTATTTTGGTACCAGTGAGAATAAAGGAAGAACGCTAAGCCCGATGAAGCGTTCTGGAGTGCTCGGAAACTCACAAGCTGTTCAGTTTTGGTTGGTCCTCCGAACAAAAGGCATTGTGAGGCTTCTTGTTCTGAAATTCTAGCCAATGTCCCGAGTGGCAGCAACAACTGCTTCCGATTGTCTTGTGAGTCGCTCTCTGGGACCCACCTCCAGCCTCCTGAAAAGAGGGCTGATTGTAATTTCTGGTCATGTGGGAAGCCGATTGCTGTGAAGCCACTTGGTTTCTCGGTTTGGAAATCTGGACTTCGGGCTTGCAAGGCTGCGAACGCCCCTCTCCTCTAAAAGGAGAGGAAGAAACCCCAGTCTGAAGCTGGATTCGGTCATCGGCGAAGCGCCGTGACAAACTTGCATGCGCCTGGCTGTTTTACATGCATCCTGCTGTTGATGCAAAGGTCCCTTGAAATCCCGCTTTGTAAATCTGAGACCTTTCTGGCCATTGTGCGCGGGGACTTGGCAGCCTATTTCGGGAGCCCAAGGAGGTTTCAGATCTTCTAAATAAAACTGTTCTTGTCTAGTCTGGTCTTGGGAGGGTGCAGCACACTTGACTACAGCTGAGACATATTTATCCCCTGCCTTTCTTCACAGTGGGGGCCCAAAGCAGCTTCCAGCTTCTCTCCCCTCCTGTGCCTTGTTTCACCAGTAACCCTGTTAAGACGAGAGCAAGTGACTGATCCGAAGTCACCCGGGGAGTTTCCATAATAGAGCGAGGGGTTTGAACCAGTTCTCAGTCCAACACTTGGACCAGTACGCCTCAGTTGCTCTGCTGTGTAGTTAGAGCAGCCCCCAGTGGCTACCAAGGGGGCAGTGAGTGATTCCGTCCTGTGCTTGGCAGAAGTAGAGGAAAACCAATAAGGTGACAGTTTACTTGCCCGCACTATGGGCCAGACTTGCAGGGTGGGCTTGGGAGAAACGTGGGATGAAGGAAGTTGGACATGAACAACATCGGAGTTCTTATTTCCTTCCAGGTGAAGCTGGATAAAGACAAGTTCTCAGTCCACCTGGATGTGAAACACTTTTCACCAGAGGAGCTGAACGTGAAAGTTGTGGGGGACTACGTTGAAGTGCATGCCAAGCATGAGGAGCGCCCGGTACGTACCTCTTCTCTATGGCTTGTCCTAAAAACTTGGGTGTAGGCTTGTAAAGTGATGACAGGCAAAAAAAAAAAAAAAGGCAAGTTACTCAAACTGTAACATGGAAGCAAGTCCTACTGGATTCTGTAATTGCCGCTCTTGCAGGGATTTAGGTAGAGGGCCAACCTTGCTTTATCAATCCGTCTCCACTCGGGAGAGGGCCACACCCACCCTGCTTTCCTCCAGGGTGGAGAGCTGTTGCATTACAGGTCCATGGGGCTTCTCTAAGATAACATTTGTGCTGCCCCCCTACGATGCTTATACAACAGTAAGTTTGTTAGTCTTTAAGGTGCATTGTGATTTTGGCTTGGATCCAGCAGTGTGGGAATGGAAAGGAAAATGTACTTAGCGCAATGCACCTTGCGCAAGTTGTAGCTTAGCAGCAACTCAAGAAGGTATTGATTTGTAGTGAAACACCAGCATGCATTTGGAGGAAATCAACAGGTGGTTCACATGATTTTGCTTAATCTGGTTTTGAAATAGTGTTGGAAGACTTCAGGCATACGGGGATATCATTGCACGGAGTAATTTCTAGCACTCCCTACTTGCACGAAGATGGTTCCACACACAGGAATCTTAATAAATGTCTACTCCCTTATACAGAAATCAGTGGAATTTTTCCCCCAGGCGAACATGCTTAGAACTGGGAAGTAAATAGCAATTGGAGTGAGATTCCTGTCCTGTCCTGGTTATAAATGATTATACAGGAAAGGGGGGAAGGCAGGTCAGAGCCAGACTCCTAGGTCAGGAGTTGAGGCAGGACTTAATGTTTGTGCAATGTGCTCCTGAGAACCCACCCTTAGTGGGAAAAGAATAATTGAAGAAACTCTGACTAGTTGAGGATAATTCTGCATGGTGATCTACAGTAGCACAGATTATACCTTGCAGCTGCATCCAACCAACCCCCCCCCCCAAGTAAAACTTTACGCATCATCTCTGTTTTACCTTGGCCTTGCTCTCTTTGAATAACTTGTCTGACTTCACAGAATTCTAAAGTCAACTTGCCTGATCTCTTCTTCCAGGATGAACACGGCTACATCTCCCGGGAGTTCCACCGCCGCTACATGATCCCTAAGGGGGTCGACCCGGCTTCAGTCACCTCGGCACTGTCTCCAGACGGGGTCCTCTCCATCACAGCTCCCGTTGCCCAGGGCGCCCTTCCACAGGAGCGCACCATCCCCATCAGCCGCCAGGATAAACCCGCGGTTGCTGGGAAGTAGTCGGGATCCCTGCCAGGGCCCGAAAGCTTGCTCTTGTTCCCCTCTATGAAGCCAGCATCGTGGGCCGCCTCTCCCCTCAACAGTAGCCAGTCAGCCAAAGACTTTAAGGAATCCCCATTTTGTGCTCTCTGTCCCATTGGAGGGCCTGGCAGTAGAGGAACGGTTGCCCCCCAATGATCTTTGAGGGCACATTCCTAGTACTCGAAGCTGTCCCCCAGGAGGGAGGGGATCGTGTCTCTCTTCTTGGGTGGGCATATCTCTCTGCTACAGGCTTAACTTGTTCATGCTGAACTGTTTGCTCTCCATAAATAATGGATATCAAATTGCATTTCCTTAAAGTCATTGTGAAAACTTAATATGGATACTTGGTTAATAAAACTGAGGTTAATTCCCTTGACTGTAAGATTGTGTTTTGGGGGTGGAGGGTGGGAAGGCTGAATAACTGTCACTCGACATCTGTTGGAGGGAATCCACTGAATGCAGCACAGTTTTTCTAACCTTCACATTCAGGGGCAGTAAACCTCTGAATACCAGTGCTGGGAGGCAACACCAAGGGAAGGCCTCAGCCTCTGTGTCCTATCCAGAGGAACTGGTTGGCCACTGTGTGAGACAGGATGCTAGACTAGATGGACCACTGGTCTAATCCAGCAGGGCTCTTCTTATGTTCCCCACTGAGTAGCTTTGGTTTTTCATGAGAACCAAAGGAAATGACGTACCTGACGAACATCATAGGTTTGAGAGGCTCGTGGGAAACCATGATCTGGGGAGCTACAATTCATGAGATAATCTCTCTTTCTTACCTACACACTCTAAACCTTCGTAATGCAAACAACATCCCTGTGAGCTTTTTTGGGGGGCGGGGGTGTTTCAACAGAGAAAACAAGTTCCTTAGACTTAAAGGCCCCATGTTTTACTACAGTTCATGTTTTGGTACAGTCATGGTTAGAGGTCTTCAAGCCAAGTAGTGGCAAAACTAGCCGACTAAGTCGGGGGCCTTGCTGACACAGGTCCCGTGCATCTAACCCTAATGGGGAACACTGGAAAACATCAGGTTTAATTGGTGTGTCTCTGGATATCACTGAGCTCAACACATACATAAACAATAGCTGGAGGCATCATCTTGGGCAATGGACTTCAAGTGTTGCTACTCAGGATGGCCCCCGTGCAATATCATGCCTGGTACAGGGGTGAATTAGATCCAGATCTAGTTCAGAGCATTGCTTTTGGATGTGGTTCCCCCCCTTTGTTTCCCCCTCACAGCAACCCTGTGTGGTACATTAAGCTGAGAGAAAAAGAGAGGCCCAGTAAATTCCAGGACAAGTGGGCTTTAAATGCAGATTAACCTGATCTTTAACTACTACACTACACTGCCTTGCAAATGTCTATGAAGGCTTTTTGATGCTAACTCTTTGAAAATCGGTCTCTGTGCCATTGTCAGGTTTTTCCCCTTACTGAAGGTGTAAGCTACATGGGTTAGCTAATAAGGTTGTAACAGGCTGAGTATTACTGGAGCATTCTGGGGCTTGGGTGGTGAAATCCTTTGCCTGGTACAGTTAAGCACAAGGTTGGGGGGGTTTAAGTTAAAGGGGAGAATACAACCTTGAGCTGGATAGTCTAGGCCAGCCCGATCTCATCAGATCTTGGAAGCCAGGCAGGGTCGGCCCCGGCTAGTACTTGGATGGGAGACCACTGAAGAAGTCCAGGGTTACTGTGCAGATGCAGGCAATGCCAGACCACCTCCCTTAATCCCTTGCCTTGAAAACCCCAAGAGGTGGCCATAAGTCAGCTACGACCGGATGGCTCTTCTCCCCCTGCCCCCCAACTGCCTTACGGTAAATCCTGACACTGTGTGCCTTCCACCTACAGTCTGTTCAGAACAATACCAAGCACAGTACCCAGCACAAAGAACACCATTTGAAACTAGCCAGGGCTCAAACATTCCAGGGGGGGGGGGATGCCCTCGACCAGCACGCAGCTCCTAAGCAGGGATTAAACGAGGCACCAATTGTCAGTGCTTGTCTGTGCAAAGCTTTAAGGAGCTTGAGTGCTAAAAGAAAGTCAAGCCACCTGGCTTCTGCCCAAGAAGAAACTTGGAGGCTGCCTTGATTTGGCCTAGACTTTCTTCTTTTCCCCCTGCTGTGACTTAAAAGAAGCAACCACCAAGTACAAATCCAGAGGCTTAGTATTTCTGTTAAAATACCCTAGGCTAGTTTTTTGGGGTGGGGGGAAGACCATTGTCTAAGGATCTACAACTGATCACAATCAGCGTTGAAAACATCAATTGGAGGGGAAAAAAGCCCTGTCCCTTTAAGAGCTTAATGGGTGGAAATGAGCAAGGGAAGCTTTTCAAGGCATGCAGCTAAACAGCGTCCACCTGGTCAAGAGTACTGCAGGAAGCCTGTCTTAAAGAGGAAGAGCACTTTTTTCTCTCCAAGCTGCTGGCAACTCTATTCAGAGGTAAAGCAGAAAGGGGACAAGGGTGATATAGATATTTATGGTCTGCTTTTCTCCCCAATCTGCATCCAAAGCAGCAGATATGCTTCTCCCTGCCTCCATTTTATCCTCACAACGACCCTGTGAGGTAGGCTAGACTGAGAGTGGGTCAAGATCACCCAGGGAGCTTCAGTGGCAAGAATGGGGATTCGAACTCAAGTCGCCCAGATCCTCGTCCGATAGTGACCGCTCCGCCACACTTTGTGTCAGAAGCGTACAGAGGAGAATCTTGGCTCCTACACCTGGTGCCGGGTACTGCAAGATTTTTATAGGGGGCTCTTTGCGTCATCCTTTAGGCCCAAGAGTAACTGCAGTGCTGACAGTCACAGGTCTGAACTGCGGACTCTCTGCAGGGGCTTGTCTGGGGCTGAACGGCTTCCCAAATCTGAAACGGGTGTTGCTTAATAACAATAGCCTTTTTGCTACGGCTTTTCACAAAGGAGACAATACTGTCAGGTTTGGAAGCCACACTCTTGGCTCAGGTCCAAGGCCCACTCAACAGAGGGTGGGTGTAGCGCTTGGTTCAAGATAATACAGAAATCTAAGTTGTGGTACCAGTTCAGACATGAAAGTCTCTGGGTGGGCTCAGGCAGGCACTGCCTCTCAGCCGAGCGTGTTTTTGCAGGGGAAAAACGAGAGGCGCCAGTTACCTGCCCTGCAAGACACACCTGTAAAGAGCCAGTTGCCGGTTGTTGTTTTGCCAGAATCTAACATCACAAGGGATGGGGCAGGTTCAGTTCTAAGCTGCATAAGGATACTGAGGAAACCTGGGTTCAATTCCACCCCCCTCTTCCTGGAATGCTCCTCATTTGAATGACTCTTGCTCAGTCTGACCTATCTCGCAGGGTTGTTGTGTGAGGACAACAGAAAGGAGAAGAAAACCCAGAGCTCCCTGAAGAAAGGGGCAGGATTTTTTTAAAGTGATGGATGCACTGTATCCTCCCCCACCCCCACGGTTAGGATCTATGTGCCCACAGCTTGAAATCACATTTGTGTCTTCATGGCACGCTTCCAAAAGGTCTCCTTGTGCCTGAGAAATCTTCTCGGACTAGATGGAGGTCAGGACAGACGGAAACCACAGCCCCTAACTCCAAATGCTACATTTATTGATACTCAACACCCAATAACCCAGACAGTGAGGAATTCCGGTAGAATACGGGGCTCAAAGGATGAGGAGAACTCGGGTGTAAACCAAACACACCCTCTGTCACTGCCGCTCGTACATCTCCTTCAAGATCTTCATGCTCTCCGCATAGCGCAGCTGGTTCTTGTGCGAGGCCTCTTTCCACCTACGAACCGGAGAAGCTGCAAATCAGCTACGTTCCTCTCCAGCTTTTGCGCCTGGTCTTCTCCCAACTGGCGCAGCCCCACTCTCGCTCTGCCTGGCCCGCTATGCGGACATCGCCCCACTGTTTCTCGCGCTGCCGCTTCCCGTTACCCGGCAGCACCTACCTCTGTCGAATCTTCTTCCACCGTTCCATGTTCTTGTAGATGAGGGAGGACATGGACGGCACAGGGTCGGGAGCCTAGGACGGAGACAAAGCATCAGCACGCCACTTACTCCAGAGCCCAAGAAGGCATGATAGGCAAAACTTAGAGAGCCAGCATGGTCTAGTGGTTGGAGTGTCAGACTAGGATCTGGAAGAGCCAGGTTCGAATCCCCACCTTACCATTGGAGCTCACTGGGTGAACTTGGGTCAGCCTAACCTACCTCTTGGGGTTGTTGTGAGGATAAAAATGGAGAAAGGGGGGGATGGGGAAAGCTGCTTTGGGTCTTCATTGGGGAGAAATGTGGGGTCTAAGTGAAGGAACTAAATAACTACAACTACCCACTTTCATTTGGTATGCTTGAATTTCACCCTTCCTTCAGTGAGCTCAGGATGACATATGTGGTTTCCCCCTCTTCCGTTTATCCCCATGACAACCAGCCTGTGAGGTAGGTTAGGGTATGTGTGATTGGCCCAATGTCACCCAGCAAGCCTCCATAGCAGAGTGGGGATTCGAACTCACGTCTCCCAGATCCTAGCCCCTGTGCTGGTTTGACCAACATCCAAGCCCCCACACAAATTCCAGGTTTGGGAAGGAGGGGGCACAAAGCAGCCAGAAAAGCTACTTGGAGATTTCCACCCAAGAAATGCCCCCGTTCTTCCCCAGACAAGCCAAGATGCTATTGCCTTCTTCACTATGGGCAAAAGTTTCCAGACCAAGGTCGGTTCTCAAAACGTTTCTGTATCCCAATTCTATTCTGCATTCCTCTCCTTTAGACAAGATACCGAACCGGGGCATCTCTCCTGTGGTATTCTGTCTCTTTGTGTTTACACTGCTGGGGACTGAACCTGGGATGCTCTCCCACGGAGGCAGGGCCTCTCCCCAGCTCAAAAAGCCTGCTCACCATGTCAGCAGCTCCCTTTGATTCTTCCTCGGGCTCCAGCGGAAAAGGGATACGCAGGTTCACGGGATCCCCCGAGGCGTTTGTTTGGCAGGGGGTCGGAGGTGGCAGCTTGTAGACGTCTTGACCCTTCCCATTCAGTCCCTCAACCCCCTGAGGCAGAAGAAACACAGGTTCAGACTCTGTTCCGCCAGGAAGTCAAACGTGTCACATAGAAAATCTGCCAGCTGGTGCTGTCTAGTGGTCCTCAACCTCTCCAGACCAGAGACCCCCACCCCTTTCACCCCCAAGGTGGCAGTATAGAGCCCACTGAGCTGCAAGCGTGTGACAGGAAGTAGCGAAAAATTTAGTGTCACATGGCAGGAAGGAGGAGAACCAGAGTTATGATTTTACCAGTATCAAGGTCAGGATGGGATTCAAACCCTCAGGTCTCCCCAGTCTACGAGTATGCTCTAAACCAGGAGTCCCCAACCATTTTGAGCCCGTGGGCACCTTCGGAATTCTGACACGACATGGTAGTCATAGCTACAAAATGACCATTACATAAGGGTTGCCAGAAACCCTGGTGGAGGCGTGATTCCCCCACCATCAGGCCCCACTGCCCAGCCACCGATCAGCTGGTGCGGGGGGGGGGGACTTACCGCAGAAAAGAGGGAGATCCATCCGACGTGCCATGACATGAACAAGTCACCGCCCATGTGACCCAGAAGTGATGTCATCAGGGTGACACTCTGGTATTTGGGCAAAATCTCTATGGCAGAAGCCAAATTTACCAGAGTTTTTGCCCAAATACCAGAGCATCATCCCGACGTCCTGAATGTGACGTCACTTCCGGGTCATGTGAACAGCGATGTAGACATGTCGCTGTACGTCAGACAGGCCTCCCTGCTGTTTCTGGTAAGCCTCCCCATTCCCGACAAGTTGCCAGGAGGGACCTGGCAACCCTACCATCTCAGCAGGTGAAGCCAGCTACAAAATCACCACCACAGGAGGCAGAGCCAACAACAAAATGTCAGGGAGTGAGGTCACGCACAACTCTAATAGTAACTGTGAAGAAATGCATTTTTTCTTCGGAGGTTTGCAGTGAGCAAAACCTTCACTCTGAGTTTTAAAAGTTTTTTTTCTCTTTGGGCAGAGAACAGACCGGGAGGAAGGAAGTCAGTTCAGTTGCTTTCCAGACTTACTTCAGCCCACCTTCATATAAATACTAATAGGACTAGACAGTGGGTCAAGCTCCCCCTCCTCCAAGCAGGGAACTGAGATTAGGAGGAATTAAATACTAGAGAGACTTCAGGAAGGAAATTTCTGGAAACTTCAGGAAAAGCCTCTCTGACCTGGTCTGACTGGGTCAACAGGAGAGGAAAGGGAGAAGATAAAACTCCTGGGAGCAAGGAGGAAGACCTCTTGGGTACAGAGTCCATCAGAGTAGACATAACTCTTAATTTGAGGTCTGAAGGAGGAGGCCATTAGCCATGTGTTGGCCTGAAGAGCTGAAGGTAGCTTCAAGGTAATGATCACTCTCTAGAGATCTGTAACTTCCTAAGCTAAGATGCCTGTCCTTTATTTTAACATCTGGTATGTAGACAGGGACAGAGGAACTGTGTTTTATCCATCTCTTTTGAATCCCTTCCTCAGTCTCATGTTGTGCTAAAAGTAAGCTTGTGAACAATTTCTTTTTAATAAATACTTTATAACTTTGGATGCTGGTACTGGTTCTGTATACCACAAAGACCTCCACCATCACGGACATGCTATTTTAAAAGGAGTGCGAGGGGGAAGGCAGGCAGCTGGCAATTCCTCCACGGGCACACAAGGCAGTGAACTGTCCCCGTGGTGACCAGGCAGCGGGAGACACAGAGGCAAGGCCTCGGAAGGGAAGCTACGAGTCCTGACTCTCCCAGTGGGCAGTTCCTACAAAGATCAGGTGGTGGCGGCGGGTTACCGGAGAGAGAGAAAAGCCTCTCCAGATGTTGGGAAAACATTGGAGGGCAGGGTGGAACAGGGCCTGCAGGCCGGAGCAGGCCCATTCCGCAACGGTAACTCTTCAACATTTCAGGCAGCGGCTGTGTTTAACAGGATGCCATTCAGAATGAATGCATCGTTTAAAAATATTTTCTTGCACATGCACACAGGAAGGCAGTGTAGTGCTGTGGCGGCAGCAGTTGCTGAAGCAACTTTTAAAGAAATTGCACAGCTAACCAGATCTACCGTGGACAATCAGAAGATCTACTGGGCAAAACCCCCATCTGGCTCCGCCCACTTTCTAAAAGCACCTGGCAGGCACTAGGAAAGGTGTTGGCAGGTGCCGTGGTGCCCACGAGCACCATTTTGGGGACCCCTGCTCTAACCATTAAACCACACTGCCTCTTCAAAAGATGGATCATCTTTGAGACGATATTTAGGCAAAATCTCCATGTGGACAGTACAGAATCGCGAGAGCTTAGTTCTCCTCATAAAAGGGTCCAACACGCCCCTTTCAAGCCAGGGGTCCTTCTCTCTGGGTACCTCTTCGTCCTCCGGCAGGGGGGGCAATGTCGGGCTGGGAGACCGCTCCTGCTCCCGCACCATGGGACTGTTGCGCATCCAGGCCCGACAGATGGGGTACAACGGGGTGCTCTCAGAGAACTGTGCGAGGTCCACGCTCCGGTCAAACAGCTTGATGACATACGTATCTGGAGGGGGTGGGGGAAGCAGGTTAGGAGCGGAAACCAAAAGGGCAGCCTCTTCGGGGCCAATCCCACGGAAATGAGTTTCTAGAGGGGAACCTACCCACCACCCCACCCCAAGAATCTGTCTACCTAGTATGTTTTTATCCCACCGTTCCTCCAAGGAGCTCAAGATGGTCTTCCCCTTCTCCGTTCTGCCTTCACAACAACCCTGCGAGGTAGGCTAGGCTGAGAGACAATGACTAGTCCAAGGTCACTCAGTGAGCTTCACAGCCAAGTGGGGATTTGAATTCCAGCAGAGAGTGAAGACTTTTTGTTCCGTTTGGCATTCCCTCCAGGATCCTTCCTTCCTACCCTATGAGCCAGTGTGGCGTAGTGGTTAAGAACAGTGGACTCTAATCTGGAGAACCGAGTTTGATTCCCCTCTCCTCCACATGAAGTCAGGTGGGTGGCTTTGGGCCAATCACAAGTTCTCTCAGAGCTGTTCTCTCAAGAGCAGTCCTCTTAGAGCTCTTTCAGCCCCACCTACCTCACAGGGCGTCTGTTGTGGGGAGAGGAAGGGAAAGGAGATTGTAAGCTGCCCTGAGACTCTGAGTGAAGATACGGGTATAAATCCAACTTTTCTTCTTCTTGTAACTATTGTTTTATGAGCCAGTTTGATGTAGTGGTTAAGTGTGTGGACTCTAATATTGGAGAACCGGGTTTAAGAACATAAGAACATAAGAGAAGCCAATGTTGAATCAGGCCAATGGCCCATCTAGTCCAACACTCTGTCACACAGTGGCCAAAAATACCAGGTGCCATCGGGAGGTCCAGCAGTGGGGCCAGGACACTAGAAGCCCTCCCACTGCTGCCCCCCCAGCATCAAGAATAGAGTGCATCACCTGCCCCAGACTGAGAGAGGGTTTGATTCCCCACTCCTCCACTTGCAGCTGCTGGTATGACCTTGGGCAAGCCATAGTTCTGTCAGAGCTGTTCTCTCAAGAGCAGTTCTCTCAGAGCTCTCTCAGCCCCACCTACCTCACAGGGTGTCTTTTGTGGAGAGGGGAAGGGAAAGGAGTTTGTAAGCTGCTCTGAGACTCCAAGTGAAGGGCAGGGTATAAATCCATTCTCTTCTTCTTTGATGTACGTTTTGGCTTTAAGCGTTTTTAAGATGTGCTTTTTGTTATGCCTTGTTTTAACTGTTCGCTACCTTGGTGCCCCTGATTGGGCAGAAAGGCAGGATACAAATCTTGCAAGTCAAAGTAAGTGTGTGTACAGAGCGAAGGGGAACCACCCACCCCCACCACAAAGAGGCTGCCCCCATCTTCTCCGGCATGTATTCACACAAACGGGCTTGTTGTCTACATGTGGACAAGCTCTAGGAGCCCAGGATCCTTCCCCATGTGATCTAGGACTTGTCCTACTTCACAAAGTTGGATCCTATGCACGTACAGTTTGTATACACCTACATGTTGCGTGCAAAGGGCAACTAGAAAGGAAACAGGATTTTAATCTATTTCACTGTTTGCTCTGTGTTATCTTGCTTTTACTGCATTGTTTTCTACTTTTGCAATTCTACTTTTTTCACACTTTATCTGATTGGGGGTGTGTGTTGCTTTGTTTCTAATTTTTGTAATCATAAGAACATAAGAGAAGCCATGACGGATCAGGCCAGTGGCCCATCCAGTCAAACACTCTGTGCCACACAGTGGCCAAAACCAGGTGCCATCAGGAGATCCACCAGCAGGGCCAGAACTCCAGAAGCCCTCCCACTGTTGCCCCCCCAAGCACCAAGAATACACAGCATCACTGACCCGGAAAGTGTTCCTTCTAGACCTTGTGGCTAATAGCCACTCATGTACGTCTGCTCCATATGTTTATCCAATCCTCCTCTTGGAGCTGTCTACACTTGTAGCTGCCACCACTTCCCGCGGCAGTGACTCCCACACGTTAATCCTCATCCTACTACATCGCCAGTGGCTGTCTCATGCCACTGGATTGTGCTGCTCTGTGTTGTGTAATCTGCCCCGAGACTCAGTGAGAAAAGTGGGCTGTTAAATAAACAAACTGTTCTCTTAATCAGAGAAGTGCACACGGCAGGGGTGGGGCCAATGTGCTCTGTCACTCTTTACTACCCGTGCATTGGCCTTGTACACTAATGTGTGACGTGTGTAAGACGTAGAGCAAAATAATGAAGCTGACGTGTCTGAACCAAACTGGGGAGAAGGGGCCGTAGCTCAGAGGTAGAGCATCTGCTTGGCATACAGAAGGTCCCAGGTTCAATCTGCAGCATCTCCAGTTAAAAAGGACCAGGTGAAAGAGAAGAACTGTGTACAGTTCTGGTCACCACATCTCAAAAAGGATATTATAGCATTGGAAAAAGTGGAGAGAAGGGCAACTAGAATGATAAAAGGGTTGGAACACCTTCCCTATGAAGAAAGGTTAAAACGCTAGGGGCTCTTTAGCTTGGGGAAAGGACGGCTGAGGGGTGACATGATTGAGGTTTATAAGATTATGAATGGGATTGAGCAGGTTGAGAAAGAAGTACTTTTCTCCCTTTCTCGCAATACAAGAACTCGTGGGCACTCCATGAAATTGCTGAGCAGTCAGGTTAGAACAGATAAAAGGAAATACTTCTTCACCCAAAGAGTGATTAACATATGGAATTCACTGCCACAGGAGGTGGTGGCAGCTACAAGCATGGACAGTTTCAAGAGGGAATTAGATAAACATATGGAGCAGAAGTCCATCAGTGGCTATTGCCACAGGGTATAGATGGGAACTCTCAGTCTGGGGCAGGTGATGCACTCTATTCTTGGTGCTGGAGGGGGCAGCAGTGGGAGGGCTTCTAGTGTCCTGGCCCCACTGCTGGACCTCCTGATGGCACCTGGTATATTTTGGCCGCTGTGTGACAGAGTGTTGGACTAGATGGGCCATTGGCCTGATTCAACATTGGCTTCTCTTATGTTCTTATGTTCTCTTATGTTCTTAAGAAGAAGAAGAGAAGAGATTGGATTTATACCCCGCCCTTCACTACCCAAAGGTGTCTCAGAGCGGCTTACAAACTCCCTTCCCTTCCCCTTCCCACAACAGACACCCTGGGAGGTAGGTGGGGCTGAGAGAGCTCTTGACAGAAACTGCTCTTTTTTCAAGGACAGCTCTTATCAGAACTACGGCTTGCCCAAGGTCCTCCAGCCTGGTGCAAGTGGAGGAGTCGGGAATCAAACCCGGTTCTCCCAGATTAGAGTCCGCGCACTTAACCACTACACCAAACTGGCGCTCGAGTGGTATGAAGGACCTCTTGCCTGAGACCCTGGAGAGTGATTGCCAGTAGTCTGAGTAGATAAGACTGACCTTGATGGACCAGTCTAAGGCAGCTTCATGCGTGTTCAGTTTCAAATCCCTGCTTAGCTATGAAGCTCACTGGGTGATGGTCAGTCACCCCCCAGTCAAACCTTCCTCACAGGGTTCTCGTGAGGACAAAATTGGAGGAGGAGGGTAGGATGAAAACTAGATAAACTGACAGTGCAATCCTAACCAGGTCTACTCAGAACACTACTCCAGTCTATTCAGTGGGGCTTACTCCCAGGAAAGGGTTCTCAGGATGGCACCACGAGTCATGACAGAACTGGAGACAACTGTTCTCCTTTTAGAAGAAGAGAGGGTTCTTATGCCTTGCCTTTCTCTACCGGAAGGAGTCTCAAAGTGGCGTACAATCACCTTCCCTTCCTCTCCCCACAACAGGCACCTTGAGAGCAGTGTTCCCTCTAAGCTGAGTTAGTGTGAGCTAGCTCACAGTGTTTTAGCATCCGGCTCACACATTTTTGTCTTAGCTCAGGAAGGAGGGCTCCAGAGCCAACTAATTTATGCAGTAGCCAAATCGCTCGCTCACAGCTTTAATGCCAGAAGCTCACAAAGTAGAAATTTTTGCTCACAAGACTCCACAGCTTAGGGGAGCTTTGCTTGAGGGGTAGATGGGGCTGAGAGAGTTCTCTGAGAGAACCATGACTGACTCAGAGTCACCCAGCAGGCTGCATGTGGGGAGGGGGGGAGAAGAATCAGACCTGGTTCTCCAGATTAGAGCCTGCCCCTCTTAACCTCTACACCACACTGGCTCTCAAAGGAAAGCCTTTGAGGCTGTTACGCTGGAGAAAGTAACACGGTAATTAAAAGAGAGAGAAAAAAGTTAAAAGGTTGAAACTTTTTAGTTCGGAAAAGACTGCCGGAGTAGGGCAAAGCAGCAAAAGGACATTGGTTAATGCAATCCTGAAAGGTAATGATAGCAAACTGAAGATATTCTTCCCCAGGGCCACTTAACAAGGCCAAATAGCTTTTATTTAGGGGCTTATCTTATCAGGTTCTTAATGGTCATCTTTTGTTTTATGGGGTAGTTTTTATGCAGCTTGTTTTCTAATACAGTGGTTCTTGATCGTAAGCCGCTTCTAGTGGCACACCGGAGAGGCAGCAGAGAAATATTCTAAATACGTAAATCACAAAATGGAAGTAGAGCCAGGTTAATAAAGAGGAAATATTTCTTCAGGGAAGGCGTGAATTGTTTCCAAATAGTCACTCCAAAGATAGGACAACAGCACAGAGCTAGGTGACTTTAGGAGATTAAGGAAACTCAAGGAGAACATCAATGGCTGTTGGCTGTGGCTCCTCAACTGAGCTTCCACGTCCAGGAATAGTGCACCTCTGATTACCAGAGGCACAAAACAAGGGATGGCTATCGGTATCATGCTGCCACACAGAACGCTGGCCTGGATGGATTTTAAACTCACTTTGCTTCTGCTGTCCACCCTCGGCAAGACCATCGTCCGTCTCCTTCCTCTTCTTTCGGCGGTGATGGGAGAATCTAGCTGAGGGCCTAGGAGAGCAAAGGCATTAGACATATTACAACAATTCGCTACATCAGCTCTGAAAAAACCTCTCCCAAAGCCAGAGGACACAGGGTTAGACCAAGAGACACTCCAGCAATCCATCACTGAAGGACTGTGACGTAACAGGCTGCTGTCTTGATTGAGGGAATCCATGCAACAACTTTGGCCTGAACAGGGCCCAGCCCATAGGATGGGATGGGACTGATGAGCCAAGATGCTGTTCAGCCTGCTTGTTCAGTGGTAGGAACTCTGTGTGTGTGTAGGGAAATTAGCAAGCAAAACTCTAGCTGCACACACAGTTCTCTTGCAGATCGGCATGTTGCTCATTTGGATCCTGCCTCAAGCTGGGGACAGCCAACAAGTGCCAAAGGAAGAGTTTCCAAATCTCCCATGCAACCATCAACTGCTAGTTCAGGCAAAAGAAACACTTTAAGGAACCGTACCTTTTCCCTGGGGCTGTGGGTGATGAGTCCCTGCAACCACAAAACAGACACGTTAGCAGCGACCTTAAATGGAACAGCAGGGAGAAAATCCTGCTCTGCAGGAGAACTGGTCCAAGAGGAAGAACACAAAATTTGGGGACCAAAGCATGCATTTCTCCCAGAGCCCATAGCAGAAGTTCCTGCATTAATAAGTCCTGATATTAAAAATAACTATCTCCAAACTACTTTGCTAATATTTATTTTGCCAGCCTTAAAAAAAACAAAACCACTCAAATAGTGGACATTTCTCAAATTATATCCCCAAATGTTAGGGGACCCCCCATCCCTTGGGTATTGTTGAGTGGGACTTTTTGAACTTGCCCTTTATTCTTCCCACTCAGTATTCTGGAAGCAAAATGTGCAGTTCCTAATAATAATAATAATAATAATAATAATAATAATAATAATACTGTGCTGTTCAAGAAGTTGGCTCATGCAAAATTGAGGAAGGTTGTGGGGTTGTAAGTCCACTTCAACACAATTCTGTGTGCAAACAGACTTTCTCATAGTCACAGCGTCCATTACAAGCCACTGCATGGTAACAAAATCTAAAGAAAAGCTAGGGAAGTATTTCCTTTTAGGCAGGAGGAAGGTCCAGGGGGGGGGTTCCTGTATTCTCTATGCTTTAAATTTGGATTTGTAGCCAAAGGGAAGACCTGACCTGGGTAGCTCAGGCTAACTTGATCTCATCAGATCTTGGAAGCTAAGAAGGGCCGACTCTGGTCAGTATTTGGGAGACCTCCAAGGAATGCCAGGGTCATGACGCAGAGGCAGACAATGGCAACCCACCTCTGAATGTCTCTTGCCTTGAAAACCCTGCAAGGGGTCTCCATAAGTCAATCATGACTTGACAGCCCAAAACAAAAAAGCCATAAGGCAAGACATGGGTGTACATATTATAGTAAATATATGAAAATTACTTGCTGAGTGCATCTGATGTTGTCTTTCCGGAGTCATCTTCCATCTGCTCCCTGCAGAAATGCACACAAAAGGAGAATCAGGACATCGCTAGTCTGGTCTGGCAACCTAGGCGCCTGATTATGAGCTCCAACGGGATCAGCCATTCCTTCCAGGAGACGGATCTGCTAGGAGTACAGGCATCTCCCATCTAAGGAGGCCGTTTTAGGCTCCTGGATGTTTTAAAAACAGCACCTTCGGCGTGTCCATGCCCAGGACACCCAGGGACACTTACCGATCGACATCGCTCTTCTCCAGCAGACACTGCAGCACAGCGTCGAGACGGTTCCGAGCATTGGCCGTCTCTAGATCTGTGATGGAGCCATGAGAGAAAGAAAGAATGGTCGTTCCAGACCACGATAGTCCATTGGAAACACTGGAACACAACAGTAGCTGAATGCCTTTTTATTTGGACCGATTAAAAGGCTACACTTTAGAAAGTAGGCTTTCGAGTACCTCAGAACTCTTCATCGGGTTGGATGTTAAGAAACTAAACAGGAAGGGGACAAAAATGACCTTGGGAGCGCCTGGAAAGCTCTTCCACCTGCCGACTACACCTGAGCCATTTATGGTTGCCAGCCTCCAGATGGGGCCTGGAGATCTCCCAGATGACAGAGCTCAGTTCCCCCAGAGGAAAGAGGCGGCTTTGGAGGGTAGACTATATGACATCATACTCTGCTGAGGTCCCCCTTGCCCAAACCAGGCTCCAACCTCCCAAATCTCCAGGAATTTCCCAACCTAGAGCTGGCGGCCCTAAAGCTGGTTCAAGACAGCATATGGGCCCAAAGATGCTCACTGTCTCCTTCCATAGGGGTTAGTCTATCCTTCAGCAGCTGCACTAGTTGCTCTGCAGGGCTCAGTGTGGGCCAAGCCAGGGAGAACGCTGACCCAGAGGGGATGATGGGTGCAAGGGATGACCCTCACATCCACCTCCACACCCAGTGGCCGGGTCCTCCTCACATGTCGGAATCCTCCTGATGATGCTGGCCCTAGTGGCCACTTGGGTGGCTTGGAGGGAGAACCGGCCCAGAGTTGTGGTTTTCTTTTTGTTTGTTTGTTTTGTGTTTTTTATATATGCATGTGTCAGTGTGTGTGTGCACCTGGAAGTCATGGTGACCTCTGGTGACTGACTGTGCGCAGGGCTGTTTCTGTAGAAAAAGCCCAACAGGAACTCATTAGCAAAGCAGGCCACATCTAACAGCAGAAACGCATTAGCCTATTAGGCCACACCCCTGACAGCACCGCTCATTAGCCTATTAGGCCACACACCCCTTGTTACCAGAAGTGTGGTCATCCAGCCACACCCACCTTTTGCTTCTTATTCTGTTTACCGTGTTCATTGTCAAAACCCAGAGCTTTTTTTGTAGAATGAACTCTTTGCATGTTAGGCCACACAGCCCTAATGTAGCCAATCCTAATGAGTTTCTGCTGTTGGGTGTGGCCTGTTATGCTAATGAGTTCCTGGTGGGCGTGGCCAACTCGGGAGCCAGCCAGAACTCCGTTCCTGTGCATTCCTGCCCCAAAATAGCCCTGACTGTGCGTACATCTGGAAGTCATGGCAACCTCTGGTGGCTGACCCGTACTGGGGGCCTGGAGGATATTCAGAGAAGTGGCTGAGTAAAGCCTGCCCCCGCTGCCTGGCTGCTGGTATTCCAAAGAGGTCTCCCATCCAAGTACTTGCCCGAGTCGACACTGCTTAGCTTCCAAGATCTGACGAGATTAAGTTTGTCTGGCCTATCCAGGTCAGGGTGGTTGCAGTATTCTTCAGATGGAATGGAAGACATGTGATACAGACTTCATTTATTCCATGAAGCCAGGCATGGCAGCTTACCTGCTGACACTATTCTGCCATTTTCGCAGAAAGCATCCCTCCCTTATAGAACAGAAAACCATTGCTGCTTAAAGGCAAAAGAATATGACCACTGCATCCCTCTCATTGGTCCTCGAGAACTTTCAGTTATAGCCACGGGCCTGACAATACAGGCTAGAATGGTTAAAGTGTCAGACCAGCATGTGGGAGATGGGTCTCCACTCTGCCACGGAAGCTTGCTGGGTGATCACGGGCCAGTCACACACTTCCTTAACTCAACCTAACTCGCAAGGGTGCTGTGCAAGGATAAAGTGGAGGAGCGCAGAGTGATGTTGTAAACCACATTGGAGGAAAAAGTGGGATAGAAATAAATAAATTTCAAACCAAAACCAAATGCTACACTATAAATAACTAGATAACGCTGGAAGTGGAGAGAGATGAATTTATTTAGGGGTCTGAAGTTTAGCTCATGCCACGAACCAGAGCAGAAATGACATTTTGCTTTCTAGTGTGTCTACGAATGCCACGTGGTCTTTAGTTCCATATTTCTTTGTTTAGGAGATTGTCTCAGAGCCGAGCAAGTCTGAACAACTATTATAACAATCTGTTATGGTCATCAGGTCCCCCTGTCCACCAGCAGGGGATTGGAAGGGATAGGGTTACCAGATCCAAGTTTGGAAATTCCTGGAGATTTGGGAATGGAGCCTGGGGAGGACAGGAACCTCATTGGCGTACAACACTATAGAGTCCACCCTCCAAAGCATCCATTTTCTCCAGGGGATCTGATAGCTCTAGTCTGGAGATAAGCTGTAAATTCAGGAGATCCCCAGGTCTCACCTGGCATCCCTACAATCTTCCCTCAGTATTTCAAGGCCTCCTACCTGGCTTCTCTATTTTCACTTTCGCATGCAACATGTTCTCCTCAGATGGGACCCCCTGCACAAGGAAAAACAAAACAACACAAACACATATCATTTGGTACACACTGTTCAAAGCATATCATTACAAAACTGGTCAACTGACATTTGGTAAAGATTTCGGTTCCTGTCAAAGGGTTCTAGCTTTTGATTTAGACAGGGCACTTCGCAGAAGAGTAGCCATGTTATGCTACTGTAGGGGGGGAAATTGTTGGGAGGGGCGATCATAAAAAAGTGGCTCAAGTTTTCCTAAACCGGGCCATAAAGACAGGTGATCAGTAGCACAGATTTAAAAGAAATAGGAAGTTAGCATCTGTACATTGTTAAAGATGTTAAGGGTATTTTACACAGAAAGGACATAAGAATGGTGAACAGGCAAAAATAAGAACTCTCATCTTCTGTATCAGACCTCTCCCCTAATTTCATCAGGAGAGCTGTGGAACTCAAAAAGATTGCACGTTCTCCAGCAACACAAGTTAGTCTTCAGAAGGTGCTAGCATTACCTGGCTCGTTTCTCTTACAGCACAAAGTCAGCTTGAGGACTAGATGCTTCAACAGGACAAGAGTCTGACTCTTGTGCCGATAGACTAAAGCAACCCAGGTCCCAGCCGGGGTGCTGGTGGGCGGGCGCTTTGTGTGTGGACGTCTGCCCTTCTTTTCTTCCCACTCGCCCCTGTGCGATCCCGGCTACCTGCAGCGGCCGATCACCTCGTTCCCCTGCACCCCTTCTCTAGTCCCCGTTCGCACGAATGCATAAAAACCGCCTCTGCTGCACTGCATGCTGGGATTTGTAGGCGGCTTGCCAGGGACGGGAAGCGGCGACTCCGTGACCAAAAGCGATTCTCGTTTCGAAGGGAAACCGTGCAGCCATTTTGAAGAGTGGAGGTTTCCTTTCTTCATGGGAGTTGTAGTTTCTTGCGGAGGGCTCCGTCCCTGAAGGTGCTGAGCAAAGTTCGAGTCCAGGGGCACCTTTAAGACCAACAGAGTTTTATTCATGATATAAGCTGTGATGTACAAGCACACTTCTTCAAATACAATGAAATGGAAATTACCGTATATATCGGTAGAGGGCGAACAGTAAATTAGCATACAGCATAATGAAGATGCTTAACGGATTCAAGGACCAAACAGGCGCACAACAAGCTTAGTTTATATGGTTACCATTTGTTTGGGTTTAATTCCGGCTACTTACCTGAAAAGTGCAGAGTCACTGAACATCCTTAAGTTGCTGCTTCTCCCCCTCCCCCCAAAAAGGCTCTTAACAGTTGCATGATAGGCAGTAATAGGGTTGCCAAGTCTGGGTTGGAAAATACCTGGAGACTTTGGGGATGGAGCCAGAAGAGGGCAGGGTTTGGGGAGAGAAGGGGCCTCAGCGTGGTAGAAGGCCATACAGTCCACCCTTCAAAGCAGCCATTTTCTCCAGGGGAGCTGATCAATGTCAGCTGGAGATCAGTTGTAAAAGCAGGAGATCCCCAGGTCCCGCCTGGAGACTGGCAACCCTAGGCAGTAAATATTGTCTGTACCTCTTGCATTTAATTGTGCCTGTATCCTGTGGTTCACAATTTGTTGTCCTCTACACCCTTTCATATTTTAGGGTAACTCACACTGAATTCACCAAGAGCCTTCTGACACTGTAAGAGGCTCAGCTACTGTTTCAGCTATCATTTGACACTGGACAACCTCAGCCTAAACGTTGATTTACTTCATTTATAGTCTGCCTTTCTCCCTAGTGGGGACACAAAACGGCTTACATCATTTTCCTCTCTTCCATTTTATCCTCACAGCAACCATTGAGGAATGACTGGCCCAAGGTCACCCACCAAGCTTCCATGGCAAAGCAGGGATTCGAACCTGGATCTTCCAGATCCTAGTTTGACACTCTAGCCACAACACCGCACTGGCTCTCTCTATATTAATTCAGAAGGAAGTCCTGCTGAGTTCAAAGGGACTTTGTCCCAAATCTGTGTGCAAGAGACTGCAGCAATGTAGCTGTTCTGTCCTGCACAAGTAGTACCATTGAGTTCAACAGCAGTTACTCTCAGGTAAATGTGCATAAGTTGGCTGAATATTAATATACAATGTGCTCTGGAATTTTCTGTCAGGTGGGTGAAGAAGCAGAGCTGTTAAACTTGTTCGTATTGTTCTTATGTGTTGTCTTCCCACACTCTGCCCTTGGACACGTGCCCTAGTAAAGACACAAACCAGCCCCATCATAGCCCCCAGTTGGAGCATGCTGGGAGCAATATCCCGTTCCAGACAGCTTCCCATCATTACAATTGTCATCCTCTGCTGGGAAAAGTTGCTGATCCAGTTAGCATTAATTACAGGCCTCACAAATGCTGTAGGGATGCCAGATGTGCTCTATATTTGTAAGGAGTGTTCCTTATTTCAGAACATCAAAATATATAAGCAGGTCTTCTGGTAGGCCTTCTGGGGCATCTGGTTGGGCAATATTTGAAGCAGGACTGGTCTGATCTGGCAAGGCACAACTTTTGTTGATGTCTCAGGATCCTTCTTGTGCTGTTTCAGAGCATATTACCTTTGTCGTTTTTATTTTTTTAATTAATCCTGTTGCTCAGTTTACAGGTATTCCTTTTTAAAAAAAATTTATTATTTCAATTCCCCCAATATAGCATCATCCACAGATCTAGATCAGTACATAATGGCCAACTTTCCCCTGCTCCTGTGCTTCTTTCGTGTCCTTAGATGCAGAACAGGCAGAAATCTAGCAGGTATATAGTCCCGGCCATTGGTATGATGATCAGAGTTGGTAATGACAACCTAGAGAAGAAGTGTCCTTTTAACAGAAGCCTACTAGGATGATATTTAGGAGGTGATGTTTTTACCCTCATGAAATCTTCAGCTGCCCATTTCCACACACACAAAAGCCTTTTACAGGGACAGGATATTTTTCTTCAGTCCTGATGGCATACCTGTGATTTTGAAGTGACGGATGGGTGGACAATTGCTTTGTAATTTTTACAAGCAAAGGAGCGCTGCCTTACAGAATTGACACTGACAGCTCTCTGTATTAGAATATTGTCGCCTCTCTTCCTAAAGGCCCTGAACTTTGAATTAGCAGTCGTTGCTTAAAGCGACTTCTGCCTCTTCCAGTGTGGTTATTCTTCAGAAACTGCTAAACGCCAGCTGCAAAAACTTGCATTTCTGATATTTATTTCAGAAACCCAACGTGCTCTTTAACTGAAAGGATATTTTTTAAAGGTGAGCGCAAGGCATGACGGTATTTGTAGTTCGTGACCGCCCACTTGGGCATGTACTGGTTTTTAGGGGGCGTTTCCCTGCGCGTGAGGCTGGCGTGCCATGCGCGCTCATTCATGGGAATTGTAGTACAATGAAGTAGGCGGTGGAAGGGAAGTGTAGCCGTTTCCCGAGATCCTCTGCGCGCGGCGACTTCCTTCTCGGGTTGCTAGGTGACCATAAAGGCGGTAAGTTTAGGTTGGGAAGGTTTTCGGGTGCGGGTAGGCCGCGATCCAGATTGAGCCCGCCGAGAAAGGGGCCACGGGAGGCGGAGAACCCTGTTATGAACGCGATGGAAATAATCTGAATCCGGAATGAGCATTAAGGGTAATGGCAACGTGAATGCCAAGAGGACTTCAGCGGTGGATCTTGAGGTGAGTCTGTGTGACCATCTCTGTCTTTCTCCGAGGAGCTTACTGAGCTCTGCCGTCTTCCGTTTTATCTTCACAACAACCCTGTGAGGTACGCCGGCTCAGAGTGTTCACAGTTGTCTCCCCCCACACACACACCGCCATTTCATCCTCACAGCAACCTTTTCATGGAGGAAGATGAAGACGGGTAGCCCTGTTAGTCTGTCTGTAGCAGTAGAAAAGAGGAAGAGTCCAGTAACACCTTAAAGACTAACAAAATTTGTGGCAAGGTAGGAGCTTTTGTGAGTCACTGTATCTAAAGAAGTGAGCAGTGACTCAGGAAAGCTCATACTCTACAACAAATGTTGTTAGTCTTTAAGGTGCTACTGAATAGCCTTTTCAGATAGGCTAGGCCAAGAGAGAGAGGTTGGCTGGCCAAAAGCTCATAGAATCAGAGAGCTGGAAGGGATGTCCAGGGTCATCTAGTCCAACCCCCTGCAGAATGCAGGAAATTCACAACTGCCCCCCACGCCCAGTGACGCTGATGCACCTCTAGGTCAGGGGAGCTGATCTCTATCAGCTGGAGGTCTCCAGGCCCCACCTGGAGGCTGGCAACCCTACCTGGATAAAATTGCTTCCTGACCCCAAGTGGCGATTAGCATTTCCCTGGGCGTGTAAGAAAGGGCCACAAGAACTAAGCACTGAGGCAACCCTTCCTGCTCTCCCTCTCACGATCTGCCTTTCACAGAACCAGCATTGTTGTTAGATGGTCATCTAGCCTCTGTTTGAAAACCTCCAAAGAAGGAGAGCCCACCACCTCCTGAGGAAGCCTGTTCCACTAAAGAACTGCTCTGTCAGGAAGTTCTTCCTAATGTTTAGCCGAAAACCCCTAGTAAGCTTCAGAGCAGGGATCTGAGCCTAGTTCTTCCCTGCCTTAGCCTTGTGCTTAGTGCTTGCTCTCACATGTGTTATGTTTTTAATCCTGTCTCTCTTCTGAGGAGCTCTGGTATGTATTGCCACACTTGTCTTTGGCATTTCTAGCTACCCCTGCTGGAAGTTAAGGCTAGAAAAAAGAATATTTGTTCTCCCGTTTCTTGTTTTATCCTGACACCAACACTTTGAGGTAAGAGAGGCTGAGAGGGAATGACTGGGTAAAGGTTAATCTGATGCATTTCATAGCGCAAGAGATTTGAGCCTGAGCCTTCCTAGGCTGACACTATACCATGCTTCCTTTTATGAATGGTCTGAGCATTTTTAGACATGATAGCCAACTAGAACCTCCTTGTTTAGAGGCCCGAGTATCTTAGAATGCCTGTTACTTGGACAGCAGAAGATGTCAACTGCATGGCTACTTTGTTGGCTTCCCAGGGGCTGCCATGATAGGAAACTAGAGGGGCCTGTGACCTGTCCCAGCAGAAGTTTGTACAAAAGCAAATAACTTGCTTACGGTCACCCATAAGCTGAGTAGCTGTTTGAAGTTAGGGCTTCCTGGCGGAACAATAGCACCTTTCCTACCACCCTCCTTGCCTGTAATAATCCAGAGTAACCTCTCTATCCTAAATGGATACAGGTTCTCAGCACAGTTTCAAACCCCACTCCATCTCTCCAAGCATGTGCTGGAAGGACAAAAAGCTCTCAGACTTCAGCCCCTCTTGAGCGTGTCAGTGTAGTCTTGGCTGGGCTCCTGTATCTCTATAAGCAGCCACTTGCAGAGAAAGGTATTCCTAGAGTGCAATGCTAAGGCGAAGTTTCATCTGCTATATTTCTATGCTTTGAAAAGCTTGACTTGTACCTCGGGTTGTCTCCCACAAAGGCTCCAGGCAAACAGACTACCATCACCTTCTGCCAACATGAGGACCAGACCTGCAACATTAATAATCTTAGCAGTGTGGTGTAGCAGTTAAGAGTGTAGGACTAGGATCTGGGAGACCCAGGTCCAAACCCCTCTCTGCCATGGAAGCTTGCTGGGTGACCTTGGTCCAGGTCACGCCCTCTCAGCCTCACCTATCTCACACCGTTGTTGTGAGAATAAAACAGAGGAGAGCAGAACAAAGTAAACTGCTTTGAGTTCCCGTTCGGGAGAAAGGTGAGATATAAATGAAGTAAATAATTTGGTGAGCCAGTTTGGTGTAGTGGTTAAGTGCGCGGACTCTAATCTGGGAGAACCGGGTTTGATTCCCCACTCCTCCACTTGCACCTGCTGATGTGACCTTGGGTCAGTCACAAGCTCTGGCACAGCTGTTCTCTCAAGGACAGTTTCTGTCAGAAGTTCTCTCAGCCCCACCTACCTCACAGGGTGTCTGTTGTGGGGAGGGGAAGGGAAAGGAGTTTGTAAGCCGCTCTGAGACGCCTTTGGGCAGTGAAGGGTGGGGTATAAATCCAAACTCTTCTTCTTATGTAGTATATTAATATTATCTGTATACAGCCTGCTATAATAGAGGCTGTGGCATTATTGGAGGTGGGGGTGCAAAAAAGGTGATCACTTGACTTAAGCCTACCTACCACTTCATGGTTGAGATGCCTGGCCTAGACCTTGTTTTGTTAAACTGCGAAATTATGCTAATTGTTGGCTGTTTGAGTGTGGTCAATCTTACTGTTTCTCTGGTTATTTAATAGTGCTGTTAAAGCTGGTTGGTGAAGTCTTGGTGAAGTAGGTTGTCTTCACTCTGACGTATGATACAAAATGCAGCCCCTCTCACTCCTGTCTGCCCCTCCACTGATTCCTCATCCACCCCTCTCTGTAAACTCATATGGGGGGGCAGTCTCCAGGTTGTCAATTTTTTTTTTAAAAAATGCTCTTGTGCTTTTTTGATAGCAGCTTGAAATTGGCAGGTGAAGCTTTTCACAGCCCGGGTAGGGGTATTATCATCTGTTAGTTGCTGCATATCAGGGTGTTTTAAACTGCACAGAAGCGGGCTGGGCTTTCCCCCCCCCGGTCATTTGGCAACCCAATGTCAGATGATAGAATCTAGCAGTCCTGCCTTTTGAGACTTTGCCGAAGCACTTTTTGAGAAAGACAGTTGTCTTATTTTGTCCAGCTTTCATTGGCTGTGGATATTTTAAAAGAATGGGATCTTAATGCTTCAGATTAAAGGATCATAATATTGTCCCTGCTCTGGTCTATGGAGATGATTCAGGATAAAAGGTAAAATAATAAATAGGGGAGTTTCCCTTTAAGTGATTTCCTTCCTGCACTTGCATGTGTGTCTTGTCAAATTTGACACTTTTTAATCAGTTTCTAGCACTTGGAGGCTCATTTTAACAGATGGTGTTGCTGAAATCATTTTAGCACCCAGTATGTCCTAGTGGCTAGAATATTGAATAAGGACAGGGGAAACTCAGATTCAAATCCCTACTATCTATGCCACTTGCAAGGTGATCTTGGACCTGTCATTTTCTCTCAGCCTAACCTACCTCGCAGGCTTGTTGTGAGTCTAAAGTAGTGGAGGGGAAAACTGTGTACATTGAACTCTTGGGCGGGGGGCGGGAGAGGAAAAGATTTAAAAAGTGATAAACAAATGCAGCTTCCTGTCCCCATTTCCCCCCCCGCCCCCGTGAGTCACAGCTGCCTTCTCTTTGTGGCGGAGTGTGCTTTGCTTCCTTTTCATTTCGTTTTGAATTCTTTATTTCTTGAGGGAGTTCTGGCTGCCTAGAGTAAGCTTGTTCCAAAGCTGGTTTTTCCCCCTTGGGCTGTCAGTTTTCCTTCCTGGCAGGGCTCATCTTCCTATAACAGCTGCACCACAGCTAATATTTTTCCCGGCTTGGGGGCGGGGTGGGGTAAGCAAGCAGTGATACTGGCTTCACTGATGGATTTTTGCCTGTTGTATGAACATTAAAGTGCACAGGAGCCCTGCCACACAAACAAGCTGGCAACCTAAATCTCTTCACATAAAAATAATCGCTGTGTATCACTGTATACGGCAGCTCTGCTTTCTCCAGCTACAGTCGGCCCAAGCTTACACGTGAAAGGGGTGTTTGTTTACAGACGTGCAGGTGTAGGCTCTCTGTTGGTTTTGGATTCTCACTAGGGTTGAAGATTAACCTGCTGCCTTCCTTGTAGAACAGAATGGGTTGTGCTGTGTATCCAAATAAGCTATGCCAGAGCTTTATTAGTTGTTAGATTTGAGGGGTTTTCTTAAATATGATGGAGCTTTGAGTATGTAGGCCACTTTATATATCACCTTGCAGCAGACTTGGCGTTGCCTGCACGTGACTGCAAACAGGTGTCTTGTGTTCACACTGTTTTTTAAGATCTTGACTTCACAAGTGCGTGAAGCGGTCTTGTGTGTGTTCCTTCATTACTCTAATAACCAAGAGCTTTGGGCTCATTGTTCAGTGAAGGTAATTCTGTAACATTTGGTAATCCTTAATCTCCTCCCCTTCTAGGCCATGATCTCTTTTAAAAAAGTTTCTAGAATGTGTTATTTTTTTCTCTCTTTTGGAGCCTCTTCTGTGCTCAGTTCATCAACAGCTATTTTATTACTTGCAACAGCCTTCAACACTTCTGTTTAGCGCCAATATATGGTTTCAGCTATGTTGAGAAAACTTTGTCACTAAACCCGCCGCTTCTGGTTTATATTTGGCTTTCGTCGATGCTAAAATGGCCAAGTTTCAAATCTCCCTTTGGGTCATTTCACTTATAAACAGTTCTGGGACTGCCCACTGGGACTTCCTGAACGTCATCGTCACTAGATCCTTCCCATTTCCCTCCTGTGGACAGTATCACTAGGTGGCCCTATTCTGTCCATCCATCTTGTGTACTTTTATCTTGCCGTTTCTCCAATGATCAGCATGCACAGTTCTGCCTCCCCCATTTTGCCCTCACAATAGTCCTGTGAGGTAGGCTGAGAGAGAGAGAGCAATTGGACCCAGGGCACCCAATGAGCTTCCATGGCAGAGTCGGGTTTGATCCTGAATCTCATTGACCGTAATCCATCATTTCCAGCAGTTGTGTTGTCAATATAGTAGCACTGGCAATTCCCAGTAATAGTTCTTCTGCAGATAATTCCATGGGAAGCCTGCATGTAAGGATCAAACCAATTTTGTTCCCTGCTTTATATACATATCTGTAAGCATATCTCGTCTAAGGATTGTAATAGAAATGAACCGAAACTGTTCCCCTGCTTCCTCTTCTAAAGAGCCTTTTTTTTTTTTGCCCTCAGGACACAGCTGGCTTATGGTGACCCTGTAGGGTTTTCAAGGCAAGAGACTAACAGAGGTGGTTTGCCATTGCTTGCCTCTGCATCATAACCCTGGATTTCCTTGGTGGTCTCCCATCCACTTACTACCCAGGGCTGACCCTGCTTAGCTTTCGAGATCTGATGAGATCGGGCTAGCCTGGGCCATCCAGGCCAGGGCCTGAACATTCATAAGCCTCAGGAAAAGAAATTATGTGGTGGGATGAACGTATGTGTGGGATTTTAAAGCTACAGCTTCATCGCCTGAATGGTGTATGTATGTGTGGTTACACCTGGCAACACAGCCTTACCAATCTTGTTTTGACACCATGGCATTGCATTCTGTTGCAGATGCAGTCTTTATGGATCCTGACCCCAACACCCCATGTTTAGATATGACAAAACCCCACTGGTAAGAGCTGATATAACCAACAGGAAGAAGAAAGTGATGCAGTTTTTCTACTATGCCATTTCAGGTTGCAGGCGGTGTGCTGCTATATTCTAGAAAGCCCCCCCCCCCCCCCGTGGTAAAAATCTCCACCTTCCTGCTTGTAGAAAGCGAACATAACCAGGTATAGGGCCATGCTAAACATTTACTAATTTTGGTAGCTTACTATGTACAGAGAGGGGTTTTTTCTCTTGGGAGAGAATTTGTAAATATAACCTCCCCCGCACACCCCCAAAAGCGGTACAGTCCACAAATCTACTACCTCGTTATGTGTGCTGTGTAGTTTATTCCTGATAGGTTGTTGAATCGAGAGGCATGCAATTAAGCTCCCCAGGCTGTAGCAGAAATCTTAAGTCCTACTTAAAACTCAGTGAATCTCTCCTTTTAAAAAAAAATAGAGAAAAGAGCACACTTCTAAGTCTCAGGGTTGCTGAAGTGTGAATTTGTGACTGCAGATGTTTCCAAGGCATTATGTCAATCCCTGGTGTGCATGCAGTCCCTTTTTATATCCTGGCTGCTTGCCCTGTCTTGCTGTACCGCTTTGTGTCTTGCACACCTTAAAGTGAACGGAGTTTTCCAGCTAACAGTCAAATGCTGTATTGAAAATGGACCTTGGGTTTGTGTTGGGAGCTGCTAGTTTGTGTATGGTGTGTATAGTTAAAAGGCAAAGAAGGCTGATCCTGCTTTGAGCAGGGGGTTGGACTAGATGACCTGTATGGCCCCTTCCAGCTCTGTGATGCTATGATTGTAAGTGAGTAAGTGTGGTAGAGGCTATCATTAAGTTCCAGAGCTTCTATGATGGTTACTTGAGCAATTAGCAAAGATGGTGTGGCAGCAGATGTCATTGAACTGGAGAGGCCTTTTCAATACCTTGCTGGTTAAAACTGTTATTGAAAGTTCCCCAGGTACTGTTACAGCCTGAGAAGTCACTGGTTTTAGTGGGATTTATACTTGGGTAAGTGGGCCCAGAACTGCTGTCTTCTGGGACGGTGCTTCTCTGGTTGGAGTTCCATGTTAAATCCTAACTAGTTGCCACTTGAAAATTCTGCAGTAGTACTGAGTCTTCCAGGATGTTTGTCGTTGAGGTCCTGGCTACAGGTGAGAGTGGAGACTCCAGGTAAACACTTCTGTCCTTTTGAAGGTAAGGAACTGCCTGGAACAGGCGTGAAAATAGCCTAGCCTCTTAGCAACAAGCAAGACTTTCCTCCATGCATGCAGGCAAGTTTGTAAACTGGAATTGTCAGTTTCTCGTCGGGCTCTTGGTGAGCCACTGATGTTTAGCCCAGATGCATGTAATCAAGTGGACTTTTGTAGCCAGCTTCTGCATTGGCTTCCTTCCAAAAGGAAGGGAATAACAGGGATAACTATTACTGTAGATTCTGAGATGGTAGAACACACACTATATATTTTTTCCAGGCCCAATTCAAGGTGCTAGAGCTAACCTTTAAAGTCCTATAGGATTTGGGACCAGCATATCTCAAGGACCAGCTACTCCCAGTCACAATGATCATCTTCCAAGGCTCTGGGTGCCCCCCGCCATCTGAGTTTCAGGTGGGTGACAACTCAAGAGACTGCCCTCTTGGTCACGGCACCAAAATTGTGGAACTCCCTCCCATGTATTCATCTGTCCCTTTCCGTCACGGTCTTCTGCCGGCCGCTGGAGACTTTTTTTTTTTTTTACTTGGCATTCCCTCAGAGACCTCTTCTTCCTACCCCACGTTTTCGATTCTTTTTTTTATATATGCATGTTTAATTTTGGGGTGTAACTGGTTTTATGGTGTATTGTATAATATCTTGCCTTTGTTAGTTGCCTCGGCGGCCCCGCTTGGTCCAGAAGGCAGGATATGGTTTTTTATAAATAAATACGCCGCTGTCATTGCCTCTGAAGTTCTAATTCTGGGCTGACCTGTTCGGAGCAGAATGAAAGCACGCTCAGGTGACTGAAAGAATTATAATCCCCGCTTGCCATTCTCAAGCGTCTTGGCAAGCGGCAGGTGCTGGAATCGGTGCCAGCTTCACTGTAAGCGAAGGGAGGCAGCTGCAGGTACACCTGCAGAAAGCAGGGAGTGTCCTGGGAGCCAAGCCCAAGAGAGACAGCAGATGGGGAGCGACTCTGCCTTTTCTCATAGAAAAGGCTCGGGTGGGCCCTGTGGTTGAGAGTCTAAATCGCATCCTTCCCTGAGGCAGGAGGGCCATGTGGGTATTCTGCAGGGGAGCAGAGCAAACAAAGGCCTTGTGGCATGTGTTAGAGGCAGACAGATATAACACCGCTTGGGCTTTTGTGGGGGGTAGCCTCAAATACGTGAAGTGAATTCTCAACCAGCAGATCAAGGTGCTGTGGCACAGTGGAAGAACCTCTGCTTTGCATGCAGCAGGTCACAGGTTCAATCCCTGGCATCTCCAGTTTAAAAGGATCAAGTGGTAGGTGATGAGAAAGACCTCTGGAGAGCTGCTGCCAGTCAGAGCAGGCAATACTGACCTTGATGGACCAAGGGTCTGAGTCAGTATAAGGCAGCTGCATGCATGTTCTCATACTGGAGGACCAGGCAGGTAAATCACTGCTCTGGGAACTCTGGAGAGCCACCTTGAAAGTAGCGAGCTGGGAAAAGGTGTTTTGCGGAGGTGCTTTGGCCTACTGAGGGTCTTTCCCTTGCAGGGTTTGGCAGGAGGCATTAGTGGCCCTAGAAAAAAGTTCGGTGGGCTGTGTGTTGTCATTCCACACGACACCAGACCATTTTGTATTTACCTCCACGAAAGCCGCATTTCACAATATGTAGGTTTTTAGAAATCATGGAAGGAGCTATAATTCACTTGTCCTTTTTTCTTGCCAAGGAAGTTTCTGATTGTATTGAAACCTGTTATTATGTCATGTGCAAATGGAGAACTATAGGCAATAGAGTTTCGCCAGAAGGACACAATCGATATTACAAAAAAGCCTCCCCCCCTCCAAAAACCAAACAACAACAAAAACACTACAACTGAAATATACGCAATGCAGCAGTGGGGGTGGTGGTTCAGAAATGAACCGTATCCGGCTTCCATGACCTAAATCTGTAAGTGGCCATTCCAAACAACATACAGTACTTAAATTAGTAAAATTAAAACTTGGTTTTGCTGCAGTCGGGAATTTAAAATTGTACAAAGGTGCGTCTGTCATTTTAAAAGAACTGCAAATTTCTGATGAATAGAAAACCTTTCCCAGCATCTAAGACATTTCTTTGGAATCGCACGAAGGGGTCAGAGAAATAAATAATGCAGAAGACTTTCCCCCAAACAGGACCTCTAAATACAAAATCTGTTGTTTTTGAAGAAAACCTCTGGTATGTGTTTCAACCTGGAAAGAGCGTACAAGAATTCTGCAAATGCTGAGATGTTCCCACCCATCCACCCCTCTATAAATGTTGACGACTGGGGCGCGTGACGCCAAAAAGCAGGCCAAGCCAGAAAACAGACAAGAACGTCGACATTCAGAGCAGAGTGATTCAACCCCAAGCAGGTGCCATAAAGTAAAACCGCAAGCCATTTATTCCATCCCATCAGGCTTGGAGATTTTTCTCGTCTTTGTGCCACTGTATTAAAATGCAAAGCCAGGCTGCCTTTCTGTGGCAAGCCACAGTCGCATTCTTCAGACTTGCCAACCTAGAAGGCGCCACTTTGAAACCAAGCAGAGGACCATCAGGGCAGCCTTAACCCTTTGGTGGCACATGACCAGCTCCGAGGTTGGAATCCTCTGATGCGTTTCTTGCACTGCTCAGCCACTGAGCAAGAGTAATCAATAGCGCCCCCCCGCCCCGCGTTCTCTTGGAATAATGTGATCAGTGGGCTCCTGGTTTATCATTAAAGTGCAGGATGTGGGGTGGGGTGGGGGTTGGAATCCAGGAAAGGAACTGACGCTAAAGCTCTCTGCTAAGGAAGCGAGTTCTGTGCCATCACAGAGTCTGCGGTGATTGGTAAAGTTTCTAAGTGCCAGGCAGGTCTGTAGTAAGCTAGGGTTGCCAGCTCTGAGTAGAGGACTACCTAGAGATTTGGGGGCTGGAGTCTGGAGAGGGTGGGGTTTGGGGCAGGGAAGGGACCTCAGCAGCTTTTTCCTTTTGCCATTAAGCCCCAGCTGACTTATGGTGGCCTCATGGGGTCTCAACCCAAAGAGAAATTCGGAGATGGTTTGCCATTGCCTGCTATTGTGTCCTGGGAGGCCTCCCATCGAAATACTAGCCAGGGCCGACCCTGCTCGGGTTCTGAGCTCTAATAAGATTGGGCTAGGCTGGGCTATTCAGCAGGGTATAGCACCTTAGAATCCACCCTCCAAGACAGCCATTTTCTCTCAAGGGAACTGATCTCTCTCTGGAGTTTGAGTCCAGTGGCACCTTTAAGACCAACAAAGTTTTATTTAAGGTATAAGCTTTCATGTGCCTGCACACCTCTTCAGATACATTGAAGTGTAAGTCCATCCATATAGGTAGAGAATGAGCAGCAAATTAGCATACAGATCAATTGTAATAGCAAGATATCTCCAGGTCCTAGTGCTAGCTGATGCTGCATTCAATGGGTTCAATCCCACCAGTTCTTCCACTGGTGAACAAGGAATAAGAGGGTGACGGTAGGCTTTGATCACCAGGAAAGCTATCCTAGGTATCATGGGATATGCATGGGCCCTGTATGACAGGAGTTGTAACAAGGAGAGGGATGGGGCAGGTCTGACTGGATCTGACCCAGTGCCCTGTTCGATTATAACTTAATGTGCCTCTATGTTTTCTTGAGCGCTGTGGTCCAAAAATTCAGGAAAGGGTTTCTGTGACAGAGAGAGAGAGAGAGAGATGATCTTTAGGGGCCCAAGATTACTTTCTGTTCGGTAAACAATGTCATTAAGGTATCTTTGCTTGTGTTAGGTGCGCATCAGGTCTAGGTGCTTTTTGTGCAACGTTGGGTACTTTTGTGGCAGATGCTGCGTCTGCTGTACAAGGGAAGCATGTCTAGATCCATGTAGGAGCCTTTTTATTGTGTAAAATTGTACCCGCCTGAAGATGAGGGCAGGTTCCGCTTCGTCCATTTCTGTGCCACAAAAATGTATTTGTGTGTTGGACCTGTTGACCATCCATAGGTGGTGCTAGTTATGTCCCTGTGCTCTTCCTTGATCTGTTTTTCCCTCCCGTCTCATTCTGCATTTAGACTCTGCGAGTTGTTGTGCCATCCTCGTATGATTTCTCACTAAGCTGAGAACTGTGGCAGAAATAATCAGGGACTGTGGGTGTTTTTGTTTTATGTAAAGATCTCAGAGGGATCTGTAGTGTTGGTGGACTGTGCTGCTTATGCCGCTTTCAATCCCACCGCCTGCTGTTTAGGCTCCGAGAAATCAACAGAATCCCTACGCGGTTCTTGGATACAGGGAACTGGCACGCCTAATGTGGAAGAGATCTGTGCTTACTATCATCATGCCCCTGTTCCTGGATTTTGTGCAAGCACCTAAATTGAGACAATATAAAGTGACTAGCCCAGTGTGGTGGAGTCCCTCCTGTTCTGGATGTTCTCCTAAGGATCAGATTTGCATCTTGGGAGTGCTTCTGGATCCAGCGTTCACCTACATATGAAGCTGCCGTCTACTGAATCTGATCATTAGTCCATCAAAGTCAGTATTATAGACTCAGGCTAGCAGTGACTCTCCAGGGTCTCAGACTGGAGTCCTTCACATCAACTGATCTTTACTGGAGATGCTAGGGTTTGAACCTGGTACCTTCCTTCCAGAAAGATGCTTAGGCGGTATTTGTCTGCTGTAGTGTTTTTAGCTGCTTTGACTAGGCTGCTGGCTAATCTATCGCAGTCGTGTTTCACATTTTGATCCCATTCTGCCCCTTCTCCAAGGAATTTAAAGTGATGTATACAGTTGTCTCTCTTCCTCCATTAATGCTGTGCCTCCTTTTGGACAGAAATGGTATTGCCATTGTTTGCCGTACTCTGGTTACATCCCAGCTTGATTACTGCAGTATGAACTCTGTGTGGGGCTGCCCCTGAAGACTGTTCAGGAACTTCCATGAATTAGAATATGGTCACCAAATTTTAGACAGCGTCTTGTCATGAGAATTATATTGAATAGCTTAATGTGCTGCTGTTGGCCTATAAATCCCTAAATGCCTGAGACGAGTGTATACATTAAGGGTCACTTTTTTCCCATGGGATCCTTCCTAGCAGTTAAGGTAATCTGTTGAGGCACTTCCAGAAAAAGGGCCCCCCTTTTTTTTTGTAGTGGCACTCTGGGATTTGGAACTCCGTTGCCACCCTAATTTACCAAGGGATTACGTAATCTTCTGTGTACCAGGTGGCATCCGTTTTGTTCATCCATGCTTTTAACCCTTCAGTCTTGTGTGTCTTCTGTTTGTCCACTCTAAGCTCTTGCTTCTTCTGGTTTGTTATTTTAATTTGCCCTGTTTTTCTGTCTTATCACTTGCCTGACAGATAATTGGGATTTAAAAAACCAAACCATCCAGTAAATATTTAATGTATAAATCCCTTTGAAACTTTCTGCTCAGGGTGTACAGTGTATTGTCACAGGGAGGGGGCTGTGGCTTGGTGGTAGAGCCTCTTCTTGGCATGCAGGAGGTCCCAGGTTCAGTCCCTGGCATCTCCAGTTAAAGGGCCAGGCAGTAGGTGATGTGAAAGACCTCTCTGCCTGAGATCTTGGAGAGCTGTGTCAGTAGGAGTAGACAATACGGACCTCGATGGATCAATGGTCTGATTCAGTTCAAGGCAGATTCATGTGATGTGCAAGTGCAGTCATCACCTATTAAGGCTACACTAATGGTAATTCAATCACCCCTTTTGTGCCGTATGTTGATAATGCAGTGTGAATCTACGAGACCGTGTTGATGTTTCTTCATTGCCTTTGATGGATGGGGCTTGGGCAAAAAAAACACCCCTTACTGTGTCTTCAAGCCTCGAAAAAGCAGGATGTCGTGTGACCTCAGAAGGAAAGAGAACAAAACAGAGGATCCTTTTGCCTAAGCTCGCTTCCAGGTCGGCTTTCAGGGCAGCAAAATAATTTGCATTCCTAAAGACAGCTATCAATGTTCAGGTCCTTACACAGGGCTGAATAGATATAGAGAGCCTGTGCAGTATAATGGTTTGCGTGTCAGACTAGAATCTGGGAGACCCGGGATCAAATTCTCACTCCAAGAAACAGCAGGGGCGGGGGAACTCCAACCTGAGAAGCAAGTCAGGAACCTAGAAGGTTGAGCTGCTAAACAAAAGAATAAGATGCATCTATTTATTACAAGGAGCTGCGGTGGCTCAAGTGGTTAAGACGCTGAACTGCAGGCTGCGGAAGGTCAGTAGTTCAGCAGTTCGAGACCCGAGAGTGCCGCATGACGGGGTGAGCTCCTGTCTCTAGTTCCAGCTCCTGCCAACCTAGCAGTTCGAAAGCAAGAAATTGCAAGTAGATAAATAGGTACCACTTTGGTGGGAAGGTAACAGCGTTCCGTGCGCCTTGGTGTTTAGTCATGCCGGCCACATGACCACAGAAATGTCTTCAGACAGCGCTGGCTCTTCGGCTTTGAAACGGAGATGAGCACCGCAACCCTAGAGTCGGATTCGACTGGCTTTCGAGCAAGGGAACCTTTACCTTTACTATTTATTACAAAGTGCATCCTAAATATCGATTAAAAACAGATAAAAACCATTGAGGTAATGGGTATCACGGTACATCAACATAGCATACAGCAACACATGTAGAACAAATCATTGGTTACCTAAAGTAACTACTAGATCAAGTGCGTTTCGGCCCAGAGGGAAAGGCAGGTTGTGTGTCAATCAACTAAATAGTGTGGCTCCAGATAATAAAGTATTGATGTTAATCAGGCCACACCCATCAAAGATGACAGCTCCATACAACCATACTGCCTTCGGCCATTGTTCTATTCATAGCATGTGTCCGTGTGTCAACCAAAAGTGAAGGTCCTCTTTACATTGAAAGCCTGTGACTAAATTTAGATATGCCATCCTAATTCAGGCTCAGGATGAATAGAATCACTTGTCTCATTCTTCATTTTAACAGCTGTGCAAGGTACCATTCCTGCCCCCGCTCCAATGCTATCTTTTGCATCAGTATGACTGACCTCTTTGGCCATCTCAGATATTTTCCCCCATGCTTTTGATTGCAGGTTGGAAACCTTACCTGTGTTAAGTGGTTCTGGAGCCTATACTAGCATTTCCAAAGTCCAGGAACGGTGTACTTTATAAGCAGCAGAAGGGAGGTTTTGGCAGGTGCATCTGCTCTCCTCGTGGGAAGAAGAGCGGTAAGTAATGCTGCATCTCTGGCACAATTCTTCCTTCTATTTGATAGCTATTTAATGGTGCAAGAGCCCTGGCCATCAAGCCACAGCTAACTTATGGTGATGCCGTGGGGTTTGCAAGGTGAGAGACATTCAGAGCTGGCTTTGCCATTGCCTGCTTATGCCTCGCAACCCTGGACTTCCTTGGCGGTCTCCCATCCAAAAACAAACCAGGGCTGACGCTGCTTAGCTTCCAAGATCTGGCGAGATCAGGCTAGCCTGGACTATCCAGGTCAGGAAGACAAGCTCCTTACTTTTCACCTAATCCTAGAAACGCACCTCCTTTTCATCATGACTTCTGGATCTTTGGCATGCTGGAAGAGTTCATTTCAGGTTTTGCCTTTGGGGAAAAGCCGAGTAAAGAGATCGCAATAAGATTTTTAGTGTCAAGAATTTATTGCAAAGACATTTCAATCAGCGTATACCCCACAGGCTAAACAAATGGCTTCCTCATCTGCTGACATTAGCGTGTCGGAGAGCTCCCTTCCCTATTGGTCGACAGAGCACCTGCACTTGTTCTGAATCAGAGGAAAACGTGTGGCAGTGATAACCATCTACATTTCTTGGCCGCATCGTCATAGTTTTGCTTAGGCGTACAAAAAGATTTCCAGCTTTCCCAGAGGTAGGCAAGGTTTGACACTTGTCTAGGGGCTGTGCGGTTGCTCCCCCCCACCATCTCGACAAACATTCTGTAAATGTAAGTTATGCCCTTCTAGGAGAGGCAGGTTAAATCACTTCCCCCAAACCCGCTTAGACTCCCCCCCCCCATATCCATCACCTTTATGGAGGCATCACAATGATTTACATTAATGCTTTTGCTAAGGTCAAACATTCTAAGATGGCTGCCTGTTTTTCTAAGGAGGAGGAGGTTGTATCTTGAAGATGGCCGATAGCAATGGTGGTGGTGGGGGGACCTCTGGCGCCCTGGCTTCTGCAGTCACAGGTTCTTTATTTTAGGAGCAGGTGTCTCCTGCTGGCCTTAAGCTGTGTGTTGGATCCATTAGCTTTCCCCCTTAATCTTACACATGAAGCTGCCTTATACTGAATCTGACCATCAGTCCATCAAGGTCAGTATTGTCTACTCAGACTGGCAGTGGCTCTCTGGGATTTCGGGCAGAGGTCTTTCATGTTATCTAATGCCTGGTCCTTTTAACTGGAGATGTCAGGATTGAACCTGCGACCTTCTGCATGCAAAGCAGAGGCTCTGCCACTGAGCCACAGCCCCTCCCTTGTCTTGCTCAGTTCCTCTTCTCACTACAGCCCCCATCCTATGTGGCTTGGCTTTTTGTTGTCCATGGCACTTGTTGGGTAAAAAGAGCGGGGTCTTGCTCTTGCTATGATCTGGAATAATACTTAGAACATCTTCTGGGAAGGCCTGGCCTTTTAAGTCTCCTAGCAGTTGAGTGTAATTAGCACAACTCCTTCCGTTCAGTAATAAAGTGTTCGATAACACTTTACATGCTTGACAGTCTTTGTCCACTTAAATGCCAAGCCTAGCTTTTGTGCAGTAGAAATAGCCCATTCAGCCCTTCCTAGTGTGGACTTCTTCCCCTTCCACTGAGGAGAGTCAGGATGCCTTTTTCTCTTGTCTGGAAATCTTAGTCGGGCTGCACATTGTCAGAGAGCAGCGTGCCTGTAGCCAAAGAAGGTTCTTTCTTCCTTAGGCTTGCACATCAGCCACAACTACATTGCAAAAAAATTTGCTGGCAACACCAGTCTTCCTGAACAATTCAAGAAGAATTATATTATATCTATCTCCCATATTCAGTTATGACCCGGACGATAACCATTCCCTGTCCCAAGTGTGTAATATATGTTCTTGGGTTAATGCAGGCCCTGGGCATCTGTATTTCTCCATAGCCTTCTTTTTTTCCCTAGGAAGGGGTAAGGAACTGCTGAGATCCTAGCTGCCTTCAGCGACCTCTAAGTAAGGAGTTTCTTATTTTCTCTGTGTTGACTGGAGAAATAAGAGAGAGGATTTTTTTCTGCATGCTTGACTTAACTCCTGATTTTCTTGGCAGTTGATCCACAAGTGTTGGAATTGGTTTGGGCACGCGTCTTCCACACGTCTGCCCTTCCTCTGTACTTTCACAGTGGTAGAGTCAGTTTCTTTTCTTCCACATGTGCCTTAAATAATTAAGATTTTCAAGAGAGGGTGCTATCGTCATTGGTGGCGTCGCAGCATCCCCGCTTTTTATTTTTTGTACATATTTATATCAATATCAAGGCTGCGTTTTTTAAAAAGTAAATTATACATATGCTGTTGTACTGATAGTTCAGACAGGTTCTCTGAATCCCCAGTTTCATTTTTTTTAGCAAGTCTATAGCATCTTCCTTCACGGAAATATAAGGAAAATGCATTTGTCTGGAATGGAAGGGCTAGAAACTTTTTTTTAAAAAGCTGGTGATGCAGAGGACTTGCTCGATCTATCATTTACAGTGCTATATCAGTATTTTACTGCACTTAAAAAAAAATAAAGAAACCACTTGTCTTCAGGGTGGGGGAGGAGGGGGATGGTTTGCCGATGACAACAGTCCAGTCATAGAAGAGTGGGCTGGAGGTAGGGGGAAGCTGGGGGGCAGGGGAGACAGAGAAAACTAACATAAACATTCTGCACAAGGAAAAAAGTGACTCCAACTTGGCTTCCAGAAAAGGATCAGGGTAAAAGCGGTCTCAAAAGAACCAGAAAAATCTCAGGGGGAAAACAAAAAGCCCAAAGTGGAAACTTAAAGGGACAAAAATGCATGCATAAATCAGGATAAACTGAAGCACTACGAGGCTAGAACTCGGGGGGGGGGACGGGACACACATGGGGAAGATCCCAGGGAGAAGACACACTGCTGCTGTTCAGTTGCACCATCAAGCCCGACTCTTTGCGACCCCCCATGGACCACATCACGCCAGGCCCTCCTGTCTTCCGCCATCCTCCGGAGCTTGCTTAATTTCATGTTCATTGCATCGATAACACTGTCTAACCATTTCATCCTCACTGTCTAACCATCAATCCTCATGGATCACTGCCTTGACTTGGCAAGGGGGCTTGCATGGTTCGATGATGCTGTGGTCTATGCCGTGGAGGGCCGCCCAGGACGGACAGGCCACAGCAGAGAACTCAGACCAAGTGTGATCCACTGGAGAAGGACATGGCAACCCACTCCAGTATCTTTGCCAAGAAAACCCCAGGGACAGAGAAGACACAACTTCATGCTAAATCAGTGCACAGTGGGGAGGACGCAGCAAGCAGTATGCCTCGTGGGAAGCTTGTTATCCCCTCCCGAACGATGAGGGAGGGAGTTTGGGTGGCTTTAAAGTGTATATCAAAGGACAGATTTTGCAATCAGTGCAGTTGTAGGCAAAGGGCCCAGGGAAGTGGTCTAAGTTTGCTTCCCCCCTTGTGCTGTGGGACAGCCACTGGTGAGGTCTGACACGTCCGCCACAAGTGGTGGAGCTAGAGAGTTAGATGCTGTGTGAAGAGACCTGGGTTCAAATCTTCACTCCATCCCGAAGTTCACGGGGTAACCTGGAGCCAGTCACTGCCTCTCTGCCTAACCTCACAGACCTGTGGAGAGGATAAGATGGGAGGTGAGCCCCGTCTACACCGCCTCGAGCTCCCCGGAGGAAAGGTGGGATAAGCATCTAGTCGGGACTGGATAGAAACAGCTCACTGTCAAATTGTCACCGCAGATTGCATAACAGGCTGCTTAATCATGTCGGGTTTTTTCTTGTTTTGATCTTCGGCGAAGCAGTGAAGGAGGTGTTACATAGTTCTCCTCTCCTCCATTTTATCCTTACAATAACTCTGAAATAGATTAGGCAGAGGGAGAAAGAGAGAGAGCAGTCCAAGAAGATCCGCTGAATTTTACAGCTGAGTGGGGACTGGAAACCTTGCCACATGCTTAATCACTATACCATGCTGTCACTGGCGTGGATGCAGTGCCACACTTCTGTGGGCAGAAGGACTTCACCCATGCAGTGTGACTTCTGCAACTCCCCCCGCCGAAGCAACCTGAAAAGGCCATCAAAATCTTACTCCTGGAGAGGGGGGGTTCCTTCCCTCCCAGGGCAGGATTTCAGGGGACATTTTTGGGTGCAAACGCTGCGCTCTCTGGAAGAGCAATGTTGCATCCACCCCACTGTCCTGCAGAGGGTGGATTCGGTAGCAAGGAGCTGTTTCCGCTCTGCTAGCAGTCATGGAAGAAATTCACATTGTACAGCTTTGGGCTCCTCAGTCAAGATTTCGTATCATCCCGGCATGCGTTGCAGCCACGTCTGATGCATGGGCCTAAATAAGTAAGAACTTGCTTTGGCTAAGGGCACCCTAACTGTCTTTTCACCACCTGACTCCATTTTGTAGCTAGAAGCCCCAGGCCTGCCATGGTGGAAGATGAGCACACCGCAGAAAGATATTCTCGCAGAATGGCGGCGGCGGAAAGTGTCGTCAAGTCACAGCTGACTTATGGCGACCCCTGTCGGGTTTTCAAAGCGAGGGACTAACAGAGGTGGTTTGGCATGGCCTGCCTCTGCATCGCGACCCTGGTCTTCCTCGCAGGTCTCCGTTCCAAATACTGACCGGGGCCGACCCTGCTTAGGTTCCGAGATCTACCGCGATCAGGCTCGCCTGGGCTATATAGGTCAGGGCATTCTTGCAGAATAATTGGGGACACTGAGCCTCGAGTGAGCTGTCTTGTGAGCTGGAGACGCTGCGGCATTTTTCTCACGAATGTGACCACACTCTGGTCTTGGCTTCTTCAGATAACAGCTTTAAGGGCATTTCAAGCCAAACCAATCAAAGCCCTGCTCTGGGTATGGGGGGGGGGCGGGGACCCTACTGCCAGTGAGCGCCGGGAGAAACACAAAGAGCAATGCTGTAATACGAATTGCTCCATCTTTGATCAGACGTTAACCGGGAGCCATGAAATTCCTCCCGAGCAAAAAAAAAAAAAGGGATTCATGCTGTTAGCTGCTCCATGGTACGGCAGGGCCGGTGAATGGGATGCTTTCACGGGGGGGAAAAACAAAAACTGTTGCCTCAGCAACTGCGCGCTGGAAAAAAAAAACAAGCGTGGTGGAAATTTCCTCCCTGGCTCCACCAAGGAGCCGAAGCTGCGGCTGCTGTAAAGAGGACGGGAATCCCAGAAGACAGCTGCTTAACTGCTCTAGAAGGCTCCCCAAGCCTGACTCCCACCGAGCGTGTCACATTTTGGAACGGTCTGCGTGCCTGACGGATATCACAAAAGGGGACGTTTCCTGGGCTGGATTAACCGGCAGGCTAAGCGTGCTGTAGAGTTGGTTCCCACCCAGTCCATGTGAGGGGTAATTCTACCCCACAGCGGTGGGAACCCTTTAAAAGTTGTTCCTTGCAGAGAGTTTTGTGGCTGTTTCCTTGGTCGTTTCGGGCAGGGAAGCAGCAACCAAGTTTGTTTTATTTAGAGAGCTCGTATACCACATCTGAAGTGTCATGGTCCTCCGAGCACTTCACAACAATAAAAATCAGTGGAACGGTAGCAAGGAGCTCTCTGATTCCCCGACCGGGATGGCCTAGGCTAGCCCCATCTTGTCAGGTCTTGCAAGCTAAGCAGGGTCAGGCCTGGTTAAAACTGGGGGGGGCTTTTTGTTAAGCCTTGTTTTAACTGTTTTGCTGCCTTTGTGGCCCTGATTGAGCAGAAAGGTGGGGATACAAATTTCACAAGTCAAAGTAAACGTGTGTACAGAGCGAAGGGGACCGAATGCAGTGGCCCCGCCCCCTTGCCACAAAGAGGCTGCCTCCACCTCCTCCATCATGTGTCCACACAAGCATGGGCTTGGTGTCTACATGTGGACAAGCTCAAGGAGCACAGGGTCCTTCCCCCAGAGAAAGTTTGGTCTAGTGGTTAGGAGCAGGGACTCTAATCTGGGAGAGCTGTGTTTGATTCCCCGCTCCTCCGCATGCAGCTGCTGGTGTGACCTTGGGTCAGTCATAAGTTCTTTCAGAGCTGTTCTCTCAAGTTCTCGAAAGAGCTCTCTCAGCCCCACCTACCTCACAGGGTAAAGAGCAGAAGGAAAAGGAGATTGTAAACCATTCTGAGACTCCTTTGGGTAGTGAAAGTAAATCCAATTTTTTCTTCTCTTCTTATCTTGAAAACTCTACGGTGTTGTCATAAGTCAGCTGTGGCTTGAAAATTTCCACCGCTAGTTCTCTGATAGTGATGGAAAACTCTGAGATGCATCTGAGCACCTTGCTGGTCTGTGAGGTATTTAGTGTCTGATGCAGACAACCTGTCTCTCTTTGGGATACCAGGCATTCTTGGTGGTGCCACGCTGGGGAACCATTGTCTACGGATTATGGTGTTTGGCCTAATATTAGCCATTTTAACTCTTTCAATCAAGTGTCCTGCCTCTGGGAGTTCAGAGAGCCTTTGGGGGGTTTCGAGAGAGGCCTTACACTGATCCTTGTCCTCCTTTCATTAACTGCCTTCTTTGTCATTTTGCTTCTTCAGGCTCCTCTCTTCATGCCTCCATCTTCCTCCTCTGGTCCTCCATTTCCAAAACACTCCAGAGGGAACAAGAAGGCCATACCCACTCTAGGAAGCTGTACAGATTTTGCCAAATAAGAACACCTGCACCAAAGTTATTTGTCAGACTTTGGAAAGCTTTCTGCCTCCCCATGGAGGAAGCATGTAGATACGATATCTACAACCCGGTTAAGGCTGTGTTCCTGGAAAGCTGAGCACCTGGGTGCAGAGTGATGGATTCCAGGTATGAGAGCCGTTTGCTAGGGAAATGTTGGGGAGAAAGTTGCATGTGCAGGGGAGGGGAAAGGTCGGGAGACTCCTAGGAGGAAACCAGCAGAAATGTGAATAGAACTCAGTGTGGGATGTAAGCCACTGTGAGAGGTGCCAATGATGCATTGTAATTGTTTTAGTGATGTGATGATTGTTGAATTTAATGTTTTAATGCTGTTGGTTTTAATGATTTTGAAGATGAGATTTTATTATGTATGCTTTAATTTGTTGGACGGCTTGGGGCAGGAAGGCGGGATTTAAATGTTGCAAAATAAAATAAATGACTCAAAGTGAGATGGTGGGCTTGGCACATAGGTTTTTAAAAAAATCATTTATAGTCCACTTTTATACCCTGCTTGTAAGTGTCCTATTAAACTAGTAGCCTCTGAAGAAACTACATACAACATTTTCCTCTATTCTGATTTGTTACATGTGGGGAGCGGCTATGTTATTCAAAATTATGCTTCCCACCAGTAATCTGTAGTGGTACAATCTAGACTCCCCCCCCCTTTCCTCCCGCATTCTGTGTAACTAGTAGAATGATTCGTATGTTTGTCCAGAGGTGAAGCCAGCGTGAACGGGGATTCTCTGAATCCGTGCCCTGCTTGTTCGTGCCATTTTGGCAAAGACACATGTACCGAATCACAGTTGGGAGTTTCGGAGCCCAGGGCTCCTCTTTATATGAATCTCTGTGCCCCTAATTACATTTCACTTCTTCCTGATTGGTCATATCCCGTGACAGTGAAGAACGTTAGCCAGCCAAAAGAGAGAAAAATAGCCCTTCTGTATATCTGCCTCTGTGGCCTTAGAGACCGACAAAATAACCTTGTTGGTCTCTGAGGTGCTACTGGATTCGAATCTAGCTGTTCTACTGCAGACCAACTCGGCTACCCTCTGAAACTTACCTCGCCCATGGATGCCGCAGTGTGAACAGATCCGCAACCTTGCCGTTGGTGCCAATCCCAGTCCCTTGGTGTGCTGGCGTATGGCTACTAGGAGCGGGCAAGACCCAGGGCTGGTGACTCTGAGTGCTTCTGTAAGCCAGTAAGAGATGTTGTTTTTGCGGTGGGAGGTAAAAGCTGAGTTGCTAGTTTTTATAGTCTTATGTTCTGTTATTGTTTCCCTGTGATTGGGAGAAGAATGCAGACCTTCGGGGTGGGAGACCTTAAATTCAAGCCCTGGTATTTTTAGTTTTTAGTGGTTTTGTATAACAGCAGGGCAGCCCCTGGAATTCTGCTACCATTGAGTATTGGGATAGGTGGACTAGAAGATCTGGTATAAGATCACTCCTGGTATCTGGCCCCTGCAGCACTCAAGTTACTGAATTATAGACTCTCTTAGCTGGAAGGGGCCATAAAGGCCATCTAGTCCAACCCCTTGGTCAATGCAGGATCAGCCAAGAGCATCCCTGACAAGTGTCTGTCCAGCCGCTGCTTAAAGACTGCCGGGGGAGGGGGAGCTCACCACCTCCCTTGGCAGCTGATTCCACGGTTGCACAACTCTTACTGTAAAAACGTTTTCCCTAAGATCCAGCTGGTACCTTCCCGCCCTTAATTTAACTCCATTACCGTGAGTCCTCTCCTCTGCTGCCAACGGGAACGGCTCCCTGCCCTCCTCCAAGTGAGAGCCCTTCACATACTTCAAGAGAGCCATCCTGTCCCCCCTCAACCTTCTCTACTGGCTTCATCTCACCGCCACGCTCTGTTCCCAGTTTCCCTATCTTAGCTGAGCAGAGCATTTCCCTTTCAGTCCTTTACAGTGCTGCTAACAATCCCTTTCCAGAGGGATATAGTTCTCGGTACTTGAAGAGCTCAAGTGCCTGCCCTCTTAGCAATGCACGAAGAGGAAGGGGATAAATGTTTTCTATAAATAATTGGTTGAGCTTTTGCGGCCTCAAAAAATATGCAGTAGGGTCGGCTTTCCAGGGGTGGAGTGGGTGTGGGGTTAGGGATCTCCTTGCTGCTTTTTGTTTTCCCAGTGACCCAGGGGGCTAAACTAAGGCAGGAGTGAGCCGCGTTAACCAGGATCCCTTGTCTGCCCACAGTGCAGCTGTGTTCGCCCAGGGGAACCCCTTCTCGGAGGCATCCAGTTTCCAGAGCCACTACCACCCTTCCCGGGCACAGCCGTTGAGCCGGAGGGAGCGATCCACGGTGAGGATGGGGAGAGGAGACTTGGTGGGCAAGGGAGATAGCTCTGGAGAGCCGCCTCCTTCCATATCTTCCCGTGCACCAGCTGCAGTCATTGGGCAGCCATCTGGGGGCTATCCTGTCACTCAGGGTGGCCCTTTGGGCATTGACCCTGGCCGGGGCCTTTTCCTTTGGGGCTCCGGCTCTGTGGAACGGGTTGAGAGGGGGCCCCCTCCCTGCCAGGCCCACCTATTGGACAGGGCCGTCAAGGGAGTTTGAATTGGCAGGCATCTCTTAAGGCAAGAGGGTGGGAGAGATCTGGGGTTTGTTGTTTTATTTTTGGTTTTTAAACGGAACGCGTTTTATAACTGTTATTGTAAGCTGCGTTGAGGTGCGAGGAGAGGCGGGGCATAAACGTTTTAATAAATAAATGTAGCAGAAGCATCGGGAGGCAGTCTGGTCTTGGGGATCTCCTGGTTCTATGGTGCCCCAGCCATCTTGAGGCTGGGTGAAGCCAGCTGCCTTGGCCGAAAGGAGTGTGATTGCTGAGTAACTAGTGGTTCACAGTATATGTGTGTGTGTGAACTCTGCTTCCCGGTCCTGTTCTTTTTTCCAGGGCCCTTTATCCAGCTTGCCCCGGGAGCTGGGCTGAGCTAGGCAAGGAGGAGAAGCGGCGTTCCTGGAGCAGCAGGGTTAGGCAGTTGTATCCTGGCCGCCTTTGAAGGTTGCTGGAGACTCAGCAGCAGCCCTTTGGGTCAGGGAGGGTACTCATTTTTCCCCTCCTTCCCCCTAGGCTCTGAGCCCGTCCCGTTTGCAACAGAGAAATCGCCCCGCCTCCCCCAAGGAGGCTGAACCTTCGAGCCTCCCGCTTCTGAGTTTCCTGCCTGACTCCAGCTGCCAGGGGGCGAAACTTCCGGACTCAGACTCCGCAAGCCCCTACAACGAGTCGTGGCCGTCAACGGAGCGCAGCTCGTCCTCCCTGACCCCGGAGGGAGCAAAGGCACTTCTCCTGGAGCAAACATCAGGGACCAAGGCACTGGCCTCTCCAGAACTCCGGGGCTCCAAAACGTCTTTTTCAGATAGTGAGTCAGTTATTGCCAGGTGAGCTCTTTAGAGCAAAAGTTCCCTTTGAGTGAGGGGGAGGGAGGCAAGTGACGGGATCCCTGGGTCCTGGGAGTTTGGAGGCAGCAGTCCAACTCATTCAGTGACCTTGGTTCGTGTGCCACGTAGCAGATTTCTGGTACTCTGTTTTCATGGGTTGCTTTGCATCAGAGTATTGGGCAGCAAAGTGGCTCAGAATGAGCCCTACGTCTGGGGCGAGAGCACTGTCTGCGCATGATGTGACTTCTCCTTTCCTCTGGCAGGTATATCGAGCGGTTCCGTTATGGGCAGCCCACTAACCGTAGAGAGCGCTGGACTCCTGGCAGCAAGTCCCCTCCCTTTTGGTGGCTTGGCCATTCCTCTCCCTCTGAAGGAGACAACTCCAAGACAGAGACATCCACATCTTCGAGCGCCAGCAGGAAGGACGTAGACACAGTGAACGCCTTCATTGGCACAGGTCAAGTCAGGCGGTGCTTAAGAAGACTCTTGGTTGCTTGTGTGGCAGTAGAGCTGCTGTAGAAATGCTGTAGTCACGGGGATGGCTCCTGTATGAAGGAAGAGTTGTATAGGGGTTTGCACACTTGGGTAAGAGCAGCAGAAATAGAGCTTTGTCTTTGTCTTCCACCTCCTGCTGATTCAGGCAGTGAAGTTTCTTAGCACTGGTGGATAATGTACAGAATCCCGCCCATGAACGCCTCTCACCATGCTCTTACAGTTCCCCCACCATTAGATTTTTGTCAATGGAATCGCAAACCTTCATTAGTTTACCTATATTGAAAGCATGCTCCTTTGTGTAGCCCCCTGATTTACTAATGACTGGCCATGCATAACAGCATTCTAAAAACAGTAGAGCCCATACAAGACTAGACTTTTTCCTGAGATGAATATTATGATGTGCACCATATAACAGACACACTGTGAGGTAGGTGGGGCTGAGAGAGCTCTTTGAGAACTGTTCTTGAGAGAACAGCTCCAAGAGAACTGTGGCCTGCCCAAGGTCACCCAGCTGGCTGCATGTGGAGGAATGAGGAAACAAACCTGGTTCTCCCAGATTAGAGTCCATGCTCCTAACCACTATACCAGAGTGGCTCTCAGGATCCTCCTACAAATAAATATTCTGAATTGATAGGAGCTGTCTATCAATGGCTAGTAGCCATGGTGACTAAATGGAATCTCCACATTCAGAGGCAGCCAACCTCTGAATGCCAATACCCGGAGGCAGTATCAAGGGGCAGCCTTGGGCTCTGTGTCCTGTTTGTCGGCCCTCCAGGTTGGCCGCTGTGTGAGACAGGGTGCTGGAGTAGATGGACTACTGGTCTGATCCAGCAGGGCTGCTATTACAAACATTACATTAACCTCATACCTTCCCCAGGTTTTCTAGCATATTCTGAACTGCAGGCTGTGGAAGGTCAGTAGTTCAGCAGTTCGAGACCCGAGAGTGCCGCATGACGGAGTGAGCTCCCGTCTCTAGTTCCAGCTCCTGCCAACCTAGCAGTTCGAAAGCAAGAAATTGCAAGTAGATAAATAGGTACCACTTCGGTGGGAAGGAAACAGCGTTCCGTGCACCTTGGTGTTTAGTCATGCCGGCCACATGACCACGGAAACGTCTTCGGACAGCGCTGGCTCTTCGGCTTTGAAACGGAGATGAGCACCGCAACCCTAGAGTCGGATCCGACTGGCTTTCGAGCAAGGGAAGCTTTACTTTCACTTTGACATACCAGTTTAGTAATGGAGCGGTACATTTGACTCCAGCGGCGTCGTTCAGAATGTTCAGTCTGAGATAAGAGTGCTAAGCCACGAATCGATATTAGATCAGAAATACCTTCACAATATGCCAAAGAATGTGAATGATCAAAAGGATCATCGCATTAAAAAAAACAGGCGCTCTCTGAAGTGGATCTAGAACAACTGAGACATGTTGCTGCGGCAAATCAGTGCATGAAGCTGCCTTGTACTGAATCAGACCCTCGGTCCATCGAGGTCAGTACTGTCGACTCAGGGTAGCAGCGGCTCTCCAGGGTCTCAGGCTGAGGCCCTTCATGCCGCCTCTTATACGATCCTTTTAACTGGAGATGCCAGGGATCAAACTTGGGACCTTCTCCATACCAAGCAGAGGATCTGCCTCTGAGCCACGGCCCCTCCCCAATAAAGCACTTCATTACAATCCCATAACCCAGACAACTTCTCACTAGCCTGGGGAAAAGGCAGGCCCTTCTTTGAGTATGTCTATTTAAATGCCACCGTCCATTCTGTTAATATAACAAGCCGCAGAGTACGGAAACGCTGGAAATAGATGCTGATCCCGTCACGGGTGTCGATCGACTTCCCAGCCAGGAGAACTTAGAACTTAATGTCATGTCGTCTACAGAGGGCGTCGTTGTGTGCCATAGTGTTTGTGGAGTCACCGAAAAAAGTGCAGGATGGGATAGCACATCGGTGCGTCAAACTCATTTGCTATGAGGGCCGGATCTGACCTAAATGTCACTTTGTCGGGCCGGGCCGTGTGCGCCATAAAACTTAATGCCAGGTACCAGAGATATAAACTGTATAAAGGACGGTAGCTGGTGAGTTGTGAGTTGTTGTATCCTCACTGCAAGGCCCCCTGGGCTGGGAGGGGGTGCAGAGGAAAAACCCCATGGGCGGAGAGGAGAGCCAGTGGTGCAGCACTGGGCAGACACTCCCATGCTGCTTGACTGCTGCAGACAAGTTTAATCCATTGTGCTGAAGCCACAATCGAGGTGGCTCCATCCACTCCCCCAAGCTGCCTTCTGTTCCCTCCTTTGCACTCGTTGCTCGCGGGCCGCATAAGAACCCTGTACGGGCCAGTTCTGGCCCCCGGGCCTTATGTTTGACACCCCTGGGATAGCAGGTGCAGAATTTAGCTTCCTGGGAATCTTGGCTGCCATTTAAACAAAAAAAGACCTACAAGTTTCTGGACTTCTGCTTGCCAAAATGTACTTGGGAAAGTAGAACAGTATCTACTGATGTCTTGGAAGTCAGAGGAATTGGCTGAATAAGATTTCCTGTTACTAGGGACAGGGTTTCAGTGCCCTGGCCTCTCTTGGCTAAGAAAATCAGAACAAGATACTTAAAATAAGAGACATCCGCTTTGTTTTTTTAAATGAAGGCTGCTTTTATTTGTCGCAATGGCTGCTGAGGCATGTTTGGGTGGGTAATCTTATCAGCTGCTAGGAAGATAGCTGCTACTAGTTTGTTGGTTTGTTTGTTCTGGTACTACAGCGAGGGTGTATGTGATTCTCCTGAAAACAGTATAGATTACATCTCTCCGTAAAGTTACGAGCAAACAAGTCACCCAAGGGAAACAAGCCAGACTGCAGAAAAGCAAAACACAAAGCCTTCTAACCACTGAGGGTACGGAGGAGGCCAAAGGAGTCCCTCCTTGCACCAATCCTGACAACTCGGCACCGGAAGCTAGGGCTAAAAAGAGCACAATAAGAATGCCAGCAGAGTTACTGGCTGAAGAAGTCGAGACTCAGTTGGCGAACATGCCACAGTTGTGCTCTCCAGGCTTTCCAAACCTGTGCGGTCTTGAACCAGGTGCAAAGGCAAGTTTTCCTGCATATCTGAAACAGCTTATTTTGAGAGAATTTGCCCTCCCCAGGAAGCCGAACAAGCACAGCAGGGGGGAAGCCAGCTGACCACTGGGAACTGCTGGACCTCTGGGACCGGGAACAGTCCCCAACTGACTGTCTCCACGGAGAGTTTTAGCAATAACTGGTCATGCGCACACATGCCGTCGTGGCAGAAAGGGACACACTTGGCTGTGCTTCTAGGCTGGAGAGGGGAGAGGAGACTGCCTGCTCACTTGTGCTAAGCTTTTTTAATATATAAAGTGTTCGGTTTCTTGAGTTGCAGCTCAGCGGGGGCTTGTGCTTAAGACTATTTTTCTTAAAGCAGCACAGCGTGAGAAGAGGGTTCTAAGAAGCCCCTTGGTTAACTGCAGGGCAACCCTATCCGGAGTTACTCCGGTGTAAACTCACGGGCTTAGATTGGAATAATTCTGCATCGGTTCGCGCTGTTAGGGTTGTATGTGGCCCCGGCACCCGCCCATCAGCCACAGGGTTGTAGTGACCTGCTGGGTCACTACACATTTGGACTTCCTACAGGCTGATCTGTGCTTGGGATGGAGCCTTACAGGCCCATGGATGTTGTGGGAGTGAGCAATGAAGCAAAGAACTTCCCAGACTTGCAGGAGCACCTTAGGGATGCAGGTGGTGGAACTGTCATCTTTAATGCAGGTATTTCCTTGCAGACTGGGGCCTGCATGGAGGAAAGCCGTCTTCTTTCAGTCCTGTGCTGAACCATTCTCCTTCAGTGAGTACAGCAGTGCTGTTTGGGAGCTTGAGTGGGATCAGTCCCATCTGGCTGGGGGAGATTGCAGTCTGACCTGTCGGGTTTCCGTCCATTGCATTCCAGGTTCTGGACTCTTATCCCACAGGGTTGAGAAATGTTGGACTTAGGCCCAGGCAGGCTAGGTCCAAACCTCTGCTTAACCGGGTGACCTTGAGACAGTTCTGATGTCTGGGTCTAACTTACCTCGCAGGGTTGTTGTGAGGATACAATGGCATAAGCCCATGTATGCCAGCTTATGTGTCTTTTGAGAAAGAATATGATAGATACGACAGAAGTGGGGAAATCCCTTATTCAAGTGCTCCAACCCAGTGGGTCCACTCAGCCCTGGGTGGCAAAAGTGTGGGATTCGCTGTGACCTTTACCACTTGGCAGGACATTTGGTATCTATTCCCAGTAAGAGCCTTGCTGTTCTGTGACTTCCGATTTTGCAGACATGAAGAGCCCGGTTTGCTCTTGGGTCAGATGCCAGCGATCCTAGCTTGAGTGGCCAGCAGGCAGTTCTTGATTTCTGCAGCCACAGGGAGTTCTCTACAAACTCCATAAAAAGAAAAATCGGAGTGGATCCAGGCAGCTTTTTCATTCGCGATTTCCCAGTTCTCCTCTTTATTACAACCCCCATCCCGTGTGGCTTTTGTCCATGCAGGCCTAGCGTACTCTTTTTGGACGGTCAAGGTGAAACCCCTCCTTCCTTTTTCACCAGCCCATTAATTACAGCATGTAATTCCTCCAAGGACTCCAGGCACCTTATGAAGGCAACACTGGATTGCAAAGGCAAAACGAAGACATCAAGTCCAGCAGCCTCCAAGGGGTAGTCCACCGCCAACATCATCCCGTTTATGGAATCCTCGCATTCTTCTCCCCACAGGGCAGGCAGGTGGGAGAATCTCCTCCTTGATTCCTTTGTATACGTCCTTTTGCAGGGAGAATCCCAAGACTCTTCCACACTGGATCCTGACACTGTTAGCCTGCAAGAGAGAGCAGCCAGGCTCCTACACAGAAGGTAACCTGCTGCCCTGTCCTGGCCCATCCCCGAATCCGCCCCAGTTCCTGTCGGGCTTTCCAGCCCTGTGCCCCAGCCCCAGCCTTCTCGGCCCAGCTCCTTCCCTTGTCGCCACTTTGCTAACAGGCTGCCTTTCCCAATGTATCTTCCCGCATGCAGCATGTCCCCTTTGAGCAGCTGCAGGCGCGTAAGCTCCGAGGGACTCGGCTCCACCCCCACATCTACCCTCACAAATGCTGACGCAGATCCGATCGGGCAGGCCCCGGAGCCACTGGTGGGGCACCAACGTAAAGGTAACACCTAGGATCCAGGGCTTGTCTTCTCCAGGGCATGCCTCGACTGTCTTGAGGAAGTAACAGTGGTAGAAACTGGAATGTAACATAAAAGAGTGTAGCATTCTGAAGATGTCAGCTTTCTCTTCTTTGGCAAGACTTAAAACCCCTTAAGGCTGCAAAGCAAGACTACGAATGTGTCTCAGCAGTGCCTGGTAAAATCTCCAAAAACCAAGGGAGAGCAGAGCTGGATTTCCAGGATGTGTGGCAGTGGCAGGAGCCGAATGGATTGGACAACTGTATGCACACTTTCATGGTTTAATTTATGCAAGTCACAGGATTCAGCTGGGGGGAGGGTTAGAATATGGACTATCTTAATGCAAAATTGATTTACTTTTTGGAAGTATACAGGCCAGGTCCATAGCTAGACTATTTTTTGGTTGGGGGGGGGCACAGGGGGAGCGTGAGGTCACTTCTGACATCACAAAAATCAAATTAAATTAGAATTAGAATTAAAAAATAGGAGAGCACTCTCCTAGCCTCCCCAGCTACCTGCAAGCCAGCTCGCTCATCTTTGAAGGGGGGACTGGGAGGGGAAAGGGGAGACCGGGATGTTGCAGATTTAGGAGGGGCGCCTGCCCCCCGCCGCCCATGCCTAGCTATGGCCCTGATACCGGACTGTGATGGCTTGCCTTGTGCTGCTGCCTGTATCTACTGTTCAAGGGATTTCGCCTTTCAGCACAATGTGTTTTAGGGTTCGATTCCAAAGTTCCATAGAGTTTCCCCGACTTTTTTTGCTGCTGAATTGAAAAGCAGCCTCTTGAGCTTGCAATCAGAAGGTGTGCAGAGAGAAAAGGAGCTTGAAGAATGTAGTTATAGTAGTGCAGGGGTGCCCAGTGTGATGCCAGCCAGCATCTTTCCTGGTGCCCGCCAAGTGTTTCCTGAAAGTGGGAGAGGCCAGGTGGGGCTTTTGCCCAGCAAGACTTCTGATTGGCCATTTCTTTGGCATCATCTGCCATTGCTGCACAAGGATCTTCACTCTGTGACTGAAGGTAAGCTGTGGCAGCCATTTTATTGCTGGCTTCACCTCCTGCGGCAGCCATTTTGTGGATGCACCCACTGTGCTGTGTCAGAATTCCAAAGGTGCCTATGGGCTCAAAAAGGTTGGGGACACGTGTAGTAGTGTATACAGGAATACTACTACAGCAGTAGCGGACTATATTGTAGTTATATAGTATGGAGTATAGTATATAGTGTCTTTTTGGTTCTGGGTTCACCAGGCCATCTGTGATCTTTGTTTGGAACTAATTTCCGTTAATTTTTTTGTCCATGCACACTAGCATCCTTTTCTCCCCAGCCAACCTAGGTGCTCTCTCTCGCCCCATCATCCAAATATCGCCACCTCGTTCTTCTTTGAGAACAGAGGATGACATCCTGTTCCAGTGGCGCCTGCGTCGGAAGATGGAGGAGGCCAGCAAACTTGCTGCTGTGCTGCCCTCTGTAGGCTGGAGGAGTCAATGCACCGAGCCTGCCTATACTCCTAGCATGGTAGGATTTCGAGATGAATGAGCGACCCCGATCCCAGTGCTGGAATTCAGGAGCTGGGGAGGACAGTGTTGTGGCCTCCTGTCTCGGTTGTCACACCGAGCAGCGGCAGGTCAGATGCTGATGTGTGACGGTAGCCCCAGGCACAAAGCAGCTGCTTTTGTGGCGGTCTCCTTGTACCACAAATGCCCCTTCCACGGTCTTTCGGCATGCACCACAGAGTGCAGTCCCTGGAACTGCCAACTTCTCAGTGAGGTTCTTGGGAACCTGCAGGAGGCAAGCTTGCAAATACTGAGAAAGGAGATGGGCCATTCTAAGAAAAGCATGTTCCTACAGCTGTGGGTAACTTCTTAGTCTGTGCAGTGCAGCTGCAGGGCAAGGGGCCTTCGAAGGGGAGTGGATCCTTGCTTTTGGGGTGGGGAAGCATAAGCAACTGGCAGGGTGGGGGACAGAAGAGGTCCAAGGCCTTATTAACGACTTGTGGAAAGTGAGGTGGAAGAAACGTAAAAGCCAGCCTGGTTTTTGTAGCAGTCGATGTGTCTGTGTCTGTTTCTCACTGCTTTGGCCTCCTTAAGGGGTTGTTCAGATGAAGGGCTTTCCCCTGCTGTTGTTGATGTTCCTGTGGTCAGTTTCCCCAGGAGAGAAAACAAAATGCCTTTTCTAAAGGAGTGAAGAGAAGTGGGGTGCGGAAGGGGAAAGCAGCTGCTAATTTACATCTGCTGTAAACGTCTGTTCGATTTTTAAAGCAGCCTGGATACTTAGCCAAGGATCACTCTGGTTTATCCACTGTCCATCTATTAACTGCATATTGCATGTGCACAACTGTGCATAAAGACAACCATTCTGATGATGATGTACAAATGTATATGAAAAAGAGTGGCGGTGATAGGTCCTCCCATAGCAATGTCAGAGAATCAGCTGCTGATCTGATCATCTGTCTTGCGTATCCATCAGTTGCACACTCTAGTTTCCTTTTTAAAAAATTCTTTAGTACATTTTAAGCTATCAGAAGTTCATTTGTCACATATTGTTTTACAATCCATGTTTAAAATGCTGCAAAACTGCTCTAGGAACAGGTGACTTTGCCACGTGACAGACCCCAGCCAATCGGTGCTGTGCACTGCCAGCTTCTGTTGTAAAAACTAGCAGCCCTGATTTCCCTAAAGCTCAGTCCTGGAGAGGGGAATGCACTTCTAGTGTTCAGCAGCAACGGTTTGTGTACAATCAGTCTGTACACTGTCCTCTGTCATGGACTACTTCTGGCCCCACTGGTGGACCTCCTGGTGGCACCTGGGTTTGGGCTGCTGTGTGATACAGATCGTTGGACTGGATGGGCCATTGGCCTGATCCAACCTGGCTTCTCTTATCTTCTATGTTCTTACTTGTTGCCCTTTTGCTGTGTTCCAAAGCATGATTTGTGGGTCTCTGAGATAAAAGGCTCCATGCTTAATATGATCGGTTGCAAGTTCTTCTTTGCCTTAGTCCTGATGGTGTAGTGGAGGGTAGGAGACAAAGAGGGGCTGTTCCATGCAGTAGGATCGATAGGCAGGGACAGGCCTGTATGGTAGACAGTCCTACTGCATGCCGGGAGGTCGAATCAGATGCAGTTTGGCCCCCTCCACATTTTGTTATGGTTCCCTGCAGATGGGCGGAGCAGCTCTGACGTCACCAGAGCCCACCGGCTGGAGGAGCAAAGACAGAACAGTGTTGCCAACATCCAAGGCCCAGCCAAGATCGACTCTGGACGAGCATCCCTGCTGCTGCGGAGACCGTTGGAGAAGTGGACCATCCTCCCAGCCGCCCACCGAAAGAGCTTCATTCAGCGATCGAAATGTGAGGCTTGGACGTTCTGAGCCGAACCAAGAACAAGGCGTGAAGGAACTGATCCCGAGAGAGGATCCTGTCCCTGTGTGCCGGGATTTTCTTCCCCCGCCAAAGCCTGTGGGGGCCACTAAACCTTTGGACCTGAGCCCACCAGACCATTCCCAAAGGACATCCTGGCCCGTACAGAAGGTGTGCTCTGAACCCCGAGGAAAGCAGAGGCCATCCAGATCTGAGCAGGGCAGGCCAAAAGCACCCAGAGACTCTGCGAAGCCGTCCGCCAGCCCCAGGAAACATGTTCAGCGTGTCTTGGGAGAGGTATAGACGCAGGGCCTGGAGACCTGCACGGCTTCCGTCGTACCCTCAGGCAGAATCTAGAGCGCTTTCAATCTAGCAGCATTCTAGGCCTTACGGTTAAATATAACTGTGGACCGCTAAGGGCTTAGAAACAGGGGCTAGGCTGGGGCTTCCACTAATCCCAGGAAAGGCTGCTTTGCTCAGCAAAAGTCCCGCCTCAATGGTCCAGATGCCCTTTCCGCCCTAAACACATATTTTCCCTCCAGCTTTTTATGTTCCAAACCTCCGTCTGCGGTCCCGGTTGATAAAACCAAGCAGAGATTCTTTGACTCCAAACAGGGCAACAGGGAGGCGGAGGAGGCCCAGTCATGGCCTCATGTCAGCATTTCCTGACTTCCCATTTCTTTGGAGAGCTCAGGGGTTCTGTGGCGGGGGATTCCTCAGTGGGCACGTTGGCATGGAAAGGGTTTCTTGGAGGTGGCACACTAGGACCCTAACCGACACTGGAATAAAAGTATGCAAATTCAGAATGTTTGTGTAAATGCGTTCACATGCGGTGCCCAGTTCTGGGCCTTCCCTTGGGCTGTGGGGTCCTGAGAGCTTCCACCTGCAGAAGGAGGGAAGGTCTGTGGTAGTCAAGAAGCCCCCCTGTAGCAGGGCGGCAGCAGCACAGGCTGTCTTGGGGCTCCAGGAAGGGTGGTTCCAGGCTGCTTCTGAGATTGCTTGCTATGCGATACTGTATTTTCCAGGTGGTCGCCGAAAGGCTGTTCTCCTCACCCGAATCTCCAGCTCCCCAGAGGGGTAAATTGAAGAGGAGCTCCAAGAAACAGGGCCTGAAAGAGTCTCCGCCAGACGCCGTCGCCACTCCATCCTATCCTGAGCTCCTGAACATGGCTGCTCGGCTCCTGGAGCAGGCAGAAGGTGGGCTGGTTGGGGACCGTCACTGACAGCTGCCTGGATTTCTCGGAAGTCCTTAAACGTTGTGGAATTCACTCCCTGTCTCCTGCATTTTTCTTTACCATCGAGCGGCAGGCCTGAGGTGGGGTGCTAGAAGCTCTGGATGGAAAAATCTGGGTCCAGACCCCTGGGGCTGCGGGTTGCCCATTCTGGCATTGGGGGGGGGGGGCGTGTTTGGGGTGGAGCTGCCACTCGACATACATGGGCTGGCCTCCAAGTGCACTTGCCGAAAAGGGAATTGCAATCGGCAGCCAGAGAGAAGGCAGGGCCTGTCGCCTGCAGACTTGCACAGGTCCCAAAAGTTCACGCAGGCTCTGAGTCACGTTGCTGAGTGTGCCCGCTCCACCTCCCTCTACAGTGCAGAACGAGTCCCAAAGCAGTGTTCCCTCTAAGCTGAGTTAGTGTGAGCTAGCTCACAGTTTTTTAGCCTCTGGCTCACACATTTTTGTCTTCGCTCAGGAAGGATGTCTCCAAAGCAAACTGATTTATGCAGCAGCCAAATCTCTTGCTCACAACTTTAATGCCAGTAGCTCACAAAGTAGAAGTTTTGCTCACAAGACTCCACAGCTTAGAGGGAACGTGTGGTATCAGCACAACTTGGCAATTGCCCAAAGCCACATTGGTGGGGTGGTCGTGGGCTGTACAGTTCCTGCTGTGATGCGCTCTCGCCACACCACCCCATGCTGTTTCTCTGGCTTCAGCCCAAATGGGAACACCACTGGACGTGCAACACGGATGCATCCCCGAAACAGAAAGGAAATCATTCAGCCATTGGGGAGGGGGGCCAGGAGGAAGGCTGAGGCGAAAGGGGGAAGGAAGCATGGGTGTGGATTGAACCCAGATGAGCACGTGGGAAGACTCACAGATCTATGTCAGGGAGCCCTCCAGGTCTGGGGCTGTGGGGAAAGGCGGCGGGGCTTGATTGGAGCGGCTTCTGTCCTTGCAGACTCGGATGGCACAGAATTCGAGGAGGATCCGCTGCTGCAGGTGCTGAGGAGCCAGAGGGGCCTGTTGTGCAGCCAGCTGAGGTCAGTGCCGGAGCGGGTAGAGTGCCGTAGAGCGGGTAGAGAGGACAGTGCTGGAGTGGGTCTTAGACCAAGGAGTCCTGAGTTCGAGCCCCTCCTCAGCCTCGAGGCTTCTTGTGTGATCTTGGGCCAATCCGTGTCTATCTCTCTCGAGCTAACCTCCCCCACAAGTGTAACAGAGAATTAAAGAAGGTGGAAGGGAGAGATAAATGCCACCCTGAGCTGCTCGGAGGAAGAGGGGGATTAAAATAATGATCCGCACCTCCGGCCTTTACAAAGATAATGGGATTCTTACTTGCACGAGTGCTAATTGCAAGCTTTTACCCACTTCTTGGGAGAGTTGCCTTGCACAGAGTGCGCTGGGATTGCTCCCCTGTGCCAACTCCACGTGGACGGGAAAGGCTGTGTGTATTCAGGGCTGGAATCCAGTTAGACTCACTTCGCACAGAATGTGACATTGAATAAATAACTCAGCTTTTTGATGGCTCATTCTCATTTTTTTTTTAAAAAAACTAAAGTTTCTAGTCCTTGTGACAGTGAAGATGTGCATGTGGGAAGCGCGTGGTAATCTCACAAGTCTGGCTGAATGATGTCGTTTTTTGTAGGCAGGGGTGTGCCTTGACATCTTGCGTGCTCTTTTGGCCCTCCTCCATCTAGGAGGAGCTGAATAAATGAAGCAAAGCGTGCAAGATATTTAAATTTTTCCTAATTTATTCTAGTTGTAGAATTCAGGTTACCTTGGTATACGACCAGGATTATTTTTTTTCTTTAGAGTGGATGGCCCTGCATATGGAATTTGGTGCTCTGATGGGTGCCATTGCTGTGTCAGTCAATAGTAACCCACTACTCTAAACCAGAGACAACTTCTGTGACCCTGCAGGGACAGTTTATCCTCTGTTGCGCTGTTCTGCGCATTAGCTCTGGCCCCATGCTCTGTGTTGCTCTGGTGCCCTCTGGCCATCAAAGGTGGTATGCTTTTGTGTTCTGTTTTCCTTGCAGGGCTGTGGACGCTCGGGTGGCTCAGCTAGAAGGTCACCATGCCAATCAGGACTTCTCCCATCCGTGACTGACTCCTTTATGGTCTTCTCTGCCTCTCCAGTACGATTTGAACATCCCTTTCTCCAGAAAGGGTGCACAAGGCCTGGGGCAAAGGGCTAAATACTGTGACTGCTCGCACATTTTGGGTTCCCCTATGCACTCTGCACCTAGGAACTCTGGTGCATATTCACAGAAGCCAACAGCGAGCGGAGAGGAAACCAGGTTCTGTTATGTAGTGATGTCCGTAGCACATAAATAGTGCCCTGTTTCCATGGTTTCTCTGTGTATTTTTTTTTGTGTGTGACAGAACTAAAATAAAAGTGTATTTTTGGATTGAAGTGAATTGTGATGGTTTGCAAGAAGACAGCTGGTCCGGCACTTGACTGTCCGGGGGAGCGGTGGTGTACTGGGTCCAAGTTCCTAGGGCTGTAGCTTGCAGTTTCTTTAAGAGCCCTGCCGGAGCTGGAGAGTGGTCCGTCCGGTCCAGCACCCTGTTTCACAGAGGCCAGCCAGTTGCCTACTAGAGCAGAGGTCCTCCACCGACCTGAGATTGTGGGCGCGCTCTTTGGGATTTCGAAGCAGGGTGGCGGGGACCACTGCCACTACGGCTGCCCCAGGAGGCAAGGCCAAGCATGAAATGGCTGCCGCAGGAGGCGCTGTCAAGTGGATGTACACGCAGAAGAGAACGGGGAATGGGCGTATGAACACACACAGAAGAGAAGTCCAGTGGAGGGATGTCACACAGACACAGAAGATGACCAGTGGGGAAAAGGGTGGGTAATGCACACACAGAGAAGATGACCAAAGGGGGAATGGGGTGCCTTGGCACTTCTTAGCCCCTGCCACCTCACAGCTGATTTGTGGGTTCTGTTTATGGGATCTTGGATACTTCTCCAGTGGGGAGGATCAGTATGAAAAGCCCCTTTATTTGTATGAAGGCTGCCAATAATTGGTTCTGCCATTACAGTGGCTGCACCTACTTCCCAGAAGCACATGGTGGGCACCTGGGGAGGTGCCTATGGTGGCCATATTGGGGAACCCTGCCCTCAAGGGTCAACGGACAGGGTATAGATGCCAAGGCATTCCTCTGGTGTTGCCTCCCAGCACTGGCATTCCGCAATCGGCTGCCTTTGGAGATTGAGGCTCCATTCAGTCTCCACGGCTCGTGGCCACTGATGGACTTTCCCCTCCATGAATCTTTCTAATCCCCCTTTAAAGCCATTAATCAAATGACTGTGGGAAAGGAAACCAAGGCTCAGAAGGTAATAATCCCAAGAAAGCAGATGCTACCCCTTCCCTCCATTTCCTTTGCTTTCACTGCAGAACAGACCAAGCATTCCCCCTGGCCCAGCATTCAGTTTCCAACCGTGGGCAGCCAGATGTCTCTGGATGCTTATCTTTAGGGCATGACAAGAAGCGGGGACCCGCAATACTCGCGGGGGGGAGAAAGAGCTCCACATGGAGGAGGAAGAGGAAGTAGCCACAGGTGAGTCTTCTCCCCGTCCCTCTGAACCGATGGCAAGGCCCAGGCCTGCCAATCCTTCTGCCCCCCAACCCTCCCCCCGGCACCAACGGCAAGGACTGCGTGGCTCCCAGCCATTGGGCCTGCCAATCTTTCTCACCCACCTCCACTGGCAGTGAGGTGCGCAGGCCTACTGAGCCTTCTCCCCGCCCCCCAGCACTGGCAGCGAGCCTCCCCAACGGCCAGAGCTTTCTCTGCACATGCGCAGGGAACGCTTTTACTTTTGAGGGGATTTAAATATCCCCTGTATATTTTTTCAACTTTTTAGATTTTTCTGCACACCTGGGGACTGCTCCCAGTGTGCAGGAAAATCTCTCTGCCCCCCAAGTGCCCCTGATGTGTGGATTTCGATATCCGCACGGAGGGGGCAACTTGGCTATTAGATATATAGATGTAAGTGCTGCTCTGTGCCTTTTCTGACCTTAAGGATATGTTATTTCTGTACAAGGGAGACTCCATTTAGCCATCGTGCTAATGTCCATTGGTAGGCTTCTCCATACATTCATCTTAAAACTTTTTTTAAAAAAAGTATTGTGCTTTTTGTCAGGTCCTTCAGGTGCCCCCCCCCGTCACCACAGTGGTTGTCCCCCTCTTCCATCACAGTCCCATTTGTATCACCTCTTTTAAAGGGCCGGCAGCTGTCTCAGACATGGACGGGGGGAGGGAGGTCACTTCACCATCCCTCCTTGGCGGCATCCACCGGGGGCTTCCACTCCTCCCTTCTCTCTGGGCTCTCTGGAAGCATCCCCAGGCCCCTCCCATTAGTATTGCTTTCCCTCCTTTTATACCCATCACGGTTCCTCCCTCCACCCCTGGGTCCCGCCTCCTTGGAAACCCCGCCCCCAGTACCAAAGGCCTTTGACCCGCACCATGCGTGGTAGCCATTAGCTGCGTCTCAGATCCACCACTTCACCTTCACTTACTGCTGTCTGATTCCGCAGTCTGGCCAGCGATTCGTTGTGGGCTTGGGCGTTTGCAAACTGGGGGTTCTGATTCCACTGGTGCCACATCACCTCTCTGCTGCCCTCAGATGATCCTCCAGGGGTTCTTCACCTTCCTCAATATTATTGAACGTCCCCACCAGTGGGGGGTCCCAGCCAATGGATTCTTCACTGGACATTTTCTCGTCCGGGTCCCCCCACCCCGGGTTCTTGAGCCTGCCGATTCTGGTGGTACTGGGTCAGTACTGCCATGAAGTAAGGGGCATTCTGCCCTAACAAAATTGGATATAGCAAGCTCTCCACCTGCACTCTGGGGACTTTGTGCAATTGACCCTGGTACCTTTACCATCGGACACCGATTGGCATGTCCATGGAAGCAGGCTAGGACAGTCGACCGCACCACCGGGAGCATCTGAGGAAGTAGATGTGCGTGTATCATGGATATGGAACTGCCGCTGCCCAGCAGCGCCCTCAGCCGCCGACTGCCCAGGCTACCTTGGATGGTCCAGCCTGGTGGGTGCGCCGATCCTCCACCACTTGCATTGTGGGCTCCCACCCTGTGTCACATTCCACGAGGGAGGAAGTTGTGCTCTAAGTGTCCCCATTGGCCACACATGAAAACAAGGGCCCAGATCTTCCCCTGCTGTGACTGGCCCCGGCTGTGCTTCCGGCAGGGGTCGGGTTGGGCCAGCGGGCCATCCACTAACGCCTGGGGGGGCACCCTCGGCATGTGCTGCAGGACCCGGGCTGGACTTTGTGGCAGGCAGCCTCGCCCGGCCACTGCTGTTCTGACCCTCCTGGGTTTTACCCCCGTATGGCCCTGGGAGGCCTCTGGGTGGTGCCAAGGGGGCCCGTCCAGGCTTCAGCCGCTCGGCCTTCCCAACGCTTTCTTGGGCACCAGCGGCCTGGAAATTTCCCCACAGTTCCCGTGTTTCATTCAGTAGAGTTGGTTGCCAGCAGGCCACCTGGTGACGAGTAGATGTCAGGGGGATCAGAAGTAACTGCTCTATAATTATTTGCTCCACTGTATGGCAACCATCTTCCGTTGTGGGGGTTCAGTCATTGTGCAGCGGCGTCTTTCAAGGCCACAAGTTGTGTGAGTAAGGACCTCCTTTTGTTGGTCCCGAACCTACTGCCAATCTGTTTCACTGGCAGCTGATCTAGAGGTTCCTGGTATCATACAGAAAGGAGAAATCCCTTCTCGAGCAGAGTTGGGTAGTTGTAAGTCAAGAAAGGGAACAACCAGGTCACTTGTTTATAATTTGAACCTCAAGCGAGAGCAACTTACGATGGTCGTCCAGCCTCACTTTGCTTTGACCGGAATGAACCGTTGCTTTAGAAATAGGACCATGAATACATGAAGCTGCGTTACGCTGAATCGGACCATTGTTCAGTCAAAATCAGCCTTGTCTACTGAGACTGGCAACATCAGGGTCTCAGGACTGGCTGAGCTCTTTCACATCACCCGCTCCCAGGTTCGTTTAACTGGAATGCCAGGGATTGAACCTGGGACCTTCTGTGTGCCAAGCAGATGCTGTACCAGTGAGTCACGGCTACTCCCCCAAAGGATCATCTCTCTCCCCAGGAAATATCTCCTCTGATCACCCTCTGGAAAACCAGGCTGTTTCATTCACTCTTCTTCTCCCCACCTCCCAGCTGTGTTTAATGTCTTGAAATCCCTTCTCCTCTAGCCCTTTTTCTATTTTTACAGTTCTGCTTTTTGTGAGTGGGCCCTTTAGAAGAAGAAGAGATTGGATTTATACCCGGCCCTTCTCTTGGAGTCTCAGAGCGGCTTACAATCTCCTTCCCTTCCCCTCCCCACAACTGAGATTGCTGGGGCTGAGAGAGCTCTGAGAGAACTGCTCTTGAGAGAACAGCTCTGAGAGAACTGTAGCTTGCTGAAGATCACCCAGCAGCTGCATGTGGAGGAGTGGGGAATCAAACCCAGTTCTCCCAGATTAGAGTCCACGCTCCTAACCACTACACCATACTGGGTATCAATTAAAAAGCACGTGAACCCACATTTGCTTCAAATTGTAAAGGTGGCAGCCCAGACAGATCACCAAAACAGCATGGGGGTATGCAGAAAACCAAGTTTTCTCTCTTTCACCCCCCCCAACCCTACAGAACAGTGACTATGTGTGAGCCACAGAACCCTGGCAGCATGGCAGAGAGGGTGGCTACAAGCTCTCAAGAGAGCCAGTTTGGTGTAATGGTGAGGAACGTGGACTCTAGTCTGGGAGAACCAGGTTTGATTCCCCACTCCTCCACATACAGCTGCTCGTGTGACCTTGGGTCAGTCACAAGTTCTTTTAGAGCTGTTCTCTCAAGGGCAGTCCTCGAAAGAGCTCTCTCAGTCCCATCTACCTCATGGGGTGTCTGTTGTGGGGAGGAGAAGGGAAAGGAGACTGTAAGCCACTCTGAGACTCGTTTGGGTAGTGAAGGGTGGGATATAAATCCAATCTCTTCTTTGCTCTTATTCTGCCGCTTACTTTCATCCAACATACAGAGTAATGGGGAGGAGAGAAGATTTCCATGTAGTGCTTATTGGGGAGGGCAGCTAGAAGCAGCTTAACTACCATCCCCCCTCCCAATATTATGGGGAAATGTCCCTTTAAAACTGTTGACTCCTGGCTTTTGATAGGGAAGTTGCTCTCCAAAAGCCATGACATTCATAAAGACAGCACATATAGGGAACAACGCCATCAGCCTAATTTGAAACACATGCGTCTTTTTGCAGGTTCCCCATTTGTGTACGACTGAATCAGCACTAGCTGCCCTGAGCAGATGTCAGGACGTGCAGCCAAATACATGGAAAGTGCCCAAATGCCAGCCGGTCAGAACCGTAGAGGGTTCTCTGTCTCGTGTCCTAGAGTAGCATCTGGCCTGTGAGTTCCCTTGCGCTGCGCTCAGTTGCCCAGCTCCGGTGGCTGTGGGAATTTCAGCGGCACAGGCCTCTGTGGGAGCCGGCTGGCCTGGGGGATGGACAGCCACAGCTATGGTCATTGCCTAGGTAGTGCCAGGCATTAGAGACGGCCATGTCTGGCACAGAACAAGGTACTTTTGTTGATCGGACCCATTTGTCACTGTGTCTTCCTCTTCACCATTGTCCTGTCTCTTGCACTTCTTTCGAATGTCTCCCAGAGCTGCAAAGTCACCGCTAATCTTCCCAGGCTGTGTCCCGTTTCCGTCATTCCGAACTCCAGTTCATCATATTTACGAGCTAGAGGCTGAACTCTAGCAACCTTCCTTCCTTGTCATTGGCTGGGAGGATCGGAACTTTCATCCATCATTGCCTGCAGATGCCTGGCTGCAACATGTTACACGTATGGCTGGTCTGTGTAGACTTGGGGACACAGCTTTTTGCGACCTCCATGAGAAATTTTGTTAGGACTTGTAAGATTCGAGTCCAGTAGCACCTTTTAAAGACCAACAGGATTTCCAGGGTATAAACTCTGGAGAGCCAAAACTGGCAAAGAAATTCTGGAAAGCTCATACCCTGGAGATTTTGTTGGTCTTTAAGGTGCTAACCTTGCTTTTCTACTGTGGACCAATGTGGCTACCCACCTGAGACATTAGAACTTGTGCATCCACTCCTAAACTCTCCATTGTCAGTGCAATGGAATTTGGGGAGCTGGACTTAGAGAGAAAATGGCTGGCGTTCTCAGCTTAGGGATGCTTGCATGTCGAACCTTTTGCAGGTATGTTCTACCTGTGTGCACTTGGAAAGGACACTGGGAGGGGCAGGCTGGGTTGAAGCATGAATTCCATCTGACACTAGGCTTTCTCAAACCCCCTCCTTTCTGTGAGTTTCCACTGGTACCTGCTTGTCATCCGTTCTTTGGAATATTTGACATTTATTGAAAATATTTATGCTTTTTTCCAATTCCCTAGCAGGATCTCCAAGATAGCAAAAACACAATGCAAAAAAAAAAGAAAAGTATTTTGAAAGCTGACAAATGAGCCTCCCCCCCCCAAAAAAAAAACAGCCATTTTTTCCCCATAGAATTATAGAATATTAAGAGTTGGAAGGGACCTTTGCAGGTCATCTGGTCCAACCCCCTGCGCTCTGCAGGAGCATAGCTGAAAGACAGCCCTAAAACATACCCGAAAGATGGTCATCCAGCCTCCGCTTGAAAACGTCCAGTGAAGGAACATCCACCACCTCCCGACGCAGTCTCTTCCACTGCTCAACCACTCTTACAGTTAGGAAGTTTCTCCTGATATCTAGCTGGTATTGACTCCCTTGTAATTTCCACCCATTAGAATCCAGAGCAAGAGAGAATAGATGTGCTCCATCTTCTACATGACAGCCCTTCAAATATTTGAAGACTGCAATCATGTCCCCTCTAAGCCTTCGCTTTCCCAGGCTGTCAAAAGGCATACAGTTTGGGACTGGCAGTAAAACATACCGGTACTGTGGTTCCTGGAAATGGATCAAATCCACAGGATTTATTTTAAGATGCACATCCTCTATAATCTTCCATAACAAGGCAACAGCCCAGAGGCATTTACTTATGAAGGGTCTTCTTTAAAAGGATTGGTTTAGACAACAGCAAGACACCAATAAAGGTACAGCCAGACTGACTCCCCTTAGGAGAGTCTCTGCACACAAGGCTTTAATCTCTTGCTTGCAATCACCCACCCTGCTTCTGTTCACGAACGTACAAGCATAGGGCTTCTGGTGATGACCATGGTGATCCTTGTGACACCAGGGTCCCAGATCGTTCAGGGCTTTAAAAGTTATGGCCAGCACTCTGGATTGGGTCTAGAAGCTGGCAGTGGGTGTGAGAGAGATGAAATTGGAGTAGTATGCCCCCTGGCAGCTTGACCCTACCAACAACTTAACCCCCTCCCAGTTGACCTACATGCAGTTTCCAAACAGTCTTCAAGGGCAGCTCTATGCACCATGCATTACAGTAGTCTAGTCTGGACACCACTAAGGTACGTGTAACCTGGGCCATATCCCTGCTGCCTTGGAAGGAAAGCCAGTGCAGGAGCAAAAGTTGGCATCCCTAACTGTAGCTGCCCATCTTGAACACTCAGGAGCATCTCCAAGTTGCGGTTGTACAACTCTATCCAGCATGTACACATCGCTGGCTTGTAGACCCTGATCTTGTGGCAAGGCAGCATAAACATGGTTTAAATAAATAAAATCCCCATTACTTGTTCCTGGCCCAAAGTAGGCCCGTTCTTACCCAGCTGACTTTAAGATCATCTACCATGAAGCTGCCTTCTACTGAACTGGACACTTGGGTCCATCACGGTCAGTATTGTCTACTCAGACTGGCAGCGGCTCTCCTGGGTCTCAAGCAGAGGTCTTTCATGTTACTGCCCAGTCCTCTTGACAGCAGATATCAGGGAATCCACTTATCTTATGGATTCCCAACAAGCCTATAGATGTATGCAGAGGTCATGTTGGGGATGTTTCTGACTTGTCCACTGAGCTTGCATGACAGCCTTATGGTCTCCATGAAAACTGGGTTGAGGGGTTGGGACTATAGTGGATTGAATAGACATGAAGGCGCCTTTTACTGGTTCAGGCCATCTGTCTATTGAGGCTGGTATCAGCTACTCTGACCAGCAGTGACTCGCAGGTCAGGGACTTTCACATCACCTTCTTACCTTCCCCATTTACCTGGAGAAGTCAGGAATTGAACCTGGGACCTTCTGCATGCCAATTAGATGCTCTGCCACTGAGCCACAGGCAGGGGCGGATTAAGGCTCACTGGTGCCCTAAGCGCCGACCAATCTTGGTGCCCCCTTCCTTTCCACAGGGACCCAGTCCATTTTAGTTTTTGACCCGTCTGACCAGATATACAATGCAGGTTGCAGCGATACAAAAATGTATTCATATGATAACACAATATACTGCACAAACTAAGCCAAGCTTTGGCTACATGAAGTTCTACAGAAATGCAATACAAGATCTATTTTAATATTTCACAAGTTAAATGTATCAAAGTTCCAATCTTCATGACCTGAAAGGCATTTTTCTACATTTTTTCACCCTTTTCCCAACTTTGTGGTACCCCCTTTGGCCCTGGTGCCCTAAGCACATGCTTAGTCTGCTTAATGGTTAATCTGCCACTGGCCACAGGCCTTTCCCATTTACCTGGAGAAGCCAGGAATTGAACCTGGCTGGGACCTTCTGCAGGCCAAGCCGATGCTCTGCCACTGAGCCACAGCCCCTCCTCTATTTAGGGGGATCCCGTCTGGAGTTGTGACAGCAGCAACAGCCTCATCTGGCTTCCAGGTTTGCTACCTGTGAATGTTGATGGTAGAAGACGTCCCTGCCTATTAACAAAGTATGCCTGCTGTTATGTAACAAAGCCCCCCTGTAGCAGCATTCCTCGGTGTGTCATATTTGCAATGTCGGATCAGGGCGTTTGCTTGTGGGTGAGGCTCAGCTTATTTTTAAATACCACCCGACTGCATGAATGTATATGCCAGTGAGTTTATGCAGAAGAAACCACCTGCCTTGGGGCACACCTCTGGCTTTGATGGTTGCACGGAGGATCTCTGGCGGGGTCAGGAAGCGCATGCTTTTCCGTGGTGTGCGCGTGTGGGGGGAGGCGGCTCCCGGGTCTTAAGTAGGCGCCTTCTAGTATGCTCCTACTACTACTCCGTAGCGTTCCATCTGCCTCGCAGTTGTAGACAATGAAGATCGGGGCCAAAAGTCCGGGGGTGGCAGCTTGGCAGCGAGAGGAGAAGACTAGGCAGAGAGAGCAGGGCCTGCCTCTATGGAGGTGATTTCCTTACGGGGAAAGAAACACGCGGTCTTTCATAACTCCCAGGCAAGGGAGGTGGCTGGCTGGCTTTGCAGGGCGGGTGGCGGGGAAGAGAGGGATGAAGGCTGGACTCCTCGGACTCCTCCTGGGTTCGGTCTTCCCACGAGCGGGTGGGGGGGAGCCCGAAGAGCCACGAGGAGTCTCCCCCCCCCGGATCATTGTCCAAGGGCTGGAGAGCGTCTATCTAGTAAACGGCTGGGGAGTCATCAATTGCTGCGGGGGGGGGGGCGAGATGGCCGGCTGCGCACACAGAAGCCTCTTTGTGCGCTCCCTTCCAGCTGCCGCGCCGGGTGCCCCTTTGTTTCAGCGCCGGGTCTCTCCCCCCCCTTTAACCCTTTTTAGTTCGATCGCTTCAAACTGGGGTGGGGAGCGGGGGTGTCTCTCGGATCCTCCCCCAGCTCCCCCAATTCCCGCGCACCCCCCCCCCATTGTTGCAAAGCACCGGTCGATCCCCATTTCTCTGCGCCCCCACCCACCCCCGGTCTTCTCCTCCTCCTCCGTGGAGTCCGCCCCCGCCAGCCAACCAGCCAACGCTTCTCCCCCCCCACTCCCGCCTTCCCGCCCCGCTCCTCTGCCAGCCCGATCGGCTGGCTGGCTGGCTGGCGCTCCCCCGCCGAGGAGGAGGGAAGAGGCCGGGCCATCCTCGAAGGGGCCGGGCCGGAGACGATCGGGTGGCGGCGGCGGCGGCAGCGGCGGGCGTCCGCGCTGCTCCCTCCCCTATTGTCCCCGCTCGGCCCGGGACTGGCTCGGGCTGCCGCCGCGGCGCGCTGGGATCGCGGCGCCATGGTGGTGAGTTCAAAGGGGACCGATTCGGGGGAGGGAGGGGGCGCCCTGGTTTTTCCCCCTCGCTCTGGAAAGGGGGGGGATCGGGCGGGGTGGCTCCGGCCGGCTGCGCGCTTCTCCCCAGACATGCACCTGTTACCATCGAAACCCCGGATCGGGCGCCCCATCAACAAAGCCCCGCCCCTGCTTGCCCCCCCCATCACGGTGGAGAGGGAGGAAGAGGGCATGGCCCCACACTCTCCCCCCTCCCCCCCCCGATTTTCCTCCTTGTCCTACCAGGCATAAAAAGCTACTCAGAATCTTGGACGGGGGTAAAAAAAAAAAAAAAAAAAAGCCCAACCAGATTTTTTTTTTTGGGGGGGGTCAGGTCTCTTTAAGTTCCTGTTCCTCTTTCCGTTCCCAGTTTCTCCTTTTGGCACCCCCCCCCGTTGGATTTTGTAAGGAGAGGGAGAAAAACCATGCGGGGGGTCAGGTCCTTTGAGTTCCTGTTTCTCTCTCTCTCCTTTATGCGTTTTCTTTTTCCTGGTTGGGGATTAGCGCCTGCTAAATCCCCGAAAACTCCAGAGATCCAGGGGAACAAAACGCCTTGCTGCCCCAGAAACTCAACCGGCACCTTGGCACTGGACTCGAATTCCTCTACACTAAAGAGCTATGGAAAAACAGGAATGCTATTCCCTCCCCACTCACCCCCTTCCTGGAATCATTGTGTATGTGGGGGGGGGGTTAGGCCTCCTCTGTTGCAATAAGAAGGTTCCACTCCTCTCAACTACCTTCTGTGGATAGACAGCTATTGGGGTACCAGAGGGCCTGGCCTGGAGGACTGGATAACCAGCAGAGAGGTCAAAAGCCAAGTCAGGAAGCAGTGAAGAGTCTGGTGGGGGAGGTCCGGTGGGATCAGGAGGAGAAACACCTCCCTCCCTGGTCGCCAGGAGCACAAGTTACCTGGATTTACCTGGACGGGCGCTTCCTGCTCTGGTTTTAGTACAGAGCTGTCTGGCATTCATTGTGTGAGGTTGGCTAAGGAAGCACCAGGATGAGAAAACAGTCCTGTGCCCCCCCCCCCATGGAAGAGGGAGAAAGCCTTCGCCCCACCAGCTTTCAAGGCCATGCTTTTGTGTACAAAACACCTTTCACAACAGGTCTCCTTTGCAGATGGTTTGTCCAGCCCAAATCAGCTTTCCGCCCAGTCCTCAGATGCCAAATGTATGGTTTTAAAGTGAAAGCGTTTTGCCTCGTGCGGCGGACGTGCTTTTGTCTCACTGTCACCTCTGGTCAAATAGGTCTTGCATGTTTTTGAGACAGTGGGGTTGGAAGCTTTCAGCCTAGGTTATCCAGGGACAGACGGCTCTTCCGTCAATGGAACACAACTTTCCTGCCTCCTGCCCTCCCGTTGCGGCCTCTGGATTGCCCCCAAATGCTGCTTCGGGGGAGCAGGAATAGCATGAGGGGCCAGTTGAGGGTCTGCAGCGGGAAGGGGGGGCGATGGGCGGAAATTACACCTCTCCTTTTGAATGTGGAAGAATTTCATCTCAATCCAACCCACTACGAAAGCCTATCAGACCTGTCCACCAAAGACCAAAACAGGATGAGTGTATACATCATGAGCAGCTCTCTCTCTCTCTCTCTCTCTCTCTCTCTCTCTCTCTCTCTCTCTCTCTCTCTCTCTCTCACAAACCTCCTTCCATTCTCTGGGGGGGAGGGAATGTAGCTCGTAATTGGAATAGCATTTAAAGTGCTTCAGGTCCTTGGCTGTCATTACAATTGTTCTTTCATTTGGCTAACGGCAGAGTTTTCTTCTGCTCGTCTCCCGGCTTTGCATGCTTGTCAGGTCATCCTTTAAAAAAACCAATGAGGTCTTTTTTCTTTAAATCTCATTGCGAAATGTGAGATTTATGGGAGGAAGATCATGTTTCACGTTCATTCCTGAGACAGCAGTGAAAACCCCGAAACGCAAATGATGTGAACTTATTTTCGACCAGCTTTTTCCTCCGGGAAACAAGGATGGTGTAATCGCTCCCCCCCCTCTTTTGTCTTCCCAACACTCTTGTAAGGTGGGCTCAACAGAGCAAGACAGTGGGTGTGTGGCTGTCCCCAGGTCAGCCAGGGAGCTTTTTATTCAGGTCCATTTGTCAAGCAGGGCCGGCCCCGGTCAGTACTTGGGTGGGAGATCTCCAAGGAAGACCAGGGTCACTACACAGAGGCAGGCATGGCAGACCACCTCTGTTCATCTCTTGCCTTGAAAACTCTGCGGGGTCACCATAAGTTGGTTGTGACTGGATGGCGCTTTCCATCACACCACCACCTATGGGTTTTGTTGCAGTAGCTTGTTTCCAACAAACTGAAATGAGTGGCTAAAAGACTGCTGAACAGCGTTGCCTTGACCCAGGATGGCCCCGGCTAGCCCAGTCTTGTCAGGTCTCAGAAGCTAAGCAGGGTTGGCCGTAGTCAGTATTTGGATGGGAGACCACCAAGGAAGAAGTCCAGCGTTGCTACTCGCTCACAGGCAGGCAATGGAAAAACCACCTCCGGGCATCTCTTGCCTTGAAATCCCTGCGGGGTCACTGTAAGACAGTTACTTTCCACCACCACCACCACATCTGGCAAAGAAGCTCTCTCCCTTCCTGGAATGAAGTGGCCTAGCCATGCTAATCAACATTATGGTGACCTCGAGACCGGGTGATCATAACACACTTAGCATGGGGCTGCCCTGGGAGACAGTGCGGAAGCTATAAATTGTTCAAAATGTGAATTGTAACTGTTAGTAGGGGCAAATGTGACCCCCTTCCCCAATTCTTTGATATGTAGGTTAACTATTTCTGCATCCAGCTCAAGGTGCTGGTTTTAAGCTCTGAAAGCATCTTAGGGACTACTTTTCCCCATAGATGCAGCTACTTTAGTTGTCTGCCAAGGTTTTATTAATGGTACCTACTTGTGTAGGGGTGAGGTCAGCTTTAGCCTGGGCTGGGATCTTTTTCTGTTACTGCTCTGGCACGTTGGAAGAGTTCGCTGGAGCAAGTGGGATGAATTTTTTCCTTAGTAGTTCAGGAAGTTCTTCAGAGCGGAATAACATAAAAGACCCTTGGACAATGTCTAATTGTTCAATCCCTGGGTGGTCCAGTGGTTTGCTAGACGTGTTGATGAATCCTTGGGATGCTGGATCCCTCCCTATTTGTGTGGTATTTTGATTTCTGATACACAAGATCAGTGTTTCCTCTAAGCTGAGTTAGTGCGAGCTAGCTCACAGTTTTTTAGCCTCCGGCTCGCACATTTTTGTCTTAGCACAGGAAGGATGGCTCCAGAGCAAACTAATTTATGCAGTAGCCAAATCACTCGCTCACAACTTTAATGCCAGTAGCTCACAAAGTAGAATTTTTGCTCACAACACTCCACAGCTTAGAGGAAGCACTGCGCAAGACACTGAGTCTGGTTTTAGGAGAAAAGCGGGGTATGGATACACATGAAGGCGCCTTATACTGAATCTGGCTATTGGTCTTTCGAGGCCTGTATTGTCTACTCAGACTAGCAGCAGCTCTCCAGGGTCTCAGGCAGAGGTCTTTCACATCACCTCTTCCACAATCCTTTTAACTGGAGATGCCAGGGATTGAACCTGGGACTTTCTGCATGCCACACTGCACCACTGACCTTCCCTAAATAAATAACGATTGAGTGGTAATTAAAACCTGGGTGTCCCCCATCATAGTCTGACACTCTGATAAATATGTATATTTTGTTTGGTTGTAGTGGTTAAGTGCATGGACTCTAATCTGGGAGAACCCGGTTTGATTCCCCACTTCTCCACTTGCAGATGCTGGATGACCTTGGGCAAGCCATAGCTCTGTCAGAGCTGTTCCCTCAAGGACAGTGCTCTCAGAGCTCTCTCAGCCCCGCCTACCTCACAGGGTGTCTGTTGTGGGGAGGGGAAGGGAAAGGAGTTTGTAAGCCGCTCTGAGACTCCGAGTGAAGGGCTGGGTATAAATCCAATCTCTTCTCTTCTTCTTCTCTAACCACTATACCATGCTGGTTCTCGCACACTATTTTTGTTAGATGGGGTAGACAAAGGTAGGCAGGGAAGAGAGAAGGGCCAGGAATGAATGGGAGTAGGCCATACGTAGCATCCGTGATGAATATGGTTCTCCACCCTGGCTCCAACCTGGTGCAACTCTTTGTCGGATAACATCCCTGCCCTGCGGGACCTAATTCAGTTCCACAGGGCCTGTAAAGGCAGAGATGTTCTGTCAGGCGTTTGGTTGAGGACAGCGACGGCTCCATCTTTCTGACACTCCCTGCCTCCCCGTGAGGCAGTGACACTGCTGGAATTTTTTAAGCATCATTGGTTAGGTTTGATTATTGTGCCTTACTGCTTTTATTTGCATTATATGAATTTATTACATGTTGTACACCGTCCTGAGCCCAGTTCTGCAGGGGAGGCCAGTTTAAAATCTAATCAATAAAAATAATAAAGTCATTTTTTGTAAGAGCTGGATTCGAATCCAGTAGCAGCTTGGGAGACCAAAAAGATTTTCAAGGTATACGCATTTGAGAGACAAAGGTCTCTTCATCAGATACAAGTAGGAATGGAGATCCTTGAGGCCTTATATCCCCATCAGAAAGTGGGAGGGGTGTTGGAAAGAGAAGAAGAAGAAATTGGATTTATACCCTGCCCTTCACTACCTGAAGGAGTCTCAGAATAGCTTACAATCTCCTTTCCCTTCCCCTCCCCACAACAGACACCCTGTGTGAGGTAGGTGGGGCTGAGAGAGCTCTTTCAAGAACTGCTCGTGAGAGAACAGCTCTGAAAGAACTTGTAACTGACCCAAGGTCACACCAGCAGCTGCATGTGGAGGAATGGGGAATCAAACCCAGTTCTCCCAGATAAGAGTCCGCACTCTTTAACCACTACACTAGAGAAAGGAGCCTGGATGCAGAGGTACAATGCAGAATGTAATCAGCTTGATTAGAGCAGGAGAGAAAAGTTTAGGGCCAGGGAATTACAATCTGTAGCAAGAGAAGAATCCTTATCTCCTTAATACTTAAGAAAGCTGATACCCTGGAACTCTTGTTGGTCTCTAAGGTGTGACTGGACTCAAATCTAAAGGGTGTTTTAAAGATATTCATCTGTAATACTTATATTTTGCATTTTTTTCCAAATCAAGGGGGACTGGTAGAGAGGGAGCCCTGACTTGGAGAGGCCAGGCTTAGCCGGATCTCATTCGAAATTAAGCAAGGTTGGCCCTGGCTAGTATTTGGATGGGAAACCTCCAAGGGATACCAGGGTCATGATGGGAAGGCAGGCAATAGCAAATCACCTCTGAATGTCTCTTGCTTTGGAAACCCTGCAGGGCCACCATAAGTTAGCTGTAACTTGACAGAACTTTCCAGCAGCAGGTAGAGAGAGAACAGAACTCCCATGACCCAGATGATAGGCACAGGGGTGTCGAACTCATTTGTTCTGAGGGCCAGATCTGACATAAGTGTCACTTTGTCGGGTCAGGGCATGTGTGCCGTAAAATGTAATGCTAGGTACCGGAGATATAAACTTTATAAAGGACATGGGCAAACCCAATTAACAATATTATATTTTACTCAAAATACAAATAAAAGCAATTGATTCCCAGCAGTGAAAGCAATTGATTTACTGGGGAGCCCACAAAAGCCCCTATAAATGTATTTAATCATATGCAGTGTTAGGTTTTTTCCCAAGGGATATCGTAAAACCTTATGTTTCCCTACATATCAGTTACTTGCGGGCAGGGTAAGAGCCCTGGGCGGGCCGGTTCTGGCCCCCGAGCCTTAAGTTTGACACCCCCCGGTCATATGGTTTACCATGCTCTGTACTGGCTCCTACTACAATGAAAATATTAGTTCTGACTATTACATGCCAAACAGTTCAATCCTTTGCAGAGTTACTTCAGCCTGCTGGCATAATTCTGCGTTAGAAAGCTCTGAAATACTTTTTTGATAGCTGATGCCTTCGGTTACGCATTACCACCTTATCAACTTACTGAGGGTGTGGGAAAACCATAATCACTTCCTCGTTCATGGTTGTTTTCCTTCTGAATTTTGAAAGAGAGGTGCTTATGTCCTTGCACGTCTTTTCTGGAAATCAGTGAATCAATAGCCCGCATGGAATGTCAACTTTCCAGGCAGCGTGAAAGTAGCGGAAACATTCCATGGTGTGCTTTATGTTACCACTTTGATGGTGAGATGTACCATGCCCCTCTTTCAGACTCAATGGTTTATTGTTCTTTATTTTATCACTACCATGTGCAAAATTTCAGCTTTCTGTGGTGGGTGTGCAAATATAAATGAATATATGTGCTGTCAAATAGCACCACTTTTTGTGACCCCAACAAGGAGATTTCAAGGCAAGCTGAGGTGCTTTGCCATTGCCTTGGATGGGAGCCCACCAAGGAAGGCTCTGAACTTCCTTGGTGGCCCCCATCCAAGTACTGACCCTGTTTAGCTTCTGAGATAGGATGAGATTGGGCTGGATCATGGACTTACGGCAACCCCAGCAAGGGGCTTTCGAGGCAAATGAGAAGCAGAGGTGGTTTGCCATTGCCTTCCTCTGCAGAGTCTTCCTTGGTGGGCTCCCATTCAAGTACCAACCCTGCTTAGCTTCTGAGATCTGATAAGATCGGTCTGTACTATAACATTCCACATCCTATTCAACTGATTGTCTGTGCAAAGTGCCATCAAGTTGCAGCCGACTCAGGGTGATCCCAGCAAGGGGCTTTCAAGGCAAGGGAGAAGGAGAGTGATTTGCCATTGCCTTCTTCTGCAGAGTGTTCCTTGGTGGTCTCCCATCCAAGTGCTGACCCTGTTTAGCTTCTGAGATCTGATGAGATCCGGCTAGAACATGGACTTATGGTAGTGCCAGCAAGGTGCTTCCAAGGCAATTGAGAAGCAGAGGTGGTTTGCCACTGCCATTCTCTGCAGAGTCTTCCTTGGTGGTCCCCTACCCAAGTACTGACCATCTGTAGCTTCTGAGATCTGATAAGATCAGGCTAGACCATGCCGTTCCACAAACTAGTGCACAAGTACCGGAGCGATTTCGATAACCCACAAGTGGAACATTCGGCACCTAAAATAACAGAAGTGTTCTGTGGCATCTTGCTAACAATTTTATCGTCAGATGAGTTTTTATAGACAAACTTACTTTGTCAGATGTGACGCCTTGACTTGTTTGGTTAATATTGATAATCCCATTTTTGTGAATGCCTGAAAATATCCCTGTACCTTTTGGACATATGGAAGGCTGACAGACCCATTTAGTGATTCCCTGTTCCCTGTCGTATATGAGAATTTTTGGACTGTCACAGCATTTGTCTGCCAACACGGGCATGTGTCTGTCATCAGCCTCCCAATTTCACTATAGCACGTAAGATAAGCAGCTTTGTGCTGGGTTAGACCCGCTGCCCATCTAGCCTAACACAATCTGTTCTGGCTGAGTGCAGTTCAGTCCCAGCTTTGTAATATGGGATCCTTTTTACCTGGAAAAGCTGGGCGAGCACTGAACTTGTGTGCTCAGGGTTCAGCCCTAGGTGTTTTTTTTTTTTTTTTTTGCTGCATGTGATCAAAGGCTGCCTTTAAGTCAGAGATACTGCAAAGGTTTAGAAAACTGCCGATGGAGCAAATTTCGATATTAAGTGTGGTGCTAAGTCAGAGGCACTTTGATGAAATGCGCTCGGGGGGCGGGGGAGATCAGGCGTTGCCGTTTATTTCTGGAGGCGGAGGTAGCTTTTTGCCATCTTTTGCTGTTAATTTGGGGCTAGAAGAAAATAGTAGGTGGAGGTAAAGAAGGGGCATCATCCGTTCATGCGAGCCTGGGACTTAACGGGGAGAACCTCTTTGCAATAGCTCTTGTTCCACAGAGAGCAATGGATTTTCTCTTCCTGGTTCCCTGGCAAGGTTGAAATTTGATCGTGAATACAAGGCTTGCTTCGATCCATGTCTGGGAGTAGCTCTGAGAGGTGCTCTGGAGTCTTGCGATCAGACATAGAACTGTGTTCTTTTTTAAAAAAAGAGATGATTTTGTAAACAAATCCGTGAATTTGTTGCAATCCATTATTCTAAATGTAGACATATTTGCATATGCGTCTCATGTTGGAGCATTTTGGACAATGTGTGTACCGAATTTCCGCTTTCCAGCTAGTGCTGAAGTTCCGTAACCACTTTGTTTCCATGCTTTGTTCCGGCTGCAAAATGCAGGACTCTGGTCTTGCCTTTTCTGAACAACAGACTGCTTCGTTTCAGTAGCACATGGTACATCGGGAGCATCGTAGGGCGTACAGGCAGGAGGATGGAGTCTTCAAAATGAGGAAACTGCCTAAATGCAAAAGCATGGTTCTCTGAACCATAAAATTCCTATCGAGAATCATCGGGGTCTGAAGACCATAGCAGAGGCAGTTCGCAAGTGTTTGAGTTTTAGACAAGCCTGCAAGCTTTAGAAACAAACAAAATTCTAAAGAATGTTTACACATTATGAGATGGATCCACACTAAATTGTCTTATTAATGGCACAGAACTTTCCTGTCTCCCCCCCCCTACTGCAGCCCAGTTGGATGCTGCCCCTGGGAGACAAGGGACCTTGAGGAATGACATGTGAGTGGTAGGCACTAGGAAGGGAGAATTTGAATCCAACTCTGTGTCAAAAAGCAAAGCTCATTTTCTAGATCTCCTCCATGTGAGCAGAGCAAGCCAGGGGTTCTCAAACACCTGGAAAGCGGCTACATTATTCCCTTGGTCAAAAAGAAAGCGATGCGACTTTTGACAGCATTCAAACAGAAGATCTAAATTTCTCCTCTTCTGGAAACCTCAAGGGGAAATCTATAGCTCCTTCTACTGCTTTAACGTTTATCGAGAGCTCCAGAGGGTGCTAACCGCTGAACAAAATGCCGGAGTAATTCAGGAGGCCGGAAGGTTGATTAGATCCTGCCAAAATTAACAGTGCCTTCATTTTGACCCTGATTCAGAGATATAGCCACACTCAAGGTGCGTTGTACTTGACCGTGAATTACAGACAGGTAATTATGTACCCAGAAGGGAAAGGTGGTGGTACCGCCCAATCTTGTCGGCTCTTGGAAGCGAAACAGGGCCAGTACACGGAAGGGAGACCGCAAGGAGGACTCTGCAGAGGAAGGCAATCACCTCTGCTTCTCCCTTGCCTTGGAAGCTGCTTGCCAGGGTCACTGTAAGAGGACTGCAACTTGATGGCACTTTACACGCCCACACAACCAAACTTGTGTACCCATCACAGCAGCTCTGGGTAGGAATCTCTGGGAGCAGTCAGGTGTAGTCAGAAAGCCTCATGTTAGTTAATGCGGCTTATTCCCAGGAAAGTGGTCATATCATAGAATTATAGCCTGTCTCTCCACAGCGCTAAACAGGGATGACGATATAGACATAGTCTGGCCAACGCGCTTTAAAATAATTCCCCTGGCACGTTAACTTGGATGCCCAGCAGAAAGGTTCAGGACCGTTGGTTTTCAGACTTGAAATAAATAGTTAGAAAATGTCTGTGCTGCCTCTCTAGGGAAACCCGCCTCAGGTAGCTGATAAAGTAAAACGTAATACAAACTTAAAACGTTAAAAGTTGTTCCTCAGAGCCGAGCATTAAAAACACAGCCAGAGCACGGAAACATCAAACACATTATAAAAATGGCGTTGAACAACCAACCTCGTTATTAAAAGAAACGTTTTGGCATAATATCTACAAGAAAGAGGAGCAGGAGTTGCCAGGCAACCCTCAAAAGGAAGGCCATTTCCACAAGTGAGGTGCCACTACTGAAAAAAATCCATCTCTGGTTGCCACCACCAGTGGCAGTGAGGGCACAGAGAGCAGGGCTTGCAAGGCAGATCTTAAACTGGCAGGCTGGACAATAGGTTACCAGCTCTGGGTTGGGAAATTCCTAGAGATTTTGATGGTAGAGCGTAGGCAGGGCAGGGTTTGGGGAGGGGGGAGGGGAGGGAGGGGAGGGAGGGAGAGACCTCAGCAGGGTAGAATGCCACAGAGTCTCTTTTTCAAAGTAGCCATTTTCTCCAAGGGAACTAATCTCTGTAGTCATTTGTAATCCCAGGAGATCTCCAGGCTCCAACTGCAGATTGGCAACCGTAGTCTCATTGCTTGATTGGAAGGGGCTTTGCACCAAAGACCGTGATAAAGTCTCTTATTACTTAAGAACTTAGAGCCAGGAGCTACCTTGAGAGAGACCAGTGTCAAACAAACCTGAACTTCTGGTATTTAAATGACAAGCTATTGTTCCCCGTGGGCCCAGAGTGGCTTCTCTCTGTCTCTAGGACAGAATCCTTTGCATTGGATGACAGGTGAAAAACAGTTCACTTTTCTGCCAGATATGATTGCATTAGGATTGGACTTTCTTGGTGCCGCTCATCCAGTTAAGGTTCCCAAGGCTGAGCTATTGGATCCCAGAAACTAATCAGATATTCTGGCCGGTGCTGTAAGATAGTCTGAAAGCAAGCAGGACTGAAAACAGCAGTGGCTAAAGGCGTAGAGAGCTGGGAGGGAAAATCCAAAGCCTTTGCAGTTTTTCCCAACAGAAAAATTGAAAATTTTAGGGAGCAATGAAAAAATTATGTGTTTATTATTTTTAATTCATTTAAACCTCACTTTCCCCTCCAGTGGAGGCCCAAAGCAACTTGCCTTGAACACATGAAGTTGCCTCATACTGAATCAAACCCTTGGTCCATCAAGATCAGTATTGTCTGCTCTGACTGGCAGTGGCTGTTCAGGGTCTCTGGTGGAGGTCTTGCACTCCATCTGCTGCCAGATCCTTTAATTGGAGACGCCAGGGATCGAACCTGGGATCTTCTGCATGTGAAGCAGGTGCACTACCACTGCGCCATGGCCCCTAGCCCCAGACTTGTCCTCCTCGCCTCCATTTTATCTTCACTACAACCCGGTGAGATAGGTTAGGCTGAGTGTGCGACTGGTCCAAGGTCCCCTAGTGTACCTTCTATGGCAAAGAGGAGATTCAAGCCAGATCCTAATCCAGTACTCTTAACTGCTGCACCATGCTGGCTCTACTAGGAAATGTTTTCTGTCTTGGAATGAGTGGAATACCTTTAAAGGCAAGGTCGCAATTCATTCAGAATGTGTAGTACTATGATTTTTATGTAAGACAATCTCTACAGCCTCAGGTAATGATTCATATGTAAGGGCTCGCTCTCACTCTCTGCAGTGTGGGGGGGGGGGTAAATGCACAACTCTGCCTGTAGAAAACTAAGGCATTTATACTTTTACATTTCCTAAATATGCCAGATACAATTTTATATGCTGATTTAAGTTATAGATAATGAATTTCATGTTGTTGGACAGCAAGAGGAGTAAGCTTAGTAAAAAAGCAAGTATAGCATTGTTTTCAATTTTCCACAGATTTTCAGCCTCCCACAAGGGGACACACACCCCTATTTCCCCCTATGGGTTCAACCTTTCTGGAAATTTCAAATGTTTAGGCTCTATGAATTACCACCCTTTGAAAGAGGGGAATGCCAATTCCATCTCCTTCCCTTAGGGTAAAGAATCCCAGTTCCCATTCTTAGGAAAAGGAGAAGACTCTGGTTTTCATGTTTGCCTTCTTGATTGGGTGGAAAGGTGGAATTCAGATGCTTCAAGTAAAATTTTAAAATGTTACCCACATAGATGTTCCAAATTACTGGCAGCCCTTGCTCTCCCAGAGTATGTTTGCAGATCCCGAGATCTCTGGTCTCCAGTTTGAACAGAAGAAGAGCTGTGCTGGATCATACTGGTGGTCCATCTAGTCCAGCATCCTGTTTCACACAGTGGCCAGCCAGTTCCTCTGGAAGTCCAGCAGCAGGGCATAGAAGCCGAGGCCATTCCCTGATGTTGCCTCCTGGCTCTGGGATTCAGAGACAGACTGCATCTGAACACAGAGGTTCCCTTGAGTCCCCATGACTAGTAGCCACCGATAGACCAATCTTCCATGAATCTGTCTAATCTCCTTTTAAAGCAGTCCATGTTTGTGGCCATCACCACATTCTCTGGCAGTGAATTCCACATTTTAATCACTCTCTGTCCTCCATGGCAAGCATCTTTTTCATGATGGGCTGTTCTACCATGTGACCCCCAGCTCCACCACAGATGAAAGTGCTGAAATCAAGACACCATAGCAAGAAGATCGAGAAAGGTGCTTAATGTGTCTACTGCGTGGTGCAATCCTATGCAAATATACTCCAGTCCAAGCCTGTTGAAATCAGTGGGCTTAGAGGAGAGTAACTGTATAGGCCTGCCCTGTTAATCCATCACACTCAGTTTTCCCCAACCCAAAAGGCAGCAGCTGGGGAGGCGGAGCAGGTAGGATCAGGGCAGAAGGACATCATATCATACTTCTTCTTTTACTCCGCATTGTGGTGAAGTGGCATTTCTGTTTTTGGCATCAGCCCTTTTGTGGCCCAGTAGAAGAAGTCCACCATTTACTTTTTTTTTAACCTGTGACCAGAGTTGGTAGAATAAAGGTCATCTATGAAGCCATTGTAGAACCCAGAGTTCCAAGTTGGGAATAAAACCAGGGTGCATCTAAATACACATCATGGACACCTATGAAGCTGGATTGTACAGAATCAGACCATTGGCCCATCGAAGTCAGTATTGACTATTCAGACCAACAGTGGCTTTCTGGGATCTCAACATGAGGTCTTTCACATCACCTACAACTTGATCCTTACCTGGAGATGCCAGGGATTGAACCTAGGACCTTCTGCATGACAACAGATGTTCTGCCACTGAGCCATGGCTCCTTCCTACTGAATTACAGCCCCTCATTTTAGCTGTTGAGGGAGCACTCACCATATGTTGTCAAGCATGGGGTTATCCAGGGAGCTTTGGGGGGCAGGGCATGGGGAGAGGGAGCATCATGCAATGTGGCGATGTCATTTCTGATGGAAGACCCAGAAATGACGTTACCATGCTAAGCAATGCTCTAGGAATTTCCTTGATTTCTATGGTAAAGACCATAGAGACTGGGGGAATTCCTATGGATGTGGTGACCCTCCCCCCCAATTCCTCCCACTGTTCCTCATACTAAGCAATGCTCTAGGAATTTCCTTGATTTCTATGGTAAAGACCATAGAGACTGGGGGAATTCCTATGGATGTGGTGACACCCCCCCCAATTCCTCCCACTGTTCCTCTATTGCAACTACCAAGCCTAGTCAAGCATAGAATCTTCTCGCCAAATTGAAAGCAGGGGAAACCCACGTTGCTCATGTTTTAGCAGAAGCGGTAGGCTGCAGTGCTGATTGGCTGTGAACTGCTAGGATCACTAATAGGCTTTATTCCCTCTGAAGTAGTTTCTCAGTTTTAAAAAATTGATTTTGCTTCATAAAAACCAAAAAGAACTTGTGATGTACTGTGATACACAATATATGAGGTTTAATATGAATTGGTAATATAAATGATTTTTGCAAAAAAAAAAAACACAGTGGAAGGAGAGGGAAGATAAATGTACATGTAACTGAATGAATTCTCATATGTTTAAAATTTTTAAAAGGTAGACAATCCACCTGAAGAGTGCAGCAGGAAGGCAATCAGTCTAACAAATGAGTATTCACTTTTCTGGCTTCTATCCCTGTTGAACAGGTTGCAAAGGGAAAGTATAGATGGGCTTGTAATGCAAGCGAGGAAACAAAGCAGGCCCTGATTCATCTGCGTGTCTGTGCCTATCCCTAGTTAGCAAGACAGAAATGCAGGTTTGGCCCAGAATATCTAAAATCCACCCTAACAGCAAGTCAAATGCTTTACCAAAGGTCAGCATTTGAGCGAGACATTATATCTAGACTCATTGCAGTGGCTGGCCATGGTTCCAGCTCCCTCTGGGGTATTTTAAAGGAGCAAAACCAACCAACCAATAAAACCACAGAACCTTTTGAATTAAAGCCAATCAAACATCATGCAGACTTTCAGGTTCTCCAAAATTCTTCATCACACTGGATGCTAGAAGCAGGTGGGGAGGTGAGAGAAGACAATGTTTCAGGCCTTGATCTTAAGGCTTTCTTGTCAACATCTTGTATTAGAACGCTGGCTGATTTTAGTAGATAAAGCAGGGCTGGGTGGATCTGGTATCAGGTTGAACCTGGGAAGAAGGAGCGAGAGAACAGGAGCCTCCAACTGAAAAACCAGTTGTCAAAACCCTGTGAGCTGATGCTTTATTTTGAGTCATGCGCCAATCCTCTTAGATCATGTTTGCGTTTTTCTGGCAATTCAAGCTTAGGCTGTCTGGCACAAGAAGTTTTTTTCCCTCTTCTGAGGACTTGAAGCAGTATCTAGAAATATGGGCAGGATTCAACTGACTTGTCAGCTGGTGAGAAAGGGAGGAGGGGGTCTCCTTTGACCATCCAAAAGGCTGTGCTGGGAATCATGGGTAGGTTTGCCAGCTCCCCTGGAATTACAACTGATCTCCAGACTGCAGAAATCAGCTCCCCTGGAGATAAAGTGCTGCTTTGGAAGGGTGGCAAGCCCATAGCCAGGATTTTGTGGCTTGTTGGGCAATTTTTTTTTCTGGTGTTGCTGAAGTTCTCAGTGCAGAAAGAAAAGCCAGAATTCTGAGGATTATGACTCAGCTAGTTTTCTCAAGCTGTCTGTTCTACATAGGCGTTCTTATGCTAGCAATCACCCTTAGCCTATTAACGATTTAGCCAAAAGAAAGCTGTTACCAGGATAGATCACTAAATTGCAAGCTGTCAACCACTTTAGAGGACAGTTCTCAGCTGCTGCAATTTAATCACTTCTGCCAGCCTAAGCAACAATTCTGATAACAAGCCGGTGGGTGTGATGATTACAGTGGTCAAGAAAGTTAATGTTTAGGCAGAAAAATTCTCTTAAAGCAGACCAGTTTCTTGACACAGAGTTTGAAGGGATCCTAGAGGTCACCTACTCCAACTTGCTTGCTCAGTGCCGAAATTAGTCAACTACAGCCTTTAAAAATGTTTTAAAATGATTGAAAAAAAGCATTTACAGGAGAAATTCCTGTGGGGCTGTACCTTTAAGAAAGGGGATGGAGCCCCCAAAGCCCCACAGTAGCTATGGACCTGGACTGTGGACTGTATGTCACTATACCATACTGAAATCCCTCTCTTCCCCAAATCTCGCCCTTCTCAAGCCACACCCCCAAATCTCCAGGAACTTCCCCACCCGGAGTTGGCAGCCCTAAATGGGACCTGCATAAGAAGGCAAGTGGGACAGGGGGCCATAGAAAGGGGGAGAATGAGGTGAAGTTGAGTGAAGAAAGCTGGCTGGATCCAGCTTGTATATTTTGAAGTATCTGGTGTCATTCTGTAGATGTTACCATAGAGCCAAGTACAATTAAACTTTTTTGGTTGATTTTTTCAGACAGTGGAGGAATGGTTATATATGCATGTGCCACCAAGTCACAACTGACCTTTGGAGACCCCAGCAAGGGGCTTTCAATGCAAGTGACTAAGCAGAGGTGGGTTGCTGTTGCCTTCCTCTGCAGAGCTTTCCCTGGTGGGCTCCCATTCAAGTACTGAGCTTGCTTAGCTAGATCATGCCATTCCACATCCCAGCCAACTGTTAGGTGATCACAAATTTGGGAAGGGATTTATAAAGAGTATAGAAAGGGTAGGATGGCATCTCAAAAGTCTCTCAAGAAACTGGAGAGTGTAGCTGGATAGCACAGCAAACAAGGGAAGAAAAAGTCAGGTGAGCTTTTATATATGTTTTTGGCATGTGAAGATGTCCTTTCGAAGCTAGGGATCCAGCCAGAAGATCATTGCTTGCATCAGTAGCAGTCTTGAGTTACTTGCTGTGGAAGGCCTTGGCCTGGATGTCCCAAGCGAGCCCGATCTCATCAGATTGTAGAAGCAAAGCAGGATTGGCCCTGGTTAGTACCTGGATGAGAGACCACCGAGGAAGTCAAGGGTTGCCAAGCAGAGGCAGGCAATGGCCAACCACCTCTGTTCCTCTCTTTCCTTGCAAACCCAATGAGGGTTGCCATAAGTTGGCTGTGACTTGACGGCACTTCACACATACTATGACATATTGCTGGCAAAGAGACCAAAGGCCTTGGAGGTAGGGTGGCAATAGACCTAGCTTGAAGCAGAACAATTTGGCTTTGGCTTGATGCATTGGCTCAAGAATTCGCTGCGAAGCCATGCTGCAGAGAAATTGCTAGCCAACAATACAGACAACGATGAAGGGTAGGGGAGAGAAATGTTGTCACATGTTTGGTACTTTGTCTTGAGCGGGTTTATCTGTATATATTAATCCCATTCTTCCACCAAGGAGCTCTGGGCAGAACACACTACGGTTGCCAAGTACTTACCGTAATTCGGTGGGGGACACACAGTCCCTGGCCAGAACATTCCTCCTTGGAACACCCACGCCGCACAATGCCGTTACCAGGAAGTGACGCTAGAGCATTGCCGGGCATCACTTCCTGGCGATGGCATCATGCGCCGCCTCTTCCCCCCCCTCCCCGGGAATGGTCCTGCCAAGAAGTATGCGTCCCTCGCCGAATTACTTTTAGTTCTTGAGAAGCCTGGAACACACAGTTCTTCCTGGTTTTGTCCCTACAACATGCTTGCAAGGTAGGTTGGGCTGAGACAATGTGACTGGCCTGAGGTAACCTAGTGAGTGTTAATGGCTACAGCAGGGTGGGTGGGTAGTGGATTTGAACCCAGTATTTCCAGGCCCAAACCCAGCCCTGTAACCACTGCACCATGCTAGGTCTCTGCATGACGGCGTTCTTCATGCCTCGCTTGTTTTGACTGCGCAGGCCCGGAGCACGGACAACATTGATACCTCTGGAGAGGGACAAGTGCGCTCTTTGGGAAATGCAACCAACAACGTCAAGGGCAAGCCAACCAAGAGGTAAAACCTGGGGAGAGGACAAAGGCCAGATACGGCCATAGTGCTCATTTAGGGTTGCCAACTTTTGAACCAGCCCTTGCAGCTGTGTCTTTAACTGTGCTTGATAAGCAATGGTTAGCAGGTGATCCTGTTTTTCCTCCACACTGGGAAAAACTTTACTGAGTGATTTCAGAGGCAGAAGAACAGACTGGGCCAATTTTTCTCTGGTCAGCGGGCAACCATAATAGTCCTGGGGGTGGGGGTGGGGATTATAACCATATTTGGGTGTTTGCACTTCCGGGGTGGGGTCTTCCCTGCTATTTCATGTGGCTGTGAGTTGGAGCAAGTCCATGCCCCCTCCGTGCCCAGAAGTGCCAGTAAGCACCTGTTAGGCCCCAGGGCTGATTCACTTGGGGCCGTCATGACAATTTTCAATCAGACATGGTCTGGAAGTTCCCCCGCTGGGAACTTAATTCTGAGGTGCATGTGGGCAGGCCCTCACAGAGGTCAGGAGAGGCCCGGGCTACTTCCATTTCTGAGGGCCCTCCCAGCAAATTAAAAAATTAAGAAATGCGAAAACAATTATACAAAACTAGTAGTATTATATTTTAAGTGTTTACATTTAATGCAATAAGAAAAATAACATTATAACACTTTGTAATAAATGTTCCCATTTTTATTTAACATGTGATTTTCTAGCTTTTTAAATGCAAATTCACTGATTAAGCTGGAAAAATCTAGTTTTCTTGCAATGTCATAGCTTAAGTTAAGCATAGCAAGGCCTACACGCTCCTTCTCCCTCTACTGTTCCTGCTTCTTCTGCTGCAGCCACACCTCCGTAACCGCTCTGGCAGACACCTCTGTGGAAACCAGACCACCAGCTCCCAGACTGGCCAGTTTTGCCATCTGGGCAGGCACACACAAAACTATGGCTGCCATTTTATCTCCTGGTGGCTGGCTAGCCCTGTTATTCCAGGAGGGGAGGGTCCCAGGCTTCGGTGGGAAAAATCCCGCCAAAACCGGGAGGTTGGGAAGGCTAGTATTTCTGTGTCTGTAACTATAATCAAATTAAGAGTTAACATCAAAAGTGTAAATTTGAGGTTCCCCAAGAATGCAAGGCCCAGGCCAAATGGCCCTGCTGGCCCCCCTCTCAAGAGGCCCTGCACATGAGCGCATTTCTGACAAGGACTATGACACCTGGGAGGAACAGAGTAGCCAACCTCCAGGCGAGGGGTGGAGATCTCCCAGAATCCTAGCTGATCTCCAGACAACAGAGATAAGGAAGTGGCTGCTTTGGAGGGTGGACTCTATGGCGTAATACCCTGCTGAGGTCCTGCCCCTTCTCAAATCCCACCCTCTCCAGGCTGCACCCCCCAAATCTCCAGCAGTTCCCAAACCAGAGTTGGAAACTCTAAGAAGGAAAAGGCTTAAGCCTTCCCCCTGTGTGGTTTTCCCAAACTGAAAGGCCTAGGCAGCCGCTACCTGCCCCGTTGAGGAAATGCATGTATACTGAGGGGCTACGTGTCTTGTTTCCCCATGGGGGCAAACAGTGGCTCACTGACGCCATTTCAAGTCAGAAAAACAGTAGACTGTGTGAGGGAAGGCCTAAGGTAAGAGTGAGGCGGCTGTCAGTGAGAGGCTTCAAAGGGGGTATGAGACCTAAGCAGGCTGAGAGAACTGAGTGCCCTTTTGCGGGTCTAGAACAGGTCCCAGGGTTAAAATGGGGGTGAGGGAAGGGAAAATAAATCCTGTTAAGTCTGGGATGGCGCTGTTGGTTTTGTGAGGGTTTGGGGCCTGCTGTTCCATATTTTGCCTGAACGTTTGACTTCTGGACAGGATTCTGCCTCAGAAGAACATTCCACCTCAGAATAACATCCATTTCTTGGATTGTACCCCTGTCTTTCTCCATAGGCTTTCCATCACGCGGGGTCACTTCCCCAAGCTGACTGAATGTGCCCATTTCCACTATGAAGCAGTGGATTTTGGACACATCCAGGTACGTCTCCATCCCTCCCTGCCCAAGGGGTTGAGGAACAGACAGCTGGGACATCGGGGTTCCTGTGGCAGGCTAGGGCTGGGATCTTTATCTTCTGTGTCTCCCTACAGCTACAGTTTGCGCCCGAGCAGAACGAGAACCTCAGCAGCTTGGAAGAGGGGGAACTGCTTTTTGCCATTCAAGTCACCTGCCAGGTAAGGAAGAAAAACCCAAAATGTTAGTTGGTAGAACTGGGTTGGATTGACTGGCTCGGCTGCTTCTGAAGAGAATTGTTAACTGATTTAACAGCTGGTAACCAAATGATTACTCTGCAAATCTCCAAAGCCTAAGGGTGTTATATATTTACTTGAGTTTTATTGCGCCCTTTCTCCAAGGAGCTCAGGACAGTAGATGTGGTTTTCATCCCTCCCTCCATTTTATTCTCATAACAACCATGGGTAGGTTGATTTGAAAAATAGTGACTGGCCCAAGGTCAGCCAGTTAGCAAGCAGCATTTGAACCCTAAACCCTACACCATATGGGATCTCAAAAGGCTTAAGCAGCTCTTATGGGCAGGGAGCTCAATGTAATGGTCATTCCCTCTTCTCAGGAGATTCTGGGATCTGTAATTCTGGAACGGATTATGTATAGGGCCTCTGGTAGGGAATCCTTAGGCTATTCACTAAACTACAGTTCTCAGGATTCCTCAAGGAAAGCCACAGTTGTTAAACTGATAAAAACAATATAACTTATAGTGTAGATATGCCCAATATGTCTTGTTGAGGATATCGAGGGAAGCGCTTTGGTTTCTGTGGATTAATTTACAATTTCAGTGAACAAATACTGTCGTTCATAGTAGAAAAGAGCCAGTTTGGTGTAGTGGTTAAGTGCGTGGACTCTAATCTGGGAGAAGCAGGTTTGTTTCCCCACTCCTCGCATACAGCTGCTGGATGACCTTGGGCAAGCCATAGTTCTGTCAGAGCAGACTGTTCTTGAAAGAGCAGTCCTTTCAGAGCTCTCTCAGCCCCACCTACCTCACAGGGTGTCTGTTGTGGGGAGGGGAAGGGAAAGGAGTTTGTTTGTAAGCTGTTCTGAAACTCCAAGTGAAGTGCGGGGCATAAATCCAATCTCTTCTTAGGTCCTTTACGCACTTGGATCTCATCCCTGGTTTTATCAGAGTTTAACTCGCAACACAATACCTTGCTTTTATCCCTGGTTTTAACAGCATCCGTTTATCCCAGGACAAGTGTGGGGCAAAAATGGGGTGACCGCAATGTAATGTAGAAACAAAAAATACCCTGAGATAATTACAGGGGAGAACTCATGTGTAGTGTAGAATGTAAGCTTGGGGACAGGGTTGAACCAGGATCTAAGGTCTAGTGCAGAAAAGACCTTAGTGTTTCCTTTTTTCAGCTTAAGTGATGGGGTATTCCCTATCACAGAAACATAGCAGATCCAAATGGCTTTTGGAAAAATAAACAAAACTGGAGTTCCAGCAATCTGGAACATCTGCTTTTAGTGTCTACTACTCTAGCTTTGTTCCTCCATGTTCAGCCAGTCATTATGGGCTTGGATCACACCCGCTGCCCTCCTTGTGACCTGCATACATTCATCAGGCCTTTTGCCCACTGCATACACATTTTTGTAAGCTGCACATAGACCTTTTGCTGACATTATTATTGTTTGTTCTGGCAGTATACCAATGGGGAATGCACGCACAATGGGGAATGTCTCTGATATTTCTGGCTGCCACTTCGTGTGAAGACAACAGTTGTCATGGGTCAGCCAGGGGTCAGCAATAGCGAGGACTCCTCTGGAGAAGAGGAGCCCTGTGTACCCAGCCTTGAGTTAACAGAAGCTGACCAGCAGGAAAATGAGCTTCAGGCTTGTCAGGATTCACAGCCAACAGCGGGTGCAGATCCACTGACACCCTATAGCCCTGATTCAGCAGGTGAACCTCATTTGACCGTTCCCAGTCCACCAGTATCACCCACACCCTTAGAGCGCTGCAGATGGAGGCTGAGAACAGAGCTACAGACAAGATGGCAAAGTGCATACCTCCTGGCCCGATGCCAGTTACTTGCTGATAACGAAGATGAGTAGTTGCAGGATTACTTCTGAGCAGCTGTCTGCAAGCATGACACCTAGCCATGGGGCTATAAAAACCAGCCAAGAGAGGCTGTTAGGACTGGAATGCAACAAATACAATAGATGCTAAGCCCCCGACTCTGCCTTGCGTAACTTCTGGCACTTGATACTCAGAGCCTGCAAACCAGTACAACAACAAACAGATTTTCTGTGCATACAGCATACTACACTAGGCTTACCAAATGCCCCCTTTCAGGGGGCAATTCCCCACCACTGTGTTTGCATTCCTGCTGCTGGTGAAGTTCTTGGTAGGAGAAGAAGGGGAGGGATGGTATCTGATTCAGAAGTGATGCAGCTCTGGGGTTATACTCTAGGAATCCTCCCAATTTCTGTGGCTTTTACCATTGAGATTTGCAAGGATTCCTACAGCTTCATCCGGAAGTGACATCACTTCCAGGTCAGATGAAGCCCTTCCCAGGCCCTACCCTAGAGGCTTGGCCACCTTACACTACACTGAATCCTGTAAGGCATGCAGACATGAAATGATGACTATGCGTATCAATAGCATCGTGGATGGCGTTTGTTCCCATTACATTTGATTGGTAGGTTCCCAGTACTTATGACAGTAACATCTGAAAAGTGAAGAAGCTTTTCTCTACCCTGAGGAGTCTCAAAGCAGCTTACAATCGCCTTCCCTTCCTCTCCCCACAACAGTCACCTTGTGAGGCAAGTGGGGCTGAGAGAGTTCTGAGAGAACTGTGACTGGCCCAAGGTCACCCAGCAGGCTTCTTATGGAGGAGTGGGGAATCAAACCCGGCTCTCCAGGTTAGAGACTGCCCCTCTTAACCACTACACCACGCTGGCTCTCAAGTGCTCCTGTGAAGACTTGTTGTGTGCCCTGGGTGCAGATCCTGCATATGCTTTGTACACATGTGTGCTTCTGTGCAGAAGGCGGGATGATCAGGGATGGATGGGGCAAGTTCGTTCACCACAGATCAGGTCAACCAAGCATGACTTTTGCCTCTCCCTTGTTTCTCATGCTGCCTTTCTTGCCGCAGGGGAAGAGCTGGCAGGTGCATCGCAGCTATGAGGAATTCCGCACGCTGGACACCCACCTGCACTGCTGCATCTTTGACAGGCGTTTCTCCCAGCTTCCTGAGCTGCCTCCCTTCAGCCACATGCGGGCTAACCCAGAGGTGAGTGTCTTAGAACCATGTCAGGCCTTTTTTTTCAAGGGGGGGGGGGACATTTCCTTGCAAGTCAACCCCCACCGCCTGAATCACATTTTTGCCCTTAGCCAAAGGTGCCTTTGGTCTGCCTGCCAAGATTCTTATCACGCTGGGCCTCGTTCCAAAATCTCACAAAGAGCAACTCCTGTTTTTGCCAAGAGTTGGGTCTTCGCACGCATGACCGGAGAGCTGCAGGCTCACATCAGAGCTGCTGTCCTGTGTGCGATTTTGGTTTCCGGCGTGCACGGACAAGCATTGAGAAGTGAAGTGATGCAACACAGGTGTACGGCTCCCCTCCTTGTTTTGCACAACTCAAGGCGGAATGAGATGAGACACCTGGAGATGGTTTGGTCTGTCTGCTGGCATCTTTTTTAAAAAACGGCTCTGGGAGGCCTGCAAGTATTATTAGAGGGGAAAGGCAGAAGTACTTGGCTATTTCTTTTTAGGCACTTTGACCCAAACTGGCCCTCCCAAGCTGCTTTGCCAGCTATGGAAGGAAAAGTACAGAGTACCGCTAGGGAAAAGATACAGGGGAGATGATGTTTGCTTGGGGATTCTCTGGTTTTCTTGGGAATACAGAAGGCAAAACAGAGAGAGGGTGGAATGCAGCCAGCTGTCTTTGCAGGTGATGAAAGAATGAAAAGATACAGGGGAGATGATGTTTGTTCGGGGATTCTCTGGTTTTCTTGGGAATACAGAAGGCAAAACAGAGAGAGGGTTGGATGCAGCCAGCTGTCTTTGCAGGTGATGAAAGAATGAAAAGATACAGGGGAGATGATGTTTGTTCGGGGATTCTCTGGTTTTCTTGGGAATACAGAAGGCAAAACAGAGAGAGGGTGGAATGCAACCAGCTGTCTTTGCAGGTGATGAAAGAATGAAAAGATACAGGGGAGATGATGTTTGTTCGGGGATTCTCTGGTTTTCTTGGGAATACAGAAGGCAAAACAGAGAGAGGGTTGGATGCAGCCAGCTGTCTTTGCAGGTGATAAAAGAATGAAAAGATACAGGGGAGATGATGTTTGTTCGGGGATTCTCTGGTTTTCTTGGGAATACAGAAGGCAAAACAGAGAGAGGGTGGAATGCAGCCAGCTATCTTTGCAGGTGATAAAAGAATGAAAAGATACAGGGGAGATGATGTTTTTTCGGGGATTCTCTGGTTTTCTTGGGAATACAGAAGGCAAAACAGAGAGAGGGTGGAATGCAGCCAGCTGTCTTTGCAGGTGATGAAAGAATGAAAAGATACAGGGGAGATGATGTTTGTTCGGGGATTCTCTGGTTTTCTTGGGAATACAGAAGGCAAAACAGAGAGAGGGTTGGATGCAGCCAGCCGTCTTTGCAGGTGATAAAAGAATGAAAAGATACAGGGGAGATGATGTTTGTTTGGGGATTCTCTGGTTTTCTTGGGAATACAGAAGGCAAAACAGAGAGAGGGTTGGATGCAGCCAGCCGTCTTTGCAGGTGATAAAAGAATGAAAAGATACAGGGGAGATGATGTTTTTTTGGGGATTCTCTGGTTTTCTTGGGAATACAGAAGGCAAAACAGAGAGAGGGTTGGATGCAGCCAGCTGTCTTTGCAGGTGATAAAAGAATGAAAAGATACAGGGGAGATGATGTTTGTTCGGGGATTCTCTGGTTTTCTTGGGAATACAGAAGGCAAAACAGAGAGAGGGTGGAATGCAGCCAGCTATCTTTGCAGGTGATAAAAGAATGAAAAGATACAGGGGAGATGATGTTTGTTCGGGGATTCTCTGTTTTTCTTGGGAATACAGAAGGCAAAACAGAGAGAGGGTGGAATGCAGCCAGCTGTCTTTGCAGGTGATGAAAGAATGAAAAGATACAGGGGAGATGATGTTTGTTCGGGGATTCTCTGGTTTTCTTGGGAATACAGAAGGCAAAACAGAGAGAGGGTTGGATGCAGCCAGCCGTCTTTGCAGGTGATAAAAGAATGAAAAGATACAGGGGAGATGATGTTTGTTTGGGGATTCTCTGGTTTTCTTGGGAATACAGAAGGCAAAACAGAGAGAGGGTTGGATGCAGCCAGCCGTCTTTGCAGGTGATAAAAGAATGAAAAGATACAGGGGAGATGATGTTTGTTTGGGGATTCTCTGGTTTTCTTGGGAATACAGAAGGCAAAACAGAGAGAGGGTTGGATGCAGCCAGCTGTCTTTGCAGGTGATAAAAGAATGAAAAGATACAGGGGAGATGATGTTTGTTCGGGGATTCTCTGGTTTTCTTGGGAATACAGAAGGCAAAACAGAGAGAGGGTTGGATGCAGCCAGCTGTCTTTGCAGGTGATAAAAGAATGAAAAGATACAGGGGAGATGATGTTTGTTCGGGGATTCTCTGGTTTTCTTGGGAATACAGAAGGCAAAACAGAGACAGGGTTGGATGCAGCCAGCTTTCTTTGCAAATGATAAAGGAACAAAACGATACAGGGGAGATGATGTTTGAGAATTCTCTGGTTTTCTTGGGAATACAGAAGGCAAAACAGAGAGAGGGTGAAATGCAGCTAGCTTTCTTTGCAAATGATAAAGGAATGAAAAGATACAGGGGAGATGATATTTGTTTGGGGATTCTCTAGTTTTCTTGGGAATATAGAAAGCAGAACAGAGAGAGGGTGGAATGCAGCTAGCTTTCTTTGCAGATGATAAAGAAGCAAAAAGATACAGGGGAGATGGTATTTGTTCGGGGATTCTCTAGTTTTCTTAGGAATACAGAAGGCAAAACAGAGAGGATTGAATGCAGCCAGCTTTCTTTGCAGATGATAAAGGAACGTGTGATCTTCGTTGGCCACAGGAAAAGGGCGGTGAGGAGAATCAGGGGACCTACTTTGACAGAAGCCATGTGGGGATGACAGCTGTCGTAGGGAGAGGAATTGGGTGCAATTAAGTGAAAAATGTTTGCTGGATCCAACCCTTAAGATCGTAGCTTGACCAGCAGCAGAACAGGGTCTTCCCACAGAGACCGGACATCTCACCCAATCTCAAGTGACCATGCCATAGAACGTGGTTGCTGTTAAGCTTCCGGTTATTTTCCATCTTGCTTAAAAAAGAAAAAGAGGGTCTTCCTAGAAAGTGTAGGCATTTGTGTAGAGATACTAGCCCTTGTCTTGATGCCCTCCTCAAAGGTGTTTTGGTTGGCTCTGGAGCAGCCATTGAATGTGGCTTGTGAAAGCATGCCCTAGGAATGGTGAGAACAATTACACAATAGACCTTTGCTATGAAGCTGACACTATCTCCCTGTACGAGCAGAAAAGAGCATGAATCCAGTAGCACCTTAAAGACTAACGAAATTTGCAGAAGGGCATGAGTTTTTCATGAGTCACTGCACACTTATTCAGATACAACAGTGACTCACGAAAGCTCCTACCACAAAAGCCACACATCTTGTTAGCCTTTATGGTGCTACTGGACACTTCCTCTTCTCTGCTGCTGCAGACTGACTAACATGGCTGCCCATCTCGATCTATCTCCCCATAAGACAAGGAGCTGGATCCTGTGAATCCCTTCTGCCGAGTTGGATCCTAATGACACCCTTCTGCTAAGCCTTTCACAGAGAAGGACTTCTGCTTCCAACGGAGAAAGTATTTCTCTATTGGAAGAAGTCATGTGAAGACATGAAGCTGCCTTCTACTGAATCAACCTGTCAAGCTCAGCATCATCTACTGAGACTGTCAGCTACTCTCCAGAGGTCTTTCACATCACCTTCTACTTGAACTTTTGAACTGGAGATGCTGGGGATTGAACCTAGGACCTTCTGCATGCCAAGCAGATGCTCTACCACTGAGCCATGGTCCCTCTGCCTTTTTTGCTGGGGGAAGGGAGTCTCAGGGAGTATTCAAGCCGAGGAGTGTTATAGACCGAACTCTGTTATAGATTGAACAATGAGTGTCTTGAGAAGGGAGCCCACTTTGTCAACAGCCGAAAACCTCTGCCATTCACCATAAGTGGCTGACCTCGGCCTCCTTTCGTTTCTGAATCTGGGAGACAGCCAGGCCAGTAATGCCATGTTTTCTTCCTCTCTCCCCACACCAGCTGCTGGTGCCCATGCTTACGCAGTACCTAGAAAAGCTCTCTGCCATTGTGGATAGCAACATCAACTGCGGGCCAGTCCTCACCTGGATGGAGGTGAGAAATCAGAATGGGTTCGAAGGGTGGGTTTTGCAGATGGAGCCTGTTGCACATCAACATCATCCTGGCTCCTGCGGTGGGGTGACTCATCTGTCATTCTGCCCTCCACAGTTTTTTAACTTGAGCAATCTGGGGCAGACTGTATCTTAGTGGAGGAAAGGCCTGAGAGATATTTGGTGGGTTTTTTTAATTATTGAGAAATCAAAGTCAAAAAAAGAAATACATGAAACAAGTAACTATACCAAAAGTGTAGAGAACAAAGACACATACATCAAGTTGGGGAGGTTTCAAGATCAATAGCAGTTAAATAGAAGTGGGAAAGGAAATAATACAAACAAAATCTATTCACTGGTAAACAAAATGACAAGTGTATTATAACAGGTGGGAAATGAGCCCCAAGTAGGGGAAAGATCAATGAATGTAGACAAGAGGGAAAAACTCATTTTCCCATATTGCTGTGCCATGAGAGGGGAACTCCCAATTTTTTTCTAGGAATGGGAGCCATTTTTCGTTTGAGAGATATTGGGGGGCCCTGACGTCTTCCCTGTCTCTTGCACCCTCCCCTCCGGGTGAAAACTCAGTGTTGGAGGGGGAGGTTTTGAGCCGAAAATGACAGGCAGGGGAAAAGTTATGGCAGCTTCTTTCCTCCCATCCTTTTTGGGTTTTTTTAAGGAGAGGTTCAAATCTCATCTAAGCCACCATCTCACAACGTAGCCTTAAACAAACCCGTCTTTTTTCCGGCCCATCTGCAATAGGAGAGCAGAGATACTGGTCTTCTTTATGGGGCTGTTGTGTAGATTGCTGAGCTATTAAAGTGCATGGAACAAGTGGTATTTTGACTACTGGCAGGCCAAGCTGAGCTTGCCAAGAATGCCCTGGGGCAATCCCGAAGATACCCCGCATGCATTTCATGTCATTCCCACTTGTTAAAGGCACAAGGGCCCTGCCAGGCAAAGAGGGGGGCGACCCCATGCAGGTGATGCCAGCCAGATGGGTCATTTCCCTTCTCTCTATCCTCTTCACCCACCCCAGATACCAGCCATCACTTAATCTTGCCCTTTTCCAGATGTTACACGTGGGGCATTCTTGGGCTCTGCCTGTTCAGTTGTGCTCCACCCCTCCCCATTTAATTTCAGATCGATAACCATGGCAACCGCCTGCTGGTCAACGAGGAAGCCTCCATCAATGTTCCTGCCATCGCAGCCGCCCATGTTGTCAAACGCTACACGGCGCAAGCGCCTGACGAGCTCTCCTTTGAGGTGTGTCCAGCCCCATGGGGCACGCTGCTCTGAATGACGTTTTCTTTGTGGACACACGGGCCTCCCACCTCTGCCGCACTGTAATCGCCCCACCCTTTTTGCAAGGAGGTCACTGCTGAGTAGTACAGAGAACTGCTGGTCTCTTTCCCAGCTGAGAAAGGGCAAGTCCAGTGGTTTTCAATCTCTGTATCTTCAGAATCCCCTTCCCAAGAACTGGGTCTGCTATGAAATGGGTTCAGAAGGGGCTACCTCTGCTTAGGTTTGCACTGTGGTGAGTGGATTCAGTTTGTCACTTGCGTTTCTTGTTAGTTCTGTAACCGACTGGTGCTTATAATAGCCCTTCCACCCTGTGAGAGGAGACACAGAAGTAAGAATTCTAGCTTTAGTTTGAATTAAACCTGCACCACCAATCAGGTGAATTCTTAACTTGTTTAGAAAATGGATTATCATGTATTTGTGGTTTTATCCCTTGACTCCCATGGTACAGCTGCCCACTCTGGCTTGAGAACTTCCTAGTGATTTGGAGGCAGTGCCTGGGGAGGGTGTAGTTTGGGAAGGGATGCAATGTCACTCTAGGATTTCCACTTCTCCTAGACTCTGTGGTATACCATAGAGTCTCCCCTGTAAAGCTGCCATTTCCTTCAGGGGAACTGATCTCTGTTTGGAGATCAGTTGTAATTCCAGGAGAACATCAGGCCCCTCCTTGATGTTGGAAACCTGACCCCACAGAGAGAAAGCATCCCATATTCTGAGATCTAAAAAGTTGCCATAATCCTGCAGAAACGGAGATGAAAATGTACTTCAGCCAGAACTGCAAACAGCGGGCCTTTGAATTAGATATGCTTTGGAATTTACAAACTGACCTTCTGTGATGTATCTTTGTTTATAGTCTCGGTGCAGTTTTATGTGATCTTTGGGTTTTGCTATTATTTATATGTGGTGATTATGAAGTTTTACAATGAGCTGACTGTGTAAACCGTAAATCTTTGTGACTTGATTTCTGTCATAGGGGGACAACAGTGCTGGATTGTTGGAAGGATCTCGTATCTGAAACATTTTGAACTGTTAGGGAACGCACTGTGTTCATACCACATTCAGCCTAGCCTCTATGTGAAGAACAAATCTTTGACCTTGCCTGCTAGCAGAACAGGGCAAATCCATAGTGTTGTCTATCCATGTGGTAGCTTGCTTTATTAAAAAATGGTAATTATCTGTTCGGTGCAGGTTGGAGACATCATCTCTGTGATTGATATGCCCCCTAAGGAGGACAGGAGCTGGTGGCGTGGAAAACATGGATTCCAGGTTGGGCTCAAGCACTGATTCAGAAAGGTCCTCTTTGGGGCCAGAACTATATTGTGCAACTCCTTCATGTGCGAAACAATGGCTGCTGCTTCTCTGTCTGGATGGGGCACCTCTTGTCCCCTACAACTCTTCCCTTCCCCCCATCCCCAGAGCTTCTTCCTCCATTCTGTAGAGCCAGCTAGGTGTAGTGTTTAAGAGCAACAGTTGGTTAAGAGCGATGGACTCTAATCTGGAGAAGCGAGTCTCATTTCCCACTTCTCCTCCACATGAAGCCTGCTGGGTGACCTTGGGCCAGTCACAGTTCTCTCCGAGCTCTCTCTGCCCTACTTACCTCACAAGGTGCCTGTTGGCATAACCAGTATAAACACATCAGGGCCAACTAAATATAGTGGCCACAGGTCTGACCCATGGCTGCCAATGCCATTTTAGAGAAGATTTTAGCCATTTGATAAATTGCTGTGAAGGCCCAATCTTGATCGGGGGAGACCAGACAATCTTGCTTCCCCCCCGTGTCTTTTCAGGCACTGAAACAGCCCTTGCAGCATTTTTAAATGGCCAAGATCTTCTCTTAAATGGCCACCATAATGGCAGTCACTGTAAAAGTCATTAAGGCTAAATAAAGCGTATCTGAAGAGTATCTGTTTTCCTCTACCCTGGTAATGCTGTTCATTGTCTACTTGTCACGCTGATCTGTGGGGTGGGTGCTGAACTGTGGCAGCATTTGGGGGGTTTGCTCTGTGGCAAGCCAGCTGTGCTCTTCTGCTTTCCCCCTTGTTTTCTTCTGTACATTGCAACTCTGGTTTTGCCTGTTTCTTTCCCAGGTGGGCTTCTTCCCCAGCGAGTGTGTGGAGCTGTTCTCGGAACGGCCGGCATCAGGACTCAAAGGAGGTAAACTTTCTTTTCCCTGGATGTCCAGTGTCACCAAGTCTCCTAAACCTGCTTTCCTCCAAGGATCCCAGGGTGGACTTGTGTTATTACCCCCCAGTGTTATCCTCACAACAAACCCTGTAAGGAAGGTTAGGCAGAGACACAACTGTATGTGAAAGGGCTGTCACTTAGAAGAGAGCAGGGAACTGTTCCTGTTGGCAGCAGAGGATAAGACTCGCAGTAATGGGTTTGAATTATGGAAGGAAGGGTACCGGCTGGATATTAGGGAATTTCTTTTTACACTAAGAGTAGTTCATGAGTGGAATGGGCGGCCTAGGGTTGCTGGATGAGCTCTTCCTCAACGGCAGTCTTCATGCAGCAGCTGGACAAACACTTGTCTGGGATGCTTTAGGCTGATTCTGCACTGAGCAGGGGGTTGGACTAGATGGCCCCTGTAGCCCCTTCCAACTCTGTGATTCTATGATTGGCCCAAGGTCCCCTGGCAGGCTTTGTGGAAGAGCAAGAATTTATTTATTTTGATTTATTTACATTATTAATAGTCTGCCTTTCTTGCAGACTAAATGCCTCCCCGTGCCTTCCTTGGAGCGTAGGGGTGAGGCTGCCGGGGTGAGGCTGCCAGAGCAGTGCTCCGGCGTGCTCCAGCCCCAGACAACCCCTGCATATAAGAGTAAAGATAGCATAAAACAATATTCTGCAGGTCAACCAGTATTCATAAATGGAGCAGTCTGGCTGTTTAACTTACAGGGAAATTTCCTAGTGGGCCACTAGAGGGCCACCAGTGTCCAGGAGCAAACGGAGCCAAGCCCCAGCCAGCACCTCGGGGGCCACTTGGTTTAGACCCTGCATCAGTTCACCAGTTGTATTTTTCTGCTGTCAGTTTTCAGGAGGAAGCAGAGGGTCACCTGATGTGCATCGTTTGCACCCCTGAGCTAAGTGACCCCTGGAGTACTGGCCTGTAACGCCACAGGGAACTCTCAGCTTGGCTTGCTCCCAGACTGTTTTCACTTCCCAATCTGCTCCTGTCCATAAGTAGTTCTCAGGCTACAAGCAGACCATTAAAAACTACTTTAAATAATGGAACTGTTTAGTTTAAAAGCCTGAGTAAAAAAAGGATGTTTAGGCCTGGTGCCTAAAGGACAGTAAGGTAAGTGCCAGGCAAGCATCAAAAGGGAAGGCATTCCGAAAGTGAGGTGCCACTACTGAAAAAGCCTTGTCTCTGGTTATCACCACCTGGGTATAAAAAGCAATTCTTCTTTTTGGCATAGGGAATGGATAACCACTATAAACACGAGGGCCAAACTAGACATTATAGTGGCCACAGATCCAGCCCACAGCTGCCGATGCCATTTTGGGCTACAGTCACACACACTAAATAACCCACTTTCAATCCGCTTTCAGTGCACTTTCAGCGGTGCACTTTCCAACTGGATTTTTACTGTGTGAACTGGCAAAATCCAGTCGGAAAGTGCATGGAAAGTGGATTATTTAGCGTGTGTGACCACAGCCTTTTGGAGAAGATTTTAGCCATTTAATAAATCTCAGGCTACAATCAGACCATTAAAAACTACTTTAAATAATGGAACTCTTTAGTTTAAAAGCCAGAGTTTAAAAAGGATGTTTAGGCCTGGTGCCTAGAGGACAGTAAGGTGTGCCAGGCAAGTATCAAAAGGGGGAGGGTGTTCCAAAAGTGAGGTGCCACCACTGGTTATCTCTGGTTATCACCAGCTGCTTCACCTCTGTGGTGGGGGGACACCGAGGGCAGGGACAGGGACAGGATCTTAACTGGCAGCCTAGACAACCCTAGAAGAGAACAGTGGAGGAGGTGGACTGTGCTGGACAGACATGCTGTGGAGTCTTGTGAGCAAAAATTCTACTTCATGAGCTTCTGGCATTAAAGTCGTGAACAAGCAATTTGGTGGCTGCATCAATTAGTTTGCTCTGGAGCCATCCCTTCCTGAGCTGAGACAAAAATGTGTGAGCCAGAGGCTAAAAAACTGTGAGCTAGCTCACACTAACTCAGCTTCCAGGGAATACTGCTGGACAGACGTGCGTCAGTAGCTGAGAAAGGGGGGGTCAAAGCCGAGAAGGGGAGATCTGCTTTGTTGCTCTCTCCTTAGTGTGTGTCTTCCCCAACAGATGCAGAAGGGATGAGCTGCGGCATTTCCAGGCCCCATGGCCTCCTCTCCCCCACTTCAGGTGAGATACGTTCTAATCCCATCCATTTAGAGCCATCCCTACTTTTTGAGAGGCAGGTTGGGGCTGTTGGTTACAGCGTCTTGGTGTTTAATGAGGTGGCACCGCCTCTTAGTGGGCAGGGTGGGTTTGCCTACACTGGAGCCATGCTTCTGTAATGTCCAAGCTGGACTACTGCCATGTTCTATATATAGGGCTGCCCTTGACGGTGACCCAGCTAGCTTTAATTAATGCGGCACGCAGCCACTTGCCTCCTGTTATTAGTTAGGGTGTGCGCGCATACGTTCTCTACCAAACACACTGGTTATGAGCTTTCTTGTAGACATGTATGAGATGCTGATTTTTTTACCTTTGCATGGGAAGCTGCTGCCTTCTGAGCCATTAGTACTTCGTGCTCAGTATCGTCAGCTTTGACTGGCAGCAGCTTTCCAGGGCCTGAGACAGAGAAGAGGCTTTCCCAACACATGCTGTCCAAAAGCTTTCGAACCGGAGATTGAACTTGGGACCTCCTGTGCACAAATCAGATGCTCTCCCACTGAGCCGCAGCCTCTTCCAACCTTTAACGCCTTGCTCCTAACGTAGGGATTGCCTCTCCCTGGCATCTGCTCTGCTCTCTTGCCTCTTGAAGTCTACCCAAGAGGTAAAGCGGGGGTTTTTTGGTTGTGGCTCCTGAACACTGAAATCTCTTTCCTCGAGAGGTTAGAAAACCTGCCTGCCTGAGCCAGGTTTCTGGAAAGATCTGCTGCCTCTGTAAATTGAGTCTCCCTTCAGTCCCCATGGCTAGTAGCCACTGATGGACCTCTCCTCTGTGAATCTGTCCAACCCCCTTTTAATGCTATCCAGTGTGGTAATCTAGTATATTCTTGTCCTGCTGTTCCCGCAAGGTGCTCAGGGGAGCAGTGTCCATGGCTTCTCCCCTCTCCCTTTTATCCTCCCAACACCCCTATGGGGGAGCTTAGGCTGAGAGAAAATGACCGGCCCAAAGTCACCCGGCAGTTTTTGTGGCAGAGAGTGGTTTGAGCCAGAGCCTCCTCAACCCTAGACCAACCATCTAAACACTGCATCGCACCTGCACTCGTCTCAGCTGTGTGATCTCTCTTCGCTCGGTTACTGATATCTCTTGGCCAAGCGGGAGAACCTCCGCTGAAATGTCTTAGTTCTGAGGTGATAAGTTCGAACTCTGCATCCTCTTTTCAGTGTCTAAGAAGCACGGGAAGCTGATTGGGTTCCTTCGCACCTTCATGAAGTCCAGGCCCAGCAAGCAGCGCCTCAAACAGCGCGGGATCCTCCGGGAGAGGGTCTTTGGCTGCGACTTGGGCGAGCACCTCAAGAATGCCGGCAGCGATGGTGAGAGCACAACACTGTGGCCCCACAGAGAGTAGTCGAGTTGGGGGAAGCAGTGTGGGTGGGTAGGTGGGTGGATGGATGGATGGAAGCAGGGCTATTTTGGGGCAGGAACGCACAGGAACGGAGTTCCGGCTGGCTCCCGAGTTGGCCACGCCCAGCAGGAACTCATTAGCATAATAGGCCACACCCAACCACAGAAACTCATTAGGATTGGCTACATTAGGGGTGCGTGCCTAACATGCAAAGGGGTTCCTGCTCCAAAAAAAGCCCTGGGTTTTGACAACAAACAAGGTAAACAGAATAAGCAGCAAAAGGTGGGTGTGGCTGGATGACCACACTTCTGGTAACATGGGGGCATGGCCTAACATACTAATGAGCTGTGCTGTCAGGGGTGTGGCCTAATATGATAAAACATTTCTGCTATTGTGTGGGGTCTATTATGCTAATGAGTTCCTGTTGGGCTTTTTCTACAAAAAAAGCCCTGGATGGAAGGATAAGAGTTCTTCAGCCACTGCTTTGGACAGGACACCGTAGCTCAGGGGTTGCCAACCGAGGGCAGGGCCAGGGACACCGAGGGCAGGGCCGGGGACAGGATCTTAACTGGCAGCCTAGAAAACCCTAGAAGAGAACAGTGGAAGAGGTGAACTGTGCTGGACAGACATGCTCCCTCTAATTGGAATTCTGACAAAGGGCAGTGGGGACAGTTGCAAAATGGCTGCCACAGGTAGCAGAGCCAACCACAAAATGTCAGGGATTGAGATTGAGCAGAGCCAACCACAAAATGTCAGGGATTGAGATTGAGATATGCAAGTCTAATAGTAACTCTTCAACATTTCGGGCAGAAGCTCTGTTTAACAGGATGCCTTTTAATCTGCACAGCCAATCAGATGCCCGGCTGGGAAAAAAGCCCCCCTGAGCCCTGCCCAGTTTCTAAAACCACTTGGTGGAACGGTGTGGGCAGGCACAAGGCACCGTGCAGGGAACCCCTGGATTAGCGTAAATTCAGGAAGGGCTTCAAGAGGCCTGTAAGTGGGGCAGGCTCCTCTGTTTCATGGGCAACCTGTCTGAGTAACACCCTCCCCCTTGAGGCTCACCTGGTGCCTACTAGACTTCCTTTTAGGCTCCGAGCCAAAACACTTCTTTCTACCCAGGCTTTTAATTAGGGGGTTTATCTTATTGGCTTTACAATGGTGTGCTTGTGTTGTATGGGAAGTTTTTTCTACCACTTATGTCCAACGGTTTGTTTTTAATTACTTTTCATATATTATGGTTTTTAATTTTAAGCCACCTCAAGCGGGACTCTGAAGCAGTAGTGTAGAAATCTCTGAAGTAAATAAATAAAAGCAATACTTCCATTAGGCCAGGTGGAACCCTACTTGTCACCACAGGTCTACCTGGTCCAGTTGGACTGGAAGATGCAATACACCTTTTGGCCAGAATTGGTGATGGTGCTGTAGCGCAGCTGAGATTAAACCTGTAGTGCCGTCTTCTTGCAAACTGCCTTTGTGGTGTAGCAAGCCCTGTTGCCCCAGCTCCCTCTTTGAGCACTCCCCCTTTCAGCAGCCCACATGCTGTTTCCCATCCCTTGGTCTCTCCTATGCTTGCAGGCTGACATTACAGGTGCCATTCCTTTGATCTCTATGACTAGTACACCAGGGGTCCCCATTGTGATGCCCATGGGCACCATGGCCCCCACCAACACTTTTTCTGGTGCCTTCCAAGTATTTTTAGGAAGTGGGGCCAAGTAGAGAGCTAGTTTGGTGTAGTGGTTAGGAGCACGGACTTTAATCTGGGAGAACTGGGTTTGATTCCCCACTCCTCCATATGCAGCTGCTGGTGTGACCTTCAGTCAGTCACAGGTTCTCTCAGAGCTGTTCTCTCAAGGGCAGTTCTCAAAAGAGCTCTCTCAGCCCTGCCTACCTCACAGGGTGTCTGTTGTGGAGAGGGGAAGGGAAAGGAGATTTGTAAGTCACTCTGAGACTCCTTCAGGTAGTGAAGGATGGTATAAATCCAACCTCTTCCTCCTCCTCTTCCTCCTCTTCTTCTTCTTCCCCCCAGCAAAGCTTCTGATTGACTATTAGAGAGTCAATTGGCAGTGCAGATATTAAAAAAATGTTGCTTTGTGTTACTATGTTACTGAAATTACTGAAGTTAAGCTGTGGCAATCATTTTGTGGCTGGCTCCGTCTCCTGTGGCAGCCATTTTATTGCTGTGCCCACCATACTGTGTCAGAATGCTACACGTGCCCACAGGCTCAAAAAGGTTGGGAACCCCTGCACTACGCCCTTCTTCACAGGGCCACGTTAGGACTACTTGTGGCAGAGCGAGACCATGGGATTAGCACTTAGCCTGTAAAGAAATGAAGGATGAGTCCTTTTAAAATGATCATAAAATGGCGCAACTTGGGTGGTAATTCTGGGCTACTTTGTAGAGTTGCCATTTTAAAGATTACAAAGATAGCATATACCTAAAGCTTAGAGCACTTAGGAAAACATCATAATTATTATTAAAAATAGAATTTTTCAAGAGGGCCTTCGTTTAAAGGGATCAGGGTCATAATGAACTTCTACGAAATTTTAGCTAGTCTTCACTGTGCTCTCTGTAAGTATACATTACACAGTTGCTGTGGTGTCTCTGATTTTGTAACTGAGCTTTGTTCCATTGTTTGTATGAGTTATCCTGTTTTACTCTGTGTAGTATACTGTTTTCAAGTGTGCTCCTCTTTAATTTGGTAATCCCCTTTTATTGCACTGTTGATCGTGCATGGCATTTAACTGTATAATCTGCCTTGAGTCTCAGTGCAAAAGATAGACTGTAAATAATGAGTTAAATAATAATTCTTATTGTTATTCCAGTCCCCCAGGTACTGCGTTCCTGCTCTGAGTTCATTGAGAAGCACGGAATTGTGGACGGAATCTATCGCCTCTCTGGGGTTTCCTCCAACATCCAGCGGTTACGGTAAGCCCTGCTCCGGAGCTAGGGTTGCAAGATGCAACCCTAGCTCTCTCTCTTTTTTAAATCCTAAAATGAAAGATAGGCTTGAATAGGTAAGGAGATGGGTCACTGGGCTATGGATTTACGCTGCTTTTTTCGTTATTCCCCACCCCCACCTCTTCCTTCTCCAGGCACGAGTTCGACAGCGAGCGTGTGCCCGAGCTCTCCAAGGACGTCTACTTGCAGGACATCCATTCCGTCAGCTCTCTCTGCAAGCTGTACTTCCGGGAGCTGCCGAACCCACTGCTCACCTACCAGCTCTATAACAAGTTTGCTGTGAGTCTAACCGGGGGAAGGGCCCCCTGTGAAGAGTTCTGTTTTATAGCCCTTGAAAGAGTTCCTTCTGTGCTAGTCGGCAGCTGACTTTTTAACATCCAGATTGTTTCCCCGCTCTGTCTCCTGTGTTGCTTCTGCTCGTCCATATGGACCAGCAGCGACCAAAATGGAGATTGTTCCCAGAATGCGTAGCTATAGAATGATGTTCAGCTGCGCACCCTTCGTGTGAAAGCACCAGCAGTATTACAGAGGCCCAGTTTGCATGAACTTTGAGACGTGTGTCCACTGTGGGTTTTTTAGCCCTCTTGGGCAAACTTCCATGCATGTCGCTGTAAACTGAGCTTCTTCTAACACCTCTTTCTTTAACTTATTAAAATATTTGTACCTTACGACGTACAGTTCCTAACGTTAAAAACATACAGCTATAGGCCACTTTTCAGCAATGTGGTTCTCCACATGACGTATAACCCTGTTGACAATTGTAAGTTCCATAAAAGTAATTCCAGGAACAGCCCTTTCCCCGCAGAATCCATTTCTGCATACTGTGTATAAAAGGTTGCCGGTACCCATATTGGTCCAAAGCAAAAATTTCACAAACAAAAGCTGTGTGATAACTTTTTAAGATGAGCAACTCAAATGACACAAAACAGTGTGCAAGCTTTTGAGTTCTCTTAGGGTTACTGCTTCCAAGGTGCCCACTCTCTCTCCAGCAAGCAGTGGGGGGGAGTGTGCATGCGTGCATGCATGGGGCAGGATGTAGGCTTGCCAACCTCCAGGAGGGGCCTGGAGACACCCTGTTATTACAGTTGTTCTTCAGGCAACAGAGATCAGTTCCTCTGGAGAAAATGGCTGCTTTGGGGTGGTGGTGTTGTACCTTGTTGACGTCCCTCTTCTCCCCAAACCGCACCCTCCCTATTTCCCCCACCCCAAGCTGGCAACCCTAATGGAATGTCATCCTGTAACATCATGATGTCATTTCCGGCTATGTAACCAGAAGTGACATCACTGTATTGCTAGACACTCTAGCATTCCTCCAAAACATTCATGACATCACAGGATGCTGTTCTGGGACTCTTGGTCCCCCAAAGTCTCCCGGGGTTACCAAGCAAGGGCTGACAACTCCCAAGTTCTCCAGAACTCTTCATCAGGATGGATGTATAAAATAAGAAAAAGTTTTTCAGGCCTCAATTTTTAAGCCCCCCCATCTTCACCCTGCGTAGAATGACAAGCAGGATCTGAGCAGAGGTGCTGGGGGGGGGGGGCGCTGGTATCAGCTTGCGTGGCACAGTGCTGCGTTCATTCTGGCATCAGCGCGGAGCCTGGGAGCAGTTCGGCTTTTGAAACTTGATCGAAAAGCTGCAAGCAAGCGTTGGTTGCTTACAAACTGCAGCTGCCGTGGGCCTGAAGTGTCAGTTGAGAGTCGGCCTGGAGGCTTAGTAATAAGGGGCCTCGCGTCTCTTCTGTGCGCCTGTTCCCAGGCTGAACAATAGAAGTGGGAGTTGCAGAACGGGGGTTCAAAAAAGGAGGTTGGGACAATGCAGTGCAATTAAATCGTCCTCTGGGGTTGCCGCCTACACAATAATCTATGCAGCTCTTCCACCTACTTCCCTATTCTTTTGTCTCACCTGCTCTTTGTACTGTGTTATTTTTGGCTCGGTTAACTCGCATTACCACCACCACCACCCTTTCTTTTTCTGCTCCTGTTCGGTTCTGTTTTAATTACTTTTGATTGTCTCGGGGAGGGCGATGTCCAGGTGCAGCCAGTGATAAGCACCAGCCACTTCAGCCAAAGACGGGGAGGGGCCATGGCTCGGTGGAAGAGCCTCTGTTTGCCATGCAGAATGTCCCAGGTTCAATCCCTAACATCTCCATTTAACAGGACCAGGCAGCAGGTGGTGTGCAAGATCTGTGACTGAGACCCCGGATAACTGCTGCCAGACTGAGTGGGCAATACTGACCTTGATGGACCAATGGCCTGATTCAATATAAGACAGAGGATGTGGCTAAGTAGTAGAGCACACAGCTTTTGCTTGTAGACGGCCCTGCGTTCTGTCCCTGGTGTCCCTGGTTAAAGCAGGCAGAAAGTGGGAGAGGTCTTTCTCTGCATGAGACCCTCAGAGTAGCACCATCTATCAGAGTAGACAGATGGACATTAGTGGATGGGAGATCTTGGTTATACTGACGCCTTTAAAAAGGGGTTAAGTGAATTCAAGGAAGAGCAGCCTTGCTCAGGTCTTGCAAACTGAGGTCCCTTGTGACTTTCTTTGTAGAGTCAATCGCCCTCAACTTTTCCTAGCATTATTGTCCTTTCCAGCGACTCTTGTCTTCTCACAATGTAAACAAAGTACAATAGCTTCAGTTGAGTCATTTTAGCGTCTAGAGAGAGTCCAGGCTTGATTTGATCTACAAAACACTTATTTGTCTTTTCAGCAGTCCATGGGATCCATAAAACTCTCCTTCAACACCACGTTTCCAATTAATCAGCTGTCAGTTTTCATTACTGTCCAGCTTTCACACCCATACATAGTAATGGGGAATACCATGGCATGAATTAACTTGATCTTGTTCACCAGCAACCTATCAATATGCTTAAGAATCTTTTCTAGCTCCTTCATAGCTGCCCTTTCCAGCCTCAATCGACTTCTGATTTCTTGGTTGCAGTCTCCCTTTTGGGTGATGACTGAGCCAAGGAATAGAAAATCTTCAACAATTCCTTCATTGTCAATCTTAAAGTTGTGTAATTCCTCAGTAGTCCTTATTTTGTCTTCATGATGTTCGGCTGTAATCTTGTATTGGCACTTTCTGCTTTAACCTTGATCAGTAGTCATTTCAAGTCACTATTTTCTGCTGGTAGTGTGGTGTTATCTGCATATCTCAGATTGTTAATGTTCCTTCCCCCAATTTTCATTCTACCTTTATCTAAATCTAATCCAGCTGTCTTTATGATATGTTCTGTATATAGATTGAAGAGACAGGAAGATAAAATGCATCCCTGTCTGACACCTTTGCCAATTGAAAACCATTCTGTTTCTCCACGTTCTGTCTTGCCCAGAGTATTGGTTGTTCATCAAAACAATCAGATGTTGTGGCATGCACATTTCTCTTAAAACCAGCCATAGCATTTCGTGATCCACACAGTTGAAAGCTTAGCTGTAATCTATGAAAGACAAGCTGGTTTTCTTCTGAAATTCTCTTGTTTGCTTCAGTAACTGCCATGAATTTGCAATATGATCTCCAGTTCCTCTTCCTTTTCTGAAACTAGCTTGAACATCATGCATGTTGAACTTTTATTTTCATTTACTCATTTGTTTAAAACATTTATTAGCCAGCTTTCTTCCATATGGAGGTCAAGGCAGCTTAAAGTACATAAAATGAAATACATTAAATCCATAAAAAACAAAACTCAAAATTGCAGGTTAGGCTTGCTAAAACCATCTTCTCCAGGTCTCTCAGGGCACCATGGACAATGGTTAAAAGCATTACCAAGGCAGCATTTAGAATGCACATGGGACTTCTTCCCCCAGGCATATTCCCCCCCACAACCGCATTTATCCCACAGCCCTTCTTCAGGACACTGCCTTTGTTTTCTCCACCTCTCCCCCACCCCAGTTATTTAACTTCTCTCCCTTCAGCTTTGCTCCAGCATTCTTTGGCTCTCAAAGGAGGAAATGTTCCCTCTTGCCTGGTGACTTATGGCTCTTGGATTGGCCACATTGCCAGTTGGTCGGGCAGGAAGTAGGAGATGTGGATGAGTAAGGGAAAGTCTTGTGTATGATCCAAGTGAACTTGCTGCTGATTGGCATGATTCCTTTTGCCCTGGAACAGAAGTGGAAGAATTGCATCCTGTTCTCTCTGCCGCGATCACCACTTTTTAAAATGCCACTTTTTAAAATGCCAGTGAGCTTTGCGTCATTTTCCTTGCTTTTCTGAAGTCATATTGGTTTGTTTGGGGGATTTGTGCAATTGTACCACTTTTTAAAAATCCCCGGAAACATGGGAAGAGTTTGCAACCCAGGGGTGTTTTTGTGTGTGTGTGTGATGTTTGAGACCAGTTTGGGCTATATTTCTGCAAGGCAGGTGGGGGTCTGTCATCGGTGGATGGAAGATCTTTTCAGTTATACTGGCAGCTTTAAAAAAGGGATTAATTGAATTCAAGAAAGAGGCTAGGTTGATCATTAGTTATTACCCGGGACAGCTAAAGCCAGGGGTCTTTTGGGGGGGAGCGCACCGGAGCACAGCTCCGGGAGCTAAAGAGCCAAGCCCCACCCCCAGCCGGCGTCCCGGGGAATCTTTCACGCAGCCGAATGTCAATTTCAGCTCCATTATATCCTATGGGCCATTGAAGTCAATGGTGAAAACATAGGGTATATTCTGGGGGCTGGAGGGGAGGGGGCTTGAGGGAGAGGCTCCAAACTCACAGGGTAGCTGATGGAGCCTCTCCCCAAGATACCCACCAAGTTTCAAGAACATTGGACCAGGGGGTCCAATTCTATGGGCCCCCAAACAGGTTGCCCCTATTCCCTCCATTGTTCTCTATGGTGAGGAAAAAAGTTTAAATCTGCTGGTTTTAATGCTGGACATACAGTGATGTAATATCGATTCAACCACTAGAGGGAGCATAATAAGTGCAGAAACTCCCCTCCCAAGCAATAGGGATGCAAAAGTAAGAAAAATGAGAATGTGGAAGAGCAGAAAGTCAGGTTCGTCCTTCGTGTCTCATAAGCATTTCAAAGCATCTGGTTGGCTACATTCAGAGACAGGGTGCTGGACAAGGGAGACCTTTTGCTTAGTTCAGCTAGACAGTCCCATTGTTCGTAACTGGGCTGAGAATTCAGGTTTACAGCTTTGCTCAGCATCTCTCTTTCTGCCTATTGAGAGACAGACAAAGAATGGTACTTTTCTGACTTCCAAGAAGCCACTCCCCCGTCTTCCTCTTTGTAAAACTGACAGGGCCCTGCTCCACCCGAAGTCTTGCTGCCGAATTGACTCCCCCCCCCTTTTCCTTCTTTTCTCCCCCACCCTTGCAGGAGGCTGTGTCCGTCTCTGGGAACGAGGAGCGCTTGGTGCGTGTCCATGATGTCATCCAGCAGCTGCCTCCGCCACACTACAGGTACAGCTTGTCTGAAATGTGGCTGTCTCCGAAGGCAGCCCTGAAGAACGGGTGGGGTGGGCAAAAGAGTAGTGGGAGGTGGGAACTGAGCTGCAGGCTGGGTTGCGGGGGAGGTTAGTAGATGCAGGCTGTCGCGGTAGCAGCTTCTGCTCTGTCCCAACAGGACCCTGGAATACCTGCTCCGGCACCTGGCACGCATGGCTATGCACAGTCAAAACACCAGCATGCATATACGCAACTTAGCCATCGTCTGGGCACCCAACCTGCTGCGGTGAGACGCCCAGACGCACTACGCCTTCCTTACGCTGCCAAGACACTCTGCCTGGCACCCTCTCCGGCTCTTCCCCGTGCTGTTCTCAAAACCATACGTGCTTCCCTGGCATTTCCCCTGTGCTAACCACAGCCCTTACCAGCAGTCCTCTGGGGCATGAAGCTCAACCTTTCCTGCGTCATACGATGAACCTAGAGTTGCTGGGCTTAACTTCCTGAGAGAGCCGGTGTGATGTAGTGGTTAGGGTGTTGGTCTGTGATCTGGGAGGCCTGGCTTCAAATCCTCACTCTGCCATGGCATCTCGTTTGGTGACCTCGGGCCAGTCACACATCTTCAGCCTAACCTACTTCACGAGGTTGTTGGGAAGATAAAATGGAGGCAAGGTGAATGATGGAAGCCTCTTTGGGATCTCCTTGGGGAGAAAGGTGGCACATATATGAGCAGTTCTTTCTCACAGTTTTGTCCCTTAGAAGTGCGATTTGTCCCAGAAGTTCCGCTTTGGGGTTCTGCCGGCAGTGCTGTTTGGCTCTTCGCCTGAGATTTTGCCTGTGCTGTTGCCAGCCTTTGTCTCCTTTCCCCCTCCGTCGATCTGTTCCTCACTGTCACACTTACCCATAATGCCTTGGAAATTCCTTCCACACCAACCCAGTGCCAATTCACTGTGATCTAATAGTTTGGCAATCTGTCCTTGCTTCCTTCGTTAACCATACTGCCTCGGGTCTGTGCCACGTCCCTTCCAGGTTAGACACATGATGCCCTGGGCCCACGAGTGTGCTTGTATCTTTCCCAGGCCTTTCTTCATTCTCACAGAAATATCAGACCACCTAGTAATTCCTCCTCCTTTTCATGGCAGTTCGATGGCTCTAGAGTCCGTAGCGCAGTGTGGTGCGGATGCCTTCCAGGAAGTCCGAGTGCAGTCGCTTGTGGTTGAGTTTCTTCTCAACAACGTTCAGGTTCTCTTCAGCGACACCTTCACCTCCGTCGGAAAGGACAGTGCAGGTACCTCATCAAACTGTATTTCTGTCGGGGTGCTAAGAATTCTGCTAAGAATCAGTCAGCATCTTCCTACAAATCCCAAAATTCTCAAGGGAAGCCAAGAGAGGTCAACTTACTGACATTTATATTACAGCTGTAGATGTCTCTCTCCCCCGCGTCAGGCAAAGAGCCATCAATATATTTTTTTCTCCTTCTTGGCACAGAGTGTCTGATTCTGACAAAACTGGCCACTGGGAGTTCGTCCAAGAAGCTTTGTGAGGAGATAGTCTTCTGTTTTAGTAATTGCTGGCCCTGTGCTTCAACAAGCATGAAGAGACCACTCTTTTGAGTTCCATATACTCCCCTGATGTTTGTGTATGTGTGTGTGTGTGACAAGAAGCTAGTAGTGAATATTGTCAAACAGCATGGAAGGTTCCAGAAAAGACATTGTATCCACATTAATCACTGAACTCATTTGTGTGCTTACTTCCTGTATATCTTTCTTCTATCATGGAACTAAATTTTGCCTACGTCGTGTTCCCAGGAAGGTCTCCCATCCAAGCACTGACCAGGTCCAGCTACAACTAGATTGCTAGACACATTCATGGAGGATAGAACCACCAATGGCTTCTAGCTAAAATGACTAAAGCCTATGCCCTATTCAGAGACCGTAACTCTCTGAATACCAGTGCTACACGTGAAAATATGAAGCTACCTTATGCTGAATCAGACCATTGGTCCATATTGTCTGTTCAGACTGGCTTTTCTCCTCAGTCTCAGGTAGAGGTCTTTCACTAGGTGACCCTCTGAACTGGAAATGCCAGCGATTGAATCTGAGACCTACTGCATGCCAAGCAGAGGCTCACCCACTGAACCACAGCCACTCCAAAGGGAAGGCCTTGGCTTCCTTACCCTGTTTGTTGGCTCGCCACGGCACCTGGTTGGGATTGTGTAATACAGGATGCCCAACTAGATGCCCTGATCTAATTCACTGAGTACCTCTTATAATTTTACAGATCATGTGCCTTCCCCCCGGGAGCTGGTAGTGTTCTGGTATGCTACGGAAGTTCTTAGAAAGCATTATGGGGGTTCTAAAAAACATTTACTGCTGGACCAGTTCTTTGAGAACTTCTCAAAGGCAGCTTGACTTGGAGGACATTGTGTGTGTAAAGTGCCAGTGAATCACAGCTGAGTTATGGCAACCCCTCAGGAGTTCTCAAGGAAAGGGACATTCGGAGGTGATTTGCCATCGCCTTCCTCTGCGTAGCAATCCTCGTCTTCCTTAGTGGTCTCCCATCCGAGTGCTAACCAGGGCTGACCCTACTTAGCTTCCAAGATCTGAAGAGATCGGGCTAGCCTGGGTTGTCCATCACTGGGATGGGAGTATTTCCTGACCTGTCTTCCCATTGAGATCATACTACTACTTTCTTCTTCTTCTTCTTCTTCTTCTTCTTCTTCTTCTTCTTCTTCTTCTTCTTCTTCTTCTTCTTCTTCTTCTTCTTCTTCTTCTTCTTCTTCTTCTTCTTCTTCTTCTTCTTCTTCTTCTTCTTCTTCTTCTTCTTCTTCTTCTTCTTCTCCTCCTTCTCCTTCTCCTTCTCCTTCTCCTTCTCCTTCTCCTTCTCCTTCTCCTTCTCCTTCTCCTTCTCCTTCTCCTTCTCCTTCTCCTTCTCCTTCTCCTTCTCCTCCTTCTCCTTCTCCTTCTCCTTCTTCTTCTTCTCCTTCTTCTTCTCCTCCTCCTCCTCCTCCTCCTCCTGGACTAAATCTCTCTGGTACATGTCCATGGAATGTCCATTTGCATTGTAATGATGTCCTTCTGATGCTGGGCCTCATGGTCATATGAGCAACTTCCCGTCTCCACCAGGACGCTGCTTCCTTCCCCGACCCAAATCCCAGCTGGTCAGCTGCCCTTCCACCCGACTGCTGTCTCTCGAAGAGGCCCAGGCTCGCACTCAAGCCCTTTGCAAGATCACCAAACCAGAGGCCAAACGAGAGTCCACCGACCTGCAGGGGCAAGGAAAAGTCTCCTCTGTTTTGGGATCACCTGACGCCAGGTAACAGGGATGGAGGATGTAGGGGTGGGCCCCAGAAACCTCCGTGCGGAGAGGCGGGCCCCAGACTGGATTCTGGGGACAGAGGACCCATACTTCTCCTGCTCTCCTTGGGAGCTTTTGGGTGGCCATCGGGGTTGTGTGTTGCTGGAAGCAAAATGCTGGACTAGACAGATCTGATGCAGCAAGATGATCATTCTTAGAAAGATAGTTGCCATTTTTTGTTTCTCGCTTTTTGTTTGTTTGTTTTGCCTTCAAGTCTCAGGCCACTTATGGTGACCCCCGCAGGGTTTTCAAGGCAAGAGACATTCAGAGCTGGCTTGCCATTGCCTGCCTATGCATCACAACCCTGGGATTCCTTGGCGGTCTCCCATCCAAGTACTAACCAGGACTGACCCTTCTTAGCTTCTGAGATCTGATGAGATCGGGCTAGCCTGGGCTATCCAGGTCAGGGCAGGATCTTTTAACAGGTGATTGGGCAACTGAGATGCCAGGTTATTACCTGCAGCAACAGTATGCCCTTAGAGGGAGAGCTGAATTTCTCTCGGAGGGAGTGTGTCACTCTCTCTGACCCAGGGTGCTGGAGATGGTGGTACAGAGCTGACCTCTCACACCTGTAGGCAAAAGGCGGAAAGCAACGGGAGGCTACGCAAGACCTCGGGCCCGAGCTGGAGAGCGTTCTTTGCCATTGGCAAGGCACCCGTGACGTTCCGCAAGAAATCACATCGGCTTGGAGAGCTCTTTGGACTTGGAGAGTCTCTGCCAGGTGAGAGACCCAACTGATTCCCAGGTTTGTGGCCTTATGCTGCCTTGTACCTGAACTGTCTTCCTTCACCCTGTAACCGATCTGTAGCTACCCTCTCCTAGGGTGTATGAAACAGGTCTGTATGTTTCCTGCCCCACCCTCCATATTCCATACCAAGGTAGTGCAAATATCTGCAAAAGAATTTGCTTGAATACCCATTGACGAGATTTTAGAATTCCCAGCATATTTTGAACAAGAAGTTTGGCCTTTAGAGAAGATAATTTACAAAAATAATGAACGTCAAGCCCAGGAAACAAAAATCATAGCTATTTCCACTCAGACTGTCTTACCTTTTCTGCCATTTAAGTGTTCAGTTAGAGGACAAAGTGCATTCAAAAGGACGTTGCTGTTTCTGTTACCGTTTCTGACTGAGGCATATATATATCCTTGATAAATTGCATAATTTATGTGATTATTTATTTATTTATTTCGATTTCTATCCCGCCCTCGCCGCGAATGGGCTCAGGGTGGGTTACAAGGTCACGCAAATCGTGACCACAGGAACATGTAAGTTAAATAATCAGTAACATGTAAGTTAGATAATTAAAAACAACATTTTAAAGCAATAATAAAAACGGCAATCACTGCAAAAGCCTCATGTGCTGTGCTCAGTTTAGGCTGATCAGAAGCCAGCCATTTCAGCGACTGATAAATTATGTAAAGAAATCAAAGGAGCCTTGCATCTGCACAATTTTGTATAATTTATTCTCGTTTAATAGCCGCAGGGCTATTAAAGTGCAGACAGAGCAACAAAGTCCTCCTTTGGGCTTTTGAGGTCTAATCAAGCACTTCCTGTGTGCTTCCAAGTTTAACTCAGCAGCGGTAAGGTCTAGAAACTTGGAGATTCTCAAATACTGAATTTGTTCCAGTAAAATAATATGTGCGGAGAATAAATTGGCTGGGATAATGAGACTTCAGAGACAAACTAGACAAGACAATTTGTCATGAGTTGGGTCTGGGTTCCTGGACCCGACTTTCAGCCCATCAGCTCCAGATCACGGTGCTGAAGACTAATTTCCCAAGTGTGCCAGGCCTTAATTTGGATTGGGACCATGGCACTGTTGCAGAAATGGCTCCTGGTGGGACGCTAATTGCCCTATGGGGGGGGGATGGGTGCATATGTACTGATTGGCAGCATATGGAGTCCCCTCCATGGGACAAATAATACCCCTCAGGAGATTTCTGGTCATGAAAACGGTGCAGGGAAGGAAGGGTAAAGCCTCTTCCATACTGTGGTCCCAATCTGAATCAGGGGGCCCTGCCCTTGGAAAACTAGTTTCTTGCAGCGTCACATGTGGAACTGTTGAGTGGATGAGGTTTGAGATGAGGTGGAAGATTGTGAGCAAAGACTTTGTCAGGGGGCTGGTGATAACCTGGCCTCTCATCGTCTCTTGCCTGTAGGGGGCCAGGCTGAGACCGTCACCCTGAGATCAGCCAAGAGCGAGGAGTCCCTGACTTCCCAGGCCAGCATGACAGGTAAATCTTGGGGGATGGGAGAGGGGCGAGCTGTTTGTGTATGGACTTTGACCATCTCGTGATGACTTCTTCCTGTAAAAAAACAACAACAACGCAGGTGCACAAAAAGTCAACCGTCTAATCGCAGCGGGTCACTGCCTTCCCAACTGAACATCGATCTACGCAACGGCTTTCTGTTGTTCTTGGTTCATGGCTTTCCCAGAAATCCATAGGCACGGGTCGCTTGCTGTCGGGACTGCTCAGCCCGCAGTGGTCCCCACCTGTCATAAAAGCGTAGCTTTGGTGCATGTCTCTCGTGCTCTCCGGTACACAATTTGTCAGGAGGGGTCTTTCATTGATCCATGTCCCTTTTGGTCTTTGGCCTAGGTCTTCCCAAGCTGCCCTGCCTGCGACGCCCCCACTCCAGTAGTGATGCCTTCCCCACCCTGAAACCCTGCCGTTCGTGTTCGTCTCTGGGCTCCTCTGTGTCAGGCAGGGGGGATGGCCCAGCTGGGGCCGTAGACATGGTGGCACGGCGTCGGTCTTCCTGGCTGGAGGGTGACTCGGAACTGGACTCGGAGCTCGAGCTGAGCCCTCCTGGCCTCCGCGGATTGGACTTTGACCCACTGACCTTCCAGTGCAGCCCCCCTGCTCGGCGGCCCTCGCTCTCGGACAACTCCAGCACCCCAAGCCCTGTCGGGGCCCTCTCACCCAGTTCACCCCCCACCATCGGCCAGGATACATTGGAGCCTTTACCAGTCTCCCTTCCCGATAAGGTGCTGGAAATGTTTGCAGGCGGTGAGGTCAAGGGGCTGAACGCACACACCTCCCCACCGCACATGATCTCCATGCTGCTGAGTGCCGCTGGCGGGCAGCTCAGCGACAGCTGCAAACGTGAAGTCCGCTGCAAGCTCACACAAGCCAAAGGCCATGTGTCTCCTCACAGTGAGTACTGTTTGTGCATGCATTGTGTTCCATGAATGCGTCCTCATGTCTCTGTACTCTGTATTCAGTTAATTGGGAAGAGTGGCCACTTGTTGGCTCTGAAATCACAGTCCATGAGTTAAAAATCCCTGATTAGTCCGTGAATGGGATTAGAGAAGTCACTCTGGTTGTGAGGGTGGCTGAAGTGCCCCAGGAGGGGAGAGAATGCATCCCGTTCAGAGTTCTTTCGAGGGTGACATTGTAATTGAATGAATAGAACTAATAGATTACAGGATAACTGATTAGAGGTAAACGTAATTTGAGTGGGGAAAAAATACTTTGCACTCTCTACACTAGAACCTACCTTCCTTCCTTCCTTCCTTCCTTCCTTCCTTCCTTCCTTCCTTCCTTCCTTCCTTCCTTCCTTCCTTCCTTCCTTCCTTCCTTCCTTCCTTCCTTCCTTCCTTCCTTCCACATAGTTTCAGGGTTTAGCCATGTTGGTCTGTAGTAGAATGTCTAGATTTGAGTCTGGGAACACCTTAGAGACCAGCTGGGGTATCAGCTTTCAGGAATCAAAGCTCCCTTCGTCAGATATCAGATAAAGGTAACTTTTAACTCTTGGAAGCTTATACCCCAAAAGTCTTGCTGCTCTCTAAGAGTTAACATAGTCGCCTTGAAAGTTATTGACAAGAATCAACAGCACAGTGGTTTTGACAGCAAACTGCAAAGCTGATTTTTTTTTAAAAAAGCAGAATGTGAAAATGTACGGAAGGTTGAACAACTGAATTCTGATGTTTAACATAAAAATCATGAACGGCAAAATTATCCAAGTCCCAAATCATAACCTCCTTGGGAACATTCTACAACAGTAGCTAAGGGGCCTGTCACTAAAGATAGGGGAAAGCCCAGTTCCCCTATAATTTGACTACTGCTCGAAATGAGCATGAGTGGGTCCATCAGATGCAACACATGTAAGAGAAAACAGCTGGAATGAGGTTCACTGCCACAGTGTTATTCTGCCAAGCGGTAAAGAAGATTTTTATCACACATCCAGTACCATTAGATGGTCATCTGAATCTGCCTGAAGTAGGTAACAGCTGAATAAACATCCGCCATACTGACTATAGAATTATCATGCCCTGATGGCTGTATATCCCTCTGGCAACAGGTTGTATTGATTAGCATAGCGGTCACTCTGATTTTTAGCTACTGGGGCGAACAGACCAGCCTTGGGAGTGAGTGGTTCACAGGTCCCCTACTGCAGCACAGTCCGTTCTGTTCCCACCGCTGGCCAAACCATCGGTATTTTAACATTTTTTTACACCTGTCATTCCATAAAGTTGCAGTTACCATGGTCTTGAGCTGCAGGGGTTTCAAGTAGCAGGGAGTGACCCAGGCACTTTTTCTTTTGCGCAGGGTTAATTCTGCATAGCCACCAGCACATTTGGTTGGTTGCCGGAATTGGGCTCTGTAGAGTACTTAGCATGATAGTTGATCTAGCCCTGTGTGGTCTGAGCGGATCTTGAGGAGGGCCTTGAAGGAGGAACAGGAAACAACTCAATGCAGGGTTCCCCAGTGGGCGCCAAAGGGGGCCTGTGGGCGCCATGATGCCCACCGACACCTTTCTTGGAGCTCACCAAGTGTCTTTAAAAGTGGGTGGAGCCGGGGGGGGGGCTCCTGCCCAGCAGGGCTTCTGACTGGCCAATGGAATTCTGATTGGCTGCACAGATTAGAATAACATTGTTTGGTGGCACCTGCCAACAAAGTATTGGTTTTTTTCTCTCCCACACCCCTATTTCCCAGTGTATTTTTTAAAAATTACCCCTCACATCCCCTGCACTTGGGCTTCCTCTGTGTGCGTGGCTCCGCCTCTTGTCTCAGCCATTTCGTGGTTGGCTCTGCCTCCCACAGTGGCCATTTTGTGGTTGTTCCCACCACCCTGTGACAGAATTCCAAAGGTGCCCACAAGCTCAAAAAGCTGGAGACCCCAGCTTAATGGATAGAGGAGAAGGGAAGAATGTTTCAGACATGGGGAGCTCCGTGTCAGAAGGCCAAGGGTGGGATCAGGAAGACCGAAGAGGGCTGATTAGGGTTGCCAATCCCCAGTTGGGAGCAGGGGATCCCCCAATTTGGAGCCCCTCCCAACACTTCAGGGCTATCAGAAAGGGGAGGAAATAGCTGTTGGGCGCTCCGTTATATCCTATGGAGACCGGTCCCCATAGGGTATAATGAAGAATCGATCTGTGGGCATCTGGGGCTCTGGGTGGGCTGTTTTTTGAGTCAGCAGCACCAAATTTGCAGCATAGCTGGTGGTGCCTCTCCTCAAAAAAAACCCCAAGTTTCAAAAAGATTGGACCAGGAGGTCCAGTTCTGTGAGCCCCCAAAGAAGGTGCCCCCATCCTCCATTATTTCCAATGGAAGGAAGGCATTTAAAAGGAACACGGTCCCTTTAAGTGCGACGGCAGCTCACCCGGAACTCCCTTTGGAATTCCCTCTCCTGGAGTCTCCTGGTAAGTCCCCCGCCCACTTGTTGGCCTCCCCTGGCAGCCCTAGTGCTGATAGAGTGAACAACCCATTCCATTAGGGTGGGCAGGCACAGGTGAGGCAAAGATAATTCTTTTAAGAGCATGTTTCAGGAGCCCCACCAGTACTCCAAGCTCTAGATCTCCAGGCTGGAACATGGGGTTGCCAGCTCTGGGTTAGGAAATACCTGGAGATTTGGGGGCTGGAGGCTGAGGTGGGCAGGGTTTGAGGAGAGGAGGGACTTCGGTGAGGTATAATGCCATAGAGTCCACCTTGTAGAGTGGCCATTTCCTCCAGGCGAACTGATCTCTCTCACCTGGAGATCAGTCATAATCCCAGGAGATCTCCAGCCGCCACCTGGAAGTTGGAGGTCCAGCTGAAACAGGAAGGACACACTCTGTAATGGGTGCTTGGTCTGTTTTTCTGGCATTCCTGCCCGGGAAGGTGGTCTCACCCTTCCTGATGGTAGGACCCGCCTTGATCTTCCTCTCCCTCTTTTCCCTTATCGAGGTCCCAAAGCCGAAGTGGTCCCCATGTCTCCCGGTGCGCTTCCTGTGCTGCGGCATATCCCCCCACCTCCTCCTCCCAAGAACCCAGCTCGGCTGATGGCGCTAGCGCTGGCCGAGAGCGCACACCAGGCAGTGCTACAGCAGCAGCAGCAACAGCAGCGGCAAGCTGGCCACGGGAAGAGGGAACCACGGACGCACTTCCGACGCTCGCTATCCCTGGAGTGCAAAGCAGGAGAGCTGTCGACCGGAGCGCGGGCGCTCTACTCCATGGTACGCCCCGGCCCCAAGGCCCCTGGACCCACGTCGCTGCAAGGCCAAGCCAGGGGCAGGAGCGTAGGCAGCCAGTGTCGCGACCGCCAGGGTGGAAACCAGGTGAGGAGACGGAGGCTGGTTGAAGGGATTGGCTAGAAGGGGGAGGGCGGGGCTGGGGAGGCAGTGGAGCTGGGGCTGCTCTTCAGAGGCTGCAAGTTTCTGAGTTACTTGGGCACTTTCACACATGCCATTTGGGTCCACTTCAGTGACCGTTTGCAACTGGATTTTGCCATTTCACACAGCAAAATCCAGTTGCAAATTGCATTGAAAGTGTGTTATTTAGTGTGTGTCCACGGTGTATTATTATCTTTTACCATCGTGGTGGTGAGAGGATGTTCTGCCTCATGCACCATGATGTCCTGTGCTGTCTCCCAGCCAGGACAAAAGAAGAACTCTCTGCTAAGTTCTCTGTCTCTGTGAATGCATTTACTGTCTCTGCGGACACAGTAGGCAGGGATTAGGATAGAACAAGGGTCCTCAACCTTTTTAAGCCTGGCAGTGTTCCCTCTAAGCTGATTTAGTGTGAGCTAGCTCACAGTTTTTTATCCCCCGGCTCTCACATTTTTGTCTTAGCTCAGGAAGGATGGCTCCAGATCAAACTAATTTATGCAGTAGCCAAATCACTTGCTCACAACTTTAATGCCAGTAGCTCACAAAGTAGAATTTTTGCTCACAAGACTCCACAGATTAGAGGGAGCACTTTGGAATTCTGACACAGGGCTGTGGGCACAGCCACAAAATGGCTGCTGCAGGGGGCGGAGCCGAGCACCAGATGTCAGGGAGTGAGGTTATGTACAATTTTAATAGTAAACTTCTGACATTTCAGGCAGAAGCTCTGTCATTTTAAAAGGATGCCTTTTAAAATGGACATACTGTTTAAGAATATTTTCTTGCATACGCCTTTGGTCACGCAATGAAGATCTTTGAGCTGCCGCTGAAGCAATGGTTTTAAAAATCTGCACAGCCAATTAGAAGCCCTGCTGGGCAAAAACTCCATCTGGCCCTGTCCACTTTTTAAAAAACATTTGGCAAGTGCCAAGAAAGGTTTCTGTGGTCACTGGGTTGCCACACTGGGGACGCTGGTGAGCTGAGGAGGTGATCAGAGGGGTCTATCTGGGAAGGAGCCAGCCTCATGTGTTTGTGTTTGTGTGTGTGTGTATTCCAAAATGCTTTACAAGTCTCTACTGTTCCTTCTCTCTCACCTTCTCTGTTCACAGGTGCCGTCAAGCCAGGCCTCACCCTTGGGTAGCTCAGATTCCTTCTCACCCTACCGGCGGGTCCTCAGCGACCTGCCCCAGAGAGACCCCCAGCCACATTCCTTATCAGACCCATACCGCTTGTCCTGCCAGTCTCCTGCCTCACCTATTGCCTACAACTATAACTACCAGCCACCTACCCTGTCGGTCCCCTATCCTGCGCCCCGCCAGCCCCAAGACCCATTATCTACTCAGTCTCCGGCCCCACCTAAGCCTCCGCCTCCTCCACACTTCCCCATTGTCCCGAGTCCCCTGCCCCTAAAAAGCAGGCTCCCTACCTTCCAGTCCTACCTCCCGGATCATCAGCTCCGGCACAACAGCCGCTTCCCTGTCTCTTCTCGGGCAGGCGTCAATGGGACGCCACCTCCCCAGCTGGAACACGAGAATCTCTATTACGAGATTGCTGGAGAGCCTCCTGCTTACCCAGGTATGGCGCGACCCTGGCCACCCTACCCACCCCCTGAGTATTTGGCCACATTTAATGCTTCCTATGGGGTGTTTGAGAGGCCGTGGCGCCAGCCCTACCTCCCCCCAGCCTCGTCGTCCCTCCAGCCCATCTTGAAGAACAGCCGTGTGCACAGCCAGCCGATGCCCCCTGCAGTGACTCGGCAGGAACCCATCTACGTCAACGTGCCCTTTCCTGAGCCTCCATCTGTTATCCCTGCGTCTTCCCCCCCACCTGAAGCGTCACACCCACGCAGTCATTCCGACCCTGGAGCTGCTCAGCCTCTAGCACACCACAGCAGACCTCCACTGCCTCAGAAGCAGAGGCTCGGCTGGGGACACCCGTCCACTGGGCAATACCGCCAGCTCATGGATGTTTTGCCGTGCAGCCGTACCGTGTGGCAATTCTACCGCCCTCCCCCATCTTGTTGGGGTCGGCCCCCCTACGGTCCCGAGCCCATCATCACTTACGATGGACCCCCAGCCCGCCCAGGGAGCCAGGCCTCTGCTCCCCCTTCGTCTCTGCGGAAGCTGGATGAGTGCTGCCCATCACCGTCGCAGTATGGCAATGTGGAAAGGAGGGAGGGGTCTCCGTCTGGGTGCTACCTGGGGCCCAGTTGGACAGTGTATACAGAGGGCCAAACTCACAGCTACTGTTGAGAGACCGTGCCCCATGGGCGCTCATCAAGGCTTCCCAGTGCTGGGCTCTGGGGTTTCCGCCTGCCTCTCTTCCCCGTCTCCCTCTGGCTGTTCACGGAACTACGTTGTGTACTGTTTGCTGTGAAAAGTGGGGGCTTTGGCAGGAAGGGTTCTGCCACTATGGATCACAGTGGCATCCCCCTGGGTGCCCCCTTTGGCTGCTGTGTTTGCCCGTTTCAGTGACTTTAATGGCTGTTGTTTTCGAAAGCACACGAACCTCTGGAGGCAGCTTTGACTCTGTCCGTCACCAAAAGACCAGCACAACAACAACAACAACATTGTCTGCAGTGCTTCTACATCCTGGCTACTCCACCTGTTGCAGCTGTGCTCCAAGATGCATTGCCAATGACGGCTCCCGAATACCATCCAAGGAGAACTTTCGGCCACTTCGTAACGAACCCAGCGAGGTGGCCGAACTTTCCACTTTTGCTTTCTTGGCGACGTCTACAAGATCCCAAACTTGCTGCTAGTCACGTTCACAGAGATGCAAGGTTGCTGGGGTTAGCACACACCTTGCGGCTCCTGAAGCACAACGCTGTGTGATATACTTGCAGTCTCTCGGGTGGCTCTGCCCAGAGCCTTTCGAGTGAGGGATGGACCAAATGGTACAGGAGTCATTTCAAACATGATTTCCTTCCAGCGTTTCCAGCAAGGAAAAAGGTCTAGCTTTTTAACCCATGTCTTAACCCGATTAAAACTTTAACAGCACACGCGCACACACCCTTTCTCCTGCCTCCCCAGAGGTGTGACCACAGTTTGCGCCAGGAGAAGAAGGAGGTTTAGAGTAGATGCAGCCACACAGATGCAGCCACACAGATGCAACTTCCTGAGATGGGACAGAGGCTTGTGGGGTTCAGATCTGGGCAGAACGAGGCGAGTACCAAGGATTATAGGTGATGGGGCAGGCGGGATTGAAGCATTTGTATTGGAGTGTCTTTGTATATGTATGTATGGAGGGGATTGTTTTAATTGTTTTTAAGAAGCATGTGTGCCTGGCATGGAAAACTGTATATATGTGTGTGTTTGGGAATCAGGTTTATGTATGCTTGGAAGAGTGTAGAGTCGGGAATATCAGTATCTTTTTTGGGGGGGATGTATGTTTGTGTCCAGAATTTGGCGTGGGCTTTGATGTGCGTATGTCTGTGCAGGTGTTTGTGTATATTTTGCAGACAGTATTTTAGGTACGTGGGGGAAGGAGGGAGGGGAATCGATGCCTTATTCCCCCCTGGATGCACAGTCCCCACTGGCTTACCCATCCCACAATGCTAGTGCAGTTGTGGGTGATGGTTGAGTCCCCCACATGACCCTGTGTCGCTCCCCCCCCCGCCCCCCAAGCACTTTTCTATGGCCTGGTGGCCTCTCGTAATATCAGATCTCATAGCAAAAATTAGAAACAGTGATGGCGAGTTCTCAATGGCCATCCACCATTATAAAAAACACATTTTACATGCTGTTTGAGCACAATTCAGACTTAACTTTTATTTCCTGTCGATTCCAGTGGGGCAAGAAGCATGCACGTGAACGATTTCCCATGGAAATCAGCAGTGTCTAGAAAACGGTTAGCTTCAGCGAGGGTCGTGTCCTTTCTAGCTAACCCCATTCTATGTTTACCTGGAAGCACATTTCACTTGATTCGATTAGACTTCTAAGGATGTGTGCTTAGGGATTGAAGCCTTAAGCACATAATTTGAAAGGCATCTACCTGGCGGGGGGGGGGGGAGTTTTGAATCACTCCTGAATTTAAACAGTTGGGGCTAAGCCTGTACTTGGATCTTGGCCCCCCCCCCGGTGGCTGCCAGTCTTGAGATATAGCCCATCTTTCGCCATGGCCGGGCATCAGTCGTCTCAATGCCAGCCATGGTGATTTATGTGCAAAAGGAATATGCCGACTATTCACAGGGCTCCCTTTCCAATATGGCTCTCGGTAGAAGCCGAGCAACCTACTCCTGTGCCAGAATTTCAGATAACATGACTCACCCAACATCTCATTCAACTTAACTGCAGAAATTGCACTAACGTCGTCAGGTTATTATTATTATTATTTTGCACTACTGTGGCAATGACCTTAAGACTACCCCACATTCCCAGCCTCTGCCCTTCCCTGGATTTTCAGAGGAACTGGACTTCTGGCTGCTTCTCATGTTCCTTTCAGAAGACACGGGTGTATGCTCAGAAAAAGAAATATGTCTAAAACTTCATGACAACACAATGGGCTTTACCACCTTCTCATTTTCCTTGCTTGTGCGTTCATGTTGCTTCGTGGTTTCTTTTCTGATTTGCTGTGTTTTGCTACCTCTAGTGGTCAGTTTGATATTGCATTGCTGTATGTCTGGCATATCTCCCTGCAGATTTAAATATGTGCAGAATGGGGGGCGAGGGGAACCTGAAGCAAAAGGAACACACAAGCAAGGAAAACGACAATGCAGAAAAGCCCAGTGTGGGCATTATAATCTATAGCCCTGAACCTTGCTAGCTAGGAAGATGTATCTATGAGAAGGAGAAATGTACATCTTCACTGCTTTTGGAATGTTGCTTTAGATAAAATGTGTTAAAGTGAATGACCAAAACTTGGGCCATGTTGACATTCACATAAATAGGACATAGCTGAGTGGTAGAGCATTGGCTTGGCATACAGAACGTCCCAGGTTCAATCCCCGCCATCTCCAGTTCAAAGGATCAGGTAGCAGATAATGTGACAGACCTTCCTCTGAAACGTGGAGAGCTGCTACCAGTTGAGTAATCAATACCAGCCTTGATAGAGAAACATTCTAAGGCAGCTGTATGGCCAGTGCCTAAAAGCTAAATGTGTCATTTCCCACTGTGCCCATAAATAAATAAATGAATACTGATAGTCATATGTGGGGGCCCTCATGGATCTGTCTCATTCAGACATTCATAACCTTGCTTTGAGATTGTCCATATTCATGTGCAAGTGTCAACATTCAACCCAGTGCGGAAGTTTGCGGGAACATGACAGAAAAGCATCTGCCACTGGTGACCGATGCATGTTTTCTACTTCAGATTTTTACGTGTGCTCGGATCTTTTTAGATGCAGTGCCCTTTCAGAGCAGACCTCTGTGCCTTTCTAATGTAATGTGTTCAGCAGCCCTGAGATTCTTTTGGCTTGAGAGATGTGATTAGGACGGGTTTCTCTTGTACGGTGGTGGGGGGAGTGGATGAGGCCGCCTTCGACACATTTCCTAATGCCAAGGGAATTTAGACACCTCCGGGCTCCTTTGCATAAAGTCTCCCAGGGTCAGGCATCAAAAGCAACAGTTTGGGGGGGGGAAGGTGCTTTTTTGGAGGGGGGCAGGGGCAGCCCCATATTCTCTGATGCTGTGAAGCTGTCACTGCCACACGTGTGTGTGTGTATGTGTGTGTGTCTCTCTCTGTGCCTGTGTTTCTAAAGGCCAATGTTTCCTCATTGCCCCAACGTGCTGCATTCCTTTTTTGGATATGATTCAACCTTCCTTTCTTTCTGGACTCTTGTACTAAATGGCTTAAAACAAACTGATTAACAAATAAAGGCAAACTGGCAGCTCAGGCCCAGAGTTTCACTGGTAAGAAAAGCGAGGGGACAAACTGGCGGGGGCTTCGCTTTGATTCTGTTTCGGCATTTGCTTTTTTTAGAAAAAAAATAAGAAGCTGCTTGGAAATCACATCCTCCGCCTGAAATCCTTCGGAAACATCCCTGGCTGATTCCACACGTGTGTGTGTGCGCGTGTGTTCCACAGTGGTCATGTTACTAGTGCAATTGTTGGTCCACTTGCAATTGCAGTGGAGATTCCAGATGGCCTGGGGTAATCTGTTTCCCCCCCACACCATTATTTGCTGTGGCTTCCCTTCACACCAGATGCATATTGATGCCCTCCCTCCATTATAGTCATGCCACTATCATTCTTCCCCCCCCCCGCCCCATCCTCATTAAGTTTATTTGGTGCTTGCATACTGCTGCTTGAAATAGTGTAATTCTACACTTTGTTGCAGTGCTGAACGAGACACTGGGCAGATCCCATCCCCCCTCCATCTGCTTATATTTGGGCTCCATTTCACTGCTGGGCAGGCCAAGGCATTGGTGCCTATTCCACCCCCCCCCCATCTGCCTTTTAATATGCGGGGAAACATGACGGACATATGAGTATGTACTATCAACTCAGCCACTAGGGGGAGCAACACCCTGGAAAAGCAAACCAACAGAAACAAACACATCATTCAAATGAGACTGCGAAAGAGCCTTTTATATTGCTGTACTGTACTAGCTGTGCTAAGATATTATCCCTCCCCCGCCCAGAAAACCTCAACGAGTTCATTGTGAAGATGCAGAGGAAGGGGGTATTTGCTTCCGTTTGAACATAATGTATACCTTCCCCTTTGGATCCAAGAAAAGATCATCCCAGCAATGTCATGCCAAGAAAACATCTTTTTTTTTTTAAAAAAAAATGGTGTTTTTTTTTTAAGCAGGGTTTTATTTGGGGGGGGCAGAAAGATTAGTACAGAAATGGAGGATGGCGTCTTGAGGAACCAAAAAAATCCTCCTTGTGGAACCTGCCCCGTCAAAATTAGCATTGTCTGCATCCCTGCGATTTCAGAGAACTTTCACACCAGATGCTGTGGAAGTGGGCTGGTTGTGTTTGTTCAGCGAGAAGTGATTTTTTTATGTCCCTGTATGGTTGAAGCCTCGCGTCTCCCGCCCTAGCACAAGTCAAGAGTTTTGTCTCATAAATGCACAGTGTTGCCAAGGTCTAGGTGGGGACAGAAGCTCTTCTGGAATTACACCCGATCTCCAGACTGCAGAGATCCGTTCTGGAGAAAATGGCTGCTTCAGAGGGTGAGGAGCGGTGGACAGCTTGAAAGTCTGTGCCAGGTTCCTTGGGCTGGGGAGACGGACAGCCATGCTACCAAGCCGGAAAAACCTGCTAATCACAGGAGCTTGGTTCGTAAGTAAACATTCACCCGTCCACCCCTGTATCCTTATCGGCCATTCTTCCTCTGGATTAGACCTTCCTGTGTTCTGGGCCAAAGGCCGAAGTAAAGGGAGCGAAGGAAAAGCTGGTGGTGGTGTCCAGCCAAGCAGCCTGAATTGAGACCACAACACTTAATAGGGATATTTTCCCACAGGTAGGGATGAGTCTAGGCTTGCAGGGCAGGGGGCGGGGGAGTAGGAAGTGCAGATGACTCAAAAAAACAGCACACAGCAGGGACCCACATGTGCTGTAGGAAGATAGTTACCATAGCAACACAGCCAGGCCTCTTTGGAAACTATTTACAAACGGGGATATGGAAAAAAATCATGCTAAGGCCCGTTCCTACCTCCCCTAGTCAGGTGCCAAGGGTCACTGGCTGTCATAACTTTGCCTCTTCGTGGCAAAAGCGGCATGCTGTTTCAGGTAAGGCTGCTGGGTAAAAAAGAAAGGGGCTTGAAGCAATAAGCTAATTCCGCTTGGCACAGGTAGGGGGCCGTTTAAACAAGAGGCTGGGCCTGTCAGGCAGAAGTCAAGACGGGTAGGTTCTTTTGCCTGGCTGGTACCATGTGCAGCGGCGCAATCTTAAAGAGAGTTTGTTTGTTTACAAAATTTATTCCCCACTTCTCTGCCCCATCGGGCAGTTCTTAACGATTGTTAAGGACAGAGCATTAAAACACAGTATAAAAGCAAAATATCTACAGGGCAGAGAAGCAATTTTTCTCCAGGCCAGTTTGGCTGGAGATCCTGGAGGTTTTGTGTCATCTTCTGGGCGTTGAACAGAGGTCACTGGGTGTGTATGTGGGTGGGAGGTATTTGTGAATTTCCTGCATTCTGCGGGGGTTGGACTAGATCAGAGGTTCCCAAACTTATTTGGCCTACCGCTCCCTTTTCAGAAAAAAAATTACTCAGCGCCCCCCTGGAAATCTACCTTCAAGAAGTGGACAAAAAGATGCAGTGACAAATTTGCACATGGTAAAGAAAGATGTTATTGGCCTGAGGCCAGCAGCAGCCACCGCACAATAGCCCAGCAGCAACACCAGTCTTACAAGGGTGCGCATGCATTTGCAGTTTGCAAATGCATGGCTGCGATTGGCTGTGGGGACCCCTCTCCACCTCTCCCTCCCTCCCTGATCCCAAGGAAGACCAAGAGAAGGCAGGAAAAGGCTGCTTTAGAGGGGTTCTGGGCTCTTCTTTCTTTATGCTTCCACCACCCCTTTATTTTTATTCAACACCTCCCAGTTGCACCCAAGGCTCCTACCGCCCGCCTGGATTGTTCCAGCCCCCCCCAGGGAGCGATATTGCCCACTTTGGGAACCAGTGGACTAGTTGACCTTGGAGGTCCCTTTCAACTCTAAGATTCTAAGTTAATAGCCTTTTAAGGCCATTGAAGTAAACGGGATTGGGTGTGTCAAGTCACTGCTGACTTGTGGCCACCCCGTGGGTTTTTCAAGGCAAGAGATGTTCAAAGGTGGTTTGCCATTGCCTGCCTCTGCCCACCAACCCTAGACTTCCTTGGTGTCCTCCCATCCAAGTACTAGCCAGGGCTGACCTTGCTTAGTTTCTGAGATCTGACGAGATCAGGCTAGCCGGGGCCATCCGGGTCGGGACACGGGGGGGGTTTAGAAAGGTATAGCTCTGTTTAGGATTGCTCTGTGAATGAGGCGTGAGTTTTCTTAAAATGTGAACCAGAAAGCTACTTCACACCTACTTCTAGAGGTTATGGATTGTCTATATCACCCTAGCACCAAGTATCATTTTTCTGGTCCCGACCCAAACTTTCAGATACGGACCTCTTCCCCAATCCCATGTATACCAACCTTATGAACAGTATATAATAGTAATGGCAATTGGGGGGGGTCAGGGCCTTCAAACACCTCAGGAAAGGTATACCTCTCTGCCTGGCTTAGACCCCTGGCCCCTGCTATAACTAGAAAGATCTGCCCTATGGATTCCCTTAAGGCACACTCGTACTGTTGGCTGGTTGCAGAAAGGTTTCTACAAATGGATATCGTATATACAAGTCTTGGAGTGATCCTTGGGCGACGGCCATGCTCTAGTTATCTGCAGGCTAGACCATGGTGGGTGGTTGTGGATCCAGGCTTTCCCCTACACCACTCTGAGATACATTCACTCAGTAGGGTTGCCAGCTCTGGGTTGGGAAACTCCTGGAAATTTGGGGGGGGGTGGAGGCTGTAGAGGGCAGAGTTTAGGGAGGGAGGGAGGGAGCTCAGGGGGCTACAGTGCCATAGAATCCACCCTCTAAAGTAGCCATTTTCTCTAGGGGACCTGATCACTGGCAGTCTTGAAGCAGCGGCTGGACAAACACTTGTCAGGGATGCTCTAGGTTAATCCTGCATTGAGCAGGGGGTTGGGTTAGATGGCCCGGATGGCCCCTTCCAGCTCTGTGATTCTATGAGTCTGTCATCTGGAGATAAGTCATAATTCTGGGAGATCTCCAGGTCCAGCTGTACGTTGCCAGCCCTAGTTCATTGACCTGGCTTTCCTACCCTCCGTGCACATTGGCGATGGAGCGTCTCTATAGAAGTTTTACGAGCATGCTTTCTCTGAACAGCTGCTCTTTTTCCTTGCATGTCCCCCCTCTGCACCACTGGAGGGCTTTTTTTAAAAAATCACCAATCGCTAAATTACTGCAGAACAATATAACGTTATAACGATCTTCTCCCACACTCTGCTAGTTCCTCTGGATTAGGGCTGCCAACTTTGGTGTGGGAAATTCCTGGAGACTGGATCTGGACGAGGGTGTCGTTTGGGGGAGGCGAAGGATGTCAGTGGGGTATAACACCAGACAGTCCGTACAGCCCACCATCCAAAACTGTCATTTTCCCCAGGGCACCGCCTGGAGTTTAGCTACCCTCCCCTGGATTTCCAGCTTTCGTCTTTTAAAACAGTGACTCTCTAGTCCAGGGGTCCTGTGGGCACCACTGGAATTCTGACACAAGAGGGTGGCTATAACCACAAAAATGGCCACCGTGAGGGGTGGAGTCACACATAAAGGGAGCCCAAGAGAAAGGGACAAGAGGAGTAATTTTAAAAAAATGCATGGGGAAAGAGGAGTACAAGAGAGTACAGCTAAATCGGCGGCAGTAGCTGCCCTATATCAACATTCTTTTAATTTGCATAGCCAATCTCAGAAACCATGCTGGACAGCAGCTCCCTCTGGCCACTCCCACTTTCGAAAAACACCTGGGTACCAGGAAAGGTGTCAGCTGACACCATGGCACCCATGGGCAGCACGCTGGGGACCCCTGCTCTGGCCCTTTCTGTCGAAGAGATAAGAGGAATCGTTTTAATATGCATTGCCTATTTCAAGGTGACAGGCACACTCATTTGTGGCCACTTCCCCAGAAATATTAAAGCTTAGATTCTTCCAGTGGGCACCTCTCCAAAGGACTGACCTACTCCATTTTGTAGATTTCAAGAAAGCATCAAATGAGATTCCTAGGCCATCCTCTGCACAAAGGGCAAAAGCGCTGAGAAACCGCTGTCAGAAGTTACTGTAGGCTTTTCTTCGAAGTTTCCTGGTGATTTATCTGCTCATTCTCCAGTAGGGGGCTCCATAATTTAGGAAGTCATTTGGAACGGAGAAGAAGAAGGCCCGTCCCAGAAAAGGCACTTTAGGGTCTTGTTGCTTGAATAAAACTTTGTTGATCTTAAAGGTTCCACTGGACTCAAACTTTGTTTCTTTAGGGTCTGTTCTAATATACGCAGGGATGCTATCCGATCTGATGTCAAAGAGGGGAAAAGGGGGTGGGGGAATTAATTATGCTATGGAGTTCCAGCTAGGTTTTGGTGTAGTGGTTAAGAGCAGCGGACTCTAATCTGGAGAACTGGGTTTGATTCCCCACTCCTCCTCCATGTGAAGCCGGCTGGGTGACCTTGGGCCAGTCACAGTTCTCTCAGAGCTCTTTCAGCCCCGCCTGCCTCACAGGGTGTCTGTTTTGGGGAGAGGAAGGGAAGGCGATTGTAAGCCACTCTGAGACTCCTTCAGGTAGTGAAAAGGCAGGGTATAAAAAAACCCAGCCCTTCTTCTTTAAGTGGCCCAGGTTAAATTCTCACTTTGCACAAAGAATGCTCGTCAACCTCAGGATTTCAAATCACATTTATGACACATTTAAAAAAAGTTGTACAAAGAAAGCGTGAAGATTCCTCCGTAAGAGGCCCCGGTGGCAGGATGATAAATTTAAGGGGTCAGAAGGCAAGACCAGCTGTGGCCAGATGGAGTCGATAAGGCCAGGCCCACCTTCAAGGACACATTTTGGTGGGTGACGTGGGTACAGGAGGACGCCCAGAGAGGTCTCCGTGGGAAGTTGGCCGAGCATCCCTTGCTCTGCCTAGCAAAATAAGGTCCTCTTCCATCACCGGATGCAAACCGGCTTGACCAGCTGGGGTTCCTCACATTGTGGTGTAGTGGTATATGACCAGAAGGACCACAGGGCACTAGGGCGGAGGGAAGAGGATATCATTAGGCAAATTCCACGGTAGCCCCATAGCCATCGATTTCCTTTTCCCCACCGCCAAACCACACAGCTGGGACTCACTCACCGTGAACATCAGGATGGCAAAGCCGAACCAGGAGACCCCCCAGGCGTAGCTGTCTACTGCGTGTTTGATATGCTCAAAGCAGCCCTGGAGCAAGGAAGGATAACTGGGTGAGAACTTCTCAAAGAGGAGAGGAACAAAGGACATATCAACACATGAAGCTGCCTTATACTGAATCGGACCGTTGGTCCATCGAACTCAGACTAGCTGTCGCTCTCCAGGGTCTCAAGGCTAAGCTCCTTCACATCACCTGTTATCAGACCCTTTTTAATTGGAGGTGCTGGGGATTGAACCTGGGGCCTTCTGCATGCCAGGCAGATGCTCTACCACTCAGCCACAGGAAGTGACTTTAGTTGGTCTACCAGATCTAGCATCAACTAAGCCAACTGGCAGTGGTTCTCTAAGGCAGAGAAGAGTCTTTGTGGGTCCTCTGATCCAGCTGCTTTTAACTGGGCACGTCCGGGACAGAACCTAGGAGGACTTTCTGCATGCAGAACATACACTCTACCAGTATTCCCTCTAAGCTGCGGAGTGTTGTGAGCAAAAATTCTACTTTGTGAGCTACTGGCATTAAAGCTGTGAGCCAGCGATTTGGCTACTGCATTAATTAGTTTGCTCTGGAGCCATCCTTCCTGAGCTAGGACAAAAATGTGTGAGCTGGAGGCTAAAAAGCTGTGAGCGAGCTCACACTAACTCAGCTTAGAGGAAACACTGCGCTCTACCACTGAGTCATGGCTCCTTTCCAGAAACTGAGACTGCTGCTTCTTCCCCTAAGTTCCAAAGGGGAAGTTGGCAGGTCTCTTTGACATGGAGAAGGAGGCTTTAGTCGATTCCAGCCAGTTCTGATCTTCTCACACAAGTGTCCAGGAACAGGAGGGGAAACGTGGAGGACTCCCCCTACCTTGGTATTGATGTAGTCAACGTGCCCCAGTCTGCAGCCCTCTTCGTTGACGATGACGAAGTTGGGGTCCCGCTTGCAACAATAGAACGGCCAGGGGGCCACCACCTCAGGGTACCTGCCGCGGAAGACCGAGGTGTAGTTCACCCAATCCATTGGACTGTTGGTGCCGCAGCATTGTTGCTAGAGGGGGAAGGGAGGGGAGCAGATCACAGTGGTTAGAGTTTGTACCTCCTGGTGAAAAAAAATCGACTCCTAGGCACCTTGCTTGGTTTTGGGGTTTTCCTGTGCTCCACGTAAGTGAGAAACTGCCTGGCCCTGAATCAACCCCTTGGTCTCCCAGGGCTGGTCTTGACAACTCTGGCTGGCAGTGACTCTCCAGGGTCTCAAACAGCGGTCTTTCACCTCCCCTGCTAACCTGACCCTTTTAAGTGGCGATGCCGGGGGTTGAACCTGGGGCCTTCTGCAGGCCAAGCAGATGTTCTGCCACTGAGCCACAATCCCGTTGTATTCAGGAGTGGTGGAAATATGCAGAGGGCCCAAGAAGACTTGGAGGAGCTCCCACCAGCAGCATTGTGTGGCAGGCTTGGTACATGCAATAAAATTTAAAAATTTTACACATGCTAAATAATGCTGTTTCAATACACTTCAGTGATGGTTTGCACAGGGTTGCCAGGCCCCCTCACCATCGTTCCAGGGGGTGGGCGAGATGTCGTTGGGCGACATGCTGATGAGATGACATCACCCGAAAGTGACATCATTGCATCTGAGATGTCGCACACGACGCTCTGGTTTTTAGGCAAAAGCTCTATTTTTTTTGGTTCAAAACCATAGAGTTTGCCCAGAAACCAGAGTGTCATGTGCGACGTCTCCAATGTGATGATGTCTACCCAAAGGAGTCTCAGAGCGGCTTACAATCTCCTTTCCCTTCCCCTCCCCACAACAGACACCCTGTGAGGTAGGTGGGGCTGAGAGAGCTCTTTCAAGAACTGCCCCTGAGAGAACAGCTCTGAAAGAACTTATGAGTGACCCAAAGTCACACCTGCAGCTGCATGTGAAGGAGTGGGGAATCAAACCCTGTTCTCCCAGATTAGAGTCCACGCTCCTAACCACTACACCAAACTGGCTGATGAGGAGCAGTGATAAAAGATGAGGAGTGCCTCCAGGATGCCAGAGACACCTTCCTAATTCCAGCTTGGTAAAAAACTAGCAAGCTAGTTGCTAGGAATGGTGTAGGAGTAAGCGCAGATTCCCAGAATGCCCCTCTGATCAGCCGCATTGGGAGCCAGTTCCATCAGCAGGGGTTGGGAAGGAAAGCAGAAATGTTACTGAGTTGCTGTCAGTGGTGTGAACCGTCCGCCACGTATTCCCAGAGAGACTGACCAAACTGAATACATTTTGCAGCGTTGCATTCTTAGCCATTAATTGTTTCCCCCCCTAAGAGTGACTGGAGACAGACGTGACACTTTTATACATCCCAGCTGTGATCCCGTTGGGTCGCACAGTGTGGTTTCTGCTACCAAGCCACCGTCTGGCCTTGACAAAGTCACAAATTGGCCGAGTCGAGCTCTGGGCCGTTCTCTTCAGTTGGGACCCTGTAGGGATGGGCACGTTACCTCCATCATGAAGCGGTCCCACATCCGGGTGAGCTCCCGGCCTTGGTGTGTGTCCGCAGAATAGTAGGTCAGCATCTGTTTGGTGACCAAATTGGAATTCGAAACCACCTGGGTGGGGGGGGGAAGGGAGAGGAAACTATGTGGGTGAGCCACATTCCCCAACTTCTTGGCGCAAGCCACACAGTCTGAAAAGTCTGCTTTTCAAAGAGCCCAGTTAAAAAAATATAAGCAAGGATTGGAAGGGCTCTCTTCTTCCAGTGCAACATGCCCGTTTCTGAAGACTGGAGGGCCTACGTTAGCTCCTCCCGCTGTCCGAGGTTAGACAAGTGGGGACAGAACATTTCCACTGGGGACATCCTCCCCAAGGAATGCTCTCCCCCAAAGACAGTGGACTGCAGCGGGAGAAGAACATGGGAAAGTCTGGCTCTGCAACGTTTGGGGATGGTTGGATACACTCCAGTATTTCTCGGCTAAGTTGGTTTTCTAGGCTTAGAAGAAAAAGTTGGCGCAATCCTAGACCAAATCCTCTATGGAAAGCATCGCAAACTTTTGAACATAAAGAAGAAGAGATGCCTATAGGTGCTGGGTTGGATCCAACTCGCTTTTCTGCCGGTGAAAAAAGGAAGAACCATCCCAAGGCTATGTTGGGGATTGTGGGACAGGCATGGGCAAAAGCCATGCAGGAAGGAGAATTAGATAAGATGGAGATGCAGTGACGTGAGGGTTTGTAGAGTCTGGCCCCGCCGGTGGACCTCCTGATAGCACTTGGGTTTTGGCCACTGTATGACACAGAGTGTTGGACTGGATGGGACGTTGGCCTGATCCATCCAACATGGCTTTTCTTATGTTCTTAAAATATGTCAAAAGAGCAATCCCAGTTCATTTAACCTTCTGCACCCAGGTTTGAAGAACCATCTTACAAAGCTAAGAAAGTCTGTAACGTTAACCGGTTGATCCCGTGAGGGACGCTGGCATGAAATCAGTTTGTAGAATGAAACTTTCAGCACTGACTGCTCAGCTGCTCCGGGCAGTGAGAGAGAGGCAGCCGTCACTCGCCTGCAGCCAGTGATAAAACAAGCATCCCCACGTTCCCACAACTGCCTTGGTCACTGGAGTCAAGTCGCATTGAGACGGATGTTATGCTCACTGTAGCCAATGAGCGACATGGCTTAAGGGGGCGCATCTATTGTTCCACAGTACATGCAGAACAGAATTGTTCAGGGAGGCCTGTTCATAAGGGAAACTTGGTGAAAAGTGCCACTGAGTCACAGCTGACAATTGGCATTAGAATGTTCCCTCTAAGCTGTGGAGTCTTGTGAGCAAAAATTCTACTTTGGGAGCTACTGGCATTAAAGTTGGGAGCTAACGATTTGGCTACGGCATAGATTAAAGTTTGCTCTGGAGACATTCTGCCTGAGCTAAGGCAAAAATGCATGAGCTGGAGGCTAAAAAACAGTGAGCTGGCTCACACTGACTCAGCTTAGAGGGAACACTGATTGGCAGCCCTCGGGGTTTTCAAGGCAAGAGATGTTCAGGGGTGGTTCACCATTGCCTGCCTCTGTGTAGCAACCCGGGAATTCCTTGATGTCTCCCATCCAACCCGGGAGGACCCTGCTTAGCTTCCCAGATCGGATGAGACTGGGTTAGTCTGGGCTCTCCAGGTCTGGGCATAAAGGAAAACAGGGTGGCAGTTTTAATATCTGTGGGAAAAACCAGTCGGTCTTTAAATATTGCATTATCCTGCTTTTATTATACTGTCCTCCAGTTCTGGAATCCAGAATTATTGTACTTTTCCGGTATTATTACACTTGATTTTAGTGCATGGTTTTCTAGTTCTATAATCCACCCCCAGTCTCAGTGTGAAACATGGAAGGTAAATAGAGTTGCCGACTCCAGGTTGGGAATTCCTGGAGATTCTTAGGGTGGAGCCCAGGGCAGGGCCGGCTCCAGGTGTCTGGGCGCCCTAGGCAGGACAGCCTGGGGCGCCCCCACTGGGGATGCCAACCTCCCGGTGGAGCCTGGAGACGGGAGGCGGCGGGCGGGCGCTGGCTTTCCTGGAGGCGCTGCAGCTTTGGGCCCCAGGAAAGCTAGGGAAGGGGGGGGGCCTCCGCCTCCCCCCGACGCCGGCTTTCTACGGGCCCGCGCTGCGGACCCCAGGAAAGCCAGGGAAGGGGGCGGGGGTCTAGCCTCCGCCCCCTCCCTCCCGGCGCCGGCTTTTCTGGGGGCTCCGTGGCTGCGGGACCCCCAGGAAAACCAGGAAGGGGGCGGGGGTCTGGTGGCGGCGGCGGGCGCCCAGTTAGGGCGGCGGAGGGGGCGCTCTTCGGGGGGGGAGTGGGGCGCCATTTGGCGCCCCTGAGGCCGGTGCGCCCTAGGCGGGCACCTAGTTCACCCTATGGGCGATCCGGCCCTGGCCAAGGGAAGGACCTCTGCAGGGGACACTGCCATGGAGTCCACCCTCCAAAGCCACCGTTTTCTACAGGGAAACTGATCAGTGTGGTCTGGAGATCAGGTGTAATTCTGGGAGAGCTCCACCCCAAAATATAGAAGAAGCAAGTTAAGGAAACGAGTGAACTGAATGATGCTTTGGAAGGTCACTGTCAGGAACTTTTGCACAAGTTTGACGTCCCAGACGAGAATGGGGTCATGCCACGTTAAATCAATGTGGTAGAAAGTCACTTCCAAACCAAAAAACAAAATAACATAGCCCTGACCTGGATAGCCCAGGCAAGCCTTGATCTCGTCAGATCTGGGAATCTAAGCAGGGTTGACTCTGGCAAGTATCTGGATGGGAGACCTCCTTGGAATACCAGACCCGGGAGGTAGGGGCAGGCTTTATTCAACCACCTGTCTGAATATCCTCCAGACCCCCCCAGTAGGGGTCAGTCACCAGAGGTCATCCAGGCGCATACATGCTCACATATGAAAAATACCAACCCTCCCCCCAAAACCACAAAGGCACAATAATGTTTCTTAGTAGATTTTTACTGTTTTAGGATGTGGCACCTTCCCTCCCGCAGTGGGTTAGCTAGTTAGGCAGGGGAGCGGCTGACACTCCCTCCCATCCTGGACCAAGCCACGACCTTCTGCCCTCATCAAAAAGTGGCATAATTAGAAGATGCCCCCCTCCCATACTTACAAAGTCACGGTGAGTGTAGGCTGTGATGCAAGACGCACATTCAAACAAGTAGACAACCAGGATCAGGACCAGATACTGAGGACATAAACGACAAAGTGAGACTCCAGCAGGGGCAGGATAGCAAGTCGGCCTCCTCTCTTGAATTCAGAAGCCGAAGAGGAAAGCAGGCTGGAGTGACCCGTCCCTTCTTTCTATGGACACCTGAATCTTCCTTCTCCTGACTCAAACTCTTGGTCCATTAACATCAGGATGGTCTATTCTGGTGGGCAGCTGCTCTCAGGGTCTCAGGCTAGGGGTACCACCCTCCAAGTGGGGCCTGGGGAATATCCTGGGATTACAACTCCAGCCTACAGAGTTCAGTTCTTCTGGAGAAAATGGATGCTTTGGAGGGTGGCCTTTGTGACATTCTACCCCACTGAGGTCCCTGTCCTCCCCAGGCTCCACCCCCTGATCTCCAGGAATTTCCCAACCTGGAGCTGGCAACCCTGCCCGCCATCCCCTACTAGTAGCCAGGGAGGACCTGGCAACCCTATCTCAGGCAAAGGTCTTTTGCATCACCTCCAACCTGGTCCTTTTACCTGGAGATGCCAGGGATTGAACCTGGGACCTTCTGCATGCCAAGCAGATGCTCTACCACTGAGCCACGGCCCCTCTGCTATACACACACAAGGCCCAAGTGTCATTTCTGTGAGCTTGGTACAAACATACAACACATGCAGTTAACACCCCATGGCACACTTACGAAAGCAACATTTCTGAAGTGAAAAGCTTAACATGATGAGGGGCTTGCAGGTCAGGTTGGGACGCTATAACCCCTGCTAAAGTAGGAGGAGGTTGCAGGTAGATGCGTGGTTCCAAAGCAAAACTCAGGCCCCAAAGTTACGTAATATGACGACCGACTAAAACGACACATGGCAGCGGGCAAGCTTTCAAGTCCTGGAGAACTCCTCAGCAGGCTGAATGTGTTCTGGAGAGCCCAAAAGCTCACATGCTGGGCTATGTCATTTTGGCGGGGCCTAGTAAAGGGCATTACGTGGGTTTTGGGGAGGGAGGGTGGCCAACCTCCAGGCGGCACCGGGAGCTCTCCCTCTATTAAAATTAATCTCCAGATGATCAAGATCAGTTCCCCTGGAGAAAAGGGCTGCTTTGGAGGGTGGACTCTACGGCATTATATACCCTGCTGAGGTCCCTCCCCAGGCTCTGCCCCCCAAATCTGCCAGGTATTTCTCAACCCAGAGCTGGCAAGCCTGCTTTTGGGTTCCCCCATTCCTCCGTCTTCCGCCCCACACTTAGGCCGGCGCACATACCCTCTTATCCCATGGCAGGGTTGCCAACTTCAGTGCAGGGGCTGGAGCTCTCCCCAAATTACCAGTCTCCAGGCTGCAGAGATCAGTCCCCCTGGAGCTAATCACAGCTCAGAGGGCAGCCTCCGCTACGGCATCACATCCCTGCCGAGCTCTATCCTCTTCTCAGACTCTGCCCTCTGCAAGTACCGCCCCCCCACCCCCAATCTCCAGGAATTTCCTAGAGCTGCAGTTACCAACTCTGCCCTGTAGTTACTTCTGGTCAAATGGGTCTTTTTAAAACAAATAAAACCTCCAGACCTTACTGTCCATTGGCCATTATGGGATGGAAGTCAATACCAATGCCTACCCCAATCTACCCGGACGCCACAATCAGCCTCTGGGGCCTTCTTCCAGGTGCCAACCCCTCGAGCGGCTCAGATGGCAGCAAGTGGGGGGAGGGTCTTTTTGGTGGTGGCCCCTCCCCCATCTTCGGAACAACCTCCCTGCTGCAGCCTGCCTGGCACTGATTTGCCATCTGTTCAGCTCCGGGTTAAGACAGTCCTCTTTCCGGAGGCCTTTAAAGACCTCCCTGGTCATGCAGAGGCCCGATATGATTAGCCAGGTGCTTTTCTTCACTTCGGTCAGGTCTTTTTGGGTCAGGCCTATTGTACTCAATGATATCTTATATTAATGTTTAACTCTTACTGTTCTGTCTATTGTATTTTATTGGTTTTATACTTGGTGTACACTGCCCAAGAGAGCTTTGGCTATGGGTGGTATAGAATCATCATCATCATCATCATCAATCAGGGCTCCTTTTGTAGCAGGAACTCCTTTGCATATTAGGCGGCACACCCCTAATGTAGCCAATCCTCCAAGAGCTTATAGTAGCCCCTGTAAGAAGAGCTCTGTAAGCGCTTGGAGGATTGGCTACATTAGGGTTGTGTCGTCTAATATGCAAAGAAGTTCCTGCTCCGAAAAGAGCCCTGGAATAATAAAAATACCCCAAGCACCAAACAAGCATCCCTTCTTCCAGCCACCTCCCGCTTTCCCTGTTTCCATTCACCGCAGCTGTGATCTCACCCCCATCATCAGGGGATGAGTGTCAAACCTTCCTTCTATAGGGATGGAGTGAATCAGATGGGTTTTTTTTTAAGCTAGTATTTGTGGACATCCACTCTCGGTCCTTGTTGCACTCACCAGCAAAACCATAAGGCGATTGCCACGCACCAGGCTGATGATACCAAAGACACAGATGCAGAAGAAGGCAAAGCCAGTGAAGATGGAGATCCAGGCCCCCGCGTAGACGTCGTCTTTTCCCGAGACCCCCAGGATGGGGTACACTTTGTACGGATCGGCTGTCACCCAGACGGACTCAGCGTATAGGGCCAGTCCCGCAAGCTGCATCGACATGGGAGGCTGTTAGCACGACCTGTGTTCGCCCTCCCCCATCTCCATGTGCTCACCTTGTTTTGGATTCTGTGGCCAAGAGCTCCCCACCATCGGTAGAGGAAGAAACATACAATTGCTTTGGCCCACAGCCCAGCACATTCATAGGGATTCCAACCTCCAGGCGGGGTCTGGAGTGTTGGAAGTTCCAGATGCAATGTCCCCTGTCTCGGACCTCCAGACTGAGTGGCAAGAGAGGCTAGATAGCTAGACAGGCACACTGACCTTTCTTCCTGTATTTACTCCTCTGCCACTGTCCCCTTTGAAATGCTGATTATGTTCTCAGAGACCGTTTCCCCTTCCTTCTTCTCTCTCACTCAGATGAAGACAAGCTCTCTCCCTGCACGCACCAAGAGAGACGACATGCGGTCCTCTCTTGGCACCATGAAGCAGATGGCCTCTCGCCATCTGCTTCCATTCTTCGGTTAGTAAGTTAGTAATCTATCACGTCCCTACTCTTTCCTATCCTAAGTGTACTTCTCAAATAAAGAGAGGGGCATTTCTCTTCTAAACTTGTAGTGTGGCTCCGTGTAGCTTTGTAAGCTGAGTAATCCGGTAAAGTGACACTGCTGCGTTTGTAGCTTTGTTTAAGCACCCTACTAACTAATGGGGACTGGACTAACCGCACCAGTTAACCTCAATATGGAGGTCTTCCCCTATTACACTTGATCTCCAAATGATAGAGATTAATTCCCCTGGAGCAAATGGCTGCTTTAGAGGGTGGACTGTATCCAGGGCTATTTTTGGGCAGGAACGCACAGGAACGGGGTTCCGGCTGGCTCCCAAGTTGTCCATGTCCAGCAGGAACTCATTAGCATAATAGGCCACACCCAACAGCAGAAACTCATTAGGATTGGCTACATTAAGGGTGTGTGACTTAACATGCAAAGGAGTTCCCGCTCAAAAAAAAAAGCCCTGGGTTTTGACAACAAACAAGGTAAACAGAATAAGCAGCAAGAGGTGGGTGTGGCTGGATGACCACACTTCTGCTATCACGGTGGTGTGTGGCCTAATATGCTAATGAGTTCCTGCTGGGCTTTTTCTACAAAAATAGCCCTGACTGTATCCAACTGAGGTTCCTCCCACTCCCCAAACCCCACCCTCCTCAGGCTCCACCCCCAAATCGCCAGGCATTTCCCAGCCCAGAGCTGGTAACCCTATGCACTCACCATAATCACAATATTGGCCATCACCAACAAGCCTACGATGAACGGTGACCCCTTCTCTGCCATGTTTCCTGGAAACGGCTCCTTTCCAGCAGCTCAGGCTCTGAAGGAGGGGGAAAGAAAATGAAGGAGCATGGGGTGAACTGTTTGGGACAAGAACTTCTCCCACCAAGTGAGAAGTGTTTATGATTACGGTTCTGGTTCTCCCAGATTCCCATTCGAATTTGTGTAGAACAGCCGCCTTCAACCTGCCAGGTCATGCAGCTTTACTTCCTGGGGTTGCAAGCCCTGATAAAGCAAACGTATTTATTTGGGAAGGAGCTGCTGCTACTGCGCATGTGCGGAGACCTGTGACATCACATCTCCTGCCCCTTGGCACATGTCCTGAAAACAGCAGCATGTTTGGAATTCAGGTCACTCAGCAGTGCAGAAGGTTCCTCTACAGCTCTGTTCCTTGGCTGGGTCCTCTCTCACTATGGTACATTTCCTAGTGTCCGGCACTTTCGGTCTGGTGGCCGTGGTCTTAGCCCCAACATACCAATGATGTCATAACTTCCTGTCACATGACTCTGAAGCTCATTGGGTTCCATGTTATCTGGGGATTAAAGATGGGGCTCTGGTCTGGAAAGATTGAAGAACATTGACAGAGAAGACATCCTTACATGCCAGTTTTGTCAATGTGTCGCCCGCAGTCACCAACCTCTATAGTATGCAAAGATACTGAGAAAGTATCTTTCTGAATGTGTTTTATTTGTTGCATTGTTGTTCACTGTCCTGAGCCTTTTGTATACTGGTGTTTTTTGTTTTTTTTAAGTCTAATTTATAAATAAAGACAACTGCTAGATCTTTGTGTCAAGGAGTGATCTTTGCCTGAAGTTAGGATTCATGGACACATGGGGAAAGGTTCCCCCCCACCCCCCGGTAGAATATTATGAACCATCTTCCTCCACCAAGCCCATGGGACCTGCTTTTAGACTACATGCCGTAATTCATTCCACGTTTGTGTTGAAATAATCCATTTTACAACTTGTTTATGGCAGTGTTCCCTTTTTAGAAACAGATTTTAAAATATTTAACTTTTGTGGAACCAAGCAGTAAAGCAGCTTTAAAATATTATTTTTAAGCACATCTGGTGACGCATTACTGGGACAGTGCGCATGGATTCAGATAGGCTTGTTTTCATTAAAAAAAAAACACCACCGAAACATTCCCCACAATCCTTCAAAAACAGCTGTGCGAAATGTGGGGCTGTAGATGAGCTACGGGACAGCCAGGGAAGTGTCTTCATCTGGATGGCGAGCCTGATCTCATTCGGTCTCAAAAGCTAAGCAGGGTTGGTCCTAGCTAGTACCTGGATGGGAGACCATCAAGGACATCTGTGGTTCACTATGCAGAAGAGTCAGGCAATGGCAAACCATCTTTGAAGCATCTCTCGCCTTGAAAACCCCGTGGGGCCGGCCATAAACTGGCTGAGACTTGACAGCTTTTTCCTCCAACACCAGATGAGCTGAATAAATTGCAACGTATTACATCACTCCATGAGCCAACTCTAGACTGGAACTCTAGACTGGAAGCTACCACCTGCCTTGGGCGTGACCCATGTTCCCTCCAAGCTGTGGAGTCTTGTGAGCCAAAAATTCTACTTTGTGAGCTACTGGCATTAAAGTTGTGAGCGAGCGATCTGGCTGCTGCATAAATTAGTTTGCTCTGGAGCGATCCCTTCCTGAGCTGAGACAGAAATGTGTGAGCTGGAGGGTAAAAAACTGCGAGCTAGCTCTCACTGACTCAGCTCAGAGGGGACACTGGTGATAATCACTCAACTCTCACAGGTGGCCGACATGCAGCTGAATAACAGAACCATGTGTAAGGTAGAGGCAGGAAGAGAAATGTCCCCTGCTCAGGTAGGGACTGTTTTGGTGATGCTTACTTCATTTGCCTGCTTCATTTCTGCCCCACTTTTCTCTCCAATGGGGACCCAAAGCAGCTTATATTGTTCCCCTCCCCTCCCGTTTATCCTCACAGCAACCCTGTGAGGAAGGTTAGGCTGAGAGTGTGCGATTGGCCCAAGGTCATCCAGCAAGCTTCCATGGCACAGCGGGGATTCAAACCCAGGTCTCCTAGATCCTGGTCTGACACTTTAACCACTACACCACACTGGTTCTCTATTTAGGTTTCAGATCGGGGAGGGGGAATTGAAATGCATGCATGACTTATGTGAAGGAAGATACTTTTCAAAAAATGTAGACTGCCCTTATATCTATAGATGGCAGGTTATGTTCCCTCTTTCCCCGCTTTACAACACTTTTGCAGCACTGCTTTCCAGTCGGTAGCCAGTTGCTGCTGTTTCATCCAAAGGACACAGGCAGAGCTAAGCCTGAAGCAGACAAACCAGAAACAGATGAACATTTTGCAGATTTAGTTGCTGTAGATTTTCCAGGTAGTGTGGCTGTGGTCTTGGCATTGTAGGACCTGATGTTTCGCCAGTAGCTGTGACTGGCATCCTCAGAGGTATAACACGGAAAGATGTAGTACTTTGACACAGAGAGTGCTACATCTTTCTGTGTTATACCTCTGAGGATGCCAGTCACAGCTACTGGCGAAACGTCAGGTCCTACAATGCCAAGACCATGGCCACACACCCCGGAAAATCTACAGCAACTAACGAACTCTGGCCGTGAAAGCCTTCGACAACATATTTTGCAGGTTTGTTTGCGCACTCTGTAACAGTGTTCCTTTGCCATTTCCAGACAGTTTCAGGTAAAGAAATAAATCCTAGAGGAACACTGAGATGACTTGTGTTGTAGCCACGCTCACCCCACAAAACACGGCATGCCTTTGTACCTCGAGGAAGTGATTAAAAACGCTGTGGGGAATAAAGGGGATGCCGAGGTTGTTTGGCTGGCTGCGGACTTAGGCAGGGGAGTGAATGTTTGTCATCAGGCATCCATTCAACACCAGTTTGGTCCAACAAAGGCAGGTTTAACTGGTCAGGAGGGAAAGGCCTACAAGGCAGCATTATAAGGATTCCAGGGGAGGGGGGAGGATGTCAGAATTGCACCATCCAGGAGAAGGACAGCAACCGGCCATTCAAGCCTGTCCAACAAAGTATCCCTACCACTCCCAACATTCCTGTCAATACCAGTTTCCATCTCACATGATACTGAGTAGACAAACAGCTCCTAGCTCAAAGAATACCCAGTGGCCTACTGGGTAGAAGTCTGAGGTTCTGACTGGTACAGTCCTCAACATTTGAGGGGCGAGGTGGATCCATCCTAGAAAACACCTTAAGAATTGTGGCAGTGAACTGGCATCTGTATCTGACAAAGCAAGCTTTGACTCCCGAACACTGGGCAATTTCTTGGTCTCCCAGGGACTACTGGACACAAGTTTTGTTCTGACAGAACCACCAAACCCCTTGGTTACTTAACCCCCAAAGGGGGGGGGGAACCTTGTTTCAGCCCCCAAAACGGAATCACTGAGAAGATCTGTTGTAATTCAGTTTTGCTATTTCTGTCACAATTCAACAAAATTAATGTATTTTAACTTCATTGTGTTAATTTGATACTCTGGGGACTTCTATGTGTTTTTCTCCTTGTCTTGATTCTTTTTCTTGTACATTTTATGTAAAGATAATAAAAGAAGAATTAAATTAAAATTGTAATTCTAGGTTTTGGGGGTAAAGCCTGGGTATGGCAGGGTTTGGGGCAGGGAGGTACCTCAGCAGGGTATAATGCCATAAGGTTCCCCCGCCAAAGGAGCCATTTTGTCCAGGGTAACTGACCTCTTTCACCTGGAGATCACTTGTAATTCCGGGAGGTCTCCAGGGCCCACCTGAAGGTTGGGAACCCTAGGTTAGACCTTGCATCTGCATCCAAAACTTAGTTCTCTAAGAAAACAGCACAGAACTAGACTATACTGTGGAGCAAGAAGGGTTTTTTTAAGTCCCAAAGACTCAGGAATTTTCCAGACGTAACACCAACCGAGCCTGAGATGTATCATTTGTGGCTGCTACAGATGGAAGCAGGAAACTTCCATTCTTAAATTAGCATGTACATTATGATTTAAATCCAAAGTTCTCCATTCGAGACATGGGAAATGCAAAGCGCACCAAAGTGAAAATGGCCCCCAGAGTGGCTTCTAAGTAATGGTGCACATAACGGATGAAGACCCATTGATCACTGGGAGCATTAAGAGCCACAATACCATCTTTTAAAGCAAGTTGTCTAGAAATGCCATATAGATAACACATTATGCTGTGAAACTCTCAATGTTTTTCTTTTGTTGCCGGTGCTGAGTAAGTTGGGAGGGGGGGAATTGTGTGAGATTCTGACTGCAAATCTGGGTTGGACAATTCCTGGAGGTTTGGTAGGGTTGCCAGGTCTGGGTTGGAAAATACCTGGGGACTTTGGGGGCGGTGCCAGGAGAGGGCGAGGTTTGGGGAGGGGAGAGGCCTCAGCATGGTACGATGCCATAGACTCCACCCTTCAAAGCAGCCATTTTCTCCAGGGGAGCTGATCTCTGTCAGCTGGAGATCAGTTGTAAAAGCGGGAGATCCCCAGGTCCCACTTGGAGGCTAGCAACCCTAAGGTTTGGGAATGGGGCTCAAGATAGGCATTGTTTGGGGAGGGGAGGGAATATAATTCCACAGAGTCCACTCTTCAAAGCAGCCATGTTCTCTGGATTCTGGAGAAAAGTTGTCATTTTGGTAGAGCTCCAGGCCCCACTTGGAGGTTGGCTACCCTATTCTGAACATGTGGTTGTATTCAGGTGGCAATTTTTGCAATATAGAGAAAAATTCTTAGTGAGGAACCAGTTTTGTCAAGTTTCCTCAGGCAAAAACCAGTCACCTTCAGACAAACCAGTTCCAACCAATTCCCACCATTCAGTAACTGCAGAAATCAGATGGGGGTGGGGTGGGGGAGATGGTAGCAGTCCTGCAAATCCACTCTAAAATTAAATACAATGGTTAGATTATAAAATACGGTTTTCCCCCTGTACCCTGAGGTAAAAACAACTCAGGGTGGCTATATTCAACAGCAAAAAAAAAAACGGGGAAGAGTTAAAGAGCCTTTCCCCTCGTGTGTCATTCCTCCCCCCCCCCACACCCCAAAAGTAGCCCTATTTATATATTTAATCTTTCTCCCCAATAGCAAGCAGCCAGATTTGACCAGATTCCTCCTCAACAGTACTTTAGATGGGAGGGAAGAAAGTGCAGTGGTCAGCTACAGACATACACACGGCAGTGCAAGCCAGAAGTACCTTCCAGCCATTACCAAGAAATCCTGATGAAAATATTAATGCAGAAGAACAAAAAAATGACTGAAAAAATGAGGACACATCATGGTCAGTACTTTGCTCAGTACTTTGCTCAGTACATTTTCTTCAGTTCTTATTCTATAACAATTTTCTTTTTGGTCCCTCCTGCATGCCATTATCCGTTTCCCTTAACATTTTCTGCCCAGTCTCCTGGAACCTCTTCCTAATCCAGAGCAACCCCCTGTGGTAGGATTCCATTCCCATCGAACTGACAATTCTCCCTTCCCTCACAGGGGATGGCCTGTAAACACCTTGCTTTTTCTCTGAGCAGCTGAATATCCTGCACACTCAACCAATTGGTTTAGGAGGCTTCCTTACTACAAGCACAGAAAAAAAGAGAGTTTTAATGAGGAAGAAGAGATTGGATTTATACCCCGCCCTTCACTACCCAAAGGAGTCTCAGAGCAGTTTACAATACCCTTCCCTTCCCCACAATAGACACCCTATGAGGTAGAAGGAGCGCAGAGAGTTTTTCCAAGAACTGCCCTTGAGAGAACAGCTCTGAAAGAACTTATGACTGACCCAAAGTCACACCAGCAGCTGCATGTGGAGGTGTGGGGGAATCAAACCTGGTTCTCTCAGATTAGAGTCCACTACACCAAACTGGCTCTACAACACACTTGCCCACACAAACAGCCAGTTTTTTTTGCAGTCATCAACACAAGGTCGCAGGCTCTAGTTATCTGAATAGTGGGACTGTTTCCCAAATGGAGCTGACCTTATGCATGTTCATTTGAAATTAAGACCTGGACTCAAGCCTCTCAACCTGTTAAATTTCGAAAACTCTCCTCCCCACAATGTAACATGTTTACAAGGCTAAAATCACTTGCTGACATCTCCAGTTCAACTTGCAACAGTGGCCAGTGGAAAGCTAGAAAATCTACTCCACCGTTCTTTATCAGTTACATTTTGTTTACACAGCCCAAGTGGCTGAGCAGGATACCAAAGTCAATATTCCCCCCCCATCCCTTCTATGCATTTTTTTACAGAAATGTTCTCACAGCCCTTGGTAACAGTGGCATTCTACCAAAGGGTCTTGCACGGGAGAAGATTCTTATGGATCACAGCCCAAATCCATTTCAGCTATGACCCAGCTATGTGTTAGTCTGTCTATAGAGATAGAAAAGAGCAAGAGATCAGTAGCACCTTAAAAACTAATCAAATTTGTAGCAGGGGATGAGCTTTTGTGAGTCACTGCTCACTTCATCAGATATTGGAGCAGTGACTCACAACAACTCACCCCCTGCCACAAATTTGATTGGTCTTTAAGGTGCTACTGGACTCTTGCTCTTTTCTACAGCTATGACCCAAGGCAACCTTATAAAACTGGATCCTACCAGCTATTCTGCTTAGTCTCCCGACTCCCTCCCACTTTACTTCAGTCTCCATTCCCCATGGCTTTTGTCCCATAATCTCCACCTGGTCCCATAATCTCCACCTGGGCCGTTTGGGTAGTCTCTTTCCACTCTTTCAACAGCGGAAAACCTGTTAAGGTCTACCACCACTCCCAGTCTCTAGATTAGGATCCCACCGTGTTTTTAAGACCATCTCCACAAATGGTAGAGTTCTCATCTTTGTCACACACAGGGCTTTTTTTCTGGGGGGGAATGTGCTAGAATGGAGTTCCGGAACCTCTTCGATAAAATTCTTTCAAAAATGTTTAAAAGTTCATGAGTTTTCAGTATATAGCTTGAAAACTTCATTTCCCTCTTGAGAGTTCTGGCAACTCTTAAAAAAAAAAAAGCCCTGGTCACACAAACCATCAATGTTCCCTCTAAGCTGTGGAGTCTTGTGAGCAAAAATTCTACTTTGTGAGCTACTGGCATTAAAGTTGTGAGTGAGTGATTTGGCTACTGCATAAATCAGTTTGCTTTGGAGCCACATCCCTCCTGAGCTAAGACAAAAATGTCTGAGCCGGAGGCTAAAAAACTGCAAGCCAGTTCACACTAACTCAGCTTAGAGGGAACACTGCAAACCATCCAAATAAAATAAACAAATGATTGGGAGAAGAGCTTACTTGTTTCAGTGGTCTGGAGATGTACTCTTTAATCACAGTCTATCCCTTCTTCTTCTATGCCCCTAGGATTACAAAGAGGAGGGCTCCTACATGGCTTACAACCTGGCTTTTATGTATATACTTAAGTGCCTAGTGATGAGTTAATTCCCAGAGACACAGGTTAATATTTGCTCTACTTTCACTCCCAATTTCTCATAAAAGGAGCCCTGCTGGCTCAGACCAGTGGTCCATCTAGGCCACCATTCTCTATCACACAGCAGCCAACCAATGGCCCTGGAGAGTCAACATACAAGGCATAGAGGCCAAGACCTTCTCCTAATGTATTGCCTCCACCCGCTGGGGTTCAGAGGCTTAAACAGGGAGGTTCCCTTTAGTCACCATGGCTAATAGCCAGTAATGTAGCTGTGTAGTTTGATGAATGAGGAACCTCCAAGAATCTGTCTATTCCCCACCCTTTTAAAGGCATCCACATTCATGGCCATCACTATGTCCACTGGCGATGGATTCCACAATGTAATTACTCCTTGAGTAAAGAACCATTTCCTTTCACCTGGCCCGAATCTCTTGCCCATCTACTTCACTGGGTGACCCCCAAGACCTAATGTTTTGGGAGAGGGTGGAAAAAGTTCTTTCTGGCTGTGGTCGCACTGGAGGCTTGGCACGATCTGGCTGCACCTCTGTTTGCAGTGGTTTAAATAGTTCTGGGGAGTTTTGATCAGACATCCCTCTTTGAACTGGCTTAACTTAGTCCTATTGATGTCAGTGCATTTATCCTTGTATCAATCACGGGATGCTCTCAGACTCTGATGCAGAAACAGGAGAGAGGGGTTGGGGGGGGGATTTGTCATTCGAAAACAACTCCCCTGGGGGCTCCCAATCCAGAATGATTACTTGGCCACAGTGATTGACAACACCAGGGGCAATTATGCGCTTATGCACACATAAGCTACCTGATCCAAAAAAACAAATCAACCAAAAGAGTCAGAAATGGAAGGGAAGGTTCATGGCTTGACTTCGCAACAGGGGGGTTCAGATCAATGGTCCCTCTAAGCTGTGGGGTCTTGTGAGCAAAAATTCTGCTTTGTGAGCTACTGGCATTAAAGTTGTGAGTGAGCGATTTGGCTACTGCATAAATTAGTTTGCCCTGGAGCCATCCTTCCTGAGCTGAGACAAAAATGTGTGAGTCGGAGGCTCAAAAACTGTGAGCTGGCTCACACTAACTCAGCTTAGAGGGATCACTGGTTCAGATGTCAGGATATGTGGGGGGGAAGCTCTGGCATCCCATAATACTGGACTTTCCCCGGTGCCTGATTACTCTGCTTCCAAAGTGGGGCGACACGAGGTGCTGATGACTGGGGCATGGAAGGCAGATGTGGTGGTTTGATTGTGCTCTTTAAATCTGCAAAGCCAACGTGACACGATATCGTGGCAAACTGCTCATGTGACCGCAGCCTCTACCTACATTCTCCCTCAACCATGTGCAGAAAGGCCCTCTTGAATAACTCAGTTTTGCCTATCTTGCAAAAAGCCAGCCGAGTGGGAGTCTTCCTGACCTCCCCAGGCCAGCCCTACCATAAGGTGGGGGCCATAACGGAGAAACCACATGTGTGGGCAGTCATTGATTTTGCCCATTCGTGGGTTGTCACCTGCAGAAGAACCTCCTCCAGTGATGCTGTCATGGCAGAGCATCAGGGGGAGGCAGTCATGCAGATATGAGGGTCCCAGTCCCACAAAGGGCTTTGTACGTGAGAACTAGAACCTTAAACTGAGCCCGGTAACTGATGGGCAGCCAGTGGAGTGAGTGCAGAATGGGTGTAACATGTGTTCTCTGTCCAGTGCCCAATAACAGCCCAGCTATGGCATTCTGCACCAGCTGGAGTTTCCGAACTGACTTTGAGGGGAGACCAATGCACAGTGCATTACAGTAGTCTAGTCTTGAGGTCTCTGTCCCATGGATCCAGGTGGCCAGATCAGCCATAACAAGATAAGAGGCCATCTTACAGCTAAGGTGATCATATCATCATCATCTTTAGGTACTTGAAGGGCTGTCATATAGAGGATGGTATGGAGTTATTTTCTGTTGCCCCAGAAGGTCGGACCAGAACCAACGGGTTGCAATTAAATCAGAAGAGCTTTCGGCTAAACATTAGGAAGAACTTCCTGACAGTTAGATCAGTTCCTCAGTGGAGGTTTTTCAACAGAGGCTAGATGGTCATCTGACCGCAATGCTGATCCTGTGAACTTAGACAGACTATGAGAGGGAGGGCAGGCAGGGTTGCAACAGTGCTTAGTTCTCGTGGCCCTTTCTTACATGCCCAGGGAAATGCTGATTGCTACTTTGGGGTCAGGAAGCAATTTTCTCCAGGCCAGTGATCCTGAAGGCTTTTTGTCATCTTCTGGGCATGGAACAGGGGTCACTGTGTGTGTGTGTGGGGGGAGCTATTTGTGAATTTCCTGCATTGTGCAAGGGGATGGACTTGATGACCCTGGAGATCCCTTCTGACTCCATGATTCTAAGAGACTGAGTTGGAAGAAAGCCTTTTTTTGCAACTGCTTAGACTTGCTTCTCCAAAAAAAAGCCTGGTTCCAGTATAACCCCAAGGCTTTTAACTGAGTCACCAAGGGTCAGTTGAACTCCATCAAAAGTGGGGTCAACAGTATCCTTCAAGACCTGCCCCCTCCCAACCAGCATTACTCTGTCTTTTCAGGGTTTGGTTTCAGTTTGTTCACTTTTAGCCAGGCAGCCATGTAGGACCTCTACTCCATCACCAAGCAGCAGTTTTATACCCTGCCCTTCACTACCTGAAGGAGGCTCGGAGTGGTTTACAATCACCTTCCCTTCCTCTCCCCACAACAGGCTCCCCCCCATGTGAGGTGGGTAGGGCTGAGCGAGCTCTGAGAGAGTGTTGACTGACCCAAGGTTACCCAGCTGGCTTCATGTGGAGGAGTGGGGGAAATGAAACCAGGTTCTCCAGATTACTGTCCACCACTCTTAACCATTACACCAAACTGGCTTGGAGAAGGATATATACAGCTGGGAATCATCAGCAAATTGATGATAAACAACCTCAAAACTGCAAATGGTTTGACCTAAGCAGGGATTTTTTTATAGAAAAAGCCCAGCAGGAACTCATTAGCATAACAGGCCACACTCAACAGCAGAAACCTATTAGCATATTAGGCCATACCCCTGACAGCACAGTTCATTAGCATATTAGGCCACACCCCCATGTTACGTGAAGTGTGGGCATCCAGCCACACCCACCTTTTGCTTCTTATTCTACCTTGTTTGTTGTCAAAACCCAGGGCTTTTTTTTGTAGCAGGAACGCCTTTGCATGTTAGGCCACACACCCCAAATGCAGCCAATCCTAATGAGTTTCTGCTGTTGGTGTGGCCTATTATGCTAATGAGTTCCTGGTGGGCGTGGCCAACTTGGGACCCAGCCGGAACAACCCCAAACCCTTGTGCGTTCCTGCCTAGAAATAGCCCTGGATGTAAGGGCTTTACAGAGAGATTGAAAAGCACGGGGAGGGGGGTATAGAATTGCACCCTGTGGAGTAGGGTTGCCTTCCACCAAGTGGGGCCTGAAGACCTCCCAGAATAACAAGTAATCTCCAGCTGACAGAGATCAGTTCACCTGGAGAAAGTGGCCACTTTGGAAGGTGGTAGGGTTGCCAGGTCCCCCCTGGCCACCAGCAGGGAATGGGGGGGCGGGTAGAGTTGCCAGATCCAGGTTGGGAAACTTCTGGAAATTTGGGGGTGGAGCCTGGGTCCTCAGTGGGGTACAGTGCCATAGAGTCCACCCTCCAGGGGAACTGATCTCCACAGTCTGGAGATGAACTCTAATTCTGGGGCATCCCCAGGGCCCACCTGGAGGCTGGCATCCCTAGTAGGTGGACTCAGTGGCATTATATGCCTACAAGGTCCCTCCTCTCCCCAGGCTCCAACCCAAATCTCCAGAATTTCCCAACCCAGAACCCGAGCAAGGCATCTTTAGAGACCAGGGCAGCCCCCCCCTTCTTTAAAGGGCACTCAGTTAATTTCACCACCACCCCACCTCTTAGGGGCCGATTTGGTTTTCATTGGGCTGGTTATCTAAAGTCTCTTTCTTCTTTTTGGCTAACTGATAAAGGACTTATTTTTTGACATATCTGGAGAGCCCCATGCAGGAAGCAGCCCCTACCCTGCCGATGGGTGGCCCAGTTTTTGCAGACATTGTTATACACAAAGATAGATTACTATTAGATATAATAACAAGCAGGCTCGTAGCCAGGATTTTTTAAGTCGGGGGGGCATTTAAATGTCTTTGGGGGCACTCTCTAATTGAATTATAGGACTACCCCGCACCTTCCCTGCACCTGCCATCGCTCAGGGGCCCTGGACGGGAAGTGGGGGGGCCTTGCCCCGAGATGCCCCACTGTGACTACGGGCCTGATAACAATCTGGAAGCCCGTGAGGTAGGGGTTAGGGGAACAATGTGGAAACCCCACCCAACCCCAGATCTCCCCTTCCAGAATTTTCTAAAATCTTAGGCGCTTGTTAGGGGCTTTTATTCCTGGAACCGTCGCTTGGCTGTTCTCAGTGTTTCATTCCCTCTAGAACTTTCTCTGGTCTCACCAGGCTAGCTTTTGAAGGCATCATTTTTCTCAATAGGCAAGATACAAAAATAACTCCCCCCCCTCCACGTTTAAATAGGGTTGCCAACTCCAGATTCAGAAATACCTGGAGATTTGAGCCTGGGGGAATAGAATTTAGGAAGGAAAGGGACTGTGGTAGGAGTCTAATGCCACGCAGTCAACCAATTTGGTGTAGTGGTTAGGAGTGTGGACTCTAATCTGGGAGAACCGGGTTTGATTCCCCACTCCTTCACATGCAGCTGCCAGTGTGACCTTGGGTCAGTCATAAGTTCTTTCAGAGCTCTTCTCTCAAGGGCAGTTCTCAGGAGAGCTCTCTCAGCCCCACCTACCTCACAGGCAGTGTTCCCTCTAAGCTGAGTTAGTGTGAGCTAGCTCACGGTTTTGTAGCCTCTGGCTCACACATTTTCGTCTTAGGTCAGGATGGATGGCTCCAGAGCAAACTAATTTATGCAGCAGCCAAATCGCTCGCTCACAACTTTCATGCCAGCAGCTCACAAAGTAGAATATTTGCTCACAAGAGTCAACAACCTAGAGGGAACATTGCTCACAGGGTGTCTGTTGTGGGGAGGGGAAGGGGAAGGAGTTTGTAAGCCTCTCTGAGCCTCCGTCTGGTAGTGAAGGGCGGGGTATAAATCCAATTTCTTCTTCTTCCAAAGCAGCCTTTTTTCCAGGAGAAGTGGAACCAGTGTTTTAAACGAATAAAGAAGCAAGCAATTTATGTAGTCTGGAGAGTGGTCATCAATCTGGTAAATCTCCAGCTCCCACCTGGAGGTTGGCAACCCTAGGAAGCCCAACAAGTAACTAAAGATCATTTACACCTGGTAGTATGCCCTTCATATGCTATTGGCTTCCACCCAGGGGCCAGCCAGTTTGCTATTAGATGCAGTGATACTCAAGTATAACCAACGAACCTCCCTGTTCCACTAAAAATCTCCAGTACCAGGCTTGAAACGGCAATTCTGAGCAGTATTCTCTGCCCACCCCAAAGGGAGTTCACTGAACAACATCCCTACTCACCTGTCCACAGTATACCAGCCAACTCCAACCCGTTCTGCCAGATAAAGCAGATTGAGAACTGCCCTTTATACATTTACCCAGCTAAGGGGTGAAGGGGTTACACGACTGGACTGGATTTTCCGGATTGGAGTCTGGAGAGACTAGTTGAGAAAAGGCTGGTTGTCTTCTGCTCTTCCCGGGTCAGCTAGGCAATGCCCCACCCAGGAATGGGTTGACTGATCGGAACCAGGATGACTCCAGCATAGTGGGGTCCAGATAATTAATTTGGGGACAAGAATTTCCCTTGCAGGAGTTCAGCAAAAGCGTGACAATTTAGGGGAGAAAGTGGAGGGATAAACTAGAAGGTTGTCATCCAAAGTTTCAAATAGGCTGGCCAATATAACGGATGACACACGGATATTGGCTGGGCAGCTCCACACCCAGATTGCTGCAAACTAATTCTGATGATGTTAAAGCCACCAGCTTAATGCTGAAAGATAACCCTGTTTTATGTTTCCGGGCTACCCTATAATCCGTTGCTGCAATCCATGAAACACATTAGGGGGGCAAACCCAATTCCATCTAGGGATTAAGCCAACAACCCAAAAAAGACTAGCTGTTTCAAATAAACGTTTAGAAAAATCTAGAAGCTGGTATAAGGCAACAGATTGAAGCCCCCGCTGCTGAAGATATTTATAGTTTGAAGTTTCCGATCAGGGATCGCTTTAGAAGATCTAATTTTCCTATCAAGCCCATGTAGCTGTGACTTTAATAGCGGTTATTCTCAGGTGAGCACATTCTACACCGGAAATGCTTCACCTGGTGATTTGGGCAGAGCAAATCTGAATACAGGCACATGAACAGGCCATTTCTTCCCTCACCGGTTCCTTACTCTAGAACAGGATTTACAACCTTTGGCTTTTGAAAAATATAAAATAAAATGAAATCTTCAAATTAAGGTGTGCTGGAGGAACCACCAGGATGTGAAGGGAATGGCAGGAAATGATTTTGATGCCACAAAAGGGCTACTTAAGAGATGCCAGTGTGGCGTAGTGGTTTAGAGTAGTGAACTCTAATCTGGAGAACCGGGTTTGATTCCCCACTTTGCCACATGAAGCCCCTGGGTGACTTTGGGCCAGTTACATTTCTCTCAGAGCTCCCTCAGCTTCACCTACCTCACAAGGTGCCTATTGTGGGGACTTGGGAGAGGAAGGGAAGGAGAGTGTAAGCTGCTTTGAGACTCCTTAGGGTAGAGAAAAGTGGGGTATAAAAACCAGCTCTTCTTCTCCCTACTCCTCCACATGACCTTGGGCCAATCACCAGCTCTTCTTCTCCCTACTCCTCCACATGACCTTGGGCCAATCACCATTCTCTCCAGACTCTCTCAGCCCCACCTACCTCACAAGGTACCTGTTGTGGGGAGAGGAAGGGAAGGCGATTGTAAGCCACTTTGCGATTCCTTAGGGTAGAGAAAAGCGGGGTATAAAAAACTACTCTTCTTTTTCCTCCACATGAAGCCAGCTGGATGGCCTTGGTCCAGTGACATTTCTCTCAGAGCTCTCTCAGCCCCACCTACCTCACGAGGTGCTTGATGTGGGGAGAGGAAGGGAAGGAGATTGTAAGCCACTTTGAGACTCCTTCGGGTAGAGGAAAGCAGGATATAAAAACCAGCTCTTCTTTATAGAAAGGGAAGCGATAGAGAGGAATGGTTGCCAATGTTTCTAGTGCAAACCGTACACAGATTTATGCCAGTGTGCTAATACTGTCGTGCAGGGTGGTCCGCTGCATAATGATTCCTCGTTGTGAGACTTCAGGCATGCCACTTCCTCATAAAATGACTCGCAGCAACCATTATTGCGGCTGTGGTAAACATAATGGATGGCTCCACGTGTCAATTAGCAGACATTGAAGTTGTCTGTTTTCAGTTATGTAAATGGCTTTTCTCATCCTGGCTCTGTGGACTCTTTTTTGGTCTCTGCGTTTTGATGTTGTTCCACTCTTTTAATGGTAAAAACTGGCCAATGCCTGCTCTAGACAATACTGGCGTGAAATTTGTGTGCGTTTTTTAGCCGGGATGTGCCGACTTACGGTACTACGGTAATTTTTTTGTGATTACCATCAAGAGAGATGAAATTAAAATCCCTGGATCTGTGCCAATGTTTAAGAGAGGCTGGGAGGGGGGGCAGAATTATCATCTAACCAGCAAAAATAGTAACCCAGTCTCATCTACTCCTGTGCTTTCAGTACAAGACTGATTTGCAGACATCAGCAGATGAAGCTTTTCATGGCCTGGAGAAACCATGAGGCTTCCTGGCCAATTTGCTCCCATGGAAATGCTGTTAGAGGCCACTCTTTAACTGCATCCATCAGTAATTCCAGATTTCCCTCCTATCCATGTGGTACTTCTATGTCCTGTTTGTTTGCTAGCAGAAGGACTGCCAACTCTTGGGGGGGCCAAAGACCTCTCCCCATGTCCTTAACAATGCCTGCTGTGTTGGCCTTCTGCAGGGAAAACCTTTTCAACCAGTGCATCTCCAGGCAGAGGGATGCCTATACCTGTTGGACTTCTGCCCCTCACACAGCTATTGAATGCACACAGCCAGGAAAAAGAAACCAATAACCTTTGTTAGCTGGATGACCTCCATTGTTCCAAGGAGTGCCAGGTTATAAACTGGTAGGTTTTCAGACATTATAATCTGCCTGGAAACATGCACTAGCTGTGATGTTTCCACTTTGGTATGGTGATGGGCATTACTAACTTTTCCACTGGTCTTCTAGTTGTCTCTTTAATATCAATTTAATCTGCTGCAATCATGATGTGAGGTGATTTACCTCCAAATTCCAACTTCAACTCTGATTTCTGCATTAAGCCTCTATTAAAGGGATAGGACCTTTCTTTTCCAGTCCGCTTGGCAGCCTTAGTGTTCACGATGTCAGGTGACGAGCATCATAGATTTCCTACATATGTACAGTTTTTTAAATTTTTACTTTTCTCTTTCGCCCATTATCATTAGCTCTTTAGTTTTGACAAGAGGTGTCCTTGAAAGAGCAGTTCTTGAAAGAGCTCTCTCAGCCCCACCTACCTCACAGGGTATCTGTTGTGGGGAGGTGAAGGGAAAGGAGTTTGTAAGCCGCTCTGAGACTCCGAGTGAAGGGCAGGTATAAATCCAATCTCTTCTTCTTCTAATATTGTGTATGTGTTTGTGGGCTTACATGCCTGGAAGTCATGGCAATTTCTGATGACCCCTAGTGGGGTTTGGACATTTCAAAGAGGTGGCTTAATTGCCTGACTCTGTGTCCCAGCCCTGGTATTCCTTGGAGGTCTCCCATCCAATTACTTGCCAGAGTCGGCCCCTGCTTAGCTTCTGAGATCTGACGAGATCAGACTTGCCTGGGCTATCCAGGTCAGGGCCTCCATACGTACAGTTTTGATGTGTGCCATTTGAAGCCATGTAGTGTGTACCAAAGCTGTATATACACATACATAAAAATCCACCTTTGCATGAAATGGCAGCTACACATAGGAAACAGTATGGGAAGCATGCACTCCAATAGAAGGCACACCCAATATGACTGTCTGTACAGCCACACCACTGCAAAGGCAGCCCATTCTGAGGTACATCTGCAATTAAATGTCACCAAAGCACTCTTGTGAGCTCCTTTCCTTGGTGACTCTTTGGGGTTCCCGCCATGGTACTTGCTGACTCATTTCCTGGCACCCACTAAGTCTCTTTAGAAAGTGGGCAGGGCCAGGTGGAGCTTTTGCCCAGCAAGGCTTCCGATTGGCTACTGGAAATTTGATTGGCTGTGCTGATTTTTAAAAACACATTTGGTGGCAGCTGCCACTACAGCACAATAATCTTCAGTGTGCAACTGTAGGAAAAACTGCGGCAGCCATTTTGCAGCTGGCTCTACCTCATGTGGCAGTAGGGATGTTGATCTCCAGGTGGGACCTGGGGGTCCCCCGGAATTACTGCTCATCCCCAGACTACGGACATCAGTTTCCTTGGAGAAAACGGATGCTTTGGAGGGTAGACTCTGTGGTATCGTACCTCACTGAGTTACCTGTCCTCCCCAGGCTCCGTCCCCAAATCTTCAGGAGTTTCCCAACCTGGATCTGGCAAACCTACCCCCCATTCCCCCTTGCCAGTGGCCAGGGGGCTTGGCAATGCTATGCAGCAGCCGTTTTGTGTCTGTGCTCACCATGTACGGTTGCCAGGTTCCTACCTGTTACTGGCAGGGGGCTCCAGCATGTGCTGCACTGACATCACCCAGAGGTGACATCATCGTTCAGGGCACGTCAGCGCAGACGGGGCTGCTCGAGGGCGGGGCTCCACCACCAGCCAGCTGAGCGGCAGCAGATTGGGGTACCCAAAAGTGGATAAACCCCGGGGGGGGTGGCAACCCTACCGCCATGGTGTGCTAAAATTCAAAGGGTGCCCACAGGCTCACAAAAGTTGGGATCTGGGGACCCCCTGCTTTGGACTTTGTGATTAGTTGTGTATGATTTTTCATGGCTTCTGTATTTTTCAGTTGCCCTGGGAACCATCCTTTATGCTTGAGAGGATGTAAATGTTTAAAACGAATATTGCTACGCTATTGACACATCAGTCACCTTTTTTTTTTTAAGGCCAGAGATTTGTGCCTTTAGCATGCATACTGACTACCCAAACCCACTTGTTTACAGCCAGATTCACTCAGTACCTAGAACCAGGGCTATTTTTGGGCAGGAACGCACAGGAATGGAGTTCCGGCTGGCTCCAGAGTTGGCCACGTCCAGCAGGAACTCATTAGCATAATAGGCCACACCCAACAGCAGAAACTCATTAGGATTGGCTACATTAGGGATGTGTAGCCTAACATGCAAAGGAGTTCCTGCTACAAAAAAAGCCCTGTTGACAACAAACAAAGTAAACAGAATAAGAAGCAAAAGGTGGGTGTGGCTGGATGACCACACTTCTGGTAACATGGGGATGTGGCCTAATAGGTTATTGAGCTGTGGTGTCAGGGGTGTGGCCTAATATGCTAATGTGTTTCTGCTGTTGGGCGTGGCGTATTATGCTAATAAGTTCCTGCTGGGCTTTTTCTACAAAAAAAGCCCTGCCTAGAATCAATGACCAAGCCACAAGCATAATCACAAGGGACCTGAAATGTGAATGGGTAGTGGTTTCCCCCAATGTTCTTTTCCGGTTTGTCTGTCAGAACAGAAATACTCCTAATTCTAGCTCAGTGATGCCCCACTGTGGTACTACAGGGCTTTTTTTCTGTGGCAATGTGCCAGAATGGAGTTCCAGAACCTCTTTGACAAAATTCTTTTAAAAATGTTTCAAAGTTAATGGGTTTTTAGCATACAGATTGAAAACTTCATTTCCCCCTTGAGAGTTCTGGCACCTTTTTTTGGTGTGTGTTTTTTTTAAGTCCTAGCAGTGCACGTGCATTTCATGGTGCTTTCCTTCATTCCCAAAGCAAAGAGTCAGTCCTGGGTTTCCTGTACTTCACTGGGGCAGGAGCGACTTCTGAAGAAACCAGGAGGCATCACCTTTGTGCCACCGTTCTAGCCATACGTGGATAACATTTTGATTTAGACTGAATGCCGTTTAGGTTTGCCAACTGTTCTGAGAGACTCCTCCTAATACTCACTAGTGTTTGAACATTAGGAAGTCTACTGGTTCTGGGCACTGGATTACCGATTCATCTCCACACCCCTGCCCGGCAACTAAATAACTATCCCATACCCCAGTGGCTGGTCAGCTTTTGCCTCTTATTTCTTGGCAGCTGGTGGTTTTTTGCATCACTCCTCCTCACAGAGCCCTCCAAGATTTAGGAGTCCCTCAGGCTTCCTTCATGGTTAACAAGGCGGCACAGGAGAAGCTTTTACCTTGATGGCTCTGTGACACGATGGCATGGTTACTCCGTATTACAATTAAACAGAAGTGTAGTGGCACCTTGCAGACGAACAGCCTTAATTGGAACTGGAACATCCAGCTGAAGCGAGAGCTGCTGACACACAAAAGCTTGCGATTCTGTAAGCCTTCAAAAATGATCCCGGGAGAGCATTACTCTCTATGAATCAACATCTGCTGACGGTACCTGGCCCTAGGGATGTCCGACTTGCCTCAACGAGGGCCAGGGCCTTTTTGGCCTTGGCCCCTGCCTGGCGGAATGAGCTCTGGTCAGAAATTAGGGCCCTGCAAGAGCTTTTATAGTTCCGCAGGGCCTACAAGACGGAGCTCTTCCGTCAGGCCTTCAGCTGAGGCAGCGGATATCCAACTCAATCTGGCCTCCCCCCTCCTCCCCACAATGAGTCACATTTACGTGCCTGCTGAGGCATCATTTATTTTAAAGTATTTATTGCTGTAGATATTTTATTGTACTTATTGTATGTATTCCATTAACTTGTTTTTGTTCTTGTAAATCTGCCCTGAACAGATTATCACAGGTTGGAACCTGCCCTGAGCCTGCTTTGCAGGGAGGGCGGGATACAAATGGAAGAAAATAAAGACTTCTCTGCAGTTTTGCTGCCCCAAGCTTAACAGGCAGCCGCCCCTCTCCCTCATAAGAGGCACACAGGACAAAGTGTAGCATGAAAAAGCAACAGGCCTCTAACGGAGCCTTCAGTGTGCACTGTGGGGCAAACAACTTGAACATGAGGGAAGAAAATCCACACAGATGCCACCTTGAGATACCGGACCTCTAACACAGAGGTTGTTTTCATTTCATTGTGACAGTTTCTGGGCCTTGGGGAAGCCACCTCTTTGCAGAGAGGTAAGCCCTACAGCCCCATGCACTGGCTTTGTGCGTCACCATTTCCTTCTGCTGGATCCAAGGAGAGAGAGGATACTCCAGAACCGGTTTGTTTCGGCCTGAGTGCTGTTGTCTGAGCGCCGGCTTTTCCTCTCTCCTCTTCCTCTCAGAGGAGCTGGTCCCTGCAAAGCTCTGACTGGTGAACAGGAGGAAGTCTTCTGCTTCTTCCCACCAGATTACCACTCTGTCCCCGCACGTCTGTCCTCAGAAGCTAAGCAGCGTGACTCACAGTGAACATCTGGTCCGTGGCAACAATCCTCCCTGTGTGTGAATCCTCCCTGGGTAAGCCCATGCACGCATCACTGAATGTGTGAACTGCCCTTCATTTCGCACTTCTGCAACCAACGATTATGAAAAACATCTTCCTGCTGCTTGGTCTGAGCAGGGCTGTCTGTTATAGCAGCAGGGAAGGATCGTCCATGATCAGGGGCTACTAGCCATGGCTAGAAGGAACTGCCACATACAGAGGCAGTAAACCTCTGATTAACAAAGCCAGCCCAGGAGGCAACAGGGGGGAAGGCCTCAGCCTCCCTGCCCTGTTGTTGGCCCTCCAGAGGAACTGGCTGGCCGCTGTGTGAGACAGGATGCTGGACTACGTGGACCACCGGTCTGATCCAGCAGGGTTCTTCTCATGTTCTTGACTCTTTCAGAGATACAAATTGTCACCTGAATGGTGCATTCCTGTGATGAGCATGCCTATGGGACCAAAAGTAACAGCACTAAACAACAACAGTTGTGTGAACTAAGCTGTTCCCCTCCCCCAGCCCTCCACAAGCTTCCTCTTTGCAAGCTCGCAGGCCCGGAGTCATTGCACAATCCACCTTGCCCTGTTACCGTCTCTCTCTTTTCTCCCGTTCCCCGGCACAGAAGAGACCAGGCCCAGCACTGGGGTTAGAGAAGTGACAATATTTTATTAGTTTGGTGGGAGGGCTGGCAATTGAAATCCATTTCCTGGTTTGACATATTTTGCATCTTGATTTCAAGAGTGTCAGCTTTAAAAAAAAAGCAACAACAAAAAGGAACAAGAACTAAACAGAAACGGGTGGGGGAGGGAGGAGGAAAGGCAGGCAGTGAACAGGCAAACAACGGAATAACAGAGCAGAGCGTGTTTCTGGGCGCATTACATTCTGCCTTCCCAAAACCAAGTCTGGCAAGGAACCAGGGAGGTTATAGGTGGCCGGTCTGCCTGCCCGCGTCCTAGGTGTGCGTGTGGGTTGGGTTGGGGGGCTGCCAGGTTCCACAAAGGGCTTCCTGTTTCTTTCCAGGTCTCCCAAGTGCCTGGTCTCCTGCCAGAGGAGTGATAAGGGGAACCCAGCACATGAGAAAACCTTCCTATTGCTGCGCAGCTGGTAGAGGGGCAATAGCCCTATTGGTAGGTTGGGCTCTGGCAACCTTTCATGGGTAGAACCTCCTCCCCCCAATGCCTGTCCAGGGGGATTAGCCCTGACCTGGATAGCCCAGGCTAGCCTGACTTCGTCAGATCTCAGAAGCTAAATAGGATTGGCCTTGGCTAGTATTTGGAAGGGCAACCTCCAAGGAATACCAGGGTTGTCACGCAGAGGCAGGCAATGGCAAATGGCCTCTGAGATGTCTCTTGCCTTAAAAACAAGTCTAGCTCGCCACCTAGTGGTGCATAACATTAAAAGAGCTAGAACCTCTGGCTGCCAGACAATCTTAGGATCTCCTGGCTATACTACAAACAATGCCACACAATAATAATAATAATAAGGGGGATTAGATCGTGGGAAAATGAACAAAAACAAAAATCAGCCCCCCGGCTAGTGTTCTAAAATCTACCCCCTACATTAGTGTAAGTTGACCAATGTAGTCTATTTCCTTAATATGCCACCCAACGGTGACCTTTAAAAGCCGGTGAAAACAAGAATCATCTCCCGCCCTCCAGCAACGGGTAAAAGTTTTGGTGGGCGGATGCCATTACAAGGCAACGCAGCAGCCCCAGAAGCCCAGCGGCCCACCGTCCTCCCCCTCCTTCCAAGATGGCTTGTTCCCAAAGATCTTTGGAAGGTGACAACAAATGTCATACCGCAGCTACCTTGCAGTGATTGGCAAGGTTCTGCTTGCAGAGGGCAAAAATCGGTCTCACCCAATAATGGACCCTCCGTCTCTATTACCACCGCTGAACTTACTGCCAAGCCAAGGAACTGCCAGGATGGACAAAGACCAGCCCTCTTGTCTGTTTCTCAGCAACTTCACCCCGTCTCCCTTACATTGTTAAGGAGTGGAAGCGAGGGGGAGGAGAGCTCTCAGTCTTCTCTTCTCCCCTCCCTGAACTAGTCAGTAAAGGTGCTGATGGAAGTTACCGGGAACAAGGGAAGTGGACGGGCTCACCTGCTGCGATCACCCTCACAGCTGGCTTTCCAATAAATTAAGTGCAAATAGTGAGGAGTTGAAAAAAGGAAGCATAATACAAGGTGTGTGTGGGGGGAGAGGGGGGTGAGAGAGGCAAGCAAGTGTAGGCAGACATGGATTCTTACGCAAGAGGCCGGCCGGGTTAGCGATGGGGGTAAGTTGAGTGTGCATGGTGCTCTTTGTCTTGCGCACAAGTGACCAAAAAAAAAAAAAAAAAGATGGAGTTACAAATGAGTTGCGGGGGACAGCCCGGGTAGGGGAAAGGCTGTGGCTCAGTGGAACATGGTGTTATGCGTACGGCGAATTCGGAGGCGAGGGGCTTTAATGTCAAAGCTACGGCCCGCCCTGCGTAAGGTCGAGGAGGAAGCTTGCGTGACAGGCCCCAAGCGACGGAGCACTGGTTAGCGATGTACGCGCATGAGTTGTTAAGGGTGCAGGTGTGCGGTCCTCGGTGTGCCCCCCCGCCCCTGATTTTCCAAGAAGATACTGCTGGTTCAACACGGGGTCCGGGTGCTTTGTGGATGTAGCTGGACGAGCCAAGATACCGGGAGATGGCATCCAAGACCAGCAGTATCGGGGTGGGGGGACCCTCAGGAATTGTGAAGAACTGGGGCGGGGGGTGGAGGATGGGGGGGGGCAGGGCTAGCAACGGGAGCCGTAAAGACCAGAAAGGTATGCAGAGAGAGGAATATGGCAACCAGAGGGAGGAACGAAAGGAATTTGTGAGGACAAGGCTCAGTTAGAAGAGGGGGAGAGGAGATCAGCGGGGGAAGTGTTTGGAGAACCTACCCCCCTCCCCCTGTAGATACCACCCCCTCCCACCCCCATGGTAACGCCCGCCTCCCCCGGTGACACCACATTCCCCACCCCACCCCTTAGCACCGAGGGACTCAGTTCATCTCCTCAAAGAATTTGTAGGTGGGGTTCTCGTAGCCGTGGTTCTGCATCTTGTTCAGTTGCCGCTCCTCGGGGCTAACCATAGGATCCACCTGGGGGGTGGGGCGGGGCAGGGGGAGGAAGAGAAAGGGGAATTAAAGATGAAAACAGCCGCTGGGAGCACTGAGGCACCTTCCCCCCAACTAACAAGGGCGCTGATCAGAAAGACCCGGGGAGCCTGAAGTGGTTTTCAACGTATGGCGGACAGAGAATTTTAGGAACTGGAAAGGGTTCTGGGAACTGTAGTGCGACAGGGAGGAGGAAATTAAAAGAGAACCCTCGGTATTTATTAATTTTATTTACTTTACTTATACCCTGCCTTTCTCCCCAATGGGGGTCCCAAAGTGGCCTACATTGTTCTCCCCTCCATTTCCCCCCTCACAACAACCACTCTGGGAGGCAGGCTAGGCTGAGAAACAGTGACAGGCTCAAAATCCACTTAGCGAGCCTCCACGGTGGTGCGGGGATACGAACTTCGGTCTCCCAGGGTCGCATCCCAGCATTCCTGCCACATCGCCATTCCTTCTCAGGAGACTCACTAAACTACAATCCCCAGGACCCTTTTCTTTTTGCGTGGATGGTGGTGGGGAAACAGTGACAGTCAGGGCTTTTTTTGGTAGAAAAAGCCCAGCAGGAACTCATTAGCATGATAGGCCACACCCACCAGCAGAAACTCATTAGCATATTAGGCCACACCCCTGACAGCACCGCTCATTAGCATATTAGGCCACGCCCCAAGGTACCAGCAGTGTGGTCGTCCAGCCACACCCACCTTTTCTTCTTATTCTGTTTACCTTGTTTGCTGTCCAAACCCAGGGCTTTTTTTTGTAGCAGGAACTCCTTTGCATGTTAGGCTACACAGCCCTAATGTAGCCAATCCGAATGAGTTTCTGCGGTTGGGTGTGGCCTATTATGCTAATGAGTTCCTACTGGGCATGGCCAACTCGGGAGCCAGCCCCTGTGCGTTCCTGCCCCAAAACAGCCCTGGTGACAGTTAAACGGATACAAAACAACAACAAAACCATGTTTGCGATGGTGGGTTTCATGTGTCATGAGAGGCACTTGTTTTTCTTCTTGGAAACAGTGGTAACAGAATTGCTTTGCATCCAAGGCGGGCTTCGTTAGCCCTACCCTGGGGTCTGAGGGAGCTTTCCTGTCAGGCCAAGATTAGACCAGGCAAGGTATATTTCTGCCCTTCCATGCACTGTATTGCGTGACAATCTTCCACCATCACCTTTCTGTGACTCACTGTGGACCAGGTTGCATGGGTGTTGCTCTGGAGGGGGCGGGCGGGAAGCACACAGTCCTGCCTTTGAGACAGAAGGGGGGGCTGGATTAGACACAGTGCCCTTTCCCACCTTACCTCAACGATGCCGTGGCTGATGGTCCCGTAGGGCTTCCGGCGGACCATCAGGAGACTGACGATGATCACCATGGCAACCGCCACAGCCACCACTAGAAGGCCGATCAGGGCACCCCTGTTGATGGTCACCAAGGTGTCCGGTTCCTGCGATGGAAAAGATCTGGTGAGATTTTGTTACACTGTCTCAGCCTCCTTCCTCTTCCCAAAGGCTGATGCCCCCCACCCCCTTGTGCCTACAACAGGATCAGCAGAGGGCAGAGAGGTTTATGAAATGGCAGGCTGGCACAGGAAGAGGTGGCGGCCTCACTGCATTCTGAGCACTCCCCTTCAGACACCAATGCTGGATGGTGCTAGTGCTTTAATTGTGCAGGGGAGGGTATAACTACAAAAGGCTACCCTGAATTTCCCACGTTTAAGGAAGTTTGTGAATTCATGAGGCTAAGAGAGCCAAATTCAAGTCCCTGTTCAGTCATATGCTTGGGGCTTGCTAAGAGCTGCCCCTCCCCCCCATACCACACGCCTTATAGGGTTGCCAGATCCTCCCTGGCCACCAGCTGGGGGAGGAGGGTGAGTTACCAGCCCCAGGTTGGAAAACTCCGGGAGATTTGGGGGTGGAGCCTGGGGAAGACAGGGCCCCTGGGTGGGGGGTACAATGCCACAGAATCCATCCCCTAAAGCAGCGGTGTAATGATTTCATGTTCTGGTGTGTGTGTTTCTTTAAATGTTTAGTTTTGACTGCAGTAATGTAAGGAGAGAGACAGAGGGAGATTGAGTATGATGTGACTGGCTGATGACTGAGAGTGTGGGAGGAGGGGCATCTCTGAGGTGATTCTGTGTTTTTGGAGAGACAAGTGCAGAGAGTTTTTGAGTTTAGTCTGTATGGCAGAAGAAGCAGTTTGAGTCTATCCTGTGTGGCTAAGACAAAAAGTTTAGCTTGTGTTGCTAAGAGAGGCAGGGTTTAGCCTGTGTGGCTAAGGCTGTCAGAGTCGAGTTGTGGCGTTTTGAGAGACAGTGTGTGGCACCCAGCTTTATCAGTTATGTTTATAAGCTTCTTTCTTCAACAACAGTTCAAAAATACCCAGAAACCTATTTTGTTCTTTGATAAATAAATCATTATTTGTTCAAACTTATCCCAGCAGTCAGAACAGTCCTTCCTCAGGGCCATATAGTCCTCAGAAGTGCCCAGACACAGGGTCATTCTACTATAATAGAGAGATTTGGAATTTTTAATTCCTGGTGGCAGCAGTAATCTAAGTTTATGTGAACAGAGTGTGTTTTAAGGGGAAAACAGTCTCCCCGTTAAGGAGGGCATCACAAGGGGTCCTCAACCTTTTCAAGTCTGCACATTTGGAATCTGACACAGCATGGTGGGCACAGCCACAAAATGTCTGCAGCAAAATGGCTGCCACAAGAGATGGAACCAGCCACAAAACGACCACCACAGCTTAACTTGAGTAACACAGTGCTGATCCTTGCGCTGTGGTGGCAGCTGCTTCCAAAGCGACTTTAAAAAAAAAATCTGCACAGCCAGTCAAATCTCCGATAGTCAGTTAAAAGCCTTGCTGGGCAAAAGCCCCATCCCTTCCTAAAAACACTTATTGGGCACCAGAAAAGATGTGTGGACTTGGGTAACATGGTGGGGACCCCTGCTTCAAAGCAGGGGAGCTGATCTCTGTAGTCTGGAGATGAGCTGGAATTCCAGGGGAATCCCTAAGGCCCACCTGGTGGCTGACATCCCTATTGGACCACCGCCCACAAAATTCTTGATGAGAACAGGTATGCTGTGAGTGACTACCCCTCAGCCAGTTCCCTGGGTCCCTCAAATTCTGTAACCTCCCCACACTCCACACTCGGCAGCCCTGCATAGGTTAAAGATGTTTCACATATTTTTCGTTTATACTCGGCACCTAAGTTTTTCAAGGTGCACCTGAAACTCTTAAAGCAGGAATTAAGTCAAACATGCATCTGGAAGCACAAACTTTATGTGTTCTGAATGCGCTAGGATTAACAGCGGCTCCTGGCTGAATGTTCAGCCTGCGGCAAACAGGGGTCTGCTGCTACCTCGTAAGCTCCAACAGAGTGGCCCTGAGCGCATCGCTTGTTCTCACAGGTGTGTTTTTTTTAATTTGTGAAAGTAGGAAAAGCGAACCTTGTTCACCAGGTTGTTTGGGAGGATAAAGACGGGAAAGGAATTTGCAGGCGCACAAAAAGGTGCTACTTAACTAGACGAAGAAAAGGGATTAGGTAAAGATTACGGCTAGTGTTGCAAAGTGTTCCGTAAGCTTTTGATCCCCCCCACAGCCTTCATCGGGTGCTAAGAGCAGAAATAAAACGGGATTTGTTCTTAGCACACCCGTCTCTCTTCCCCCACCCCCGGGGACATTTCACCAACGACACTACAGTTCGTAGAATGTAATATCGGAATTCAAAAATGTCACTTCCTACGCCATATTGTGCTGCTTCAAAACCCTGCCAAACTGATTAAAAATGCAATTCTGCGCATCAGTTCTGACAGCGTGCTTGAACCTGGAGGCTGTTCTCACTTGCCTTCTCCAAGAACAAAAACAGACCTGTGGCCAAATTCAAAAGGATTAATCGGTTCCTGGGGTTTGCCTTTTCAGACAGAGTACTGTATTCCGGCCTCTAGTTTCTTCAAGGCCTTTTGGGATCACAAACCTAAGAAATGTAGCCGAGATGACTCTTTCTTGGGATGCAATTTTTTTTTTTTTAAATCCATGAGCTAAGATGTGAAACATGACATAAAACAGAGAGATGACCTCAGTCATGGGGAAGGTACCCGCTCTAGAAAAAGAAGGGGGGGAGAACTTCTGCAGGATATATTTCCTATGCTTTGGGATTCCGCAGAGAAGCACTGGAACGTCTCTGCTTCCTGCCGAGTAATCTGATGCCAGCGAACCTCTTGTAAAAAAATTGAAATAAAATAAAAGATGGGAGTAAAAGAAGTGCAAGTACGGGGAAGGCGGGAACCAAGGTGTAACTAAAGTTTAATATTGCAACAGATGCGGGGGGGCAAAGAGTCAGCAGATTCTAATGGGGAATCTGGAATTCTCCATGTCACCGTGAGAACCGTGAAACATATCGGGAGGGGATAAGCATATGAAGAGCCAGCTGTAAATAATAATCATTTCGGTCCCGACTAGTGTGGGAAAGGCACTTTGCACATGCCCAGAAACCAGGCTGTAGCTACTGGAGAGATCTGGGAGTGGCCAGGTTCCCCCAGTGCTTTCTCTTGAAGGGAAACAGGTGGAGGTGATATTCTATTTAGAATGTAACTGCTTTTGTCTTCCAGTGTTCTAAGCCAATAAGTGCAAAGGGGATCACAGATAAGCACAAAAAGTTTTTCTTTAAAAAGGGTTATACGATTAATTTGGTTTCATGTTTAATGAATAACATTCACTCCTTTGTGCTGCCTGGATGTAGGTCCCTGAGTGTTACACACTGATTCAGTACCATGCCCCCCTACCCCCACCCCGCATCTTTCAGCCACCCTCCTTGCCAGGACACTGGCTACAGGCCTGTGGAAAAGCTGTCTCTTCACGACCCAGTATGGAGTTCTAGCTCTGAAGGAGAACAGAAAAAGCATTTGGGACAGAGACCTGGCTCAGCATCAGTCCACCGGACACGCTCATTAAATCAGGAACCAGCATCGGGTTTAGAATACTGGACTAAGAATTAGAAGACTGGGTTGTTTTTTTTTTTGCGGATCTCCACTCTAACCTACCTCGCAGGACTGTTGTTGTGATGATAAAATGGGGGAAGGGAGAACCTCATTCCTCAGCTGCTCAGATAAAGGGTTAGGGGTATGATGCGGACAGAAGATATTTTAAAAGTAATATTAAAAAATGAAGATTGGCGGTATGCGTTTGCTGTCCTTGGCATGGCTCTCTTTGACCATCAAGGCAAGACCATCAAGGAGGGGTGTGTTTTAGCACCCTCATCTTTAGAATCTGCAATGTGTGGTGGGCAAACTTTGCTCCCTGTTCCCTCTTCCAGATTGCAGCCTCATGCATTTCTCCCAGAGAGCTTGATGGGAACCGGCGAAGCCAGCAGCGAAGATGACAGCAACTGGCTACAGGGTCACCCAGTGAGGCTACAGGGTTCCCCCCGCCAGCCAGATCAGGGTCGCCGGATCTGGGGGCCTGAAAGCGGGCAGCCCTCCCATTGGGGGAATGGCAGCCCTAAGGAGGCAGGAGATCTGAACCCAGGCCTCCCAGATCCTACTTGGATGCCCTAACCACGGCACCATGCTGGCTGTCAGGAACCACAACCATCCCTGACCTCAGGCCCTGTTTATTCACTCATTTGCAGTTTATTCCTCCACAGACCTCAGGGCGGTATATGTGCTGTCTTTCTCCGCTTTAATCTTCACAACAGCCCTGTATGTATCTGAAGAAGTATGGATGCACACGAAAACTTATACCCAGAATTTAATTTGTTGGTCTTAAAGGTGCCACTGGGCTCAAACTTTGCCCTGTTGCTTCAGACCAACCCGGTTACCACCCACCTGAACCTGTGAGGCTGGCTAGGCTGACAATGTGTGAGACAGGCCCAAAGCCCAGTGAGCATCATGATGACAGAGGCTGTGTGTGTGGGGGATTTGAACTCAGATCTCTCCGGTCCACTTGCAACACTCTAACCCAGTACACCGTGCCAATTCTCATTTATACATTTGACTGAATCATGTATACATTTGACTGAATCATGTATCTAAGTGTTTCCTGCATTATTTTGGACTATAAGTGAAGGAGCACATACTTTAACACTCCCCATTTTTAAAAATGACTTAACCCAGGGGTGTCAAACATAAGGCCCAGGGGGCTGGAACTGGCCCATCCAGGGCTCTCATCCAGACCTCAAACAACTGGTACATATGAAAATATAAGGAACTCCCCCTTTTATGGTATTGCTTGGAAAAACTCTAGTCTTGCATATGATTAAATACATTTATTGGGTCCTTTGTGGGTTCCCCAGTAAGTCAATGGCTTTCACTGCTAGGAATCAACGGCTTTTGTTTGTATTTTGAGTCAAAATAGTTTTGTCAATTGGGTTTCCCAGTGTCCTTTAAAAAGTTTGTATCTCCGGTACCTGGCGTTACATTTTATGAGACGCATGGCCCACCCGACAAAGCGAAATTTAGGTCAGACCTGGCCCTCATAACAAATGAGTTTGACACCTCAGACCTAATCGCTCTGTATATAAAAACTGGCAGCTTCTCTCCCTCCCCGTCGCAGCCTTTTTATTATTCCCCGACCCCCCCCCCCATCACCACCCTAATAAGCGGCACAGAGAACAGAAGCTGCACAGCCCCGCTGTCGGTCTGATCCCTTGGATAGGATGTCACAAAGACAGAACCCCGAAACGGTGTGTTTTTAAAAAATATATTATGTCAACGACATGAAAAGAAGTGCTCAAGGGAATGCTCGGGGGGGCAGCAATATGCTGGGAAACGAATCTTCCTTTGAAGAGCAGGCACAATTATGGTACGGAGGAAAAGCCGGAAAATAAATAAGGTCAGCTATTTTTTCCCCCTGCACAAAAAGCATCCCCCGTGCACAAAAGCCGGTGTGCCCTGAAGAAAGCGCACGGGGGGTGGATCCAGCATTAGTGGAAATGTCTGACAGCTTTCTGCTGAATCCTTTTTTCCACTACAGACTCGCCGTTTGTTGGATTTGGGCGGGGGAGTCCCCTGTTGTTCCTAGGAGGACGGCATTTCGGGGAGCCCTTTAGGCTGCAGTAAGGTGGAGAGGGAAGCTGAAGGCAGCAGGGAAAGAGGGAGACCCGACGTGAGATGGATGAACCCAATCAAGGCAGCCACAATGCTCAGTCTGCAAGACCTGAGCAAGGCTGTTAACAACAGGACGTTTTGGAGGGCATTAATTCAGAGGGCCGCCATAAGTCAGGAGTGACTTGACAGCACATCACACACGCAAGATGAGGGGTGGCGAGAAAATCCCATTTTGCTGGTGGACATTTCCTCCACTGGACCCAACGCATGGGCCTCTCTCTCTCTCTCTCACACACACCTTCGCAATAGTTTAAAAATTTTACTTTATTGATGTCCCGTCTCTCTCCTTTGTGGGGACCCAAAAATGGCTTGCCTCATTCTCCTCCCCTCCGTTTTATTCTCACAACAACCCAATGAGGTAGATTGGACTGAGCGTGTGTGACTGGCCCAAGGTCACCCGGCAAGCTTCCATGGCGGAGGCGAGATTCGAACCTGGGTTTCCTAGATCCTAGTCCGACACCCTCAGCACTACACCACAGTGGCCCTCTTATATTCACTCTCTATCACCAAGAACATGCCAAGTTTTGTGGGGGTTTTCGGGGAAAAAACCCAAGGTCATGCACGATCTTTTTCAAACGTGAGAAGCCTTACTTGCAGCAACCTGCCCCATTAACAAGGCCGATAGTTATAGCAGAGTAAAGACCAAACGTCACGGGCTCAGTGGCGGACCTACATTTTTGGGACCCTGAAACTTGAACTCTTATGGGCCCCCCTTCTGATTAGCTACAGGCTGAGCAGTAGTACCATTAAGCCGTGCACCAACGAAGGATTCAAGGATCCAGCTGCCAAAAGGTAGGCTATGAATAGATTCTGGCGAGCTCGGTGAGCCCATACAGCTGGGGGTTGGGGTGCTGCAAGCCCCCCGAGAAAATTTTGAAATCTGACCAATTACAGGGACATTTTGCGACCATGTGAAACGGCTGTTCGAGCACATTCTAAGCACTTCAACCCATTGGCTTATGATTCTGTCACTAAAATAGCCTTATTTTAATAACAAACACTTAAAAGAACTCCATCAACTTTGTTGAAAAATTCACTCATAAAAAAATAGTTGCTTCAGGGCCCTTCCAGGATTAGGGGCCCTGAAGCTTAAGCGTCATTAGTTTGCTAGTCGATCCGCCCCTGCACGGGACATTGAAGGGAATCAATGACCAAGCCCCCCCACCTACCCAGTGCAATCTGCTTGCAAAGAACTGCCACGGGAAACATACAATACAGACAGGGATCACAATGCTGGGAGGGAGGGGCACCATTTCCCAAACCACCATTTTCCAACCCCCCCCCACTGCTTTGCAATCCATGCGGGGTAAAACAAGGGTTTAAAGCAGCTGCAGATGACGTTTGGATCAGGGAAACTATCTGGGAAAAAAAAAAGAATAAACCCCTCTCTCCCTTTCCCCACATGGGAGGCGGCTGCAGCTGCTTTTGGCAGCCAGATCGCACATTGGGGGATTTTGAACACAGATCCCAAATTTCATGTCGGTTTTATGCAATTAATAAGGCAACAGAGGGTTATGTGTTTTTTAAAAAAAATTAAGCTTTTCGCCATAAAGACCCAAAAGGGGGCTGATTAGCATTTTAAAACTCTCCATAAAGGGGGAACGCAACCTAAATGAAAGACCCTCAAGATCTGAAATTCAGTTTAAACATAATAATAAAGTCTAATAAGGTATGCGTGTGAAGGGCGAGGGGGGTGGGGGTGGAATAAAGGAGAAACTAGTGGCATCTTGGTAGAGCTCTAAAAGCCCACGATAAGAATTTAAAAAGGGATGCATTAGGAGGAGGAAGCCTGCCAAGGAGAATGGCTTGGGTCATTAGACCATCAAGATGTTTAAAAAAAAAGAAGAAGAGCACTTAAGACAGACAGAAATATTGCGGGAGAAGTTAAATGAGTGCTTTGCATCTGCCGTAGACAAAAAAGATTGGGGGGGGGGGGAGACACCCGAGCCATTCCTCAGTGAAGGTGATAAATCTTCAGGAATGACACACACTGAATCGTCTTCGGAAGACGTTGTGGAGTGGAAAAGGGAGGTGGGGGGAGAAAAGGCAGAGAAGATTAAGATCATAAATCACCCGGAGCAGATGGAATTCTCTCCTCTGCCAGTCCTAAAGGAGGTCCAATGTCAGAGGGCTGAAGCGTCGGCCGCCCTGTTTGGGGCGCTCTGCGCTTGGAAGCCTGGACTGTGCGTGCTGAAGGCTGTCCGCACGTGCAACCCCCCCCTTCCAAAAAAAAGGAGATAGGAGAAGCAAAAAAACTCCCACAAAACCCTTCCCCATGTGGGCAACCTGACTCCTTCGCCGAACCTCACGCACACCTGCCAGACAGATGGTCAGCCCTGCTACCTTGAACGGGAGCGATTCTCCCCTTTTGGCAGGGAGGTGGGCTGGGAGGCTGAAGCCAAGCATCTCCCCACCCTTCACCTCTCCCCCCGCCCAACACACACCAAGAGATTGGCACTGTCGAAGCAAAGGATGCCAAACATCTGTTTGGCAGGGAGAATCAAACATGTGCCCTACGGCTGTGCAGGAGAACTCGGTGGGGCCAGAGCCTCTGTGGTTTGCCTAGAGAATGAGGAAGTTGCCAATACTCGGCCTTTTTAATTACTAGGTGTGATTCTAGAAACCACAGGTGCCAGAAAAAACCAGGTTCTGTCACCGGGGTGCCTCTGGAGCTTGCCTGGGGGGAGGAGTTTCCACATGGCAGTGCATTTGTAAGTGGCTATGTACATTTATATATCATTTTTATTCACACCTATGGTTTCCAGCTCTGGGTTGGGAAATTCCTGGAGATTGGGGGTGGAACCTGGGGAGGGTCTTCAGCTGGGTATAATGCCAGAGCGTCTACCTTCCAGAGCTGCCATTTTCTCCAAGGGAACTGGCCTCTGTGATCTGGTGGCAAGGTGTAATTGCAGGAGATCTCCAGGCCCCATCTGGAGGTTGGCAACTGTATTTTATGTCTTTCCTCTCTCTCCACCCCCCACTGAGGATCCCAAAACAGCTTACATTGTTCTCTCCTCCATTTGATCACCACGGCAACCCTGTGAGGCAGGTGAGGCTGAGTGTGCATGACTAGGCCCAAGGTCACCCAGCAAGCTTTATTGGCAGAGCAGGGATTAGAACCTGGGTCTCCTGGATCCCGGTGTGACACTCTAACTGCCCCAATGAAAGAAAGCAAAGAAGTTTCACAGCTGTCAGGAAAGTGCTGGAGATAAACATATTTAAGGATCCCCTGACAATGCTACTGCGAAAAGCACAGGGGCTTTTTTAATGCTCCCTCAATATATTTTAATTTTCCCATTGCACCATCGGCATTTGTCTTTGCCTTCTTTCATCTTGGAGGCTGGTGTAGCCCTCTAGTTTTGCTACAACTGCACCACACTGACAGTTCTCATTACGCCACACTCCAAAAGTGCATTTTTATGTGCACGTGCGCACACACACACACACACATTCACAGAGTGCCATGACCAAAATCCTGGGAACCATTGTAGTTCACACAAAAACTTAAAACTATAGATCAGCCTGCCCACCCTGCTGTGTTTCAAGCTGCCACCAAATCACGTTCCAGGTAGGGAGTGGGCCACGTCCCTGAAAGCTTCTGACTGGCTGGCTTTCAAAATGCAAAACCCCTTTAAGGAATTAACACAATTAAGCTCCTGTTCTCATGCAATTCCCGCATGTGATCAAACAGAACAGAAGTGTTTGGGACAACCCGAACAACTGGAAAAGTGAGGAAACAGCGGCAAGTTTTTTCATGCATTTGGATTTGTGCATTTATTTATTTATATCCTACTTTTCTACCCACAGTTGGGACTCAAAAGCAATTTTTAGGACATTGCTCTCCCCTCCTTCATTTTCTCACCCAAACAGGCCTATGAGGTAGGCCAGGTTGAGAGTAGAAGTGGGAATTTGAACCCAGGTCACCCAGGAGTCCTAGTCTGACACTCTGTCCACTGCATCACACTGGCTCCTGCTGAGTTGTTTCCAACACAAAAGAAGGTGGGACAGAGACTCCGATTCATCCAGTTCTCTATTTGCACAGATGGGTGGGTTGAGTTTGCATGGACAAATATGGAGGGGAAGGGAAAACACACAGAACAGGAAGATATGGGGCTGGGGATGCACACCTGGCCAGGTGGGAAGGCGAGGTGAAGCTGTTTCGGGCTGGCTCCAGAGCCACTTACCAACTCGTCCCGTTGGATCTCTTGGGATTTGTACACCAGGCCTTTGAGGTCCGAGGCAGACACGTTAACCTACAGCGAGGGAGAGAAAATGACTTTAGTATCTTGGGCTGGTGGCTGTAACAGGGAGAGAGAAGATGACTGTGGGTAAATAAATGTCCTTCCCTTCTGTACTGCACAGAGAAGATGTAGGCCCAGGCCACTGGAACCAGCTCTTTCCCCTTTTAAACATCTCCTGTCACACCTGACAGAGACAATTCAGAGCAGGCAAGCGTGAATGTGGCACAGCCCTTCATGCCTGACAAGAGACAATTCAGAGCCGGCAGGCACAAAAGTGGTACAGCCCTCCATGCAACGGCAACCCCTTGGGATTCACATTCTATCACGTTTTTATTGACAAGACATTTTGGAGGACATTAACTCATAGGTTCGCCATGAATTCAGAGTGACTCGACAGTGCCTCTCACACACGAGAAACTCAAAGAAGGGCAGACGATTCTCCGCTCCTCGCAGCCTGCTCTCACCACAACCCTGTCAGGAAGATTAGACTGTGACTGGCCCAAGGTCACTCTGTGAGTTTCGTGGCAAAGCAGGGATTTCTCAGATCCTGGTCCAATACTGAAACCACGACACCCCACTGTCCTCTTTTGGGAATCAGGACTTTGAGAGACACCTGCGTGTTAAGATCTCTCTGTATGTGGGAAAGGCGGAGTCTGGCAACACCTCTGCCACAGTTTCTAAGATTTGTGAGCTCTTTTTAAAATAAAACTGCCCCGCGGGATACTCAGTGAATAGAACTCAGAAGGTATGTCCGCATTCCCCTCAGGATGGACTTACTTTCCGCTCATACTCATAGAGCAAGGCTTTGTCGCTGGTTGGGTAGTCATATTCGGCCAGTCCAGAAGCTGCAGAGAAAGGAATCCAGTGAGGAACAGAAGCTTACTGTCTTAATGGTTTAAAACGCCCACTCTCCCTTTCAGAGGAAAGATGATCTATTTAGGATTTGTATCCTGCCTTTCTGTCACGAAACGGCACGCAAGGCAGCCTAACAACATGAAATTTAAAAGAAAACAAAACCCCAACGATTTTTTAAAAACAGCAGCCAACGGCAGAAATCAAAGCCAGGATTAAGAACAAGCCAGCCATAATTAGAAATTTAAAAAGCAGCAGTGCAGTAAAAAGCTACAGCATAAAGCTTCAGAGGGTAGGGGGGAAGATGTCAGCATGCCCTCTGGAACCCAACCGGAGGAGCAGATTTCACTGCTTGGGAAAGTGTTTCCCTCCCCCAGTCCCCCCTCCAAGAAATACTCCGGGAAGATGTTGAACGTAGATCTGAACACTCACCTTTCTTGTCAACTTGTTCAGAATCTGCCCGTTCCCCACAGAGCATCAAGAGGAGAGAGACAGACAAGAGCGCATGGCAGAAAGAAAAAAAAGAGCAGAAAAAGAAACACACTTTTGAGGCCAAGAGGGAAAAAAAAAGGATGACAACAGGGTGTTGGGAAAGCAGGGATCAAGCTGGCAACTAGGGCACAAATGGCTTTCAAGCTGGGCTTGAGGAGTCCTGAGGTACAATGGAAGCGTATCGAGAATTCCTCACAAAGCATCTTAGTAACAGCGGACACGCTTCTCTGAAAGATGGCTGCCTGCTCGCCACTGCCAATCTTTCTTTTTTTGGTAATTTAAGGGCAGTTGTGAGCATGTGGTACAAAGGCCTAGCTGCACTTGTAAAGCATATTCTAGAATTTTCCACACCAAACATTTGAGGAACGCCTTGGTCAAGGTAGAAAGGGCTCTCCCCCTAAAGGGACAGTTTGAAAACCAATGAACGAGGACGTGTCTTCAGATTGGTGCTCAGTTCTCCTGCTTGCTTTCTGACAAGGGAAAGTTCATTGTCACAGCAAATATGGTGGAATACCGCATTCTAGACCCAATGGGAAACTAAATACCATTTGTCACCATCGGGGGGACATGTTGGAAAGAAACATGCTCCTCATAAAAAAACAAACAACCCCCCCTCAAAAACCAACAGTAGGGATGTTGCTTCACGGCAGTTTTACCACGTGAAAAACTGTGAGAATTGGGCTTACGCCATAGGCATCTCTCAGGATTCAAACAGATGTACATTCAAAAGAAAAGAAGCTCACAACACTGTGAGAGTACACTGGGTTCCAGTTCTTTTTGTAACATGTGCACGGCTGTAGTGTATCATCAGATCCAACACTGATCTGCCACCAGCACACTTCCTCACAGCTGTTCAGTTGGAAGAATTGCTTGTAGCACATCGGTATTCCATTCACTGATACACTAGCATTTCTGTTTTTTTAAAAAAAAGAGAGGGCTCGAAGGGCCAATGACTCCCAAGGTCCACTCCAACCAGACAAGAATTTCTCCTAAGACCACTAAGCCACTACTTTACACAAATCTAGAAACACAAAGCCAGAAGGTATCCCAAGGTCATCTAGTCCAACCCCCTGCACGATGCAGGAGATTCACAGCCGCCCCCCCATTCCCCCAGTGCCACCTGCTCTATGCCCAGAGGAAGGAAAAAAAATCTCCAGGATCCCTGAGCTAATCTGGCCTGGAGGAAAATTCCTTCCTGACCCCTAACTTGTGATTGGTATTACCCTGGGCACTGGCTCCCAATGGAGTATTGAGTCAGGTTCAAGGTTTTGGTATTAAGCTTCAAGTCCCTAAGCGGCCAGGGACCCATGTATCTCTGGGACTGCCTCCTGTGGTATGTCCCCCAAAGAGCGCTACGCTCTGCAGAAAACAACCTTCTTCTCTACCCTTCCCGCAAGAGAATGACACAATCTAGAAATTTTTAGCGCCACCTGAAAATGTTTTAATTCTGTACAATTCAATTTGTTTTGCCTTGTTTTATCTTGTGTTTTTACTGCTGTTTACCACCCTGGAGCCTTGCGTACTCAAGGGAAGGCAGTCTATAAATTTAATTTATAAATAAATAAGAAAGGGCCATAAGAGCCAAGCTCTGGCTCATCCCTTCCTGCCTCCCCTCTCACAGTCTGCCCGAATTCATAGTAAGCCACAGAATCAACACTGCTGTCAGATGGCCATCTAGCCCAGGGGTTGTCGAACTCATCTGTTATGAGGGCCGGATGTGACATGAATGAGACCTTGTTGGGCCGGGCCACGTGGGTCATAAAATGTAGTGCCAGGTAGCAGAGATACAAACTTTATAAAGGACACAAACACAAAGGTTGTTTTTTTTTACTTAAAGTAAAGACATGCTTAAAACATTAGCACTCTTGCAATATTTTGTTTATTTAACAGTGTCTGATAACTGAGAACTCTTGCTCTGAATTATTGCATCAAAATGCCTGTGCTGTTGCAGTCTTGAGTATGCTGCTCAGGTGTGTATCTGTAAGCTGCAAACCCGTGACGATGCAGCAGCAGCAGAACTGGAAGAAGAAGCTGAAGACAGCCAGTTCCACTGCGGGCCTGATAGAAGCCCTCTGGGGGCCTCATCCGGCCCCTGGGCCAAATATTTGACACCCCTGGTCTAGCCTCTGCTTAAAAACCTCCAAAGAAGGAGAGCCCACCATCTCCCGAGGAAGCCTATTCCACTGAAGAACCGCTCTGTCAGAAACTTCTTCCTAATGTTTAGCTGAAAACTCTTTGGATTTAATTTCAACCCAAAGGTTCCGGTCCAACTTTCTGGGGCAAAAGAAAACATATCCGCTCAATCCCTTATCTGACAGCCCTTCAAATACTTGAAGATGGCCTATCATATTACTTCTCAGTCATCTCCTCTCCAGGCTAACCGATACCCAGCTCCTTCAACCTTTCCTCATAGGACTTGGTCTCCAGACCCCTCGCCATCTAACTGCATCACGGAAAACAGGTCTGTTCACCCAAACATCCCATCTCCAAAACTATTTTAGAACATACCGAAAATGACCAGGGGAACAAATGCATCATCATCCTTATGGAGAAAAGCTGACACGTTTGGGGCGTGTTTGAGTCAAAACAGAACAGACCCTGGGACTACTATAACCAGACCTTTGCAGTCTCTTGTTAGCTGAATTACAGTCAAGTTTGTGTGTCCGTGGGGGTTAACCCTTCAACTCCTGTATGGTTTCCTTAATCAAAACCAACCTGTACCCACACCCCACGCCTGTGCTGATATAGCCCTTTTAAGGAAAAAGATTGGCAAGAAATAGGGACCTGACTTTTTTCTTTAAAGCGCTATTAACGGTGTGGGGGGAACTGGCTTTGACAGGCAAAGACGCAGAGTGGGTGGAAACGTTAACCTTCCCTACGCTTCCCTGCACAACCCTAGTCCAACTTCAACTTTTAAAAAGACATCAAGGAGATCTGCGATTTCCTTCAACTACTTTGGCCCTGAGTTTGGGAGGGGCGTGTGGCTGAGTGGACACAGGACAGGCTTTGCACACAGAATGTCTCTCGGGTTCAATTTCTAGTATCTCCATTAAAATGACATTAAGTGGCAGGTGTGAGGGGAAGCCTCTGCCTGCCTGAAACTCTGGTGAGCTGCCACCAGTCAGAAAAGACCCTACTGTATTAGATGGACCAGTGGGCTGGCTTGGCATAAGATAAGCTTCCTGTGGGTTTTAATCAAGAAAAACTGCTAACAGCCCTGACCTGGATAGCCCAGGCAAAACTGATGTCGTCAGACCTTGGAAGCTAAGCAGGGTCGACCCTGGCAAGTACTCGGATGGGAGACCTCCTTGGAAGACCAGAGGTGGGAGGAAGGGGGCAGGCTTTATTCAGCCACCTCTCTGAATATCCTCCAGGCCCCCAGTAGGGGTCAGTCATCAGAGATCACCATGACTTTCAGCTGCACACACAGTCGGTCACCATGACGTCCAGGTGAACACACACTGACACACAGACGCACACACATATGAAAAAAATACAAGAAGAAAAACTGCTAACCAGGAGGGGACATGATCAGAAGTTTATCAAATTATTTACTGGAGAGAGAGAAAATAGTCTCTAATACACAATGGCTCTTTTACCATGTGAAAAGGGGATTATTATTAAGATAAAGCATAAATCGATGTATGGAATTAATTGATGGCTGGTAGTGGGAAATGCCGTCAAACAACAGCTGACTTACGGAAACCGTGTCGGGTTTTCAAGGCAAGAGACATTCAGAGGTGGTTTGCCATTGCCTGCCTCCGCGACGCAACCCTGGACTTCCTTGGTGGTCTCCCATCCAAATACTAACAAGGGGTGACCCCGGCTTAGCTTCTGAAATTTGACTAGATCGGGCTAGTCTGAGCCATCTAGGTTATGGTGTGTGATGGCTACTTAAAGAAGGGCTTAGATATGTTTGTGGAGGTTAGCAATTATTTTTTTGCCATGATATCCAACAGGACCTCTACATTTGGTGGCACTACACCTCCACTTAGCAGCCTGCTCCGTCATCGCCCATGGGTTCCCAAATGCCAAGCTGCAGCCTCTGGCAAACCTGACTGATCTCCATCCCCAGGTCCAGGGCTATTTTTGGGCAGGAACGTGCAGGAACTGAGTTCTGGTTGGCTCCCAAGCTGGCCACGCCCAGCAGGAACTCATTAGCATAATAGGCCACACCCAACAGCAGAAACTCATTAAGATTGGCTACATTAGGGATGTGTGGCCTAACATGCAAAGGAGTTCCTGCTCCAAAAAAAGCCCTGGGTTTTGACAACAAATAAGGTAAACAGAATAAGAACCAAATCATGGTTGTGGCTGGATGACCACACTTCTGGTAACATGGGGGTGTGGCCTAATATGCTAAGGAGCTGTGCTGTCAGGGTGTGGCCTAATATGCTAATGAGTTTCTGCTGTTGGGTGTGATCTATTATGCTAATGAATTCCTGCTGGGCTTTTTCTACAAAAAGAGCCCTGCCCAGGTCAATGTATTGGTCTAGATCAATCAGATTCAACAGTTCCCACTACTGATTTCTGTAATCTCAGCAATGTGGCAATCTAAGGAAAGCACACAGGTGAGCAACCACACTGGGGACAACTGACAGAGAAGAGCTTTCCCATCCTAAGTCTGCCAGGAGCCTTCTAACTGACCATGGCCCCAAAGAGAGTGCCAGGACCCAGGTCGTTTTTGTCGGATCCAGAGAGCAATTCTTATGTTCCTCCTGCTCCCTCTCCAGCTAAATCAATTCATGAATTTGGCCCTCTGGAGACGGGAGTTCTGTAGCTTTTTATAGCTGTTCTCAGACTCTCATTATTTCATTCATTTGCTAAGAGAGACTAAAATGCCTATTGTGAGGTTGTTGGGTTTTTTTACACCATGGGCTGTTCCTCCAAGACAGAAGACAAAAACAAAAACTGCCAAGTGACAAATTACAGAGTGACTCTATTCTCAAATTATGTTTACTGGCTGGGACAGCATTGCTATTCAATCCCCTCGCGCATGCTAAGCGAAGTGCTCTGCCAGCAGGAAAGGATATACAGGTGCAGTTGCAATACCCATGCATTAATTGGTGGTTATCACCAGCTATGATGGCCCCATCCACCTCCCTCCCTCTGAGGCAGGATTTTCCCTCCATTTTTCTTTCCTTTTACTGACTGAGCTGCCCTAGTTAATGGGTTTTCTTCTTTGCTGAAGAACTCTGGCTGTCCTATCCTGTCACAGGATGATATTTTGGCTGTGGAACCTGAGGGGAAGGATCAGGACTCAGGAGTCCTCTTTAACTTAAACAACTTAAATGGCACTCAAAGTGTTTTGAAATTCAAAAATGACAAAATTTACTTAACATAGAGGGGAAAAGTCAGGTGAAAACAGGGGCTAAAATTTCTGAGGTAAAACCAGTAGATGCACAGATTTTGGTTCTTATGTTTCAAGCTAATGAGAGTTTCTTAAGCTTTCCACAGTGACTTAAATCTTTATGTTGAGAGGCTTTTCTTCCAGTGTTTCCCCTAAACCCTTCAGCATATGTTGTTTGAGTAATCTTTAACTCTTTGGGTTTCCAGAAGGTTGGTATACTCTTTCCAGTACCCAAACCCTTTCTCCTGAAACACCAGTACTCATCTTGAGTTTTTAACTGACTCTTAAGGTTTCCATGGGCGGTTTCTAACTACACCAGACCAGGCATCTCTACACTCTTCAGAGCTAACTCCCTGTTTGACTGGGTAGGGAATTTTCTTCACTCTAAAAGATTTGTCCCCTTTCCTTGGCCCGAATGGGAGTCTTCACCTTCCCAAACTTCCTTGCCAATTTCCCCCCAATTCTCCATCTATGTCAAATCGCTGTCAGCTAAGGCTGAAATCAGACTGAACTCAGTCAAGGCAGAAATCTGACTGAATCTCTCCTCAGCATGCAGCTCTCTCCAAACTTTCTCTGCTCAGCTGATGCTAACCAATCAGACTGCTTGGAGCAGCCTGTCACTCAAGGACCTCTGTTTCTGTGAAGAATTAACCCTTCACAGTCCTTCAACTGTTTGTACAGCACTTCTAAGCTTTTAGAAAGCGCAGTCCATCACACCAGTGTAATGCTTAAACTGGCAGGACACAACCGGGGAGACGAGGTCGAGACTACAAAGAGCTGGAACATGGTGGAAGAACAGCAGAAGTTAATCTCTCAGGGGTCCTTCTTCCCCACAAGGGCACATGACAACTGCAGAAGAGGTAGCACGGTGGTGGAATGTGTTGTCAAGCCGCAGCCAACTTATGGCAACCCTGAAAGGTTTTCAAGGCAAGCGATATTCAGAGGTAGGTTGCCATTGCCTGCCTCTGCTTGTCAACCCTGGACTTCCTTGGTGGTCCCCCACCCAAGTACTAACCAGGGCCAACCCTGCTTAGCTTCCGAGATCGGGCTAGCCTGGGCCACCCTCGTCAGGACAGAGTGGCATTATTAAACACAATCTCTCTTGCACTGCATTTTGTTCATTCATTTAGGCCATCCAGATGTGCCCTTTCTGCTTTGGGAAGTGCCAAAATTGACCCACAAATAAAACAACAAATACAAAAAGAACAATATAAAAAGATTCAATACAGAGTTTAAGACCAGGGCAAGAATTTCATTTTAAAAAGCTTCCAGGAACAAAGAAAACTCTTCAGCTCATGGCAGAAGACCTGCAAGCGAGGGGGCTAAAGGCAATTCCAAAGGCGACAGACTTCCAAAGACTAGGGGCAGCTGCTGAGAAGGCCCCTCTTAACGAGCCTGGTCTTGTCAGATCTCGGAAGATAAGCAGGGTCAGCCCTAGTTAGTACTTGGATGGGAGACCACCAAAGAAGACCAGGGTCTCTCCCTGCAGAGGCAGGCCTTGGCTGGTAACCACCTCTGTATGTCTCTTGCCTTGAAAACCCTACGGGGTTGCCGTAAGTCAGCTGCAACTCGATGGCACTTCCTATCACCAACACCAAACTTACTTCCATAAATGTGGGTTCCCTAGCCCAACATCCTTGTATGACCTCACAGTATGGGCAGCTCCAAACTGCCCGCAGACCTCTTTCCCCCCATGGTCATATAAGGCAGGCTAGGCTATCAGCTAGGGGCTGTGTAAGTTCTTTTTCGAGAGATGTTTTTCGTTTTACAGAGTTTGAAAGGCGGGGGGGGGGCAGGCTGGATCGGCTAGGGCCATTTTTCTTCTGAAGGTCACTCCCACCGAGGTGCTTCTGTCCTGCCTGCATTCTGCTGCTAGAACAATGAGTTACCACAATTAGTAGTTCCAGCAAGCAAAACAGAGTTCACAAATTGATCCAAGATGCACAGCAGAAGTACGTCTGACGTGACTGTGAGCGAAGGGGCTGTGGGGGGCAGTTTGGAACGACTCTTGCTTTTGAGTCATCCCAGGAAGTTCTGCTGTTGGAAGGATGTACGGTGGGGACCTCTAAGAGGGCCTTGCGTGGTGAACTAGGCAATGGAGGCTTTGGCTCAGTGGTACAGCATCTGCTCGGGGTGCAGGAGGTCCCAGGTTCAATCCCCTCCATTTACAGCTCAAAAGATCAGATAGGAGGTGATGCAAAAGACCTTGACTCGAGTCCCTGGAGAGCCACTGCCAGTCGGAGCAGACAGTACTGACTCTGAGGGACCAAGGGGCTGATTCAGCACAGGGCAGCTTCATGTGCATTCATGTGTGGGGGGATTTGGTGATGGGGCACTTGTTGCAAACAACACATTTCAAAGCCGGGGGCACGAAAGAGTAAAAAGCAGATGGACAGAACGACTAAAAAAACTACTACAAGATAATGACTCAGCCCGACCCCACCTTCCAGGGTAGATATAAATTACCTGCCTACCATTTTTCTTCTCACCTTGACACAGAGAGTACTCCATCTTTCTGTGTTATACCTCTGAGGATGCCAGTCACAGCTACTGGCGAAACGTCAGGTCCTACAATGCCAAGACCACAGCCACACAACCCGGAAAATCTACGGCAACTAATGAACTCCGGCAGTGAAAGCCTTCAACAACATATTGATTCTGTGAACTTAGGCAGATCATGAGAGGGAAGGGAGGGAGGCCTGCATCAGTGCTTAGTTCTCGTGGCCCTTTCTTATACGCCCAGGGAAATGCCAATCACCACTTTGGGGCCAGGAAGCAATTTTCTCCAGGCCAGTTTGGCCAGAGATCCTGGAGGGTTTTTTTTTTTTTGCCATCTTCTAGGCACGGAGCAGGAGTCACTGGCAATGCTCCCTCTAAGCTAGAGTCCTGTGAGCAAAAATTCTGCTTTGTGAGCTCCTGGCATTAAAGCTGCAAGCGATTTGGCTGCTGCATAAATTCATTTGCTCTGGAGCCATCCTTCCTGAGCTAAGACAAAAATGTGTGAGCCGGAGGCTAAAGACCTGTGAGCTAGCTCACACTAACTCAGCTTATGGGGGAACACTGGTCGCTAGAGGTGTAGGGGGAGGCAATGGTGAATTTCCTGCATTGTGAAGGGGGTCGGACCACAAGACCCCGAAAGGTCCCTTCAAACTCAATGATTCTATGAAATTCTATGTTATTGTTGAGGTTTCCTAATAGCACATGCTACTGTAAATTGTTGTTATACTATATAAATAAAATATTATTTTAAAAAAGAAAAAGAAGAGCACTTGCGGGTACTGTGCCGTGGGATTCGAACACACAAACACTCCACACACCCTCAGGATGTTCCGAAGGAAAACAGTGAATTCACAAGGCACTTGGAACGTCCACAACCACAAAGCATCTCTCTCACTTCCCTGCAATTATTGTTCTTCTAACTTCTGTGGGCATAGGCTCTTTCCAACAAGAGAGGCATGGTCTCTGGAAATATGTGCATGGGAGTGTGAGGGGGGTGACATCATCCCAGCATTCAGGCCACTGCTGCGTGTTGACTTGACTGGTGCCTTCTTCCCCGCATGAGTCACGCCAAGGGCATTGCTGGTGCACAATATCATGATGGGTGGGTGACAGCACAGCTTCGAGGAACTCTGTGGGAGTGGCCGTGGCAACATTAGCTTTGCAACTGACAGTCGTCCCTCCAGTTTTGATGCAAGGAGTGTGTCGGGTTGCAAGGCCAGCACTGGCACTGGCATGGGGGAGAGTTCATTGATTTCAGGTCATTCTCTGCCCTGACCTGGATAGCCCAGGCTAGCCCAATCTCGTCAGATCTCAACAGCTAAGTAGGGGTCGGCCATGGCTGGCATTTGGATGGGTGCCCTCCAAGGAATACCAGGGACGTGACACAGGGGCAGGCAATGGTGAACCACCTCTGAAAAGCCTCTTACCTTAAGTCTAGCTCGCCACCGAGTGGTGCATAATGCTACAAGAGCTAGAACTTCTGGCTGCCAGACAATCTTAGGCTCTCCTGGCTATACTACACAGACTGCCATATATTAATTAATTATTATTAGGTCATTCTCAGGTCTCTTCCTTTCTCGAGGGGACTGTGCACTTCTCTCTACATACTGGAGGAGATTACACCACCATGACGGACCATCTTAGGAGATGGGAGAGAAGAGGGACCCTGACTCTGCCAGGGTGGTGGTTTGCTTGGATTCTCTCCCATTCATCTCTGGAGTATATAAGCCAGCCAGAGATTTCAGTGAAGGTACAGTTCCCATCAGCAATTCATCATGGTTTGACATGAGCTTGATAACTATCCTAGGTCTGCAGTGATAGGCAGCCTGTTAAGATCAGGAACAGCCTCCTGGACAGCCCCGACCAGGACTGATCTGCGTAGCTGACCAGGTGCACTCTGCTCAGCTGATCACAAAGTGCAAATGCCGTTGGTTTATATTGATGAGAAGTGCCATGATTAGAAGCCAAAGCAGAACAAGGAATCACTTTAATAAGGCATCCCACGACTGACGGATCAAGTCTTTTTCTCATAGACACCAGCTTTTAGTCAGTTGATCTCTTGCTCTGAATATCCAGCAGCATCTTCTAACCCAGGGAGGGGTCTGCAAACTTAGGGATGCCAGCCTCCAGGTGGGACCTGGGGATCCCCTGGAGTCCCGGTTCACCTCCAGACTACAGAGATCAGCTCCCTTGGAGAAAATGGATGCTTTGGAGGGTGGCCTCTGTAGCATTGTACCCCACTGAGGTCCCTGTCCTCCCCAGGCTCCCCCCGCAAATCTCCAGGAATTTCCCAACCTGGATCTGGCAACACAACCGCCCATCCCCTGCCAGTGACCAAGGGGGACCTGGCAAGCCTAGTTCCACAGCCAGATGTGGCTCCTTAATGTTAAGATTTAATCTTCTCTTTTAAGGTTTATTGGAGGGGGTTGTCAGTGGGATACTAGAATCACCTAGAATCACCAGGGTGTGACAGACCCCCGTCCTCATTCATTGTTACAGATGTGAGTTCTGGGGCCAAAACCTGATTTTACAAACAGAGACTGAAAGGCTGTTCCGATCTATCAGAAATTCTGTTTCTGTCCTTCGCGCCCCTCCTCTCTTTTACAAGTCTGCTCCTCTGGATGCTGATAACCTCACCACCCATCCCTTCTGTCTGGGCATGCGGCCAGAGCACAATTTTCCATTCCTCATTATCTTTTGCTCCTGTGATCTAATCTTCAAATGGCCCAAACTCTGTCAATGTCACTGCTGGAATATTTCTATTGATACTGCTGCTGCTTCTATGGCTTTCCTGGTCTCCTCTCTCTCTTCTTGTACTATGCTATTTTCCCCCCCAGGCTCCTGTAGGGATTCTGTGTACCTACAGGCTGGTGTTGCCTATTTTATCACAGCCTTTGCACAGCACCAAGTGTTCCAGGTACTTGACAGGTGTCAGGCTTGGGCCTCTGGACTACTGTATCTGTTCTATGAGCTACTGTGCCTGTTGTATTAGAATCTGCTGCTGCTTCCAGATGTTAGTTAACCCGGTGTGCTTATCGCTGACCCTCACCTGCCAATGCATTCCTGCGGGGGGGAGTGGATGTGTGGAGACTGGTAGAATTAGGGAGGCTTGCTTTGGTAACTCTTCTATGACACCTCAAGATGGCTCTTCTCACGGGAGCGACCTTGAAGACAAGCCTGTGTTTAGCTAGGGGCGGACTGTACATTCTCCCATGGTCTGGGTAGCATTGCTGACATGTATGAATGGAATGTGGGGTTTCAGTTATACATTGCTTTCCTGCCTTAGCACCTCAGATCTGACAAAAGAGTCTGATCCCTGAACATCTCATATCTTCTAATAAAACTTTCATCAAAGAAAGTGCGTGTGGAGAGTGATTTGACTGGGAACCTGACAATAGGCATCACAGCCATTGCCATTTGAACACAAATCTGGATGCAGCCAAAAGATTTTTTTTAAGCATTACAGGATATTATCAGCCTCTATTAATGATTGAAATCTTTGGGACACAATGGAACATTAGGGTTCATGTACCAGACATTATTCCCAATGGTTTTCTTAATCTTAAAAAAAAACCCTCTGTCATATCTGGTGGCAGAGAGTCCAGAGACCAAATGGGCATTATCTAACAATATTACTCGTTTGCTTTTAGTGCTCTTTTGGGTGACCTGTAGCTCAACTTGTTCTCTACTCACTTTGTCCTAATAGCATCACAATCCTGTATAGTTCAGAGCAAGAATGCAATTCCTTCTCCACTTCTTTCAAAAATCTCAGAAGTTGATGAGATTTGCTAGGGACCAGAGACCAAAAACTCAAGCATCAATCACCAGGTCCTGTTTCTTACACACCATTGGCTAATGGGCATCTAAATATTTCACACTTCTGTTTTAGATCACAACTCCCCAAAATCCTTTCTTCTCTACAGAGAAGAACGCTTTCTAAAAATGTCAAATACAATTCCAGTTCCTTTAACACATTTTTCTACTGCTTACATCGGCAAATATATCCAGTTCCAATATACCTGTTGGTAGGTGGGATGCCCAGAACACCAGTTCTACTCAGGTTTCTACTCTGCTCTTTTCAGTGGGGCTTACACCCAGGAAAGTGTGCTCACGATGGCACTGATCGTGCTGTTGTGTTATTAGTTTTCATAAGAAGGATGCAGGAGGAAGAGCCATCTGGATGCAGTGGTTAAATTCTTGGACTAGGATCTGGGGTTCTCAAGTCTGAAACCCTTTTCTGTCACAGATGGTGACTGGGTGATGGGCTGGTCACCCTCTCTCAGCCTAGCCTACCTCAAAGGGCTGTTGAGAGGATAAAATGGGGAGGAGAGAATCATGTATGTGGCCCAGAGGCTCTTTACAGGAAGGGTAAGAATATACTAGATAATGAACCCCTTTTCTAACCCGCCTTCTCTGTCTCTCCCATGGCTGCAAAGCCTACGTTGTTCATGAGCTCTCTCTTGCTAAGGATCTTCTGCTCCACACGTACCCCAAGCCAGGTGGAAAGGTGGCATCAATATGTTTTAAATAAATAAATAAATATGGCAGAGCTCACTACTTGCATGCAAAAGGTTCGGATTCAGTTGCCCGGCACCTCCAGTTAAAAAAGAATACCCCAGGTAGGTTCCTTAGGCCAAATCAACAGGTAGATCTTAGGCAAGTTGCTTGGTCTCCCCCCCCCAAATCTGTAATACAGGGATGTCATGACAGACCTACAGCCAACCTGCAGCAACCAAGTTTCAGGTAGGGTAAAAGTCTGCCTTCCTCTTCCTACAGGCACTGTAAAACTTGGGATATAACCAGAGATGCGGGCTGAAGGGCAAAAGCCACAGGGATCTCACCTGTGGCTTGCGGGATTAGGGTTGCAACCTCCAGGTGGGACCTGGAGATCCAGAATTATACCATCTCCAGGCTACAGAGATGAGTTTCCTTGGAGGAAATGGCTGTTTTGGAGGGTGGACTCCATGGCATTATAGCCCGCTGACATCCCCTGCTAGGGATGCCAACCTTCAAGCAGGGCCTGGGCATCCCCAGGAATTACAGCTCATCTCCAGACTACAGAGATAGTTTCCCCTGAAGAAAATGGATGTTTTAGAGAGTGGACTCTGTGGCATTGCACCCCACTGAGGTCCCTGTCCTCCCCAGGCTCCGCGTCCAAATCTCTAAGAGTTTCCCAACCTGGAGCTGGCAACTCCTACCTCCCTACCCCCAGCTGGTGGTCAGGGGGACCTGGCAACCCTAAGTCCCTCCCCCCTCAAGGCTCCAAACTCCCAAATCTCCAGGAACTTCCCAAGCAGGAGTTGGCATCTCCGCAGATGGTACACCTGGGGAAGAACCAGCAATTGATCCCTAACTCACTCAAGCCATTTTTTTAAACAATATTTAGCATATTTGTTTGTTGTTGTAAGCCCCTTCAGTCCCCCTTGAGGGAAAAAGCAGGATATAAATACTTATAAACAAACAAAATAAAAGTTTGTGAAAGTACTACACAAATGCCAAATGTCGTTTAAGTAGCAGGGATGGGAAAGATCCCTGCCGGTCGGAAAGTGAGCCCTAGGCTGGGGGACCGATAGGCCGATTCAACAGGCAGCTTCAGACGTTCATGGGACTGATGTAGGCTACTCCAGTAAAATCCTACTAGAAAACCCTACAACTGCTGCTACAGAATCAGGCCCAAGCGACTTGATATTCATTACACAGACTTTGGGGGAAAAAAGTCCACTTCTTTTTTTTTTTTTTTGCCTCGCTTCAATCCAAGCAGCCAATATTTCCTCAGCTTCAAAGCAAGAGATCAAAAGCTAAACCCCTCCACGGTCATTACTGCTTCCCGGGGTCAAGTAATCCCTCAACTGGCCTAGCGCAGTTGTGCTAAAAGATGATTTAATTGCCGGAGCAGCAACTGGAATGTCGGAGGGGCCGAATCAGAGCTGATACAGATTCGGCAGATGGGAATGGAAGATGAATCCTCCGCTCTGAATTTCAATGGGAAATAAGAATCTGAAACTGTCACGTTTGACGTATTTTGAGTGAATCTCTAAGCTTGGGAAGAACCCTGCAAGAGCAAGAGCACACTAAAAGCCCATTCCCAGAGCAATCAAGCAAGGCCCCGAAGCAGGTCACAGAGGCCAAACTGACTTCCTATGACTACCTGTCACAATTGTTATTCAGAAGTACACTGCCTCTGAACATGGAGGTTCCACTTATTCCTCATGATCTAGTAGCCATGAACGGGCCTCTCTTCCATGAATGCGTCTAATTCTCCTTTACAGCCAGTAATTTTTGTCAATTAATTATGTGTCGTGTGAAGAAGTGCTTTTGTCTGTCCTGAATCAACTGCCCCATCACCTTCTTCTAGTGTACCAAAGCATTATGGGAAAAGGAATAAAAACCCTCATATGTTTTCCTTCACACCACACATACTTTTTTTTAAAAAAAATCTCTAGTTAAAAAGACAATTAGAACACCATACATTCAAAAGCCGATGAAAAGAGAGGTTCTTCTTAGGGTGGCTTATAACCATCCCAGATGGCAGTGTAGATTTTAGAGCTTCACAGAGTATTGGACATGTTATTCTTACTTGGTAGCACAACTCATGTTTCAGTCCAAAACTTTTGTCTGTGAAAAGGGGCACAAATTTCAGATTTTGAAACTGGAACATGGATCAGATTTTTTTATACTCGGCACAAAATTTCACTTCAGCCGTAGGACAAATTCTAAGTATAATACTTGGCCCCAAAGGAGCTGATCAGGATGTCTTTCGTGTCCAAATTATGCTACTGATTACAAACATGAGGTAGATTGGGAAGGAGCAGCATACAGCCCAGATCCAGAAGAGGCAGGGGGAGAAGTCCCTCATCCACACCGTCCTCCAAACACAAGGAGAATTCTCTCTCGAACTCCATCCCAAAGAGGAATTCCACAAACCGACAAGGAAAACTGACCCTCCAGAGGACGTAATCTGCACCATCAAATACACACCCGAACCTCTCGCTACCTCAGATGTGACTACAACATGTACACTAATAGGAGATAAATCCTTACTGTAACTAAAATAAAGGTGACCAGAGATTGCAGAATGACTCATTTGGGGAGGGGGTGTGTGTTCTCCTTGATTTATCCTGGTTCAAATACTGGAAAGACTTCTAGTCAACAGGACTGGAAAAAATTTCCCGTTCCCTCAGGTAATGAAAAGAAACTCCTGCGGGTGTAAAATGCTGACCATTCTGGGTCTACGGGGTGGAGACCTACCATGCTATAACTGTTTATTAAAAACAAACTGAACAAAAATGAAATTAACTACACAGCACGACTTGTCAAACTCAGGATTCAAAATGATGAGATTCCTAAAAACTCTCAATAAGGATCACCATTTGAGGATTTCACAAAAAGCCAAACCGCACACAGCAGATCTGCATCAACAAGGCCTGTTAATAGGGGAGGGCTAGCTCTGGCCATACAAAATACCCTCCAAAGGACCAATAAACTGAAAAGCATACACGGTTCCAAGGGATCCTGCCCACACACTATGTGATTTTCCCACAGATGTGACATCTAAACAAACAGGCCTGCCCCCCACCAAGAACAGGCCCCCCACTGCCACAAAGAACCAGCTTCCCCATTGATAATCTACCTTACCACAATGCTCCAGGAGTTAAAGACCCCACTTCTAAGCAAAGCTTTGCTCCCTTTCAACTATCTTCCTACTCACCTTCTCCGTCACGCAGGTATGAATGACTCTCGGCGGCCATGTCTTCGCTACTGTCGACGGGGAGGAACTCCTCGGTGGTGCGCGTCTCCGAGATGGAAGTGGTGAGCAGGTCATTGGTCGCCACCCGTTCGGATCGCAGCAGCTCCTCTGGAAAGACCAAAGGGCAGCCATTTTGAGAGGCAGCTGGTGGACTTACAAGGCAAGCCCTGAACGGTTAGGCGCCTTCTGAGCCTGTGGGCTGAGGAGAGCATAACTCTGGCCTCAGAATGAACTAGAAGATTTCTAACTACTAGGATACAGCGGGCTACCAACTGAGAGGTTCCCCACAGCGGAGGACTGGGAGAGGAAAACAACTCCACCACCACCCCGAGCCATCTTGGCTCCATCTCACCAAAGGCTGGAAGGGAAGACTTCTGGCCTGCCTGCCCAGGCCCTGCCCACCCAAAAGAGGGAAAGAGGAGAAGGAAGAGCAGGAGTTGGATTTACACCCCACCCTTCACTCGGAGTCTCCGAGCATCTTACAATCTGTTTCCCTTCCTCTCCCCACAACAGACACCCTGTGAGGTAGGTGGGGCTGAGAGAGCTCAGAGAGAACTGTTCTGGGAGAACAGCTCTGAGGGAACTGTGACTGACCTAAGGTCACCCAGCTAGCTACATGTGGAGAAGTGGGGAATCAAACCTGATTCTTCCAGATTAGAGTCCGCCACCCTTAACGACTACACCAAACTGCCCTCCTAAGGGCAGCATGCAGCATCCACCTCACTGCTCAAGGCCTGGGCAGGCCACAGGCTGGCCTTCCCCACACCTGGGTCGGGCCAACCCAGTGGCAGAAGAGCGGTGCGTGGCCTTGCCAGCGCCACATGAGATTCAGACAGCCTGCATGCCTCCCTTTTGCCACTGGGTTGACCTGGCCCAGGTCCAGGGGAGAAGGCCATTGGGCCCCCCAAGGAAAAATCCTGGTGGTCATAATAGACAGTCTGCCCATTTCCCCCAGTCTTTAAGGCCACTCCAATGGGAATCAACCAGTGTTCAAGACCTGCCGGACAAACTTAATCCTTTACTTCAAAGGGGAGATTCCCTTCAGCACTTTGCAATGTATTCTTCCTTAACATCCCACTAGCGGCTTAATGCCAACCCATCCACAAGGTTCTGGGTGGCTCCAGGCCTACAGCTTGAGAATCCTGGCTCAACCTTTCAAGATGAAGAGCTGAATGTCTTGATTTGCACCAGGCCACCCAAACACCCCGGAGACCTCTGCAACGTCCCTTGTTCCAATTTCCTACAGTCAATCTGTGAACAGAAGGTGCCGCTTCCAACTTGCAGAAGACAAAATGCCCCCAAAGGACTGGGTATTAATTTGGTTGAAATGCTTAAGTCTCTGCCTGCTTTTTAAATGGCTCTCCTTCCTTTTTCTGGCTGTAGAGCTGCTCATCTACTGGTCGTTCGCTGCCATTCATATTTGGGCAAAGCAGTTCTGGAAACGTTGCAGCATTGTATCAAGTGTTCAATCAATCAGCATTTATTATGGTCGACAGATCACTCAACAACAAAGCACAGTTTACGTATAGATGTAACATCCGTTCTCGGAGACTAAAATTCATAATCTTATTTTGCTGTAATTAATTATACATAAAAGTTATTTAAAAGTCTGGAATATCTGCTTTCTTACGGAAAGACTCCCAGCACAGAAACCGGCCACTTTAGAGGTGGTCTCATTGGAGCGGTCTGCAAGGAGCAGTTATGTACAGAACTTTTCATATCTTCCTAGGTACTCAGGTAGAATAGATGCGAGATAAGTGGAAAGGACGTCCTTACAAAATGGACAATACAATCACACCGGTTCCATGTTTTTGACTATGATCAGTTGGCAGGAACACAGACGTTGAAGGTAGGGAATATGTAAGCACTGAGGGCAGGTAGCTGGGCTAGGGCGAAAGCTCCGCAGTATTTGGGTATTTCTAAAGTGTAAAAACAGTTTGCTAGCACAAGGTTTTGGCTATGATTCCCTAGCACTGGACAGAGATGTGCCCGAGCTCTGTCGAGCTGAAGAGCCGTCTTCCAGATTCGTTGAGCATTTCTTTAGTTCTCGAGAATCCGAGACGGCTGACTGCTAAGGGGGAGAAGCTGAAAAGTTGTATTTTATTCTCGGATGCATCGACCAAACCTGATCGGCAGCTATCCGCAAGAAATAAGGGGCTAATCCAAACGGGTTCCGGCTCAAGCCTGATACCAACTATGAGTTGTGCAAAGTTGTATAAAATGTTTTGAACAAGTGAATCACTCAACGAGGTGTCCCTTCACTTAGCACCAGAGGGGGAACTGGCCGAATAAGAACCGGTGAAACCACTAGGAGAAACGATCTGGGTCAGGCCATTCGTTTCCAGCTAGTGGTAGGCAAGGGTGTGCGTTATAGGGTCTCAACTTTCAGGTGAGGTCTAGAGATCTCTGGGAGTTACAATTAATCCCCAGACTACAGAGAACAGTTACCCCAGAGAAAATGGCTGCTTGGGAAGCTGGACTCTCTGAGACCATACCCAGCTGAGGCCCCTCCTCTCCCTAAGCCCTGCCCTTCTGAGGTTCTACCCACAAATCTCCAGGAATTTCCCAACCCCTAGTTGGCAACCCTGGAGCAGGGGCTTCCCAGACATTAACTAGCCATTCCTGGTTTAAAGAGGCAGAAGGAGTATCATAGAATCATAGAGTTGGAAGGGACCTCCAGGGCCATCTAGTCCAACCCCTGCACAATTCAGGAAATTCACAAATACCTCCCCCACACACCCCCAGTGACCCTTGTTCTATGCTCAGAAGAGGGCACACACCCCCCTCCAGGGTCCCTGGCCAAACTGGCCTGGAGAACAATTTCCTCCTAACTCCAAAGTGGCGATCGGCGTTTCCCTGGGCGTGTAAGAAAGGGCCACAAGAACTACGCCCTGAGGCAACCCTTCCTGCCCTCCTTCTCATGATCTGCCTAACTTCACAGAATCAGCATTGCTGTCAGATGGCCATCCAGCCTCTGTTTCAAAACCTCCAAAGAAGGAGAGCCCACCACCTCCCGAGGAAGCCTGTTCCACTAAGGGACCATCCTAACTGTCAGGAAGTTCTTCCTAATATTTAGCCAAAAACTCTTGTGATTTAATTTCAACCCATTGGTTCTAGCCCAAGAGGGAAGGGAAGGAAGAAGAGAAGGAGACCCACAGGAACAGCAGAGACTAGAGATGCTGCAGTGAAAAAGAGATTGCCCCTTGGGAAATGAAGGGGTATGGTACATACCAATGTCCCCGCGGAGCTCTTGAGCAAGCTGGGGATTCTTGTACAGCAAGGCCAAGCTCTGATTCATCCGCTCTTCGATGACGTGGAGGTGGGTGTACACCTAGGGAAAAATGGCAGCAGGGGTTCAGGGTTCTGCAGACAGACCCAACACTGCAGGGTTGTTGGGGAAAGGGTTTCCCAGGGAGGGAAGCACATAGGGGAAGAATCGCACCTGAAACTTCATTTGTTCAGCCTTCTCAGGATCGGCAGCAGCCACGTGCTGGTAGTGGCGGAGGGTGTGGCGCTGGTCTTTCTGCTCTGCCCGCACGTACCTCTTCAGGGCTGCCAGGACGCGGTCCGGCTGGGTGAGGAACAGAAGAGCGCAAGGGTGAAGACAGAATCGCACACGAAGCTGGCCTTATCCTCAATCCGATCCTTGGATCGGCAGTGTTCCCTCTAAGCTGAGTTAGTGTGAGCTAGCTCACAGTTTTTTATTCTCCAGCTCACACATTTTTGTCTTCGCCCAGGAAGGATGGCTCCAGAGCAAACTAACTTATGCAGTGGCCAAATTGCTCGCTCACAGCTTTAATGCCAGTAACTCACAGAGTAGAATTTTTACTCACAAGATCCCACAGCTTAGAGGGTTCACTGGTGGTTGGTATTGTCTATTTGGAGTGGCAGTGGCTCTCTAGGGACCAATGCAAAGGTCTTTCCCATCACTTACTACCTAATCCTTGCCTGGAGATGCCGGGGATTGAACCTGTGACCTTCTGCATGCCAAGCAGATGCTCTACCACGGAGCCCCGGTCCTTCCCCTAACCTCTCCCTAACCTCTCCCACCACCGACCGTCCCTGGATGCATTTTCTCTGCAGCCTGCCCCTCTTCCTTCCCACCCGACCACGCCTCTGCTGAGTACCTCCAAGCTGCACGTTCTCCGTACAATCGGCTGTGCCTCGATCTATATAGCTCACAGCATTTTGGGGCATGCATCACTTAAGCATTAGATACAGGAAGACAGGAATGAGCATCTCGGGTTCCACGCACCTGCACGCGGTGGGTTATTCCAGGCTAACTGTCCCCCCCGCCCCCGCCGGCAGAGCTCGCTTGCATATTATCCTCCACGATCAACCTTTCCTTCAATCTCTGTCAACAGTCGCTTCCGTGTGTATCCCTGATACTCCGCCACACGCTTGCTACCAACTTGCCACTCGCGGCACCAAGGTCCTCGAGGCGGTGGGGGACGTCAGGGCGACTCAGCTTACAGCCGGCATCAGGCAAATGGGATGGAAGGGAGCGGATGGGGTAGGTGGCAGGAGGTTGCAGCAGTCTCTGCTGAAGGAGTCGATCTCGACAAGGGTCTCAGAAGCAGAGGGGAAAGCTACCCTGTGCAAATTAAAGACCCGTCTCCCTTTGTCTTCTCTTCTTTTGCCGTCAAGTCACGGCTGACTTATGGTGACCCTGCAGGTTTTTCGAGGCAAGAGACGCTGAGAGGTGGTTTGTCACTGCCTGCGTCTGCGTGGTGACCCTGGACTTCCTCGGTGGTCTCCCATACAAATACTAACCAGGCCTGACTCTGCTTAGCTTCTGAGATCTGGCGAAATCCGACCAGCCTAAGCTATCCCGATCAGCAAATTAACGTCTCTTCTTCCCATGTCTTTCGAGCATTCACACATAACACACACATACACAAAAGCACTCAGTTCGTCTCCTGAGTGAGCCAGCATGGTGCAGGGGTTACAACGCTGGACTAGGATCTGGGAGACCCAGGTTCGACTCCCAACTCTTGCACAGGAGCTTGCTTGGGTGGGCCTTGGTCCAGTTGCTCCCTCTCAGCCTAACCTACCTCACAGGGTTGTTGTTGTGAGAATAAAATGGAAGCAGGGAGAATGATGCTGAAAGTCGCTTTGGGTCCCCATTTGAGAAGAAAAGAAGGCACAAACCATTCTCTTAATTCAACTGGTAATCAGTGTTCCCACTAAGCTGAGTTAGTGTGAGCTAGCTCACAGTTTTTTAGCCTCTGGCTCACACATTTTTGTCTTAGCTCTGGAAGGATGGCTCCAGAGCAAACTAATTTATGCAGTAGCCAAATCACTCGCTCACAACTTTAATGCCAGAAGCTCACAAAGTAGTATTTTTGCTCACAAGACTCCACATCTTAGAGGGAACACTGCTGGTAATGTCTATTTCGCCTCCTTTACAGCTATGATGACCTCTCCCAGCATCTGCTTCTATCCCAGCCTTCCTCCAAGGAACTCAGGGCAGCATAGACGGTTGTCACCTCCTTGATTTGGCTTCCACAGCAGCCCTGCGAGGCAGGTCAAGCTGAGACTGGCCCAAGGCCATTCAACCAGCTACCATGGCTGAGTGCGGATTGGAACCCATGTCCTAAATCAACAGTGCATCACGCAGGCTCTCCACTGCACCCTAGGAAACACTGGGATTAGGACCCTAGCCTAGACAGTGAGCTGCATAGCTTCCTCGGTGCCCTTCCCTGCAGGAATGTAGTTAGCAGCATGTTCTCCAAGGATGCTTAGTCCCAGAACATGGCTAGAAAGCATGTGACACAGGACCCTCGATGCAGCAGTCCTCTGGCTAGGTGACCCTTCCCATACACCACCTTGACTTCCATGGTAGAAAAAAAAGGTCAGGCTACAAAACTAAACAAAAGGCATTTATGTTGCTCAGGGAATCACCCTTGGGAGTCTCATGCCCTCGGATGTTACCTCAGTGGCCTTGACGGTTAGGCCAGTTCAGAAGTAGCAAAGGGTGTAGCGGGCACAGAGAACAGTGGAACGACCTGAGATGGGGGCAAGGAGGAAGACATGAAGCTGAGTCAGACCACCAGTCCATCAAAATCAGTACTGTCTACTCTGACGAGCAGTGGCTCTCTAGACTCTCCAGATCCTCAACAAGGGCAGACCTTCAGCAGGTTTGTTCTTCATGAAGGCTGCTTGGATCTCCCAGTAATGGAACGACGAGAGGACAAACTTGCAACTTTCTAAGAGTATCTGCGCCTGCTCTATTTTCCCATCAGTTAGGGCATCAGGGACAGAAGGGCTGTGCTTCGTACCCACTTCTTTTGTTCTTCCTTGCTTCAGTCTGCTGCTGTGCTAAAAGCAGGCTTGTAAACATTTTCTTTTTTAATAAATATTTTAATTTTTTGATGCTGGTAGTGGTTCTCTGTACCACTTAGACCTCCAACTGTCTTGTTTCCAGCAGAGGTCCTTTCACATCCCATGGTACATGATCCAAATTGGGGATGAGGTGGATTGAACCTGGGACCTTCTGCATACCAAGCAGATGTTCCACCTCTGTAGCCATGATCTCTCCTCTTAATGAGAATGCACCAAGCTGCGTTATCCTGAGAGGGACTATTGGACTGTCAGGATTGTCTACTGCAGCACTCCAGGGTCTCAGAGGAAAGTCCTTCACATCACCTTATCCCTGATGACTTAACTTAGGGCCTGTGGCATGTGAAGCAGATGCTCTACCATTGAGCCACAGACCCTCCCTATGAAGAAGAAGAGGAGATTGGATTCATACCCCACCCTTCACTTGGAGTTTCAGAGCGGCTTACAATCTCCTTTCCCTTCCTCTCCCCACAACAGACACCCTGTGAGGTCGGTGGGGCTGAGAGAGCTCTCTGGAGAACTGCCCTTGAGAGAACAGCTCTGAGAGAACTTGTGACTGACCCAAGGTCACACTAGCAGCTGCATGTGGAAGTGTGGGGACTCAAACCCGGTTCTCCAGCTTAGAGCCTGTGACTCTTAACCACTACACCAAACTGGCTCTTGACAGAAGGGGATCCAGCAGTAAAGGATGCTGAGGAGCATGGGAGGTGGCGGGATGCTGGAGGAAGCTACAGAGGAGATTGGCAGAGTGGTGGGAACATCAGTAGAAAAGGATCATCAGCTGAGCTATACTCAGACTTCCGCTGAGAATGGCCAACTTTTGGACTGCATCTGTCTTGCGTGGCCTCGCTTCTACTTGCTAATTCAACATATTCAGAGAATTTCCACACCGCTTTTGTGTTTAAAAACAACACTCGGAGGTTTACAAAAAAAAAAATCAGATTCACAACAGATGACAACCAAACACGATATAAAAGAGAGCATCGGCCTACAAAGTCATCAGAATTAAAGTGTGGGGGGGGAATCAGAAGAATTAAAAGCATCAGCAATCTCAATTAAAATAAATCAGCAGCCAAAATGATTGAGACCCATCAAAGACCATTAAAGTTTTTTTTAAAAAAAGGCGATTCGGGGCATTAAAAGTTGGGCGGAAGAAGTTGTGCGTTTCACCGATCTATACGCATATCATTATTCTGTTAAAAAAATTATATTGAAGCGTTATGTGCCACTGCAGCCTATCTGCTACCATTTGTGTGAGCGGGACTGTGCCAAGTACATTCTTCCTTTCCACTTGCGCGGCTGGATCCAAGCCAATGAGCGAGCTGCAGCCCCCCCTTTCCCCTTACACTCCTCACTTCCTTAGAGGTATAGATCTGACTCACGAAAGCCCATATTGTAATAAAAAATTTGTTCGTCTTCAAGGTACTGCCAGACTCCTGTGTAATTCTGCTACAATGGCCTTGATGCTGCTACATATCTGGAACGATCTCTCTCACACAAGAAGCTGCCTTATACTGAAGAGGCCTTTTGGTCCATCAAGGGCAGCACCGTCTACCCAGGCCGGCAGAGGCTCTCCAGGTTCTCTGGCAGAGGTCTTTCGCATCACCTGCTACCAGATTCCTTTTTAAAGGGGAGATGCCGCAGGGGCCTCGGCCTGGGACCTCAGCCTGCCAAGCAGATGCTCTTCTCCTAAGCCGTGCCGCTGCCCCCTGATTTAACACAACTGCACCAAACCGAGAATGCTGTGAGCTATTGTCCGGACAACAGATACCCCCCGTTCCCAACGCTCTGGAGAACTCTCCAGTCCCGTCCAATTCGCCCGTGCCTCCCTCTGCCTAGGGGTAGAAAGCACCCTCAAGTCGCAGCTGACTTAATGTGATATCTCATGGGGTTTTCAGAGCAAGAGCTGAACAGAGGTGCTTTGCCACTGCCTGCCTCTGCACAGCAACCCTGGACTTCTGTGGCGAGCAGTGGCCAGAAAGGTTCTCTAATGGCTGCCACCACTCTGGTACGGGTCATCAGAACATAAGAGAAGTCAATGTTGGATCAGGCCAACGGGCCATCCAGTCCAACACTCTGTGTCACACAGTGGCCAGAAATACCAGGTGCCATCAGGAGGTCTACCAGTGGGACCAGGACACTAGAAGCCCTTCCACTGTTGACCCCCCCCCAAGCACCAAGAATACAGAGCATCACTTGCCCCAGAGTCCCTATCTATACCTTGTGGCTAATAACCACCGATGGACCTCTGCTCCATATGCTTATCCCTGAAGCCGGCCATGCTTCAAGGCACCCACCCTATCCCTTTATACACTCCTTTTCCAGTAGGTTCCCCCTTACATGTGACCAAATGAGGCATGAGGACCCAGACAGAGTAACAAACTATTTTTATTAAAGAGATCCGGCAACAACTATAATCCAGTAACATATACGAAAAATGAGCACAGTAAAGGAAGGAAACCAGCAAATTAAGAAATCCTATCGCTAGGTATTTGGCCTCCAACTGACCCTTTGGATGAGGGACCCCTCCTTCAGCAGCAGCCTCACCGGCCCTGCTCCCTGGGAGCGAATCACCTCCCAATTTGGGCAAGGCCTTTGGTCCCTTCTTCCCAGGCACCACCCTCTACTCCTCTGCTGGTGTAAGTTTTCCCTCCAAATCCCCTGTTAGCCAATCACAGGGCCCAAAGAGTGACCTGGGAAATGGAGGCCCTGTAGTCACTCTAACACAGGCTTCCCTGGAGCCACTAGGCCTCCCTAGAGCCTGCAGGCCGCACTGCTGTCAGCCCAAGATCACGACGACTTCCTTGGTGGTTTTCCATCCAAGTACTAACCAGGCCCGACCCCGCTTAGCTTCCGAGATCTGACAAGATGGGGATAGCCTGGGCCATCCAGGCCAGGGTCCCTCTGCCTACCTGAGGATTATCACTCTGCACGGCTGTCAGGTAGCTCTCGAGCGCTGCACGGCGGTTATCGTTCAGCAGGGCCACCACCCGGGCCAGGTGAGTCTCCACCAGCCGCTGTCGTTCCTTGGCCACCTGCTCTTCCAACGTCTGGAGAATGGACTGGAAATGCTGGGACAGCCAAAAGCAGCAAGCCGGGGCGGAGGTGGAAGGTAATCAGTTAAATGAATGTATGTCATAATTTACATGCTTTTAGAACATATATGCTTAAGATGGTTTATGGACAAAGGCCATCAAGAAAGCAAATGCCACTTACCCAGAAGGCCACGATGTAAAACTAGGGGCCCCGACAGTGATACTGAACTTGCCACATGGGGGGGACAGACAGACACAGAGGCTCCTTCCTGGGATCTTCTTGCATGCGTGCACCGCAATGATGTCATCCAGAAGTGACGTTATCGCGCTGAGCTTGTTGCCAGGGGGAATCTCTAGCATTTGGTCAAATGCTCTATGTTTTTGGTCAAATGCTAGAGCATCCCCCCGGCGATGTGCCCAGCATGATGATGTCACCTCCAGGTGACATCATCGCGTCAGGCACATCAGATGCCTGAGAGCTCTTTGGGGGTGGAGCTGCCCCTGCCAGCAGCTGGCTGGCAGGCGGATTCAGGGGCCAGAAATCAGGGGAATGGCAACCTGGGGGGGGGTACTCATTAAAAAGGTAAGAGTGGGGAGGCAGACAGGTAACAGGTGGGACTAGAAATCCAAGCCACTGACAAACACGACATATGTGAGCAATGTGCCATCAAGCTGTTTTGGACTTATGGCGTCCTTATGGATGAATGACCTCCAAAAACCTTTTGTTCTTAACAACATAAGAACAGCCCTTCTGGATCAGATGAATGGTACATCTAGTCCAGACTCCTGTCTCACACAGTAGCCAACCAGCTCCTCCAGAAGGCCAACAACAAGGTATAGAGGCCGAGGTCTTCCCCTGATGCTGCCTCCTGGCACTGGGATTCAGAGGTAGACTGCCTCTGAATGCTGAGGTTCCCTTTGAATCTCTGAATGTCCCGCAAACTGAGGGCCGCGGTTTCCTTTGTTGAGTCAATCCACCTCGTGCTAGGTCTTCCTCTTTTCCAACTGACTTTTGCTCGCATTATTGTCTTTTCCAGTGAGTCTTCTCACAATATGACCAAAACCACAGTATAAGGAAGCCCCAAACATGGTCAAGCTAACAACTGCCACCAATGGATACGCTAGAGTAGACCACGGCAGTGTGGCTGGCCAATCATCCCTTTCCCCAGTGCCGATGCTCACCTCGTTGAGTGCCTGCCGGTCAGTCTTGGGCAAGTTCTTGGCCTGGTTGTCGGCCTCGGCCCACTCCTTCATGACCTACGAAATCAGAACAAAACTCTGGATCCCGATGCTGTGTCCACTGAGAGACCCATAGTCTACTCTGCTCCCATACTGCAGTCACCCACCGCTTCCTGGTACAGAAGTATGAGCTGCATGAGGTATCAGATACTGTTGTGCATTTTCTTCCTGAATATGTATTTTTTTGTGAAAAATAAGCAAAATATAAATGTTCTGGCACGACTCCAGAAGGGAAAGAGGGCCAGAGAATCACCTCGTTGATCTGCCTCATGCGGCGCTCCTCCAGATCCATCTTGGCCCGCAGGAAGTTGGCGTGTTCACTCCCATCTCCGGGCATTTCAAAGTACACGTCCACTCCGTCTGTCGGGCGAGGGGTCGGGGTCACTGCGAGGGGGAAGGAGAGCTTGTTACTCGGAGAATTCCCCCCCACGCACCCATCTCAAAGCAAAATGCTTACCTGCCTCAAGTTGCACCAATAGCAGAGAAGTCTCACTACTGCAATATCAGTCCCCTTCTTAAAAGAAACCTTCTTTTTAAAAAAAAACCCTCACCGCCAGAGGCCCAGCATGATTCAGAGCCTGACAGGCGCTGGGTTCAGTGCCAGCTGAGGCACGAGTGCCCCCTTCAGCCTCTCAGAGATGTTGACTTGAAGGACGCGTTGGCTGGGAGGCGGCTGCCCCTTCGTGTCAGGAAGAGCCAGGTTCCGAGCTCTGCCTCAGACAGAGGCCCCATTGTGTGGTGGCGGAGACGTGACCGGGCCAGGCAGCTGAGCGTTTCCTTCCCACCCCCTGGGTGGTTTTTGCTGGCTCCACGCGCCCTGGACTCTCATGTGCCAAACGGTCACTCCTTCCGCAGCAGGGATTCTACCAACTTCTCCTGCTGCCTGCATCGGCTTACCTTTGATGTCCTCTTCAGTGGTCTGCGTAGTGGTGGTGATGGTCGTCTGGGTGATGCTATCGTCGTAGTAACCCGGCTCCACGAAGTAGTCGTCCAAGGCATTAGGGAAGGGGTCCGCGTCTGAGGCATTGTCTGGAGGGCTTTCTTCCTCCTCTTCTTCCTCCTCCTCTTCCTCCTCCACCTCTTCCTCCTCCTCCTCCAGGTCCCGATCTTCTTCCAGCTCCAGGCTCTCTTCCTCCGTTGGGACGCGAGCTGTCGGAACCTTGTTGCTGGGGACAGAGGAACCAAGTCAGGCAATTCTCTGAAAGGTGCCACAAAGAAAGTGGATGAAGGAGACACATTTGGTAGAAATGGGGGAAAGGTAGTTTCCTTTCCAGAAATACTCTGAACAGGACGATGTAGCTCCTACTGGGACAGCAGCAGATTAAGTGGGAGAAGAGATCTATAGAGCTTACTTGAAATACAAATTCATTTTGTTTCTCTGGGGCACTCCAAGTGGTGTGTGCAGTTCTTGCCCTTTCCTCACACAACAAGCCTGAAAGGTAGGCTGGAAAAGTGTGGCTGGCTGAAGATCTGCCCAGTTAGCTTCATGGCCAAGCAGAGTGATTTGAACTCGGGTCTTGCCAGGCTTGGTGAGAGACTCAGACCAGTACACCATGCCAGGTCTGAATTTGGATTCAAGCTCAGTTTCGTGAACACACAAGAGGAAGCGCTGGGATGTCAAACGACTCAGACTTGAACTAGACACTCAGCTTTTTTTGGGGGGGGGTGTAGTGAATGCAAGCATATAGTCATGAAATGAAAAACAGACTGCCCATGTTTTGATTTTAAAATAAAGAGACAAGCAAGTTTCAAAAAGTTCATGCAGCCAGAAAGCTGAATTCCAGCAGGGCCAACTTCAAAAGAAACTCGTGAGGCATTTCTAAAATTGTGAGGCATTTCTCTTACACCCCATTTTTGGAAAATAAGCAAAGTAAGAGCGAGCATAGCTTTGTACGCAAGTGACTTTGCAGTGAATTCGGAAGCCTCCAGTTCAGATCTTGCTAACTGGCTTTTAAGACAAGCACCCTTGCCTAACCTCAACTTCCTGCCTGCAATATAGTAATAAGCACGCCGATCCGCCTCACAGGGCCGTTGTAAGGTCCGCTTGAAGCTGAGTGCTTCTGAACGCTCTAAGTGACAAACGCTCGGTATCCTTCTAAGGGGGTGGAGGATGCTTGCAATTTGGAGCTGTCTACTCACCTGTACACTGCTTCCGCCCTCATATGGGCGAGGCTCGGAGGGGCCTCGGTGGCTTGTTCCACCCTGACAGGCGTGGGGCGTGAGGGGCAACACACGTACTCGACCCCCCGGAAGCGGTCCGCCCCGCAGGGCAACAGCATGCCGTAGCTGTGAAGCACCAGTTCCTCAGGGCTGCAGGCCTGTGAATCGGAAGAGGAGGAGGACAGTATCACGATGCTGCTGTGCACCCCAGGGGGCCTGTTAACAGGATGCACAGCTCCCGGGCCCAGCCCAAACCCTATCAAAAATGTGCGTATTGGTTCTCAGCCACGAAGGGACCAGGCCCGTGGCTACAGTGGGGCATTTGGGGGCAGTGCCCCACCACCGATGAGCCCTGCCCCACCATAGGAGGATGCCAGACCCATCTCTGCCCCCCCACTCCCAGTGCCCCTTGCCCTGCAGCAGCAGAGAGGCTGGGGAAGGAAAGGGAATCAGCCCTGCGGCTTCTGGTCAGTTTCACTCCCTGATGAACAGCCTGCTAGGCTGCGGAAGCCGGAAGAATACCCAGGGAGCCCCTGCAGTTGAAGTGGTGTATGTGTGTGGGGGAGGTCTTCTTCCTGCTTTTGCAGCGACTTCAGCTGCAGACGGGATCTCTCTCCCCCCTCCCCACCCCCCGATTTCCCAATGCCCCACCCCCCAAATTTTCTGGCTACGGCCCTGATAGAGACCAATTTCAATCAGGACTGCGGGGCAAGGTCCCGCAGGGCCAGTTCCAGGTTTTTTTGGGATCCTGGGCATACAGTGCCTGGGGCTCCCACCTCCCCCGTGCATCCTTCTCCAGCTTGCAAGCCCTCCCCCACCCATGCTCAGTCGCCCGCACCCCCGCACCCCCTCTCCCCCAGCAACGCCAGCCAGTGGATGCAGCTGTGAGTGCTCCTGCCGTTACCAGCACGAGTGCCACGGCTGTGCACCACCCATGTGCCCTTTCTTAATGACTCTGGGCAGCTGGGAGCCTGGGTAAAGACAAGCAGCAGGGGAGGTATGTGGGTGGGGTTCACCAGCAGTGGGCCCCACCAGAAGTCCTGGGCCCTGGCAGCTGCCACACCTTCGGGTATGTTGACCCCGGCCCTGGCGGGGGAGATGAGCAAGACTCCCCCCCCGTTGCCATTTTCTCAACTCGATATCTCTCCAGGGAGCTGTCATTTACCCTGCTTGCAGTCCCGTCGATACATGTTAAGTTAGTCTAGCTCGCCACCTAGTGGTGCATAACACTAAATGAGCTAGAACTTCCGCCTGCCGGACAATCTTAGGATCTCCTAGCCATACTACACACACTGCCATATGATGATGATGATGATGATAATACTATTCCCCCATAGGACAAGCAGTCCCAGGGGCTAAAACAGTCAGGAAAATGCCATGGGCGGGGTAGGGTTAAGCTCCCTTTCCCTGTGCACCACAGCCCCAATCTAAACTGGCTCCCTGAGCACCTGAGAATCTAAGTTTCAACCCAGAATGCCGAGGGCACACCTGTGGGATGGGACGCAAGGATGGGCCGAGGAACAGTGGATCCTTCACCTAGCCCTTCAATATCACCTCCCAAACTATGCATACTTCAAAAGAAACCACAACATTCTGCCCAGTTCTTCCACCTACATACACTCTCAAAAGTTAAGCAGAATGCACATGACCTCTCTCGTTTTGTGCACGCTCTACAGTTCTGCAAATATTTATTCTTTTGCATAGTCACAGGGCAGAGCTCTTGGGCGTCTCTCCCCAGCTCCCGGCCACTGGAAATCTTGCGCCACAACTCCTCCGCCTTCTGCGATTTCACCAAGTGATGTCCAAAACAGTTCCACCTGTACCTTGATACACTCATAAGGACTAGAAACGTGGAAAACATACACACATTGAAAACAGACACTGTGTGCGTGTAAAGTGCCTTGGAGTCACAGCTAAGTTAGGGCAACTCTGGCCAGGGCCCTCAAGGCACGCGCAAAGCAGCGTGGGTTTGCCATGGCCTTCCTCTGCAGAGCCTTCCTTGGTGGTCTCCCTTTCACATACCGACCCTGCTTAGCTTCGAGATCGGATGAGATCGGGCTCTGCCATGCTGCCCTCCCTCCCGAAACAGGCATTAAGAAGCCAAATGCGATGGCTCATCTGCTCTATGAGAGCCGGGTGGACTGCACTTGGATCCCACGGCATCTTCCAGAGATTTTTCATACAAAATCCTCTTCCACAGAATCACAGAATTGGATGAGTCCGTACAGGCCATCTAGTCCAACCCCCTGCTCAGTGCAGGATCAGCCTAAAGCATCCCGGACAAGTGTTTGTCCAGCTGCTGCTTAAAGACTGCCAGTGAGAGGGAGCTCGCCACCTCCCCAGGCAGCTGATTCCACTGTGGCACAGCTCTTACCGGAAAAAAAGTTTTTCCTAAGCCATTGCCTTCCCGTCCTTTATTTAACCCCATTATTGCGAGTCCTCTCCTCTGCTGCCAACAGGAACAGCTCCCTGCCCTCCTCCGAGTGACAGCCCTTCACATACTTCAAGAGAGCCATCCTGTCCCCCCTCAACCTCCCCTTCTCTAGACTGAACATTCCCAAGCCCCTCAGCCTTTCCTCATAGGGCGTGGTCTCTAGACCCCGGCAACCACCCTCTTTGATGCTCCGGTGACAATATAAAATTGGCGTGGTTTCGGTGATGCCTTTGCCCCTGTTCACCTCCAAGGGAGTTGGCTTCACTTGCAGAAGCTATAGAGTTCCCTCCCTCCCATTTGCAGAAGCTATAGAGTTCCCTCCCTCCCATTTGCAGAAGCTACAGAGTTCCCTCCCTCCCATTTACAGAAGCTATAGAGTTCCCTCCCTCCCATTTGCAGAAGCTACAGAGTTCCCTCCCTCCCATTTGCAGAAGCTACAGAGTTCCATCCCTCCCATTTGCAGAAGCTATAGAGTTCCCTCCCTCCCATTTGCAGAAGCTACAGAGTTCCCTCCCTCCCATTTGCAGAAGCTACAGAGTTCCCTCCCTCCCATTTGCAGAAGCTATGCAGTTCCCTCCCTCCCATTTGCAGAAGCTACAGAGTTCCCTCCCTCCCATTTGCAGAAGCTATAGAGTTCCCTCCCTCCCATTTGCAGAAGCTACAGAGTTCCATCCCTCCCATTTGCAGAAGCTATGCAGTTCCCTCCCTCCCATTTGCAGAAGCTATAGAGTTCCCTCCCTCCCATTTGCAGAAGCTATAGAGTTTCCTCCCTCCCATTTGCAGAAGCTACAGAGTTCCATCCCTCCCATTTGCAGAAGCTATGCAGTTCCCTCCCTCCCATTTGCAGAAGCTACAGAGTTCCCTCCCTCCCATTTGCAGAAGCTATAGAGTTCCCTCCCTCCCATTTGCAGAAGCTACAGAGTTCCATCCCTCCCATTTGCAGAAGCTATGCAGTTCCCTCCCTCCCATTTGCAGAAGCTACAGAGTTCCCTCCCTCCCATTTGCAGAAGCTATAGAGTTCCATCCCTCCCATTTGCAGAAGCTATGCAGTTCCCTCCCTCCCATTTGCAGAAGCTACAGAGTTCCATCCCTCCCATTTGCAGAAGCTATAGAGTTCCCTCCCTCCCATTTGCAGAAGCTACAGAGTTCCCTCCCTCCCATTTGCAGAAGCTATGCAGTTCCCTCCCTCCCATTTGCAGAAGCTATAGAGTTTCCTCCTCCCATTTGCAGAAGCTACAGAGTTCCATCCCTCCCATTTGCAGAAGCTATGCAGTTCCCTCCCTCCCATTTGCAGAAGCTACAGAGTTCCATCCCTCCCATTTGCAGAAGCTATAGAGTTCCCTCCCTCCCATTTGCAGAAGCTACAGAGTTCCCTCCCTCCCATTTGCAGAAGCTATGCAGTTCCCTCCCTCCCATTTGCAGAAGCTACAGAGTTCCCTCCCTCCCATTTGCAGAAGCTATAGAGTTCCCTCCCTCCCATTTGCAGAAGCTACAGAGTTCCATCCCTCCCATTTGCAGAAGCTATGCAGTTCCCTCCCTCCCATTTGCAGAAGCTATAGAGTTCCCTCCCTCCCATTTGCAGAAGCTATAGAGTTTCCTCCTCCCATTTGCAGAAGCTACAGAGTTCCATCCCTCCCATTTGCAGAAGCTATGCAGTTCCCTCCCTCCCATTTGCAGAAGCTACAGAGTTCCCTCCCTCCCATTTGCAGAAGCTATAGAGTTCCCTCCCTCCCATTTGCAGAAGCTACAGAGTTCCATCCCTCCCATTTGCAGAAGCTATGCAGTTCCCTCCCTCCCATTTGCAGAAGCTACAGAGTTCCCTCCCTCCCATTTGCAGAAGCTATAGAGTTCCATCCCTCCCATTTGCAGAAGCTATGCAGTTCCCTCCCTCCCATTTGCAGAAGCTACAGAGTTCCATCCCTCCCATTTGCAGAAGCTATAGAGTTCCCTCCCTCCCATTTGCAGAAGCTACAGAGTTCCCTCCCTCCCATTTGCAGAAGCTATGCAGTTCCCTCCCTCCCATTTGCAGAAGCTACAGAGTTCCCTCCCTCCCATTTGCAGAAGCTATAGAGTTCCCTCCCTCCCATTTGCAGAAGCTACAGAGTTCCCTCCCTTCATTTGCAGAAGCTATAGAGTTCCCTCCCTCCCATTTGCAGAAGCTATGCAGTTCCCTCCCTCCCATTTGCAGAAGCTACAGAGTTCCCTCCTCCCATTTGCAGAAGCTATAGAGTTCCCTCCCTCCCATTTGCAGAAGCTACAGAGTTCCCTCCCTCCCATTTGCAGAAGCTATGCAGTTCCCTCCTCCCATTTGCAGAAGCTACAGAGTTCCCTCCCTCCCATTTGCAGAAGCTATAGAGTTCCTCCTCCCATTTGCAGAAGCTACAGAGTTCCCTCCCTCCCATTTGCAGAAGCTATGCAGTTCCCTCCCTCCCATTTGCAGAAGCTATAGAGTTCCCTCCCTCCCATTTGCAGAAGCTATAGAGTTCCCTCCCTCCCATTTGCAGAAGCTACAGAGTTCCCTCCCTCCCATTTGCAGAAGCTATAGCAGTTCCCTCCCTCCCATTTGCAGAAGCTACAGAGTTCCATCCCTCCCATTTGCAGAAGCTATGCAGTTCCCTCCTCCCATTTGCAGAAGCTATAGAGTTCCCTCCCTCCCATTTGCAGAAGTTATAGAGTCTCCTCCCTCCCATTTGCAGAAGCTACAGAGTTCCCTCCCTCCCATTTGCAGAAGCTATGCAGTTCCCTCCCTCCCATTTGCAGAAGCTACAGAGTTCCCTCCCTCCCATTTGCAGAAGCTATAGAGTTCCCTCCCTCCCATTTGCAGAAGCTACAGAGTTCCCTCCCTCCCATTTGCAGAAGCTATAGAGTTTCCTCCCTCCCATTTGCAGAAGCTACAGAGTTCCATCCCTCCCATTTGCAGAAGCTATGCAGTTCCTCCTCCCATTTGCAGAAGCTATAGAGTTCCCTCCCTCCCATTTGCAGAAGCTACAGAGTTCCCTCCCTCCCATTTGCAGAAGCTACAGAGTCCCCTCCCTCCCATTTGCAGAAGCTATAGAGTTCCCTCCCTCCCATTTGCAGAAGCTACAGAGTTCCCTCCCTCCCATTTGCAGAAGCTATAGAGTTCCCTCCCTCCCATTTGCAGAAGCTACAGAGTTCCATCCCTCCCATTTGCAGAAGCTATGCAGTTCCCTCCCTCCCATTTGCAGAAGCTATAGAGTTCCCTCCCTCCCATTTGCAGAAGCTATAGAGTTTCCTCCCTCCCATTTGCAGAAGCTACAGAGTTCCATCCCTCCCATTTGCAGAAGCTATGCAGTTCCCTCCCTCCCATTTGCAGAAGCTACAGAGTTCCATCCCTCCCATTTGCAGAAGCTATAGAGTTCCCTCCCTCCCATTTGCAGAAGCTACAGAGTTCCCTCCCTCCCATTTGCAGAAGCTATAGAGTTCCCTCCCTCCCATTTGCAGAAGCTACAGAGTTCCATCCCTCCCATTTGCAGAAGCTATGCAGTTCCCTCCCTCCCATTTGCAGAAGCTACAGAGTTCCCTCCCTCCCATTTGCAGAAGCTACAGAGTTCCCTCCCTCCCATTTGCAGAAGCTATACAGTTCACCGAGTAGTCCCAGCGCTGCTCACCTCCTTGGCCACACTGTGCCAATACAAGTAGCTCTCGCATGAGTCCATCTTCTCTTGATGCAGGAACTTGCATTTGTCGGGCACGAGGAGCGCCTCGCTCACAAATTCACCCACTGGGGAAGGGAAGGAGAGAGTGAGCAAATGTTGGTCCCTTCCACAACTCGACAGTACGGCATAGTTTGGCATGCACAAGGCCCAAAGTTCAACCCCTGGCATCTCTGTGCCGAATGTCCCAAGAGACCGTCTGAGGGGTAAAGGGCTGCTTGCTGAAAGTCTTGGAGAGCTGGCTGTGCCGCAGGGCTAGACAGCCCCAAGGGAGTGACTCAGCTGACTCTCAAAGGTAATCCCATAGCCACCTATGGCGCGGGGCTGTAGGTCAGCGGCAGAGCGTCTGCTTGGCATGCAGAAGATCCCAGGTTCAATCCCCTAACGCCTCCAGCTAAACGGATCAGAGAGTAGGTGAGGTGAGTGACCTCCTACGACCCTGGAGAGCTGCAGCCAGTTTGGATAGGCAAAACCGATATTGACAGTCCAAAGATCTGACTCAGTATAAGAAAACTGCATGAATTGACCTAGTCCAGTCCTGAGGCTAGTTCAGTTTGAAGTATCATTGTTCATGTTCATCGTTCATGTATCATTGGCTATTGCACATTGTGCGCAATAGCAGTAATTCCACCTGATACGAGGTCCGTTTTTTTTTTTTGTTATTATGCCATCTATTGTTTTATTGGTTTTATTGCTTTGTGGATTTTATATTGTAAGCCGCCCTAAGCCCACTTATGGATAGGGCAGGGTATAAATTTAATAATAATAATAGTAGTAGTAGTAGTAGTAGTAATAATAATAATTATTATTATTATTCACTGTCCACACAAGAAAATCCAGTTTGCTATTGCACAATCACGCAATATTCAGCGATGCGTGGACACAGCCTAACTGCCTCTCAGCAACAGAAAGACGACAAGCAAGTCTTGGCAACTAGCCTCATCTGTGAGACAGCACTCCCCAGGAATTATGGCTCACAAGCAGCTAAGACAACCCACCGCCAACTTCCCTTGCGTATCACAGACCTGACTCACACACAGCTTATGGATTGCTTTTAATCCCATTTTGCAGACTGGGAGAACTTGACCCCCAGGGCTGATGTGCGATAGGACTACCCCGACCTGCCACGTCACACTGATCCTTGGCGGCCAGCCCATTTCGGGCACTTACCCAGACACCGATAGGGAACCACGATGTGCCGGTGGTTTCTGCACTTGGGTCGCCCCTTCTTACACCAGTTGTCGATCGCGACAGGCTGGGTACCCTCCACGGCATTGGTGATCTGCAGCTCGGGGTATACCTGAGGGACAAGAGAAGCATCCTTACATTATTTCCTGGAAGAAAGGGATGGAGACGAACAAGATCCTTCTGGCCTTTTCCGGTGGCAACACGAGGAGAACAGCCAGAGGGGTGCAGCGCTTTGAATTTCAGACTACGATCTAGGGGATCTGGGTTTGAATCTCCCGTCTGCGAGGGAAACTTACAGGGTTGTTGTTGTGACAATAACCCAGAAGAGGGGAGAACAATGCTGTATAAGCAGCTTTGGGTCCCCATTGGGGAGGAAAGGGATAAACATCTAAACTTGCATGGGATAAATATTTATTTGCTTATTTATTTTATTTATATACTGCCCTCCCTGCAAGCGGGCTCAGGGCAGCTTACAAGGTCACATATAAGATTGCGACAGAGAAACAATATTTAAAATTCGAATTCAGAAATTTCAAAGTCTCATAAAAACCCGAGTGAAAGTTGTCTCGGTAGCGGTGCTCAGATAGAAACCCTAAGCGGTGTTGAGGGCTATCAAGCCACCAACCGCTAGGCAAGGACTGTCAGCAGGGGAGGCCAAGAATGGAATTTGGATGCCCGCTGCCTCAACCAAAGGCCTGGTGGAACGGCTCCGTTTTACGAGGCCCTGCGGAATTGTAACAGATCCTGCAGGGCCCTGATCTCATACGGGAGCCTGTTCCACCAGGCTGGGGCCAGGGCAGAAAGGGCTCTGGCCCTAGTTGAGGCTAGCTGGATGTCCTTTGGGCCAGGGACAACCAGATGATGTTGTTCAGTTGAGCACAAGGCTCTGTGGGGCACATACAGGGAGGGATGGTCCCTGAGATATGCAGGTCCCTGGCTGCATAGGGCTTTGAAAGTCAGCACTAGAATATCTGCATTTGCTAAGTAGCATATCAAAAGATGGATCTTCGGTGGCTCAAGTGGTTAAGACACTGAACTGCAGACTGTGGAAGGTCAGTAGTTCAGCAGTTCAAGACCCGAGAGTGCCGCATGACGGAGTGAGCTCCCGTCTCTGGCCCCAGCTCCTGCCAACCTAGCAGTTCGAAAGCAAGAAATTGCAAGTAGATAAATAGGTACCACTTCGGTGGGAAGGTAACAGCGTTCCATGCGCCTTGGTGTTTAGTCATGCCGGCCAAATGACCACGGAAACGTCTTCGGACAGCGCTGGCTCTTTGGCTTGGAAACGGAGATGAGCACCGCAACCCTAGAGTCGGATTCGACTGGCTTTCGAGCAAGGGAACCTTTACCTATATCAAAAGATGGCACGTGGCCTCCCATCCAAGTACTAGATATGTCTTCAGACAGGGAACTAAAACAACTTCATTCGGACCATTTTCCAGACAGCTGACACCCAGGAACGGGACATCTTAGGGGTCTGTAAGCAGAGTTCACCACAAGGGGCTTTGGCACTGTACGGAACATTGGGATGTGGGCTGCAGAAGTGTGCCCCTTCTCAAGGATGGTGTCGAATGGCACGGAGACCGATAAATGACATCCAATGGCGCAGCCGAACGGGTGAGAAGCCAGCAGAACGAACGCTGCAGAGCTACCATAAAGCTTACTAATATGCTCAGAAGTGAGAGAGACAGGGGTTCTGCACAACAGCTGGCAAAAACATTACGGGATGCAGCTGTGCGGTCGGAAAGATTCAGGAAAAATTCACTCCTGGCCAAAAATTCCTAGTGCCTTCTGAGGTCCCTCCCTCCCACCATGTCTCAGCTTGGCTGGCTGGCTCGAGTCTTTCCTACGTCACCGAATTCCCTTTTGTCTAGAAACGGGGTGATCCCATTTTATCCTCACAACCATCCCGCCAGGGAGGCTAGGCTGGAAGTCGGCAACGGATGCCGTTGGGAGTGAGCTTCTGGGCCAAGAGGGGTCTTTTTGTGACATTTACCAAAGCACCTTTCCATGTAAAAAAGTGCCCGAGGCAGGGTCCGAAAACGGAAAAACGTACGTTGTCAAACCTGTAAAACTCAAGTTTGCCTGACCCAGTGCTGCTCTGGGTGTCCTGTCTTTCTTGCATTCTAGCATATCAGCCAACAGTGGGCTGTACAGTAGATCCACGTGTTTAGTTCTGCAGGCCCCTCGCATTTCTCTCACCCATCTGTTTGCACCCTTTGATGTCTTTTACCAGCCTTTGCACAATTCACTGTTCCACGTTCAGAGCAGAGCGCTATTGTCTGGATTTAGGTTGCTAATCAGGCATGGGGCGGTCTGTGAAAATGGATCCCTTTGAGCGGATCATTGGGCTTCCTTGATCATTCTGAGATTCGGCTTAGTACCGGTCAGAGACATAGGCTGTATCGGCCACGAAACTCGCTGGGGTAACTGTGGGCCAGTCATTTCTCCCCCAGACTAACCTACCTCTTAGGGTTGTTGTGAGGATTAAAAAAACAGAGGAGAGGAGAATGGCATTTGCTATCCTGAGCACTGTTGAGGAATGTCAGGATAAAAAAGACAAAAAACCTAAAATGACAAATAACTTCAGTGATGGGTAAAGAGAGCTTGGGCATCCTTAGCTGGGATGGCACCGCTGAAAATATTCACAACAGTGCTGAAAGTAGCAACATACATTGCGTGTCAGGGGAGGGGGGCGTGGCTCAGAGGCAGAGCTTCTGCTCGGCATGCAGACGGTCCCAGGTTCAATCCCCGGCATCTTCAGTAAAAAGGACCAGGCAGTAGGTGACGTGAAAGACCTTAGCCAGAGACCCTGAGGGGCAGCTGCCAGTCTGAGTAGACAATACTGACCCCGACGGTCCAAGGGTCTGATTTGGCAGAAGGCAGCTTCATGTGTTCATCTATTCAACTGCACTACCTCATAGATTGTTAGTCAGCGGGGTGCCATCGCACTCCAGAAAGACGTCACCGCTTGGCATGTGTGCATTACCAGGTGGTTGTATCGCCGGATGTTTGTGTATTCAGGGCGCTTAGTGTGAATGCATTCGGGATGGAGTGAGTAAATCCTGAACTCATGGGCGCCTGACCCGTGATTTGGACGCTGGAGCTTTTTGCATACCCTCGTCATGCCGATAGCGTGGTTCCGAGTGGGCTAGCTGAGGGAAGCATTCCATGGGCCTGCTGGCTTGCCAGCACACAGAGGGACGACATTTCAGTGAGGCTATTATTTCGTTTTACCTCTTGTTCTTTCAAAGAGCACAGAGCTGACAGGTGGCGTTCCTGGGTGGCCCCACCCCACCCCGACATCTGTCCCATTCTGCTTCCCAGGCTTTAAGCGCCCACGTCCCATTTCTCTGGGCCTGGTTTGGTACAGCGTGAGAGATATCCAGTGTTAGACCAGGCAAGAACAGCTTTAACTGGGGATCAGATTAACGTGGGAACTGAGTTCGAGTGCCGGGTTAGGAGCGTGGCTTTGGCTGTTTGAAAGGCCGGGCTAACTGTGTGGGTTGAGAGTGAGGAAAAGAGGTGGGACGTGAGAAGGGGTGCCCCCCTCTTCTATCCAAGTGAGCTTTGGGGGGAGAGTGGAAGGGGGGGGCGTGGTACCTCCTGGCAGTAGCTGCGGATCTCTTCGGCGGTACGGAAGCAAGTGTGGGTGCCGAAGGCGTCTGGCTCCCAACGACCCGTTTGTACGTTCAGATGCAACACCAGCTTCCCACAGAACATGGCCACTTGGGGGTCCCCGGGTGGGGGACCGAGGGCGGCTCCCATGACCTGCAAGACACCAAGAGAAGGGACGTGATCCCTGAATTCTCCACAAAGACCCCTGTCTGGCCAATCTCGCAGGGCAGGGGATAGGGGACACACACACACACACAAAAGGGTTTGCTTCCACAGCTGATGGAATAGTTCAGGGGTTGCCCCTAGAGGGACGTCCCTGCTGGCCTGCCCAAATCTGGGTATCCACCTGCCCAGTCCCCTTTTCTCCCTTCCCCCATCCTTGTTTGTACCATATCTCTCTCTCTCTCTCTCTCTCTCTCTCTCTCTCTCTCTCTCTCTCTGTGTGTCTTCTCCTCCTCAGCAACCACGGGGATGTTGTTGCCGTGGTAACCGCTCCCCATGGAGTTGCCGGATCTTCTCTGTTGCCATGGAGACCAGCTCCCAGATGGAAATTAATACTGCATCACCAGCCCCTCCCGCGGCAGCTTCTCCTCGTCCCGAGCCCCCTCCCCACCAAGGCCGCACCTCCTCTTTTCTCACTCTCTCCCCCCCTCCCCAACAACCGCCTCCCACTCTCTGCTCCTCCACCCCCCCCCCAGATCTCTCCAGACTCGCATCCCCTCCTCTTGTAAGGGCTCTCTCCTTCTCAGATGCCTTCCTCCCAATTTGAGGAGGCATAGTTTCTCGGAGAATCCCGGCACTCCCTCATTAGGTATCATGCCAGAGGGCGGATGGGGCCTCCGGACTTGGCAGCTGCTACCCAAAACGCAGGGCAGAAAAGGGTGAGAAACAGGGTTGTGCTGATCATGTCACACCCAGACAGCGAGGGGCTCCAGGCCTCCGGTCACCACCTGGCCGAGCGACGGACCCCGTTTCCATCACTTCTCCCAGCCTGATCACAAGAATGACAAGAGGACTGCATCCACCTGGCACAAACAAAGGGCAGGAGACCCCAAAGGGAAGAGAAGACCCCCAGCATCTGAGCTATAAGGCTTATAATTGTAAGCAAGGTTATAACAGGGGCAGGGTGGAAGGAGATACAGGAATCGGACACTGGAGAAATAAGGGAGGGGGACGGCTCTGGGCCCAGGGCGAGAGTCAGTTACGAGGGCTCCAACACCACCAGAGAGTTCAGTTTATGTGTGGCAGTAATTTTAGGGGTGTGCGAGTTGAAAAGGGCCATAGGTTTGGGACGACAGCAGAAGCAGAGACGGGTTCAAGTTCAGGCATGCAGGCGGCCACCGGACTTCGAATTCTGAACACCTCTCCCTCTTTCCTTACAGTCCAAATCCTGCTTCAAATTTAAGCGTGTGGGTGTGCATGGGAGAAACGGGGGCGATCATAATTTCTCGACTCTGGTCTACAGGCGAAGATGACGACTCAAGGACCTGGGGGCACGGAGGAATGCCCCAAGCGTCCTCAGAATGGAAGTGGGGAGCTAAGAAGAAATGGATAACAATGGGTGTATTTGTACGGGGGGGGGGGGCAAGCAGAAAAAGACAGAACAGGGCAAAGTGGATGCAATTTTGGAGGGGGGGGATTGCGGCAGCAAAAATAAACAGGTATCTAGTGGCACCTTGAGGACTAGCACCTTAACTATGGAGTGATACCTCAAATACTGAAATGGGCTTCCCCCGGCCATGGTGGGCATGAACTAGCTTAACCACAACAAAGAACGGTCTTGGTCTTCTGCTTGATTCGATTCAAATTGTTACACACAAGGACAGTTCACCTCTGCACCCCCCGCATATTGTGGCTCCTTGCAAGGTTCCCCAGTCCAACAACACCCCCCTCCCCACATAACACAACTGCACAGTGAGGACATCCACACATCAGATCTAATGCTCCCTCTAAGCAGTGGAGTCTTGTGAACAAAAATTCTACTTTGTGAGCCGCTGGCATTAAACTTGTGAGCAAGCGACTTGGCCTCTGCATAAATTAGTTTGCTCTGGAGCCATCCTTCCTGAGCTAAGACAAAAATGTGTGAGCTGGAGGCTAAAAAACTGTGAGCCGGAGGCTAAAAAACTGTGAGCTAGCTCACACTAACTCAGCTTAGAGGGAACACCTTCGCACCTGAAGACATGTGCTCTAGAGCCTGAAAGCTTAAGCTGGAATCCAGGTTTGTTAGTCACAAAGACCTCTTTCATACGGCCCCTTTAATCCACTTGGGCTTCTGAAAGCAAATGGGGTTTTAAGGTTTCACACACTTCTAATGATGAAAATCCAACCAAAACCCCACACTGGAATAAAACAGGTTCTGGAAGGGAGGAAATGGCTTAAGGCTTCAGTAACTGCAGGAGGACAAGGTTTTATCCTGCCGGCATACGAAACCTTTTAAAAAATCGAATTGCCTTCAGAAGTCAAGGAAGGCTAAAAAGGCAGCACCGCGGGGATCTAAGGTGTTACCTGTTTAAGTGTGTGCATGCATGAAAAAGAGAGTGTGTGTGTGTGTACACACCCACAGAGGACCTGGGGAAGGACTGTGGCTCAGGTGGCGGGGCATCTGCTTGGCAAGCAGAAGGTCCCAGGTTCAATCCCCGGCATCTCTAATTAAAAAGGATCAGGAAGGAGGTGATGTGAAAGGCCTCAGCCGGAGACCCTGGAGAGCGGCTGCCAGTCTGGGCAGACAATACTGACTTTGAAAGGCCGATGGTCTGATTCAGTATTAGGCAGCTTCGTGCATTCATGGCGGTGGAGAAGTCAGGCCCAGATTAAGTTGGATCCTGTAGCTAAGCCGCTGCCGCTCCGAGCGATTACTCAGTGTGCTGCCGTAATAATTTGGTGGCGCGATGACCTCCCTCCGGGCTGGGGTGGAACGGGGTTAGGCATCAAAGACGGGCTTCCTAAACCTGCACCCTGCCCAAGAATCTGGTGCACGGGTGGGCGTGTGAGGCAGCAGCGGCCGGGGGGGGGGGGGAGAACCGACCATGACAAAGAGGTGGCTGGAAATAACGGGAGCCGGGATGGCAGGGAAGCAGTTAATTGGCACCGGGATTAATAAATGCAGTACTAATCCCCCCTCGTGCTCTCCCCTCCCCGCACAGCACTTAGTGAGATGAGATAGAAAGGGAGAGAAAGCTTCCACCTGTTCTCCCCCCCCACACACACACTGAATCTCATGGGAAGGGGGGAGGCGCTGCAGGGGAGAAAAAAAGCAAAGGTGAAAAAGCTGGTACAGAAATCAACGGCCCGGCCTCTTGCAGAAGGGGTCGGCCAAAGCCCTTTAAGATGAAGGCAGCCCAAAAGAGAGAGGGAGAAGCCGAGGAGGTGGGGATGGAGTGTGTGTGTGTGTGTGGGGGGGAGGAGGTCTGTTTTATCGGCCTCCCTCGGTGCTGCCCCCTCCCCAGCCTGTCCTCTTCAGCTGATGCAAGCTGTCCTTGCATCTCAGCACCAGCTGGCTGGGGGAGAAGGAGGCAAAGGTAGGCTTCTCGCCAACAGGAGTGCGGGGGGGAGGGAGGGAGAGAAGAGGTAGGATCAGCATCCTTCATTCCTCGTGAGGCCCGAGGAGTCAAAGCTCCCCCCCACCGAAAAAAAATAATTCTGGAGAAACCGCAGCCGGGGGAATGGCGAGGGTTTCTTTACCAGAGCCGGGGATTTCCCAATCCCGGTTCTTTACATCGGCTCTTTTGCTACTCAGGCAAGTGAGCGGCAAACATTGCGGGGGGGGGGGCACTGCTAAAAAACAAAAAAGCCGAAAGAGCAAGTGATGGGATGGGGGTGTGGGAGGAGAAGAATGACTGACAGTGTGGGAGGGGAATGGGTTCCTCTGTTCACATGCGCCAGACCCTCCCCCCAGGTGGAAGCAGAACAAAATGAACCCTCAGCTATCAAATGGGTTCCCCAAACCCCTCGACCCCTAATGTCGCCCCCCTTCAACAAGAAGTGTTTACATTTTAAGTCCCCCAAACCGTTTTCCGATGCAATGAAAACAAATGGAACAATTGAGAACCTAACGCATGTATGTTAAAAACTAGACTACCTAAAGCAATATTTTGAGGGAAGATTCATGGCTCTATGGCAGAACACTTCTTTGCAGGCAGAAGGTCCTGAGTTCAATTCCCTGCATCTGCAGTTCAAGGTATGAGGGCACTTGGAAAGAAGTCCTTCCACCCTGCAAAGCCGCTGCCAGTCAGAGCAGGGAAAAATCAACTCAGTGGATCAAGGGGATAATATTGGCGTAAGACTTTCATTCAGGGAGGAAACCTGTCCCTGGTTAAGTTCTGCTTAGAGGACTACAGGCAGCCAGTGTTGGGAAAGAGCTTTTTCTCCTGTGATGCTGAGGAGCTGCTGCCAGCCCAGGCAGGCAATTCCGGGACCAACAGTCTGACTCAGCATCCTGTGTTTATTAAAGTGAGGGGGTGTGGCACAGGCATTGCTCACAGTAGGTCCCAGGTTCAACCCCTGGCACCTCCAATTAAAAGGGACAAATAGGAGCTGATGTGAAGAACCTGAACCTAAGATCTCGGAGAGTGGCTGCCAGCCAGTGCAGACAACACTGAGTTTGACGGACCTATGGCCTGACTCAACGTAAGCCTGCTTCACATGCTCCTATACAGCACCCTTCTTGAGAATGGACCATGGCTCAAGGGAAGAGCACAAGGTTCGCATGCAGAAGGTCCCAGGTTCAGTCCCTGGCAGCTCCAATTCAGGGATCTCAAGTAACAGTTATTGTGGAAAGAACTTCCTCCTTCTGAGACCTTAAAGAGCTGCTGCCAGTCTGAGTGGGGAATTCGAGGCTCAACAGGTCAAGGGGGAGGGGCTGTGGCTTAGTGGCAGAGGATCGGATTGGCACACAGAAAGCCCCACGTTCAATCCCTGGCATCTCCAGTCAAAAAGATCAGGTAACAGGAGGTGCAAAAGACCTCTGCCTAAGATCCTGGACAGCAGCTGCCAGCCAGGGTAGACAACACTGTTCTTGATGGACCAATAAATGAGACCGCTTCTGATGCACATAGCCCACACTTCCCAAACACTATCGAGCAACGCAGGGCAATTCAAGGAAGGCCACAATGGACATGAACACTGCTGATTGGGGGGGGGGTGGTGTCAGTCTCTTTCCCAACCAATGGGAACTGCCTTGCTGGATGCGACCAAAGGGCCACCTCGCTCTGCATTCGGTCCCCAACAACTAACAGCCAGATATCTCAAGACACTCCCCAGCAAGAGATGCAACCCTCTGCAGCTAAAAGAAATGCATGCTGCCTCTAATTGTGGAAGCGCCATTCCACTTGAGATTTCTTTACCTGTGACTGTATCTGGCCCCTTAAAAAACCATGTTAGGTTAGAGGGCTTATAAGAACGGATGAAGAGCCTGTCTCCCTTATGGCATAAGGTGGTTCCCCTGACCCAGAAGAAACCAGAATAGTGTTCAAGCATGGGGGGTGGGGAGATTCCTATTGGTTGCCGGGGGGGTGTCACACCTCTGATCACCTTCTTGTGGAAAGACCTCTCCCACACCTGAAAATTCCCTATGGTACATCACAGTCTCTCCCGAATCTGTTTCTTATGCTGGGGTCGGCTATTTAGCATTTTAAATTCCAGCAAATTGCAAACACAACCGCCACGGCTTCTCTGATGCAACAAGCCACCCAGGCTGTTCACTGCAGTCAATTTCCCCCAAAGAGCTAAGCAAAAGTATGGGTGTGTGTGTGTGCGGGCACCTCCCCCCAATACACGAGTCACATGGCAAACGTCTCACAAGGCAAAGGCCTCTCCTTCGGACAAGCCCCCCTCCTCAGGCCACAGAGGACCCAAGGCTGAGCTCAGCTAGAACACCTTCCGCACCCAATCCCTGCGGGCCGAGAAACGGCAGGAGACTGTTTGGTGAAATCTCCCTTGAGCCGGAGACGTCTGCAGCCTCCCCAAGGGGTTGCCTCCCTCTCCTCGGCGCCAACAACAGCTTTCAGAGATGACAAAGAGGGCAAGAGAAGAGAGGCCGTGGCCCGCAAGGCGCCTGTAGGCCAGAACCGCCGTCCAGTTAGAGGGTCCTGGGCAGGGAAGTGACTTGGTGCTGCACAGTTCCCCAAAAAGCAGCAGGGGGCACCACAGCTAAGATGTCAGATGGGCAGTTCCACTGGGCACGATTCAGGCCGCTTGTCGCCACCAGCCTCTGTAGGCCCCAACCTAAGGAGAGGGTCGTGGAGGCCACCTTTGCGGTGACCCTTCAACCCTTGGTCTTCCTCGGAAAGGGGAACTTCTGCTTATGCCCAGAGACACTGCTAGAGGGACAGATCCTAGGCTGGCCCTTTCGGGAGCGGCAGAGAGTGGCTACCCAAGGCAGGATGGGGGGAACACTCCCTTCCCTTAGGCAAGATTTGCCCGCAACAAGATCAGGTGCCAGAGATGGAGGGATAACAGCACACACACAGGGAGACACACACACACACACACACACACCCGGGAAGCTGGCAGACCCCCAAGCCTTGACAGGAGTCCCTCCCTCTCCCACCTTGAAGGCTGCAAGATCTGGGGCTAAAAAAAAAAAGGAGATTCGAGGGGACCTCTGAAAACCCTTGGCGAAGCAAAAACCCGCCCCCCATCAGAGGGGGTGGAGCAGATGGGCCCCCTACCGCCCTCCTCCTGGGCAGCAAAACCGGGCGCCTGCTTCTCCCCATCCTTTGGCCCTGGGGCTCCCAGGCAAAGCAGATCCTGAAGATGGCTGCCCGAGGGGCGTAGGTGTTTGGCTCCCCCCTCCACGTTCCGCTCGCCTAGCCGAAGACCCCCCCAAAAAAACCCTTTAAGGTGGTACAAGATTTAGAAAAGAAAAGAAAAAGGAAGCCGCCCGCCGTTCCGGTGACCTTGGCCAGCCTCCCTCCCCCCGGTCTCAGCGCGCCGTCCTCGGTCACACGCACCCCCCCAATCCAGCAAGGACCCGCCGTCGAGGCTCCAGCCGCGGCTCCCTGCGCGCAGCCCCGGCGCGGCTCGGCTCTCCGCCCGCCCCACCCCAGCCGCCGGGCGGCCTCACCTGGGTGTTGGCTGCCGCTCCGGGGCCGCTTGAAGAGGCCAGCGAGGAGAAGAAGAAGAAGAAGAGGAGCGCCAGGAGACGGCGCGCAACGGCGGCGCATCCCGCCGCCCCAGCCATGGCCACGGCTCGGCCGAGACTCGGGCTGCCGCTGCTGCTGCTCTTGCTAATGCTCCTTTGCAGCGAGAGGGACGCCAGCCGGGGGAGGGAGGAAGAAGCGCGCGTCCCCTCCCGGCGCTCGGCTGCACCAGCTCAGGCGCGGCTGCGGCTCCCAGCTGGGCTGTGACAGGAGGCGCTGGCCCCGTCGCTGCTGCTGCTGCTGCTGCTGCTGCTGCGCCTGCAGCCTTCGCCTCGGCCCCTCCCTCGCTGGCCGCCCTCGCCCCGCCCGCTCTGCCTGCAGCCGCCGGAGCCGCGACGTAGCGCCCAGGAGGGAGGAGCCGCAGCCTCGGCAGCCGGCCTAGGGGCGGGGCTGGCTGGCTGGCTCGGGCGGCTTCCCGAAAGGGCGGGAGGCAGGGGGAGAGGTGCCGGGGCTCAGCCTCCCCGGAAGCCGTGCTTTCTGCCCCGCGCGTCGGGGTCAGGGAGCGGCGCTCTGTGCATGCTCAGAGACGCCCCGCTGTGGCGCGGGAGGTTGAAAAAGCGGAGCGCTGAGGCGGTGGGAACACGGAATGCGGCTTGAGCTCGCGTGTGCTTTGTTTAGCTGGAGCCGCCTCCTGACGTGCACCAGGAGACCACCCGTAATTGCGAAACGTCCGAATTGGGGGGCGGGGGGTCCTTCCGATAGCACGTTTTGATAGCCGGCGTGTGCTGGGGGCGGGGCGGGAGCGAGGAGTCGGTTTTGCTTTGCTCCCTACCAGCACTGGGGACCCCACGCCCACAGAATCTACGCGGGTATCATTTTACACCCGTCGTCTCTGTTCGGGCCTTTGCTAAGGGCGCCCAAGTTGTAGGGGTGCCCGCCTCCCAGATAGTGGCGGGAGATCGGGGATTACAACTGGTTTCCAAGCGACAGATCAGTTCAGCTGGAGAAAATGGCCGCTTTGGAAGGTGGACGGTGTGGCATTATACCCCCACTGACGGCCCTCCCCAGATCCTGTCCTCTTCAGGCGTCACTCCCCAAATCTCCAGGTATTTCCCAACCCAGAGCTGGCAACCCTAACACTGGGCGGTGGGATCAGTGAGTGCAGACCTTTTCCCTCTCGCCTCCGCACCTTGGGTTTACACCGATTTGCTTTGCTGTCCAGTGTTCCCAATAGCCAAATCCCGACTTTTTGTTTTTTTTTTTGTTTCTGGCAGGTTTCTAAAAGCTGCGGGCAGGTAGAAGTCCAACAGGGGAAGATGTCACAACACTTTTCATACTTTCCCTGTTGGATTTCTTCCTGTCAGGCAGCTGGTGAAGAAACAGGAGGCCTGGCACCATCTCCCCCCACGGCATCCATAGGGTAATCTTGCCACTGAAATACCTTCTAGGTGGAGTCTCATTGAAAGGTGTGTTCGTGAAGTCGGTCTCCTTGGGCAACGCTTCCTCCTGGAGCTTGCTGGAGCCCCTGTGCTTTCCTGCCTTCCTTCCTGCCCCCTTCCAGGTTAACTGGGGTTTTTTTTTGCAAAGGGTTTGTCTTTTTTTTTTTTTAATTGCCCTGTCCTTACTGAAGTTATGTTATCGTGCCTTTTAAGGTCTCCTGGCGGCTGTCGTGTCTCGCGTGGTGCTGTTCTTATCCGGCGGCCGTATCGTCGTTGCGAATCAGTCTTCACGGGTCTTACTTCATTTTAATGGGTCGTGATGGTTTTGGCGTGCAAAGCTGCCACAGACACGTTTGATGGAGAGGGCGATTCGGTGGGAGGGCTAAGTCACCCGCCTCTGCTTTCGCGCTTGCCATAAAAGACGTTCACCTGGATAAAAGATATACTCGCCGCAGGGGAGCCAGTTTGCGGAAAGGTTGACGCTGGTTGATGTTCCCACCTTAATTCCCCCCCTCCATCCCAGCATCGTCATCATCAATGTCCTATCTGCAGCTCAAAGTGAACGGGGCCAAGAGAGGCATCTAATTTTTCCATTCCCCCCCCTTTCCTTTCACTGTCAGAGATACTCTTTGCTCAGTGACCAAGCATGCACCCCCCCCCGTACAACCTGTCCCTTTCCCTTCTCTGCCCTCATCTTTTCCACTGTCACACTGCAGCACTTCTCTGTCTTTCAGTAGCTACTTTGTCTCAGGGCACCAAAGGTTGCCAACAGGCCTGGAGAAGAAGAGAAGAAGAGATTGGATTTATACCCCGCCCTTCACTTGGAGTCTCAGAGCGGCTGACAAACTCCTTTCCCTTCCCCTCCCCACAATGGACACCCTGTGAGGTAGGTGGGGCTGAGTAACACAAACTGCTCTTTCAGGAACAGCTGTGCCAGAGCTTGTGACTGACCCAAGGTCACATCAGCAGGTGCAAGTGGAGGAGTGGGGAATCAAACCCGGTTCTCCCAGATTAGAGTCTGCACACTTAACCACTACACCAAACTGGCTCTCAAGAATGTCATGTCCCTGTAATAGACACTTAAGAACATAAGAGAAGCCAATGTTGAATCAGGCCAATGGCCCATCCAGTCCAACACTCTGTCACACAGCGGCCAAAAATACCAGGTGCCATCAGGAGGTCCAGCAGTGGGGCCAGGACACCAGCAGCCCTCCCACTGCTGCCCCCTCCAGCACCAAGGATAGAGTGCATCACCTGCCCCAGACTGAGAGTTCCCATCTATACCCTGTGGCTAATAGCCACTGATGGACTTCTGCTCCAGATGTTTATCTAATTCCCTCTTGAAACTGTCCATGCGTGTAGCTGCCACCACCTCCTGTGGCAGTGAATTCCATATGTTAATCACTCTTTGGGTGAAGAAGTACTTCCTTTTATCTGTTCTAACCCGACTGCTCAGCAATTTCATGGAGTGCCCACGAGTTCTTGTATTGTGAGAAAGGGAGAAAAGTACTTCTTTCTCAACCTGCTCAATCCCATGCATAATCTTATAAACCTCGATCATGTCACCCCCTCAGCCGTCGTTTCTCCAAGCTGAAGAGCCCCAAGTGTTTTAACCTTTCTTCCTTAAATGTGTGGAAGAGTGCAGCTGAGACTTTTCATGGCATGGAGGTCAACAACGTCACCTGGTAAATAGCATTAATTAAGGTTCAAGGGGCAGGGCATTTTTCTTCTTCTCCAGGGCTGTTGGTAACCTCAGGAACACTTGGGGCTGTGGTGAGTAATGACCCTATCTGTTACCTGGATGGCAACCTCCTTACATCAGAGCTTTCCAATGAAGAAAGGGATGTAACGGAAAAAAAAAGAAAGGGCCAGATATAAGCATTCATCGTCCAGAGAGCTATCTGCGCCTTGTCTTGTTTCAGCACTTACAACAACTACCACTATCAGTTGCTGAATTGCAACTGATAATGAAGCTCAAGACAATGCATCCACCTGGACTGAATTGAGACCTAGGTTTCCTGTCTCATTACCATTGCTGATTTCTCCACGCCCACTACCTCTCTGCGTATCTCACCTAAATCCAATCACACCTGCTGTTGTCATTTGCCCGCTAATGTAATTCGGCATCTGAAATCACTTTCCAATCAATAGGAGAGATGGACTCCCATTCTGGCTGTATCTGAAGAAGTGAGCAGTGACTCACAAAAGCTCCTACCCTGCCACATATTTTGTTAGTCTTTAAGGGGACACTGGACTCTTGCTCTTTGCTGCTGCTACAGGCAGACTAACAGCTACCCATCGTGATCTGCAACAACCCTGTGAGGTAGGACTGTATTAGCAGCCTTCTCCTCTTGCAGACAGGGCTGAGAGAATGCGGCTTCTAAGGCCATATGGAGAGCTTGGCGCAGAGAGTTGATTGTCTCTCTCCCCCTATGCTCTGCCATGATAGTTTTGCTCGACTCAACAGGGTTTTCTGCAGGTGCCTACCTGCAAATGGGCAAAATCAGGAACTACCTGTACAGGTGCCTTCTCCATCGTGGCCCCCACCTTGTGGAACGGTCTGTCTGAGGAGGTCAGGCAGGATCCCCCTCTCCCCTGGTCTTCTGCAAACGATGCAAAACTGAATTACTCTAGAGGGCTTTTCTGTGCAGGCAATAGAGTTGCCCTGTACTAAAAGATTCACAAAGTGACTCGGACAAATTCCTAGGGACTGTGGTCTATGCCGCTGTGTCCCGCTTGCTGAAAGTAGGATCCCGCTATGGAATTTTGCTTCATTTAATGTGCCATGTGGATACCTATGCTTTGCTTCAGTTCTGTTTTTAGACTTCTGCTTGCTCCCGCAACCCTAATTCAATTGCACTGCTTATTGAATGGCCCATCCGTCGATTGTATTGACTCACTCTGTGTAACCCACCTTGACTCCCAGTGACACACATACAATCTGAACTGGGGACTGGCCGGATCACAGCTCCTTCTGCTTGTCATCATGAGGTCACTGGTCCCAAAGAAGTGGCACGATCTGTTTTGGGCTGGGCAGTTGGGATCGCACCACCACACAAACAGCTGGTCAGACCTCTGGTCCCTCGAGGTCAGCACTGTCTCCTCTGACGGGCAGCAGCTCTGCCGGTTCTCAGGCAGGGGTCTGTCGCCTCATTTCCTTCTTGATCCTTGTAACGGGAGATGCCGGGGATGGAACCAGGGACCTTCTGCAGGCTGAACAGATGCTCTGCCACTGAGCCTCCCCCTCTCCGCCCAGCAGTTTTGTTTTCTTTCCGGGGGGGGGGCTATCCTCCAGCTGCTGTCTCACTGTGCCAGTCCCATCAGCAGGGCTATTTTGGGACAGGAACGCACAGGAACGGAGTTCCGGCTGGCTCCCGGGTTGGCCACACCCAGCAGGAACTCATTAGCATAATAGGTCACACCCAACAGCAGAAACTTATTAGGATTGGCTACATTAGGGGTGTGTGGCCTAACATGCAAAGGAGTTCCTGCTCCAAAAAAAGCCCTGGCCGTTTTGACAACAAACAAGGTAAACAGAATAAGAAGCAAAAAGTGGGTGTGGCCGAATGACCACACTTCTGGTGACATGGGGGTGTGGCCTAATATGCTAATAATCCGCTATCAGGGGTGTGGCCTAATATGCTAATGAGTTCCTGCTGTTGGGCGTGGCCTATTATGCTAATAGTTCCTGCTGGACTTTTTCTACAAAAAAAGCCCTGGCCATCAGCATAGAGCTGTTTTCAGCTTGGAGAGGCGCTTTCCCCATTCCGGCATACATTTAATCGACTCAGTTTTTGCCTGCTTTGCAGATGTGAAAAGCAGAGGAACCCTGCCAAAAAGAGTTGGCAATCTGGGCTATTGGCACACGTGCCATCCTAGAGCAGCAATAGCCGGCCCTCAGGGCTCTTAGGTGCAGATCTCTGTTCAATCCAAGGCCTAGGAGCAAGCATTATATTCTGTTCTACAACCTGTGACCCTCATCACAGACTTGGGGGTTGCCAGGTTGAGACCCAGAGATTCAGGATGTTACCTTCACATTCCTAAATGGTTGCTGTTACCAGTAGGGCTTCAAGCACACCTTGCATTGGGAGGGAAGGTAAAGGAACAATGCAAACTTCCGAATTACAAATGCCCAGCAAGAGTCTATAATAAAATCAGGGACACTGAGTCCTAGAGTTGCCAAATGACTAATTCAGCCTCCTTTTGTGCCTTTCACTTTGTTCAGCTTTTCACGATATAGAGAAAATTATTCCATGTTGGCATCTGAGCAAAGGAACAGGCACATGCAGGGACGGTCTTACCTATAAGGCAGTGCGGGGGGGCAATTGATCAGGGCCCTGTGTTACGGGGAGGGTCCAGTGGCCAGTGGGGGTGATATACAATATGACCTGCAGAAGAATCCGCCAATGACATCACCCAGTCTATAGAATGAATAACCTGATGCATAAAAATGCTCATAGCAAAAAAATAAAATCCCAGGGATAACTTTCCATTTCCAGATGTCTACCTGACCTTCACAAATGAGGAATTCCACTTGTGTTTGTAGGAGGTTTATTATTATTATTATTATTATTATTATTATTATTATTATTATTATTATGCCCAAACCTTGTTGATCTAGCTGGCTCTATTCAACAGCTGTAACTGGAATACTGGCAAATAAAAATAGAGTCAGAACACAAACGTGGTATGTTTTTGGAAGAGACCAGCATTGAGAAAATGGGGGGGGGCTTATTCTGTTACAGAGTGGGTTGGGTGGGAATAAAGGGGTGGGTGGGGCAATCCTTGACTGTGTCCCAGGGCCCCAGAATCAATAAGATTGCAGTGAAGAGTTCGCATCTCTGTGCCCCAAAGTCCTTTAATGTTATAGTGGACAACAGGAATCCACATGAGCAGGGCTTTTTTTTGTAGAAAAAGCCCAGCAGGAACTCATTAGCATAATAGGCCACACCCACCAGCAGAAACACATTAGCATATTAGGCCATGGCCCTGACAGCAGAAGTCATCAACAGATTAGGCCACACCCCCATGTTACCAGAAATGTGGTCATCCAGCCACACCCACCTTTTGCTTCTTATTCAGTTTACCTTTTTTGTTGTCAAAACCCAGGGCTCTTTTTTGTTGCAGGAACTCCTTTGCATGTTAGGCCACACAGCCCCAGTGTAGCCAATCCTAATGAGTTTCTGCTGTTGGGTGTGGCCTATTATGCTAATGAGTTCCTGCTGGGCGTGGCCAAACTGGGAACCAGCCGGAACTCCATTCCTGTGTGTTCCTGCCCCAAAATAGCCCTGCACATGAGGAACAAACATGCTTCTCAAAACTCATTTCACCTCCCCCCGCCCCCCCGGCCCAAACCTAGCCATCCATAAGAGATGGTACTGTGGCTCAGTGGAAGGGCTTCTTTGAATACAGAAGGTCCCAGGTTCAATCCAAGTCTCTGATGAAAAAAAGAACAGGGCCTCAGCCTGAGACCCTGAAGAGCCGCTGCCAACCAGAGCAGACAATACCGACCTTGATGGACCAGGATAAGGCAGTTTTCGTGCGTCCTTATGAAGGGGGTGGGCCGTGGCTCATTGGCAGAGCAGCCCCTCAGCGTGCAGAAGGCCCCAGGTTCAATTCCTGCTTTCTCCAATTTAAAAAGGAGTGATCCCTGGCCTTTCAACTAAAAAGGTCAGGTAGTAGGTGATGTGCTGTGAAAAAGTTCTGTCTGCCAGTCAAAATAGACAGTAAAAGGTAAAGGTTTTGCTTGCTCGAAAGCTAGTCGAATCCGACTCTAGGGTTGCGGTGCTCATCTCTGTTTCCAAGCCGAAGAGCCAGCGCTGTCCGAAGGCTGTGGTCATGTGGCTGGCATGACTAAAGGCCGAGATGCATTTAACGCTGTTACCTTCCCACTGAAGTGGTACCTATTTATCTACTTGTAATTTCTTGCTTTCGAACTGCTAGGTTGGCAGGAGCTGGGGCCAGAGACGGGAGCTCACTCCATCATGCAGCGCTCGGGTCTCACACTGGTCAGCAGCTTCGCTGTCTACTCCATTGCTAACCTCCAGGTGGTACCTGGAGATCTCCAGCTATTAATCTCCAGAAGACCAAGATCAGCTCCCCTGGAGAAAATGGCTACTTTGGAAGGTGGACTCCATAGCATTATGCCGTGCTGAGGTGCCCCCTCCCCTCCCCACCCCTCCCCAGGACCTCCCCCAATTCTCCAGGTGTTTCACAATCCAGAGCTAAGACAATACTTGCAACCAGGCCATACCAAGTTTCTGATTCAGGATAAAGCAGCTTCATATGTTCTGGTTTTGTTTTTCTTAAGCACTGTGGGCTGGGTGATTTCCTGCAAACCTCAAAGCCACACATTGCGTTGCACAAGATTGATGAGGAGGCCAAATCAAACTGCTGGACGGTGTTCCCAAGCTGCCTCTTGGCTCCATCCTCGGACCAAGGCTGGAAAATAGAGGTTGGTGTCTCTCTGGACTCATCCCTCCCCGCACCCCTCTGCTGGTGATCGCTTAGTATTGCGACACACGCCGTGGTAGGAGGACGGAAGTCACCGCCTGCCATGTGTTCTAGGAAAGCCGCGGATGGTCTAAAGACAAAATTGTGAAAGGCCTGCTCTTACCGGCAGTTATGCTTCGTCTCCCCAAGGCCTTGATGTTATCAGAGCTTTTCTGGGGAAATAATCCAGCTGACCCCGCTTGTCGAAGCCCTTCCTTGGAACGGGAGGGGGGGGTTAAAGATGCCTCCCTCCAACGTTTATAGCAAAATGTCCTCAGTGGGGAAGAGACGAAGCACTGAGTGCATTTAGCGAGCAGTCCATGTTCACCAGGAACCCCGCCTGCCATGTGTTGTGGAAGAGGCCCTCCGGGTCGGATCAGGATCTTTCCGGATGATAAAGGCGGTGCTTTGCTCTTGGTGCTCTGTTTATGCAGGTGGCAGTAGCACAATAACATGTCCCCATTTAATTGGGAGAAGAGAGAGACAAGAAGAAGAAGAGTGGGTTTTTATACCCTGCTTTTCACTGCAGGCTGTGGAAGGTCAGTAGTTCAGCAGTTCGAGACCCGAGAGTGCCGCATGACGGAGTGAGCTCCCGTCTCTAGTTCCAGCTCCTGCCAACCTAGCAGTTCGAAAGCAAGAAATTGCAAGTAGATAAATAGGTACCACTTCGGTGGGAAGGTAACAGAGTTCCGTGCGCCTTGGTGTTTAGTCATGCCGGCCACATGACCATGAAAACGTCTTCGGATAGCGCTGACTCTTCGGCCTTGAAACGGAGATGAGCACCGCAACCCTAGAGTCGGATTCGACTGGCTTTCGAGCAAGGGAACCTTTACCTTTACCTTTCACTACCCAAAGGAGTCTCAGAGCGGCTTACAATCAACTTCCCTTCCCCACTCCACAACAGGCATCTTGTGAGGCAGGTGGGGCTGAGAGAGCTCTGAGAGAACTGTGACTGGCCCAAGGTCACCCAGCAGGCTTCATGTGTCTCAAAGTGGCTTACAATCGCCTTCCCTTCCTCTCCCCACAAGAGGCACCCTGTGAGGTCGGTGGGGCTGAGAGAGCTCTTCGAGAACTGCTCTTGAGAGAACAGCTCTGAGAGAACTGTGACGGACCCAAGGTCACCCAGCTTGAATTCATGTGGAGGAGGAGTGGGGAATCAAACCCGGTTCTCCAGATTAGAGTGTGTCGCTCTTAACCGCTACATCACACTAGTTCTCCCCCTTTTTTCTGACAAGAATTCTGTGAGTTCACTGTGGCTATACGTGTAGACGTTTCCGAAGTGAAGCTTCTCTTGGTTTAGGTGAAGAGAAGGAAAAAGCTTCAATTATATTAGCAATAGGAAAAGTTGGTAACCCAAGGAGGGGGCAGGAAGAGAGTATACATAGCATGGTGTAGTGATTAGTGTTGGACTAGGATCCGGGATTCGAATTCCTGCACCTTCCAAACATTGGGGAAGGCAGGGAGGGAGAGTGTCAGTTTGGTGTAGTGGTTAGGAGCACAGACACAGATGCTAATCTGGGAGAGTCGGGTTTGATTCCCCACTCCTCCACATGCAGCTGCTGGTGTGACTTTGGGTCAGTCACAAGTTCTCTCAGAGCTGTTCTTTCAAGGGCAGTTCTCTCAGCCCCACCTTCATCATAGGGTGTCTGTTGTGGGGAGGGGAAGGAGATTGTAAGCCACTCTGAGACTCCTTTGGGTAGTGAAGGGCAGGGTATAAATCCAATCTCCTCCTCCTCCTCCTTTGCCCCCCTCCATTTCTAATAAAAACATAAAATGGTTCTCAATATGGGACAACATTGCCATTTTGGGGTGTGTGGGGGGAAATATGGGGAAGTGCATGTGACTTTTTCAAAAGTGCTCTACAATCAGAGCTGCCCTCGGTGACTACAAAGGAGGGTTTTTCAGCAGAAAGTAGACGCCAAATCCTTTGGAGGGGGACTGGTTGCCCCAGGCCTGGGGCCACCATAATGTATTGGTCATGCACCAAGCTCTGAAACGCACTCAGCATCAAATAAATCCATCAGACTTGACCGATGGATTAAGCTCTAATCAAAGTGCGTTTTCGGAACCGCCGCTTGCATAATCGAGCCATTCGATGAAATCTTTTGCAGGGCTGGGCGTTCTTGAATCCAGGCTGGCCAATTTTGTTCAGTGCCGTTTGCCAGTGGTGGAGAACTGGTTTGGAAGGTGGCGGCTTGCCCAAAGCTTAATTCGGACCCGATCCTGTTAACACAGTAGCATAAATGCATGGCTGTGGGCCACCATCTGGCCCCTGTCGCTTTTGACCTATGTCCTGTGCACAAGATTGATAATGTGTAATACTTCACCTACTGATTGCATCACTCCGGAGTTAACAGAAAAAGAGAAGGCTGGACTGTTTTCAGGTCAGTTGGCAAGCTTATCTGTTCCCCATCATAATATGCAAATCTTTTAATTAACAATCAAATGCCCCAGTGATGTTGGACAGAACCAGTCTGACAAATCCCACCCTCTATTTCCATTCCTGCATTTGTTGTCGTTCAGTTGCACAGTCGAGTCCGACTCTTTACGGCCCCATGGACCACATCACTCCAGGCCCTCCTGTCCTCTGTCGTCCTCCGGAGTTTCCTTAATTTCATGTTCCTTGCATCAATAACACTGTCCAACCATCTCATCCTTTGTCGTCTCCTTCTTCAATCATTCCCAGCATCAGGGTCTTCTCCAGTGAGGGCTCCCTTCTCATTTGGTGGCCAAAGTATTTGAGCTTCAGATTCAGGATCTGGCCTTCCAGGGAACAGTCAGGGTTGATTTCCTTTAGGATTGACTGATCTGATCTCCTCACAGTCCAGGGGACTCTCAAGAGTCTTCTCCAGCACCGTAATTTGAAAGCATCTATTCTTCGGCGCTCGGCCTTCCTTATGGTCCAATTCTCACAGCCATACATTACTACTGGGAGTGGGAATACCATTGTTTTGACCATAAGGACTTTTGTTGGCAGGGTGATGTCTCTATTTTTTGTTATACTGTCTAGGTTTGCCATAGCTTTCCTCCCAAGGAGGAGGTGCCTTTTAATTTCATGGCTGCATTCCTACATAGAAGCCAGAAATTTGGCCGCAGCCAAAGTAACATCAGACTAAGTATCAGCTAGCGAGGAAGACCCAGAAACGAAGGAAGCATTGAAACTGTCGCTGGCTGGATCTGCAGATCACTCAACAGGGCGATCATTAAACAGTCCAAAAAAACGTGAGATAAAGTTCCAGTTGCCCCAGACCCACGGTGCACACAATCTATCCAAGTAGGGTACCCGCCAAACACCAGAGGGGAAAACATTTGGCCTAGCTAAGAGAAAAGCTCTCCGATATTTGGGAACAGTCAGTTGATGAAAATAAGATGGGAAGGTGTGTGTGTGTGTGTGTGTGTGTGTGAAGTACCGTCAAGTCACAGCCGACTTATAGCGACCCCGTAGGGTTTTCAAGACAAGAGACCTTCAGAGGTGGTTTGCCATTGCCTGCTTCCACGTCACGACCCTGGACTCTCTTGGCCATCTCCCATCCAAATACTAACCAGGACCAACCCTGCTTAGCTTCCAAGATCCACTGAGGGCAGGGTAGCCTGGGCCATTCAGGTCAGGGCAAGTACAGGTGGGATACCCCAAAGCAGGGCTCTTTTTGTAGCAGGAACTCCATTGCCTATTAGGCGACACACCTGTAATACAGCCAATCCTCCAAGAGCTTACAGAGCTCTTCTTACAGGGGCTACTGTAAGCTCTTGGAGGATTGGCTACATTAGGGGTGTGTCACCTAATATGCAAAGGAGTTCCTGCTACAAAAAGAGCCCTGTAGCATAGAGCATACTCCACGAGCCCTGCCAAGAGCTGGTGGATGGTCTAATGCTTCAACAAGCAGGAGGGATGAAAGGGACAAAAAAAGAAAGTTAGGATTCAGTACTGGATCATCAGTGCAGGGTGGCCAGGGGAGGCCTGGGAAATTCCTGGAGATTTTCGGCAGTGGGGTCTGGAAAGAGGTGAGTTTGGGGATGGAAGGGACCTCAGGAGGGTACGATCTCACACAGCCACCCTCCAAAGCAGCGATTTTCTCCAGTGCAACTGACCTCTGTAGTGTGGAGATCGGGTTGCCAGGTCCAGGTGGGAAATACCTGGAGATTTGGGGGCGGAGCCTGAGAAGGGCGGGGTTAGGGAGGGGAGAGGAGGGACTTCAGTGGGGTAGAATGCCACACAGTTGACGTTCCAAAGCAGCCATTTTCTCCAGGGGGATTGATCTCTGTTGCCTGGAGATCAGCTGTAATTGTGGGAGATCTCCAGCCGCCGACTGGAGGCTGGCAACCCTATCTGGGGACCACTTGTGATTCCAGGTGATCTCCCGGCTCTACCGGGAGGCTGGCAACACTGCAAATGCAGAACACGAGGATCTGACCATAGTGAAGAAAGAAAACTACCAGTTTCCTCCGAGAAAAAGACCATAATTTTTTTTTTAATGTGAAAAATAATACACAAATCATGTGGCCACAGCTCATCCGGCCTTCCTGCTACCTGTATTTATACAGCTGGAACCACCCCATTTGTTACAGGATACGGTTTCGCAGTGCCAGCAACAACATTTTGCGTGCCTCCCTTTGCCTCCAGCCGCACCATGGCAGGTGGCGTGGATCTTCTCCGCGGGATCGGCCGTCCGCCCCACCTTTGGAGTGCAGCGGGGGTGAGAAATATTTTTGGCATGCGATTGGGGGGGGAAATGCATAGACTGAAACCATTGCAGCAATGCCGAGATGTTGCCGATAAGGGCTAATGAGAAACAGAGGCGGTCTGTGATCTCCCCCCCCCCCCCAGTTTTCAGAGACAAAAACACGACGCCATCAGCCCATCTGGTTTCACAAGAACAGAAGAAGCTGTGAAATACTTCACATGTTTTTTAAAAATACCGTTACAGGAAGGGAATCTTGCAGCCAGGAAATCACTGCTGGAACAGTGGCAGGGCCTGAGTGATACCTTAGGAGGGAAACCCATTGCAAAGGGATCCTTCCTAGAAATGGGATTTTTCTGTTCTCTACTGCGGTCCCCTTTTCTGTACTACGGTTGAAGATCCTATGTCGACTTTGACACAATTGGACCAAGAAATCCATCTGGTTTGGTCCGAACATCTTCTGTATCCTACGGCGCTCAAGGCAGTGTTTGTGCTTCCATTTGGCAAGGAGGAGGAGATTGGATTTATACCCCGCCCTTCACTACCCAAAGGAGTCTCAGAGCAGCTTACAATCTCCTTTCCCTTCCTCTCCCCACAACAGACACCCTGTGCAGTAGGTGGGGCTGAGAGAGCTCTTTCCAGAACTGTTCCTGAGAGAACAACTCTGAGAGAACTTGTGACTGACCCAAAGTCACACCAGCAGCTGCATTTGGAGGAGTGGGGAATCAAACCCGGCTCTCCCAGATTAGAATCCATGCTCCTAATCACTACACTAAACAACTCTGCAAGGTAGGTTAGGCCAGAAGTGATTGGCCCAAGGACAGCCACTGTGAGATTCATGAAGGCAGGGCGGGAATTTGCATCTGGATCTCCCAGCTTCTGGTCTCACAACAACCCTGTGAGGTAGGTTAGGCCAGGAGTGACTGGCCCAAGGATGGCCACTGTGATATTCATGAAAGCAGGGAGGAATTTGCATCTGGATCTCCCAGCTTTTGGTCTCACAACAACCCTGTGAGGTAGGTTAGGCCAAGAGTGACTGGCCCAAGGATGGTCACTGTGATATTCATGAAAGCAGGGAGGAATTTGCATCTGGATCTCCAGCTCCTAGTCTGACATGCTGAGCATCGTACCTCACTTCCGGTTTTATCCCCCCCCATGACAATCTGGTGGGACTCAAGATCCTTTAACTGGACACGGTGGGGATTGAACCAGAAGCCTTGTGTGTGCCAAGCAGAGGCTCTACCACTGAGCCACAGCCCTCCCCATGCAGAAGCACAATCCTCACTTGATTAGAGTCAGAATTGGGTGCATGCTGCAATTCCCAAGGCTTTCTGGTTTTTTTCCTTCTCGTCCTTATGGCTGTGAAGATGTTCTTCAAAAAGCGTGGGCAATACCTACTGACATTTCAGAAGCCAGAAGATTTTTTTCGCACCTCTGTGTTTGGCTTTCAAGCCCCGTGCGCCTTGCTGCTCTTCACAGGGTCAGACTGGTGTAAAAAGCATTGAAGCTGCGGTATAAGTTATGAAAAGTTAGGGAAGACAGAGAGCGCTCAGTTCACGCACCCTTCATCACCCAGTTTGTCTTGGAGTGCTGAATGTAGAATTGTTATTTCTATTCAGGAAGGAGTATATGCAGTATAGGGTGAGCTTGTACCCTGCATCAGAACATTCTTGCCTATAGGTGTGCCCCTATACCCCTCTTAGACAGTACATAAGAATGTAAGAGAAGCCATGTCGGATCAGGCCTGCAGCCCATCCAGTCAACACTCTGTGTCACACAGTGGCCAAAAATACCAGGTGCCATCAGGAGGTCCACCAGTGGGGCCAGAATTCCAGAAGCCCTCCCACTGTGGCCCCCCACGCACCAAGAATATAGAGCGGCACTGCCCCAGACACAGTGCTCCATCTATACCTTGTGACTAATAGCCACTGATGGACCTCTGCTCCATATAGTTTATCCAACCCCCTCTTGAAGCTCTCTATGCGTGTAGCTGCCACCTCTTCCTGCGGCAGTGAATTCCACGTGTTAATTACTCTTTGGCTGCAGAAGTCCTTCCTTTCTATCCGTTCTAAGCCTATGGCTCCTTAATTTCACTGAGTGCCCACTGAGTTCTTGTATTGTGAGAAAGACTGAAAGGTATTTCTTTCTCTGCCTTCTCTATCCCAGGCATAATTTTATAAACCTCTCTGTCAGGTCACTCCTCAACCATCATTTCTCCAAGCTAAAGAGCCCCAACCTCTTTAGCTTTTCTTCACAGGGGAGGTGTCCCATCCCCCTTAATCATTTTGGTTGTCCCCCTTTCTGCACCTTTTCCAACACTACCCAATTAAAAATGTATTTACTTGCTCCATCTAAACAATCCCCATCTTTGTTAGTATAAGAACTACTGAGTCCTCCTCTCTGATGAGCCATTTGAGATCTTATGGGGCTGTGCACATTTTTAGAAACATGGCTTCGGCTGTAACAGCCACCACAAACGCGAGGATCTCAGCTGAATGACTGATAAGCTGTGTTTATGCAAGAAAATATTTCCAAACAAAATGTTTTTGTTTTACGAGGCATCCCGTTAAACAGAGTTTCTGCCTGAGATGTTGACGAATGACTATGAGGGTTACGCAAGGTCTTGCTTCCTGCCATTTTGTGGTTGGCTCCGCCTCCTATGGCAGTAGGGTTGCCAGGTCTGGGTTGGAAAATACCTCAAGACTTTGGGAGTGGATCCCGGAGAGGGTGAAGTTTGGGGAGGGGAGGGGCCTCAGCATGGTACAATGCCATAGAGTCCACCCTTCAAAGCAGCCATTTTCTCCAGGGGAGCTGATCTCTGTCAGCTGGAGGTCAGTTGTGAAAGCGGGAGATCCCCAGGCTCCACCTGGAGGCTGGCAGCCCTATACAGCAACCATTTTGCCATTGTGCCCACCACCTTGCATCAGAATTGCAGTGGTGCCCACAGGCTCAAAAAGGCCGGGGCCCCCTGCCACATAGGGTAGTCATAAGTCATACTGTGACTTGACCAGTCTCTCCACCTCTGCCATGTTTGTCTGCTCTCTGCTTTCCAGAGGACTTGTGTATTCCAGTTAGGCTTGGCGCCACAGCTGAAGAACAGCTGTTTTTTAGGTTTTCAAAGGGAGAACTGCCCTTGCTTTTTTGCCCTTATAGCCCCCAGGAGATCTTTCCGCAGCTAGCACAAGCTAACCTACCAAAGGTCTGCATTGCTTCTCTCTTCCATTTTAAGACCACTGCAAGTTGCAGACCTGGGCTTCCCAGCACGCTCCGTAACATCTCTCCCCACCCCCTTTCTCTCTTCATTTTGCTCCACATCCAATCCTGAATGTAAGGATGTGCTGCTGGCAACCAAGATCAAATTAATTCATGCCATAGTATTCCCCATTGCTACGTATGGGCGTGAAAGTTGGACAATGGAGAAAGCTGATAGGAAGACGGTTGATTTCAGTACGGTTTTTGATGATGATGAAGAAGAGGAGGAAGAGGAGGAGGAGGAGGAGATTGGATTTATATCCCACCCTTCACTTGGAGTCTCAGAGCAGCTTACAAACTCCTTCCCTTTCCCCTCCCCACAACGGACACCCTGTGAGTTAGGTAGGGCTCTTTCCAGAACTGTCCTTGAGGAGGAGGAGGAGGAGGAGATTGGATTTATATCCCGCCCTTCACTGCCCAAAGGCGTCTCAGAGCGGCTTACAAACTCCTTTCCCTTCCCCTCCCCGCAACAGACACCCTGTGAGGTAGGTGGGGCTGAGAGAACTTCTGACAGAAACTGTCCTCGAGAGAACAGCTGGGCCAGAGCTTGTGACTGACCCAAGGTCACATCAGCAGGTGCAAGTGGAGGAGTGGGGAATCAAACCCGGTTCTCTCAGATAAGAGTCCGCGCACTTAACCACTACACCAAACTGACTCTCTTGAGACTATAGCTTGCCCAAGATCATCCAGCAGCTGCAAGCGGAGGAGTGGGGAATCAAGCCTAGTTCTCCCAGATTAGAGTCTGCGCACTTATCCACTACACCAAACCAATAAGGTTCCACATAATATTCTTGTTGACAAGTTGGCAAAATGTGGTTCGGATCCTATTACTGTTAGGTGGATTTGTAAATGGTTGACAAATTGCATCCAAAGAGTGCTTGTTAATGGTTCCTCATGCCTTAGCGATCTGTCCTGGGACCTGTTTTGTTCAACATCTTTGTAAATGATTTGGATGCAAGAATAGGAGGTAATGCTTACTGAATTTACAGATGATACTAAATTGGGAGGGGTAGCAAATACGGTAGAAGAGAGTCAGGATACAGGATGATCTTGACAGGCTGGAAAATTGGGCTAAAACAAATAAAATGAATGTCAGTGGGGATAAATGTAAAGTTCTGCATTTAGGTAGGAAAAATCAAAGGCATAATTATAGGATGGGGGAGACCTGTCTTGGCAGTACTATGTGCAAAAAGGATCAAGGGCTCTTAGTAGACCATACACTGAACATAAGTCAGCAGTGTGATGCAGTAGCTAAAAAGGCAAATGTGATTTTGGCTATCAGCAGAAGTATAGTGTGTCTGCTCTGGTAGGGGTGTGCACCAAAACAAAATTCGGCCTGATCTGGTATTCAGCCAGGTATTCAGCTCGGCCGAACCGACTGCACATCACTATGCTCTGGTTAGACCTCACCTAGAGTATTGTGTTCAGTTTTGGGCACCACAATTTAAGAAGGATATAGACAAGCTGGAATGTGTCCAGAGGAGGGCAAGGAAGATGGTGAGGGGTCTGGAGACCAAGTCCTATGAGGAAAGGCTGAAGGAGCTGGGTATGTTTAGCCTGGAGAGGAGACGACTGAGAGGTGATATGATAACCATCTTCAAGTAGTTGAAGGGCTGTCATATAAACGATGGTGCAGAGCTGTTTTCTGTTGCCCCAGAAGGTTGGACCAGAACTAACGGGTTGAAATAAAATCAAAAATATTTTTGGCTAAATATTAGGAAGAACTTCCTGACAGAGCGGTTCCTCAGTGAATGTTTTAAAACAGAGGCTAGATGGCCATCTGACAGCAATGCTGATTCTGTGAACTCAGGCAGATCATGAGAGGGAGGGCAGGAAGGGTTGTATCTCATGGCCCTTTCTTACGTGCCCAGGGAAATGCCAGTAGCCACTTTGGGGTCAGGAAGCAATTTTCTCCAGGCCAGTTTGGCCAGGGATCCTAGAGAGATTTTTTGCCACCTTCTGGGCATGGAGTGTGTGTGTGGGGGGATGTCACTGGGGGTGCAGGGGGGAGGTATTTGTGAATTTCCTGCATTATGCAGGGGGTTGGACTAGATGACCCTGGAGGTACATTCCAGCTCTATGATCCTATGATTGCTTTGAAACATGGTGTTGGAGGAGAATTTTACGGATATCGTGGACCACCAAAAAGACGAATAAGTAGGTTCTAGATCAAATCAAGCCTGAACTCTCCACAGAAGCTAAAATGACCAAACTGAGGCTATCGTACTTTGGTCACATTATGAGAAGACAAGAGTCACTGGAAAAAGACTGTAGAGGAAAAACTGAAGGCAGCAGGCAAGGAGGAAGACCCAATATGAAGCCGTGGCCTTCAGTCTGCAATACCTGAGCAAGGCTGTTAATGACAGGATGTTCTGGAAGCCATTAATTCATAGGGTCGCCCTACGTCAGAAATGACTTGTCGGCACTTAACACATACGCAAAAGCATGCCAACGAGTTTGTAGTTTTTCTTAGAACAGCAAAGAAGCCCTGGAAAAGGAAAACCTAACTTCATTCTCGGCTTTTGAGTTCCCCCTCTGCCAAACAGATAAGATGCCGGTGTTTTTAAACAGAGGTACCTAGTGACACTCTATAGAGGTGAAAAATAAAGGTGCTAGAGATTTATATGGTTTGTGTGTTTTATCCAGCCTGCCTTCCCTTCCTGCAGTTCTGCAATACGAAACCCTGAAATAAAACATCAACCAGTTCCTATTTTTTTTTAAATTAAATATAAATATTTGAGTTCAGCAGTAGGCAATACATTTACCATTTCCCCTCTGGTTTTTTTTATGTATATAAAGCACAACATACTCAGACAGGCATGACCATAGCGTGCCACACTGTGAAATCCCATTCTAAAGGAAAAAAATGCCGAACAAAAATAATATACAGTGAGATTCTGGAAAGATAAGAACATAGAACTCAAAACATTCACAGCAGGGAAATACATTTAAGGCAAAAGGAATAACTTATTATTTGTTTTAAAAAAAGAGAGAGAGAAAGATATAAACCTATCCCGTCTGCTTTTGGCTTCCTATTTCCTTCCGGGCTCCGCCCCTGGGCTTTATGGTTGGATTTACTTTAGAGTTTGTACCCTGGGAGTCCTTTCAGGTCTCAGCATAGTGAAATGGCATGAGTTGTTGAACACCATCGCCACCCACTGGTCAGATGAGTTCACTGCAGGTGAATGAAGAGCGGCTCTCTGAACGGATGTTATTTCGGTGCCTCTGTCCTGGAACTGGGGGTCTGGGTTTTCTGAAATTGGGGTGTGTGGGTGTATAGAGTTGCATTTGTATTTATCCAGAGGTGCGCCCACTCAAGAGGGGAAGAGGGAATAATTTAACCACAGCATCAAGCCAGGAAAAAAGTAAAATGCAAGCATTATTGCCCATGCGTAGAGATTTCCCAGAATCATGCGACTGCACTAAGGTCTAAAATCAAGCCTTTGCAGCAGTGGATTGCCCTTTGGGCGACCCTCGTTGTAGAGCTAGACTGAGCGTCACATAGCCCTGTTGCTGAGGCTACACGTAGCACCGTATTTTCATCAGTTTTCAATGCCCTGGCCCATGGGCTTCTTAGGTTTTCCTCCAATGGCCAGCACTACCCACCATTTTGAATCTAAGTTCTGACAGGCCAAGTTATCCCACAATCCACCACAGCCTATTCCCCCTTTCTTCAGAAGGTGTGCCCTTCCTTGTTCACTGTGTCCTGACACAAGGAGGCCGGCACCGGTGTCCTCACAGTCACAGAAAGACGGGCCAGGCTCCAGTTGAAGATGACAAGCCGGCCGTCGGCCATCTTGGCTGCAACTTGGTAGCTGTAGGTTACTAAGCCGGCTGCTTGCCATCTTCCCCAGATGGTGAGAACTGCGTCCTCAGCTCAGGTCTAGGACACCCAGTCTGTTGCCTGGTCCTTTGGAGTCCGTCAGCCAAAGCGAGCGTCTGCTCCTTTTTTTGCGACCTCTGAAGATGGTCAGAGTTTGGCAGGGTCAGGCAGGAGTCATACGTGGGTCTGCATGCGCTGATGGGAAGGGCGCCCGTAGTCGGACTGCTGACACAAGGAGGTATACGAGAAGCGCGAACAGCCCGAGGCCTTGCTGGCCTGGTCCGATGGTTCGTACCCGCTCTCGGCCTTCTCGTAGTTGCTGGGCTTGACGTAACTCGTGAAGGCCCGGCTGTAGGGGGCAGTGAGGTAGGTGCTCCCGCTGTACATATTTTCCTGAGGGAAGAGTCGTTCGTGGGGGTCATAGGCCGAGCGGGAGCCGGGCGTGCCCAAGGTGTAGCGGTGAGCGTATTCATACAGCTTTGGTTGTACCGGCCCAGCCGAAGGGTACAGAGAAGAGGCCCCAAACAGAGGGCGGGGGGCTGGCGTGTATTCTGAGAAGCTGCTCCCCAAGCACGGCTCCTCGTGTGCTCGGACTTTGTAGTAGCCATTAGTAGGATCCTGTGGAAAAAAAGACAATGGAAATGCCAGTGAAGTGGATTCAAGGAGTAGGTAAAAAAACAACATTTCATGATTGGTCCCAATAGCCCATGGCAGCCATTTTCTGAGAGACCCCGGCCCTCCATGGCAGCCATTTTCTGAGAGACCCCGGCCCTCCATGGCAGCCATTTTGTGGCGGTGTCCATTTCCTCTTCTCAAAATTCTAAAAACGCCTCAGGCTTGACAGGATTGGGGACCTCTGAGGTAAACATTTACTTCAGTCCTCAGTGGGGCAGATGCTGCACCGCCTCCCAGAGTCCCCGCCGGCCTCACCTTCAGCTCCTGGCTCCCTTCATCATCTTCCAGGATTTCACTGTGCTCTGTATGGGATGTTGCTGGAGATTCACTGCTAGTGGCCTGGAGAGAGACGAAGGGTGAGGGGTGAGCCTGGTATAGGAGGTTCCCTGGTTCCAGCTTCAGCTCTTTGGGTCCCTTCGTCGTAAGTATGGGTGACGGGGGCTTTCCCAAAGGACTGTACCATTGCTAAACATAGAAAAAAACACGGTGGAGTTAGGAAAGGGCTGCTTTCTGTCACGACAGCTCAAAAGGACCTCCATGTCCCATAGCAGTATACCTCTAAATAACACACATACAATGAGGGGAAGGCTATCATATGGCCCATACGTCCTGCTCAGAAACAGGATGCTGGGCTCGACGGATTTGCAGCCTTGATTCAACAGAGCTCTTTATGTTAAGGTGGCACTTGGCGGTGAATCCAGCAGACATGAGGTTTGTCGACAGGTCAAGGAAGCCTGTGGAGTCCTGTTAAGGGCCACTTTGGGCACTTGGAGGCATTGGCCCTACTCACCATAGGCTCTTTGCTGTCATCCTCCGCCTCGCTCGGTCGGCTGGGGCTGCTCTCGCTGGTCGTGATCTGCACCAGGATGTCGGCCTTGGAGAGCTGCGTTCCCCGCTTGGCTGCAGGAGAGACAGACGGAAAGACTGAGCCAGAGGTGCAAATGGGCTTATGTTGTTCTCCACACTCTCATTTTATGAGATAAGTTAGGCGGAATGTGTGTGAGTGGCCCACAGTCATTAAGTGGGCTCCCATAGGAGAGCGGGGATTTGAACACAGGTCTCCTAGATTCTAGGTGCTATGAGGCTCGCAGACACCTTTCCTGGCACCTGCCGAGTGTTTTTAGAAAGTAGGTGGGGCTCCTGCCCAGGAGGGTTTCTGATTGGCCACTGGAGATTAGATTGGTGGTACAGATTTTTAAAAATGTTGCTTTGGACGTTGCTGCCACCACAGCACAAAGATCTTCACTGTGTGACTGAGGGTAAGCTTAGGGTTGCCAGGTCTCTTCTTACCTGCGGTGGGGAGCTCCCGGTTCCTTGTCAGGATTTTTACCACAGAGTCCCCCCTCCGAATGCTAGAGCATTGCTGCATGACAGCCCCGAGGTGATGACGTCACTACTGGAGATGTCATTATGTCAGTGGCGTCCCCGTGGGATGCTGCTGTTCAGAGGTGGGGCTTCCCCCACTGACCAGATGGCCGGTGGCAGATTGTGGCCCCCCAGATCAGGGGATCCCCTGACCCCCACCGGGGGGATGGCAACCCTAGGTAAGCTGCAGCAGCCACTGTATGGCTGGTTCCCCCCTTCCTGTGGCAGCCATTTTGTGGAAGTGCCTACCACGCTGTGTCAGAATTCCAAAAGTGCCTGAAGGCTCAAAGAGGTTGGGTACCACCACACCAAACATAAGCTCCATGGAGGGAGGGGCAGGACTAAAAAATACATAACCAGGTAGATAGAAACTGGGGCTTGTGAGCAGCAATCCTCAATTCCTCCTCTTCCACAGAGAGGAATGAATAATGTCTTACATGCCCCAGTGCTTGGGAATAACTGGGTCTCTGGAGGTGGATATGAATGTGTTGATCAGGGGGAACACGTTGAAGACCCTTGTCTTTCCCTGAATAACTGCTCCTATGTATTTTGATGCACGTAGGGTAGCGATACTCAAGTCAAACTAGTGTTCCAAGCTCTGGGTTGGGAAATACCTGGAGATCTTGGGGGCGGAGCCCGAGGAGGGTGGGGTTTGGGGAGGGGAGGGACTTCCTTGGGATATGATGCCATGGAGTCCAGCTTCCAAAGTGGCCATTTTCTCCCGGTGAACGCATCCGTGTCACCTGGGGGATCAGTTGTAATAGCAGGAGATCTATAGCCACCACTTGGAGGTTGGCAGCACTAAGTCAAATGTTGGGCATAGACCAGCCACAGGGAGGACACAGGCTAGAGTTACCCCGGTGGCGGAATGGAAATTTCCTGCCTCTCCCCCTCTCACCGCAACTCACTGGATCTCCAGGAAATGCCGCGCCTGAGGAATAGGGAACCCTGAGGAATGCTATGGAGGTCACTCAGCAGTGGGAAAGGGGGAAATGGATGGAAAGGGCCGTTTCAGTCCGAATCCACCCCCTTTGCCCAGTGCTAAGAACAGCCATGCGTAACCCAAGTCCCAACTGTCAGGTTCTGGGCGTATGAACAGTAAAACCTAAGCCCCCACCCTTTGGTAATGTAATTTTTAAAAACAACTAATGTGAACTTAGTTGCCGTAAAGATGGCTGAATGGTGGTTTCACAAACTGTACCCTTCATTCACTATGGGTAAAGTTGGGTTTGCGGACAAGCTAAGTAGGCCACAGTTGAAGGCCTTAGATTATGAGGGCCCCCCAAGTACATTATTAAATGTCTGGACATGGGATTTTCTGGGGTGTAGCACTACAGCTAGGGCTGCCAACCTCCAGGTGGTGGCTGGAGATCCCCTGGAATCACAACTGGTCTCCGGGTACAAGAGATCCGCTCCCCTGGGGGGAAATGGCTGCTTTGGGAGTGAGACTCTACAGCACCATACCCCACTGAGATCTTTCCCCTCCCTCAACCCCATCCTTCTCAATCTCCACTCCCCAAATCTCCAGGAGATTTCACAATCCAGAGCAACCCTAGCTTTGCGGCACTGTAAATCTGATATAGCTAAGAGCCTCAGCAGGCCAGAAGCCAGCCTTTCCTGTGGGAGCATTTTCAAGATACCAGAAACAACAAAGCAGAGGATGGTAGGGTCACCAACAGCCCCGTAACCAGGGAATTTTTGCTCGGGAGTGGGGCGTCATGCCCCCGACGTGGTGATGTCACTAGTGACGTCAACCTGCAGTGAGTCTCCTTCCAGCCAAGCAGGAAGCACCAGGTAGAGCTGCCAAGGTTGGCCATGGCGCACTGGGGGTGGGTGGGTGGGGCTCTGGCATCCCCCTAGGGAGGGGTTGGGGGATCCTCAGTGAGAGGCACTGCCTCCCCCCAAGCCCCCCAGTTATGGGCCTGGTCACCACCAACCTCCAGGTGGGGCCTGTTGATCTCCCAAAATCTTAACTGATCTCCAGGCAACAGAGGTCAGTCCCTCTGGAGAAAATGGTAGTCTTGGAGGGTGGATTTTGTGGCATTATACCCCACGGAGGTGCCTCCCCTCCCCAAACCCCGCCCCCTCCAGGCTCTGCCCCCAACCCTAGGGGGAGGAAGCGGCAGAAGAACCTTTACCTTTCCCACAGCGCTTGCGCCGGTAGCAGAGAGAGACGGTGACCACCAGAAGCAGAAGGCCGACTACGCCAGAGGACGCCAAAACCCCCAAGATGAGGACTGACAGGACTTCTGCAGGGAGAATCCCTTATTTTAATCAGTTTCAGCCAGCCATGTTTTAAAATTAAACAAAACAGACCTGTAACTGTCAGGTCAACACAAAAGGATGGATAAAAAGATACCGGCCATCACCATAAAACAAACACCGTCAATTAAAGAGAGAGAGACAACCCCCCCCCAAACAATCGATTAAAAGCAAAGTTCATGTTCAGGGGAAAATTGAAAGGCAGTGCGGTGTAGTGGTTCAAGAGCAGGCCCAAGACTAGGGAGATCGGGGTTCAGGTCTCGCCTCAGCCACACCCCTTACTAGGTGGCCTTGGACCAGTCTCTCAGCCTAACCTACCTCACAGGGGTGTTGTGAGGACAGAAAAGGAAAGCAACATATGCTGCCCTGAACTTCTCGGAAGCAGGATTTTAAAAATACGAGTGAGAGGTGACAATTGGGATTCTGTTAACACTAGCAACAACAACAAAAAAAGGAATTAAATTGTCAGTGGGCAATAAAAAGTGATACTGGGAGGGCGGAAGGTGGAACAGCACAAAGAGAGTTTTACTGCATACCACTTACCTGTATGTTTTTCCCCGGTGGGGGTAAAAGCATCTGGGGGCATGGTCAGTGGGGGAAAAAGTGCAAAGGGAAAGGGGTTAAGGATCCCCTCTTCTCGTGGGTCACGTTTCATTTATTAAAACACTCGTCGGCCAACTGGCCCCGACGAGACTCAAGGCGGTATACAAAATGCAAAGCGCCGTACAGAAATACAATACACAGGATCCATTAAAGACACAGACGGTCACAGCAATCTGACAGATACGCAGGTTTTAGAGTTGCCAAACTCAAGGTGGTGCCTGGAGAGCCCCTGGAATTACAGCTGATTCCCCAGACCACGGAGGCCAGCTCCCTTGGACAAAAGGGGTGCTTCGGAACGTGGACTCCATGGCATCACGCCCTCCTCTCCTCAAACCCTGCCCTCCCCAAGCTCCCCCCCCCAAACCTCCAGGAATTTCCCAACCCAGAGTTGGCAACCCGACCAGATGTAGGGACCCTCAGAGGCTCTCTTTAAGCACAGTCCTTTCACAGCCCCTCCTGGAAAGAAATGGAAGGGTGCTCCGGAGCGGTAGAACAGTGACTGAAAATGCTGCAGATCAGAGCGATGCTTTATCCGCCCCACTAAATGAAGGTAATGCTAGGAAAAAATTGCCTGGCAGAATGCTTGTTGGGTATATATTGAAATAGGCGCTCGTTTTGGATACGGGGGCCTCAGTTTCTTTCGCCTTCAAATCATGTCAGCTGTCGGTTGCACAGCATATAAACACAGGCAAATGTCCCTGCAAAGAAGCAGGGGTCTATACACCAAATGTGGTTTTGCCTCAAGCAAACTGTGAATCTCAATTATCTCCATGAAATACAAGATGGAACCAAACTTCCCTGCAAGCCTCTGGTTTACAGACTTAGGTAAGCCCACCCAACGATTTTTGATTTTATTATTTGTTATTGTTGTATTTTTCTGCGATATCAACCCACAGTCCTTTCTCCAGGGAGCTCAGGAGAGCGTGTGAGGGCTTAGGTCATTTTTATCCTCGCAACAACCCTGTGAGGTAGGTCACACCAACAGAAAGAGAGAGAGAGAGGAGGAGGAGGAGTTTGGATTTATACCCCGCCCTTCACTACCCGAAGGAGTCTCAGAGCGGCTTACAATCTCCTTTCCCTTCCCCTCCCCACAACAGACACCCTGTGAGGTAGGTGGGGCTGAGAGAGCTCTTTCGAGGACTGCTCATGAGAGAACAGCTCTGAAAGAACTTATGACTGACCCAAGGTCACACCAGCGGCTGCACGTGGAGGAGTAGGGAATCAAACCCAGTTCTCCCAGATTAGAGTCCATTCTCCTAACCACTACACCAAACTGGGGGGGGGGGGAGGAAGGGGGGAGGGAGGGAGGGAGGGAGAGCGTGCGAGCGCTTTGCGGCTAAGCAATGATATGGACTCTACCTCTCTGCTCCATGTTTCAACCTAACCAGCTCCTGTACTAAGGGTGTTTCCGGCTGTTAAAAGAGAGCCTCACCTTGGCGGCGCAGGCTGACAGCAGCCGACCGTACGCCGAAGCGGTTCCAAGCCGTGCAGTTATAGGGGAGGGCAAAATCGGAGTCGTGGGTCGGGTCTATCAGCAGAGCCGAGAGGACGCCTTGTTCTGTCACCACGGTGTCCACCGTAAAGCGATCCAGCGAGCCAGAATCCAGCACCCGTTCCCCCCACGCCCAGGCCTGTTGCGAGAGGAAGGAGAGAGAGAGAGAAAGAGAAAGAATCAAGAGCTGGGACAGATGGAGGATCTAGGAGCCGGGGTGCTAAGACAGAGCTGACTCCAAGCCAGCGTGTGCACGATATTTGCTGCATGGAGGCCGCTTTAAAAAATGCCTCCATATGGCCCTGGCCATCACGTGGCTGCAAAGACAACGTGCGACAATCCGCTGTGCCAAAGAAAAAGGCATTTTGCCGTGCACCTCTACAGACCTCCTTTGGTGATCTCTATCAGAGAGGGGAGGGGAAGAAAACCACCTGATCTGCGTCAGCAACAGCCTGGGAACATCTCGCCACAATATTTAGAGCGCACCACCGTGCCGAGCATTGCGAAGTCACAGGCTGTTCACCAGCCGCATTAAAAAAAAGCACAGTGGTCAAGAAATCACCCTGGCTTTCATGCATCCTCCAAATGCTTTCCAGTTGCTTTGCTGGCTTGCAAGAGCACAGTTTAGTGTGCCACCGAGAAACGTTTCAGCCTGGAAACGGCAAAATGCCATCTCCCGGGTTTCTTGAACCACAGCGTCACATGCACTTTTCCAGAAAAGATTCCCTCGTGCCAACACGATAGACTCTGGCTGGCTCGTGCATGAGACAGAATGAAGGAACAGAACGGAGTGTACCATTTCAAACTGCGGATGGAGAAATCACATTCTTTAATCCTCTGCTACGGGGGGGGGGAATCTCGCTGCAAGAGGATATCTCGGATATCAAGGAGTAGGATGTGAAGGGTCGTCCCCCCCCTTTTCTAGGAAAAATACACATAGGCTAAAGCGCCATGTTAAAAAACGACTTCAACGTATGTGGTGTCACAGAACGGGAAGACCTGGATTTCCAGCACAGCAAAAAGCTGCAGAAATATATTACCGCTTGCCGCAAGACTGAAAAAAAGTATATAACACTTATTCTTTAAAAAATGAACAGAATGCCGCCGGAAGATGGTGATGCATGCAAGATGCTTTTAAAACTATTCTCCGCTCCAAAACATCCTGTTTATTATATCCTGTTACAGGGGAAAGCGCCGTCAAGGCACCGCTGATGTATGGCAACCCTGTAGGATTGTCAAGGCAAGAATACGGAGGTGGTTCCCCATTGCCTGCCTCCGTGTAGCGAACCTGGGCTTCCTTGGTGGTCTCCCATCCAAATACTAACCAGGGCCGACCCTGCTTAGCTTCCAAGAGCCGACAAGATCAGGCTAGCCTGGGGTCACCTGGGTCACAGCATACCTTATTATGCCATCTCCCCCAAAGGCACCTTGTTCTCTTTGTTTGCATTCCCCCAATTTCATTCTAATTTTCCTTTCTTTCTTTTTTTTTAAAAAAAGGATTTCTTCAACGTTTTGACTTCCCTGTGAAAAAGGTGCACGGCAAAAGCATTAAAAGAATATTTAAAAAGTACACAGGTTCTGAAGGCAGCATAGGCAACGTCCTCTACACTTTTATAACACCGTGAACCTTAGGGGCTAGAAACTTGAGGCTGCAGCCGTTTCACCACCAACCTCTTCCAGAATGCTGCCTTCAGTTCCCATTTCTGGACTTGGGCAATTCACACCGGGGGGGGGGGACAGGACACACGGACAGACAGAGGAGCCAGCGGCCAGCACTTACGATCCTGTCGGGGGCGGGATGCTCCCCACCAAGCACTCCAGCCGGGCTTTGGCTCCCACCGCCGTCTGCTGGCTCGGTTCCGCACTGATAACTGGCGGGCCTGAAACGAGGGCACCGTTAAGGGGCTGCTGCGTCCACCCTCCCCTCAAGGTCATTGAGACCTGCTAAGCAGCCCAAATGCAAGCCCGGTCCCTTACCATTCACCGCCAGCGTCACCTCCTTCTCTGCAACCCCGATGCGTGGCACAATGGCTTTGCACACGTAGATGCCGGCATCCTCCTGCGTCACCGCCTTCAGGTGCAGGGTGTTTCCATTGCTCAGCACCTGTCGATACGATAGGGCCTGAATGTGGCTCTCCTAAGGTCACGCGGGGTCCCCTCCGCACTCTGAAGGGAAGCGGGGATCTCCTAGATTTGCATGCAGGACGCAGGGTATGGGGCACACAGACCCCCCCCCCGGTGCCAGTGTCTTACCACACTAGATCCTTTCTTGGTCCAGGCCAAGGTGAGGGGTGGGTTCCCAGACCAGGTGCAGGTGAAGGAGGCATCAGCACCGATGTCGACAGTCAGGGGCTTGGGTTGAGATATGAGACGGGGTCCAACTGGAGAGAGAACAAGAGGGAGGGGTAGCACAGAATGGTGGTTAGGACCTGGAGCAGTGAGCCAGGCAGCCTATGGAGTATCAGATCTGTTTCAAGGTGTTGGAGCTTAACTTTAAAGGCCTATACAGCTAGGGGCCTGCATATCTTCAGGACCGCCTCTCCCCATGAGCCCTGTAGAACATTGTGTTCTACAGACCAGCATCTCCAGGGTAGTCTCTGGCCCTAGGGATGTCAGACTTGCCTTAACTAGGGCCAGGGCCTTCTCGGCCCTGTCCCCTGTCTGATGGCACCTTATGAGATCAAGGCCCTGCAAAACCTATTACAGTTCCTCAGGCCCTGGAAGATGGCGCTTTAGTTGAGGCAGCAGGCACCCACTCTGTTCTGGCCCCTCTCCAGTGACTGCAGATCCCAGAAGCCAACTGGAACCACATCATCACTGGAATGAATGAATGTTGATTGAAGCACGTGGCTTATTTTAGAGTCCTGTGATCTTATTGGTTTTACTGGATTTCTGAAATACATTTTTATTGTAAATCTGCACTGGTTGCGGATTTATAAGTCTGGAACACCCCCCACACCCCCGCTCCCTGGAGCATGCAATGTGGGGAGGGCGGGATAGAAGTCTAATAAATAAATAAAGCCCCCTGTGCAATTCTTATCCCCTGCCATGAGCGTCTAAGTACCTTCATGCTAGCCGGGTTCCAACTTTTCATCCCCAGTACAGGGAACAGAATATCAAGCTAACCCCTGCAAGTATTGGATTAGGGGGGGAGGAGGCATGAAATGTTTTGGGTGCTCTAGAGTGGGATTCCTAATTTTTTTGAGCCTGCGGGCACCTTTGGAATCTTGAAAGGGGTGCTGAGCGCCACGCCAAAATGGTTGCTTCAGGAGGTGGAGTCAAACCCAAAATGGCTGCCACTGGAGGTGGAACCAAATGTGATACTACCATCCCCCTCCTCACTTTGCAAGAGCATTACAAGAGGGGAATAGAAAGAAATGAAGGAAAGTCCAAGAGGAGGGAGAAAGGGATGGGGGAGTAAAAAGGAGGAAAATCTGAAAGGAAAATCGAACCAGACACTGACTTAAGGAAAGCGCAGGTCCTCATGACCTTCCAGCAGAAAACCCTTTCATTTGAACGAGGGCAGCCAGTAATAAGCTCTGCCTTACAATGGCCCCATCCGCTTTCTGAAAAGCTTAGTGGGTGCCAGGGAGGGTACTGGTGGGCAACATGGGGAACACAGCAGTGGTCTTCAACCCATGGGCCAGGACGTTCAGATGGGCTTTACAGTCCCACTTCCTGGGCCATGAGCCCCCCCCCCCCCGATTGCCATTTCTGCATGCCCACTGAGAGGAGAAACAGGACAGCAAGGTTGAAGTGATTCAGCAGTGGAGGGGATTTCTCCATGGCTGTGACCCTTGGTTATACTTCCTGGTCCTCAGTGTGTGCCTCTTCTCCCCAACTTTCATGGGGTTGGATCCTATGGATTTAGTCCATTAATGATGGCACCTTCCTCTGGCACATGGATCTAACATGTTCTTCCACTAACGGAAGTGCTTTGGCCCATTCTGCATCTAGCATCCACTCTGCTGTTTTACCAAACCCACGCTGGAACAGAAATTCCCCTCTACATTGCACACTGCTTTCATTTCATTTGATCTCTTGGTTTTACGGTACAGTCTGCATAGATTGCAGTCTGCATAGGAGCTGTGGTGGCTCAAGTGGTTAAGACACTGAACTGCAGGCTGTGGAAGGTCAGTAGTTCAGCAGTTCGAGACCTGGGTGCTGCAAGACGGAGTGAGCTCCTGTCTCTAGTTCCAGCTCCTGCCAACCTAGCAGTTTGAAAGCAAGAAATTGCAAGTAGATAAATAGGTACCACTTCGGTGGGAAGGTAACAGCGTTCCGTGCGCCTTGGTGTTTAGTCATGCTGGCCACATGACCACGGAAACGTCTTCGGACAGCGCTGGCTCTTCGGCTTTGAAACGGAGATGAGCACCGCAACCCTAGAGTCGGATTCGACTAGCTTTCGAGCAAGGGAACCTTTACCTTTACCTGCATAGATTTCTGACCGTTTTATGGCCATTCAGGGGTGACTTTGCAGTCAGTATGGCGTTGGCCGAGAATACTTGAATGTGGTTTTGAGCCGCATCTTTTTCTGTTCCAGTGTGGGTTTGGTAAAAAACAGAGCGAATGCTAGATGCAGAATGGGCCTTAATGGAACAGGCCCGTAGCGTCCAACCCTTGGTCTGCTGTCCATGGTCCTGGCCTCAAAAATGGTGCGGTCACAGCCCCTTATAGATTCCCTGCCTTCCTCCACCTTTCCAGAATGTCCCCACCTATCTCAGGACCCCAATCCACCTCCTCACTCACAATGCACGTCCACCAGTGTGCTGACATTGGTGCTCCCCACGGCATTTGACACCTCGCACGACACGGGCTCGGTGAAGAAAGACTGGTCGACCGTCGCCTCGTAACTGTCACCGTTGGCTTCGGGAACGGGCACGCCACCTTTTGCCCACCTGCGGATCCAGGCACAGTCTTAGAAAACCCTGACTCAAGGCACCCCAGGGGGGAAAAGGGTGGGGAAGGGAAGAGAGCAATAATCCCTGCAGAAGGGAAGGAACCCAGGTTTGACCCCGTCCTTCTAACCAGTAAGCATGCAATCTCCCCAAACCACCAATAGAGGGCATCAGAGCTACACGTTGCGGAATTAGCGCTTCAGACCTCTGCTAAATCTCTGGTACACCTAAGATGCTTTAATTTCTGTACCAATTAGCCTCTATAGTTGAATCTGTGGTTCTGTTTCCCAGGAGGCTTCTGCCAAGTGCTGTGGCCTTCAGGATAACACTGCATATGACTTCTGCCTTATATGACTTTGGCCTTTTCGAATGTTGATACATTATCAAATTCTAAATAGACAGTATCTGAACCCAGCTTCCTGGGGCTCTCTTAATCTCTCAACCTTGACTCTCTGAGTCAACCTAGCTTAACCTAGCTCTCCTTGACCATTCTGACCCCAGGGATAGAAAGAACGGGCTGCGCTTTGCCGTATACATTGCAGATGTGTATCAAATGCTTGTCACAGACTTGACTTACATTAGCCCCTGTGGTTAGGAAAGGGGACTCAGTGTCTGAATTTAGTTTTGTTCCTTGTTGTTATGGGTCTTGACAGAGCAACCAAGGATATCCTTCATAGAACTTTAAATGCAGTATTTATGTATTGGGCCAATTTGGTGTAGTGGTTAAGTGCACAGACTCTAACCTGGGAGAGCCGGGTTTGATTCCCCACTCCTCCACCTGCAGCTGCCACAGTTCTGTTAGAGCTGTCCTTGGAAAAGACAGTTCTTGAAAGAGCTCTCTCAGCCCCACCCTACCTCACAGGATGTCTGTTGTGGGGAGGGGAAGGGAAAGTTGTTTGTACTCTGAGACTCCTTTGGGTAGTGAAGGGCGGGGTAGAAATCCAGGCTCTTCCCTCTCTCTCTTGAAATATTCTGTGTTGAATATTGAAATGCTACAGAAGTGCTTTCTGACTTCAGAGTGTGTAACAGAATAAACTGAGTTTTGGTTTCGAACAATAGTCTCTCTCTCGATGCATTTGGGAAGCCAGCTTCTCTCCCTTCCCAAAACAAACACAGTGGGGATGGGAGTGCATGAAAAGGTTCCTGCGCCCCTCGTTTCCCCGACACTCCACTGTTGCTGTGGTTGGATCTTGGGAGCGTAGGGTCCTGTTTTAACCCTCACCTGTAGCCTGTCACTTCGGGGTTGGAGGTGGCTGTGCAGAGGAAGCTGACCTTGCCACCTTCAGGTACGGTTTGCGGCTGGACGGATAGGATGACAACAGGCGGGTCTGCAAGAAGAGGAGACGAGCGGCTGAAACGCTGAATGTGTCTCTGCCTCGGTAACAAGGCACTCAGGCTGGGATTCCCTAAAGCTGCATCTTCTGGGCTTGCTGTGGCCAGTCCCACACACAGCTCCAGCACCCCTTCAAGAGCTCTGTCCCAAATCAGGATGGGGAACGCACGGCCGATACCGTCACCCCCATTGGATCCCTGTCTGCCGAGACTCACATTGGACATTGAGGGTGACAGTCGTCTGCTTCCCTGCGGGCGCGGCTGGATTGCTGACCCGGCAGGTGAAGGTGCTGCCCATATCCCGACTGCTGGGGGTCAAGAGGAGGGTGCTGACCGCCACCTCCCGCTTGCCGTCCTCCATCAGTGCCTGCAGGAGAGAAACGGACATCGCCTGAGCAACCCCAGTGCCGCGGTTCTGATGCCGTCTCTGATCCAGAATCACGAAGCCAGTGCGGTGCGGTCGTTAGAACGGCAGATGAAGATCGCGAAGACCCGGGTTCAGATCTCTGCTCTCCGCCTAACCCACCTCACCAGGGTTGTTGTGAGGATAAAATAGAGGCGGGGACAATTATGTAAGCCACCTTGGGTCCCCCACTGAGGAGAAACATGGGATATAAATGAAATAAACAAATACCAGTCAGTCCCTGAAAAAAATGTTTTATTTACACTGTTTATATGCCACCTCTCCACATGGCGGCTCAAGTAAAATACAATTCGGAAAAGAAATGTAAGAATCATCAATATTTCAACAACCAGGGGCATAAAAAGCATTCTAAAATGTTGGTCGCAGAACAGTCCTCAGGCGATAAGCGAAGCTTAAATAGTTGAAACCCCTCAGTCAAAAGCCTGGGTAAAAAGAAACATTTTGGGCCTGGTGCCTAAAGGGCAGCCAAGCGAGTCTGAAAGGGGAGGGCATTCCAGAGACAAGGGGCCACCACTGAAAAAACCCCTCCCTCTAAACTGTGGCGTCTTGTGAGCAAAAATTCTGCTTTGCGAGCTACTGGCATTGAAGTTGTGAGGGAGCCGATTTGGCCGCTGCCTAAATTAGTTTGCTCTGGAGCCATCCTTCCTGAGCTACGACGAAAAATTGTGAGCTGGAGGCTAAAAAACTGTGAGCGAGCTCACACCAACTCAGCTTAGAGGGAACACTGGTCTCTGGTTGCTATTTGCCTCAGCTCTGCAGCGGGGCTTTAGAAGAAGATTTTCAGTTTGGGGGAGGCGGCTGAAAAGTACGGGAGGAGCCAGTGGTAGAGCGCCAAGCCGAGCTCCTCAGACAGACTTTGGAAGATCAAGATATAGAAGGAGACACTCAAAGGCGCTCAAGACTTCCTGCTCTGCTGCCTGCTCCACTCCCGCCAACCCGCAACGCAACCTCACCTTGGAATACACCGCCGAATCCTGCCGCTGCCCGTCACGGTACCAGCTGATCTCGGCGGCAGGCTTGGCCCCGGCGGCCCGGCAGGACAGGTTGTAGGGGACGTTGGAGATTACGTGCACGATTGGGCCGTTCTGGATCTCAGGATCGTTGGGAGGGACTGGAAGGGGAGAGGCAGAGGAAAGAGGTCAGCCGAGGTGACGCTCTGGGAAGGGGGGCGGCGCACACACACACCCCACAACAACACACGCACACAAAACCTTCTGGAAACGCAAGCTCCTTTGGAACCACATCCCGGCTGGAGCGAAAAAGAAGGGGAATGCTTAATCCAAGCCAGGGCTCGATTCCAGATCTACTGAAGAGGGATCATTAATGCATTTAATCGTTTGCGACAGAACGGAGCCTGCCAGCCCTTTTCCCAGGGAGCAATTCCAGTGCTGGGATGCTAGCACTCCTCTCTCTCCAAACATCAGAGACAGGTGGGTTCCATAAAGCTGGGGGAAATGATGGGGGGGAGGACTTAGTCCCCAGAAGAAAAGCCTTTGGGCCCAGTCTGCGGCTTTTCTTCTTGCCCTGAATCAGTGGCAGAGCATCTGCTCGGCAGGCAGAAGGTCCCAGGTTCAATCCCCCCAGCATCAATCGGAGAACCTGGAAAGCGGCTGCCAGTCAGAGTAGACAAGGCCGGCCTTGACAGAGCAACCGTCTGACTCAGGACGAAGATTTGTCACAGTGACAGGCTGTCGAAGCAACCCAGCCATCAATCTAGGGTCAGCTTTAGTGGTTTCAGAACAAGAGCCAAAGAAAGCTCTTCTTCCCCATACCCCCTAACGAACCTGTGGAACTCACTGTGACCGGCTGGGACACCCCGCCAGTTCCCACGGCTTTCGAAGAGGATTTAGGGGAATTCATGGAGGATTGTCTATTAATGGCTGGTATCCATGATAGTTTAATGGAACTTCAGATGTACCTATGAATGTCTCATTGCTGGGGGGCAAAAACAGGGACAGGCTTTGGCCTCTCAGACCCTGATCCTGGGCCTTCCAGAAGGCATCTGTTTGGCCCCTGTGGGAAATCGGATGCTACTCTGACCCCCCACTTATATTTTACAGATTATTTTTATTTTACTTCATTAACACTTAGCCTTCTCCACAACAGATACCCAAAGAGGCTTAACCTTATTCTTCTCTCCTCCATTTTATCTTCACAACAACCCTGGGAGGTAGATTAGGCTGAGAGCATGTGACTTGCCCAGGGTCACCCAGTGAGCTTCCACGGCAGAGTGGGGATTCGAACCTGGGTCTCCCCCAATCCTAATCCAACACTCTTAAGTACTTCACCAGACTGGCTGCTTGGGGTATCAAGACTGGCTCTTTGTCGTGCATTATTATTAACAAGATCGGTCCTGTTCTGCACAGAGTCTGTCTCAGCACTAGAACTACATGCGGCATCCAACCTGGGTTTTTTTCCCTTCTTCTTTGGGAAACATCCCTTAGGTTTTAAACACTAACATTTTAAAAAGTTCCAGGTCCCAGCACCATCTGTAAACACACTGAGCACAGCTCGGTGGGCCGTTTCACATGTGGGGATTGCAGCAGAATCGTCCCCGTCCCCCCCGGAACAGATGTTGTGGAGGAACGAAAACTCACTCAGGACGGTGAGCTTTGCACGCTGAGATCTCAGCGCCGCTTGCGTGGCTTGGCATTCGTAGACCGCATCGTCATCCAGCTCGGCATAGTCAATGCGCAGGTTGTGCTGTCCGGCAGAGGCATCGCCGACAATGGAGTAGCGGGACCAGCCTGTGGCGAAGAGGGAGAGAGCGTACAGGATGGAATTTGCACACGGGACCCAGAACGGAGAGACATACGCATCGCCCTGTGGTTGTTTTTTTGTGTCCGAGTATTGTGTGTTGGTGTATGTGTGCCTGGAAGTCATGGTTCACTTCTGGCGACCCCTAGTGGGGCCTGAACATTTCAGAGAGGTGGCTCGCTATTGCCTGCCTCTGCGTCCCGGCCCTGGTATTCCTTGGAGGTCTCCCATCCAAGTACTTGCCAGCGTTGGCCCTGCTTAGCTCCCGAGATCTGATGAGCACGGGCTTGCCGGGGCTATCCAAGTCAGGGCACCCTGCCTCCAGTTATCTGCTGACTTTTAAAACAGTCACATGCTGCTTCTTTGGGGACCTCAGCAAGGCAGCTCTCAGAATAAAGCACGGTCAAACGAATTGTTTTGAAATTAAAAAACCATCAAAAAGCGGCTAACGAAGAAGAGCCTTCCCCCCTGCATCAAAGCACACCTGAGAAAAGATCCAAAACATCAAACATTTGCCACCTTAAACGGTTCTCATTAGAGGCTAGAAGGAGACTGGTGGAAACAATTAAAAAGATCGATCTCCCCCATTGAAGCGCCCAAGGATCAGGACAATGACCAAGAGCTACTGCTGCGGGCTGCAGGTTTGTATGGCGACCAGGGCCAGCTGTGATGGAGCTCTCCTCGAGCGACCGCCTTTGCCTCTCCCCATTAGGGCCACCAACCTCCAGGTGGGTCCTGGAGATCTCCTGGAATGACAGCTGTTGTCCAGGCTACAGAGATCACTCCCTCCCCCCAGAAAAAAGGTCTACTTTGGAGGGTGGACCCCGTGGTGCTCTAACTCACTGCCATCCCTCCCCTCCCGAGGCTCCACCCCCAAACCTCCAGAAATCTCCCGACCCGGAGTTGGTAACCCCACTCCCCACACCGCAGCAAAACATACCAGGCAGGTCTCTTTCTCCGCCCAAAGCCAGCCCGTCCTTGGTCCACTGAACCATGCCGCGGTAGCCCATCACCACGCAGGCCAGCGTCACCGATTGTCCAGACACGATCACCTGGTCCATGGGCTGCTGGAAGAAATAGGCGGCCAACGCTGCAGGGAGGGAAGGGAGAAAAACAAGGTGGTTAAGCCAAGCCCCACGGCTCCCTGCACAGAGCCCGGACTTTGCTGGGCTGTTTCCTTTATTTCGTTCATACCCTGTCTTTCTCCCCAAGGGGGACCCAAACTGGCTAACATTACTCTACTTCCTTCTTTTATCCTCTCAACAGCCCTGCGAGGGAGGTGGGGCTGCTGAGAGGGTGTGAGTGGCCGGAGGTCACCCAGCAGGCTTCTGTGGCAGAGTGGGGGATTCGAATGTGGGTCTCCCAGATCCTAGGACTCTAACCACGGCACCACACGCTGGCTGTCACCGCAGAGAGGCATACGTCCTCCTGTTTGCTTGCTCCAATCACAGCCCTCCTCATCCGTCATTCTGACACAGAGTTGCCATCCTCCAGGTGGGGCCTGGAGATCTCCTGCTATTATAGTTGATCTGTATGCTGATTTGCTGCCAGCCCTCTACCCATATGGTAACCGACATTTCAATGTATCTGAAGCAGTGTGCGTGCACACGAAAGTGTTATGCCTTGAATAAAACTTTGCTGGTCCTAAAGGTGCCACTGGACTCGAACTTTGTTCAGTTGATCTCCAGAGAGAGATCGGTTCCCCTGGGAGAAAATGGCTGCTTTGGAGGGGGGATTCTTTGGCACCATACCCTACTGAATATTCCGGCCGAGCCCAGTCTTGCCAGATCTCAGAAGCTGAGCAGGGTCGGCCCTGGCTAGTATTTGGATGGGAGGCCTCCCAAGACGCAGTGGCGGGCAACGGCAAACCATCTCCAAATGTCTCTTTCCGTTGAGAGGAGAAGGGGGAGGAGGAGGAGATTGGATTTATACCCCGCCCTTCACTAATGAAGGAGTGGCCTACAATCCCCTTTCCCTTCCCCTTCCCGCAACAGACACCCTGTGAGGTAGGTGGGGCTGAGAGAGCTCTATCAAGAACTGCCCTTGAGAGAACAGCTCTGAAGGAACTTGGGACTGACCCAAGGTCACACCAGCTGGCTTCATGTGGGGGAGTGGGGAATCAAACCCGGTCCTCCCAGATTAGAGTCCGCGCTCCTAACCACTGCGCCAAACTGGCTCTCCCTATGAGGTCACCATAAGTCAGCTGCGGCTTAATGGCAAAAAGGAAAACCTGCCGAGGTCCCTCCCCTGCCCTAAACCCCACCCTCTCCACTCCAGACTTCAGCCCCCAAATCTCCAGGTGTTCCTCTACTCAGAGCTGGCAACCCTATTCTGACAGCACCCAACGAGATGCCTCTGAAAGCGCCACGGCAGGGAACAAAGGCATTCCCCCCCTTATTTTGTTCCCCAGTACTCAAAGGTATACTGCGTACTGCACATGGAGGCTCCGTCTTGCAACTTTGGCTAAAAGCTGTCGATAGACCCATCCTACAGGAACCTGCCCATGGCTTTTCCCACCTAAGCTGAGACCTGCTCTACTCAAGAGGTGCAATGAGATGGCCGAGCCTCGTGGCGACTGGGAGGATAGCACCACTTCGGAAAGCAGTTAGGGGGCAGACTCCAGCTTCAAATGCTCCCCTGCATAAGAACATAAGAGAAGCCAATGTTGGATCAGGCCAATGGCCCATCCAGTCCAACACTCTGTCACACAGTGGCCAAAAATACCAGGTGCCATCAGGAGGTCCACCAGTGGGGCCAGGACTCTAGAAGCCCTCCAACATAAAAACCCATGTCCCTGCATCTAGAAAGCCAATACCCCAAGAAAGGGTGGAGTCCAGCTTTCTCCTTGCATGGAAGTTTTCAAAAACCGTAGCAATCCTATATAGGCCTGTGTGCGTCCACCCTCCCCTGGCTCACGAGGTACGTGCACATTCTCAAAATGTTCCTTCTGTTAGCAGTTTTATTCTCTTTGCCTCTGCACAGAAAAGTGGCGGGAGAGACGGGGCGGGGGGAGGTGAGGGGAAAAAAGAGCGCTGATAGAGCATGTTTCAAATTCGGAGGCAACGCAGCAGCCCCCGGGTCCCTGGCACTGCCTTATCTCCCTGCCACAGACTGCTGAGGTGCCAGTTTCATAGGCTCTGCACATGCCCCTGGGCCAGAAAAAAAACACAAGGCTCTGTCTTCTGCTCCGTGCTGCCCTCGTTGAGCGGTTTTCTTCTGTTCCCCTTTTTCTTCTAGCCTCATGAAAATGCACTGAAGGAAACTTTTTTGGATAAGAGAATCAGGACGTGCAAGTCAAACTGGGGGATTTCTGGAACCGGAGCTCTTTTCCTCAGCTTCGGGCTGAAAACTAAGTCCGGTGGTTAGACCAACGGAAAGAGCTAGGGACAAGAAGGGAAGCCTGAAGGTCAAATGATGCAGGACATTGGACTTCTTCTGGGAATGGCGCCTCGGACATGCAGTGCTGCTCGGGGGAGCCTGGGGTTGGCAAAGCAAGGGTTAAGCTGTTCCCTCCCTACACCAGTCCTCCTAGGGTACCCTTGGACTGCTTCTAAGGTCCATGAGTTGGGGGGAAGAGAAGACAGCAGTGCTATGTTATGCTTCTGTGCACCATGTTCAATCAGGGAAAGAACCTCCTTTCCCAGCACTGTGACCCCTGATTCCCCCACCCCCCTACTTCTCAAACTCCGATTAAACAGCTGGAGTTCCAATCACTCCAACTTCACGCTGACCATATGGGAATAAATCAGCATCTAGTTACACAGGACGCAGGGCTGCTTCACACAGCATATTAGCGTTCAGAGGTTTCCACACAGCACCGAGTCATGCCAAGTACACAAGAAGAGTAGTACATAAGGTTGCCAGCACCACCTTCGCAAATGCAGAGAGATTTTGAGGGAGGTACCTGGGGAGCTTGGAGTCTGGGGATGTGATGTCACTTCTGGACGACGCTCTAGGAGTTTCCCCTAATTTCTGTGGTAAAGACCACAGAGACATGAGGAATATTCCTAGAGTGTCACGGTGGAGGCCATTTTCCTCCCTCTGCTCCTCAGTTTTGCAACCTGCCTTGACTGTGAGTAAGAGGGACTACATTTATTTGCTTCATGTTAAGTGTTTGCTTTCCAGGATTAGAAAAAACAACGTAAATAGAAGCTGGAGCCGACGCGCCACGAACAATGCAATACAACTGCCGGAAATTTCTCCACAGATGCTGGGAAGTCTATCCGGTTATCAGCCCCACGCGGGTGCCCGAGATCCATTGTGCAGCCTCCCAGACTCTGCCCTCTTGGCCACTGGGAGCCTGCTAAGATCCATGAGGCTGAAAGAGCCTTTATTGGCACACGGACCCCTCCATCTTGAAGCTCTTATCTCCGCACTAAAGCCTGCTTAACGGCAATCCAATAAGGCCGGGCCTTTTGTCCCATTGTTTAAAAGTTTACCCACTCAACCAGGGGCTGAGCAGCCGGATAATCCCCTCAAGAGGGTCAAGACACAGAGGGAGCCGCAGACAAAGGCTGGAAGAGGAATCAGGAAGGCAGGCGAATTCCTCCCCCTGGGAACGGAATCGGGCCGGCTAATCAAACCGGAAGGATCGGAGCGACACCACCAAGTCTGGTACCAGCCAGAACTTCTGTTCTGGGCACTTCCGCACGCCCCAGCCCTTGGGCAGATTCTCATCAAGGAAGAGAACGGCTCCTGAGAACGGAAAGTTAGGAAGGCCTCCCCGTTTTCCAGTTTGCGGGACTGATATCTCGGCTGACCCCAAGCTCCAGGTTGATGGAATCAATCCTCTCCCAATGAGATGACAGCGGCCATCGCGTCAAATGCCAAAATACACCTCATTTCACTCTTGTTGCCAAAACTGTCTCAAGGGATTTAAAATGTTTAAAAGGGGAGCGCCGTTTTTACAGGGACGGGCTCCGGAGGCACCCCAAGGCGGATTCGACTGCCGTCCCTCCCCTTAACCCAACTAGCTAGCCGAACAGGAGCCTGGTGGGGGGGGGGCGCAACCTAAAGACTAACCAAATTTATTCCAGCATAAGCGCTCTCGAATCAGAGCTCGCTCCATCTGATGCAACTGGCATATGTACACTGGCTCAACTCCCAAATGAAGAAAACAAGGCATCTAAGAGGAGTGGTCCAGAGCATACCACTTTCCAAGCCTCATCCCCGGAACATGGGCTGGTGGTTCCACCTGGCCTGGGGTTGCCAGCTTCCAGGTGGAGCCTGGCAATCTCCTGGAATTATTAATGGATCTCGGAATGACAGAGATCGGTTCCCCTGGAGAAAACAGCAGCTCTGGTGGGCGGACTCTATGGCGTTATACCCCGCTGAAGTCCCTCCCCTCCTCAAGTCCTGCCCTCCCCAGGCTCCGCCCCCCAAATCTCCAGGTATATCCCAACCTGGAGCTGGCAATGCCAAGCTGGCCCCACCCTTGCACTTTTAAAAAGCATAAACATTCTAACTGGTGTAGCCTTTGCCTTTCCAACCCAATCTGCGTCTCATCTGCAAGAGGGGTCCTACCCTGGTATCTTCTCGAAACAGGCTCTGACCCTACCTGCCAATCCCACTCTATCATAAACTTTAGTTCACCGAATCCCTCTGTATCAGCTGCAGAAGTGCTACCGCACAGAATTGGTTTCCTGATGTGCCAAGCCCTACTGGTCATAAACAATTCCATCCCTTCTTTTTGCCCCATGCAGGTTTCAGCTTAATGGGGTCAGCAATGTAGGAAGCCCGCAGATTAATGCAGTCAGTTAAGCCTGGCTTTCCAGATCGTGGCCTAGAGGCAATCAAAACAAAACAAAACAAGACAGAGAGAACGGGGTCTAATACAGTGTGGTGTAGAGCCCAGGATTAAGATCTGGGAGATCCCATACTGGGTCGGTCACATTTAATGGCTGTGTACCTAGAGTACCTAGAGTAGAGGGGCTGTGGTGGCTCAGAGGTTAGGACACTGAGCTGAAGACCAGAAGGTCTGTAGTTCGGCAGTTCGAGACCCGAGTGCTGCATGACAGACTGAACTCCTATGACAGAGTGAGCTCCTGTCTCTGGCCCCAGCTCCTGCCAACCGAGCAGTTCGAAAGCAAGAAATTGCAAGTAGATAAATAGGTACTGCTTCGGTGGGAAGTTAACGGCATTCTGTGCTCCTCGGCATTTAGTCATGCCAGCCACATCACCACTTGGAAACTGAGATGAGCACCACCCCCTAGAGTTGGATTTAACTGGCTTTCGAGCAATGGAAACCTTTACCTTTTACTACCTAGAGTATAGTATCCAACTATGTTTCTAAGTGATTTGTGCTGGTTACATACCAAACTAAACTAAACACATACTGTGGCCTACCTCACAGGTTGTTGTGAGGATAAAACGGAGGAGAGGGGTGCAATGTAAGCCACTTTGGGCCCCTGCGGGGGAGAAAGGTGGCATATAATTAAATAAGCAAATAAACTTGCTGGCAGGCCACGGTAGGGAGATGGGGGTCAAGGGGATGTAGGCTTGCTGGCTCTGGGTTGGGAAATACCCGGAGGCTTTGGGGGCGGAGCCTGGGGAAGGAGGGGTTTGGGGAGGGGAGGGGCCTCAGCAGGATGTAATACCATAGAGTCCACCTTCCAAAGCAGCCATTTTCTCCAGGGGAGCTGATCTTGGTTATCTGGAGATCAACGGTAGTAGGCGGGAGATATCCGGGTGCCATCTGGAGGCTGCCAACCCCAAGGCGACGGCCGAGGACTCTTTCTTTGGGGACCTCCTGGAAGATTCACTGCTGGCTAGACTCGGCCCTTGGCAAGGTTTTGGAGCCTCCCGACCGTCCCTCTCTTACGGTGAAGCCGAACCATCAAACCATCGCAAAAGTACTTTGTACACATAAAAATGCCCTGGACAGCATTGATCCTTAAAAAAGGGATGTTGGTCCATCACTGTAACTCCTAAAGAGGACCATGATGTGCGCCAGGGGTGAGTTGACACAGAAGGGGGAGCTACAGGTTGGGCGGTGGCAGCTACTGCTGAAATGCCAGCTGTGTAGCACAGAGAGGTTGGAAGGCAGCTCTTGGCGTTGATTCGCAGCGATGTTAATGGGAAAGGCCTTTCGCTGGCCCCAGAATCACCTTAATGGATACACTGAAGCAGCAGCCATCGCAATTTTCTCCATTAAGAGCCTAAATTATACTATTTCCACATTCCCTAAATGCAAGCTTTATGTTCACTAGGGTGGGGGGGCACCCCACAAATTCCATTGCTTTTAACACACTTGTAACCCCCCCCCATAAAAAAAGCACCCAACCCAACACATTCTCTGCCTCTCTCGCTCTCCTGCGTGCCCAAATGCACACACACTCTTCTTGAACACACACAGCTGCAGGAAAGACTCCCGTCAAAGGCCCAGAGGGAGCGGTCCATCTGGGCACCCATCTGCTGCCGTTCAAGCGAATTTCGCCACCGCAAGGCTGCGCCGTGCCTCGATTCGGCAATGGGGCCGGATCGGATCACCTCCCGACGCACCGCCCCAGAGGAAACCGCTGCCAGTCCCCGTGTGCTTGCCGTCCAGGGTGGCTGCTGGTTATGGCAAACATGTTTCCTTTAGAGGTACCAACCTCCAGGTGGGGCCTAAAGTTCTTCCTGAATTACGGGGCTGATATCCAGACTACAGAGATCAGTTTGCCAGGAAGAAATGGCAGGTTCAGAGAGTGTGGATGGTATACCATAGAGTCTAGGAGAAATGGAGGTCCTAGAGTGGCATCATATCCCTGCTGAGTTTCCTCTTCTTCCCAAAGTCTGACCTCCTCAGGCTCCACCCCCAAATCTCCAGGAATTTCCCAAGTTGTCATTGACAGGAGGGGGGGGTAGACTTTCCCCACCAAACAAACACATGCTGCATCTAAGGAAGAGTGGAAGTTCTGTTCGGAACACTGAGCTAGAGAGATAATGCAGACTTTGCTTTTTAAAAACGTGATCCTGTATATGCGGCAGAATGTGGGGACGAACATTCAGATGCTGCCTGTGATTCACTATCAAGACGAGAAGAAATTGTGGCAGATTTTAGGGAAGAAACCGAGAATTCTCTGTGGGCATTTCATTTTGATTCTAATTCAAGGCAGCGTGGCTGCCGACCCCAAATTCTGGGAGCCGCGGTTTGAGGTCCTCCCCTGCCCCTTCCCAGAAGTTCTGCCCTCAGGGTATAGAGCACAGATGTTTTAATCGACTAGTGGCTTCCGCGGCTTTAGGGTTCCCGATCTCCAGGTGAGGGCTGGAGAACCCCAGGAATCACAACTGATCTCAAGACGACAGAGATCCCTTCCCCTGGAGGAAACCGCTATCGACCCGCTGAGGAACGTGCCCTCCCCTCTCCAAGCTCCAGCTCCAACTCTCCAGGAGTTTCCCATCCTGGGACTGGCAACCCTGTGACTTCCGGTAACCAACTTGAGACAAAAGATGCACTTGTGAGGTTGCCAGAATCCAGGTGGGGCCTGGAGATCTGCAACTGCAACTGATCACCAGACTACAGAGCTCGGTTCCCCTGGAGAAAAAGGCTCTGCCCCCAATCTCCAGGGATTCCTTAACCCTGGTAGACAATGTTCCCTCTAAGCTGTGGAGTCTTGTGAGCAAAGATTCTACTTTGTGAGCTACTGGTATTAAAGTGGTGAGCGAGCCATTTGACCACTGCGTAAATTAGTTTGCTCTGGAACCATCCTTCCGAAGCTAAGACAAAAATGTGTGAGCTGGAGGCTAAAAAACTGTGAGCTAGCTCACACTAAGTCAGCTTAGAGGGGACACTGCTGGTAGACAACCTTATGAATGGGGAGGGGGAGAGACACAAGCCTCAGTGCCACTTGTATGTATGTGAAATTGCAGGGGGGGGTATGATAGCCCAAGCCCTTTGCCGCTGGAGATCTTGAACTGAAACCTCGCCTAGTGGTTAGAGCGCAGGACGGAGCCGGTGCTCCTTCTCCCGGTCCCAGCCTCCGCCTCCCCTTCTTCCCAACACACTTGTTGGTTCCCCTCTTCCCCCTCCCGCCCCTCCCCTCCCCAAAATCTCCCCCGCGGGCTCCTGGACTCCTGCGCGCTGCATTTCCACGCTCCGTCGCAAATCCTTTTTGAAGCCGCGCAGAGGCAAAGGCGAGCCGCTAAATTCCTGCTTGCTAATAGGCGTGAAATCGGCGGGCCATTGTGCCAGAGCTGCAGGGGGAAGGGAGATGAAAGGCGCCCGGATCGCACGGAATAAGCGCTTTGCCAAAAGCTCCTTGGCCCGCCCCACGGAAACGGGAGCAGAAAGGCGTGGGGAAGGAGCGGGCGGACGCCCCCCCCCCTCCCTAGAGGAAGTGGCACTAGAGAGGGTCGAAGGCCCGGCTCACCTTTGGGAGCCAATTAGAGGCCGGACTTAACAGGTCTCCTCGATTCCCTGTATCCATAGGCGTCATCTTCAGGGGGGCTGGGGAGCTCAAGCCTCCCCCGAAAGTACTGAGCCCCCCCCGGAGGCAACTGGTGTCAGCCAGAGCCTTTCTACCCCCCTCCCGTCCTCCACCCCATTTTGAAAGCGGAGGGTTTTCCCCTCCGCTTTCTGAGACTGTTCAGCTGGGCTGGGACGGAAGTCAAGGGGGTGGGGGCTTGCTTCCTCCTGGAAGCTAAGCTCCACCCACAGTTCCCAGCAGCCCCGCTCAGTTCAACCTGGAGAGCTGCACGTGGAGGCTGGCTTCGAGGCAGCACATGCTGCCTCTGCTTGCTACCGCCACCAGCCTGAAGGGTAAGTAGGTGGGGGTGTAAGGAGTGGGGGCTTGTTTCAGGTGGGGTGGGAGCCCAGGGCTGCAGCCACCCAGCCATCCTGCAAGTCCAAGCAGGGGAGGTGGGAGAGCCAGCATGAGACTGTGCCTGCTGCCACTTAGTGGGGAGGATGGAGGATTGGAGAGGGGAGCTGGGCAAGAATGGAGGGAGGGGGAAGGTGGGGGGCCCTTCTGTGGCCTCTGGTTGCCCCTGCCATCAGTGAGTGGCTTGCTTTCTCCTGCAGTCCAGTTTAAACTGGGCTGCAGGAGAAAACAAAACCCAGGAACCCTTGTGCTGCACGGAGCACATTGCTCCAGGATACAGAAAATCCTGGGCTCACTTTCTCCTGTAATCGGGAGGGGGGGCTGCGCTTTCTGTCCCTCTCTCTCTTTCTGTTTCTCTTTCCCTTTCCCTTGAGATGTGTGAGAGCTGGAAACGCTGGGCAGCTGCCCCACCCCCACTCCAGGCTGCTTCCCTTCCAGTCTTTCTTCCCTTCCCTTTCCTCTGTCTTTCATTTCTCTCCCCCAATCTATATGTTTTTTCCCCTAGCTTCCCCCCTCTCCCTTGCTAAAATAGCCCCAGTTAGGATTGCCAGGTACCCCTGGCCACCTCTGGGGGATGAGGGGAGGGTGGCCCAATCCAGGTTAGGAAACTCCTGGAGATTTGGGAATGGAGTCTGGGGAGGACAGGGACCTCAGTGGGGCACAATGCCATAGAGTCCACCCTCCAGAACATCATTTCCCCCCCCAGGAAAACTGATCTCTTTAGACTGGCAATGAGCTGTAATTCCAGGGGATCCCCAGGTCCCACCTGGAGGCTGGCATCCCTAGCTCCAGTGCTGAAATTGGAAGCTCTGGTTCTGCTGTGTGACTTGGTGCATGCAAACCTCTGGCATTGGCTTACATTTGCCAAACCACCCAGGTGGAGGAGGGGAGGGGTGTCATTCTACCAAAAATGAGAGTTTGGGTTTCTCTGTGAGTTTGAGGACTGGAACTGGCACTGAAGTGAGATTGGAAAAGTTTGTGTGGCTTTCTTGTGTTACAGTAATAATTATGCTACAATACAGTTTGTTAGTCCTAAAGGTGCTACTGAGTGTTTTACTATTTTGTATGCTATGGCAGTGATATGAGAGCCAATTGAGCTGTGGGTCCATCTCATGCTACTGACAGTAGTTATACATTACACCTTGCCCAAATGGTTCTGGGCATTAAAGCACACTTGCCCTGGTGTGATGTAAAATGCTAGCAAGTCATAGCCAACTCATGGTAACCCTGTAGGATTTTCAAGGCAACAGACATTCAAAGATGATTTGCCATTGTCTGACTGTGCATCATGTCCCTGGTATTCCTTGGAGATCTCCCATCCAAATACTAGTCAGAGCTGACTCTGCTTAGCTTCCAAAATCTGATGACATCAGGCTAACCTGAGCCATCTGGGTCCATGGCATGGTGCTGTGTGGGTGCTTCCCAGGCAATCATCTTCAACCTATTCTTGGAAGCCACAATCATTAGGAAAGAGCCATGTGATAGAAGTGTAATAATAATTTACTCATAGTTGCAAGAGCCAATAAGATTTGAGTTTGATGGGGGATTGGGCAAATTGATCTAAGGAACTGAAAGAAGAGAAAGTATTAGCAAGCTCAGTGGTTAAGGATTTGAATAGAGCTCTTTATAGTCCAATCCTGAGGACACTGAGAAAGAATGTCTGAAAATGTCATACAGGTTTCTGTGGACCTTGCAATAGCATTGTAGCTAACCCCAACTAAGAAACTTCCATGCTGATTCTATAATTTCTCAAATGTACTTCACACCAACTGTGCATCTCCATTGCTTTCTAATTCCTCTCAACTATGTACAGCTTTCTATGTTGTGCTTCATTTGGACTGCTTTGCTTTCTCAGTTCCTAGCCCCCTTCTTTTCTATAGCCATGGATCTACATCCCCTTCCTCAAGCCTTGCTGCTTGTCCCAACTCTCTAAAGTCAGACCAGTTTGGCCAGTGGCAACCGAAAATACATCTGTCTGTCCAGGAAGTTCAACTAAATGCCACTAGAGGTTTTGTCACCACTGCTACATCACTTAATGCATTACAATATAGGTTCATGTTCAGGCTATAATTTATGATGTTTTAGTTTGGGAAGATCTGTGTTCTTGGTCACATCAGTTGGTGCTATTTTTTCCTGTAAAATCCTCTTCCATCCCAATGGACTCTGCTGCTCACATGTTGTCTGTCAATCCCCTCTTTATTCCACCCTTCCTCCAGTCTCCCTTCCCTTATATTGACCTCACAACAATGGCAATATCACCCAGCCTGATGAAGGGGGCTTTGACTCTTGGAAGCTTATTCCCTGAAACTCTTGTTGGTCTCTAATCTGCTCCTGGACTCAAATCTAACTGTCCCAGTATCACCGAGTAAGTGTCATGCAAAATGTAGATCTGAACATGGGTCTCCTCAGTCCACACTGGTCTTCATGCCATTGGTCCATCTACTTCAGCATGGTCTGCTCTGATGCAGGTGAGCTCTACAGGCTCAGACAGAGAAAGATCCTTTCCAACAGCTGTTCTCTTAGACCTCCTCGGTTTAAACCTTTATCCTTTGGCACGCAAAGCATGGTCTCTCTACCATCAGTCCATCAGTGTCATCATTGTCTGCTCAGACTGGCAATGGTTCTCCAGGGTTCTTTGCAGAGGATTTTGCCCATGCCGTGCTTTGTTTCTGAGCCATTGGGGCTGGGGGGGAGGATGCAGGCGGGCTGCTTTTATTTGTAATGCAAAAGTATATTACCTCTTTCTAACAACATATGTCCATGCAAGATGTACATATGTTCAATGTAATATGTAAACAGGGCTTTTGTTTCCCCGAGTGGTGAGCAGGAAGAGAGGGAAATGGCAACAGATATGTTCTTGGTATGTACACCATCTAGGGAGAACACTTAACACTTAACTCATGTTTATGCCACACATCATTATCCTTGATTGGCATGCAGATCAGAGGCCTTTTAAAATTTCCTTTTGCCCTGTGTGCAGTCCAGAAGGAACATTGGCAAGGAATGTACACTCTATACGTGTGGTACAGTTTCAAAGGGACAACTAACTGGGATGTATAAAAGAAATGACAGGATTGCCCATTACAAACAATGGGAGAGACTTGAAGGCCCACTGGAGATAATAGGAGCCAGGAATGCCACATGGCTCCGCCTCCATAAATAGTGACAATGGCCTGTGATGTCACTGGCTCCTCCCTATGATGTCACTGGGCCTCGGTTCTTTTAAGGACCTAGCACAGCAATGCCTCTGGCCCAGCCCCAGCCCCCCTGGGAAATTGGAAAGTCTACGCCCTTGCCTGTATCCACCCCCCTCCTGTCCTGCCCTTTACAAAGGGGCTCCCCAGCACGACCCTGGCCCTAGAAGGCCCCATGCGCCGGGCTGCCAGCTTTGCTCTGCCCCTCCGCTCGGAAGTCAGCGGGGAAACCCACCTTCTCTGCCCCCCACCTCCAGAAGTCAAAAATCCTCCCCCCAAGAAAACAGAAACGAAAACACAGAATAAAGCTAATCAGGGCTGCATTTCTTTGCCTCGCCAGTGTGGCTTTTGCTTGATGTTCCTTTAGCCTATGGTGACACAGTGGCAGAAGCCGGTTCCCCGCCATGTGGCATATAATTAAGAGAAAGTCCTACAATGAGGACCCAGGAAAAGAAATGTTTAGAAAAACAGGAGAGGCTGAGCTGCATTAAAGAAGGAATAAGACACACAGGCACACACGCCCTAACCAAGCATCTTTCTGTGTGTGTTTTTAAATGGTAAAAACCAGAAACATTCAGGGCCTGAAAGCCCACACTTCAAAGACTTGACAGATTTATTATGGCATAAACTGGCAGGGGCTTTCCCAGTAAGGATCTGGACGATGGGTGGGTTGACAGAAAAGATACAGGGATAACGCATTTTGACAAGTCACCGAAGGGCATAGGAACACAAACACACAGACTGGGTTTGCTTCCCATTACAGGGACTGTGTTTAGGGTTGGTGGCTCTGGGCTGGGAAATTCCTGGACACTGTGGGGGGTCAGCTGGGAAGGCTGAGGCTCGGGGAAGTCCACCCTCCAAAGTAGCCCTGTCATCTGGGGGAACGGCTGCAATTCCAGGAGATCACCGGGCTCCGCCTGGAAGTTGGCAACCTTAATTGCATTCTTGGCTCTTGCTTTTGGGACAGCACGGCTGCGGACAAGTCACTTCGAAAGGGCATCCCACGATATCCAACTCGGAACAATCTCGATTCTCATCTCTGCCATATGGAGTAACAAGGCAATTCCATGCCTGGTAGGATCTGGGTTCAGTAGTCACCCCCACCCCCCTTGGTTTAAGTCTCTTATTTGGGAGGAACCCCCTTTCTGAGACGAGCCAGCAGAAGTGGAAGACGACAGCAGAGCCCTCGCAGGAGTGCGCGCGCCACAAATCCCATATTGTCGTTTTTGCAAATCGGGCAAAGGGGGAGCAGGTTACTAGAGCTGGCAGCTTGTGAGTGTGTGAGCCGGCAGCCGGACAATAGTGCCTTTGTATCCTGGCCTCATTCAATTGCCATCAGTTCCGCCACCCAGCCATTCCCCCGGCCTGTCTGGGCTGCACCCCTCATGCTCTCGAGCTCTGCCAAGACTTCTGGGAGCCCAATCCTCGTCGTGCTACCCCCTTTGGTTCAGTAACCCCCTAAACTCTGGTTTCTGCTCAGTAATGCAGGAAGTTTCCTGCGCGCGCCTGGGTTTCCCTGGGAAGGCCTGGCTGTTGCACTAGGTCAGGGCCACAGTAGTACTACTTGGTTCAAGGGCAGATTTTTCCCATGGAATTTACTACCACAGGATGTATGGTGACTGGCCATTAACTTGAGGCTCTTAAGGGAGGAATTGGCACATTCATGGAAGACAAGGCCATCAGCAGCTACTACCCAAGGTGACTGAAGGGAGCCTGCATATTCAGAGGAAGTAATCTCCTAAATGCCCTGACCTGGAAAGCCCGTGACAGATCTCATCAGAAGCTAAGCAGGGTCAGACTTTGGCTAGTACTTGGATGGGAGACCACCAAGAAGCCCACGCAGAGGCAAGCAATAGCCAGCCACCTCTGAACATCTCTTGAAAACTCTCTGGAAGGAGGAGGAGGAGGAGGAGGAGAAGATTGGATTTATACCCTGCCCTTCACTACACAAAGGAGCCTCAGAGTGGTTTACAATCTCCTCCCGCTCCCCCTTCCCACAACAGACACCCTGTGAGGTAGGTGGGGCTGAGAGAGCTCTCTTGAGAACTGCCCTTGAGAGAACAGCTCTGAAAGAACTTATGACTGACCCAAGGTCACACCAACAGCTGCACGTGGAGAAGTGGGGAATCAAACCTGGTTCTCCCACTACACCACTACACCAAACTGGCACCAAGCCACTACACCAAACTGGAGTTACCATAAGACGGCTGTGGCTTGACTCCCCCCGCCCAAAATAAATAAATAAATAAATAAATAAATGGTAGGGTCAGGAACACAGGGGGCTTGGGGCTCTGGACTGCACTTCCTGGAGAATCTGGTTGGCCACTGCACAATTTATTTCTCAAAAAAAAAAAAAAATCTCCCACCAAAGCTTTGGGTACCCAACTTGGCCACTGCATGAAACGGGATGTTGGCCTGAGATCTCCACCTTTAGGCCAATGCGCATGAGACCCTTAAGGCCTTTCAGATGCTACCATCTTCTCCTCGTGGGTTATGGACTGCTTGCCACACGTGGGTCATGTGAATGCACCACCAGCAGGGCAAGATCAGGGCTGGGGCCCCCTCGTCGGTCAAGCCAGAGACTGGATTGCAGCATGTCCAACTCCAGCATGAAGCCTGTGACTTCACAAATGAATTGCAGCTTGGAGAAAAAAACCCACAATTCTGTGGTTACAGGAATTAGCCCTCACTGAGGACGGGAGCTGTGTCTAGAAGCTATGACGGCTCTGCCATAAGAACCCATGATCCATCTAGTCCACCATACTGTTTCACACAGCAGCCAGCCAGCCGCACTGCTGCCTCACCCTGGGCTGACATTTTCATCCAGCCTGCCACTGCAATCCCAAGATCTCTTTCGGTTTCAGTCTCAGCCACATCAAACCCCATCAGCATAGGTTTTAAATCAGGATTCTTTCTATTCCAATGTGCATCACCTTACACCTAACCCATGGAGCTGCGGTGGCTCAAGTGGTTAAGACGCTGAACTGCAGGCTGTGGAAGGTCAGTAGTTCAGCAGTTCGAGACCCGGGTGCCGCATGACGGGGTGAGCTCCTGTCTCCAGCTCCTGCCAACCTAGCAGTTCGAAAGCAAGAAATTGCAAGTAGATAAATAGGTACCACTTAGGTGGGAAGGTAACAGCGTTCCGTGCACCTTGGTGTTTAGTCATGCCGGCCACATGACCACAGAAACGTCTTCGGACAGCGCTGGCTCTTCGGCTTTGAAACGGAGATGAGCACCGCAACCCTAGAGTCGGATTCGACTGGCTTTCAAGCAAGGGACACCTAACCCACGCTGAACCTCATTGGCCACGTTGTTGCCCACCCGCACAATTTCGATAGATCCTCCTGTAGCTCTCCACACTCTCCCTATCTTTTCACGATCCTGAATAATTTGGTCTCTTCTGCAGCCTTGGTTACTATACGGCTCAGCCCCCCTCCACCATTCGAAACCATTTATGAACAAATTAAGTAGCACTGGTTCCAATAGTAATCCTGGTAGGACTCCACCTGCTGACTTCCTTCCGTTGCACGAACTATTCATTTATTCCTACTTTCTGCCCCATGTCCTTTCCGCTCCTCCTGTAACCACTTTCTTCCCTAAAACACCACCCTGCCCTTGATAGGGGGGAAGGAAACAGAGAAGGGGCCGTGGCTCTCTGGTAGAGCATCTGCTTGGCATGCAAAAGGTCCTAGGTTCGAGCCCTGGCTTCTCCAGCTAAACAATCTCTGGTAGTGAATGTTGGAAAAGACCTGTCTCTTCCGGAGACCTTGGAGAGACGCTGTCAGTCAGAGGAGGCAATACTGAATAAGGCGCCCTCTAAGCTGTGGAGTCTTGAGAGCGAAAATTCGACTTTGGGAGCTACTGGCATTAAAGTTGTGAGCAAGCGATTTGGTGACTACAAAAATTGGTTTGTTCTGGAGCCATCCTTCCTGAGCTGAGACAAAAAGGCGTGAGCCGGGGGCTAAGAAACTGTGAGCTAGCTCACACTAACTCAGCTTAGAGGGCACCCTGATACTGACCTCAGTAAATCAATGGGCTGACGGACTAGGGGCGATTCTGCATTGGCATTTCCTTCCGTTGTTTTAGCAAACCTACGACAGAAAAGAAATTCCCCTCTGCGTTGCATGCCACTTTCAGATTTTATGGTACCCTCCACACTGCATGCCGCTTTCATTTTCTTTGATCGTTGGGTTTTATGGTACCTTCTGCATGGATTTATGGCCATTCCGGGGTGACCCTGCAGTCAGTATGGCATCGCCCCAGGGTATTTGAATGTGGTTCTGAGCTGCACCTTTGGTAAAACAACAGAGGGAAAAGCCAATGCAAAGTCACCCTAAAAGGCAGCTTGAGGTGTTCTTGCCCAGGGGGAGGGCTGGGCTCAGTGGCAGAGCATCTTGCACGCAGAAGGTTCAAAGTTCAACTCCCTCCCCCCCCCGATCGCTGGCTAAAATGACCAGGTAGCAAAAACGATAGAAGACCTTCACTGCTGCCAGGTGAATAGACATACGAACATACGAAGCTGCCTTATACTCAGTCAGACCCCTGGGCCATCAAAGTCAGCATTGTCTACTCTGACTGGCAGCAGCTCTCCAGGGTCTCAGGCCGAGGTCTTTCCCATCAGCTACTGTCTGGTCCTTTCAACTGGAGAGGCCAGGGATTGAACCTGGGACCTTCTGCGTGGCAAGCAGATGCTCTACCACACCGAACCAATACGGCAGTGGCGGAAAGTGCCATCAAGTTACAGCCAACTTAGGGTGATCCCGTACGGTTTTCAGGGCAAGAGATGTTCAGAGGTGGCTTGCCATCGCCGGCCTCTGCACAGGGGAGCCTGAATGCTTGGTGGTCTCCCATCCAAGTACTAACCAGGACCGATCCCGCTTAGCTTCTGAGATCTGATGAGATCGGGCTAGCCTGGGCCATCCAAGTCAGAACCAATACAGGCAATAGTAAACCAAGGCTCTAAGTAACTCATGAGAGGGCAGCTTCATTTATATGTATCCCACTATAGCAAATAACTCCGGCTCTCAGTTGACCTTCTCACTACCCGACTGGAAGAAGCCATCAGACGCCTTGCCGTGCGGCACCGACAGATCTTGGTGGTGAGGGCACACCTCCCTCGTTCACCAGTCCTTTGTGCCGAGGGGCTCGCCAATGAGCTTTGCACACCCCAGCAGTATGTTGCCATAGCTGCCTGGCACCAGCTCAGCTGCCAGAAATTAGGTCATCCCCAGAAGCCAACAGATGTTAATTTTCTGCATTTGTCTCTGCTAAAGCTGGCCACTCGGTGCCTCCGTCCCCCCTGCCCTGAATCGCAAGGCCTATGAAAATCCCCTGCGCACATCTGCCCATCCTCTCCACAGCCTAACACACGCATCGTGGGCTGGGCACAAAACTGGCATAGACCTGTACATTTGCCCCGGGGGCCTTCCCAGATGGCAGCAAAGCTCTGGTGGTCTCCGTTTGACCCAGTAACTTCCCCCTGAACTGAAATCAAGCCCAGCCAGCCCCAGAGATGGTCCCTCCGACATCTCACAGATGCAAACACTCTCCCCTGTGTACTCTGGAGGATCAGAGCCTGAAGACACAACACACACACCCTCTTCATGAATTTCTGATCTCCCAGGGTTGATCTCCTCTCCATGAAGTATTCATTTACTGTGCCACGTTCTGTCCTGTATGGATTCCGCAAGCAAGTAAACTGACCGGAACTGTTTTCCTTTGTTAAAAACTAAGAATGCCCCAAGACTCAGGTTGTTGTTATAGAACAGGTCCGACTCAAAGCCAAATTGCTACCACACCAGGCAGTTAACTGCAGGGCCGGGAGGAACAGAAGGAAAGCTGGTGAACTTAGGCGCATGCCCACTAACTTTGCTTTAGAAAAGAAGGCATTCCTGAAATTTCCCCCTACGGCAAAATAGATGCAGCGTGATTTACCATGCGCAAGAACGCAGCCAATCTCCATGGTAAAATAGGGGCAGTTGGAGAGTATTCTAAGAGGGTTGTTTAAAAAAAAAAAAAAGAAGTATATGCCTCTATTCTGGTTTTGTGAACTGCCCTGCAAGGCACAGAAGTAGCATTCGGGGCTTTTAAAATCCACCCAACTTGCCTGGAATGCTTTATGCCCTGGCTTGTTTATTATTGTTAATTTTTACGCTGTCATCCTTATGATTTTATGGGATCGTTTTCCTTTGCAAGCTGCCTCAAAAGCAGGTCTCTGGTGAGGCCGCCTGCACATTTGGTAAATAAATAAGCCTGCCTGGGGAAAGCAAGGGAGGCTTAGAGGTCAGCACAGAGACACCCCCCCCACACACACACACTGAGATAACTGAGAGGCACACAACACCGGAAAAGGTAGAGGCTGACCAGAGGAGTTAAAAGCACACAGAAGCGCTCATTTGCAACTATTTGCTTTGTCGAGGAGACTGACAGCTGGATGGCCCAGGCAAACCCAGGCTTGTCAGATCTCGGAAGCTAAGCGGGGCCCACCCTGGCAAGTATTTGGATGGGAGACTTCCAAGGAATACCAGGGCCAGGAGGCAGAGGCAGCCTATCAAGCCACTTCTCTGAACGTTCTCCATGCCCCAGTAGGGGTCGCCAGAGGTCACCATGACTTCCCAGCATGGCCATGCATGCACACACATGCGCGCGCACGCACACACAAAATGCAAAAATACGACAATGGGGGGGGGGAAGCTTAGGATCCTTCTCAACTGGGATGCTGGTAAGTCCTTGGAGGGCCACTGGGCCAAAATTGAGAGCCAGGATGATAAGAAGAGAAAAGAGATTGGATTTATACCCACCCGTCACTCTTTAGAGTCTCAGAGCAGCTTACGATCTCCTGTCCCTTCCCCTCCCCACAACAGACACCCTGTGAGGTAGGTGGGGCTGAGAGAGCTCCTTTGAGGACTGCCCTTGAGAGAACAGCTCTGAAAGAACTTGTGATTGACCCACGGTCACACCAGCAGCTGCATGTGGAGGAGCGGGGAATAAAACCTGGTTCTCCCAGATTAGAGTCCACACACTTAACTGCTACACCAAACTGGCAGTGGTTAGAATGTCAGACTACGATCTGGGAGACCCAGGTTCAAATCCCCATTCTGCCATAGAAGCCTGCTGAGACCATGGCCGGTCACACACTCCCAGCCTTACCTACCTCACAGGGTCGTTGTGAGAGTCCCATGGAAGACGGGAGAACAATATCAGCTGCTTTGGATGCCAATTGAGGAGAAAGGTGGGGCACAAATGAAGTTAAATGAATAATAAATGGATTAATTCTAGGTCAAGCCTTCAAAGGGAGGCAATGCTGCAATGATCCGAGACAATCATTCTTCCAATTTTCTTAAAACACACCAGCTGCAAACCCAGCTTGGCTTCCAGGGCAGAGGAGACGGGGTTAAAGGTGATCTTGCTGGTGGTCATCGGAATGTCATTTTTCCTACAGCAAACGTGCCTGATAAACTGGCACACTTCAATTCCAGTCACATCGTGCGCTATCTGGCATTCTAACACCTCTGAGAAGGAAGGAATGAGAGGCAGACCATTCAGAGCAGCTCCACCAACGGTTTCATCTTTTTTCCTGTTCCGTTGACTGCTGGAGAGGCGGTCGGCTGGGCCTTCTCAGTTTGGGAACGTTTGAAGGTATTGACACCCGATAAGGAGGTGACACGTAGAACTGTCCAGACCAGACATGAATGGTGTGTCTGCCTTGTTAACAGCCTGGAGAAGTGAGGGGGGAGAAGAGGAGACCTTCCTCTCAGGTTGCCAACCTCCAGGTAGGGGCTGGAGAACTCCTGGAATGACCACTCCTCTCCAGACCAGAGAGATCAGTCCCCCTGGAGTAAATGGCTGTTTTGATGGGTGGATTCTATCCCTAAGGTTCCTTCTCTGCCTAAACTCTGCCCTTGCCAGATTCATCCCTAAATCTCTGGGAATTTCCTAAAACCAGAGATGGCCAACCTACCTCCCCCTGCTGCAACATGTCTGCAATATTGTGTGGCTTTCCCCAAGGCCTTTCAGTGCCACTCACAACCCCAGTTTGGTGTAATGGTTAAGAGCGCGGTCTCTAATCTGGGAGAACTGGGTTTGATTCCCCACTCTTCCTCCACATGCAGCTGCTGGTGTGACCTGGGGTCAGTCATAAGTTCTTTCAGAGCTGTTCTCTCAAGGGCAGTTCTCAAGAGAGCTCTCTCAGTCCCACCTACCTCATAGGTAAGCTGCTCTGAGACTCCTTTGTTGTGTTGTGTAGTGTAGTGAAGGGCAAGGTATAAATCCAATTTCCTCCTCTTCTTCTTCTTCTTGTAAGATTTTTCCAAGAAGGCAGGACACGGTGGGCCAGGGCCCACCCAGATACCCCAGACTAGCCGATTCCTGGCAGAACTCCAGAGCTAAGCAGGGCTGGCCCTGGTTAGCATTTGGATGGGAGACCACCAAGGAAGTCTAGGCAACGGCAAACCATCCCTGGATGTCTCTTGCCTTGCAAACCCTTACGGGGTTGCCCTAAGTCAGCTGCAACTTGATGACACTTCCCACCACCAAGCCACAGTGGAGACGAGGAACATCTGTCGGCCACATAATCCCCCCCAATCTCATGTACCTGGCAAGGGAACAATGTCTCTGCCTCCTTGCTATGCTAAGGGTCTCCACACATGCGCAGTGTGTGCAAGTGGTGAGTGTTAGGGAGCATGCCTTTGAGGGGTCCATCAACATACGGTATATTCTGGGATGTACGCATTCAGTTATCTGAAGGGAAAGGTTCCCTTGCTCGAAAGCCAGTCGAATCCGACTCTAGGGTTGTGGTGCTCATCCCCATTTCAAAGCCGAAGAGCCAGCGCTGTCCGAAGATGGTTCCGTGGTCATGTGGCCGGCATGACTAAACACCAAGGCGCACGGAACGCTGTTACCTTCCCACCAAAGTGGTACCTATTGATCTACTTGCAATTTCTTGCTTTCGAACTGCTAGGTTGGCAGGAGCTGGAACTAGAGACGGGAGCTCACTCCGTCATGCGGCACTCTCGGGTCCTGAACTGCTGAACTACTGACCTTCCATAGCCTGTAGTTCAGTGTCTTAACCACTTGAGCCTGTAGACAGAACTAAATATCTGGGAGAGACCATCTGGTCACACAGGCTTCTCACAGACCGCGCCCAAATATCTCAGCAGGGCCCTTTAAGCACAGCCATTGCAATTCATGTTCCTAGCCCTTAGCAACGAAGGACTTTGCAACTATGACAGATGAAACAAAATATGAATGATGTGGTTGCAGAAACTGGAGCCATTAGCAGCAGCAGTGCGGTGAAGTGACAGCCCTCATTCTCTCCTCCATTTTATCCTCACAACAACCCTGCGAGGTCGGTTAGATGGAGAGCGTGCGGCTGCGGGGTTCCACGACGGAGTGAGGATTCGAACCCGGGTTTCCCAGATCCTAGCCTGACACTGTAACCACTACGCCGTGAAATGTCCTTTCATGCTGCTTTGAGCAACAGAGAAAAGACAGGTGCCCATATGGCATAATTTAGAATTCAGCTCAGGGTCATCTGCTGACCTGGTGGAACGTTTCCGCGGCTTCATTTCACATCCTTTTAACACTCCATTTGTTGTGCTAAGTCCTTCCAAACATCACACACTCCCTAGGACTTCACATGCATCTTTCCTGATAAGACTCAGAATCCAAAATATTAATTAAAAAAATACAGAGAATAATTAACCTCCCTCTGTTCTCCCCCCCCCCCGCCACCATCCTTTTTTCTCCCAGGAACAGCAGGGCTTTTTTTGTGCAGACTCAGACAAGAAGTCTGAGGATTTGGACAGAGGAAGTCTGAAGAACTCTCTAATTCAATCTAAGGACAATTCTGTTCAGCAGGACGCTCCTAGAAGATCTGATTATAGGTACTGAGACATTAATTCGATACTCTTTCTCGTATTAACTGTAGAAATTATAACCCCGAGAGGTCTGATAATCCATAAGAGTATCAGTTCGAACAGGTAGCTGATTGGCCTCCCGCTGAGTACTCAGTATTTTAGCACTATCATGGTATATAGTACGTGAACTGTGTTATATCGGAGACCTACGGCTCCCAACCCCCAGGGGGTTGCTGGAGACCCCTCCCCACTATTACAAGTGATCTCCAGGAGACAAGAGGTCAGCTCACCTGGAAAAAATGGCTGCTTGGAAGATAGATTCCACGGCATTGTATCCCACTGAAGCCCCTCCCCTTCCCAAAGCCCCACCCCTCCCCAAACCCCGCCCTCCTCAGGCTCCAACCCCCCCCAATCTCTAGGTGTTTCCCAACCCTGAGATGGCAACCCTACAGAGACCTGATCCTGTACAGTTTTCAATGTATTGTATTTTCTATCGTAACATTTTCCTATGTATTTTTGTACCAGGAGGCTGTATAGTAAAGGTAAAGATTTCCCTTGCTCGAAAGCCAGTCGAATCTGACTCTAGGGATGCGGTGCTCATCTCCGTTTCCAAGCCGAAGAGCCAGCACTGTCCGAAGATGTCTCCGTGGTCATGTGGCCGGCATGACTAGACGCCGAGGCGCACGGAATGTTTCCCACTGAAGTGGTACCTATTTATCTACTTGCAATTTCTTGCTTTCGAACTGCTAGGTTGGCAGGAGCTGGGACTGGAGGCAGGAGCTCATCTGTCATGTGGCACTCGGGTCTCGAACTGCTGAACTACCGACCTTCCGGTCTGCAGCTCAGCGCCCTAACCACTTGAGCCACCACGGCCCCCTAGGAGATTGTATACAAGTGCACAAATGAAATTATAGATGGAGACTGTCCGCATTTAGGGTTTTCATATTTTGGGGAGGCTTTTTAGAAGACGAGAAGAAGAAGAGATTGGATTTTTATCCCACCCTTCACTTATGAATCTCAGAGCGGCTTACAGACTCCTTTCCCTTCCCCTCCCCACAACAGACACCCTGTGAGGTAGGTGGGGCTGAGAGAACTCTAACACAAACTGCTCTTTCAGGAACAGCTGTGTCAGAGCTTGTGACTGACCTACGGTCACATCAGCAGGTGCAAGTGGAGGAGTGGGGAATCAAACCCGGTTCTCCCAGATTAGAGTCCGCACACTTAACCACTACACCAAACTGGCTCTCCATATATTTTGCTATATTTTGCATTCCTCAAGTATCTCCCCCCCCCAGGCATTTTATCTCTGTTGTGTTTCCTGTGCCTTCAGCAGACAATGACCACACACTTCCAAATGTCCAGCGTTCATGAGTCTAGAAACTTAAGAGCCTATTAATCTACACACAAGCCAATTGGTATAGGGTGCACAGATCAAATACTGATCCCGTGGTGGGACTCTGCCTTCGTATTTCTGGGCTCATTTGTTACATTTTATCCATCACATTTCTGATCTGCCTTTCAGAGCTTGGGACAGCATACATAGGGTTCTGTCCCCTCACTTTAGCCCTACAACAACCCTCCGAGGTAGGCTAAGCAGAGACAATAGCTTGGCTCCCACGGAAAATCTCCAGTGAGGGAACAGATGTCCATCAGCAGAGCAGAGTTTCCTAAACTGTGCCTGCAGCCTGAAATACCCCCTGAAGAGCTTGTCCTGGGAAACACGGGATCCCCCCTCCAAACAGTGGAGGGCAGAGTTTGAGTTCTGTAGTGGGGGGCAGGAAATCAGCAAAAGTTGTCCCCCTCCTATTAGCAGATCTTTTCTATTGGATCCAGCCCAGTTGCCCAAGGTCAGTCGGTAATTTTCACAACAAATGAAGCAAAAATGGAAGTAGGATATGTGTACATCTGACCACAGGAAGCTGACTTATCCTGAATGGAGCCCTTGGTCCATCCACATCAATATTTAATATGTCGTCAAAGGCTTTCATGGCCGGAGTTCATTAGTTGTTGTAGATTTTCCGGGCTGTTTGGCCATGGTGCTGGCGCTGTAGTACCGTGCAGCTGCTAGTGAAATGTCAGGCACTACAACCCCCAAGACCACGGCCATACAGCCCAGAAAATCTACAACAACTAATATCAGTATTGTCTACTCAGACAGGCAGTGGCTCTCCAGGGTCTCAGGCAGAGGTGTTTCCAGGGCCAGCTCTCCCACTAGGTGAGCTAGGCGCTCGCCTAGAGCGCACCGGCCGCAGGGGTGCCAAAAGGCGCCCCCCGCGAAAGCCCCCCCATCTTCCCAGGCTTGCTTGGGCACCCCACAGAGTGCCCAAGCAAGCCAGCACTGGGAGGGAAGGGGCAGCGGTTTAAACCTCCGCCCCCTTCCCGGCTTTCCTGGGGGTCCCGCAGCCGCGGAGCCCCCAGGAAAGCCAGCGCTGGGAAGGAGGGGGTGGTGGCTAGACCCCCCGCCCCCTTCCCGACTTTCCTGGGGGCCCCGCAGCTACGGAGCACCCAGGAAAGCCAGCGCTCCGCCGCCGCCCCCGGTCTCCAGGCCCCACCGGGAGGTTGGCATCCCCGGTGGGTGGCGCCCCAGGCTGTCCTGCCTAGGGCGCCCAGACACCTGGAGCCGGCCCTGGGTGTTTCATGTAACCTACTGCCTCATCCTTCTAACTGGTGAAGCTGGGGATTGAACCTGGGACTTTCTGCATGCATGCCAAGCAGATGCTCTACCACTGAGCCACAGCGCCTCCCCTATTTTGGGTACCAGGCACTGCTTCTTGTATTGCTAGTGCCAAGGGAAAGCTCAGAGCCAAACCCTAATGCCCTCTGCAACATTGCAGGGGCCATTCGCGGTCTTGTGCATGACCCAGGTTTCCTCAGGGGTTAACACTGATACTTTTATGGCTTCTGATTTACACAGTCCCAGATACCCAAATCAGACTACTGTCCCAAATTAAAGCAGCACAATGGGGTGAGCAGGAATGTAAAGCAGATTTTTTATTATGCTTTTAGCAGCCAGGGGGAACTCAACAACATAACAAGCATAGCCGGACAATATATTAGTACCCCCTGGCAAGGAATCAAACTTATGAGACAGGTAATTCTATTCCTCCTTCCTCGCGTGTCCCCGCACAATAGGAGAGGCAATGGCTGAGAACAGAATCCTCTTTTGGCAATGGTACTAATGCATTTGTTACCCCCACAGTTGTGCACGTTCCAGAGTCGGGGCTCTGGCAATAAAAACAGGTTCTGGGGCTAAACCAATATGTCAAGCTAAAGCCTGGCTCTGGAAGAAACAGTCACTGCTGGGGGGGGGGGAGACACACCACGCATGGCCTTTTGCATCTCTTCCCTTCGCCGTGAAATATGTGCAGCAGTGACAAAATCTTTGGGTTCCTGCCAATCTATCTAGTGCCCATCGAGCATGTAATAATTGCAGGGCCTTTTTATCTTTCTTTTTTTTTTTTTTTTTAAGGCTTCTGTCTTTTCTCTCTCTCTGGAAAATTCGATTTTCCTCCCGTTTCCTCCAACAATTTCAGCTAGTAATAATCAATGGATATCTGAAAGCAGCCCTCCAGACATGTTAAAAATCAATCCGTATGTTTACAGCTGCAGGAAATTAAAGGATCGCACAATTACTTGGTGACAGAGGATGAGGTGCGAAAAAAAGGAGAGCTTTATTATTAATTTTTGTTTAATATCAGCCGCCGCTTTGAGTCAGCAGAAATGCCCTTCCACATTCACAAGGTGCGCCAGTATTCACCGGGATATAGGTATGTGTTTTATATAGTATTCATGACTGGACATAGCTGTTTGTGTCTTGAGATGAATACAAAACGCTTCTCCCCCGCCCAGTTCTGGGTTTGTATGATGCAACAAATGTTTACTGACCCAAACCTAAAATCTGGAAATGGAAGAAATCCATAGAAGTCCCAACACCTGGTGAATGGCACAGCCGGTGCCTTCCACAGGCTCGCCAGTCCTTGAAATCCTGGCAGGGAGAAAGATGGTCGATACCGATTCTCCTTATCGCTTCACTAAGTTGCCAAGGGGGCCGGCTGACTGTCTGCCGCACTGCCAAATTCAGGACCAAATGCCACATTAGCCTTTCGGCTGATGTGGAATCCATACATGGTGTAGTGGTGTGCCCAGACCCCCACTCTCCCCTGAAGCGCATTGGGTGACCCCATGCATGTCACTTTCTCCCAGCTAAACTCATGATTGAGAAATTCCTGGAGATTTGGGGGCAGAACCTGTGGAGGGTGGATATGAGACTGGGGGATTAGTGTTGCCATCTCTGTGTTGGGAAATTCCTGGAGCTTTGGGGGTGTTGCCTGGGGGGGAGTTTGGGGAAGGGAGACCCCTCAGTGTGGTATCATGTCACAGAGTCCATCCAAAGCAGCCATTCTCTCTGGGGGAAATGTTTCCAGTAGTCCGGAGATCAGTTGTAATTCCAGTTGAACTCCAGGTCTCATCTTGAGATTGGCAACCCTAGGAGGGACCTTGGTGGAATATAGCACACTAAGAGTCTGCCCTCCAAAGCATCCACATCCTCCAGGGCAACTGATCTCTGCAGTGTGGAGAGAAACTGCAATTCTAAAACATCTCCAGGTCCTACCTGGAGGCTGGCAACCCTACTCAAAGAGCTGTTGTGAGGACAGCATGGAGAAAAGGAAACCCGTGAACCTAGCCTCTAGTTCCTGGAAGGAACAGCAGGATAAAGATGTGATATTCTGTGTGACACGGGAGAGGCATATCTGATCCCAATGCATTAATTTTTTCTTTTTCCGCCCGCATGTCTGCTGTTTTCTCAATCTGGTTCTCATGATTTGGCAAGTTTTCCTGGTCTCTGTCTGCACAGAAGTACAGCAAGGTTGTGGCGAAACCAGACAAGAGGTGGGAGGGTCAAGATCACTGGCACAGCAAAATGGCAGTAGGGATGAATGGGAGGGGTCTGCCCCCCCATCTGTGACCCATCTCAAGCATTCCCACATTGCAGGATCTGCACATCTGCAAGCACAGGTGTTCACAGCACAAAAACAACCACGTGCTTATGGTGCCTTTAAAGCATTCACTGAGCATCCACAGGTTACTACAGCTCAGAGCTATAGCAGCTTCCAGACAAAGCCAATGTGGCTTGACAAACACAGCTCCGAACTTGGGACTGGGAGGCCTGTGTTCTCTGCCCAACTAAGAAACTCAGTCATTTGGAGTCAGGCACCCTTTGGGCCTGCCCTACCTCAGAGGGCTGTTGTGGGAGATACATTCATGCTTGCCACCCTGGACGCCAAAGAGTGGAGCAGGCATGTGAGAAAGCCAGTTCTGCACACGGTAAACTGGGGTGACAGGTAAAGCTGCCTTACACTGAATCAGACCATTGGTCCATCTGGGTCAGTATCATCCTCTGGGACTCGCAGTGGCTTTCTAGGGACTTGGGAAGAGGTCTTACCCAGCACCTACTGCCTAGCCCATTTTAACGGGAGATGCCAGGGATTGAACCCTGGACCTCCCACATGCAAAGCAGAGCTGCAGCCCCTCCCCTTGTAAGTAAGTCCCTGTCACAACCCATTTGGGTCTTCCTCCCCTCAGTGAAACAGGACTGGCCCAGGTGCCTAGCTGGGTGGAAAAGATCTGTGAACATGGTCAGTTCCGCATGCGCTACGGAACTAAGAGAATCCACACTATCGGTGGATTTTTCTTAGTGTTCCATCATTTGTTTTATTTACTTGGGAACCCGAAGCAACTTACATTGTTCTCTTTTCCTTCATTTTACCCTCATAACAGGCAGGTTAGGCTAAGTGCTTGTGACTAGCCAAAAGCCACCCAAGCAGGTATCCATGACAGAGATTTGAACCTGGGTTTCCCAGAATCTAGTCTGACACTTTAACCACGCCCCCAAGTTGGCAGTCTGGTTTGGTGCGAGCCAGCTGGGAGGAACCCAATGCAGATCTTAGGAGATCAGATAACTGGCAAGTGGGGCCTGATTCCTAATTAGGACTGCCTACCCCCTTGCAAGTGGCTTTCATGGCCTTTTAAGCCCTGACTTGGACAGCCCAGGCTAGCATCATCTTGGAAGCTAAACAGGGTCGGCCCTGGTCAGTATTTGGATGGGAGACCACCATGGAGTCCAAGGTCATGACACAGAGGCAGGCAATGGCAAACCACCTCTAAAGTCTCTTGCCTTGAAAACCCTACGCAGAGGTGTCGAACTCATTTGTTATGAAGGCCCTATCTGACCTAAACTTCACTTTGGGTGATTTCCCACTAAAGCTGCCTCGGGGTTGCGCCGCCGTTTGCCCCGATACTATTAGTCAATTTCACACCCGAAGCCGCGGGGCTGCATTTTGACCCGCGGCTTCGCCGATTTCCCCGCAGTTTTGTAATCCTCAAAAAACAGGATTACGAAGCTGCGGGGGAAATCAGGCGAAGCCGCGGGTCAAAATGCAGCCCCGCGGCTTCGGGTGTGAAATTGACTAATAGTATCGGGGCAAACGGCGGCGCAACCCCGAGGCAGCTTTAGTGGGAAATCACCCTTTGTCTGGCCAGGCTATGTGTGTCATAGAATGTACTGCCAGGTACTGGAAATGTTTTACCAATGACTGTGACCCACACCTGTCCTCAGTAGATCTCGGGGCCAAGCCACCCCTCCATGCTCCTAATGGTAGCCAACTCTGGTTTGGGCAATCCCTGGAGATCTGTGAGAGGACCCAGGGGAGGGCCTGCGTTCGGAGAAAGGATGGACCTCAGTAGGGGGTATAATACCCTAACATAGGCCCTTCCGGTCCACATTTGGACTAGTTTCCCCCAGTCGCTTACGGGCCGGATAAGAGCTCTGGACAGGCCGGTTCTGGCCCCCGGGCCGTACATTTGACATGTCTGCCCTACAGGGTCGCCATAAGTCAGCTGTGACTTAATGACACGCACACACATACACAAAAGCATTTTAAAACTGGAGTCAAACAGATTTCCAAACAACCCTGTGAATGTAGTCTGAAGGATGGGGCAAGAAAAAGAAAAAATGAACCACATTCGTTTCCTATCGCACGCTCTAAAGATCACCTTGAGATTCTGCAAGGCCCAATATTTTTTTTTTTTATTCATTGATCAATTTTGTCAGCCTTTCCCCCTCCATCACCTCCTAGGGGGAAGGGGGTTTGCAGGCCAGCTATTTCGACCCCCCCACCCCCAAACTCTGTATCTGCAATAGGCAGAGGGGGGCGAAGTCATTTGCATCGCTTCAAACAGTCAAGGCCCCGGCATTAGTATTCAGATAAATGCACTTCTTGCAACTTTGCCAACTTGAGATCACTGCAAATTTGAGTGGATTTCCACAGAGACAACAGAAGGCTCATCCCCCAGGCCAGCTTTCGCTCTTGCCAAATTTCAGTCGCGCAGCTTCTCAATGAGATGACGGGATTTTTTTCCCCCTCCCCTCTCTTTTAAAGGATGAAGGGGGGGAAATTATCCTTTTCTATCATTCTTAGGAGCCAGCTGGATTTTTTTTTTTTGTTAGAACATTGGAGGGGGGAGGGGAACCCCCTCCACCCCTGAAACCCTGAAGCAAAGAAAAGAAAATTCTTCAGCCCAAATGGGCAAAGAGCTCTGAATGCCGGACAATGACAAGGTTTTATTATACGCAGCCGAAATTTTTCAAAACCAGGACAGGGACAGGACCCAACACACACTTTCCCGGTTTTGTTCCAAACACCTTTGGCTTCCGTGCAGCTGGAAAGCTTTAAGGGAGGGGAAAAAAGAAAATGGAGCTTTCTCTCTTTTTAAAAAAAATCTATTTGATGTCACTCAAAGACAGCTCAATCTAGGGCAGTGGTTTCCAAGCCCGGCTCGGAGGAATTCTCCAAGGTGGTTCGAGGGTCCCCACTGAGATTTACCATGGTAAAAGCTTTCGGGGAATAATGGGGCCCATGCTAGTTGAAAACAGCATCTTGAAAGTGTCATGGGAATGAAATGGCTGGAATTGGTTACCGGGGGGGTAATGTGGGGCTTCATAGAAGCACAGCCAGGGGCTCCCAAATGAAAATACTGGGGGTAAACTTCCTGGCAAGATGTCTGCCCTTCTTTCGTTTGCGCTGAGACATTATAGTGGAACATGGGATGTGTTCAGCGCACCCTGCCAGTTGGTGTAGGGCAGCCGTAGAACCCAAGAGCCCTACCCAGCAACCCTTGGGAGCCAGGAGTCCGCCCCCAAAACATTCCCCAGAATCCTCTGCAGTGCTCAGAGGTTCCCAGGCCTATATACACAAGGGCTCTTCAGCAGACAAACTAATGCAAAAAGGGTACTACGAAGATGGAACGCTTGAAGGGCCAAGAAGGTCTTCGATGGGTTGCTGGTTTCCAGTCTGCAGGTGAGGACCAAAATGTGTGTTAGACCTGATCTATGTTGTTTGTAGGCTTTGGAGTCCCCCTCTCTGGAGGTAAATGACAGATGGATTTGTAACTTAAAAAAAAGAAAGAAAAAGAAAACCCACTTTTGTCCCTACTGGGGGCCCAATGTGGCTTACAACATTCTCCTTTTCTCCATTTTGTCCTCGCAATAATCCTAAGAGCTAGGTTCAGCCAACGGTATGCAACTGGCCCAAGGTCACCCAGCAAGCTTCCGTGGCAGAGTGGGGATTTGAACCTGAGGCTCCCAGCTCCTAACCCAACACTCTAACCACTAAACCACTCCAATTCTGAAACAAAACTGGTGTAGGGTAGTTTCCAGCTAGGAAAGCGCAATGATTACCAATATAAATCCTACCTATCCATTTTTATTCTCCTTTACTTCAAGCTTACATAGCTTTTCCCCCTAACAACAACCCTGTGAGGGAGATCAAGCAGCTAGTGTGTGACGGACACAAAGCCAACCCTGAATGAGTTTAGTGGCAGAGTGAGAATGGAAACTTGGTTCCCCACAGTTCTAATCGAGCCTGCTAGCCATAACACTGCATCGGTTATGTTGTGTCAGATCCAAGAGAATTAGGTAAAATGACGGCCGCCTCCAGAGTTCTTTATTGTATAAGACGTCAGTCGAGCCAGCCAACTCACTGCTTAGTAATATAATAGTATTTTAATGGCCTTTCAGTCTACAAAACGCTTCATTATCACAGTAACACTTACAAACAGCCCCGTAAGCGAAGCCACTTTTATTATATCGTAGATGGGGTGGGACCACGGCAGGGAAAACCCCAGAGCCAGCCAGCCAGCAAGTTTATGGCCCAGATAAGATTTGGGCCCAGCATAGGTTGCCAGTCTGCAGGTGGCGGCTGGAGATCTCCTGGGTTCTGACTGATCGCCAGGCTACAGTGATCAGTTCTCCTGGAGAAAATGGCTGCGTTGGCGGGTGGGTTTTATGGCACTGTGCCCTGCTGAGGGCTCTCCCCCAAACCCTGGCCCTCCCCAGGCCTTACTCACCTGGAGTTGGCAACCTTAACCTAGCACCCCTCCAGATCCCACTGCTTCTCTTAGCCAAACTACATTAGCCTTTCCCATCCCCGGCTACCTACCAACTCTTCCAGAAAACAGATTCAAGCAGTATTTTTGGAACTGAACCACATTCCATTGGTAAGGCCACCTGCAAGCTTCTGAAACACACAGAGTTCTTACTCTGGCCCAGAAGCACAGACTTGCTGTGTTTCTCTATGGCTCCTAGAGATTTGTCTTTGAGATTTAACAGAATGGAGCCCAAGTTGCATGATGCATGTGGAAATTTCAGGTTCTGTCCTCCCACTTGGCCTCTCCTCTACCCCAGATCTATTTTCCTTGTGTTGTTTTTTTTTTGGGGGGGGGGGGCGGCGTTTGCTGCTGTCTCAAGACACATCATCATTAGACTTTATTCCCCCCTCCACACACACACACTTATGCAGAGCTTGATGCAACGCCAGAGAGAGGCGCAGCGCCCCAGGAGAAGACAGCGCCAAACCACTCAGCAATCATTAGCGTTAGCGCAAAGGGAAAGCATAGCCGGGGGCAGGGACCAAGCCAGGCGTGTAAGTGTGAACTCGCTCGTCCCCCTCGACACCTCCGCTCCCCGCACCCCCTAGCCCTACCCCCGGGGGCGCCAGTCTGCACTCCCATCGCCGCCACTGAAGGCATCTGACAGCCCGATCAGACACAGCGCCAAGCCGGCTCACTCCCAGGCGCTGTCTCTCCCTTTCTCTCCCTCCCTCCTCCACCCGACGAAGGCTGCTCCTGCGCCTTTAAGAGCACAAGGGAGAGAAGTTCGGCAGGTGCCCCTTCTGCCATCGCTGCAGCACTGCGACTGGAGGAGACAGAAAGAGCACCGCCCTTAAAGGGACACGAGCCCTCTTTTTTTTTTTTCTTTAATCCGAGGCGCTCCACCTATGGCTCCGCCCAGTGACCCACTGCCAGAATGACCCGGGGTTGCCCGTGATCTCCCGGGTAACGGGTCTGGGGGAGCCCATTCAGGGCAGGGCAGATGATCCGACCCGGGTGAAGGAACAAGCCAAAGTGCCCCGTGCCTTTCAGAGAGGCTTGCGCAGGAGAACTTCTCTGATGGGTTGAGCCGCGACGGGAGGGGCGGGGTCGGGCGAGTGTGGATCGCGCGCAGCGGGAACCCCCAGTCGAACCCGCCTCAAGAGACACTGCTGCTCCGGTACGGCGAACCTCGCCTTGAATTCGAGGGAAGAGCGCTGGAGGTGGAGACGGGGTGTGATTGGCTGCTCGCCGGCCTAACCAGACGCCCTTCAGCATTTGCTTTTGGAGCAAGGCCCGGGCCTCCAGCCCTGCCCCCCCCCAAAAACCCAATGCCAGTTCGGGATGTGCTGCTTAACTCTGAGCATGTACAGAGTGCCTTTCACGTTCTCCCGCGCAACCGCAGCCAGGCGCCCTCTTTCTGGGATTAGAAACCAAAACTCTTAGGGAAGCTTTAAAACCTCCGACAGAGGTCGTGTTTAGGGCGAGAACGCAAACCTTTTTAATGCTGTAATCCTACGCCCGGTGGGGTTTACTCCTGAGTAGGCACGGCAAGGGTCGTGCAACAGACGTGGAAGGGCCCAGCGTGGGTGGGGGACCAGTGATGCTCAACTGATATCCAGATAAACCTGCTCCGAACGGAGAAAGGCATTTCAGGGACTCCTGCAGGAACGCGCCGGTCTCCCTCCTCCGGCCCAAAAGGCGCTGCAGATTGCAAACAGCCCCCGAAGGACGGTGCCCAAGCCCGCCGGCTCGAGTCAGGGACCTGGGGAAAAGGGGCTAATACGTCCGAGCGTCGAGGTTGGGCGGGCGAAGGCAGCTCGCTCGCCCGAAATGGAGCGGTTCAAGGTTAGCCACGAGGGGGAGTCTCGCCGCCGCATGCCGCTCCTCTCTCAACCCTAACCCCAAGAACCCCTCCCGCCTAATAGCACTTTAGGGAATAAGGGCAGGAGATGCGAACCAACCAACCCACCCACCCGTCTCCACCCGCATAGTTCGGGAGATTCAAGTCTCTTCTTCTCCCCTCCAAGCAGACAAAACAAGCGCTACATTTCTGAGAATGAAAATGCAAGCGTGGGATCGTTAAAAGGGGGGACCTCCCCGGGGAAAGAGAGAGAACCCCCTCCCCGGGGCAGTCGGCAGGTAACCCATTTGTTTAGCCACCCCCCCCCACAGTAAACAAGAGGGAGCGGCAGAAGCGGCGCTCCCCGGCCGATCTTTCTTCAAGGTCATCCATACATCCCTGCTGTATTCAATGGCACAGTTCGGACACGTCCTCCCTCCGTGCCCCCCTCCCACAATCCCGAGCCCCACCGCCTCCCGCCTCCCTAAAGGAACCCAGGAGTCCTGCCCGTCCCCGTCCCTCTCTGCCGAACCCCACCAACAGAGTCAGGGACCCCCCTCCCCAAATAATCCCTCTTAATAAGTCTGCGCCCCCTTCCTCTTCCTAAATCCACCCCGCCCCGTCCAGGCCCTGGAAAGACGGGCTGGCAAAGTGGGGCGAATCGGGCCCGAGTGCCAGATCTGGGGGGGGTCCCCTTCAGAAGGGCAAAGACCCTCCCCTCCCTCCGTTAACAAAAAGCCCCTCCCCCGGCTCATACCTGTGGGTGCGAAGTAACTCAGGGACACGATCCAGGTCAAGAGAAGTGCCGTCCTCATAATGGGGTGGGGGGGCGGAGTGGGGGGGGGAGAAAGTGGAAGGGGGACCCGAGAGCTTCTGCACGGACGGAGCTCGCCCCGGGGAGCTTCTTCCTGGCCCCCCCTCCGCGCGCCGCCTGGAATTCCTCAGCAAGGGCTGAACGACCAGGCGCGGTGCAAAGAGCCGGGAACGGTGCGCCGCCCCGGGCTTCTTCGCCTGACCTTGGCTACTGGGGTGACTTCAAGCAAAGAGCTGCGCGTGGAAAGGAGAGGGAGGAATTTTGCTCGCCCCCCCCCCCCCTTAATTGCAACACGGGAGGAAGAAAACCCCGTCGCTTGCCCCTCCTCGCTTGCTGCACGCCCGGACCACTTCTTTCCCCCCCCCCCCCTTTTCCTCCGTCCCACTTTCGCAGCTCCCCGGTTATTTCCACACTGGAGCCCTTCACCTCTAGGGAGCTCCGACTCATTCAGCAGGGCAGCGCTTGGCCACGCCCAGCCCGGCTCCGGATTGGCTGCCTGGGAGGCTGCACTCATTAAGAAAAAAAAAGGCACCCGCTCGCACTGAGCAGCCGCTGGCGGGGGACGGGAGGGGGGCCCCGGGATTGTACTAGAGCTCTCTCCGCCCCCCCCCCGCTCCAGTCCGCTGCAAGATCCGATCTCTGGGTGGGACCGGAGCGTGGGGGGGGGGAGGCAGCTGGGCCGCAAAACGGGCCTGGGGTTCTACACAAACCCCGAAATGCACACAAGAAGAAGAATCGCGCGGTGTCGGTATTCGGCTTGCCAGATGTCCTGGTTTGAAAGGATCCTCGCTTTCATGCCAACTCCAAAAGATTGCACCTGACGTATTCCCAGATCACGCCCTCCAGTGTCCTTCCTTTGCAAGACCGCCCCCTCCCCGCGCGCCTCTTGGCGTATTTTGGGGTATTTTTTTCGGTCGGTTTGTTTTAAATTTCAAGCGATTCTCTCTTCCCTGGGATTGGGCTTTAGCCAGATCCGGGGCTGCTCAGTTTTCAAAAAACTGTGGAAGTTGCATGATTGATCGGCGGCGGCGGGATTGCTCGGTCGGGGGATCTCCTCTTGACCGGCTTTGCAGGGAGAAGGGAAGGCGAGGAGAGAAGCCGGTGCCCCGGGGCGGGGGGGGGGGGAGAAGCCAACCTCCGCACAACAACCTGATGCAACTGGAGGCAGAGAGCAGCTTTCTGACGGGGCACCGCCTGCCTTAGCTGCACACAACCCCGGCCGGCTAGGCCTAGGTCGGAGGAACTAGCAGGCCAGAATCGGTGGCGGGGACCAGACTCCAATAGGGACGTCTGTCCTTACTGTTGCCAACTCGGGGTTGGGAAATTCCTGGAGATTTGGGAGAGCAGCCTGGGGAGGGTGGGGTTTGGGGAGGGGGAGACACCTGAGCAGGTATGGTGTCACAGAGTCCACCCTCCAGAGTAGCCATTTTCACCGGGGGAACTGATCTCTGCAGTCTGGAGCTGTAGGCCCTACCTGGAAGACGACAAGACAAGGAGTCCTGGAAAACATGTGGTGGCCAGTGTTCCCTCTAAGCTGAGTTGGTGTGAGCTGGCTCACAGTTCTTTAGCCTCTGGCTCACACATTTTTGTCTTCACTCAGGAAGGAGGACTCCAGAGCAAACTAATCGGTGCAGCAGCCAAATTGCTCGCTCACAGCTTTAATGCCAGTAGCTCACAAAGCAGAATTTTTGCTCACAGGACTCCGCAGCTTAGAGGGCGCATTGGTGGTGACCCGTTAGGTTTCATACGAGCCAACTCCAGAGACACCCCCTGCTGCCAGCACCAAGGCTTTTGCTTTGGACCATAAGCTTTAATAATGGAAAGAGTGCCTCTGAGCATGTATAGTGTTTTTTTCTCAAGGTTGTGCGATTGCAAGCAACTCTTGATGTCCTGGGATTTGGGAGAGAAGTGTAGGTGTGCGGGGGGGATTGTCCAAACTGCCTCTAACACTGGCACATCTTGTTTTTGGGAACCAGTCACAAGATCCACAAACTATATATGCATTTGTGCTAGTAAAACGAAGGTTTACAACAAGTTGGAGGAGATAAGAGTTCTCAGTGGTGGAATCAGCCAGCATATTTTTTAAACTACCACTCTTCTCCCCAGCACTCAGGCACCGTGTCTGTTGTTCCACCTCCTGTGGCAGCAGTTTTGTGGTTGGAACCGCCTCCTACGGCAGCCATTTTGTGGTCGCGGTGACCACCCTGTGGCTGAATTCCAAAGGTGACCACAGGCTCAAAAAGCTCGGGGATCCCTGCTTCAGGGCATTTCAGGGTTTCTCTTTTGCAAAGGACATGTACCTCAAAGACATGATATTTCAGTTTATCATCTGGAAAACCCTGCGGAAAGTGAATTGGGCTAGGATGAACCAAGCTGCCACTTTGCATTTGCGAGGCCGGAATACTGCTCTGTCAAAATCAGGACACGGCGGTTCTGGGGTGGCTTCCATGCTCACCACACCACTTTCCTGGTACGCCGCAGGGCTGACCTCCGGGACGTGGAAGGTGCGATTGGCAGTGTCGGATTGATTACATCACGGTGCTGGGTCAGGTTCGCCCGACCTGTAACCGGGATCGGATCAATGCGGTTGCGATGAGCGTGGCTTCCCCTTGCTCTCTGTCTGCCTTGCGACTGGGGAAAGCGGCCGCATTCACAAGGGTGGCGATGCTGGCACTGGAGAAAAGACCCAGCGACCAGCGGGCACTGCAGAATGTGGGTCCTTCAACCCAGCACAGGCCTCACACTTGCTTCCATCCCCCCCCCCGGTTTCCCTCCATGTGTTTCAACCATTTTAGCCAGTTCTCATGCACAGAATTGAGCCTGCCCTGCCGCTGACCTCCTTCCCAGTTCCCGGGTGGGATGCCCTTGTGCCGCACGGAACTGAGATGCCGTTGGGTTGTGGATGCCTCCCCCCTTTCTCCCCCTCAGCACACGCCTTTCCTGCGAGCATCTGTTCCCAATTATCTCTTGGAAGCCTGCGCAACAGGCAGCTGGGCTAGGACGGGAGTGCTCAGGGAGTCCACTTTACCCCCGTACCTCCCTGCCCAGCCGCTAACGGCCCTTCGACTTTCCATTTCCTTGACCCTTTTAAAAATGTGGCAGTTGTGTGTAGAAGAGGGCACTCCAGTGCTGACCCTTTGAGAGATTCCTTTCCTCGCAAAGCCGTCTTCGCTGCACTTCCAGAATTACAGAAATCACTCAGTGCGGGCTTCTGGCTCTTCTCTCGGAAGACGAAAATGAAATAAAGATTATCCACCCCATATCTTTTTGGTCCGCCCTTTGAGGAGGTCAGGGTGGTGTGGCAGAAGCGATTCTCCCCTTCCTCTGTTTTATTTTCACAACCCTGTGAGGCAGACTGGGCTGAGAAAGCCCTTTTTTGGATGTTAAGAGTTGTGCATCCTGGGAGTCTACTAACCACATGTATCCAGAATGCATTTTGTTGTTTGTTCAGTCGCACAGTTGAGTCCGACTCTTTGCGACCCCATGGACCACTTCATGCCAGGTCTCCTGTCTTCCGCTGTCCTACGGCGTTTACTCAATTTCATGTTCATTGCATCGATAACACTGTCTAACCATCTCATTCTTTGCTGTCCTCTTCTTCTTTGGCCTTCAATCTTTCCCAGCATCAGGGTCTTCTCCAGTGAATGCTCCCTTCTCTCAAGAGTCTTCTCCAGCACCATAATTTGAAAGCATCTATTCTTTGGTGCTCGGCCTTCCTTATGGTCCCACTCTTACAGCTGTACATTACTATTGAGAATACCATTGCTTTGACCATACAGACTTTTGTTGGTAGGGTGATGTCTCTACTGTTTATTACGCTGTCTAGGTTTGCCATCGCTTTCCTCCCAAGGAGCAGGCGTTTTTTAATTTCATGGCGGCAGTCACCGTCTGCAGTGATCTTGGATCCCAGGAACATGAATTCTGGCACTGCTTCCATGCTGCTAGGGAAATCCAAGGGACAGATGGTATCTATTGGTGCTTGTATGGACATGATCAATATGTGTATTGCCCCTGTTCACAGAGCATGGCAGGGCATGGATTTCCAGAATGTGGATTTCAGTAGGTACACATGGGAGGGTAGGCTGGACTCCCCATACATGCAACCAGTGTTCCCTCTAAGCCAAGTTAGTGTGAGCTAGCTCACAGTTTTTTAGCCTCTGAGTCATACATTTTTGCCTTAGCTCAGGAAGGATGGCTCCAGAGCAAACTAATTTATACATTAGCCAAACTGCTCTCTCATAACTTTAATGCCAGTAGCTCCCAAAGTAGAATTTTTGCTCATAAGACTCCACAGCTTAGAGGGAGCATTGCATGCAACTATAATATCTGAACAGGGCTAATGTGACCAGTCACCCAGTGCGTGAAGATTTGAACCCAATCCTAGCTCAACATTTCAGTCAATGTGATGTACTGGTTGGAGGGTCTGACTAGGATCTGGGTTTAAATCCCATTCGAAACTTGCTGGGTAGTCTTGGTTCTCCCGCTCAGCCTTGCCTCCCTCACAGGGTTGTTGTGAGGATGAAATTGGAGGATGGGAGAGAACGATGCCATAAGCCGCTTTGGGTTCCTGTTGGGGAGAAAAGCAGGGTATAAATATCTCCAGATACATAAATAAACCTCACGGGCTCCTCCGCTAATCGCTTAATCCAAATCGCTGACCACTCGGCCACACGTCTCTCAGAAGTTGTGTTCATGACCCGTTCCACTTTCCGCACCCTTCTTGCCCAGATCTGAGAGCTTCCGAGTGCTGGTATGGAGGCCCCGCTTTCCAGGCACTTAGCCCGGTGCTTTGAGAATTAACCAATGTCACAGGTTGGTCCCTCGAGTAAAGCTCCCCAAATGGGAAGCAGATTGCTGATCAAAGAGTGTGTGTGGGGGGGAGATTTAAAGCGATTTCTGCTGGTTTAGATTTTCTTTTTTGTGAGGTGGAGATTTAACCGGGCCAGGAAGACTGGCCGCCAGCTCAGCACCACATAACACATACACACAAACATATTATGCTCCGGCATCTTTCCCTCCTAAATCCCCCATATGTGTTGGTTTACTAGTCTTTGAGGGGCCACCATTTACACACAGGCCCCCGCTGAAGGGGTTGTGTGTGGAGGGGGAGGCACACGCAAGACCTGGAGATAACTGTGATTATAAACAGAGGTGTGTGTCTCTGCGTCAGTTGTGCATGTGTGTGTTGTAGACGCATAAGTAGGATTCAGGGAGAGCGTCGCTGCTGGCAGGGGGAGGGGAGCTCTGAGACACTGAGAGAAGCAACTGCCGAAAATCCAGCCCAAGAGGATTTGAAAAGAATATTCTGAAGATTTGGGGATTAAAGAAAGGGAGGGGGCTTGGTGTCTGGATGAGGTGGGGAGAGGAGATTGTGCTGTAGGCAGGGGAATTATATTCGGGGCCTGGAAGATGGAATTCTAGGATTTACCCCATTGCTCTAGGTCAGTGATCCCAAATGTAGCTCATGTGGTCACCGTGGGGTGCATCTAGAGTTGCCAGCGTCCAGGTGGGGCCTGGAGTTCTCCCGGAATTACAACTGATGTCCAGGCTATGAAGATCCACCTGGAGACAATCACTGTTTTGGAAGGTGGACTCTATGGCATCATGACCCTCTTAGATAAGGTTCCACTGATTTCCACCATTTCTCCCCTCGGAACCCAGGAGGACCCCCCCAAAAGGTGCCAGTATTCCATAGTGGCGAGCGCTGCCACACACGCAAAAAAGCACCACATATAGCGAAGCAAGAGATAATCCCACCCCCAATGGCAGCCATTTTGTGAGGCCACCACCCTTTCTCAAAATTCTCTCATCGTCTGCAGGTTCAGTAATGTCGGAGTTATCTAGGAATCCATGCACCACTGCTGCATGGTTTACATTGCAAAGGAGCATGCGGATCCTTCTGCCTTTTGGTGTAGTGGTGAGGAGAGCGGACTCTAGTCTGGGAGAACCGGGTTTAATTTCTAAGTCCTCCACATGCAGCCAGCTGGGTGACCTTCGGTCAGTCACTGTTCTCTCAGAGCTGTTCTCTCACGAGCAGTTCTCTCAGAGCTTTCTCAGCCCCACCTATCTCACAGGGTGTCTGTTGTGGAGAGAGAAAGGGAATGAGATTGTACACCGCTCTGAGACTCTGAGTGAAGGGTGGGGTATAAATCCAATCTCTTCTCCTTCTTCTTTTGGGGTTTTGCCTCCTAGAGGGTTGCCAGCCTCCAGGTCAGGTGGGACCTGGGGATCCCCCCAGAATTACAGCTCATCTCCAGACTACAGAGATCACTTCCTTTGGAGGAAATGGATACCTTGGAGGGTGGACTCTGTGGCATTGTCCCCCACTAAGGTCCCTGATCTCCTCAGACTCCATCTCCAAATTTCCAGGAGTTTCCCAACGTGGATCTGACAATTGTAACCTCCATCCCCTGCTGGTGGCCAGGGAGGAATTGGCAACCCTGTGGAGTGTGAACTTCTAGGTGCTGCCGGGAGTTTTCCCGGGATTACAACTGGCCTTCAGACTACAGATATCAATTTCTCTGGAGAAAATGACTGTTTTGGAGGGCAGAATCTAGAGCATCACATTCCTGCGGAGCTCGTCTCCCAAACTCTGACCTCCCCAGCTCCTCCCCCAAATCTCCAGAAATCTCCCAATAAAGAGTTGACAATCCTACATGAGCCTGACAGTAGCATCTTCAAGGGGAGGGACCGTGATTCCCTGGCAGAGAACCTGCTTGGCATGCAGAAGGTCCCGAGTTCAAATGCCGGCATCTACAATTAGAAGGATGAGTTGGTAGTAGGTGATGTGGAACTCCTCAGCCTGCAGCCTTGGAGAATGGACAATACTGACCTTGATGGACCAAGGGTCTGATTCAGTATAAGGCAGCTTTGTGGGTGTTCATGTAAGTGACCAAAAGGGCAGCTGGTCCCTCTGCAGATTAACCACCACAATCCAAATCACTACAGAGGGTTTTACAATAAATGGAGGCAGCTGACTCAGAGGGCAGATCTGGGAAGTCATTAAAGGTCATTAATTAATTAATTAATATATAGCATTGTGTGTAATATGCCAGGAGAGCCTAAGATTGTCTGGCGTTAAAGGCAGCGCAGTAGGATAGGAGGATTGTCTTACATTCTGGGTCCCCTTCCTTTTGGGTAATAGCTAAGTAGACTGTGTAAGATAGGACACAGCCCTCTCCAGGTAGGCAATGAAAAAATCCCCTATCAATATAGTGCTATGTCCCTTTGTGCAAATCGAATGCATTTTATTTACATTGCTTCAAGGACCTGAGTGAACTGGCAATAAGAGAAAAGAACTTGCTGTGTCAGGATGCTGACATATAAAACTAGTCCTAAGACACGAGGCTGAAGTTGGTTCCCAGTTTCCAGTTCCTTATTCGTTTCTAATTCGCAACTTATTCATGAATTCAACCAAAAACACTGAGGAGAGCTCTGAAACCCAAAATAAGGTCTGGACCACCACACATCATACACCATCACGTTCGTGGGACTCTCCCCTTTGACAGGATATATGTTGTTTCCTGGTCCAAAGAGTGGTTCTCGTGCCAGCTGCTCCAAAATGTGGTGCCCCCAGGATGATCATACAGGCCGACACTGGGGCCTGGTTGCATCTCCAAAGAGTCTTTGGACCACCCCAAATAGCACATCCCCATGCTCTGGGGACTGCCCGGTCCAAATACAAATCATACAGGCTGACACTGGGGCCTGGCTGCACCCCCAAAACAATCTTTGGGCCATCCCAAATGACACATCACCATGCTTTGGAGACTGTCCCCTGCAAGAAGACATACAGTGGCACCCGGTCCACACACTGGTTCCGGAGCCTTAGGCTTCTATTTGGAGTGCCTCCCAGAGGCCTGTATTCCAAAGAAGATTTGAATAAGGAACTGGAACAATTCTATGCCCTCTGCATCCCGAAATAAGGTTTGGGCCACCACATGTCATAGACCCCCACATTCAGCTGACTCTCTGCTTCGAGGGGAGATATGCTGTTTCCTCATCCAAGGAGCGGTTCGCTTGCCAGCTGCTCCAAAGTGAGGTGTCCCCAGGACAATCACACAGGCAGACACTGGGGCCCGGATGCACCTCAAAACAATCTTTGGACCAATGTTCCCTCTACGCTGTGGAGTCTTGTGAGCAAAAATTCTACTTTGTGAGCTACTGGCATTAAAGCTGTGAGCGAGTGATTTGGCTGCTGCATAAACTCGTTGGCTCTGGAGCCATTCCTCCCGAGCTAAGGCAAAAATCTGTGAGCTGGAGGCTGAAAAACAGTGAGCTAGCTCACACTAACTCAGCTTAGAGGGAACACTGCTTTGGACCACCTCAAAAGGACTGTCATGCATCATACACTCCCATGTTCAGCTTTGGACCAGGAAACGGCATATGTCCCATTGAAGGGAAGAGTCCGCTGAATGTGAGGCGGTTCATGTGTATGACATGTGGCAGTCCAAACCTTATTCTGGGGTGTGGAGGGCAAGCAGTCAAGCCAGTTCCTTATTCAAATCTCCTTTGAAATAGAGGCCTCTTGGTGGTAACCCAAATAGAAGCTAGTGTTACCAGAACCAGAGTTTGGACCAGGCACTACTGTTTGTCTTCTTGCAGTCTCCAGAGTGTGGTGATGTGTCATTTAGGGTGGTCCAAAGATTATTTTGGGGGTGCAGCCAGGCCCGCATGTCGGCCTGTATGATTGTCCCGGGGACACCTCAGTTTGGAGTAGCTGGCACGAGAACTGCTCTTTGGACCAGGAAACAGCATATGTCCCCTAGAAGGGGAGAGTTCCCCAAACGTGGGGGTGTATGACCTGTGGTGGTCCAAACCTTATTCTGGGGTGCAGAGGGCAAGCAGTCAAACTAGTTCATTATTCAAATCTCCTTTGAAATACTGGCCTCTTGGTGGTGACCCAAACAGAAGCTTGTGGCGCCGGAACCAGTGTTTGGACTGTGCACCACTGTGTATCCTCTCGCAGAGGACAGTCTCCATAGTGTAATGATGTATCATTTGGGGTGGTCCAAAGATTGTTTTGGGGGTGCAGTCTGGCCACAGTGTCTCCCTGTGTGATTGTCCTGGGGGCATCCCACTTTGGAGTGGCTAGCATGAGAACCGGGCTTTGGACCAGGAAGCAGCTGATGTCTCCTCGAAGGGGAGAGTCCACTGAATGCGGGGTGTATGATATATGGTGGTGCACACCTTACTTTGGGGTTCAGAGCTTTCAAACGCTCCTCAATGTGTTTGGTTGAATTCATGAATAAATCACGAATAAGGAACGAATAAGCAGTTTGGGAATAAGGAACCAACTTCAGCCTCTTTCCAAGGAGGCTTTTGGTATTTAGTAAAGTGCCCCAGTTGTACAGTGGATATATCAGGGTTGTTGTAAGGAAAACAAAGGACAGGAAAACTATGTAGTGTGCCCTTAACTCTTTGGGATAATGCTGAGATAATAAATAAATAAATGCTTAAGAGAACATCTAATTTTATTTTTTAAAAAACAAATTTTTTATTGGAATATATTCAACATTGTTAAAACATCATTACCAATTCAGTTTAAAGATTATATCCCATCCCCTCTTCCCCCCCTAATAGGCTTCCAACACTGCTAATAACAAAAAAAAGAAATGAAAAGGTAATCAAATGTAGACTTGTGAGAATATCTCATTTTATGATAGTTTCAGGTGGGTAGCTGTGTTGGTCTGAAGCCCAAAAGGTGGAGATACATTTTCCCTTAAGAGGGGGGTTGTTTGGGTACCTCTTGCGGCGCCATTCCGCCTCCTGGCCCCAGCGACCCCTTTGGCTTTGTGCTGCGGGGGAACTTCTTCCCCTGGCGCACCCTCCCCTGCCGTTGGCAACCCCGTAATTGGTGGGTGTGCGCGGGGGGCACCAGAAGGTAGCCCCGCCTAGGGTGCAAAAAAACCTCAGGCCGGCCCTCAGCAGAACAAAGCTCGAGTCCAGTAGTCACAGGTATAAACTTCAGGGGTGCTGAGGTGCTCAAGCACCCCCCCCCCCCGGATTTGGCCGGGGTGTGTGTCTGTGCTGAGCCTCCCTCGGGCAACCAGTGCTCAATATTGACAAACTCACATGAGGGACTCAGCTACAGTGGGTGGCAGCTGAGGCACAGGACTGGGCGGGAAGGAATGCAGATCAGATGCCTTTTTAAAAATTCCTTTTCCCCCATGCGCAGCCCAGAGAGAACAGTGGCAAGTGTAACAGAATGCCTTTTTCTCCTGGGTGGAAGTTTTAAAAATTTATTTTCTGCAGTCAGAGAACAGGAAGGCAGCCCGAGTGCCTCCCAGTGTCTCTGCATACAAATGCTAATAGGGCAAGCCAAATGGTTAAGCTTCCCCCTTCCGCCCCTTTTCCAAGCAGGAAACAGAGAAGGGGGATTTGGTGCTAGGAAGTCTCCAGGCGATTCCTGGAGGTCTCCCAGGATGCCTTCCAGGTGGGCTCCCAGAATGCACCTGCAGCCTAGGTGGACCAGGACAAAGGGTCTGGAGAGAGTGATGTAAAGGAGGTGGACACACAGGTTTGATAAAAGTCTTTGCTCAAAGGAGGAATGTCTGTACACTCTAAAGAGTTGGTCAAGAAGGTGTGAATTGACAATTGTTCCGCACCCGAGGCAGCTACAGCTAGCATTAATTGGTTTCAAGCATTGAACAGTATTATTGCACCGTGGCTTATTGTGCATGGTGGCTGCCTGGATAAAAAGCTATAAAACACTTTGGCAAATTTGAAATGCCATTACAAAAAGTTAGAAGCTGCACCCTGCCTACAAAGCCCATGGAAAGCCTGTCCCAGCAGACATTTGCACATATTTGCCAAGGACCTAAATATAACATCTAATGTGTACTGGCCAGAATATTCAGACTGTGTCCAAGATTCCTTTTTTATTTTATTTTTAGGTAGATTTGTTTTTGTATTATTTTCAACCTCGATCCCCTGCCTCCATAGATAATGGCAATGGAGGCCCCTCCCTGTGATGTCACTGGCTACTCCCTATGATGTCACTGGGTCCCCGGTTCTTTTAAGGACCCAGCATAGCAGCAGTTCTGGCCCATCCCCAGCACCCCCTGGGAAACTGGAGAGTCTACGCCTATGCCAGTGGCAACTTTAAGGCCAACAAAGTTTTACTCAAGGTATAAGCTTTTGTGTGCACGCACACTTCTTCAGATACATGGAAATGGAAGTTAGCAGTCCGTACATATAGGTAGAGGGTGAGCAGCAAATTAACATACAGCATATTACAGTTGTTTGACAGATGCAGGCACCAAATTGGAATAACAAGCTTAGTTTACGTGTTTGGGTTTAATTCCAGGGGAAAACATAGTGAAGGAAATAAATCTACCAAAATAGGAGACTGATGGACAGATGTGCCTTTCTTGAATGTGACTGTCCTTAAGATGGGAACTCAAATGCATCCGGCAACGTTTACTGTGCAGAGTTGTTTTGTGTGTGCCACAAAGGGTTGCAAACCTCCCGATAGCACCTGGAGACCTCCCACTATTACAACTGACCTCCAGATGACCAAGACCAGTTCTCCTGGAGGAAATGGAGGCTTTGGAGGTGGACTCTGGCATTATACACTGCTGGGGTTCCTCCCCTCCCCAAACCCTATGCCTCCAGGCGCCACCTCCAAAATATTCCAAAGCCGGCAACTTGTGTGTGCGCCTATATGTGTGTGCGAGACAGACAGACAGATGGACAGACAGAGAAAGAAGAGAAAAAGAAAGTGTGTGTGCATCAAACCAATTGTTTAGAGTTTTAGCGTCTACAACTTTGAAACAGAGGATTGAAACCCAAATGACTTTAGTATGCATGCCTTAGTGGGGGAAAAGTCCCCAACCTTGTTGAACTTTGTGGAATTTTGCGTTGGGGGTGGTGCTACCACACTGGGAGGCAGTGCCTGGGGAGTGTGGAGTATGGGGACAGGAGAGAGCTCAGTAGGGATGTGAAGCCATGGATTCCACCCTCTAAAGTTGCCATTTCCTCCAGGGGAACTCATCTCTCTGGTATGGAGATCAGTTGTTATTCCAACGGACAGTAGAATCAGGATAGACAAAGGGAAATACTTCTTTGCTCATCAAGTGATTGAAAAGTGGAATGTGCTGTCACAGGCTGTAGCGTGGCCCCAGGCATAGACAGCCTGAAAAGAGGATTAGACAGATTCATGGAGGGGGGGGTCTATCCGTGGCTACCGGTCCTGGTGACTAAAGGGAACCTCCCCATTTGGAGGCCGTAAGTAGGCAGGTAGAATTTTATAGTATATGGCTGAAAGCCATTGCAGTATAACAACTGCCCAGGCAGTGCTAAATAAAACAACAATAAAAGCACAATAAAATTGAAAGTGATGTGAAACTTTCCGGGACCAAAACATAACGGAGGCAATAAACCTTTGAATCCCAGTGCCAGGAGGCAACGGCAGGGGAAGGCCTGGGCTATTACACCCTGTTTATTGGCCCTTCAGAGGAACTCATTGGCCCCTGCGTGAGCAAGGATGATGGAACGGATGAGTGACTGGTTCTAACCCAGCAGGGCTTTTCTGATGTTCATTAAGGTTGCCAGCTACAGCCTGGAAAATTCCTGAAGACCTGGGGGTTGCCAACTCCGGTATGGGAATTTCCTTGAGATTTTGGGTGGAACCTGGGGAGGGTGGGATTTGGGGAACAGAAGGACCTCCAATGACTATAATGCCACAGAGTCCACCCTCCAAAGAAGCCATTTTCTCCAGGGGCACAGATCTCTGTAGTCAGGAGATCAGTTGTAATTCCAGGAGATCTCCAGGTCCCACTTGGAGGCTGGCCACCCTACGTTCTTAGGAGATCTCCAGGCCCCTCCTGGAGGTTGGCAGTCCGTTCTCCTGCTGTAAAGAAGCAGAGGAAAGCTTAGCATAACTCTTTGGTTTGGGGAAGGCTCCTTTGTTGAAGGAGAAAATGGGTGCTTGGAAGTCCATCGTGGGGCAACTCTGACAAGGATCTCTGACATATGTATTTGAAACAGGTGTCCCCAGTGTCTCCACGGGACAATGTTTTACCAGGGGCAGGTACCAGAACACAGACTGTCCATGTTCAATAGGGTCTGCGGGAGGCTTTGCTTTTGGCCTGGTGATATTCAGCTGGAAGGATACCCAGGTGCTCTGGTTCCCAAGATCCCTCCTTTCCACCACTCTCTGTCTGTAGGACTCCCACCCGTTTGTCCCCGTCCCTATTCACGCAACCCCGATTCCAGCACTCTACTGCACGGTGAGTAGAGGCTGTTCGATGGCAGCTGGGCTGCGGAGCACCAGGCCTGGGATCTGGTGGGAGAACGGCCACATGTTGCCAGGCCTGGCCGGCGGTGGCTCTGTTCCCGGCCTCCTCCTCCTCCGCTTCAGAGAGTTTCGAATAGATGCCTTCAAACAAAGTTGGAGAGAGGAGGGAGGAGTTTGGCCTTTTCAGGCATCCCCCTGTCGGGTTTTGTCTCCCCCCCTCCCAACCGCCCCTTCTGCCATGCTCTCAATAGGGTCGCAGCAGGCCCCGTTACCAGGGGCGACGAGGCCTGTGCCCGACTCTTGCTGGGCCTGGGAATTCCAACAGCTTTTTCTGATGTCTTTGCCAATTGATGGGTCCCCCTCCTCCTCATCTGAAGCAATGCAGGAGGGAGTGGGGTGATCCGGCTGGCTAGGGGGACAACTCCGAGACAGGTGGGAGTGGGCACGAATGGAAACTGGGCAAGAATCCCGCTCAAGGGCCGCCAGGGACTGTGGCTCAGCCTGTCCTGAGGTTGCCAATGGCAGGTCACCTCTCTCCAACTGTTGTGGTCTTTCTGAATACCCAGCCTGCTCCTGTTGGCAGTTGGCAGCGACTGCCCCTTTTAGTGATAGTCGCAGCAGGGAGGCAAAGATCTGAATAGGCTGGGAAATTTGAATTTCCATTTCAGAGATGCCCCCCCCCTTCCCTGCCACTGAAAAGAGGTTGTGGTGTGCAGAGGAGTCCAGGCCTAGATAACGCATGTTCCCCTCCGCACAAGTCTAATTCCCGTGGAGGGTATAAAACAGTTTATTCACGTAGCAGCTGTGTTACTTCTCAGGTGGGACAGGTGAGGAAGACGCTGGGTTGAACCGAGCAGAGAGTTATGGCATCCTGTGTCCCAGCCATGCCAGCTGTATTTGTAGAGAGGTACCAGGGCTAGCATTGCCAAGTTCTCCCTAGCCACCGGAGAGGGATTAGGGGCTAGGGCTGTCAGATCCAGGTTGGGAAACTCCTGGAGATTTGGGGATGGAGCCTGGGGAGGACAGGGACCTCAGTGGGGTACAATGCCACAGAGTCTACCCTCCAAAGCATCCATTTTCTCCAGGGGGAACTGATCTCTTGTAGTCTGGAGATGACCTGTAATTCTGGGGGAACCCGGGTCCCACCTGGAGGATGGTAACCAGCCTCATCATGTGTCTGCCTGAAAGTCATGGTTTACTCCAGGGGCAGGCGATCTTTATGTCCCATAGGCCGCCCCCCCTACAAATTACAGTTAATGCACATACATCTCTTTGTGAGAGACAGACATAGGGATGCCAGCCTCTGGGTGGGACCTGTTGACTCCCTGGAATTACAGCTCATCTCCAGACTACAGAGATCAGTTCCCTTACAGTAAATGGATGTTTTGAAGGGTGGACTCTGTGGCATTGTACTCCACTGAGGTCCCTGCCCTCTCCAGTCTCCACCCACTTTGACCATCCACTCAAAGCTCCAGAAGTTTCCCAACCTGGAGCTGGCATCCCTATGGACTCCATATCCCTACCCAGACATGGCAACCCTATGCACTTTATAGTTGAGAAACTAGGGACTAGTACCAGTAACTCACACGTTCTGCTGGACACACATTAAATATGCCATTAGATTTACTCAACTCAGTATAAAGAGAACTCGAGCACACACTGCCAAGTTTACCAGCCCACAGGCCTGGAGTTCTCCTAGCATCAGCCCTAGCTCCTATGATGCTCAGAGTGCTCCTCCCAATTAGCTTTGGAAGCCTCCCCACTTTAAGTCTGCCTTTTTCACGGAGGTTACAAAATTAAACACAGAACACAATAAAGCGAAGCAGCGTAAGACAAACCATAAACAATATAGCAACTGGATGACACACATGAGAAAACAGTGAAGTGCACATGATATTACACAAAATAAACTGTGCAATAGACTATAGCCCTGTTCTCATTATGAAAATTCCCTGGACTAAGGTTGTCAATTCTGGGTTGGTAAATTCCTGGATGTTTGGGGGTGGATTCTGGGGATGACGGGGTTTGGGAAGGGGAGGGATCTGAGCAGGGTCTAATGCCGTAGAGTTCACCCTACAAAACCGCCATTTTCTCTCAGGGGACTGAATTGTGTAGTCTGGAGATCCACTGTAATTCTGGGAGATATCCAGGCCCCACCTGGAAGCTGGCAACCCTAAAAAAAAAGGTGGAAGGGGCAAAACTGTGAAGCTTACTGCTAAATCTGGGTGGGGAAATTACTGGATATTTGAGAGTGGAGCCTGGGGGGCAGGGTTTGGGGAGGGGAGGCATCTCAGTGGTGTATAACTGTATAGTGTCCTCCCTCCCAAGCGACCACTTTCTCCAGGGGACCTGATATCCATAGTCTGGAGATCAGTTGTAATTCCAGGAGATCTCCAGGCCCCACCTGGAGGTTGGCAACCCTCAGTGAGTGAGCGGAAAGTTTCAGCCCCTTCCTTTTGATGCTTCTCCTCTTAAAATGTCCCCCATCTTTGCATTATTTAGCACACATGGAGGGTGGAGATCCATGTTTGTTGATATAATGTGGCGTTCCATAGTGACTACCACGTGGTTCCAATCCAGAGAAAGAGATATGAACAGCTCTTAAATTCACCATGAGTAATTTGTTCCATTTGGTTCAATGGGACTCTAGCACACAAAACTTTCTCTGCAGTAAGGCCAAAATATAGGCATGCCCTAAGGCTGTCAGCTCTGGCTTGGGAAATTCCTGGAGATGTGGGATAGAACCTAGGGTGGGCAGAGTTTGGGGAGGGCTGAGTGCTCAGCACTGATGTGATGTCACTCTAAAACTTCCATCTTCCTGGACTGAAATGGCCAATTTCCTCCAGGGGAACTGATGTCTACCGTCTGGAGATCAGTTGTAATTCCAGGACATCTACAGGTCCCACCTTGTGACTGGTAGCCCAAGGTATGCCCACTGAACTAAACAGCCTGCTAGGCCGTCAAAGAAACCAGGAAGAACTCTGAGGGACCTAGAAATACATTCTTGCTACAGCCTCTCACTGCCCACCTGCCTGTGTTTGTACCTGGAGGAAGGTCCAGTGGGATTGCTGGGTGAGCTCATGGAAAAGATCCGGTAGAAGCCATACAGTAATTACCTCCAGAGGGAGGTAACTGCGGTGCCATGAATGGAGTTCAGGTTCTGGCTTGGACCGCAGCTTGGGATGGGTGTAGGTGGGGAGGGGGGAGACAGGAGCGCGAGCGGAGGGAAAATAAACAGCATGCTAACGAATTGCTAATTAAAGCTCAATTTTCCAGACAATAATAACTTGTGTGCCTCCTGGGAAAGGAGATTTTTTTCCATTGCAAGAGCTGATTCAATGCCTCGTGCAAGCTTAGTTAACGGAGGAGACCAGGAGCCCAAATCCCGAGGTAGCTGAGCCGGCTGTACGATCCGTTCCAGTAGTGAGGGTCGTAAAAATGTGATGGGCTCCTTTCTAAAAACCTTGAGGGAGGGAAAAAAAGCCCAGACGCTTTCATTATTAATGCGGAGGAACTTACTAGAAGGATTTAAAACAGCAACGATTGTGTTTTCATTTTATTTACAGATTTATTTTTTGTAAAGATTTATACCCCACTCGTCTCCCCAGTAGGGACACCCACTCAAAGCAGCTTACAATATTGTTCTACCCTCAGAACAACAGCCACGTAAGACAATTTGAGAGGGAATTACTGGCCCAAGGTGGATTGTTCTGAACGTTCCATTAAATCTTTGTTTACTTCATTCATGCCCCACCTTCCTCCACAATGAGGGTCCCCAACAACTTACGTTAGTCTCCTCTCCTTTATTTTATCCTCAAAAACAACCCCATGAGGTAAGTTGGGCTGAGAGTGCATGACTGGCCAAAGGTCCCGTGGCAGAGTGGAGATTCGAACCAGGGTCTCCTAGATCCTACTCCAACTGCTACAGTGCACTGTCTCTCACATCAGGGGGTGGAGAAAAGGGGTGGGGGTGGGGAATTCATCTGGGGCTCTCTGGTCAGGGAACTTCTCTGTCACAGATTCAGTCCCCAGGTAAAGCATCTCAGATATCAGGTGCTGGGAAAAAGCTTTCTCAGTTGAGTGCCTGAAGAGTCACCCACTACTGTACTTGCTGGAGCAAAGGGAGTGTTCTGGGCAGGGTAACCTAGTCATTTTTGTCTACCCCCCCACACTTGATTATACTTCAGCTAACCCTTGTTAGTACTGTGCAGAAGGTGACAGTGGAAAACCACTTCTGATCACCTTTTTCCTCGAAAACCCTATGATGAGACAATCCAACATGAAAAAAGATATAGAGTGTTGGAAGATGGAACCTGCAGGTTGGAAGACACTCAATCAGCTACGGGGGACAATTACAAGTAGCCCTATATTGAAGAAGAAGAAGAAGAGGAGATTAGATTTATACCCCACTCTTCACTCAGAGTCTCAGAGTGGCTTACCAACTCCTTTCCCTTCCTCTTCCTGCAACAGACACCCTGTGAAGTAGGTCGGGCTGAGAGAGCTCTGAGAGAACTGCTCTTTCAAGAACAGCTCTTATCGGAACTCTGGCTTGCCCAAGGTCATCCAGCCAGGTGCAAATGGAGGAGTGGGGAATCAAACCCGGTTCTCCCAGATTAGAGTCCATGCACTTAACCACTACACCAAACTGGCTCTTATGTGCTGAGTTCTGCCGCCAAATGCTAATTTGCTGTTCACCTATGTAGAGGAATCTCTCTCTCTCTCTTTCTCTCTCTCTCTCTCTCTGAACTCTTAACTTCTATTTTGCAAGTGGAGGAGTGGGGAATCTAACCCAGTTCTCCCAAATTAGAGTCTGCGCACTTAACTACTACCCCAAACTGGTTTAAACTGTGATGTGAAGGGATGCAAAAGGAAAGTCCAAAGATGTTCAAAGCCACGGCCCTCAATGAATAAGGCTGTTAACAATAGGACGTTTCGGAGATCATGAATTCCCAGGGTCACCTAAGTCGGAATTGACTTGATGGTTCTTACACACACACACACACACTTGATTATTGTTGTGTGGACAGTGCATCGCTGAAGCCCACCATACATTGGTTTGCATTAGGGTTATGGACTCCCGTTTGGGAAATTCCTGGAGATTTTAAGGGATAGAGCTTTGGAAGGGCTAGGTTTAGAGATGGGAGGTACCTTGGGGGTCTAATGCCATAGTGTCCACCCTCCAAAGCAGCCATTTTCTCCAGGGGAACTGATCTCTGTCATTTGGAGATCTGCTGTGAATTCTGGGAGATCTCCAGGCCCCACTTGGACGTTGGCAATCCTAGTTTGCATCGTGGCTTTGTGTTCCTATCTTGCAACTCAAATTTGGCAATTGTCGAAAAGTGGGTTAAAGCCAGATGTGTTGAGCTGCAGTCCATTAGCACAGCGAGCCGTTCACGAGGCTGTTCAACTTGGGCAAGTCCCTGGGGGAAGAGCCCCCGCTGGTCTGGTTCAGACTCCGAGAGGTAGAAAAAAATATATCTTCGCATCCCGGCATCCCCTCGCCCTGTTCCAATGCACATTCCTTCCCTCTTCATCCCTTTTTTTGCCTGTGGTCTGTCGTCCTCCCCCTCCCTGTGGTGTGCTCCCATACACCAGTGACAGCCTGGATGATGGACGGCATACATGGCCGGTCACCCATCTGCTTCCCATACGGGGACAGCGTGGCAGAGAGCTGTCCTCTCTGTTGGGGATGGTGTTGGAAGGCAACAGTTCCAGATGGGGTTTCTCTTCCTCTATAGTGCAAGCAGCCCTCTTTGCTCAGAATCCACAGGGGAAGGGCCAAAAGTGGAGAGTGGGTGGGCCGATCCTTGGGCGGGGGGAGGCTTTATCATTATTATTTATATGCATTAGAGCAGGGCAATATGCCATTCTTGCAGGTTACAAAATCGATGTGGGATGGGAAGCAGAGATATACCTGGTAGGGTTGCCAACCAATGTTCCCTCTAAGCTGTGGAGTTTTGTGATCAAAAATTCTACTCTGTGGGCGACTGGCATTAAAGTTGTGAGCGGGCAGTTTGGCTGTTGCATAAATTAGCTTGCTCTGGAGCCGTCCTTCCTGAGCAAAGGCAAAAATGTGTGAGCCGGATGCTGAAAAACTGTGAGCTAGCTCACACTAACTCAGCTTAGAGGGAACACTGTTGCCAACTCCATCCAGGGAGATTCCTGGAGATTTGGTCTGCTGCCTATGGAGGGGGGAATCGGGTGGGGGGATTTTCACCTAGAATCGATGGAGTTTGCTCTCTGCAGCTGCCATTTTCTCCAGGGGAACTGATCTCGAAGGCCTGGAGATCAGTAGTAGTTCCAGGAGTATTCCAGGCCCCACCTGGAGCTGGCAGCTCTTCGGCTTGAACTGAAGGACCATGTCCCCTGTAAGAGTAGGGTGGTAAAAAATGAGTGATCTAGTCTAACTAAGTGCTGGAGAGAGACGGTCGGCAGCCCCATAAACGATTTACAAGCTCCATGAGCGATGCTCAATTTAAGGATCGGTAGTGGCCTGGATTATTATCCTTCTATGTTTCAATACATATCCCAATCATTATACCGAGGCAGGCCCTGGAGGCAGTTTGCAGGCCCGTCTCTTTTTACTGTGCCTAACGTTGCGCAGAACGCTGTACAATCCAGTAGAATTTTGTGTTTTATAAAAAATTGGTGTGCTTTTATTCTGCGTATTTATATTTTGCGAACGGACTCTTGTGCTTTTGTGCCCTTGTGACTTGGGGATGCGTCGTGAGCCGCCTTGAGTCTGTGGAAAGAAGGCTGGATAGGAATGTTTTAAACATTTTTTTTTAAAAAAACAAAACACCAGTGGTCCATCTAGTCCAGCCTCCTGTCACACACAGTGGCCAACCAGTTCCTCTGGAGGGCCAACAACAGGGCATAGTGGCTGCAGTGCCGGCCTGAGGCTTTTTTGCGCACTAGGCGAGGCTAGCTTGTGGTGTGCCCCCCACCCCAGGTGAGGCTGCCATGTGGCACCCCCCCTCACTGCAGATCTATATAATCTACACAGGCTACAGACAAAGTGTGTGTGTTTTAAACATCCAGCCTCGTGAAGGGTTCTGGAGAACATGAGAGCCTGCACGATGTATTATTTTACTTGGTCCTTTTTTATTTTACTGCCCCATTCCTGCTAGTCTGTGAATGGCTTTGGAGGGAGAGAAGAGCCCCAGGGCGACCTCCCTCCCTGGCAGGCGTCCAGCGCTCTCTTGGGGGGGGGGCAGTCGACACGGTTCTCCGGGGGTAGCGCTGGAGGCAGGAGAGCCACGGAGTGCAGCTGGGAGTGGTGGTCTGGGGAGCCCGCATCCAATCCCTGCCTCTGTGGGAGCGGAGGCTGGATGCTAACACACTGGGTCAGGTCAGCCGAAGGCGGGAAGAGTTGCACGGGGGGAGGGGGATGGGACAGTGTTGGTGGTAGTGACCGCCAAGTGTCGAAGGAGGCCGGCCCATGCCTGCAGTGGCGCTCATCTTTCCCCCCTTTTCGTCGTGAGGAGGACCGGTGAACTGGGACGCCTCCTCACCTGCCACCGGGTGCAGTGGCGCCATCCATCTCCCTGTGCTCCCCTGGTCTGTGCGCGTGGGGGGGGGGGCAGGTGAACGAGCCGGGCCTTTGGCGCGGGCTGTCTCTTGTATGTGCCTTGCAGTGAGCACACTGGAGAAGGAGATGGAGGCAACAAAGCGGGCACCCAGAAAGCCATGCTGGGGGTGGGCAGATGGTGGTGGCAGGGGCCTCGCTGCGCCCCTTGGAATTCTGCACCCTAGGGGCAGCGAAGGGATGCGCTATGGAGCAGGCGCCCAGAAAGTCATTTGGGGGGCAGTGGCGGCAGAGGCCTTGCTGCACCCCTCGCGACCCAGGTGGAAGGAGGGAGGGCAGTCGTGTTGGGAATTGGGGGAGCGAAGAGGTGGCGGTGGCGGGGGGGAGGGCGGCTCAGTTCGGTGCCCCCATGATGGCCCCACCCTAGGCGAAAGTCTAGTTCGCCTAGTGAGTGAGCCGGCCCTGAGTGGCTGAGGCCTTCCCCTGATGTTGCTTCCTGGCTCTGGGATTCAGACATTGACTGCCTCTGAACATGGAGGTTAGGAAGACAAAAGCCCAGGAGAGTAGCTGTGTTGATCTGTTGTACATAAGAACATAAGAAGAGCCCTGCTGGATCAGACCAGTGGCCCATCTAGTCCAGCAGAGCCAGGGTCCATCTAGTCTCCCACAGTGGCCAACCAGTTCCTCTGGAGGGTCAACAACAGGTCATAGAGTCCGAGGTCCCCTGATGATGCCTCCTGGAACTGGGATTCAGAGGCTGACGGTTCCTGAATGTGGAGATTCCCGTCAGTCACCATGGCTGGTAGCCACTGACAGACCTCTCCTCCAGAACCAATCTAATCCCCTTTTAAAGCTGTCTTTGCCTGTGGCCGCCACTACACCCTCTGGCAGCAAAATCCCTGAAGATCTGGGGTGCAGCCTGGGGAGGGCAGGATTTGGGGAAGACAGGGATCTAAGGAGGTGTCATGCCATAAAATCCTCTCTCCAAAGTAGCCATTTTCTCCAGGGAACTGATCTCTGTAGTCTGGGGATCAGTTGTAATTCTGGGAGATCTCTAGCCCCCACCTGGAGTTTGGCAACCTATGGATGCCAGCGTCCAGGTGGGACCTGGGGATCCCCTTCAATTATAGCTCATCTCCAGACTAGAGATCTGCTCTCCTGGAGAAAATGAATGCTTTTGAGGATGGAATCTATGTACCCTACTGAGGTCCCTGTCCTCCCCAGGCTCTATCCCCAAATCTTCCGGAGTTCCCCAACCTGGATCTGGCAACCCTACATGGCCAGGGGAGTCGGGAACCTGGCAATCCTAGATGTTCCCTGAAGGTGATTCAGTATCACTGATGAAGACAAAATGCAAAAAGGACAAGGGCAGGGAGGGAACAGGGCAGTGTTCCCTCTAAGCTGAGTTAGTGTGAGCTAGCTCACAGTTTTTTAGCCTCCGGCTCACACATTTTTGTGTGCCTTGGCTGAGAAAGGATGGCTCCAGAGAGCACTAATTTATGATGTAGCCAGATTGTTCACTCGCAACTTTCATGCCAGTAGATCACAAAGTAGAATTTTTGCTCACAAGACTCCACAGCTTAGAGGAAGCATTGGAACGGGGTAAGGTAAAAGAAGTAAAACAAAATTTAAAACCGGGGTTACCTGGTCTCACAAAAGATGTCAAAGAAATTTAGAACACAAGCAGCCAGTATTAACCAGATTTTTAAACAAAACAAAAAATATCCACAGAGAAATGGCTGGCAGCGGCTTGGGGGAGCGGCCTACAAGCGCTCCAGTCTCCCACACTTGCTCCAGCTCCCACCGCGAGGAAGTTAACTCGTTCCTCGCTCGAGTGGCGTTTCCAGGGATCCGGGCCGGCGGGCCCGCCCCTACTGCTTGGTAAATCCTCCGGGCTCTGTCTGGGCGGGGAGCCGGAGGACGGAGCAGGCCTGGGGCTGAGGGCCCGCGAGACAGCCGGGGTTTTGTGCGCGGCGGGCCGGTTTTGTGCATTCAGCAGTGGAGCCTTTCCTGCATTTTGCCACATCAGGCTGAGGGTGAGAGAGGCGGGTTGTGTGTTTGCATATTTCCACCCACCCCCGGGGAGGAAAATACTCCCTTCCTCGCAGAAAAACAGCCTTACTCAGACACAGTGATGAGAGATCTGTCGCTTGGTTTTTTTTAAACAACTGCTTGCAGCACCGGCGGAGGTTGGAGTGGCAATTTGGATAGGCGTGGAGGTCTGGGATGGTTGAAACCTTTTATTTTGGGCCACTTTCTGCAGTCTTAGTCCCTGTTTGCTGTATTGGGGGGGGGGAGTACAGATACCATGTGGGTGTGTATATTCCATCATGGGGGGTGGGAGACATAGAGCTCACCAACCTCCAGGTGGAGCCCGGAGATCTCCTGGAATCACAACTGATCTCTAGGCTAACAAAGATCAGTCCCCCTGGAGAAAATGGCCACTTTAAAGAGGGGAGGGGGAATTCTGTGATATCATACCCCACTGCGGGTCCTTCCCCTTCCCAAACCCTGCCCTCCCCAGGTTCCACCTCCCAAATCTCCAGGAATTTTACAAACTGGAGTTGGCAACGCTAAGCTCAGGTGTGTCGGTGTGGGTGTGTGCGCGCCTGGCTGAGAACTTCCCTGTTCCTAGGCCATAGTCCTGACCCATGGTCCCTCTAAGCTGTGGAGTCTTGTGAGCAGAAATTCTACTTTGTGAGCTACTGGTGGTGTTAAAGTTGTGAGTGAGCGATTTGGCTGCTGCATAAATTAGGTTGCTCCTTCCTGAGCTAAGACAAAGCTTCCTGAGCTAAGACAAAAACGTGTGAGCTGGAGGCTAAAAAACTGTGATCTAGCTCACACTAACTCAGCTTAGAGGGAACATTGGGACTCTTGACCATTCCTTAGGGCACTGATTTAAAAGTGGTGGGAGAAGTAACTTTATCAAATCTGGCCAAGCCTTCAGCGAATAGGCTAAACTGAGAGCCAGCCCATAATACCGGAGAACCGGATTTGATTCCCCATTCCTTCCACCCATGAAGCCAGCTGGGCGATCTTGGGCCAGTCACAGTTCTCTCAGAGCTCTCTCAGCCCCACCCACCTCAGGTGCCTGTTGTGGAGAGAGGAAGGGAAGGAGATTGTAAGCCACTTCGAGACTCCTTAGGGTAGAGAAAAATGGGGTATAAACCTCCACTTTTCTTCTGAACTGAACCCTTTTCACGGGCACATAATCTTGCCACCCTCTAGGTGGGGCCTGGAACTCTCCTGGAATGACAGCTGATATCCAGACGGTAGGGATCAGTTCCCCTGGAGAAAATGGCAACTCTGGAGGGCAGGCTGTGTAGCACCATATCCCTGCTGAGCCCCCTCTGCTCCCCAGACCCTTCCCTTCCCCAGGCTGCACCCCCAAAGATCCAGGAATTTCCCAACCCAGAGCTGGCAACTCTAATGGGCGGGGAGCGTTCCCAGTCACCACCCCCCGCCCCCACTTTCATTCAAACATGTAGCCCTGCCACCCAAAGCCTGACGTGGTACAGCCCAAGAACGACTTCATTGTTTGGTTCTGTGGCTTCCCCCATGTGGATTGCCACTGTGGCTATTACCCATTCATTTATTTATGCCATTTATAGCCTGCCCTTCTTGCAGAGACTCAAGGCAATTAAAAAACGAAACGCCAGCAATACAGCAAAAAAAAAAAATTCCAATCCATACCATAAAAATATGCGGAAAATTTGCACAGGTATCAAAACGACATCATTCCTTTTATAAAAATGCTTCCCTGGACAATTCCGTTTGAGACACTCCAGCAGGGTTGGCGCAAGCCGTGCAGGCCAGATACAGGGCTGTAGTAGCATAACCCTCTTCCTCCCGTCCTGAATCCTTCCAGTTCTACACCGCAGCACTATATCAGCTGTTGGGGGAGATGCCATCGAGATGCCCTCGGAGAAGACAAGCGAATGAAGATGGTTAAAAATCTAGAAGATAAATTTCAAGAGAAGAGGCTGATGAAACTGGGTACATTTAGCCGGGAGGCAGGAAAACGGAAGGGAGGCTTATCTGAAAGCATTCGAAAGGTATCAGAAAGAACCGAGAAGGGGGAGTACTCTGATTCTCTCTGCCAGTTAAGGACAATTCAAGAAACAAGCCCCCCCGATTAAGCAAAGGGAGAGCCATGGTGGCATAGTTGTTAGGGTTGGCCACCATGGGTTGGTTAGGTAGGATCAGGGAGGTCTGAGTTCAAATTCCACCTCAGCCACAAAGCTTATCTTCGCCCAATCATGGGGTCGGCCGAGCAGAGTTGTCTTGAGGATAAGCGGGGAGAATCCGTGTTATTTACAGGAATGTAAACGCTCAAACTCAAATCCCCCTTCAGTTTCAAAGGTTACTTTGAGCCAGTCACATCATTCTCTTTTTCATTCTAACCTACTTTGCAGGGTTGTTGTGTGGGCAGAATGAACATTTCTACTCTTTATAGAAATTTACAAGGTGGGGGGGCCTGCAAGGAATCACAGGAGGAGGGGACCAAATTAGAAATCCCCTTCTTCAGAATTCTGTAATTACATAGGGCACAGAGTAGGTTAATTCCTCCCCCCCCCCGTGTGGTGTAGCTTTTAGAATGCTGGACTACAATTTGGGAGACCCAGATTCAAATTCTTACTGCCATGGAAACTTGCTGAATGACCTTGGGCCAGTCACACACTCTCAGCCTCGCCTACCTCACAAGGCTGTTGTGAAGATAAAATGAAGGAGAGAACGATGTAAGCTGCTTTGGGTCCCCATTGGGAAGCACGGTGGAGTAGAAATGATGTAAATAAATAAGTAAATAGACTGCACTCAAATTTCACATCTCTCTCTCTGTCATCTGACCATTTGGGGGGGGCATTTCTCCCCCTTTAGTTAATTTATGCATATTTTCCTGAATACTTGGGGGCTCCTCTGAGTATGTAGAAATCCCTGCCTTGCTTGCGGGTGGCCACATAGCACTGCTGGCCTGATCATCACAAGGGCCACAGAAACACTTTGCCTGCCGTGGTATCTCCCGTGAAAGGGAGGGGGTGGAAAACCTGCCAAGTCACAGTCAAGCCGAGCCCTGGCGACCTTGGAGGGTTTTCGGTGCAAGAGACAAAGAGAGATGGTTTGCCATTGCCTGCCTCTGCATAGCAACCCTTGGTGGTCTCTCATCCAAGTACTAACCAGGGGTTGGTCATGGGCAGGGAATGGGGGGCATATGGTTGCCGGATCTGGGTTGGGATGCTGCTGAAGATTTGGAGGTGGAGCCTGGGGAGCACAGGGACCTCAGGTGGGGTACAGTGTCACAGAGTCCATCTTCCAAAGTATCCCTTTTCTCCAGGGGAACCAACCCCTATAATCTGGAGATGAGGTGTAATTCCAGGAGAACAGAGAAGAGGAGATTGGATTGATACCCCGCCCGTCACTACCTGAAGGCGTCTCACAGTGGCTTACAATCTCCTTCCCTTTCCCCTTCCCGCAACAGACAGCCTGTGAGCAATGCTCCCTCTAAGCTGTGGAGCCTTGAGAGCAAAAATTCTACTTTGTGAGCTACTAGCATTAAAGCTGTGAGCGAGCGATTTGGCTACTGCACAAATTAGTTTGCTCTGGAGCCATCCTTCTTGTGCTAAGACAACAATGTGTGTGCCGGAGGCTAAAGAACTGAGCTAGCTCACACTAACTCAGCTGAGAGGGAACACTGCCTGTGAGGTAGGTGGGGCTGAGAGAGCTCTTTCAAGAACTGAGTTAGTGTGAGAGAACAGCTCTGAAATAACTTGTGACTGACCCAAGGTCATACCAGCAGCTGCATCTGGAGGAGTGGGGAATCAAACCCAGTTTTCATGGTTAGAGTCCATGCTCCTAACCACTACACCAAACTGGCTCTCTAGGTCCCACCTGGAGGCTGGCAACCTTGACCAGGGCCAACCCTGCTGAGGTTTTTAGATCTGATGAGATCGGGCAGCCTGGGCCATCCAAGGAAAGGTGGCCAGGTGCCAAGGAGGACAGGCCTCCTATCACTTTGCCTCAGAGGTCAGAATCCCAGCCAATGAACATGCCGTTGGATGTACATTTACGAAGGGGACACTGCTGGGGACTCTGCTTTTCAAAGAAAAGCCCTTTACGGCGTGGATGCTCATAGGTCAGCAATGAAAATCGATTAGCCCACTAAAAAGAGACAGGATTGGATTGATAAATTATGGGTCCTATTGATTATGGATAGAACATACTGAAATTCAGTTTAGGAGGCCACAAAAAAGAGAGACATTTATATGACAGAACCATGTTTTCTGGTCATATATTTGGAGAACGGGCACACAGCCACCTCCAGGAGATCCCAGAGCGTGCAGGATATAAATCTTTAAGATACACAGATAACATGGTAGATCCTGGGTCTTATCGAAAGATGCAGACTTGTTATGCATTCTTTACTTCCCTCAAGTGGCAAGGCATTTCAGAGGCAACATTTCCTGAGTCTGGCTGCCTATGCATGAGTAGCTGTGCCAACCTCCCCATGGGGCCTGGAGATCTCCCGGAATCACAGGCTGATCTCCAGATGACAGAGGTCACTTCCCCTGGATGCTTTGGAGAAAGACCCCTATGGCATTATACCAGAAGAAGAAAAAGAAGAAGAAGAGGGGGAGGGGGAGGAGGAGGAGGAGAAGGAAGAGATTGGATTTATACCCCGCCCTTCTCGGAGCGGCTTACAATCTCCTTCCCTTTCCCGTGAGGTAGGTGGGGCTGAGAGAGCTCCTTCGAGAATTGCTCTCGAGAGAACAGCTCTGAAAGAACTTGTGACTGATCCAAGGTCACACCCGATTCTCCCAGATTACAGTCCGCACTCCTAACCACTACACCAAACTGGCTCTCCCTTCCCCAAACCCTACCCTCCCAGGGCTCTACCCCCAAGTCTCCAAAAATTTCCCAGCCTGGAGCTGGCAGACTTATGAGACAGCACTGGAGAACTGGGGCTTCATTGTCAGATTTGCTCGATTTACAAGAGCTAAACACAGAACACCGGCAGAAACAGGAGCTGTTGATCTGCTTCTTCTGCACACACCAAATTCTCAGAGAGAGAAAGGGAGACTGAGTCTTCATTGCCAGTTCATGGCAATTTTTGTTTGCTCCCTTTTCCATATAGGCCCGAAAGTCTGTTTCTTCACATAGCCACCTGCCCCCCTCCCTTCAGCTGGCGAAGGGTGTGTGGGGGGGGGAGATTCACCTTTCGTGATGGGTAAATTACAGATTCTCCACCTGTCAGGAGGCAATCTCCTAGCCATTAGTTCTCATTGATAAAACTTCAGCCTCCTGAGCGTTTAGCCTAACAAAGGACTGGTCAGCCAGCAGCCGTTAATGGCCCTCAGGATATAGATTATGTGTAATCATACATTATTATTGGATCGAGGTTCGTGTATATTAAATGAAAGATGTGAGGCTGGGGAAAGATGCGCAACAGACAGGGCTTGCTCTCGCTTTCGTCTCCCTTCCTTCCGAGAGCTGTTTGTCCAAGTGCTTTTTTGCAAAATGAAAGAATTGCAACCGGAAGGGATTTTTCGGCAGCTGAAGTATGCCCCCTTTCCCTCACTTCGCTTCTGCAGAAGATTTGCGCAGAGGAATTAAAAGTGGAGGGATTCTGCCTTCTCTTTTTCGGTGTGTGTGTGTGTTTTCCCCGCATCTGATCATGCTACAACCTGGCTGGTTTATGGACGCTCATGCTCTATTTATTTTTAAAGGCTTATACCTTTGGGGACCGCTTTTACCTGCTTGGCAGTCCTAGGTAGCTTACCGTGAAGCAAGGGGAAAGCGGCGGCTTCGCGTAGCAGATTCCAGAGGGGGCCCACCGTGTCCGTGCCTTCCGCCTCCATCCCGGGCTGGCCCAAAGGTGCCTGGTACCCCAGGCGAGCGATGACTTTGGTGCCCCTCCCCCCCCCGCAACACGCAGACACCAACATAAAACAGCAAGCCGCTGATTCATGCCTACCCGGCAGTAAATCCCACTGAACACAGTCGGACTGACTGAAGCGTAGGCGTCACGAACAAGGAGGAACACTCTTCGGGCTCCCCCTTTTGCCCTTCACCCTGCGGCTACTTGTGGCCCTCTTAACCCCCCCCTCCAGCTCTGGGTTGCAAAATACCTGGAGATTTTTTGGGGTGTTTTTTGCATTTTTTATATGTTTATGTGTGCACACACGTGTGAGTGTTTGTGCACCTGGAAGTCATGGCGACCTCTGGCGAGCGACCCTTACTGGGGGCCTGGAGGATATTCAGAGAGGTGGCTGAATAAAGCCTGCCCCCGCCTCCCTCTTCTGGTATTCCAAGGAGGTCTCCCATCCAAGTACTTGCCAGAGTCAGCCCTGCTTAACTTCTGAGATCTGACGAGATCGGGTTTGCTTGGGCTATCCAGATCAGGGCAATACCTGGAGATTTCGAGGGTGGAGCCTGAGGAGGGTGGGGTTTGGAGAGAGGAGGGACTTCCATGGGATATAATGCCAGAGTCCACCTTCCAAAGCAGTCAGTTGCTCCAGGTGAACTGGTCTCTGTCACCTGGAGATCAGTTGTAATCTCAGATCTCCAGCCCCCACCTGGAGGTTGGCACCCCTAGAGCTCTCATGTCCTTGGCAATCATCTAGGTCTGCCTAGCGGACAGCCCTGCGTGCATGAGGCAGAGGAACCAAGTTAGGGGAAGGGGATGTCATTTTGATTTTTTTTTATTCAGGAAAATGTCGGAGCCCTGCTGCCTTGGAATGTAGGTTTCGGTCTGGTCTGCACAACCCATCTCCTTGTAGCCCCCCAAGGAGCCAATAAAAGCACCCTCTCGTTTTTGCTGCCAGCCCGGGATGATCAACCACAGGGCAGTTGCCCCAGCCCCCAGCAGTTGGTTGCGTTTGTGAGTGATGTAGTGGAGGAAGAGGAGAACCACGTAAGCTGCTTTGGGGTCCCGTTGGGGAGAAAGGTGAGATAGAAATAAAGTAAATAAATTGTGCACCGCTAACGGAGATTAAACACTGGGAAAAACACATTCAATAACAATTTGCCCACAGATCAAACAACCTAGGGAAACTGTCACTTTTTTTTTTAACACAAAGATTTTCTAGGAAAGGCATCCCAGCTCTCCACTGCACACAGTTGCCTGGCTTGACACTGCCTTACCCTGCTGTGATGTCAGAACAGGTAAACCAATGGCAGCCAGAGATTCCGGGACTTTCCTTGTTTCTCTGTAGAGGGCCATTGTGACATCAGAGCAGATCAGCGACTCGCTGATGGGCTGGGATGATGTGAATAATTCTATAATAGGCTTTTGCAGTTTGGGACCTACTGAGCTGACTGTGGCTGCAGTCACATGGACTAAATAATCCACTTTCAGTCCACCTTCAATGCACTTTCCAACTGGATTTTGCCAGTTTACACAGTAAAAATCCAGTTGGAAAGTGTACTGAAAGCGGATTATTTAGTGTGTGTGACCACGGCCTGTAGCTTGCCAGCCATGTATAATCAGAAATAATCTTCATGATTCTAGCAAAACGTACCCAAATCCCATGTTGCATAGCGGTTAGAATGTTAGACTAGGATTTTGGAGAGCCAGGTTCAAGTCCCCAGACAGTCATTATTCTTACTGGGTGACCTTGAGCCAGTTGTAATTTTTCAGCTTAACCAGCCTCACAAGGCTGTTGTGAGGATAAAATGGAGGATGGCCGAGACAAGGGCAACTACTCTGAACTCCTGGGTGGAAGGATGGGTTAAAAATGTACTAAACAAAGATGGCCAGAAGGGAGCAGGAGGATCCACCTCTGGTAAAAATGTGCAATTTAAAATATATGTAAAAAAACATGTTTTAGATTCTATAGACCTTCCTTTCTTGGACATTTGGATATATGTCAGTAGTGCCTTTTTTCTGTTTTGTTCAACCTTATAAATCACCTTCTGAGCTCGATAAGATCGTCCCCATTTTCCAGATGGAAAAACTGCGGCCAAGAGGCAATGACTTAGACAACAGTCAACAGTTTGCCGCGGCTCATTCTTCAGAAGCGACCTTTTAAAAAGAATGATCCTACAGCAAAAAAGCGTCATTTAGTGATTTAAAATGTGTTGGCCCGCCTGCTGATGGCGATGCCTGTGCGGGCTCACGTTCGGCAGGTGCTCTGCCAATTGCATAGGTTGCCGGTTGAGTTCCGGATTTGCTTCAAGGTGCTGGTAATAACCTTCAAAGCCAATATATCTGAGAGACCGCCTTCTCCCATATACGCCCCGGAGAGCATTACGCTCTGTGGATCAACATCTCCTGGTGCTCCCTGGCCCAAAAGACATCCGTCTTGCCTCGACCAGGGCCAGGGCTTTTTCTGCCCTGGCCCCCGCCTGGTGGAGCATGCACCCCATTGAGATCGGGGCCTGTAAGTTGGAGCTATTCCACCAGGCCTTTGGCTGAGGCAGCGGGCGTCCGTGTATGGCTTCCCTGAGGTTTCTGTCTCCCATCCAACAATAGCTGGCTATATCCATCTGCGGTGACCACCAATTTTAATGTTACTACTCTGTTTTAATATTGTGATTGTATTTATTGTGTCACTATTATGTTGTTACCTGCCCTGAGCCCGCTTGTGGGAAAGGCGGGCTATAAATACGAAAAATAAATAAATAAATGAATAAATAAATATCCTTGATCCACAAGGCTTGTCATTAGGAGGGGGGAGGAGAAGAGAAGGATCTGCTCATGGGAGAATTGGAGTCAGGCCCATAGCTACAGTAGGGCATCTCAGGGTCTGACCCCCTGACTTACTGCCAAAGCCCCCCAACTTCTGATTTTTAATTTTATTTGTGGTACTCTCTTGGGGGTGTGTGCAGGGTGCCCCCTGACTTATTACATATACACAGGGCTTTTTTTGTAGAAAAAGCCCAGCAGGAACTTATTAGCATGATGGGCCACACCCAACAGCAGAAACGCATTAGCATATTAGGCCATACCCCATGTTGCCAGAAGTGTGGTCATCCAGCCACACCCTTTTGCTTCTTATACTGTTTACCTTGTTTGTTGTCAAAACCCAGGGCTTTTTTTTTGTAGCAGGAACTCCATTGCATGTTAGGCCACACACACCTAATATAGCCAATCCTGATGAGTTTCTGCTGTTGGGTGTGGCCTATTATGCTAATGAGTCCCGGATGGGCGTGGCCAACTTGGAAACCAGCCGGAACTCCGTTCCTGTGCGTTCCTGCCCCAAAATAGCCCTGCATATACATAACATAGACCTTTATTGGCATAACGCATCAACAGTAGGGATGATAACGGAACAGGTTGATATAGCAACACAAGTTACACCAGCAAAAGGTAAACTTCTCAGCAATAATAGGCACAGTTAGTACTATAAGAATCCCAATGAACATAAAAAAATATATTACAACTTGTACACCCCTACCCTTAACTTCCAAACATAGGCTAAGAATTCAGCAACAGACAAAGTAGTTGCCGGGTACTTATCAGACAGTAGAATTTTAAGATAATTATCAGTAGGATTCCTAGTGGAAGGTAAGTGGGGACTAATCAGATAGCTGCGCATGGTAGAGTAGTGGGGACAGCGTAGCAGGATGTGAGCAACTGAATCCGGTTTACTATAGGGACAATTGCAGGTTCTGTCCCTATAGGGGATACCCCTATATCTGCCTGATACAACAGCCGAGGGAAAGAGATTAAAGCTCGCTAGCATAAAAACCTGTCGATAAAGAGGGATTGTTAGGTTAGAAATTTACAGATTTATTTAAAGCTCCCCCCTAAAATTAAAAAAATCCTGGCTACAGGCCTGATCGGAGTGGGGCTTATTTCCAAATAAGTGCTTTTAAGGTTGCACTGAGGCTGTTGCATAGCAGAATTTGAGCCATGTTTACACACAAATTAGCAGCGCATTGTCTGGCACCGTATGTCTCTAGAACTTTGTGGCTACATGATCAGAACAAACTGGTTCTCTTCGCACAGTCCCTCATGCAGGTTACTACTTTTTGCATTCATTTGGAAGGACAGAACCAAAATAAAATACAACCCTACTCTGTTTCCACTTTGACAATGAGTACCATCCTAGCTGTTAGGCCCTTAATGCCAGAATACATTCTCTCTGATGGCTCAGGGTTCTCCTCTTCACCCGGCGAGGGGGGAAACATGGCAAAATGAGCAGATTGCTACCCCATTGGCAGAATGCCGTTTTAGTACCTCATTAACACCCGTTGGATTGATACTCCCTAATGTTTTGTGGCAGGGCTGCCACTGCTGAAGCTCAGCACCAGCGGAAAGTTATCTGCAGACGTGTCACTGAGACAGTGTGGAAGGTGCAGAGAAGCAAACCATTCTGGGCTCTCTCTGCCAGACAAAACTGCTACCAGGATGCACCTGCCTTTCCGGTGGTGAAGCCACAGAAAACCTGGCAGTAGCTTGGAGATGTCTGGATGCTGACAAGAATCTGGGCCTATCTACCTTACAGCAGAGACTGATTTATCTGCTTGTCTGTCCGTCTATGGGGCCATCTGTATTAGAATAAAGACTGATCTATCTGTCTGTCTGTCTGTCTGTCTATGGGGCCGTCTACATTACAACAAAGACTGATCTACCTGTCTGTCTGTCTGTCTATGGGGCCGTCTACATTAGAGCAAAGACTGATCTATCTGTTTGTCTGTCTCTGGGGCCATCTACATTAGAAAAAAGACTGATCTGTCTGTCTATCATCTATCTATCTATCTATCTATCTATCTATCTATCTATCTATCTATCTATCTATCTATCTATCTATCTATCTATCTATCTATCTATCATCTGTCTGTCTATGGGGCTATCTACATTAGAGCAAAGCTCTCTCTCTCTCTCTCTCTCTCCCCCCACCCCCAAATTATGCCAGTATTGGCTGCAGACGGCCTTGCTACTCAGCCAGAAAAATCACAACCCCAAAGCCAGGAAATACCCTTTTTTGTAGGATCGAACAAAATAAGTTATTTTGAGAGATTGTTGTTTTATGTTCAAATGGCTGTCCCTATGGAAAGGCATGGCGTGGCTTTGGTTTTTAAGACAATATTGTTCATCATTCCAAGGCGGCTTGGTCTCCGAGCATGCCCCGTTTGCAAGTTGCTTGCAATCCGTCATCTTCTCGTGATGGAATTTTCATCCTTAGAGAATCAGAAACCGAATACCCAGTCCTTTTACTCCATGGACCTGAGTGGGTGCAGCAGTATGTTTCTTCTCCTTTTTTAAAAAAGAAGTCCAGGTAAAACAATTATAAATTCTAGCTCGTTGGAGTAAATAGCGGCCTCATTACAAACCATTAGTGCTTCAGTGAGCTGAATGGGCTGCAGAGTTTTTATTACATGTGCTGAAAGTAATAAGAGGTTTGAGAGAAGGAAAGTATCTATTTAAAGCAAGTGCAGATATTTATAATTTTAAGAAACTTCCCATCTATTTCTTTCTATCATCTGTCCTGTCTGCCTATCTTCATCACCATCATCATATCTGTCTGTCTGTCTGTCTATCTATCTTCATCATCATCAGTCTATAATCTGTCACCCAGTGGCAGTGTAGTGATTGATAAGTATTATAGTAGTATCTACAAGACCAGGGTTTGAATCCCCACTTGTGTCATGGAAGCTTGTTGGGTGGACTGTAGGCCAATCACACTCGCTCAGCTTAGCCTACCTTACAGGCTTGTCGTGAGGATAAAATGGAGGAGAGAAGAATGATGTAAGCCACTTTAGGCCCCCATTTGGGAGAAAGGTGGGGTACAAATGAATTTTTAAAAATCTGTCCAATCATCATCATCATCATGATCCATCCATCATCTATCTATCTATCTATCTATCTATCTATCTATCTATCTATCTATCTATCTATCTATCTATCTATCTATCTATCTATCTATCTATCTATCTATCTATCTATCTATCTATCTATCTATCTATCTATCTATCTATCTATCTATCTATCTATCTATCTATCTATCTATCTATCTATCTATCTATCTATCTATCTATCTATCTATCTATCTAATCTATCCACCTGATCTTTGCCCCCCCCCCACTTCCAAGTCTGGCAGTTGGTTTAATCTATAACCAAGTGTGGGGCCCTCCCCGCCGCCTTTTGTGCCTCTCTGCTGAGGCGGGAGGGCGCTCTGTTCTCCATGGAGATCCCCCCCTCCCCGCCCCCCACCGGGGTCGGGGACCCGCATTGTCCCCGGGTGTTTTGCTTCATTAAATCTTTATCGGAGTTCATTAAAAGTGTGGTTCGGACATTCCTGCATAGTCTATTAATCCTGCCTGACACCGTCCCCTCCCCCGCGCTCCCAGCAGCCCCTCCATTATCCCCCACCAAGGTCACAAAAGCACCATCTGTTTCTGCCGTGTTTACTCCCGCCTGACATGTTGGTCGGCGGCGAGGGGGAGGGAAGGAGGGGAAGGGCGATCCCAGCCAGGGCCTGCCTCTCCCCCCTCCCTCCCCACGCCCCCCCCCCGCCCCGCTCCCCTCTCCCCCGCGGAGGTCTCCGCGTCCCTTGGTGGGCATGCCAACCTGAGACGGGATGCGCGTACCTGCCCTACCTTGCCCTCTGGTTGCGCGCCACAGCGCCTTTCCCTTCATTTGTCTAATGGCTTTGGGATGGGATGGATTTAGTGGCTGCCAGTCTCCAGCAAAGCCGGGCGGAGGGAGAGAGGAAAGGCAGGCCCTGTTCTGCAGGGCTGCCAAGCCAGGGGGCAGCTTTGGGGGTTACACAGAGAACCAGGGTTGAGGGATGGGGAGTGTGGTGTAACTGGGAAGTCTGCAGGGTGACAGAAGGTGGCCCAAAAGAATAGGTTTTAAGTCCAGCAAGGTATGAGTTTTTGTGTGCATGCCCACTTCCTCAGATACATCAAAATGGAAGTTGAGTTCATATATATATATATATATATATATATATATATAGAGAGAGAGAGAGAGAGAGAGAGAGAGAGAGAGGCCTCTACATAGGTGAACAGCAAATTAGCATTTGGTGGCAGAACTTGGCACATAAGAGCCAGTTTGGCGTAGTGGTTAAGTGTGTGGACTCTAATCTGGGAGAATCAGGTTTGATTCCCTACTCCTCCACTTGCACCTGCTGGACGACCTTGGGCAAGCCATAGTTCTGTCAGAGCTGTTCTTGAAATAGAGCAGTTTCTGTCAGAGCTCTCTCAGCCCCACCTACCTCACAGGTTGTCTGTTGTGGGGAGGGGAAGGGAAAGGAGTTTGTAAGCTGATCTGAGACTCCTTTGGGTAGTGAAGGGCCGGGTATAAATCCAATCTCCTCCGCTTCTTCTTCTTGAAGATATTTTGACATATGCAACAAACTAAACTGAAATAACCAGCTAAGTTCATAAGGTCACCATTTGTTTGGATTTAATTAGGGGGAAACAGTGAAGTAATAAATATGTCAAAACAGGAGACAGATGTGTAAAAGTATCCTTCTTAATTGTTGAGGGTAATAAACTGTAACTCTGTGCATGGTGGTCCAGTTATGGAGGGTTGCCAATTTTAGGGTTGCCAGATCTGGGTTGGGTATAGGGTTCCCACGTCTCTCCAGCTACTGGCAAGGGATAGGGGAACAGGGTTGCCAGATTCAGGGTGGGAAACTGCTGGAGATTTGGGGATAAAGGCTGGGGAGGACCGGGAGCTCAGTGGGGCACAGTGCCATAGAGTCCACCCTCCAAAGCATCCATTTTCTCCAGGGGAACTGGCCTCTGTCATCTGGAGATGACCTGTAATTTGGAGGGATCCCCAGGTCCCACCTGGAGGCTGGCATCCCTAGGAAATACCTGGAGATTTTGTTGGTGGAGCCTGAGGAGGGTGAGATTTTGGGAGGAGAGCAACGTCAGTGGGGTCTAAACATCACAGAGTCCACCCTCCAGACCAGCTGGGGGACCTCCTGATGGCACCTGGTTTTTGGCCACTGTGTGACAGCGTTGGACTGGATGGGCCATTGTGTCTCCCACATCCTGCTCTGACACTCTACCCACTACACCATCCTGGCTCTCTTTTTAGTATTTCACACAAACTGAGGCTGGAAGCAGATTCCGTGACTGCTCTCAGGCATAGGTTTTTTCACCAGGACCGGATCCCTCCTTTCTTGCGTCATCATGGAGCATATGGGGGGAGTCTTTGGGTCTGCCATCCAGGAACTGACCTGATCCAGATTGGCTTCTCTTCAACAGGGCTGCCGCAGCATGTGTCTTCATACTATTCTGGGAGTGTCAAACTTTTTGAAGAAGAGGAGGAGGAGGAGGAGGAGATTGGATTTATACCCCGCCCTTCACTTGGAGTCTCAGAGTGGCATACCATCTCCTTTCCCTTCCCCTTCCCACAACAGGCACCCTGTGAGGCAGGTGGGGCTGAGAGAGCTCTTTCGAGGACTGCTCTTGAGAGAACAGCTCTGAGAGAACTTGTGACTGACCCAAGGTCATGGCAGCAGCTGCTTGTGGAGGAGGGGGGAATCAAACCCGGTTCTCCCAGGTCTGCACACCTAACCACTACACCAAACTGAGCCTGTGTGCACCTTTGGAATTCAGACAAAGGATGGTGGGCACAATTACAAAATGGCTGCCGCCGGAGGCAGAGCCAACCACAATTTGTCAGGGATCGAGGTTATATACAACTCTAATCACAACTCTTCAACATTTCAGGCAGAAGCTCTGTTTAACTGGATGCCTTTTAATCTGCACAGGCTGTCAGAAGCCTGGCTGGGAAAAAGCCCTGCCTAGCCACGCCCACTTTCTAAAAGCACTTGGTGGGGGCACCGTGTTGGGGACCTTTGCACTACACCCTGAGAGTCCAAAAGAAACCCTGGCGGGGTCCAGCACCGAGTCAGTCTAATGCTGCTGGACTACAAATAACGTTAGATAACACGATCTACAAATGTGTGAAAGCAAGACTGTCTTTTCCGATTCCAATGTGTTTGTGTGTGGCAGGCGCTGGGGGTGGGGAAGGGGGTGGGGGGATACATCAAAAAATCCGATTGCAAAATGGGCACAACAGAAGATCAAACCCACAAATAGATTTAGGAACATTTGTTGTGATTCTTTTCTCCTGCTTAAATATTTCACAATCACCACGATGCGGTTGCACACACAAAAAAAGCCGTCTTGTGGCCCTCTTTTAGATTTATTACGATGTAAGCTTGCATGGATTTATTAATTTATGATGATGCCGTTATAAATCTGCTCGTCTTTCAGGTGCCACGAGAGTTCTCCCCCCCCCCCTTGCTGTAGCGGACTGTCATAGCTTCCTCAGTCGGAATTTACGACGGTGTTATCCAGGCGAGATGAAGAGTTACTCTTGTATGAAGTAAAGGGATTGGAGCCTTTGGCCGCAGAACTCGGTGCATAAGCCGGTCGAGTGGCTTTCGACCATAATGGAGCACAACCAATAAGATGGCCTGAAATTAGAGCAAATGAGAGAGACAGCTGATGTGGCTTAGTGGTGAGAGTGCTGACCTAGGGCCGGGGTGACCCAGGTTCAAACCCTTGCTTGGCTCATGGGTCTCCGTTGGGTGACCTTGGGAGGGGCAGTCTCCCTGTCTCTGCCTTGCCTACCTCACAAAGTTGTTGTGAAGACAGAGGAGAAGAAGAAAAAGAAGAAGATATGGATTTATACTCCGCCCTTCACCCAGAGTCTCAGAGTGGTTTACAATCCCCTTCCCTTCCTCTCCCCATAACAGACGCCCTATGAGGTAGGTGGGGCTGAGGGAGCTCTGAGAGAACTGCCCTTGAGAGAACAGCTCTGAGAGAACTGTGGCTGACCCAAAGGTCACCCAGCTGGCTTCATGTGGAGGATTGGGGAATCAAACCCGGTTCTCCAGATTACGGTCCCCTGCTCTTAACCACTACACCAAACTGGCTATGTACATCACGCTTAGCTCCTTGAAATAGAATAGATATAGCTCCTTGGAGATTAATAGATATGGTCTGAAACATGGGGGGGAGCTAAACAATGCTCCCACCTCGTGAATTTGAAAAGGAAGACCTACCTATGTCAGATCAAGAGGAACACCCACAGCGTAGCTTACTTGAGCTTATCTGTGCTCTTCTTATTGCCGTCCTTAGTAAAATGCAAAATTAAAGCAATCACAATCTAGAGATATGGGGAGTTTTCAGAGCAATTTCACATAATACAGGGGGTTGGTCTAGATGGCCTCTGAGATCCCTTCCAACTCTTGACACTTTATATGATTCCATAATAGACTTCAGCCATTGCTTCAGACTCCCTAGCTCAGGTAGTGAAAGATTATTAAAAGAATTCAAGGTGTTTTTTTTCACTTTGCAAGAATGCACATGCATGAACAGAGCAAGAGAGCCTGATGTTGGAGAGATACTTGACAAACAGCTGTTGATACCAGCAAGCCACTTCCTTAGCGAAGCATCATACAGACATCCTATGAGATTCAGTTTGGTGTAGTGGTTAGGAGCGCAGACTCTAATCTGGGAGAACTGGGTTTGATTCCCCATGCCTCCACATGCAGCTGCTGGTGTGACCTTGGGTCAGTCACAAGTTCTCTCAGAGCTGTTCTCTCAAGAGCTCTCTCAGCCCCACCTACCTCACAGGGTGTCTGTTGTGGGGAGGGGACAGGAAAGGAGATTGTAAGCCGCTCTGAGACCCCTTCAGGTAGTGAAGGGCAGGGTATAAATCCAATCTCCTATTCTTCTATGGGACACAGACAGAGAAACCTTAACACCATAGCCTATAACAGTGGTTCCCAACCTTTTCGTTGTGATGAACCACAAGGCCAAATTTACTTGGTATGGTTGCCCATCAAAAGCTGGCCCAAGGTTTTTTGGGGTCCCAGGCAAACTAAGACCTTGACATCCATCTAGCTCAGCAATCCATTTTCTATGATGGCTAACTAGATGTTTTTGAGGAACCATTAAACATCACACAAAGGGCAGACTTATGAACCCCGAGCATGTGGTGTTTCGAAGTCCACAGGCTCTGCATGTGGAGGTTACCTCCTAGCCTTTACCCACCCTCTCCTTCTCCATTACGCCCTCTAACACCCCCCCCCCAAGATTCTAAGAAATCCAGTCTAGTAACCATCAGAATACATTTTACTTGATCAACAAGCATATGCAGCAAAGAAAAAATACCAACTAATGGATGACATCACGGCTTTTTTTGTAGAAAAAGCCCAGCAGGAACTCATTAGCATATTAGGACACACCCAACAGCACAGCTCATTAGCATATTAAGTCACACCCCATGTTACCAGAAGTGTGGTCATCCAGCCACACCCACCTTTTGCTTCTTATTCTGTTAACTTTGTTGTCAAAACCCAGGGCTTTTTTTTTTTTTTGCAGGAACTCCTTTGCATGTTCATAGAATCATAGAATCATAGAATGTTAGAGTTGGAAGGGACCTTGCAGGCCATCTAGTCCAACCCCCTGCACTCTGCAGGAACACAGCCGAAACCCCTACATACCTACAACATACCCAAAAGATGGTTGTCCAGTCTCCTCTTGAAAACGTCCAGCAAAGGAGCATCCACCACCTCCCGAGGCAGTCTGTTCCACTGCTCAACCACTCTTACAGTCAGGAAGTTTCTCCTGATATTAAGCCGGTAACCACTCCCTTGTAATTTCCATCCATTAGATCTAGTCTTGCAGTCCGGAGCAAGAGAGAATAGATCCACTCCATCTTCTACATGACAGCCCTTCAAATACTTGAAGACTGCAATCATGTCCCCTCTAAACCTTCTCTTTCCCAGGCTAAACATACCCAACTCCCTCAGCCTTTCCTCATAAGACTTGGACTCCAACCCTCTCACCATCCTGGTCGCCCTCCTCTGGACCCGCTCGAGTCTGTCAACATCCTTCCGAAAATGTGGTGCCCAAAACTGGACACAGTACTCCAGGTGGGGCCTGACCATAGCAGAATACAGCAGAACTACCACCTCCCGTGATCTGGACACAATGCTTCTGCTAATGCATCCTAAGATTGCATTAGCTTTCTTCACAGCCGCATCACACTGCAGGCTCATTCTGTGTGTTAGGCCACACACCCCTAATGTAGCCAATCCTAATGAGTTTCTGCTGTTGGGTGTGGCCTATTATGCTAATAAATTCCTGCTGGGTGTGGTCAACTTGGGAGCCAGCCGGAACTCCATTCCTGTGCGTTCCTGCCCAAAAAGAGCCCTGGATGACATGGAAGAGATACTGTTTCCAAGGTCAGATCTCGGTTTCCAAAATCCAAAAGAGAGCCCTGGAAAAGGCAGGGACGATCATTATGGAGGGCTGGCCTGCGAGCCACATTTCAGTGGCTTTGTGGCCCACTTTAAGGTCCTGGCCCACAGCCTGAGAAACTCTGGCCTAAAAGATATATCCTCCCCCCACTTTTGTTTGTAATATCCAGCCTGTTGAAGAGTTCTGGGAAGCTCAAAGGCTAACGCACTATCTTGTGTCAGGTCGGTCGGTCGGTCGGTCTTAATCATAATTATTAGGTGACTTTTGTTTTTGGGTAATGCGCACCAGCGGCTAGAAATAAATGCCTGGATCCTAAATTGTCGGTCTGTTGGCGCAGCAGCGGTTCTGCTGATGCAAGGGCCTTTCCTTTTGCAGAGAAGAGGGAAGTGGTTTTTTCTTGCCGATTCCCCCTCCTTTTGCCAACCCCCATGTAGCCCCCCCCCCCGCACTGTTCATCGGGGTCTGTGCTTTGCAGGCTCTAAGTTTTCAAGTACCCAGGGAATAAAGCTGGGATAAAAACACTGTTAGTCTTTAAAGTGACACAAAGCTCCTGCTAGCTTTTTGCAGGGAGGGCTACCCCTTCCGCTTTGTTAACATGGAATGCTCCTTCTGGCTGCAGCGGGAGCAAATCTGGAAGGAGGACTGGCAAATTTGAAAGGGAGGGGGGGACACGCGAACTAGGGTTGCCAGATCTCAGCTGGGAAACACCTGGAGATTTTGGGGGTGGAGCCTGGAAAGGGTGTGGTTTGGGGAGGGGAGGGGCCTCGGCATGGTCTAATGCCACGTGATCCGCCCTCCAAAGCAGCCGTGTTCTCCAGAGGAACTGATCTGGGTCGTCTAGAGATCAATGGTAATAGTGGGAGATGGCTTGATGCCACCTGCCTCTACATGTCGATCAAGTATCACCTAACACGAACACACATGCCGCTGCCTATTCTGAATCAGACCATTGGTCTGTCAGGGTGAATCAGTGGCCCCGGTCACATGGAGCAGTTGCCCCGCCGAAGGCACAGTAGCAGAGTTTCCAGGCGTGATCACACCGGCACATCTGGGAGGCGTAGCACTCCCGTTGTCAATGCGTGGCTTCCTGCTGAAGATGCGGAGTAAAAAACTACCAAGGAAGGAGCACTAGTTTCTGGAAAACCCGGGGCAAAGGCGGGCGTCTGATTGTGGGAGCACCAGTATCCCGTGGCATCCGGTGCCTGCCCATGTCCCGGAGCAAACCAGATGTTGTAAGTTTCCATAGGATGTGCACCAACGCCAAACGGCACGTGCGCACAAACAAGACACAACAGCAGCCGCCCCCCCTCGAATGGCGCATGCGCACATAAGAACAGCGTGGCTTGTGCGATTGCGCTGCGCCGCTTTTTTGCCACGCTTCAGCATCGCCGTGTGATCGGCACTAACAGCCAGAGCTTGGCAACTCGGGGGACCGTGTGATCGGACTACCGCGCTTTATTTTGCTCCGGGGCGAACAGCCACGCCTCCCCCCACATTTTCTGGCCCGTATGACTGGGGCCAGTATTGCCTATTCTGACATGGAGCAACTCTCCAGGGGATCAGGCAGACAGACCCGTAGACAGGATTTTGTAATTTGGGGGAGCCTTTAAATAAGTGGGGGGGGCCCTGCACACACCCCTGCACACACCCCAAGCAAGCACCACAAATAAAAAATTGGAAGTCGGGGGGGGAGGGGCTCAGCAGTAAGTTGAGGGGCCAGGCCCTGAGATGCCCCATTATAGCTACGGGCCTGCAGGCCGATGTCTTTCACATCACCTAGTATCCGATCCTTTTAAACAGAGATGCTGGGGATCGAACCTGGGACCTTCTGCGCGCAAGGTAGATGCCCTGGCACTGAGCCGTGGTTCTTCCCCTTAACAAGAACCATACGATGGGTCACCTGAGTTCCATATCGGGGACGGCTTGTTCCAGTGGTTTGTAGCTACCTTTTTGTCCTCTGTAATGAAAATAGAAGCTGAGATAATGTCTCGTGTATAATTCTCTCCGATAACCTGTAACATTTTTTTATTTGTCTGATGTTCTAGTGTGGATGATATGTCAAGATATATTTTTAGGTAATTCATGTTGCGTGTTCCTCCTCTGTATGGCCTGTGGGCTGTCATGAAGATTGACTGACTGGTTAAACAAACAAACAAACAAACAAACAAACAAACAAACAAACAAACAAAAAACAAACCCCAAGAACACACGAAGCTGCCTTATCCTGAATCAGAGCCTTGGTCTGTCATGGTCAGTATTGCCTTCTTTGACTGACAGCGGCTCTCCAGGTTCTCCGGTGAAGGTCTTACATGTCACTGGTTCCTTCTAACCAGAGACGTCAGGGATTGAACCTGGGACCTTCAGCATGTCAAGCAGATGCTCTGCTACTGAGCCTCAGCCTACCTCTTCCCCAGGGAAGTCATACTGAGGCTATCAGTGCCACTAAGCACGGGAAATTTATTTGCCCATCTCCCAGAACGATCCGGACGGCTGCTGTGAAGTGAGACAGAAGGGGTGCCCAGCCGCTGGCTGATGCCGCACCTCTCACAGAGCCGAATTTAGGAGCAAATGTACCACCATGGGGCCGGAGCTGTGGACAGGAGACAGCAGGGAAGGGCTTTAGACTTCTGCCGCCGTTTGCCGAGTGCTTGTGCCCTGGATTCAGGAAGTGTTTAATGCAGATGTTCAGGGAACGCTAATCCCCCGGAGCTGACGGAGGATAAAGGCAACTCTCTTTATTGTCCATTAGACAGACCGGGCCTCTCTTTCATCGGAGGCGCAGTCCGGCGAGGGCCTCCTTGGGATGGCGAGGGAGGAGGCAAAGCTTTGCAGGCTGCCAGCTGTATTTTGTGAGGCTGCTCCCCTGGAGAGAGTGTGGGAGGAGCAGCTGGATTCCTGTTGCAATTTTGAGCTCACCTCTGGGACATATTTTATCTCGGAGCTCGAGGCGTAAGGAGGCACGCTGTGTTTCGCCCTCCCTCTCAGCCTTCCGTAGGAACGTTTTGGAAGCATTATCATCAACATTATTTTAGTCGAGATGAGAAAATGGGACAGGGACTGCCTCTGCCCGGAGATGATTCGCCTTGTCACTTTCGTTGCTGTTGCCAATTCAGAGGCGTTAGCGGTGGCCACAGTCAGAGTATACATAAAGGCAGTTTTGCCTGTGCATGCATTGCCTCCCCATCTCCAGGGCAGTGATTTCCCCCACTGCTACAAGAAGGCGTTTCTTGGGGTTTAGGGGGAAAACCCCCCATTAATTGACAAATCTCTGTAGCTCAGTAACAATATTATAACAATCTACTGCACTCTCAAATTCCATTTAAAAAAAGAGAGTCGCTCGCTCTTTTCCTTGTGGAGTTATAAGGGGAAACACGCAGGCTGCACATTCCCTTAAACTTTTGCAGTGGAAGTTGCCGGGGAAAGGGTGCTGAAGGAAAGCATGCACAATACTACCCTGCAATGCTCCCTCTAAGCTGTGGAGTCTTGTGAGCAAAAATTCTACTTTGTGAGCTACTGGCATTAAAGTTGTGAGCGAGCAATTTGGCTACTGCCTAAATTAGTTTGCTCTGGAGCCATCCTTCCTGAGCTAAGACAAAAATGTGTGAGCTGGAGGCTAAAAAACGGTGAGCTAGCTCACACTGACTCAGCTTAGAGGGAACACGTCTCCCCTGTGGATGTTCCATTGCCAGTGCAAATGCCTCTCTGCATTCGTGGTGGTGATGCAGAGAAATGGCGAACCCCGGCTGTGTTTAGATGCAGCCTGTGATATGTTGTACGGTGGGGAAAGGGAGAAATTCTGTTAGCAGCTTCTTCCAGTGGCCGCAACACCAAAATGGTAGCTGGAGAAAAGGTACCTGCAGGAAAGAGATACCAGATGGTGGATGTGTTTACATGTGGTGGAACTGTATTGTGCTACAAGTGCAGGCCTTGAACCGTGTCACCCACTGTGATCTTGCCAGCTTATTTGAGCCACCAGTGGCCAGCACGTGGATTGGCAAAGAACCTGCGCCAAGTGCATTGACATGCAAAACACTTGGTCTGTAGGCCGCAGAAATGGAAAAATCCCAGCACTCAAGCCTGCTTGGAAGCAATACCCTCTCAAGTGGCGTCTCCTGTCTTTTATAGTCTGTGTTGTGGGCTAGGTCTACTGCAGAAAAAAAGAAAGGCACGGTAGGATATCTGCCTGTGCAGACAGCTTTGGAGGGAGCCTGCAATCACAGAGCTGCCAATCTCCAGGTGGGGGCTGGAGACCCCCTGGAATCACAACTGTGCGCCAGATGACAGAGATCAGTTCCCCCCAGAGAAAGTGGCTGCTTTGGGGGGTGGACTCTTTGCCATTATACCCTGTTGATATACCTCTCCCTCCCTAAACCCTGCCCTACTTGAGGCTCCACCCGAAATCTCCAGGAATTCTCCCAACCTGGAGTTGGCAGCCCTACCTGCAAGTGTCTGTTTCCCCCAGGCCTGCGAGGGAGCAGCATCATTTTTTGTCTTGAGTATAGTACCGTGGTTGTGGTCTCAGGATGTGTTGGAATTCTTAAAAAGTGTCGTCTCTCAACTGGAAAAAAGGGGTAAGCCGCTGGAGTCTCCTGGGTGCTGGGTTGTAGGGTAGCAGTGAGGGATGACAGCCAGGTGAGACATCTTCCCATCATGCCTCAGGGAACACTGTGCATTCCAGACTGGCTGAAATTCATGGCTTCCATCAGGTTATGTCAACAGATCTAGGCCGTAGAGATGGCCTAAAGTGACACGCCTGGGAGGGAAACAAAGGCTGTGGCAGAAGGAATGTTAATGTTTCCGAATGACCGTCAAGACCTCCTCTGCAGTGTAGTGGTTAGAGTCTTGCACTGGGAGACCCAGGTTCAAATCCCGCTCTGCCATGGACCTTGGGCCAATCGCGGCCTAACTTACCTCATAGGGCTGTTGTGAGGATAAAAAGAAGATGGGACGAATGACGTCATCAACCACATTGTGGAAAAAAGCGGGGTCAAAATATCTAAAAGGATAAAGGGGTTTTAAGGGTCAGGGAACGGCTCATTCTGAGCACTCAAAGAGTTAGAGGTGATGCGGCAAGAAAGATGTTTTCCTGTGTGTGAAGAAAGATCAGGGTTTTTTTTAATTTGGGAGGAGATGCAGAGAAAGGCAGGCGGACAGGGCTGCAAATTGGTGGGAGCGGCTTGAGGAGAAGGATTTCTCTCTCTCTCTTTCTGTCTGTCTCTGTCTCTGTCTCTGTATCTGATGCAGGGAGGCGGGCCAGCTGCCCTGGAGTTGGCCCTTTTCTGTTTGTGTATTTCTAAATAAAGCTAGCCCTGACCCGGATGGCGCAGGCTAGGCCGACCTCTTTAGATCTCGGAAGCTAAACAGGGCCTGCCCTGGTCGGTGTTTGGATGGGGAGACCACCCTGGGGTACCGGGGCGGTGACACGGAGGCAGGCAAGGGCAAAATGGCAAACCACCGCAGAACATTTCTTGCCTTGAAGACCCTACAGGGGTCACCGGAAAGTCAGCGGTGACTTGATGGCAAATCCAATAAAACAATCAGACAAATGTTTCAAAAGCACCAGAAGTCTCCGGGGCTCTCTCCTCCAAAGGAAGCCGGGCCTCACCCGTGCTATCAATGAAACTCCTCACTGCCGAGAGCAAGCGGGAGACACGCACCGTTCTTTCCAGTCTTCTTTCTCAAGCTCGAACTCAGGCCCCGAAAGCAAATCCCAGGCTTAAACCTTGCTAAGGCTGCATCCAGGTTGACCCCAGTCTTCCCTGCCAGCGTCTAATTGAAGCCCCAAGAGCTGGCCTGGGGCTATTGGGGGCTCTGCCCCCTTCCTCAAAGGGCCCCCCCCTTCTGCCCCCAAAGCAGTTAAAGGATCCCTTGAAATGCTTTTGGGAAGAAGCAGGGCTCTTTGTAGCAGGAACTCCTTTGCATATTAGGAGACATAACCAATCCTCCAAGAGCTCACAGTAGCCCCTGTAAGAAGAAAGGAGGGGTGTGTCGCCTAATATGCAAAGGAGTTCCTGCTACAAAAAGAGCCCTGGGAAGAAGCATGTATGTGTGCCTGCCCACACACTCCAAGCAGCAGATCTGCAGTTTGGACAGCATGTGTGCACGGCCCCCACTTCTTCTCAAAAAGCATTTAAAGGGGTCCTTTAAATGCTTTTGAGAAGAAGCAAGGGGGCGGCATGCGCCCTTCTCCCTCCCCTCCTGCGAGATTTAAAGGGCCATCCAGCTGATCGGTGGGCCACGTGCTCCCTGCTGATCAGCGGAAGGGCCCTTTAAATCTCGCAGGAGGGGAAGGAGAGGGGGCCGTGCCGCCCCCTTCATTATGGCCAATAATGGCAGCCCCACCAGAATTTTTTTTTGCCCCACAAGCCACAAGATCCTGGCTATGGGCCAGCCCAAGAGAAAGAGGCTTTTTCTCTATTCTGCTGCTGTGGGGTAATGGGGGATTGTCCGTGGGGTGCCGGGACGTTTGCTCAGAGCTAATCTCCTTTCTCCATCACCAACCCCCCTCCCCCCCGCTTGGCCATGATCCCACCAAAGATCGGGGCTGGAGACAGCCGTCATTGCATGGACCCCTACCTGCCCCCCCCGGTCTTCTGTCTAATTTTGGCAGGTGTTTGCTGTTAGTTCAGTCTTTGCCAAGGGGTGGGTGGACGGTGTTCCCCCAGCTAATCCTGTTATCTCATTAACAGGAGCTCTTTAATTGCCAAATAGCCCGACAGTTAATTAGAAAAAGAGAGCGGTGGGGAAATGGGGATGGGCGGGGGGGGGATGTTGGATCAACATAGTATTGTTAGTCATGGGGGGGGAAGAAGGAATGGCGGAAGAGCCGAGCTAATAGCGGGCAAGGAACCGTTGGGAGGCAGAGTCCAGAGCTTGGGTAGCAAGGAGGGAGTAAGGTTGCCAACTCCAGGTTGGTACATTCCTGGAGATTTGGGGAGGGGTAGGCAAGATTTGGGGAAGGAAGAGCCCTTGGCAGGGCGTAACGCTGTAGAGTCTCTCCTCCAAAGCAGCCATTTTCTCCAGGAAAGTCATCAGAGCCAGTTTGGTGCAGTGGTTAAGTGCGTGGACTCTAATTTGGGAGAACCAGGTCTGATTCCCCACTCCTCCACTTGCACCTGCTGGATGACCTTGGGCAAGCCATTGTTCTGTCAGAGCTGTTCTTGAAAAAGAGCAGTTTCTGTCAGAGCTCTCTCAGTCCCACCTACCTCACAGGGTGTCTGTTGTGGGGAGGGGAAGGGAAAGGAGTTTGTAAGCCGTTCTGAGACTCCTTTGGGTAATGAAGGCCAGGGTATAAATCCAATCTCCTCCTCCTCCTCCTCCTCCTTCTCCTCCTCCTCCTCCTCTTCTTCTTCTTCTTCATCATCATCATCATCTCTGTCATCTGGAGTTCAGTTGTAATTCTGGAAGATCTCCAGGCCCTACCTGGAGGTTGGCAACCCTAGGCGAGATAAGTTCTTTGGTGTATTCTGCTCGCGTGTAGATGCATGCATATGTGTCAAGCGCACCACAAAAAGATTCACTGCCCTTGGAAGAAGGGACTAGGCAAAGACTTTCCTTCACTCCACTGATCTTGGAAACGGCATCTGTTTCTCTTTCTGGGCTGTGAGAAAGATATTTTGCAGATGTGCCTTGGGAACATCTGTAAAAGAAGCCTTTCCCCACTTTGGCCCTTGTCGAAAAACCGCGTGGATCTCTGGGCTGGGTGGCGGCTGCCCCGTTGCAGAGGGTGCCTTTGCCTCCCGTGATCCCCCCATTTCCCATCTGTGACTGAAGTGGGATTTTCACACGGTCTGGAGGTTTAAACCAGCAAGGCTTTAAAGCCTTCTCCGCTGACGGATTAGACCCTCCGCTGCTTGCAAGGGCATATGTCGCCCCATTATGTTCATCCGCACATGCACGCCTGCACATGGCAAGACAGGGGGGCACCACGACAGCCTGTTGCTACCCTCTGCCGGGTGGTGCTTGCCAGAGCGCAGCGTTTCTGTAACAGCTTTCCAAAGGCTCCGTTGCGCTCCAGAGGAGGGTCCGTCCCTGTGGCAGGGGACGTTGGGAGAACTGTCTGGAAAACAGCAGCTCATCAGATCTGTACGCAATCCGTCAAAATGTAGGGCATGAATAAACAGCGGGAGAAAAGGGGAGAGACAAAAAGGCCTCTGAACCGAAGTGACTTCTGCCAACTGGGTGCTGCTGGTGAGGATCCCTTCTAGAACATTCCGCAGGATTCGCTTTCACAGCCTAGGGCCCACACTTCTGACAGGCTGTCTCTCCCCATGTGTCCCTGTGTGCCGACTGTAGACCTTTGGCTGTAGGGTTGCCAGCTCTGGGCTCAGAAATTCCCGGAGAATTTGGGAGCAGAGTCTGGGGAGGGCCGCATGGGGGGAAAGGAGGGACTTCAGGGGGCTCTAATGCCCTAGAGCCCTCCTTCCAAAGCAGCCGTTTTCTCCAAGACGACCGGTCACTGGCATCTGGAGAGTAGTTGTAATTCCAGGAGATCTCCAGCCAGACCACACATGGAAGATGGTGAGCCTATCTGGTTCCCCTTCTGGCTGTTCTCCTGCTTATAAAGGCCCATTTGGCACTTACTAGAGCCCGTTCTTTCTCTATAGTGGTTCATGCTTTGTGGAACCCTGAGGAGGAGGAGGAGGAGGAGGAGGAGGAGGAGGAGGAGGAGGAGGAGGAGGAGGAGGAGACTGGATTTGTACCCCGCCCTTCACTACCCAAAGGAGTCTCAGAGCAGTTTACAATCTCCATTCCCTTCCCCTCCCCACAACAGACACCCTGTGAGGTAGGTGGGGCTGGGAGAGCTCTTTTGAGAATTGCTCCTGAGAGAACAGCTCTGAAAGAACTTGTAACTGACCCAAGGTCACATCATGTGGAGGAGGGAGAATCAAACCCGGTTCTCCCAGGTCAGAGTCTGCACTCCTAAATCACTACACCAAACTGGAGGAAGGTGCCATCCTCAGAAATTTGTAAGAGATGCTGTAAGGCTGATTTATTTACAAAGGCTTTTAATGGGGGGTTAAGCTGTCGTCTTAGGAAGGGGTTCTTCTGTGTTTTGTATGCCTTTTGTTTTCGGAATTGTAAGCGGCCTTGAGCCATAAGGAGAAGGTGTGATAGAAACCGTTTAATAAAACCAACCAACCAAGAAATAAAGCGAGGCTTTCTGAGAATGTGTCTACTTGGCCAGTGAGGAGAAGCGCGCGGTTTTACACCAGAGCTGTTCATCCTCAATCTTCCGTGCGCACTGTACATACTCGCACCTCTTTGTGTGGTCTCAAGGAAACTGCACTGTTTTTCGCCCTCAAGGGCTGTCCCGAGCACCGTTGAAATATGAGAGCTTTGCGCGCCACAAATTGGTGCAGAAATTAATAACAATCAATTAATCCCATAAAGAAACACCTGCTGTGGTATTAGTTCTGTTTCACTGCTTCATTCTGAGAGGGGGGAAAAAATAAAAAAACCAGGATTTTTTCCCCCTAGAGGAAGCTTCTTTCCCAGTGACAACCGAGCTTTTCAAAAGAGCTTGCGCTTCCTAAAATAAAATACTCCAATTCAAAAGGCTTGCCCAATGATTGGTAGATTTAGAAGGGGCAAAGAAAAAAAAGATCGCACCGTGCATCATGCCTGCGTGATTATCTCCGCCATATAGGTGGCCTGGCAACTGGTACTTGTGCTGCTGAAAGAGGCGCGCCAGGACTTGATGCGCTGGTGAGATTATCCTCCGAAATACCACACAGATGGGCCTCGGTCGGGCCTTTGTAAGCGGACCCCGAGAGGTACCCACTCAGAGGCGGTGTCTTTTCCTAAGTGGCTCTTGCCAGCCCGACACGCTCAGGAGGAACCGTGCGGTGCAAGACGACCGACTGGGTGTCGTGGTTGCTGCTTCCACAAGCTGCTCCCATCGCAAATGCAATCGCAGCCGGGCGTGTTAAGATCTGCAATGCAGATTACATACATTGGTGGTGAACAAGGACACGTTGCGGGGGGGGGTGTTTGCAGCCGTAGAAGCACGGAGCTGATTGGGTGGGCTCTTGGCAGGTGTCTTCGGCATCAAACCCAGCCCAAGGACATTAGGGCAAACCTGGCCAAAGGTCTTGTCGAGAAAAGTGGACCAAAAGTCTGCTGCTTTTAGCCATTTATTTGGCAGCAGCGCTCTTGAAAGATGCATGCGGGACAAGCCTGTCCTTCTCTGTAACCTTGTTCGGAGGCCTTGAGTGTTTGACCTTTGGGATGGGTTCTTATCCGTCCTACTTTCTTGAACTTGGGTGGCCGCTAAAGACTTCAGCACTGCAGACGGGAGGCTTGGTAGTTTAGCCTGTGTGATGCTGCTGCCCTCTGCTGGCAGGAGCTTGCCTGCCTTTGGGAGGGGCTTTATTGTATGAATATTATTAACAACCCCGGGTGGTGGGGTGGGGGGAGGAAGGGTTTTTGTCTCTGAAATAAACATGTGAGCCTTTAAGATGCCGCAAGACTCCTTTTTGTCCTTGTGGCTGTTGGCGCGTCTTCCCTCTGAGGAAAGGCTGAAGAGTCTGAGATTTTTCCATTTAGAAAAGTGACGACTCAGAGGGGACATGATAGAGGTTTACAAAACTGTGCGTGGGTGGAGAGTATCATGCACTGAAGCTGAATCAGTCCTATCTCTGTACATGTTAAGCTTCAGACATAAAGTAGGATTGTGATCAGTCGCATTCCTGTTGGTTGGTTTCTATGAAACTGTGTAAATAGCCAATCACAACTGTATATAGTATTTTGGAGGGAACAGACCTCATTGGTCTTTATCCTTGTTTGCTTATTGGTTGTTAACCTATTTGTGGGTGTGGCTTTGACAGGCCGGATCATTTAAAAAGGGAGCTGCGCTCCACTGTTCTCTGTGTGTGTGTTGTTGAGTTTGCTGTTACAATAAAGCTGAAATCACTTTTGCTGAAATCCAATTGTGTTGAATTGCATACTTAACAGAGAGTGTTGACAAAGAGAAATTTTGCTCCCTCTCCCCAAACACTAGAACTCGAGGGCCTCCAATGAAGCCAGTGGACAGTAGATTCGGGACGGATGGAAGGAAATACTTCTTTACGCAGAGAGTGATTAAAATGTGGAATTTGCTGTCAGAGGTCACAGGAATAGACTGCTTTAACAGGGGATTAGACAGATTCATGGAAGACAGTGATATCAGTGGCTACTAGCCACGGGGACTGAGGGGAACCTCCACGTTCAGAGGCAGTCAGCTTCTGAATCCCAGAGCCAGGAGGCAACATTGGGGGAACACCTAGGCCTCTATGCCTTGTTCTTGACTCACCAGAGGAACTGGTCGGCCACTGTGGGAGACTAGATGGACCATGGCTCTGCTGGACTAGATGGGCCACTGGTCTGATCCAGCAGGGATCTTCTTATGTTCTTATGTACAACAGATCAACACAGCTACTCTCCTGGGCTTTGCCGTCGTAATTGTGTTATTCCCTCATGGAATCAAATAACAGCAGAATCGTATTTGCAAGCAGGAGGGTGTTATTTCCCTTCAGTGGGAGCAAAGAGGCAACATGCAGCTCAAAAGCAGCAATGGAGCTATAACTGATGGTGTAGCATGTGTGTCTTCCCAGAAATGACCCCCTCTGGTGTGCTTCTGTGTATGCTGTAGATGCTCACTTGGGGGGGAAAGTCCAAAATTAGATTGGAGACGAAGAATATATATATTTTATTCAGACAACTGAAGGTGATTTGAAAGACAGAAGAAGAAGAGAGAAGAAGAGATTGGATTTATACCCCGCCCTTCATTAGTGGAAGGAGTCTTAGAGCGGCTTACAATCTCTTTTCCCCTCCCCTCCCCAAAACAGACACCCTGTGAGGTAGGTGAGGCTGAGAAAGCTCTTTCGAGGACTGTTTGTGAGAGAACAGCTCTGAGAGAACTTGTAATTGACCCAAGGTCGCACCAGTAGCTGCATGTGGAGGAGTGGGGAATCAAGCCCAGTTCTCCCAGATTAGAGTCTGTGCTCCTAACCACACTACACCAAACTGGTTCTCTGCGACAGCCTGTGACAGTCACCCTACTTTTGCCTTCGGTAAACAGGTCTTGCAGGTTGCTTTGAAAACTTGCACTGCCTGTTTGATCAGAGGCCACAGGTGGATGCACATGCAAAAGCTGCATAAGAAAAGAAACTCTTCTCTTTCATTTTGCATCAGAACTGTTTCTACCTTCTGTGGTCACAGGATCCTGTCAATGACCTGTGTTCCCAGGTTCCTGCCATCCCTAACTGCATGAACCACAATCACACACTGAACTAAACAGCCTTAACTGTGCAATGTAGCAGCCCTAATAGCCCCGACTGGCCCAATCTCAACAAACCTTGGAAGCTAAGCAGGGTCAGCGCCTGGATGGGAGCCCAGCAAGGAAGACTGGGGCTGCCGTGTAGACAAAGGCAATGGCAAGTCACCTTTGGTTGAGAGCCAGTTTGGTGTAGTAGTTAAGAACGCAGACTCTAATCTGGGAGAACCAGGTTTGATTCCCCACGCCTCCACTTGCAGCTGCTGGTGTGACCTTGGGTCAGTCACAAGTTCTTTCAGAGCTGTTGTCTCACGAACAGTCCTCGAAAGAGCTCTCTCAGCCCCACCTACCTCACAGGGCATCTGTTGTGGGGAGGGGAAGGGAAAGCAAACTGTAAACCTCTCTGAATCTCTGAGCGAAGGGCGGGGTATAAATCCAATCTCCTCTTCTCTTCTTCCGTTGAAAACACTGCGAGGTGGAAATTCATGGGCTCTCCATGAGTTGGCTGCAACTCAGCAGTACCCTTTCAGGAGTGCAATCCTACTTTCCTGGAGTAAGCGCCATCGGGTGCACCCGAGTAGGATTCCAACTGGAACTACTTAGGACTGCACTGTAAGCACATTGAAATGCACGCATTTAGGTGCCTTTAACTCCGTCTGTGGAGTAAAGGATAATGGATTGTGGTTCTGAGCCACTGGTGGAATACCTCTCGTGGGAATACCTCTCCCGGAATGCCTCTCATGGGAACAATCCCTCTAAATGAATTTCAAATAGTCCTGGGTAACAACGATCCTTGTCTCCTGGTATAAATCAAAACCCAGCGGAAAAGTGGGGAATGGATTCGGGGGAGGGCGGCTGTACTGGCTTGGAACCTTCCTCGCCCTTGGCGGGTGGCGTGGGCCTCTGTCAGCCTGCTGTTTATTCCTGCGATGAGGGATGAGAAGTGTGAGATTCTGCCGGAGGGGCACGCGGAGGAGGGACAAGCGCTGGAATCTCAGCCATCTCACTGACTCGGCAGTCCTGTTTTGGGTCAGCAGTCCTGTTCTGGGAGAGGCGGTCGGAAGAGTCAGTCCGGGCATCCCTTCCTGGGAACAAGGTAAGATCCTGGGGAGAGCATGGGGTGCATTCTGCAGGGGCATCACCTGGTTTATTAGCATCTATCCAGGACATGGATGACAGACAGCCGGTGGTTGGCAGAGTTTAAATGTGCAAAGGAAGTGGAGCATTGTCTGCTTAGAGAAAAAAATATATATTTTAAAAAAGAACAAACTGCTATAGAGCATAGAAGAGAGAGAGAGAGAACCATAACTGTCTAGCCTAACTGCTGTGAGAGGAACAATGAGAAGAAGGAAGCTCTGCAGGAGGAGGAAGTCTCCAGAAGAGCCACTCAGGAGACAGCGAGGGCACAGTTTGAAATTGTGGGCAGTCCCTAATCTAGCTATGCAAACGACCAGTCCTTCAGCTGTCCCCGTGTAGGGTGATCTTCAGATCCTCTTCATAAGGCCGCACTATAGACCTTGCATATTCCAACACTGGTGTGGTGCAGCGGTGAGAGAGTCGGACAAGGATCAAGGAAACCAGGTTCGAATTCCCATTCTGCCAAGGAAGCTTGCTGGGTGACCTTGGGCCAGTCACATGCTCTCAGCCTAACCTAACCTGGCCACTGGCAGGGATGGGGGGGGTAGGGTTGCCAGATCCAGGCTGGGAAACTCCTAGAGATTTGGGGATGGAGCCTGAAGAGGACAGGGACCACAGAGTCCACCCTCCAAAGCATCCATTTTCTCCGTGGAACTGATCTCTGTAGTTCGGAGATGAGCTGTAATTCCGGGGGATCTCCAGGTCCCACCTGGAAGAAATAGCATCCGTAGTTGTTGTGAGGATAGAATGGAGGGAGAAGAGAATGATGTCAGCTGCCTTGTGTTCCCGCTGGGGAGGAAGGTAGGGGCATATATTAATTAAGTCAATAAATACAGTTCCTTGCTGTGTTAAGTGTTCTGCGTAAAGCAGGCAGACTCAGCCTTTTGGGACCTGCGCCCGAACTAACTTCAACTTTTGGGGACCCCCCCCCTTGCAAAACAACTGCTCGGGACTTCTTGCCTCCCCAGCATAAAATGCAAGAATAGAACATCAGTGAGCACAGCCGCGTTTTGTGCTTTTCATGTCTGCTGTTTATGAATCTTTAGCACCCTTTGAGCCACGAGCTGTATTTTGTGGCCATTTCACACATTTACGCAAAGGCAAAACCAGATTTTGCATTGAGTCTCTCAGGGAGGCTCACTGTGTTCTCTTCTTCCACCTGAGCTTTAAACCCCATCTGCAGTGGAATCCTGATCCATTTTTGGCTCCCGGACCGCATTTTGAGAATCGCCGGTCTAAGGCCTCAACCAGCAGGGAGATGTCTTATTGGGTTGCCAGCCTTCGGGTGGGACCTGGGGATCTCCAGGAATTACAACGGATCTCCAGGTGACAGAGATCATTTCCTCTGGAGAAAATGACTGCTCTGGGAGGCGGGTTCTGTGGCATTATACTCAGCTGGAATCCCTACATAGCCTCCCCAGCACCTCCCCCCCCCAATCTCCAGGTATTTCTCAAGTCAGAGTTGGCATCCCTATGTCTTGGGGACCTGTATGGTTGCCTAAGGGCAAATAGCTGCTCCTGGGATCATTTCAGATTAGGAATATGAGGACAGGAAGGCTAATTCCTCTCCCCTTATGCTGTGGTCCCTGTCTAAATGCCCCCTCTCAGGAGACTGGTTTTTTAAGGAAAAAAACCCACTAGGAACTCTGTTCATGGAACTCCCAGTGTTGGATCTTAAGTAAGGTTGGGAAATTTCTGGAGATTTGGGGGGCAGAGCCGGGGGGTGGGGGCAGAGTAGAAGAAGGGATGGAACTTTGTGGGTATGTGATGTCACTCTAGGACTTCCATTTCTCCTAGACTCTATGGTCAGGGCTCTTTTTGGGCAGGAACGCACAGGAACGAAGTTCCGGCTGGCTCCTGAGTTGGCCACGCCCAGCAGGAACTAATTAGCATAATAGGCCACACCCAACAGCAGAAACTCATTAGGATTGGCTACATTAGGGGTGTGTGGCCTAACATGCAAAGGAGTTCCTGCTTCAAAAAAAGCCCAGGGTTTTGACAAAAAAAGGTAAACAGAATAAGAAGCAAAAGGTGGGTGTGGCTGGATGACCACACTTCTGGCAACATGGGGTGTGACTTAATATGCTAATGAGCTGTGCTGTCAAGGGTGTGGTCTAATATGCTAATGAGATCCTGCTGGGCTTTTTCTACAAAAAGAGCCCTGTCTATGGTATACCATAGAATATCTACCTCTCTGAAGCTGCCATTTCCTCCAGGAGAACTGAGCTCTGTAGAGTCTGGAAATCAGTTGGCAATACTGGGAGAACTCCAGACCCCACCTTGATGTTGGTAACCCTAGTCTTAAGTTACGTGCCAACATTATCCACTGGATCACAGAGGAAAGAGCGTCTCTGGTGCCATTTCTCACAAGCCTCTGATTACTTCTAGGTTTCCAGCATCCCAAGACTCTGATTCTTACCTTCAAAGCGTCTGGGAGTCGGGATGGTGCCCCGGGGCCTTGGAGTAATGCTCATCTGCCTTTTCCTGGGCCTGACAGGAGAAGGTGAGAACGTTCAGCCGAAGGGCAGCTCCTCAGAGAGAGCATTTGACTGGAACCGACGGGAGTGCGGTCTGATCTCCTTCTGCTTCAACGGTTCATAACTTCCCCCAAATGAATCCCTTTAGGGACGCAAGCTCTGAAAGGGAGTATTTTGTACTGTGTAATGGTAATTTGGCCTGGCCAAAGGTCACTACAGCTTCTGCCCCCAAACGGTTTTTACACCCGAGTGGGATTTTTTGAAGATTCATCTGATTTGTGGATAGGACTGTCAAATGTAAGGCTTCTTCTTACTTCCTTAGCCAGCCAGTGTGGTGTAGCAGTTAGAAAGTCAGACGAGGTTTGGGAAGACCCAGGTTCAAATCTCCACTCTGTGAAAAAAAAGCTCTTTGGGTTCCCATTGTCTCTCAGCCTAGACTACCTCACAGGGTGGTTGTTGTTGTGAGGATAAAATGGAGGAGGAGAGAGCAAATTTGTAAGCTGCTTTGGGTTTCCACTGGGAGAAGAGTGGGGTGTATATAGGTAAGGCAGGGGGCTCTCAGATCTTTCAGGAACACTCCCCCCCCCAGCACTCTATCAAACCCTATACATATTTTTGAACCACCAGTAGGGAATTAGCAGGCCTGGTGAGCTGTTTAAAGTCAGGAAAAGAGTGGGGAAAGGAAGGGTTAACTCTTCACAGCCCTAATTTCAGTCAGGTCTGAGGTCTGAGTGGGCCAGTATGGGGCAGAGGGTGGGCTAGAGATAGAGAGGAGCTGGTTTCGATTGCCCCCTCTGACAAAAAAGTTCACCAGATGACCTCCTGCCTGCCACTAACTTACCTCACAGGGTTGTTGTGAAGATCAAATGGAGGAGAACGATGTCTGCTTCTTCCGGTTTCTCATTCGGTTTTGTTCCGAATGCAGAAAGTCCAGTTTGATTGTTTATGTTCTTGGGATCTGGCGTTTCCCTCCTGACGGGGGTTTGGTTTTCCATCCTGGTAACACAGAACTAGAAATTCCTAGGTGTCATCAGCATGCAGGAAATAGCCAACGGGTTGAGCAAGACCAGCTGCTCGGTGTCACAAATGCTTCTTGTTTCCCCGACTTGCCGCCCAGAGAACCTTCAACGGCCTGTCCTTGCGCAGCCGGAGAACCTGGTCGTCTCTGAAGGGGAAACGTCTGTCCTCAAGTGCGAGGTGGAGAACGCGTCCGGCATTGTGCAGTGGGCAAAGGACGGGCTCCTGCTAGGTCCCAACCGCAACATCCCCGGGTTCCTCCGCTACAGCATGATGGGAGAGCCTAGTAAAGGTGAGAGGTCCTCTACGGGGGCGTTGGCTTCAGCCTGTGGGGTGACTGTGTGGGGCAGCCTTTGGGACTGCCTCTCTCCGTATGAGCCCCATAAAGCACTGAGGTCTACAAATCAACACCTTTTGGTACTCTCCGGCCCCAGGGAAGTCCAACTTGCCTCGACTCCCCCACCTGATGGAATGAGCTTCCACATGAGGTCAAGGCCCTGCAGGATTTATTACAATTCATCAGGGCCTGTGAGACTGAGCCCTTCCAGAGGGCTTTTGGCTGAGGCAGCGGACGTCCCCTCCCCCTGGTTGACCTCCCATCAGTGGCCTGGATCCGAATAGCCATCTGGGGACCCGTACTTCTGTCACATCTAAATTGCTGAGACACCTGACCAAATTTTACATGGCATTTCATGATTCTATGTTGTTTTAAATTATTGTTTTTAATTATATATTGTATTAATGCTGATGGAACCCACCCTGAGCCTGCTTGTGGGGAGGGTGGGATAAAAGTCCAATAATTCAATAAATAAATAAATAAATAAATACATAAATAAATGTTTTGCCATGCTCTGGAGCAGACTGGGGCATGAAAATGGCCCTGGAGTAAGTCAAGCCGAGTGGGCCCTGTTGTACTATAAGCCAGTACTGCAGGGCCACCAGCCCCGTAGCCAGGAAATTTTCGCCCAGGGGGCGGGGGCTCAGGAACATTGTGTCCCCAAAGTGGTGACATCACTAGTGATGTCACCTGACAATGCCTCTCTTTCCAGTCGAGCAAGAAGCACCAAGAAGAGCCGCTGAGGCCATGGCGGGCCGTGGCACACCAGGGGTGGGTAGGGGCGGGTCTGGCATCCTCCCAGGGAGGGCTGGGGGTCCTCCATGGGGGGCACTGCCCCCAAAGCCCCCCCCATGACTATGGGCCTGAGGGCCACTCAGGTCAGTGGGGCTGGCAATGGGCAGTAGCTCAGTCACTGCATCATCCCCAAAACTGGGAGCAGTGCAGTGCAGTTGATGAGCGGACACCAGCTGCCATGGCTGATGAAAGGTCCAGGCCAAGGGACCAATGAGGCTCAGGCAGAGTTTTTCAGACTTAGTTCTGCTTGCCCCTGGCTACCAGTGGCCCTCTAGGCCAGTGGCCCATCAGGGAATTTCCCTGAAAGTTAAATGGCTAGTCACCCCCTGGTCGCACCATGCATTTCATGGCAAATGCACCTGACGGTTCAGCTAACTCTGGTTCGATTGTGGGGATCACACATGAACTGATTGCTGGGCTTGTTTGGTTGAACTCTGAAGGACTCAAACAGTTGCTGAATGTGTTTGCATAAGGTTTTTGCAAAACGGTGCATGTCCAAAAATGCTGCCAACCCAAAGAGACTGGCAGCCATTAATGTCACTGAGGATTACTTAGGCAAGGGAGGATTGTGTTAGATCCTAGCATCTATTTACAGCTGATTTATACAGTTTGTGACTATGTTAACTGTATAAACCATTGCCTAAGAAAAGTATTTGTGCAGTAAGAATAGGAGGCAACTTCATTGGACTGTGTGAGGATATGCGTGGTACAGCCATTTGTGCTGTACTGTCAGGAAGGAATAAGTTGAAGCAACCTACTGGGCAGCCATGAATGGGTTGACGAACCAACAAACAGTCTGTCGAAAAACTGGTTGCCTGAACCAGGACTGGTGAGCAGGTTGTGAGCCAGCCTGGTGGGTGTTTGCGTATCTGTTCTCTATCCCTGGAGCACCTTGGAACATGCTCCACATCGATGATTTGGGATCAGCTGCCTGGGTTTCTCCTTTAGTTTTCTCCCTGGGTCTGACTAATAATTATTTTGTGCAATGCTACAATGATGCTGTGTAACAGGGCTGATGATTTTTTGAAATATGAACATACGAAGCGTCCCTATATGGAATCAAACCATTGGTCCATCACAGTCAATACTGTCTACTCAGACTGCCAGTGGCTCTCCAAGATATCAGGCAGAGATCTCTCATAACACTTAGTACCAGATCTTTTGACTGGAGATGCTAGGAAGCAAACCTGGGATGTTTTGCTTGTCAAGCAGATGCCTTCAGCCAGAACTGGATTTAAAGGTAAAGGTAAAGGTTCCCTTGCTCGAAAGCCAGTCGAATCTGACTCTAGGGTTGTGGTGCTCATCTCCGTTTCAAAGCCGAAGAGCCAGCGCTGTCCGAAGACGTTTCCTTGGTCATGTGGCCGGCATGACTAAACACCAAGGTGCACGGAACACTGTTACCTTCCCACTGAAGTGGTACCTATTTGTCTACTTGCAATTTCTTGCTTTCGAACTGCTAGGTTGGCAGTTTACTCACAAGCTAAGTAAGCTCTAGTTAAGGCCATCAGATTATGAGGAACCTCTAAATGCAAAAAAAAAGGGCTTACATTTCAATGTTAGAGGTTTTTTGGTAACACTAGGGGGCCTTATGGGAGGAAAGGCAGCATGGCACAGCCTGATCTCATCAGATCTCGGAGGCTGAGCAGTGGATGAGAGACCACCAAGAAGGGCTCAGCAGAGGAAAGGAAAGGCAGACCCCCCTCTGCTGCTCACTTGCCTTGAAAGCCCCTTGCTGTGGTCACCATAAGTTGGTTGCAACTTGATGCACTTGTGAGTGATCCCTCTTAAACTTGACATCGTTTATGACCTCAGCAGCTCTTAATCTGACCTTGCTTGCAGTGACGTCTTAAATAACAACTCAATCTGCAGCAGTTAGCAGCTGATCTGTGCAGATCTCGCTTCTGTTCAAAGCACAAGAGCAGGCCAGGCCAGTTTGTATATGGTCCATTGGCAACTGTGATGCACAAGTGCAGAAAAATATAAGTACTGGCATGTGTTTGCATGACTTACTCTTCTTTCAGGAATCAAGTTTCCAAATAAATTGGCCGAGAGGAGTGGAGAGATGGAGCAGGACTATTCCAAGCATTGCTCAATGATGCTGAGGGCTAGAAAGTTCTTTTTTCGTCTTCTAAGCTGGGAGGGAAAAGAGAGATTCTTGTGTTGCACTAGAAACCAGATTCTGCACCCAAGCAGTAAGCCCAGGGTCATGGAGAAGGCCCAGAGCATAGCAGGCAGGCTGGGAGACAGGTTAGTAGGGCTCTGCTCACAGTCGGACGGGAGCCGCAACTGCTAGTGTGATCCATCGTGAAACAAGCCTGAAGTAAAATTCGAATACGGCCCAGTCCAAAAAAATAAAATGTGTGAAACAAACAGCAAGGGTACTACCACTTAAGCTTGACCTTATCTTTGGGTACTTCAGGCGAACATAATCTACAAATAACAAGGAGCCGACTGGAAGACGATGCCTTGTATGAGTGTCAGGTGGGACCCTCCGAGACAAGCGGTGCCATCATCTCACACAGCGTGTTGCTCACCGTGCTTGGTAAGGACCTGAGAGAATCTGAGCCCTGCGCTCTGTAGCTCCCCCCCATTGATTGAGTACCACCTCTTTCAGGACCAGTTCTGAAGCAGCCTTGGTCCCCATCCCTCTAGCTGGGCCTTTTAAAAATCTTTATAGACCCACCTCTCTCTTCTTTCAGACCCCTCCTCCAAACCCATCTTTCCCATGAAGCCTTAGGTATAAACCCAGAGCTTCCCCTCCCCCTGGCCTGAAATAAAACCAGACATATGTAACTGTACTTATATATGTTCCTCACCTGTTACCCAGGACTCCCTTTCCTCCCATCTTTCTTGCTGCCAACATTTTGAATGGAATGGCCTAGAGGTAGAGCATTACCTTGGTAATGTTTACCTTTGTGCTCTGTAAAGTATCATATATTTATTCTGTTCTGTTCCGTTCCGTTCCGTTCCGTTCGTGTAGTCCTAGTCTGTGTACTAGCCCCGTTTAAGCAGCCCCATACCCCAAACCTTGCATGCTTTTCTAAAGTCAAGTTCCACTGTATTAACAGAAAGTCCTCCCTAGGAAGTAGGCAGAGGATTGCAACCTTTGTTGATTCTTTGTATGAGTTTGCTGAATCAGTTCAATGAAATTTGCCTAAATTTGTTTGAAGTGAAAAAAAATGTTTTTTGAACAAATGCAAATACATTAGCCAGGTTCGTGTCTTATCACTCACCAACCTCAGAAGACTCTTTTTGTGTGTGTGGAGGGATAAATAAAGAGGCATTCTCTCCATGGTGATTTGGAGATCTATTGCCCAGTTAATTAGGGGCACTTTTTTAGTCAATCAACAGATTTTTTTCCCATCGATCCATTTAGCCAATTAATTGATTAAAGCCTGCATTGACTTAGACCTGACTTGTGGAAACGCTTCTGTGTTGGAACTGGAAAAGCAGTTTGAAATTTCCACTGTCCACTGTGCTTCTCTTCCTCACAGTGCCCCCAAAGACACCGCTCCTCACAGAGTACCAGGCCAACAGCACAGTGACGTGGGTGGCTGGTGTGGAGTACACGGTGAACTGCCAGGTGAAGGATGCTCGGCCTGCTGCAGAGATTGCCTTCAGCAAGGGTGAGAGGGTTCCCATAACCCTGTTAAGAACATAAGAGAAGCCATGTTGGATCAGGCCAATGGCCCATCCAGTCCAGCACTCTGTATCACACAGTGGCCCAAACCCAGGTGCCATCAGGAGGTCCACCAGCAGGGCCAGAAAGCCCTCCCACTGTTGCCCCCTAGTCACCAAGAATACAGAGCATCACTGCCCCAGACATAGGGTGTGGTCACATGAGCATTTGCTGCAACAGTATATCGGCTCTAAATAAGCCACTTGAGTTTGGGATGCTTTGTGTTCATCACACAGCACCCCCTAAGCTGGTGCCATAGTGCTGTGGGCTCGTGGTTGGTCATTCACATCGCTAACATGCTGCAACCATGGATCTTTGGCTGGGTTGGTTGTTTTTTTCCTAAGTCCCACTGCACATGCGCAGAAGCAGACAAGCACACACGCACTCCTGGCCGCATTCTGTGGGGGCGCTGAAGTGCAGATTGGAGTGGGGTTGGGGGAAAAAAGGACACATGGGAGGCGCATGGGAAATGGAATGGAACAATCACACTGCTTGTGTGTTTCCTTGGTGTGCCTGGGTGATCAGACGCCCGGAAACCTGTCATGGAAGCACCTCACTTAGGTAGCCACGTGGGAGTCGTTTTAGTGTGAGGTAGGGACGACCAGGGAACGGGAGCTAGATGTGCGGGTTTGATTGCACCCACTGGGGTGGCTATGTCGGGCCAAACTCCTTGTGTGATCACACCCATAGTGTTCCATCTATACCTTGTGACTAATAGCCACTAACAGACCTCTGCTCCATATTTATCCAATCCCCTCTTGTGTAGCCACCACCACTTCCTGTGGCAGTGAATTCCACGTGTTAATTACTCTTTGTGTGATGAAGTACTTCCTTTTATCTGTTCTAAACCTACGGCTCCTTAATTTCATTGAGTATCCATGAGTTCTTGCATTGTGAGAAAGGGAAAAAAGTACTTCTTTCTCTGCCTTCTCTGTCCCATGCATAATTTTGTAAACCTCTATCATGCCACTCCTAAATCATCGTTTCTCCAAGGTAAAGAGCCCTAACCCATTTAACCTTGTCCAAGTGGGATTTTGGATGGAGATGCCACTTCCCTGAGCTGTGAGACAGTCCAGAGACAATGCTCCCAGGTTTTTATTTCCTTGGGATGAGAGAGTACTGGGGGCAGAAGGTGTCTGTCTCAGTTTTATGATATTTTTTGACAAATATATAACCCAAGCACTCCTTTCAGATGACACTCCTGAATTATCCATTCAGGAAACAGCCACAGCCATAAAGCGCATTAACATTCTTTTGTCAAAGGCTCTATCAAGTCCAGTCAAGAATCACCTCAAGCTTAACCATTTTATAGGCCCATTCACAGTAAACAGGCAACATCTTTGTAGATTTTTATCGAAACAATACAGAGGGAAAGAGAGTGTTGCTTCACTTTATGCAGACTGGCTTGGATCTTGTGGTAACTTTCTGCTAACAGATGTGGGGAGCAATTTTCAACAATTCCCTTCTCCGGTTTCCCCTCCTGTACTGCCTGTCCCTCAGGAGCTGTTTTTTAAGGAGACATTTTGGCCTGCTGCTGGAGGGGACAGGGCACAATCCTTTGGGAAGTTTTTTTGCCCTGTCTCATTGGAACAAACAGGAGCTGTATGGTGTTGGGCTTTGACTGGCCACTTTCTTTCAGCCTCATTTACCTCACAGGTTTATCATGAGAGAAAAAAACGGGATAACTCTGTTTTGAGTGAGCTATGGAAGACCACGGTAGGTTGTGCTCCATGTTCTTCAGCATCTGGATTTCTGCCTCAGACACAAAAAACGACTTGAAACCACTCGGCCCTGAGCCTAGCTGAATTTCTTTGTTTTGGGTCAATCCCCTGGTGGGGCAAATTTGGAGGGCCGCTATGGGGAGACTTTGGAAGAAGTTTGCTCTCTCTTCATCCATTTTCTCATTTCTCTTCAGGTGATGACAGTGTATTAGATGCTGAATCGAGCACCCAGCCGGGATCTGAAGACAAACTCTTCAGCACTGAGGCTGTGCTGAGGTAAAAAAAGAAAAAGAATCCCTGACAGTGTCCTTTACAGAAGTCCTGACAGTGTCCTATACAGTTACTTCCCTCTTTCCAATGCTTTCTTTCTTGCTGCCATAACTATCTAGGTGGTCTGAAGCAGAGTAGTCTGGAGGGAAACATATCAGCTGCCTGGCAACCACTGGGAGTTAGGGGAGTCATGGGGGATGCTGGGGTGGCGTGAGTTGTGATGTAACTTATGGGCGGGGGGGAAGAGAAGTGACAACATGTCACTCTAGGAATCTCTGGAAACTCTGTGGTAAAACTATACAGTTCCTGACAAGACTGACATAACATCAGTGATTTTTTTTTAAAAAAAGAATTCTCCCGCCATCTTTGGAGCAGTAATGGTCAGCGATTGAGGTTCCAAGGCCACATGAATTCTTTGACGATCACTTCCCAACTGAGAAACGGAAGCAGTCATGGGCAGCTTCTACAACACTGTTGTGAGGAGAAAGAGATACTGCAAAGTATCTTGAAAAAAAAAATACTCGAAAAAAATTAAGAACCATGAAATATACATGTGCGTCTGTTACCCTGTTTTCTGGGTTCCCCTCTCAGAGTTCTGTTTGCATCCCAGTCTTATTTATTTATTTAGAAAACTTAAATGTCACATCTCCAGAGACCTACTGAAGGCAGCCTGCAGCTAAAACAATATAATACAACCCAAACAAGCCATTAAAAAACAAACTGGGGCATAAGAAACAGCATAAAACAAATGGAGAGAGCCAGAAAACAGTACTCAGGCTAGAAACAGACCATAAAACGGATGAAGCCCTTCAATTAAAAGCCTGGGTAAATAGAAATGTTTTGGCTTGGTGCCTAAAAGATAGTAAGGGAGGTGCTAGGCAAGCCTCAAGCGGGAGGGCATTCCAAAGGCAAGATGCCATCCCTGAAAAGCCCCATCTCTGGTTACCACTTGCCTTACCTCCCCAGGAAGGGTTACAGAGAGAACAGGGCTTCGAAGAAGACCTTTTTTGACTGGCAGGCTGGACAGTATGGGAGGAGGCAGTCCATCAAAGGGTCCATCCCCAAGCCATTTAGGGCCTTAAAATTAAGGACTGCTGCTTATTTGGGTATCAGGATGCATATTCCATTAGCTATCCTGTCAAACGAATATCTGAGAGATCTGAGTACAATCCACACTCAGTCATGAAAGACTCATTGGGTGACAGGGAGCTTTCTGGGGTTGGAGACACCAGAAACTGGTGTCCTGTGATGCTTGGGGAATGACCCAAATCTTTATGGTTTCTCCCCCTCAAGAACACACACACACACAACAGACCCCCAGTTGGCTTACTTGTTGTTCTCAAGCTTGCTCTCAAAACTGACTCCCTTCTAAAGCATGGTGGCATCCAGGGAGGAGAAAAGAGCAGGTGGAGGCAGTATGGTACCGCTGGATGCGTCAGCATAAAGATCTGCCCCAACAGCAGCAGTGCATCGAGTGCGATGCGGCTGCCACCGCTGTTCTTGCTGCAGACAGGCGAGTGTGGGGAGTGACAGGTGGCTGGCAATGGCTCATGGGGCACAAGAAGTGGGAGCGCACACCTTTAAAAATGTTTTAAAAAGAGTTTTCAGGACAGGTTCCTGTGGGTCTGTGCCTTTAAGAAAGGGGGCGGAGTCCCAAATAGCCCCACTGTAGCTACGGGCCTGGGTTTTTAGCACAGAGATTTTGGAAATTCTTAGACCATTATACAATGCCGTGACATCACTTCCAGGTATGTACCTACCTGGAAGTGATGTCGCATCATCACATGATGCCAGTCCCCCCTTATTTTGTTCCCACTGCTCCACTGAGCAGCAGCAGGCACTGGGATTGGGAAGCTGCCCACTGTAGTGGGAAATCTGATCACTGGGTGACCTTGGGCTACTCACTAGCCTTCAGCCTCACCTACCTCGCAGGGTTGTTGTAAGGGTAAAACGCGTGTCACTCCAAGTTCCTTGAGAGAATGACAGGATAAAAATATATTTATATAGACAACTGCCAACGGCTGACACAGCTTTGGACTGCGCAATAAGGGACCCAACCAGAATATCCCATCATTAAGGACTGGCCCGGCAATACCCGCCTGCTCCAGATTTTCTCTCTCCTTTTCTCTTCTTTCCAGGATCACCCCCCAGAGCTCAGACAATAGGAAATGGCTGATGTGCCGAGCTTCTAACGCAGCCGCTTTAATCCCAGCGGTTGCCGGTTTCGCCATGAACGTCCTGTGTGAGTAATTCTGAATGCCTTGCCAGACCTTGACAAGGAAACCTAATAATACCGGTTACCCAGCGCAGCCAGGAAACTTTTATTGCAGCCTAATAAAAAAGCAAACACAAAGAGAAGTGGGATGAGGAGAAGAAAAGGAGGCCGAAAGGTGGAGGAGGAGGACGAGGGACATTATCCAGGGCAGCTGTAATTAAAGGGGGGAAAAAAGAGAGAGAAAAGAAACAGAGACTCCCAGGAACAAGAGAGGGAGAGAGAGAACACTAACAAAGATGATCTGGGGAATGGGCAAGCAAATGAATAGGTTTGCTGGTTTCTTCTTCTGTTTTTTTTAAAAAGAGAGGAGGTAGGTGTCATTCGAATCTCTGCTTGTTACCAAAGGTAGGGAGAAGAGGCAGATGATGTACGAGGGGGGAGGGAGAAAGGTAGCAGCTATTTCTCGTGCGATTTCGGATATTTAAGGCCTGGTATAGATCTCCGGGTCACAATCTGGCAACCTTCCAAAGCAAGTCCCTCTTAGCCTATATCCATTTCACAGGGTCCCCGTGTGAATGGAATAAGCCCAGGTCCTTCCACCTGGTGTGTGTCATGAAGGTCACCCATCCTGAGAGGGAAAATACAAAAAGCAGATCCGGTTGAAAGGAAAAGCTCAGAAGCACAAAAGTAACCATAAGACAGAAACTACGTGGGTGGTTTTGGACTGCAGACTAATGCCGCTCGAAACCGGGCTTCTTGCTTTCGTGTCAGCGTTTGAAAGGAGAAGAGAGGTGTTCTTTAAAAACATGCATTGTCTACCTTTTGAGGCTCTAAGAATGAAGCAGGGAGACCACTTTTGACTTATTTATTCCGGGAAGTTTATAGGCAGGCTTTCCACGATAGCAGGAGAACCTCCTCCCTCCACAAAGGGAATGTAGAAGAATAGCTATGTCTTTTGCTTTTGTTCATGTAAAATGGAAGTGGGTGTGTGTGTTTCAGTTCTGAAGAGAATGGGCAGCTAGGCTGCTGCTGCCCTGCCCTGAATGGCCCAGGGTAGCCCAGTCTTGTCAGATCTCACAAGCTAAGCAGGGTCAGCCCTGGTTCCTACATGGGTGGGAGGCCACCAAGGGTTGCTGAACAAAGGCAGGCCATGGCAAACCACCTCTGGACGCCTCTTGCCTCGAAAACCCTACTGGCCTGGGTTGCCGTAAGTTGGCTGCAACTCAACCACACTTTCCACCTCCACCACCACCATGTGACCGTTGTTTACGAGTCTTTAGGTGTGGTTTGAGGACCTGTGATGCGGCAGGCTGGCTGAAGTCCAATCAGTCACTGCCTCGACGAGCCACTGCTTGGATGCTCTATGAACTCTACTGTGAATCCCATTGGCAAAAGATGGATCTAAAATTATTTATTATCAATAACAAAGCAATAACTAGGCTTACCAGCTCTGGATTGGGAAATTCCTGGAGACTGTGGGGGTGGAGCCTGGGGAGGGCAGGGCAGGGAGTTAGTTTGGTGTAGTGGTTAAGTGTGCGGACTCTTATCTGGGAAAATCGGGTTTGATTCCCCACTCCTCCACTTGCACCTGCTAATGTGACCTTGGGTCAGTCACAAGCTCTGGCACAGCTGTTCTCTCAAGGACAGTTTCTGTCAGAAGTTCTCTCAGCCCCACCTACCTCACAAGGTGTCTGTTGTGGGGAGGGGAAGGGAAAGGAGTTTGTAAGCCGCTCTGAGACACCTTTGGGCAGTGAAGGGCGGGGTATAAATCCAATCTCCTCTTCTTCTTCTTCTTCTTCTTCTTCTTCTTCTTCTTCTTCTTCTTCTTCTTCTTCTTCTTCTTCTTCTTCTTCTTCTTCTTCTTCTTCTTCTTCTTCTTCTTCTTCTTCTTCGGACCTCAGTGGGACATAATATCCTAGAAGCAGTCTCCCTCAAACCACCCTTCAAAGCACACATTTTCTTCAGGGGAATTGATCTTGGTCATCTGGACATCAATTATCATAGTGGGAGATCTCCCAGTGCCACCTCGAGGTTGGCAAGCCTAAAAGGCCTTCCCCAGACAAATACAGGCTGAGATATCTTGGCAGGTAGTTGACAACTTTTGGGAGCAGTGAAAGCTGCTTTTGTTTCAGTGTGGTATAGTGGCTAGAGTGCCATGCTATGATCTGGGAGACCCAAGTTGAAATGGGTGACTTCGATCACACGCTTGACCTAACCTACCTGACAGGGGTGTTGTGAGGAGAAAATGGAGGAGAGGGGAATGATGGAAGCCACCTTAGGTTAGATCCCCTTTGGGAAGAAAGGTAGGGCATATCTGAAATGATAAATAAATAATTCCCCCCCCCCTTGTGTTCCTTTGTCAGTTCCACCTGATCCACCCGTCATCTCGGGCTACGAGGGCCCTGTTGTCAAAGCCAAGGACAAGTTAAAGCTGACCTGCATTTCTCTGGGCGGGAATCCTCTGGCAACCCTGCAGTGGCTGAAGGTAGGGGGAGAACTTGGGGGCACTGGATGGGGATTGAGCAAACTTGTAGGTTGTTGGTCCATTAACAAAATTAAAAAACAACAACACAACAGGAATGCCCCCTCTGCATTTTAATAAAGGACCATCCAAAATATCAATACAGCAAACACAAGTTTTTAAGTCCCCCCCTAGAACTCTTTCTAATTTTTTTTTGGTGAGTATTTGTACGTGTGTGTACGTGCTTGCTTGTATGTGACTTCTCGCAACCCCTAGTGGGGCTAGGACCTTTCAGAGAGGTGGCTTGAAAACCTGCCTCTGTGTCTCGCCTCTGGTATTCCTTGGAGGTCTGATGAGATTGGGCTTGCCTGGGCTATCCGCTTCAGGGCCCCTTTCTCATCAGGTGGGATGTTTCTAAAAGTAAGTGGGGAGGGAGAGTAAAAAAGTCTGCCGTCTGTAGCTTTCTTAAAATCCAGACTTGATCCGATTCCTTGAGTGCTGAGTGCAAAAGAGATTTCAAGCTGCCCCAGAAGCAGCTAGAGACTCTCCTGTTGAGAACAGGGGGGAAAAGCCTACAGTTCATCAGAATGGACCATCGTGTGAGTGGAGACCCGAGAACGGGATGTCAGAGTTGGGATTCTGAGGGCAGGTAGTGAGTGCCTTCACAAAATGGCTGCCAGCCATGGAGCCAATCACATGGGAGGTTCCACGCCAAGTATCTTCCTGGGGTAGAGGCAGCTGTTTCTGAATGGGTGTCTCTGTGAGGAAATTGTTTCCTCCTGGGCTTTTCTGAAGCCCATCCTTCTCCAATGAAGTGAAGGAAAGTCAGGACTTGTTCTTTGCTTAGAGGAAGAAATGTTTTGGGGAAGTGGGTTCCAGAAAGCACAGCACTGGGTGCCATGGCATACATGGGAACCATCTTGAAAAATCACTGTTGTGTTCTGTGCAGCGGACACCTGCGCTTCTTGCTAAGCACTATTTGGTACTCATGATCTTCTTAGCAACCGCCTAGAAACTAACAGCCAGAGTTTTGCCAGGCTGTTGCAGATCCATGCATGAAATTCCCACATCACATGACTGGTATTTTCCCTTCAGCAGCTAGAATGTTCATGAACATTCAGTGAACTCAGAGAAGTGAAAGGACAGCCTTATATATGGGGTAGGACTCCACTGCGTGGAAGCAGTTTTGAAGCAGTCTTGGCAGATAGTTGGATGTTCCTGGTGTCATCTGGTAGCTGCACAGAGATTCTGTGCAGAATCACTTTACAGATGATAGCACAGCTGAGCAGCTGTTCATATCCTGCCACTGAGACAATATATTGTTTTCCTGATTTGCAGAGACCAATATCAATCCCCTCCCCAAGAAGTGCCACCTAGTGGCTATTTTTTCTTAAGCAGCAACTATCAGCCTTGTGTCTTGCAGAATGGGGAAGTCATTTCCACCAACTGGGAGACGGATGGTACTAACCAATTGTCCCGGAGTTTCCTGACTCTCAGCCTAACAGCAGAGGACAACAACGCTACAGTGACCTGCCAGGCCTTGAACCAAGTATTATCCCTCCCCCTGCAGGCCAGCTTCACCCTGCACGTAGTCTGTGAGTACGGAACATTTCTGGCAAATGCATGTCTTCGTGGGTCTTCCTTTTTCTTGCCCCAGTTCTCACAATCCACATGTCCAAGGCCCAAAACATCTGCCATTTATTTGCAAGGAAACAACCCCAACAACCAACAACTTCAGCTAAGATACAAAACTAGAAACTGAAACAAGAGCTCCGCCCAATAGGATCAAACTAAATCACACAGCTATCAGGGGAGGAGCAGACTGTTCCATTACATACATACATGTATACAATAAATATACCGCAGTCGGGCTGTCAACTGGCCTGGCTAGCCAAGTAGTTTTGCTGGAACAGAAAGATGTAAGAGCGAGAAGGGGAAAAGAATATATTGGGTTGGACCTGACCAGCATTTCAGCTGGTGAAAGAGAGAGGTGGGAACCCCTCTGATCACCCAAAAAGGCCATGCTGGAGCTCATGAGACCTGCATGGGCGAAAGCCATGTGGAATGGGAGCTTGGAGTTCCCAGTAGGGTTGCCATTCCCCTGACGGGGGCAGGTTCCCCCTGATATTGGGGCTCCCAATCCACCACCGGCCAATTGGCTGGCGGGGGGAGCACTGCCCCCAAAGATCTCCATCCTGCTTGATGTGCCCATTGCAATGACATCTCCCAGAAGTGACGACATCATGCTGGGCACGTTGTGTGGGGACGCTCTAGCATTTGGGCAAAAACTCTATGGTGACCATAGAGTTTTTTGCCAAATGCTAGAGCGTCCCCTGCGTGACGTGCCTGGCATGATGACATCACAATAAGATGCAAGAAGACTCCCAGGAGAGGATTGGACCTCCCCCAGCAACCGGGTAAGACTGGGCAACCCTAATTCCCAGTGACTTTTGAAACTTCATTCTCAGGTGCATGGATGCCTGATTTGGATCAGTGTCGTTGTGCGTGTAGACAGGAAGCTTAAGCCTTATTTCCCAGTCTCCCCATGAAGTTTTACTGACCTGAAGAACTGCTATTTGACCCACTGGGGAAACTTATGCATATCTCCTCAGTACAAACAGTGGCTCCCTGGGACAGGTCAGGTTTGGGAATGGTGGCGACGGGGATTTACAAACCCCTTTCCTATATGCTACAGCTCTGTTCTGAATGAACCCCCCCCCATTTCTCATAGTCTCAATTAAATTTCAACAGGAATCCATACAACATGTCTGTTTTGGCAGGACCCCCTCAATGGGATAACATGTAGTTAAGTTCTGATAAGTCTTCTATGCATGTTTGTTTGTGATAAGCACTGCAGAGGCACTAAATCGGAGAGGCAGGGATGTGGCATTAACAGCTCCGCTAGGTTTCATGTTTCATCCACTGTTAATTTCCTTTCTTCTTGTGTGGGAGGAGCCATCTGTCTCTCCAAAGCTGTGGCGACTGTGACTTCAAGCATTCAGATATGCCATGTGGGATGACTCCTAGTAGTGTGTGAAGTTTGCCTGTTAGCACTGCTATTCAGTGATATCACCAGACCACACCTGGTGCTACAGAGATGTTCCACCAGGGCTATGGCTGAGGACAACAACGCCCCCCCCCATCACACCTTGCCCATGTTTCGCCTCTCACGGAGGGAGAAGATGCACTGAATACCATCAATCATTATTATTATTTTTTTTGGCCCCCCCGAAGGGGAATTTTTTATTTGCATTTTCTAAAAACTACAAACTATAATAGAAACTGGGGAAGGGGGAACATCTACACTAGGGAGAAGGAAAAGATAACCATTACTGACTAAAACCCCAAGAGATGGAGATCTTCAAAAATGCTTGTATCCGTGTTAGTCCATAAAAAAGCTTCAAAAAAGTAATGAGCGTGATCTAATAATCCTACGATTGCGTCGGCTTAACTATTTTAATGGTTTCATTATATTTTAATGGTTTTTTTGTAACGGTTTCATTTGACCGACGTTTAATTAATTTATTGCACGTTTTAACTGATGTTCGCCACCCTAAGCCCTTTGGGGGAGGGTGGTTTATATATCGAATAAATAGATAAATGAGAATTGGTGTTGAGGGTGGTGGGAACCAAGGGACCCTAGAAAACAGACATTGCCTGTATCGCTGTGTTGTAGGGATGGGCATCAAGCACTAGGTGTCTGTTTCTCTCTTTCCGTCTCTCTCTTTTCCGGCTGTCAGTTTTTCCCGAAGAGGTGAAGATCATCGGGTCGAGCAGCACCCCAGAAAGGAAGGAGATCTCCCTGAGCTGCTCCACCTCTTCCAGCAACCCCCCTGTGCAGTTGCGCTGGTGGCTGGGCTGGAGGGAGCTCAATGCCACCGAAGTCACCGTCTCAGAGGTAGGCGGGGCCAGAAGTTAGCCCTACCATGAAGCAAGGTGAGATGCCATTTCAGGAGTGGATGTGGGACGCCACTAACAGCATCTGACCGATGGGACACAATCCAGGAAGTTCTCCTGCACAAGCCTTACAAGCTCTTGTTCATTTCTGTGACGCTTGCTCAGGAGACGTTCCAGAGGGGATCGTATGTCATGCTTCTTGGTGGGTGTTTTAAGTATGGTGTCATGTAGGTTTGCCACCCTATAGATGGTGGCCAGAGTAGGGTTGCCAGGTCCCCTTGTTGTGCCGGTGGGGGGATTTTGGGGGACGTCCCCGATGTGATGACATCACCCAGAAGTGACATCATGACACTGGGGACATTGTGTGGTGACGCTCTGGTTTTTGGGCAAAACTTTGTGGTAAAACCAGCTTCAAACCATAGAGTTTTGCCCTCAAACTAGAGAGTTGCCATGCAACGTCCCTGATGTCATGTCCCCTCCGGGTGACATCATTGTATCTGGGACACTGCACAACAAAGTTGCTGTTTAGGGGTGCAGTTTCCCCCATGGTGCCCAGCAGAAGCCCAGAGGAACCCCTGCCAGGACCTGGGGACTGTCAGCCCTAGACTGGAGATCTCCTGGGACTTCCAGCTGGTCTCCAGGCAACAGAGATCAGTTCAGCTGGAGAAAATGGCCTCTTTGGAAGGCGGACTCTATGGCATTATACCACACTGAAGTCCCTCCTCTCCCCAGCCCCCGTTCTCTGCAGGTTCTACGCCCCAAACCTCCAGGTATTTCCCAACCAAAAGTTGGCAACTCTATGCAAGAATGCAATACAGGTTGGGTCTAGTTAAGATTTTGGAGTTGAGGCCTGTGAGAAAGTAGTCTCCAAAAATCACCAGGTGAGGACTGTTTACCTCCTGCAGGGAAATCATGGTGGGAAGATCACAGTCTCCAACCTGACATACAGGGCGCTCCGAGAAGACAATGACCTGCAGCTGACCTGTGAAGCCTTCAACGAAGCCATCCTGTATGCCAAGAAGGCCAGCGTGACCCTCAAAGTACTATGTGAGCGTGTGGCTCAGGGGCACAGTATCTGCTTTGCTTGCTGAAGATCCGAAGTTCAATCCTCAGCATCTCCGGTTAAAAATAGACCAAGAGATCTGAAAGACCTCTGCTGCCAGTCGAAGTAGACAATACAGACCTTGATAGACGAATGGTCTGACTCAGTAAAAGGCAGATTCATATCTTCTTGTCAAGGGAAGGAGTTGTGGCTCAGTGGCAGAGCATTCGCTTTGCATGCAGAGGGCCCCAGGTTTAATCCCCGGCATCAAACAGCTAAGGTAGTAGGTGTGGTGACAGATCTCTGCATGAAAGCCAGGAAAGTTGCTGCCAGTCATAATAGACAAGAGTAGGGTTGCCAGACCCCCGATCGGGGCGGGTTTCCCCCTGATTTTGGGGGCTCCAGTTTGCTACCGGCCAGACTCTCTATAGTCTCTATAGTCCCCATCTGAAGTTTGAGGTTAAGAGACAGTGCCAAGTCTTTTGCTTACAATATAATGGCCCCGGTCATACGGGCCAGAAAACGCGGGGGGAGGCGTGGCAGTTCACCCTGGAGCAAAATAAGGCGTGGTAGCCCGATCACACGAGCCACCGGGTTGCCACGCTCCGGCGCCCAGCGCCGATCACACAGCACTGCTACAGCGTGGCAAAAAAGCAGCGCAGCAGAGCAGCAAGCTGCGCTGTAGCAAAGGACACATGTGCCGTTGGGGGTGGGTGGGCCGCTGTCGGTGTCTTGCATATGCGCATGCCTCATTCAGCATTGGTGCGCATCCCATGGAAACTTACAACATTCGGAAACCTCAGGACATGGGCCGGCGTCGGAAGCCGCGGGATACTGGTGCTCCCGCGATCAGACGCCGGCCTTTGCCCCGGGTTTTCGGAAACTAGTACTTCGATCCTAGTAGTTTTTTTCTCTGCGTTTTCCACGGGAAGCCGCGGGTTGGCCACGGGAGTGCTACGCCTCCCAGATGTGCTGGTATGATCGCGTACGGAAAGTCTGCAGGGCTACCGTGCCTTCAGCGGGGCAAGTGCTCCGTGTGAACGGGGCCAATGTTGTGTTCTCTGATTTGCACCCCACCCCCACAACTAATATATATATTTTTTTCTTCTTCCTTTCCTTACTGTTCATTTTCTTCGGTCCAGATCCTCCTCAGAAGATCTGGATCGATGTGCCTCCCCCAGAAACACGCTTCCGAGCCGGCACCCAAGTCAAGCTAACCTGTTTTGCCAGTGGTGGGAATCCTCTGCCCCGCCTCGACTGGTTCAAGGTACCTCAGCATCTCTCCTTCTTTTGGAAACCCTCCCGAGTTTGGTCAGGAAGCGTAAAGCCGGGGGGAAGAGTACACTCTCTTTACACAATGCCGTGGCCTCAGTCCATATCCCCCTCCCCTGAAATTACATGTTGGGGAATCTGATCATGTACCCCCAACATTGTACGTACTTCGGCCCTCAGATGGACAGATCCTGTGTGGGCTTAGGAGCAAACCTAGGGTTGCCAGCCTCGCTTTTACAACTGATCTCCAGCTGACAGGGATCAGCTCCCCAGGAGAAAATGGCTGCTTTGGAGGGTGGACTCTGTGCCATCGTACCGTGCTGAGGACCCTCCCCTCCCCAAACCCCGCCCTCTCCTGGCTCCACCCCCAAAGTCTCCAGGTATTTTCCAACCCGGACCTGGAAACCGTAAGCAAACCTGAGCCTCAGCTGCTTGTTCCCAGCAGGGGACTGCTGCCAGGAATTTGTCTGCATGTGTGAAGAGTCACTGTTTGCTAGGAAGCTGGTCTGAGGCTGCAGTCACACACATGAAATAATCCACTTTTAATCCACTTTCCAACTGGGTTTTGACAGTTCTCACAGTAAAATCCAGTTGGAAAGTGCACTGAAAGTGGATTGAGAGTGGATTATTTAGTGTGTGTGACTGCAGCCTGAGAATATCAACAATGGGATGAGGTGGATACTAAGATTTTTTTCAAGCACTTGATGACCGATTTATCTGATTTGTGACTGATTTAACTGTCCATTTAAACAACTGCCTTCCTGTTGAATAGAGGAGCGGTGTTACAAAGATGGGAGGGAAGTAGAACCCCACAGGGTCATGTGAGATTGCGCTGTACTGTAATCTTAACAATGCATGAACACATGAAACTGCTGACCAATGAGTTAGACTTAGGGTTGCCAAGTACCTACTGTAATCTGGTGGGGGAAACACAGTCCCCAGCCGGAACATTCCCCCGGGCAACACCCACGCCACACGATGCCATTGCCAGGAAGTGACGCCAGGCAATGCTCTGGCAATGGGGCTGGAAACCCGATGGTACCATCGAGTTTCCAGCCCCATTGCCAGAGCGTCACCCTGTGTCACTTCCTGGCGACGGCATCATGCGCTGTGTCTTTCCTTCCCCTGGGAATGGTCCTGCCAGGACGTATCTGTTAAGTATGAGACTCAACAACGGAATAAGCTCAACAAGTGATTTCAGCTTTATTGAATGGCAACACCAACTCAGGAACGCACAACAACAAGGGGAGCACAGCTCCTTCTTTTAAACTCTCTCAGGCTGTCCAAGCCACACCCATAACAAGTTAAAGACCAATGGCATTACAGGGATAAAGGCCAATCAGGACCGTTCCCTCTTTGCAAGAATCTCACACAGTGATTGGTATTTACAGGAGGTTTCGCAGAAACCGACCAATAGCAATGCGACATCTGAGGAGACACATTCAGAGTCAAGCTTAACATGGCAATGTATAGGCTTGATTTACAGTTTAATACATAACAGTATCCATCCCCCGCCAGATTACGGTAAGTTCTTGGGAAGCCTGGTTAGACCATTGGTCCATCCAGGTCAGTATTGTCTACTCAGACTGGCAGTGGCTTTCCAGGGTCTCAGGTAGAGGTCTTTCACATCAACTCCTACCTGATCCTTAGTTGGAGATGCTGGGGATTAAACCTGGGATCTTCTGCGTGCTGGGCAGATGATCTACTAGTGATCCACAGACCCTCTCCTGAGGTACAGTTGAAGCAACCTGCCCACAGCCACGAATGGGCTGATAGATGTGTAAACAGTTAAAAAAACTGTTAAAAAACTGGCTCCTTGTTTGTGACAGGACTGAACTGGTGGGCGTTTGAGAATCCATATTTGCAGTTATAGATAAGGGGAGGAAAGCCTTTCATCTCTCCAACTCCACCCCTCTGTAATAAGATAATTTGTTCTCGCATCCAAATGGAGAATTTGGACTAATTAGCTTTCTAAGAATCACTCTTTAAACTATTTCGCCCCAGACATTTCAGATTTAGAGTTGTTTGCAACCTTTAATTTTTTTTTTGATCATACAAATGAATTAATTGTGAGTTCTGTTCTTTGAACTATTAACAGCAAACCAGGCGGAAAACCTTCAGAGAATTGCTTTTATTGAAAGAAGAAATATTTCTCTTTATTAGACAAGGTGTTAGGAAATACAAGCATGTGAAAATTAACACTCTAGCTATACCAACAAGTGCCAAAAATACCAAATCTCCTAACATTGCTCAATCATGTTTGAATATTAAGCAAACCAGATTTCAGACTGTAGTCTTAAACTGCTTTTAGGATCCCCCCCCCCATAAACCCAAGCCGCACACACAAACAGAGACCTCACCTAATCTTTTCTGAGAATTCTGTCCAGAGAAATCTGATTTGCTTAGCACATCAACTCAATGCATTTATATTAAAAAAAAACAGCAACCTTATCTTAAATGCTAAATATTTTCTAACTTAAACATGTGATCATCATCTAGATAAACGATTGGTTCTTAACAGCTGATGAGATCATCAAACAGGTGCATCTAAAAATACATCTGACATCTGTTCATTATCTTTTTCAAGCAAGATTAGAAAGCCAAATTTAAACTCTTAATCTCTATTAAAAGGCAATAAATACCGTATTTCTGTAACTGTTTTAATTAGCTGTCAAAGATACGAGAAAAAAAGCCTTATGCAGTCAGTAGATGAACCTGATAGGAGTGTGCTTCGACATGAAAACGTACATGATCAGCAAAGAAAACCTGTGATATATAATCAGGATCCTGCTACACCTCTGCCCATTTCCTAGGCTGATTCTGCATTGGCTTTTCCCTCCTTTGTTTTATGAAACCCACATTGGAACAGAAATTCCCCTCTGCATTGCATGCTGATTTCACTTCCTTTGATTATCAGGTTTTATGGTAGCTTCCACACTCCATGCCGCTTTCCAGTTCTTTTGATCTTTGGATTTTATTGTACCTTCTGCATAGATTTTTGGCCGTTTTATGGCCATTCAGGGGTGACTTTGCAGTCAGTATGGCGCTGGCGCTGCCCCGAGTTATTCAAATGTGGTTTTGAGCTGCACGTTTTCCTCCCGGTTGAGAAAATGTGGAGTGAATGCTAGATGCAAAATCACCCCTAATTCCAAGCCTATTTGGAACAAGTTGCTGCCTCACTGCATTCTGGGTTACTTTTCCTAGGATAACAAGGTGGTGAGGGATGGGATACTGGTGCCAACGGGGCCATCGGGAAATATCGTTTCCAAGGAGTTGCTCCTGACCACTTCGCCCAGCGATAACATGGCGACCTACCGTTGCAACGCCTCCAGTCCCTCCAGAACCCAGCCTCCGCTCACCGCCTTCACTCGCCTGCATGTCCAGTGTAAGTCTTGGCGCGCAAATTGTTGCGATACACTTGTCTAGTGTAAGGCTGGCCTAGATGAGTTTGATCTATGTCAGTGCAGATGACAGCTAGGAGCTGTAAGGGTGGCTGGTTCCAGCCAGGTTAGGGCAGTCCAGCCCAGCGCTGAGTAACTTGCATCACCATGATTCAGCACTGTACTGATTGGTCAGTGGTTGTATAAATGTATTGCTTGCACAGTGTATGTATCTCTCTCTTAATGTATGGTTGCAGCGGAGCGCTTTGTCACTGAGAACTGGGTGTTGGTGGAGGCTTGGTGTGAATAAACTGTACATAGTATTTGCACTAAAGCTGTGGAGTCCAGTCTTCCTTTGGATACTCTTGCTCCCTTATGGGCCGCTCAGTGCTAGCCAGTTCCGCGCATCACGACACAAATAACATACACAGGCATGCTCCCTCACCTTGTGCAGGTGCCTATGGCGCTGTTGTACATGGTGTCAGACAACTGGTCCATTTAGCTCGGTGTTGTGTGCTCTGACTCACAGCCGCTCTTCAGGGTCTCGGGTCTTTCCCTGCTGCCTGAGAAAGGGCAGGATGACATCAGAGGTGGGATCTTGTGTACGAGCACTAGTCTTCATCATGCCAAAGTGGACACGGAAAGCCAGCACGGTGGGGAGAAGGATAGCGAAGAACCCCTGTAGTCACGCGAGCTTTGCACTTCCGTGGGATTTCTGGTGTAGAAGGAAGGGGGGACGTTTTATCATGTGCTTTCCCGCTTCTGCATTCTGAAGTCATATAATTCTCCGAGCCTTGACTTGGATGGCTCAGGCTGGCCCTACCTTGCCTGATCTTGAGAGCTAAGAAGGCTGGGCCCTGTTTAGTACTCGGATGGGAGACCACCAAGGAAGTCTGCTATGCAGAGGCAGGCAACGCTGGCCCGTAGCTATGGTGGGGCTATTGGAGGCCTTCCTTAAAGGGCCAGTCCCCTTCCCCGCTTCTTAAAGCCCCCCCCCCTCCCCCGCTTTAAGAGCCAGTTTGGTGTAGTGGTTAAGTGTGTGGACTCTAATCTGGGAGAACCGGGTTTGATTCCCCACTCCTCCACGTGCACCTGCTGATGTGACCTTGGGTCAGTCACAAGCTCTGGCACAGCTGTTCCTGAAAGAACAGTTTGTGTTAGAGTTCTCTCAACCCCACCTACCTCACAGGGTTTCTGTTGTGGGGAGGGGAAGGGAAAGGAGTTTGTAAGCCGCTCTGAGACTCCAAGTGAAGGGCAGGGTATAAATCCAATCTCCTCCTCCTCCTCCTCCTCCTCCTCCTCCTCCTCCTCCTCCTCTTCTTCTTCTTCTTCTTCTTCTTCTTCTTCTTCTTCTTCTTCTTCTTCTTCTTCTTCTTCTTCTTCTTCTTCTTCTTCTTCTTCTTCTTCTTCTTCGCATTTAAAGGGATCCTTTGACTGCTTTTGGGAAGAAGTGGGAAAGTGCGTGCTCCTCTCCCTCCCCTCCTGCAAGGTTTAAAGGGCCCTTCAGCTGATCGGTGGGGAGCACGTGGCCAGCTGATCAGCTGGAGGGCCCTTTGAATCATTGCAGGAGGGAGGGAGAGGGGTGCGTACCACTCTCCCCCCACTTCTTCTCAAAAGTATTTAAAGGATCCCTCCTTTAAATGCTTTTGAGAAGAAGCAGGGTGCCCGCATGCACGCATTCCAAGCCCCACCAGCTCCACTAGAAAATTTTTTTGTCCCCAAGACACGGAATCCTGGCTATGGGCCTGAGGCAGTGGCAACTCACCTCTGTTCATCTCTTGCCTTGAAAACCCCTCAAGGGTTGCTGTAAGTCGGCTGCAACTTGACGGCACTTTCCAGCACCACCACCACCATAGTTCCCCAAAGGACTGTGCCACGCTTCTCTTTCTGAACAGACAGCTCTGCCCTGAGAACGCTGGTAGTACATCGGAAACATGGATCTGAGCTGGCTTTCTTACTGCCCTTTCTTTCCACAGATCCACCCCTGCAGGTAACAATTACTACGACAAGCAAGGAAGTCAGACATAACCAGACGCTGAAGCTTACCTGCCAGTCGGGCAGCAGCAACCCTCCTGCCACGCTCACTTGGCTCAAAGATGGAAAGATGTAAGATGTGCAAACCTTCCACTCCCACCACACCCCGAACTTCAACTTCCCCAGTGGTAGTTCTCAGTCCTTCTTCAGTGGTGGTTCTCAGTCCTTCTTCATAAGTCTTCTTCTTGTCTACCTCTGTTAGGGATGGGCCAAGAATATGGGTGCCAGAGAAGGATAGCATAGCACCCTTCTTTGCGTTTGGTGTAGTGGTTAGGAGTGCGGACTCTAATCTGGGAGAACCGGGTTTGGTTCCCCACTCCTCCACATGCAGCTGCTGGTGTGACTTTGGGTCAGTTATAAGTTCTTTTAGAGCTGTTCTCTTAAGGGCAGTTCTCAAGAGAGCTCTGTTGGCCCCACCTACATCACAAGGTGTCTGTTGTGTGGAGAGGAAGGGAAAGGAGATTGTAGGCCGCTCTGAGACTCCTTTGGGTAGTGAAGGGCAAGGGTATAAATCCAATCTCCTCTTCTCTCTTCTCTCTTCTCTTATCCCAGGGGACTAGAAGGAGGCTAGAGGTCCATTTCTAGGTCGAGTTTTCTACTTGAGAACTCCTAGAGTAGCGCTACGGGACTGAGTAGTAAGCCAGCAAGTTTCATACCTTTATCTTTGCTGTGAACTTGCTGGGCGAACCCAAGTGGAGAAAAGAAAGTACTTTGTTTGCAAACCCCATAATTAACTTATGGAACTCACTACCACTGGATGTAGTGACGGCCATTGGTGCAGATGGCTTTAAAGCGGTATAAACTCATGGAGGAGAGGCAAGTGATTCTGTCTTTCTCAGTCTCACTCCTCCACCTGTGATACAAAGATGATTACACTGGCCGGCCTTGTAGGTTCAATGTAAGGATAGCAGTGCACATATGAATGGTGAAGTGCTTGAACAAATGTTGTGGAAATGCCAGTGCTAATAATGCTAATGCTAATAATAATAATATCGTGGGGAATGGTGAAACAAAGGTTCTTTGGGACTTCTGATTGCAATCAGATAAACACCTGGAGCATAACACCCCTGCTATTGCAAGTATGTAAAAAATGAGAAATATGATCTGAATCATTAACATTGCAATCCCAAGAGACAGCAGAATAGAAAAGAAAGAACAGGAGAAGACCGCCAAATACCAAGACTTACAAATAGAGTTAGAGCACCTATGGGAGAAGAATGTGACCATTGTTCCAGTTATCATTGGAGCCCTTGGAGCAGTGCCTAGAAGTCTCAAGAAACACCTAGACATAATGGGGCATTGAGCAAATAACGTCAGGTCAGCTCCAGAAGACAGAGTTGCTTGGAACAGCAAGAATTCTGCAAAGATACCTCTGCAATTCCCGAGAACTTGGCTAGATCTTGAATTGCAGAGCACCATCTACCAGTCAAAAATCTGACTGTGGCAAATAATAGTAATAATAGTAATAGTAGTAGTAGTAGTAGTAATAATAATAATAATAATAATAATAATAATAATAGTCTGTCCCTCAGGTTGAATGCAATTGACCTTGGGCAGAAGAAGGCAGAGTACGGAGGCTTTTCCACTTCAAGCCAAGTGACGCTGGTGGCTTACTCGGTGGATCATGGGCAGAGGGTGGAATGCCATGCATACAGCTCAATCCTCTCGGAAGATGTAAACGCCTTCTACCAGCTCAATATCCTATGTAAGTAGTGAAGCTATCCGTCAAGGGAAGAGGTTGCAGTCTTTGGCGTCAGGCACTTGAATGATCTTTGCTGCCAGCTAGCCAGTTGGTTAATTGGATTGACGCTTTGGTTAATTATTAAACTGGAACTTTAGTCAAGTCTGTTCTCCAGGACAATGTAAAGGAAGGCAAGTTAATGGAGAGCTGTTCTCTAATTGCAGGCGCGGCTCTTTGAAATACTCTTGGGCATCCTAGACTGGAAAGAAAGACAGAACTCTGTTCATGCAATGCATACTTAACTGATGGAACTCGCTACCACTGGATGTAGTTATGGCCACTACTGCAGAGGGCTTAAAAGGGGAGTGGACAAATTCACAAAGAAGAAGTCCATCAGTGGCAATGCTCCCTCTAAGCTGTGGAGTCTTGTGAGCAAAAATTCTACTTTGTGAGCTACTGGCATTAAAGCTGTGAGCGAGCGATTTGGCTGCTGCATAAATTAGTTTGCTCCGGAGCCATCCTTCCATCCTAAGCGGAGACAAAAATGTGTGAGCCGGAGGCTAAAAAACTGTGAGCTAGCTCACACTGACTCAGCTTAGAGGGAACACTGGTTACTACCCATGATGATTGCAGGGGACCTCTAGGTTTTATATGTAGTAAACCTCTGAGTGTTAGTTGCAGAGTGTAGGAAGAAGAGGAGGCTTAGGCCTTTGTGCTTTCTGCCTGTGGGGCTTCTAGGGTTGCCAGCTTCCAGGTGGGGCCTGGAGATCTCCTGGAATTATAACTGATCCCCAAACAGCAGAGATCAGCTCCTCTGGAGAAGGTGCTTATAGAGTCAACTCTCCAAAGCCTTATAACACTGCTGAGGTCCTTCCCCTCTCCAAACCCCACCCTCCCCAGGCTTCACCCTCACCAATCACCAGGAATTTCCCATCTTGGAGTTGGCAACCTCAAAGCCTCCTGGTTGCCCAGTATGGGGAACAGCAGAGTGGACAAGATGGACTTCTACTCTTCTCTAGTGGTGCTCTTCTAAAGTAAGGGGGAGCAAAATATAAGGAGCCTTCTGTCCTCTGGTTGTTGCAGTCCCTCCAGAGTTCTCCGCTGAGCAGCTCCACGCGGTGCAAGCTGCAGAGTATGAAGTTGTCTGGCTGCCTCTGCTGGTCTCTGCCAGCCCTCCTGAGATCACCTACCGCTGGAGCTTCCGTGGAGAGGTAATTCTGACAGGTGGGTTCCATGAGATTGCTAGGACAAAGTGCCTAAATGGAGGAAGGTCCTTAGGACTGGGGCCTAGGTTAGACTTGCCACAGGGTGCATGGGCTGAATAGAATGTGTATATTAGTTCCCATTTCGTAGGACGATAACGCTGGCACTGTCCTTGGCCATTGACTGAGTAACCACCAAAAGAGAGGTCCCTGCCCCAATGAGCTTCCAGTCTAAAATCTGACACAGGGAGAGTCCCGGAGGTGAGGGTCAACAGGGGAAGAAAATGTCACTTTAGTAAAGGCTAAGGACTACAGGAGGGCCGCGGTGGTTCAGAGGTTAAGAGGCTGAGCTGCAGACCAGAAGGTCTGTAGTTCAGCAGTTTGAGACAGAGTGAGCTCCTGTCTTCGACCTCAAGTCCTGCCAACCTAGCAGTTCGAAAGCAAGAAATTGCAACTAGATAAATAGGCACCGCTTTGGTGGGAAGGTAACAGCGTTCTGTGCATCTCGGCGTTTAGTCATGCCGGCCACATGACCACAGAAATGTCTTCGGACAACACTGGCTCTTTGGCTTAGAAATGGAGATGAGCATTGCCCCCTAGAGTCGAATTTGACTAGCTTTTGAGTAAGGGAAACCTTAAGGACTACAGGGGTGAGCCAAACTGTGGGTTTATTTATTTATTTAGAATAACCCGCCTTTCTCCCAAGCATATCAGGATCCAAACAGGTAACGACAACATAAAAACAATTTCATAAACAGGCATTAAGACCAAGAAGTTCTCATTTATTTGCTTCACCTGGCCTTGAAATATTATCGTATTCCTGCTCTTTTCTTTTTAGTCTTTCCTTGACATTTGAAACTGAACTGTTGCTGCTTTTAATAATCATCAATGTTGCTTTTATTGATGTTGATGCTGCTGTTTTCTAATTAGTTTTATTGTTTTAATGCATATCATAAGCTGCCTTGGAAATTTTTTTTGAGCAAGTGAGATATATGTTGGCAGAGTTCAGAAATAATCCAATCCATACTTTGGAATTTGCTTTCTTTGAATTTACTGCAGCAGGATTATGCAAAAAAGACAATAACTGACTGCGGGCCATTAATGCAACAGAAAGGCCTTCAGAGCACAAGCTCTAACACATACTACCACACAGCAGGAAGATAAAACAACAAGAGGTAGGCTGAAGTGCAAGAGAAAAACATTTAGCAAACCCAAAACACTAGAGAAAGCTCCACAGCTCCCCCTAGGGTACAAGTGGACTAAACTACGCTTTCAGCAGTATTTTCAATAACTAGACAGTTAGCAGGCTGCTGCTTCTCCAACAATATAAACACCTGAAATAAAACAAATTAAAATGGAATTGGTGTGGTGCCAGTTTGCAGAATAGCCTATTGCCAAAGGCGCTCCTTGACATCAAGGGAGCCTTAATTATGGAGGCATGTGTGCCATACAACTTTTGCACATTGGTGCGCAAAGCAACTGACATGAAGGCTCTGGGAAAGATATCATGTGGGGATGTACCCTGTCTCCCTGATCCACTGATCACCTATTGTGAGGACTCATTGGCTGCGATGACTGCTGACACCCCAGTCGTGAGCCCCACATTCCGTTATGTTTTCTGCTTCTACTCTAGAGGGTTCCCCACGGTACCACTTGCGAGACGGTGGATCTCTGGAGATCTCGAATGTGATACGTGCCGACACTGGCCAGTACTCAGTCCGCTGTGAGAACTCAGAAGGGTACAGCGAGACGACCATCTTGCTGGACGTCCAATGTGAGCTCAACTTTTTTGTCTGCAGGGGCCAGAGGAATAAGGGGCTCGGCCTATCCTTCTCAACCCTAGCCTACTGTAGCATGCCATATCCTGTTTTAGGACTTTCTTGAAAGTTACAATCCCTAATCCCACCAGGCTGGGTTGTATTAAAAAGCCTCCTGAATCGGAGTCTTCCCCCTCCCTTTGAATTTTCCTAGCATCGTTCACAAACCTTCTCTCCCCTAATAGATGCACCATCCATCCGCAGCATAGGAGACCCAACCACGGTGGACCTGGGAGGCACAGCTGAGATCATGTGCCAAGCTGAGGCCAATCCCGCACCTGTGGGCATGTTCAAGTGGAGATGGCTGGTAAGACTCTGAGCTAAACCTAAAGAAGGCTGACTGTGCGTGTGTGTAGGTTTGTTTGGCGTAGTGGTTAGGAGTGTGGACTCTAATCTGGGAGAACCGGGTTTGATTCCCCGCTCGTCCACATGCAGCTGCTGGTGTGATCTTGGGTCAGTCACAAGTTCTCTCGGAGTTGGTCTCTCAAGAGCAGTCCTCAAAAGAGCTCTCTCTCTCTGGAAGCTCTGCAGCAGAAAGAAAAATAAGTTCTCTGTGCCGACAGTCACCTTCCTGTGCCTTTCCCTGTATATCAAAAACTGCAATCTTTTCCTAATTCAGTTGCTAAGATGGAGCCCTGCAAAGGGAAGAGATGACCTTGCCTTGAAGCTTTTGTTTACTAAGTGCTAGATGCACCCCTTTAAAAGGCACCAGGCTCGACTATGGTACGTGATTACCAGGTACTGGGCATGCCCCATCTGCTTGGGTTTGGTCGGAGAGAAAGCGTTTGGGGGGACAGCCAAAGAATGACAGAAAATGCAGAGTTGTAAGTGGATGTGTGAAACAAGAAAAGCTTCGCGTCTCCAGGAATTGCTTCATAAGGAAGCTGCCCTTGTCGTGCACTCTCTTAAAATAGTCTGTCTCTCAACAGTCAAGTCGTGGGCTTTTTTCTGTGGTAGGTCCAGTCCTTTGGAACGGCTTACCAGCGTGGGCGCCTTCACGTTCTGCAGTCGGGAAGGCATGCAAAATGCTTTTATTTCAGCGACTGTTTGGTGGAAGGGAAGCCAGTTAGCTGATGTGGCTGTGTTTTTACCTGGTGTGTTGTTTTTATCTGGTTGATGGACTGTCATGCTGTTTTGTGTGTTTGCAACCTGAATACATGGACGCTTAAAGCTGCTTTATACTGAATCAGACCATTGTCCCTTCAGGTTCAGTTCTGTCTATTCAGACTGGCAGCAGCTCTCTAGGGCCTCAGGTCTTTCACACCACCTACCTCCCAATCCTTTTAGCTAACAATGCTGTCGATTGAACCTGGCACCTTCTGCATCTAAAGCAGAGGCTCTTCCACTGAGCTGCATCTGCATCTTACATCTACCCCGATATGGTGTTCGGCTCAGGGAAGCAGGACGTGTGAAATACATAGTTCATTGATCCATTCTCATCTTGACCTCTGGGGAGAGGTAGTGGCCCAGTACTGCTTTAAGCACTTTGTGATTGTAAGATCCTTGGTTTGGCCTGTTTGGTGTAATGGTTAAGTGCATGGACTCTAATCTGGGAGAACCGGGTTTGGTTCCCCACTCCTCCACTTGCTGCTGCTGAATGACCTTGGGCAAGCCATAGTTCTGTCAGAGCTGCTCTCTCAAGGACAGTTCTCTCAGAGCTCTCTCTCAGTCCCACCTACCTCACAGGGTGTCTGTTGTGGGGAGGGGAAGGGAAAGGAGATTGTAAGTCGCTCTGAAATTCTGAGTGAAGGGTGGGGTGTAAATCATCTTCTCCTTCTCCTTCTCCTTCTCCTTCTCCTTCTCCTTCTCCTTCTCCTTCTCCTTCTCCTTCTCCTTCTCCTTCTCCTTCTTCTTTTCTTAGCCCTATCTTGGTCCTTTTGGAATTGGACTGTGAGTGCTTCTTCCTTCAGAGCGAGGTACCACATTCCCTTGGCTGCATATCTCCTGGACTTCCGTCCCACCTTGTCCATGGTTGCCTAACATGAGTTCTTTGCTGGGCTCTAGTGGTGAGAGGGGAAATTGCTGCCCTGTTTACCATTCCAAAACTAGCGGGCCCCGTGAAGCTCTCCCTATGATCTTTATTTATTTAGTTATATTTTATGCCTACCCTTTCTCCAAGAAGCTCACAGGAATGTGCTTCTCTGTTGTATCATCACAAAAAAACCCTATTAGGTAGGTTACACTGAGATACTGGGCTTTTCCTCATTCTCATTTTCCTGGCTTATGTGTACCTGTTGCTTTAGGTTTCCCCCCCTTTTCCACACATGCTTCACTCCCCCTAGTGGTGTATTTGATACTACATCATGTTATGTCCAGCATAAAAACCTACAGGGAGATATGCTGGACGTTAAGTGATGTAATATTGAATCGACTGCTAAAGGGAGCAAAACATGCGGAACAGGAAACCTGCCCCACCCCCACAGGAACACAGAATGTGGAAAATCTCATTGACTGGCCCAAGCATCCTGGCAGGGTGGGGTTCTGAACTTGGGTCCTCCAAACCTTAGCCTGCCACTAACCACTCATTGCATCATACTGGCTCTCATCTCTTCCAATCTCTGCACCTCTCACAGGGTGATTTGGAACGCAGCCTGGAAGAGATGGGCTTTGAACTGCTGTCAGAAGGGCTGGTGGGGCGGCTGCGTGTCCAGGAGGCAAAGCGAGCCCACGCTGGACTCTACGAATGCCAGGTAGACAACGGCATTTCCCCAGCAGCACGGAGCAGTGCCCGCTTGGTTGTGCAATGTAAGTGCCTTGCTAAGGTACCCCTTGGTGTATCCTCAACCGACAGGTGCATTCTATAGTCCTTTCTTCCACCTCCATGATCCCCCACCATCTGACAGTGATATTTCCTTAAGTCCTCAGACGGGGCTTCCATTACATTAGCTAAAAATCCTCTCCACCTTCATCTGTGCAAAAGGCCATAGCATCTGCTCTGTAATCAAGCCGTTTTCTCTGGGAAACTCTCCAAACTCTAGGCATAAGCATCTTTCAGTTGCGTTAGAAGCTTGGATGTGGGACCCCAGGTTAAGCTGAGGCTGTTGTTCAGAAGTCCCCCCAAAATTTAGATGCCTTCAGGCACCTTTGGAATTATGAAACACCATGGTGAGCACAGCTACAAAATGGCTGCCACATAATGGCTGCTGCAGGAGGTGGAGGCATCCGCACAGTGGCTTCCACAGCTGACCTTCTAGGTCACACAGTGAAGATCTTTGTGTTGTGGTGGCAGCTGCTGCCAAAGCAACATTTTTAAAGAAATCTGCACAGCTAGTCAAAGCTCCAGTGGCTAATCAGAAGCCTTGCTGGCCAAAAGACCTATCTCACCCTGATCATTGTCTAAAAACAGTTGTCGGGCAATAGAAAAGGTTGGGGACCCATTCTGGAATTCATCTCTTTGTTGAAATCTGAGAATCCTGCCATGGTTTCACCATTTCTGAACGTGGAGCTGAAATCCTGGCAGCTCTTTCCTGGAATTTACCATGCCTGTTGATTCGTCTGCTTACTAGTCATGCTTGCACGTTGACTTTTCTGATCCGTTTTCACCTTCCTGTTTTACTTCACCCAGTTCCACCAGAGATCATGAAGAGCCCTGGACAGAGAAAAGTGGGAGCTCCAGGGGACGGGATAAGCGCAGCCACCCTCCTGTGCCACGCTCAAGGCATTCCCCCGGTGGAATTCAGTTGGGCCAAGAAAGGGGTCGCTCTCGATCTCCAGAACCCCAGGTGAAAGTCTGCTTCTCTCAAGATATACGGGAACAGAGAGTCTTAGCCTCTGGGATCTGGCACCCATATGCCCCAGCTCCCTCCCGGTTGACAATTGCAGGAGACATGCATCCATTTAACTGAGAGCCAGTTTGGTGTGCACTCTAATCTGGGAGAACCAGGTTTGATTCCCCACTCCTCCACATGCAGCTGCTGGTGTGACCTTGGGTCAGACACAAGTTCTCTCAGAGCTGTTCTCTCAAGGGCAGTTCTCAAGAGAGCTCTCTCAGCCCCACCTTCTTCACAGGGTTTCTGTTGTGGGGAGGGGGAGGGAAAGAGATGGTAAGCCACTCTGAGACTCCTTCTAGTAGTGAAGGGGAGGGTATAAATCCAGTCTCCTTCCTCCTCCCTTCTTAACTTGCGAGATAGTTTAAAATGTTAAATTTGGGCTTTATTTTAGAGAACCCTCAGCAAATAATTTGATGGATCCAGCTATTATATTTTCCAGATCTGGTTTGGGTTCAGTGGTGGCTCAAAACTGTTTGCTTATGGTTCGAGCCAATCGAATGCTGGTATCTCCTTTGGCATGTGTCTGCACCCAGGTCAACTGTGGATGAGATGGAGAGAATTAGATATAATTCACATCACAGCGTTTGCGAGGCAGAATGGGGGTGTGGGATGAGAATTAGGTTTAGATGGCGTCTAATGAACGCGTCTCATTTATTATAACTAAATGTCAGCCGTCACCTATTAAATTGGATGAAGGATGGATCCACCAGAAAAGGAGCTCGAATGCTAAATGGCACATTCATAACGTGTTTTTAATTTGTAATGTTTAATTACAGCCAATAGCACTTTTAACCCTTAACGTACCCTTTGTCCTGCTTGCTGGTTGTAGGGCTTTTCATGGCCAAAGAACAAATTCTGAGGACGGGGTTGCGATCTTGTGTGTTTCTTCTAATGCTTTGTTAGTATTCATAAAGGCAGCTATTTGGCGGGTGTGTTTTTTCCTTCTCCGTCTGCTGTGCAAATACCTGACTCCTGAAACTCAAATGCCTACTTAACCTTGAAGTTCAAGGGGTGACTTTGTGCCGATCGCGCTCTCTCTCAGCGTCTGTCTCAACAGGGTTTCAGTTAATTACTCTCAGCATTCCACAATTAAGGTGTAGTGGCTAAGAGCCAGTTTGGTGTAGTGGTTAAGTGTGTGGATTCTAATCTGGGAGAACTGGGTTTGATTCCCCATGCCTCCACTTGCAGCTGCTGTATGACCTTGGGCAAACCATAGTTCTGTCAGAGCTGTTCTTGAGAAAGAGCAGTTTCTGTCAGAGCTCTCTCAGCCCCACCTACCTCACAGGGTGTCTGTTGTGGGGAGGGGAAGGGAAGGGAGTTTGTAAGCCGCTCTGAGACTCCTTTGGGTAGTGAAGGGCACCTGCTGGATGACCTTGGGCAAGCCATAGTTCTGGCACAACTGTTCTTGAAAAAGAGCAGTTTCTGTCAGAGCTCTCTCAGCCCCACCTACCTCACAGGGTGTCTGTTGTGGGGAGGGGAAGGGAAGGGAGTTTGTAAGCCGCTCAGAGACTCCTTTGGGTAGTGAAGGGCAGGGTATAAATCCAGTCTCTTATTCTCTTCTCTTCTTCTTCATCTTCTTCTGATATATCTACCCATCAGTCTCCAATTTTGACATATTTATTCCCTTCACTGTGTTCTCCCCCTGGAATTAAACCCAAACAAATGGTAATCACATGAACTAAGTTGATGGTTCCTGTTTGGTCCTTGAGTCTGTTAAACATCGTCATTGTGCTGAATGTTAATTTACTGCTCATCCTCTGCCTATAAGTATGGACCGGTAACTTCCATTTCATTGTATCTGAGGAAGTATGCGCGCACACGAAAGCTTATACCTTGAATAAAACTTTGTTGGTCTTACAGATGCTGCTGGACTCGAACTTTACTTTCTCAAGGCTAAGTTTCCTTACAGGGTTACAGTGAAGATAAAATGGGATGCAGGATCACTGTGCACCTCTGACCTTCTTAGAAGCAGCGCGGCATAAAAATGTGACGGACAGGAGAACATGGCCCAGCCGTCGACACCTTTTTGAAAATTTTCTCAGAAGCGGTTTAAAACCTTTCCATGCCTCTGGATGGATGAAGGAACACTGCGCTGATCTGACTGGGCTTTGCCCCAGCTTGGCTCGGGTCTGCATTTTGCAACAAAGACCTAATTAATGCCGTTTCAGAGGGCAGCCGGATTGCTCTGCAGAAGAACAGCTCAATTCCAATCCGGTGGCCCCTTAGAGGCCAACCAGAGTTTCAGGGTAGAGGCTTTTGACAGTCAAAACTCCCTTCATCAGACACGGGTAGAGCAGAAATGATCAGAGCTGCCTATTTCTACTCGATTTATGTCTGACAAAGGGAGCTTTGACTCTCAAAAGCTTCTACCCTGAAACTCTGGTTGGCCTCTAAGGTGCGACTGGACTCGAATCTAATGAAGGCGGGGAGTGTCGTTTAGAAGCGTGGCGGGCCACACGTGACTGTTCCCCAGGAATACCTCGAATTGTAGCAATGACGAAGGTTAAAAAGTCACCGCTGCAAATGCTTTTAAAATGCACCTGCTCTTTATGCAATAAGAAGAAGAAGAAGAACAAGAAGAAGAGGAGTTTGGATTTATACCCCGCCCTTCACTGCCCAAAGGCGTCTCAGAGCGACTTACAAACTCCTTTCCCTTCCCCTCCCCACAACAGACACCTTGTGAGGTAGGTGGGGGCTGAGAGAACTTCTGACAGAAACTGTCCTTGAGAGAACAGCTGTGCCAGAGCTTGTGACTGACCCAAGGTCACACCAGCAGCTGCATGTGGAGGAGTGGGGAATCAAACCCAGTCCTCCCAGATAAGAGTCCGCGCACTTAACCACTCAACCATCTCGACTGTCTCTGAGCAGGGCTGCCAAGTGAGTGGGACCGGGGTGGGGAACAAAATCCCAGGGCTCCCTGATCATCTTGGGGGCCCACAGAGTGGGGCAAGCCTTTGGAACATTGTTTTCATAGGATATTTGGTCTGGATTCACCCAGTGTGATGGTTGGGTCGCCGGGTCTCCCGCTAAAGCAGGAGTCCTCCTGCCTAATCCAGTTCAGTGCTTTAGGACTGGCCAAAACCTGGATGGTTTTATCATGGAGTTTTGGCGAAATCATAGAGCATCCCTTGATACCACTTCCAGTTTTCACTGGAAGTGATGTCAGCATGCCTGTGCCCCGGCCCCCTAAATGCTCCCGAGGGTGCTGGCTGTGGCCTGGCAGGCCTACGCCGGGGAACTCAAGGGGCCATATTTTTTTGCAGGACTGAGGAGGTGGTGCTCTGCTACCCACTTCCAAAAGTAGACTTTTGAATCTTCCTGTGAATCTACCTCCACCCCTTGAACCATGCCGTTTTTATGGGAAGGCAGGAGATGTGCATGCGCACATATGCACACACATGCGTGCACACACACCCACTCTTGAAGGATCTTGAAATGTGGTTCTTGGGGGGGAAAACCCTTCAGTCTTCTGTCTTTCCAGCAGAATCTCTTTCTGAACCCTTCTTTTGTGACCCTCGTGCAGGTACACCGTGCTCACGGAACACAAAGCATCTTTGCACACCGGCATCCTCACCATCGCCAATGTGAGCTCCGTTCACGACTACGGCCTCTTCACCTGCACGGCCAGCAACGCGATGGGCACTGATGCTCTCGACATCCAGCTCCTTAGTATCAGTAAGTCACCAGTGGGCCGTGGGCCGAGGATTAAGCTGCTGTGGAACTGGAGGGGCGAAGAGCCGCCGTTCCCTTTAACGACACGACCAACATTGGACTCTTCCCTTCCTCAACAGGCCGCCCTGACCCCCCAACGCAGCTAAAGGTTGTCGCTGTTGCCCACAACTGGCTGGCTCTGGAGTGGACCCCTGGCTTCGATGGAGGCCTTGAGCAAAGCTTTCGTGTGAGGTAGGAGCCATTAGATTGGAGGCACGTTCATGGTACAAACATCAACCACTCTTAGACCAGTTTAGCTGACGTGACCACAGAGCTCTGCTAGAGATCTCATTGGTCCAAGATAGGAAGCCAAAAGATAACATACTCATAGTTAGGAAACCGATCAGGATCTGTGATAGATAAAAAGCATTCCGGGATGGTTAGGAAAATCATTTGAGGCTTGCCAGTCCCCCGGTCAGGGCAGGGGATCCTCCATCCTCAGGTTCTGCTGCCTCGGCTGCTCCAAAACCCAGCCATGTCACATGCACCGTTACGTCACTTCTACGGAAAATCTGGAAGTCACAGAGGGTAGCTGTAGGAATTGCCAGAAACTGAGAGCCAGTTTGGTGTTGTGGTTAAGAGCGTGGACTCTAATCTGGGAGAACTGGGTTTGATTCCCCACTCCTCCACATAAGAACATAAGAATATAAGAAAAGCCAATGCTGAATCAGGCCAACACTCTGTCACACAGTGGCCAAAAATACCAGGTGCCGTCAGGAGGTCCATCAGTGGGGCCAGGACACCAGAAGCCCTCCCACTGCTGCCCCCCCAGCACCAAGAATAGAGTGCATCACCTGCCCCAGACTGAGAGTTCCTATCTATACCTTGTGGCTAATAGCCACTGATGGACTTCTGCTCCATATGTTTATCTAATTCCCTCTTGAAACTGTCTGTGCTTGTAGCTGCCGCCACCTCCTGTGGCAGTGAATTCCATATGTTGATCACTCTTTGGGTGAAGAAGCACTTCCTTTTATCTGTTCATGCAGCTGCTGGCGTGACTTTGGGTCAGTCATGAGTTCTTTCAGAGCTGTTCTCTCAAGGGCAGTTCTCAAAAGAGCTCTCTCAGCCCCACCTACCTCACAGGGTGTCTGTTGTGGGGAGGGGGAGGGAAAGGAGATTGTAAGCTGCTCTGAGACTCCTTCGGGTAGTGAAGGGCAGGCAGGGTATAAATCCAGTCCTCTCCTCTCCTCTTCTCTATGGTTTTACAGCCTGGCAACCTTAAATCAGTTGGAGACGATCAGTAATGCTAAGTATACTTAAAATCTCTTCAGTGCTATGACAGGCTGCAAGTGCTCTGCACCCATCACATCTAATTATAACCTTGACATAAACCCTGCCAGGTAGGTCGATATAATTAACTCTGTGTTGCAGGTGGGCTGCTAAGTGGGTTTATGACCAAGGAGAGATTTGAATTGGAGACTTCTTGGGTTTTGGCATAAACCTTTCCCCCCCGGGGGTCTTGGACCATAGCTAATGTGATGTGTGCAAGTGAGAGATCAGACCCACCTTCTCGCGTGCCCCTTTCTCCAGGTATCACTGGCCGGGGACTCCCAGCTTTCTGGAGGTGGATGTCTTCCCACCGCAGTCGCCCACGTTCACCTTGACAGGACTGCACCCAAACACGCCCTACAACGTCTCTGTCAATGCCCACAATGCTCTTGGGGAAAGTGACTTTGCCGATGGTGGCGTGTGGCTCATTGTCACCACCACAGGTAAGGAGCATCTCACTACGGAGCAAGGATGGGCCCCGGTCTTGGAGCACTGGGGCAGTCTGGACTTTCAAGGAAGGGAATCCACATAGACAATCAGGTACGCTAAGCATGATACTGCTTTCTTAACAGGTATGCTAAGCATGGTTTTATTTTAAAGATCTATTCCTCGCCTTTCAGTTGGAAGTGATTTTGTGATCCTCAAATGACTAGTACACCACATTAAGCCACGAGGAAAAGTGGGGTACACATATTTTAAATGAAGAAAAATAAAGGAGGGGTCTTACACGCCGCAGTTTTAAATAGAATATCAACCCCTTCCGACTGAAGAAGAAGAGAAGAGATTGGATTTCTACCCCGCCCTTCACTACCCAAGGGAGTCTCAGAGCGGCTTACAAACTCCTTCCCCTTCCCCTCCCCACAACAGACACCCTGTGAGGTAGGTGGGGCTGAGAGAGCTCTAACACAAACTGCTCTTTCAGGAACAGCTGTGCCAGAGCTTGTGACTGACCCACGGTCACATCAGCAGGTGCGAGTGGAGGAGTGGGGAATCAAACCCGGTTCTCCCAGATTAGAGTCTGTGCAGTTAACCACTACACCAACCTGACTGCTCAGCAATCCTTGGATTTCTGGCCAATGGCAGACACCAGAGCATTTTTACGCTCAGGTCTGTGATCCCTGGACAACTGTGATTTGAACAGAGTTTTCCTGGGGTTTCTGACAGCTACAGTGGGGATGGCCCGTTCTGGGACTGCCTTCCCATTCCTTGACAGAAGAATACATTAAGGATGTTTGATTAGAACAGAAATGCTGCTGCTACCCCTCTGAGACCGTTCCCAAGCCCTTCAGAACAGCCCGGGGCCACAGAATTCTGCACCCAGCTGCCGCCTCCCCAAGTGAACGTTGTTTTTGGCTACAAGTGGGGATAATTTCATGTTGGAAGGCATCTTGGTGCAGTGCCGGTTTGGTGTAGAGGTTAAGAAAGCAGCAGGCTCCTATCTGGGAGAACCGGGTTTGATTCCCCACTCCCTCACATGCAGCTGCTGGTGTGACCTTGGGTCAGTCACAAGTTCTCTCACAACAACTGTTCTCTCCAGGACAGTCCTCGAAAGAGCTCTCTCTCAGCCCCACCTACCTCACAGGGTGTCTGTCGTGGGGAGGGGAAGGGAGAGGAGATTGTAAGCCGCTCTGGGACTCCTGAGTGAAGGGCAGGGTCTAGATCCAATCTCTTCTTCATCATCTTGGTCTGTAGGAGAAGACTGAGTCCATTAGCACCTTAAAAACCAACAAGATTTCCAGGGAGGGAGCTTTTGAGAGTCGAAACTCCCTTTGCCGGAGGGTGGAAGTTCTCTGAGGCTGCTCCTTCTCTGGACAATGGTTGAAGCACGCTGAACTTCCAAGGAGGGGGAGAAGGAGAGGTGGACTTCTGGCCGGTTGCAGAGGCTGGAGCATCCTCTTTTGGGATGCTTTAGTTTGGACCTCGTTTGTGGATGACCTGGACCCCTGCACCGTTTCAAGGAATATATTGGTGAAAGACTCTGGAGCAGGGGTGTCGAACTCATCTGTTATGAGGGCCGGATCTGACATGAATGAGACCTTGTTGGGTCGGGCCACGTGTGTCATAAAATGTATTGCCAGGTAGCGGAGATATAAACTTTATAAAGGACACAATAACAAAGGGGTTTTTTTTTACTTAAAATAAAAACATGCTTAAAACATTGGCATTCTTGCAATATTTTGTTTATTTAACAGTGTCTGATAACTGACACCTCTTGCTCGGAATTATTGCATCAAAATGTTGCGGTCTTCAGTATGCTGTTCAGGTGTGTACCTGTAAGATGCAAAGCCAGGGCTATTTTTGGGCAGGAACGCACAGGAACGGAGTTCCGGCTGGCTCCCAAGTTGGCCACACCCAGGAGGAACTCATTAGCATAATAGGCCACACCCAGCCACAGAGACTCATTAGGATTGGCCACATTAGGGGTGTGTGGCCTAACATGCAAAGGAGTTCCTGCTACAAAAAAAAAGCCCTGAGTTTTGACAACAAACAAAGTAAACAGAATAAGAAGCAAAAGGTGGATGTGGCTGGATGACCACACTTCTGGTAACATGGGGGTGTGGCCTAATATGCCAATGAGCTGTGCTGTCAGGGGTGTGGCCTAATATGCTAATGAGTCCCAGCTGGGCTTTTTCTACAAAAAAAACTCTGTGCAAAGCTATGACGATGCAGCAGCAGCAGAACTGGAAGAAGCAGCAGAAGACAGCCAGTTCCACTGTGGGCCTGATAGAAGCCCTCTGGGGGCCTGATTCGGCCCCCGGGCCACATATTTGACACCCTGGCTCTAGACAACTCAAGCAACAGAAGTTGGCAGAGATCTCAGTGTTTTCTCCTGCCTTTTCTGGCAATAGCATAGGCAATAGATATTCTTTCGTAAGCAAGACCACCTTCTACCTTGTCCTTCCTCTGATGCTGCTAGAATTTGATGACCATCCTGTCCTTATTCGATAACTTTCTTTCCAGAGATAGAGAAGAAGCCAACGGACACCATGTCCCAAGCTCCACCCATGCACGGACCAGGTACCATGGCTAGGACACTGTCCTCAACTCTTCTATCTCGTGGAAGGTGGTGGGGGAACCCAAACGCCCTGAGGCTACTACTTTTCTGGCCGATGGCTGTGACTAGACTGGTCTTCGGGGGCAATGGCGGTCTTCCAAGAAGAAGGGAAGGGCTGTGCAGCTTGGATGTGATACTCCTGCTGGTCAGGACCATGCTGCCCTTGATTTGCAGCGGAGGACCTGTAAGGCCTCAGACTGGAGAGCTGATGTGGTTTTACCACCTCGTTCCTCCCCCTGTCCGTACCCTCTGCTCTCCCACTCTGTCTAAACAAAGATACTTCTTCCTCCCTGGCCTGCTGCAGATCCTCCTTAAATAGGCTGCTCCTCCAGTCCCCGCCCCTGGCTTGCTCCTCCCCTCTACTCCTTCGCCCAACCAGAAATGTCTGGGAACCACTTCTCAGCGGCAGCTGCCTCCTGGGTTGCTCTCTGGCTTGATGATGTGACTGGCTCCACCTGGTGGCCAAACCCTATTTCTGAACCCAGAGTCTGCAGCCCCAGCTGGCCTGTTCTGGTGCCCTCCTGGCTTGGCTGCTGCAGCTGCCAGTTGTGTTGGGGTTCTCTCAGACAAGGTAAGTTGACCCTGCAAGTCTGGGGTGGGTTCCCTTTGCTGGACCCTGGTCTCTGGTTTCTGGCCAGTTGCCATGGCTGGAGAGTCCTTCTCCTGTATGCTTTAGACCAACCTGGTTGGCAGATGAGCTGGGATCACTGCACAGTTTCGAGGAATATGTTGGTAAAAGACTCTAGACGGTTTAAGCGACAGAAACCAGCAGATCTGTGTTTTTCCTGGGATGCTTAGCATTTTGACCCAGTGTATAAGGTGGCTTTGATAAGACTTTTGTGTGATGCTGTCAAAATCTGGTTCCCATCCAGTCTTTATTCAATGACTTCTCTTCCAGGGATAAACGGGGAGCCGATTGAGAGAGAGCCGCAAACTCCACCTGTGCCAGAACTAGGTACGATGATATTTATCATCTTAACTGTCGGTGCCTCCTCCCTCCATCCCCTCTTTCCCGTGTTATCCCTTTACTGTAAACGGGTCTGGATGTCTTTGGTGGCCTTCTGGTTGTTCGCACCGACTTGTTGATATCTGATGCAGAATTCAGCGTTTGGAGAGTTGCCACCTCCATTTCCCCCCCATTAAAAAAACACACACGTTTCTGGTCCGTTTGAGTATTAAGAGACGCTTGATGCAAACAGACAGTATCTGTAGACAAAAATGAGCGAGACTTCAGAGGGCAGGAGTTGGAGAGAACTGTTACATACGTTTCGCAGGAGCAGGCTGACAGAAGATAAGTATTCGTAAAGACACTTAATGCGCATATTTTCTTCAGGTCTGCTTCCCCCCCCCCGCCTTTGCACACCGTTTGATGCAGCATTTGGACTCATTTATTTGTTTCTTTTGGTGCAGAGTACAAACAGCCTTGACTGGGTCTTGTAATTAAATGCCTCTTGGCACAATTAGTTTATTACAGGATAAATGTGCATCGTTTCCCATTTGATGTGCACAATCTATATGTCTGCCCTCAAGGTTGTGCTTCCGTTGCAGAGATATTACGGCTTCTGAGAACTCAAATGCGTTTTCTACCCAGAAAATAGCCCTTTCCTCCCAGATACCAGGATCAATGGCTGTACTGCAGTGGTCTTCAGCTCCATGTAGGTCAGGATCCCCTGGTGGGTCGTGCAGCCCCGCCTGCTGGATTGTGAGCTTGTACTGCTGCCAAGGGGGCCGGTCTTCCTGACTCCCCTGCTCACCTGCAGGACAGTGAGGCAAGATCATTTGGTAGTGGAAAGGATTCCTTTGTAGCACAGGCTGATAGGGTTGCCAGACCACCCAGTCCGGGTGGGAATTTTCCCAATTTTGGGGGCTTCAGCCTACCACTGGCCAGTTGGCTGGCGGGGGAAGCCCCGCCCTGAACAGCCTCCTTGTGTGATGACATCACCAACATGATGACGTCACGTGGAAGTGACGTCGTCACGCCAGGGATGTTGTGCAGCGATACTCTAGTGTTTTGGGCAAAACTCTATGGTTACCACAGAGTTTTGCCCTAAATGCTAGAGTGTCACTGTGTGACATGCCCAGCATGTTTACATCACACGCGGCAAGGTCACCCCACCTACCCCACTCTTGGAAAGCTGCCTCCCCACCCCACCGGCAGGGTAACTCCACCTGGCAACCCTAGCTGATTCAGAGTCCCCACTCCCTACAAAAACCCACCTTTGCCTTCACCTCCCCAGCGCTAGCGATGCCATTTAGCTGCCCCAAGCTCCCATTGGCTGACAGTTGATGGGAGAAAAAAAATCACCATCAATGCAAAGATATTACCAGAGAGTTCTTGGAGATACCTAGAGTGGCATGATGTCACTTCTGGGATTTCCCTGGAAGTAACTTAACATTGTCGTGCAATGGTGTCCTCCATAACCTCGATCCTTCCCCCAGATTCCTGCCAGTTGCCAAACCTACTCTCCACCCTACTCTTCCTGTCATGTGGGCGCTGATGTCACAAGACTTTCTGTCATGCTTGCAGCTTAGTTGGGGTTGCCAACTCCAGGTTGAGAGGTTTGAGGGTGGAGCCTAGGAAACTGGGGGGAGGCAAGGGACATCAGTTGGGTATAACACCGTACAGTTTACCCTCCTAAGCAGCCATTTCCTTCAGGGGAAATCAGTTGGGATTCTGGGAGATCCCCCAGCCCCCACCTGGAAGTTGGTGCCCTAGTGGGTCCCAGTCCATTTTTTTAAAAAAAGCAAACAGGACAAATGGGAACAGGGCAAATGGGCTATTGCCTTCCCTTTCTTCCTCCGCAGACGGAATTGTTGTACAGCACCCATGCATGAATTCTGCATTTTGTGCTGTGGGGAAGGGGGAGTTCTAAATGGGACTCTTGGATCCGTCTTCTGAACAGAACGAAGCGTGTGTGGAGGTGCTAATCCCGGTCATCATCTTTTAAATTTTGCCTTTTCAGACAGCCCCGTGCTGCCCCTTTTCCTTATTGAGCTCCTCGGTGCCGTGGGAGGGATCCTGATCATTTCTAGCCTCTCTCTCCTGGGCTTCCTATTCTATAAGCGGCAGGCCCGAGCCCTGGAAGGTAAGCACATATGGAGACCCCTGAGTGGCGTCGGCTGGTCCATTGGCCATCGCAGAGCTCATGCAGTTGGCTCTACCTTCTTCCTTTCAGTGGCTTAAGAAGAGGTGGACCCTGCTAGGGTTGCTGGCTCTGGGTTGGGGAAAGTCCTGCAGATTTTGAGGGTGGAGCCTCGGGAGGGAGGGATTTAGGGAGGGGAGGAACCCCAGAGGGATAAAATGCCATAGCATCCATCCTCCAAAGCAACCGTCTTCTCCAGATAAACTGGGGTTGCCAACTCTGGTTTGGGAAATATTTGGAGATTTTGGGGGTGGAGCCTGGGGAGGGTGAGGTTTGGGGAGGGGAGGAGTCTCAGCCAGGTATATTGCCATATGGTCCCCCTTTCCAAACTGAGCTCTGTAACCTGGCGACCGGTTGTAATTCCTGGAGATCTCCAGCCACCGCCTGGAGACTGGCAACCCCAATTAGCTCACGGTTGATATAAGGCCCCTGCTGGCTTTTTGCCATCTGACTGCATAAGGCCTTCCTTCTTATTCTTGTTCTTTTTGCAGGAGACGGGACCAAAGTAGGAGCTGGGTGAGTATTCACTAGGCGTGAAGGAGGGGCCTCCCCTTGGGGTAGCCAACTTTGGGTTGGGAAATTCCTGGAGATTCTGAGGGAAGGTGGGATTTCGGGTGGGGAGGGACCACAACGGGGCGTAATGCCATAGAGTCCACCCTCCAAAACAGCCGTTTTCTTCAGGGAAATCGATCTCTGTACCTTGGAGATCGCTCATAATTCTGGGAGAGCTCCAGCCCCCCACCTGGAAATTGGCAACCCTAGGCCCACCGAGAGGGACTAGCCAACTTTGCTTCTTGCAGAAGCTCGCCATGCCTTCAACTGCTGCCGGTCTTCAGGTGAAACTTTCTGCAAGGGGGCAAATTGGGGCCTTTGGCTAGTGTTTCTGTGGCCTAAGGGGCGTGGCGGCTTTTCTGAAAGGCGGTGCCACCCTCTGTAGAGAAGCGAGTTCGACAAGTCGCACGAGAGCATCACTGTAGCTCTGAATGTATTGGAGACAGTAATAAGGAGTCAGAGCCCAGCTGGGCCCTGAAGACCATGGGACGCCCTGGGTTTTGCGCTCGCCAGAACGGCCACTTCCTCTTTCTTTCCTGGGGGTGCCAACCTCCAGGTGGGCCCTGGAGATCTCCCAGGATTACATCGGATGCATCTGAAGAAATAGATTCTAATTTATGCAAGTGTATGCCCCGGATATCTGGATGCTGCGAGAGCCTTGAGTGTTTTCGTACTTGCCACCGACCACTGCATTGCCTGGACTGGTGGTGGAAAGCACTGTCAAGTTGCAGCCAACTTATAGAGACCCCAGAGAATTTTCAAGGCAAGAGGCGATGGTTTGCCATTGCTGGCCTGTGCATAGCGACCCTGGACTTCCTTAGTAGACTCCCATCCAAGTATTAACCAAGGCCAACCCTGCTTGTCTTGGTGTTGACTTTCAAGGCCTTGAGCAATCAGGGACCCAGGTACCTTCTGGAATGTCTCCTCCAATATGTCCCCAGAAGAAAGCTGACATTGGCTAGTAACAACTTGCTGGTGAACTCTGGTCCTAAGGAGGTCTGGCTGTCCTTGCTAGGGCCAGGGCTGGGCCTTTTTGGTCCTGGCCCCGACCTGGTGGAACTCTCTCCTGAATAACATCAAGGCCTAGGGTTGCCATTCCCCTGATGGGGTGGGGGTTTGCCCGCTTTCGGGGCCCCCCGATCTGCCAGCCCCGATCCAGCTGGTGGGCGGAACCTCGCCTCCAAAGGGCCTCATTCACGCCAACGTGCCTACCGCAATGACGTCACCTGGAGGTGACATCATCATGCAGGTCATGTTGCCAGGGGGAGGGGATGGTCTATCGTTCAAGAAAAGAACTCTATGAAGAGGTCCCAGAGAGAGGGCCCGTAAGACAGAGATGTTTTGCCAGGCTTTTAGCTGAGGGCAGCAACAGGAGGTTAAGACTGGCAGCCTTTCTTTCCTTTCTATGGCCCCCATGTACCCCACCCTGCCCTGCATTGCGGGACAGCGGTATGGCCGGTAAGGGGGGATTATTATATCACCATCTTTGATCGGTTTTGAATTATTGACTTACCTTTGGCAAACTTAATTTTATATGTATATACCTTAACTGTATTTTAAATGTTTTATAAGGCTGTAAATCGCCCTGAGCCTGCTATGCGGGGAGGGCAGGGAATAAGTCAAATAAATAAATAAATAAATAAATAAAGTTTAATGAATTAAATAAATAAATAACTTCTGAGATGTTATGAGATTGGGCTAGCCTGGGCCATCCAGGGCAATGTTACTGTGGAGGGAGGCGGTTGCCTATACCACAAGTTTCACCCCTTTTGTGGCTTGGAAAGGCCAGGATGTCCCCTAGACAGAATACTGTGGCTGTTTCAGGTCGAAGGTGCGAAGGGAGAACAACTACTCCGACAACAAATGGCTGAAATTGGGTGCGACACCAGCCAAGTTGGAGGAGCACAGCTCAGCGGCCAGCACGTCTCCCAGGGTGAGCAGAATTGTGGGTAGGGCCTTAAGGGGGTGTTGCCAAGAGGCTGCCTTGCAAAAAATGGGAATGGCCCAGCTTTTGTGCATTTCTCAGTTACTTGACGAACAGAAATCAGTGAAGCTTTTTTTGGTGTGAAGGAGAAACATGCTCATTTGCTAATGTCTGTGGCACAGATATTGAAGATACAGGAGCAGGGGCTGACATGAAAGCTGGTAACCCTGCCACCAAAAAGGATCAACGAGTGTCCCAAACAAGGTCACCCCCTGCCGCTAGCTATATTGGAAAGGACCGACTCCTTGATTCCTATTTGAGAGTGTCCCCCCCACCAAAAAAAGAGTTTACAATTAAACAAAGGCAGCTGTTCTTCCTCATCTGTAACCCACGCTCAACATAAAAGTTTATATCCCATGGAAAAAAAAGGGAAGAGTAAATCTTGAGCGAATCCCAGAAACAGCCCATTTGCAAGGACTGCAGAATTCGGCGTCGGTAAAAATCCAGCATTCTGCAAGAGAGATAAATTATGCCAACAAGGAAAATTAGCATATTGTGCCTCACATAAATGCAGCTTTAAAAAATACTTCCCTCTCCCCTCCAGGGACTTGTATTGTGGGAAGGAATACGGGCCCCTTGGGAAACAGTTAGTTGAGCCGTTGGGGAGTTACGGCGCTGAGCACTGATCGAGAAGCCTTGCCCAGATGGCTTCCCTCTTTTTCAACAGCAAAGAATCCCGTGTTCCTCGTTCCGGCTCATTTGCCTGGCTCATGAGTGCTGGAGACTTGCTTTTTCTTTAAAATTACAGTGGACCTTTTGGGAACACTTGCAGCTGCTGGAAGAGGCTGAGGCTGGAAATAAAAAAGATCCCCCCCTACAAAAGTTACTCATCCAAAGGACGAATGCCTCAAAGTCTTATTGGAAGGGTGTATATATTTGCCATCAAGTCACAACCAACTTATGGTGACCCCCGTAGGGTTTTCGAGACGTTTCGGAGGCGGTTTTGCCACCGCCTGCCTCTGCGTAGTGACCCTGGTCTTCCTTAGTAGTCTCCCATCCAGGGGTCATTTCCTGCAGGAACGCACAGAAGCGGCGCTCCGGCAGTAAGGATGCAACAAGCCCCGCCCCCTGCCATGAGGAGCAGCCAGGTAAGTTGCAGAGGGCCCTCCCACCCGCCTTCAGGTACAAGCTCTCCCTCCTCTGTGAGGGCAAATCTGCGCATTTGCCCCCCATAGCTAGCAATCCAAGAGTCCAGTCACAGTGGCACCTTTAAGACCAAGTTTTATTCAGGTACAAGCTCTCCCTCTTCTGCGAGGGCAGGGCTGCACGTTCCCCCCCCATAGCTAGCAATCCAAAACAGTCCAATGGAGCCTGAGCAGTGGGTGTTGCCTTCTGACACACTTCCGGTGATGTCAGGGGGTGTGGCATATGCAAATAAGTTATGCTAATAAGTTATGCTAATGAGCTCCTGCACCTTTTTTTTCTACGAAATGACCCCTGCTCCCATCCAGATACTGACCAGAACTGACCCTGCTTCTGATATCTGATGAGATCAGGCTAGCCTGCGCCATCCAGGTCAGGGCAGAGACAAACAGAGGTGGTTTGGCATTGTCTGTCTCTGTGTAGTGACCCTGGTCTTCCTTGGTGGTCTTCCACCCAAATTCTGAGATCTAGCAAGATCGGTCTCACCTGCACTATCCAGGTCAGGGCATATGTGTGTGTGTATGTATGCGTGTGTGTAATAGTTTAATTCCACTCTTCCTCCAGAGTGGTGTACGAGTTACAGTTTGGGCTAGGATCTAGGAGTCCCAGGTTCGAATGTGCACTCTACCATGACAGCTGGCTGGGTGACATTCGGGCCAATCACTCACTCTCACCCTAACTTACCTCGCAGGGGTTGTTGTGAGGATAGAGAAGAATGATGTTGTAAGCTGCTTTCTCCCCCACCCCCGTTTTCTCATCACAACAACCCCGTGATGTAGGCTAGGCTGAGAGTAATTGGCCCAAGGGCACCCAGCGAACTGCACTGCTGAGTGGAGTCTTGACTCTGCATCTACCCAGTCCTTACACAACACTCTAGCCACTGTCCCACACAACCATTATATTTTGTGTGTAGACATTGCCATTTTTCCTTGTTGCTTCAGACATGGTAATGCGCTCCTCTCTACAGCCAGCCAGTGTGGTGTCGTGGTTAAGAGTGGTGGACTCTAACCTGGAAGAGCTGGATTTGATTCCCCACTCCTCCTCCACATGCAGCCAGCTGGGTAACCTTGGGTCCGTCACAGCTCTCTCTGAGCTCTTTCAGCCCCACCTGCCTCACAGGGCATCTATTGTGGGGAGAGGAAGGGAAGGCGGTTGTTAGGTGCTTCGAGACTCCTTTGGGTAATGAAAACTGGGGTATCAAAACCAACTCTTCTTCTTCTGCAGGGTAGCTCTGTTGAGACGACGACCGGCTCTATGGCCACTTCACGGCCTTGGTCCCGGCTGGGCCGCCATGCCGAGAGCGAGACGGATGCCAGCATTATGGGTGGGTGAGACCTAGCTAATTCCTTTCTTCCTACCCATCTCTGGTTCTACCCCTAAGCTACAACCCCATAACCTGATCCCGAATCCCAGTGCTTCAAGCTACAAATTCTGAAGGAGGGTTCCTTTGTCTTGGCAGAGCCTCCCACGTCACCCCCATGGCTCAGCTCTCCAGACCTCCATGAGTACGAAGAAGTGATGGTACCCCCCAAATACATGGGAACCAGACCTCATTACAGTGCCTGGTACCCTGAGGAAGCACCATGGATCCCTGAGTATGAGGTGAGAATTCCCTGTCTGAGCAGCGCGGGAAGACGGCCTTCTTCCTACTGTGGTGGGCTACCATTTCTCCTCTTCCCGACCCCTTAAAATGGAACCAACAACAGCAAATTTTGGCCCTGATCGGAGCACAGCTGCTGGGTTGCCCAAAGAGAGGAACTGCCTTACTGGTTTAGACGGAGGCCTAACTGGACCAGGGGTCTCCTTTTTGGGTAATGGCCCACCAGCCGGCTCCAGGGCATAAAGGACGTTTGACCTCAACAGGTCATATTATTCAGGGGAATGTGTGGAGGTTTTATTTGCTGTCATGGCAACCAGCCACGGGTGGATTGGTGCTTCCTCAACCGCCCTCTGGTGCTACCCTCCTCTGGAACTTGGAGGTTATCTCAACGGTCCTTTTTGGTACTATGAGAATAGCATAGGGGGAAGGGCTGTGGCTCAGTGGTAGAGCTTCTGCTTGGCATGCAGAAGGCCCCAGGTTCAATCTCCAATAAAAAGAACCTGGTATCGATTAGTAGATGAGGTGAAAGACCTTTACTTGGGACCCTGGAGAGAGGCTTCCAGTCAGAGCAAACAATAACCATAACAGGATAAGGGGAGTTCATGTGTTACTGTTAAGGGAAGGGGCTGTGGCTCAGGGGTAGAGCAACTGCTTGGCACGCAGAAGGTCCTAGGTTCAGTCCCCGGCATCTCCAGTTAAAAGATCTCATAGTAGGTAATTTGAAAGACCTTTTACCTGAGACCCTGGAGGGCAGCTGCCAATCCAAGTAAACAATACTGACTTTGATGGATGAAAGGTCTGATTCAGTATAATACTATAAGGCACCTTCATTTGTTTACATTGGCCCTTTTGCCTTGTGCCCAGGGACCCTATCCGCAGGGCAGAAGATCACTGGCTGGCTACGAGGAGATAATGCCAATTTACGACCCTGTGGCTGATTCGCCAGCATTCAGCAGGGACAGGACGTTACCATTGGAGTATCTTGGAGAATTAGTCTGAGGGCCCAAATACATGTTACGTTGGACACATGTCAGGACGTGGGTCCTTGACCCCTAGTGGTAGACGAATGTTGAACTCTGCTTGTAGTCAATTGCTATAATGGGCCCTAACCTTTAAAAATGTCTTTATTGCTCCATGGGGCTCCAAATACTGAGAGTGGGGGGGAAGGAAAGCTGGGGGGGACAGACACACACCTGGTTCCACATGCCACACAACAACAGGCCTGGGAGCCCAGCTGGGAGATTTGCTACGTTTCTGAATAAAGAGCTCCTAATTACATATCTGGGTCCCTTCCTGCTCTTTTCTCTCCATTCTCCGGTCTTGTCAGGGAGGCTGGGCTAAGTGGTCAGGAGGCGGCGTGGGAGAGGGGTGACGGACTGCGGCTGGCACACAAGACGCGCGCGGGGAGAACAGCAACGACACAGAGCCAGCTGGAAGATGACACAACGATCTTTCTTTATTGCCACAAATTAGCTCATCTCTGTTACAACAACACAACACGTGGGTTCGCCACCAGCTTTCCCCATCTCCCTTCCGATCATGTCTTTAGCAGAGGCCTGGAGAGCCAAACCCAGGCAGGCATGTGGGAAAGGGGTCCAGTTTTGAACAGGGACAATCGCTTCGTCTCCTCTTTATCTGGGCGAGGAGAACCGCGGCTGCTTCTATAACCCACATGACGGGAGAAGCAGCGTCTGCCAGGGTTCTCCTCCTTCTTCACAGTTGTCTCCACCGCGGAGGAACTGTTCTGCCTTGGCTTTCAAACCTCAGTGTTTTGGGTTTTTTTTTCAAGCATCCACATGATGCCTTTCTTTTGCAAGTGTCCCTTGGCTGAGATATTTCTGGAACGTGCTGTCAGCAGACGTTTCCAGAAATACTGGAATTAAAAACTGGTTAGCTGACATGTGGACAGGAAGAAGAGGAAGAAGAGATTGGATTTATACCCCGCCCTTCACTACCCAAAGGTGTCTCAGAGCAGCTTACAAACTCCTTTCCTGTCCCCTCCCCACAACAGACACCTGGTGAGCAGTGTTCCCTCTAAGCTGAGTTAGTGTGAGCTACCTCAGTTTTTTAGCCTCCAGCTCACACATTTTTGTCTTCGTGCAGTAAGGATGGCTCCAGAGCAATCTAATTTATGCAGTAGCCAAATCGCTTGCTCACAACTTTAATGCCAGTAGCTCACAAAGTAGAATTTTTGCTCACAAGACTCCACAGCTTAGAGGAAGCCTTGCTTGTGAGGTAGTCGGGGCTGAGAGAGCTCTTTCGAGGACTGCCCTTGAGAGAACAGCTTTGACAGAACTTGTAACTGAACTTGTAACTGAACTAGGTCACACCAGCAGCTGCATGTGGAGGAGCGGGGAATCAAACATGGTTCCTCCCAGATTAGAGTCCACACTCCTACCCACCACACCAAATTGGCTCTCAATTTCCAAACCTCCTTGCCTATATCGGGTGCAATTTTCCTTCCCACTCCCTCCTGCCTCCCATTTCCCCCTGCTGCGCTTTTTGTCAGCTAAAAAAATATTCCAACTATCATTTTTTAAAAAGCCTGGTAGTAAGTATAACACTATAGTGATATACCTTCTACCATTTTTTCAAGAAAGCCAGCAAACGTGCCCCCGGGCAGCAGGATGTGGGGGAAAGGCTGGGCACAAGTGGATGGGGAGGGAAAGCCGGAGAACAGCGCTGTGTGGATGTTCCATAGCTGCTGGTGTGACTGTCACGGCAGCGAGTCCACAATGTGGAATCATTTCTGTGCAGAATCAGCCTCCGAGAAGCTCAGAGGTTGGGTTCGAATCCAGCCACCTGAGGTGGGACGCGAGGAGAGCCATACTTGCCCATTCTTTACAGAAGTTTATTAGGACAGCAAGAACATTCAGAAGGGCGGGAAGACTGTTCTATAAAAGGAGAGCCATCAGCATTCTTTTAGCAGGGAAAAGGAAACCGGGGGGGGATTTGGTTTCCCACTTTGTGGGGATACAACCACCTTGAGTGGAAACAAGGCAGAGCAGTCGAGGAAACGGACTGCTGCCTTCACATTGAGCCATAGAGAGCCTTCTAGGGCTCTGAATAAAAATCAGGGATCTGGCTACAGGTTTCTGGGCACAGATGCTGTGAGAGGGTGTAACGCAGGCCAGAGCCTTATTTCCCCGAAAAAAACACGCAGTGTTTATCCCTGCAGCTTAGACTGCTGAAGGCCCCGCTTCAGCCAGGGCCTCAAGACCAGTTCTAAGCACTAGAGGGTAACGCTGAACTTACATAATATTTGCCTCGGGCTTTTGGGGGTGTAACAAAATCGTCGCATCAGCAGGTTCGTGTACCCCAAGAGAGCGTTTTGTACTTTCTCTAAGGGCATATCTACAGTACAAACCTATCATGTTCATACCATTTTGATGGTCACAGTAGTATACCCTCTTCCCAAAGAATCCGGGGAGCGGACCTTGGACAAAGTTTTCAAGCACCTTCTTGCTAGAGACCCCTAGCCACAAAACTACAGTTCCCAGAATTCCCTGGGCAGAGGGGATTACTCTGAAACAGCTTTTAAGTCTGTGGTATGCCTTAAGAGTTAAAGACGACAAAGAATTTTGCCAGCAGTTACTTCTGTGGCTCCTGCACCTCAGGTCAGGGAAGCTGCAGTTGCTGGAACTGTTCTGTGCCGTGCTTTAAAAAAGGCATTCTTTTAAACTTCTGAACTAGACATCGAAATGGGGACAGCCCAGTCCCGTCGGCTAGGCCAGGGCAAATTTATGAGGCCGCTCGGCCCCATTCCATATGATCCAATTTTCAATAAACCAATATGGTTCAGATAAAACTCATTTCATAGAAATGATAAAGTGCCGTAGATCGGGGAAGGGAGAGAACTCATTTCACAGAAATGATAAAGTGCTGTGGATGGGCAACTTCCTTTGCCCCTAGGCAACTGGCGTGGGGGGTAACTACTGGAATCCTGGAGGAAATTTACACTCCTGCAAAGAGAAAGTCCTTTGCAGGTGACAGGAGATCGTATTTGTTCCCCGACTACGTGCCAGCAGCAATCTGAAGAGTGCTCTCCTGGGAGTAAGCCCCATGGAATCAAGTGGGACTTACATCTGAGTAGACACGCTCAGGATCGCTGCCGCCACCAGCAAGGAGGTGCTAGAAGGCGAGGAACAAAACAGATCTCTACGTGTCAACCTCATTGGATGCAAACAAGATGTCCCCACAGGGGTAGAGAATTGTGCACCCACAAGGATGATACTACTGATGGGGCCATTTTCCCGTCAGTATCATTCAAAGAAAGCCGGGTATAACCCCCCTACCCAATAAGTTAGTTAAATAGAAACAGATAAGATGCGGCGGCTGTGAAACACACACACACAAATACGACACGACATCCACATTCTTCCAGCCCCTCCCTGAGCAGCCGGCAGTCCTTCCAGTCACAGGGGTTCGGTTTGTCACGGACCGGATGGGAGAGGAGCCGGTCCGGCAGCGCCCACACGGCGGCTCCTGAGCAGCTGGCGCAACTGGAGAAGAGACGAGATCGAGTCAGTCTCGGTTGCGGTCACCTGACCCGCCTTATGACGCTCACCCGCCTTCGCGTGCAGTTCTGCTCACCTCCTCGGTAGCCGGCCCCGAAGCCAATAGGTGAACCGGCTGCTCGTTCTCCAGGTTCCGGGCCGTGGGATCCGCCCAGTGATGCAGCAACAGATGCACGATCTGCTTCTGCAAGGGGTGCCTGTGCAGTCCAGCCGCCATGTGCAGCGCAGTGTTCCCGTGGGCCTGGTGGGGACAGAGAACAGGGCTGGCATCAGCATATGTCGAGGGCCGGCAGTTTCCGAGGCCCATGGCTTTTGGTGGGCCCCCTGCCTTTGACCCCCTACCCATACACCTCCCCTCCCACCTGTCCTATGCCCTTCCTATCTGTTTGCTCTAATCTTCCCATCGGCTAAAGATAAACAAAAATGTATAAAAATAATATTTAATGCAGAGTTCAGTAGTACAGTCATATAACTATATAAAGCCAAGGTGTTCTTGCAAGAAACAACAGTAATACAGAAAAAATAAGGTCCCAAAAATTCATCATCTTTTACGACTGAATATACTGGCTTCTGTATGTGCTTCTGCTGAGATCGGGTCCCACTGTAGCCTATTGGTTCTGAAAAAGAATTATTCGAAACGTGGCAGCTTGCATCCGGACGACGTGTCTCTATGGCTTATGGATTTCAAGGTTGTTTGGATTTTCCAGGAACTATGAGTCTACTCTATGATGAGTATATGTCAAGTTGGACTATGGAATTACAATAAAACAGGAGTGGCACACACTGAAATTTTGGGGACTTTATTTTTCTATTTTTCTGTATTACTGTTTCTTGCAAGCACACCTTGGCTTTATATAGCTACATGACTGTATTACTGAACTCGGCATTAAATATTATTTTTATACATTTTTGTTTATCTTTAGCCAGCAGTTTTTTATGCTTTGTACCATTTCATGTACTCTGGTTCCCCCCTTTTTTTGGTTTTCTAAACTTCCCACCTGCTGTGCTCCCAGCTGCCTAACATCATTGGGAAAGGGTGTGCAGGTGGTGCACAAAGGGTAGCACTCCTGTTGCACTGCATACACCAGCCAGTGCTCCTGGTAGGGTTGCCAGACCCCTGGTGGGAGCAGGGAACCCCTGCTCTCGCAGGCTCTTGTCTGCCACCAGCCAGCTGGCCAATGGGTCGAAACCACCCCCCCCCACACACACAATTGACCTTTTCAGACCTACTTCTGGTTTTGGGCCTACTTCTGGTTGGGCATGACGCTCTGGCTTTTGGGCAAAACTCTATGGTTTGAAGCCAAGTTTATGTTAGAGTTTTGCTCAAAAAACAGAGTGGCACTCCACAACTGGAAATAGTCCCGAAAATGGCTTTTGGGCAAAACTCTATGGTTTGAAGCTGAATTTACTATAGAGTTTTGCTCAAAAACCAGAGTGTCACCCCATAATTGGAAGTAGGCCCAGAAATGCCTAAGGTCACTTCTGGTCTTCTGGAACGATGTCAAGAGGCCCCTGCTGGCCAGGTAAGTCAACCTGGCCACCCTAGCTCCCGGGGAAAGGGTGTACAGGCTCTGCAGGCAACTGACCACAGGCTACAGGAGGGCTTGAAAGCAGGAAACAGAGGCACAGGTAGGTGGGCGTGGAAAAGGAGGCATGAACGGACTGTCTGACAAGGACCTCCCCCCAAAAACCTGGAACTAGCCTTGACAGAGAATCCAAGAATTACAGCACAGTCCCACCTGCTCTCTTGAAAACAGCACCACACCGCTATCTCAAGCCTCTCACCAAACTTCCCTGTCACAGCTCTGTAAGGCACAAACACCCGTACGGTGTGTTTATTCCACAGCTGTTTCTCTCCCTGCCTGGCTTTGGGGGCTTCTCCCCACCGTGGACCAGCTGGCCAGTGGGGGAAACCCCACCCCTAAACAGGGACATTGCCGCACAATGTCCCTGACATTATGACATCACCCAGAAGTGACGTCATTGCGTTGGGGCTGTCGCACGGGGGACACTCTGGTTTCTGGGGAAATACTGTGGTTTAAGCCCGATTTTGCCATAAAACTTGCCCCAAACCAGAGCATCCCCCACGTGATGACGTCACTTCTGGGTGATGCCATTGTGTCGGGGACGTCACATGATGTCCCCGCCCACCCCCAGAAGGCCCCCAAATTCCCCTGCCGGAACAGTGAGGGGACCAAGCAACCCTAAAACTGGCAGGAGGACTGTTGAGGGGGCAGAGTCCCGGGAGAAAAATTAAAAAAGAAAAATAAGGCCTTGTCTACTTACCAGACGTTCTGACCATAGAGCTCCTGGTGATTCCTATGGTAATACTTAGAACTTCTGGTGATTGCTTGAGCTGCTCCTGTCACTTCCGGGTAGCTCTAGGAATCACCAGGAACTCTTATGGTCAGAACTTCTGGTAAGGAGACGGGGACTTATTTTTATTTTCTCTTCCAAGGACAATCATGCACCCCTCCTCCCTTTGGCACCAGTTTCCATCTACCGATCAGCTGAGTATCGGCAGGCAAGGGCTGCGATTGCATGAAGGTCTCCTGCCATAACCAGGCAAATGGGAACCCTTGGAATTGGGCCCTGAAGCATGTGGGGACTTCAGTTCCTCAAAGTCACGTAGTTTACAGGTCAGGTCAGAGAACACTCAGCACAACTTGTACCACACTTGTCCTCTTGCTGAGCCCTGAACTAGTCCCCTTCCTGAAAGGAGGAGATATGTCTGCCACACAAGGGGTGCTACCCAGTCCCGGCTGTAAACAGAGCGGATAAACCAGGAGCACAGTAATATTAGTTCTCAGCATAAGACCAGTAATGCTAATTCTTAGTTTCATTCATCCCTCTTGCTGTGGTCACCATTGTTCTTGCCAAAAGTCTGCAAAATTAACTCTTTTTTTTTGCAGACTTTTGGCAAGAGCACTGGTGGACATCTCCAAGAAAGTGTCTGTGTCATCATTGCTACTGGATAGTGCCCGTGTCATCAATGCTAGTGACCGAAAGAGGAACAAAGGGCACGAAAATTTTTCCTATGTAGTAAGCCTCTCCCACACTGTGTGGCTTCCCTGTTGCGCTAGGGAAAGCACAACAGGGAAGCCACGCAGACAGCAGGATTTTGCACGCAGCTCAAGAACGAAGACGAGAAGAAGAAGAGATTGGATTTATACCCCGCCCTTCACTACCCAAAGGTGTCTCAGAGCGGCTTACCAACTCCCTTCCCTTCCCCTCCCCACAACAGACACCCTGTGAGGTAGGTGGGGCTGAGAGATCTCTTGACAGAAACTGCTCTTTTTCTAGAACAGCTCTTATCAGAACTATGGCTTGCCCAAGGTCATCCAGCAGGTGCAAGTGGAGGAGTGGGGAATCAAACCCGGTTCTCCCAGATCAGAGTCTGCGCACTTAACCATTACACCAAACTGGCTCTCCTGAATGAAGTACTCCAACTGCCTTCTGGGTTACCAGCCTCAAAGTGAGGCCCTCCAGGAATCACAGCTGATCTCCAGACTAGAGGAAGAGGGTTCTTCCTGTGCCATCACATTCCTGCTGACCCTCCTTCCCCCTCCCTAAGCACTGGTCCCAGATCTCTAGGAATGTTCCAAGCTGGAGTTGGAAACCCTAAACGCACCCCGTTGGCTCCCCTGCCTGCAAACACCATGGAGGGGGGGAGGAAGGTGCGCCCTCTTTCCATCCCCCGGGGCAGGAAGTCTGAGCAGCTGACCTTCATGTTTACAAAATTCTGGGGATCTGGCAGCTGGAGAAGGAACTGGATCAGAGGAAGGTTTCCCGCCTGGACAGCCAAATGCAGGACGGTCTTGCTGCTCTTCAGGTCCTACGAGGAAGCAGAGAGGCGGTCAAGCAACCAGACGGGCAGGCCGACAGTCCTCGGTCCTCTGCCTCGATCGGAGGAAGAGGAGACCCTCCGCCCAACCCGCTTTCCCTCTTACCTGGCTCTTGTAGTCAGCCCCGAGCTGCAGGAGGAGTTGGACGCAGAGCAGCAGGTCCTGCAGGCGATGCTGAGACGACGGCTCCAAGCCTTGCGCCTGGAAGGCCGTGTTGTGAGAGAGGACGGCACAGTGCAAGGGGGTCAGGCCTGTCAGGATAGTGCAGCAAGGCGAGTCAGATCCGTGCACCACAGCAGTACCTCCTTCCCTCCCCAAGCTCTAGTTGCAGGTTCCTGAGAATTTGCAACGGCTCGGTCATCTTACCTTCAAAATTTCTGGCCTCCACATTGACAGACACACCAGCCATCATGACGGCCTGGAGGAGAAAAGGGCAACAAGGATTGACTAGATGTGTACATTTGGCAAGGAGGCAGGCTGTGCAATCCTAAGCATAGTTTGACCCTTCTATGTCTACTGAAGACAATGGGATTGCACTGTAAGTCCTAGGGGAGCAGGTCCATGTCTGGAACCCCCAGAAGACTTCTTACAGGGCATGGTATGGGGAGAAAAATACCAGCGATGCATCAGTGTCCCTTTTGGTTGGAACCTGGAAGCGATGCCACTGACACCCTAGGATTTTGCCCAGTCTCTATGGGAAAAAACCATAGATAGGGAAGATTCCTAGAGCATTGCTAATGCCATTTCCGGGTTCCAGCCAGAAGTGACATCGATGCATTGATGACATCCTCCCCCCCCTTTTCTTCCTGCTGCTCAACTGAGCACTGGCGGGGATGGTGAAGTGTCGGTGGGAGTTTGCCCGCTAATGGCAACCCAATAAACCCCCAAATTTAGACCAGCACGTAGGATCCACAGCACACAGATTTGGGTTACCAGATGTCCTCTTTTTTTGGTGTCTGTCCTCTTTAGGGCTCTTTTTAAAAAAAAACGGATGAAAATGCCCTCTTTCGGGGTTGAAAGGTTAGGAATATTCCTAGTTAGTAGCAATTTTCGCAGCTTAAATAGCAGGGCTATTTAAAACGAGATTTCTCATTGTGCTCTCTTGTTTGAAGTGGTCGGTGGGGGACTGTGTCCTCTCTTTTTGCTTTTCAAAGCATGCCAACCCAAGCATAGATCTTTTCCCTTTTAACAGAGACGCGCACACATCAACATCTCTTTTATTTCCCACCCTGTCTTATGGACCCAGGGCAAATTGCAGTTATCTTCTGAAGTCCCACACTGTCCTTGAATGTTTCTCTCTAGATTTAATCCTGGCTTGGGTAGGAGAGTCATCTATTCTGGCTAAAATCCTCGGCAGTCCAATACAGGGAAGAAGCAGGCGCGTGGCTGCAAAGCATTTTGAGTGTTCTGGCTGTGGCCGATCACCCAGCTAGGGCAGGCAAGACCCTTTCCCTGATCAAAAGCCAATTTGTAGCAACAGCTCTGTCACACAGGGCTTTCTTTAGCAAGGGAAGATTTTCCCCCAGAGTAGGGATAACGGGATGGGAAAAGCTAACTTGATTTCTATATTTCAGCTAATAAAGGCGGAGAACAGGGTTAGGGTTGCTTGGGACTTCCAACCTGGGAAATTCCTGAAGATTTGGGGGTAATCTCTGGGGAGATTTTTAGAGAGGGGACTCCATGGGATTGCGATACCCCAAAGTCCACCCTCTGAATCTGCAACTTCCCCCACCAGCACTTACAGCAATGACACTGGGTAGCCCATAGGTGGCGCCGAAGTGCAACACAGTCTGGCCCTTCTGGTCCACGGCGTTGACGTCAGCACCCAGCAGGATCAGGTCTTTCACAATCTCTGGCTGATTCGCTGCAGCGGCCACGAGCAGTGGAGTCTGGACACCACAGGAGAGACAGAGAGGAGGAGTGACCACTTGCAGGAGGGAAAAGGGGAGGGAAAGACAGTCCAAAGCTAGTCTTCCAATGGGACGATGCTAGGGGCAAATAACACATGGACACATCTAGGACTCACCGGTACAAGAATCTGCCTTTGAACCGGTTCAGGCTACCGGTCCATCAAGGTCAGCATTGTCCACTGAAAGTGGCAGCACCTCTCCGGGTAGGGATGCCAGCCTCCAGGTGGGACCTGGAGATCCTCCAGAATTATAACTGATCCCCAGACTATGGAGATCAGTTCCCCTGCAGAAAATGGATGCTTTGGAGGGTGGACTCTATGGGTTTGTACCCCACTGAGGTCCCTGTCCTCCCCAGGCTCCATCCCCAAATCTCCAGGAGGTTCCCAACCTGGATCTGGCAACCCTACCCCTCGCCCCCGCCCCCGCTGGTAGCCAGAGGGGAGCTGCAACGCTGTCTCCAGGGTCTCGGGCAGGGCTCTTTCACATCCCTTTGTACCCAAGTCCTTTTAACTGGTGATGCTGGGGATTAACCTTGGGCCCTTCTGCCTGCAAAGCAGATGCGCCACTACTGAGCCATGGCAAACACAAACCTGGAGATGTCAGCCGGGGTAAAAGCAGCCCAGGAGTGGCTTTTTATGGGGAGCAAAGTGCAGAGGAGGAAAGGGGGGGTCGAAGGGTTAGGAGTTTCCAGATGTCCTCTTTTTAGAGGACATGTCATTTTTCGGGTGTCCTCCCTCCTGCCATCCTCCCTCTTGATAAAACAATCCCAGCAGCAAAATTGGTAAGAAGCTGTAATGTGTAACTGAGCCCGTCTTGGTCTCTGGCCAAGTGAGTTTCAATTTTTGTACGGCATCAAAAAGCCTGCTCAGCTTGGGATGGTGGCAGGGCGGGAAGGGGGTGGAAACAGAGGTGCCAACTCCGGGTTGTGAAATCCCTGGAGATTTTGGAGGAGGAGCCTGAGGAGGGCGGGGTCTGGGGAGGGGAGGGACTTTGACGGGGTACAATGCCATGGAGTCCACTTTCCAAAGTGGCCGTTTTCTCCCAATGAACCGATCTGTCACCTGGAGATCAGTGTGAACAGCGGGAGATCTTCAGCCACCGCCTGGAGATTGGGAACCCGAGGAGGAAGAGATGCACGCATTGAGGAACGAGGCTTCTATTCAACATACTGGTGGCCAGTGTTCCCTCTAAGCTGAGTTAGTGTGAGCTAGCTCACAGTTTTTTAGCCTCCGGCTCACACATTTTTGTCTTTGCTCAGGAAGGACGGCTCCAGAGCAAACTAATTTATGCAGCAGTCAAATCACTCGCTCACAGCTTTCATGCCAGTTGTTCACAAAGTAGAATTTTTGCTCACAAGACTCCACAGCTTAGAGGGAACATGGTGGCAGTCCTTGCTGGCTGGATCGGCATCCTTCCAGGTTCCATTTGTTAATGACCGCCTGGCACGTGGAGGACACCAAGGGAACTCTGGCATTGACGGAGGCCCAGTGTGGACAGAGCTGCGTTTTTCTAGGAACCCCTAGAGATGCTCGGCTTTGAAGAGAGCTCTCTCATTGCGCTCCATGTGCCCAGAGGAGAAAAGCACAGGCCTCTCCCTCACCTTCCCCCGGTGCTCCTTGGCATCCAGCTGTCCACAGTCCCGGAGCATCTCCGCTGTGGCGTAAGCCAGCGGGCGGAGCCCTTGAGCCACAAACAGGTGGAGGAGCCTGCGGAGGACAAAGAACAGACAGAAACTTGTGAGGACCCTTACGGCATGGCCAGCCTTCTGGTGGGACTGGGAGAACTCCTGGAATGGCGGCTTCAGAGGGTGGACTCTATGGCTTCATTCCCCACTGAGCTCCCTCCTCAAACTCCGCCCTTCCCAAACAGCCCTTCAAAATCTCCAGGAATTTCCCCAGCTGGAGTTGGTCTGATGGGTGGTTGCTAGAGGAAGGGCCTTCTCAGTGGTGGTTCCTTGCCTCTGGAGTGCCCCTCCCCCTTGAGACTCGCCCGGCACCTACACTTACAAGGAAAAAAAAGATAGAGTTTGGCCCAAAAACTAGAGCGTCACCCCCCTGACGTCCCCAACGTGATGATGTCACTTCCGGGTGACATCATCACACCTGGGACGTTGCCCGGTGATGTCCGTTTGGGGGTTGGGCTTCCCCTGCCTGCCAGCTGGCTGGTGGCGGATTGGAGACCCCAAAAATGGGGGAGCCCCTGCTGAGAACTGGGGGTTGTAACAACCCGAGCTGCAGTGTTAGAAGAGTCAAACAAATATATACACTGCAAAAACCTTTTAATGTGTTCTATTTGTTCCATCTTATAAAGTGCATTGTGTGTTGCAGTAGCAGCCCTACTGCCCAGGTTCCTCCCTTCCCCAAACGCAGGCCCTCCACAGGGTCTCCCCCCTCCCAGATCTCCAGGGATCGCCAAGCCCAGAATTAGCAACTATAAGGGGGCAAGGAGGGCTGTTTTGGCCCAGAGCTCTGCAATGTATGGGTCATGGGTCAGTGGTAAAATATCTCCAGTACTTGGTATTACATTTTATGACATTTATGCCAAACCTGGCCCTCGTGACAAATGCGTTTGACAGTTCTGTGGATCTAGACCCTCTTTTGTCCTTGTCTTCTTGGGAAGGGGCCCAGCAAAAGAAAAGATAAGGGCAGGAAGGGTATAGAAGAGGTGGAGACTGGAGCTTGGGGGCGGCAAGCCAGCATGAGGTAGTTGTCTAAGTGTTGGACGAGGCTCTGGGAGACCTGAGTTCAAATCCCCACTCGGCCATGGACACTCATTGGCGGACCTTGGGCTGGTCACTCTTGGTCTAACCTACTTCGCAGGGTGGCTGTTGTGAGCATAATATAAGTGTCCCCACTGGGCGGAAGAGCGCACAGCGAGATGCAAAGGAACGGTGAAGGATGAGGCTTCTGTGAGCTATAATAATGAAGGATGGGAGAATGATGTTAAGACTCTTCGGGGACCCGTTGGAGGGAATGGCAGGGCGTCCATTAAGTACATGAATCATAACCGCAGTGAAAGCGGAATAAAGTGGCGTGGGGTACTTCAGTGAATACATCAAATGAAAGACAAGCATTTTAAAGCAGTGGTACCAGATCTTCCTGTTTTGGTTGGGGGTTACCTCGTCTTAGGTTGGGGGGGGGGCTCATTCTTGGGCTCTTGTGGTGGCTGGCTGGCTTTGCCCGTGTGCCAGAGTGGAGCCCGGAGTGGAGCTGGACCCTCCTGCTGGCAGCCAGGTAAGGCCTGGCAATCCTGCTTGGCAGGGGGTATAATACCCTGATATAGGCCCTTCCGGTCCACATTTGGACTGGTTTCCCCCAGTAGCTCACGGGCTGGGCAAGAGCCCTGGAATGGGCCGGTTCTGGCCCCTGGGCCGTATGTTTGACATGTCTGGTGTAGGATTTCAAGCAGTTCTCTGGGCCGTCAGCAATCTGCTCCGACACTCACATGTCCCTGTCTTCGTCCTGCTGCAGCAGTTGAGCTAGCTCCATATTCCGGATCTTCACCCGCGCCTGGGCCAGCTCCCCTGGATCTAACTCCACCGATGTGGCTGGATAATTCCCAGAGGGAAGGGAACAAGAGGTGTTCTGTCCCGGCTCCATCCAGGTGCCCCCAGGAAGGACGTAGGGGTTCAAGGCTTGAGGCTCAGCGACTGCCTTCTGGGAAACAGAAAACACAGGGTTGCCAAACTGCAGGTGGGGGCTGGAGACTTCCTGGGATCACAAGGGATCTCCAGGCTACAGAGTTCACCTGGAGAAAATGGCCTCTTTGGAAGGTGGACTCTATGGCCTTATGCCCCACTGAAGCTCCACCCCCCTCCTGAAGCTCCACCCCCAAAGTCTCCAGGGATTTCCCAGCCTGGAGGTGGCCACCCTTACCACTGAGGTACTGCAACCCTGCCCGTCTCTCCCCATGATACAGTTCCCTCTTCAAGAGACCGTTCCCCTTCTCTGCCTAGAGTCGCCAAGCTCCAGACTCAGTCTGGAGATATCCCAGAATTCTAACTGATCGCCAGACTACAGAGATCAGTTCCTCAGGAGAAAATAGCTGCTCTGGAGGGTAAACTTTATGGCATTATATGCTGCTGAGGTCCTTTCTTCTCCCTAAGCTCCACTCCCAAATCTCCGTGAATATCCCAAACCGGAGCTGGCAAATGTACCTCTGCACCCGGAGCCTTCCATTGTTCACTGCACAAAGCTCTCTGATATTCAACCCCAAGTTCTTCTCACCTACCAGTCTCACCTCATAATCCAGCACCGGTGTCATCTTAGACCCATATGCTTGCTCAGCGGCGCTGGGCCCTGAGCTCCCGTAAACGCCGGTTTCCATGGAGGGGAAGGGGTTCATCATGTCATACACTGCCCCCGCAGGCTGGAGGTGGTAATTCTTGGTGTCTAGGCAGTGGTAGTGACAGTCCGGGAAGGCTGTTTGGCCCGAAGCATCCTGCTGCCAGGTGGGAAAGGCAGCCACGGGGTATTCCTGGGCTGCGGTCTGTCCGGGAGTGGGTCCCCTCCCTTCCGTTGCTCCAGGGGACTCCAGGAACGGGGGCTCAGCTGGGCAGAGAGAAGAGAGGGCATAGAACCGGTGGCACAGAAAGGCACAGAACTACAGGGTGGGCATGGATAGGACGTTGTTACCAATTTGGATGTACCCTCATTATCAGTTTGGAATTGTGTGCCAAGGGAATCCAAAACTGAGAACGTACAAAAAAGTTGATTACTACAAGTCGTTTCTGCCAATTAACGCCAATCTATTTCTTTACGCACTTTGATGTCCTGGCTTACTTTTACTGGCTGCTTTTTATTGTCATGTTTTATTGGTCTCCATTATCTATTTTATAGACTGGGCTTTGTTTTATTAATTCGTGTTTACAGGCAGGACCCATTTCTATTGAATTGGCCTGATCTCCTTGTCATCTTCTGGGCATGGAACAGCGGTCCCTGCGAGTGTGGAGGGGGAGGTAGTTGTGAATTTCCTGCGTTGTGCAGGGGGTTGGACTAGATGACCCTGGAGGTCCCTTCCAATTCTATGATTCTATGATTTGTTTCTTGGTTCATTTATGAGCTGCCTCAATCAACCCAGAAAGGCAGCTTACAAGATTCTATAGTTGGGACAATAGCTATAATAATATACCATGATTAATAAAGACTGGAATAACAAGAAATATAGAAGCCAACAAAGAAAATGGACTCTTTAGTTACTTGCATTGAGTAAACTCTTTGTATATAAGACTAAAAATGAAACTATGTACTATGCATTATGCCCCCTCTTATGTGTTTGTGTGTCAGTGTTTGTGAATGTATGTTTGTGTTTAGAAAAATAATAATTTTTTAAATAAACCTTGCCCTATTTGGGGCAAGCGGAAAAAACCCCCAAATTTTCTAAATCGGAACATATTCTGATTTGCATAAATTATTCTATCATTTGTATGCCTTTACATAACTTATACCTTGAATTCCAGTTGCTGACCACAGGAGATCTTGCAATGCAAGGGTGGAGTTACACCCTTCTAAATCCACTGAAGTCTCCTAAATGGAGTTGCCCATACATAGATGTGTTAGGCTAGCCTGGTCTCATCAGGTCTTGGAAGCTAAGCAGGGTCAGCTCTGGTTAGTACTTGGATGGGAGACCGCCAAAGAAGTCCAGGGTCACTATGCAGAGGCAGGCAATGGCAAACCACCTACGTCCATCTCTTGCCCTGGAAACCCTACGGGGTTGCCACTGTTGGAAGTGAAGGACCAGGCGTTGCTCCCTGTCTCAGCCTCCAGACTGCGTGGCAAGAGAGTCAGACAGCTAGACAGGCAGACTATGCTTCCTTCCTGTACTCTCCATCCACTGATATGTAGAATGGGATTCTCAGGGAGTGACTTCCTTCCTTCCATCCATTCATCCTCTCTCACAACACACTTCTCCTTGCACGCACCAAGAAGGAGGACACGCTGTCTCCAGCTTTTCACCATGAGGCAGATGGCCCTCTCGCCATCTGCATCCATCCCTAGTAAGTTAGACTAGGATACTACCCTATCTCTAAGCTTTCCTATCTAGACTATAGTTCCTAAACAAAGAGACTGTTATTAGTCTTCAAACCTAAGGGTGGCTCTGTGTAACTTTGTAACTTGGCTTGGATACCTGGAACAAAAGATGCTCCGGCATTTATACATTAAAGCACTCTGCTAAACTAATACCAGTTAACCCAACAGCCACAAGCCAGCTGCGACTTGACAAGCATTTCCCACCAAGTAGAGTTACCCCCTTCCAAGGCCACTGAAGTCTCCTAAGTGGAGTTGCACACTTCCAAATCCACTGGTCAGTTGGCTTAAAAAGGATATAACTTTCCTTATGACGGCACTGTTCATTCAGCCAATTCTCTCTGGCTCCTGAAAGCACAGTAGTCACCGCTCACATAATTTCAAGGGTATATTTACCATCATAGGGACTAGAAACTTTTTTTTAAAAGAGAAGAGGCATTGGTGGAAAGAGAACTGTAGCACAGTGCTCGATTAGACGTGCGCATGCTTCATGAGCAATACAAGATGCAGCACAGGAGGCCAGGTGTGACCTTCAAATCACACAATGTTGACTCCAGCTTTACCGGCCATCTTGCCAGCAGTGCAGAGTAGATCTGTCAGGCTAACCCCGGGAAAGCTGGCAACTGATGAAAAGTGAAAAATCTTTGTCCTTCCCCCCTGACCCAACATGGACTGAGCAGGTGTAGATAATAAGAAACCAGGACCATAGCAGCTAGGTCGGTAACACTTAAAAGTAAGCTGATGGGCTTGATCTCTTCTCTACCAGCCCAAATATATCTTCATTAGGGCATGGATCAGCATGCTAAGCACTGTGTTGATTTCCTATGCTGGGAGTCAGTGCTGGTGATAAAAGCACTTTTTTGCAGGCATTCATATCTTTTCCTAAACTTGTTGCTACAGAGAAGGCATAAGGGGCAGGTACATCTGCGGAGATTTTGACTGGGGTTCCCCGCCCCAAATGAAGGAGTTTGAAAAACGATGGGGTATAACAGATAAGATGTGGAGTCCCAGGCACCGGTGGTGGGAATGAACCAAAACACTCACTCACCTGGCTGGCTGCCTTCCGACACTCCTGGTGGGAGCTGGAAAGGAAGAGAAAGATTCGGTAATGAGCCTAGTAAAGACAAGGTGTCTGGTTGGTCCCAGCTAATGCCATTGGCAAGATCCTTCCCTGATCCTAACTGACTGTTCGCATGCTTCCCAGAAGGTGGAGGAGGAGATTGGATTTATACCCCGCTCTTCACTCAGAGTCTCAGAGCTGCTTCCAATCCCTTTCCCTTCCCCTCCCCACAACAGGCACCCTATGAGGTAAGTGGGGCTGAGAGGGCTCTCTCGAGAACTGCTCATGAGAGAACAGCTCTGAGAGAACTTGTGGCTGAGCCAAGGTCAGCTGCATCTGGAGGCATGGGGAATCAAACCCAGTTCTCCCAGATTAGAGTCCGCGCTCCTAACCACTACACCAAACTGACTCTCAGTAGTACAGGATGCAGTACGTACGTACGTATGACGCTGCTTTAGGCAGAGTCAGGCAATCTACATAATACACTCGTGTACCACCCTTCCTCTGGGTTTTTATTGTTATTATTTTGCTTATTTATTGACTGCCTTGCTCGCTGAAACTCAAGATGGATTACATAGTGTAAATCAAGTCCAGCCAATAGGACGGGGCCTTCCAGTGAGCAATACAATGGGGTCTGGACTACGGAAATCCCAAACAGAGCTGAAACAAAGGATGAGCTTCGGAACCCGATACATTAACTGGTGTAGAAACCATCTAGTCTGAAGCGTACTTATGGTGCTAGGTAGCAATGCAGTGGTGCAGAGCTTAGGGCAGTATGAACAATTCTCCCTGCCGCAGTTTAACCTCACAACAACCCAGCGAGGTAGGCTGGGCTTACATTGACTGGTCAAAGGTTGTCCAAATCAGTTTCCCAAAAAGTAAGGATCTGAACTTTGATCTCCCCATCGGTAGCACTCTAACCCACACATCTCCTCCAGCATTGTCATCTCTGACCAGCAGCAGCTTTGGGATGGGGACAGGGGCCACCAGAAATCCTTTCCTGGAGAGGCCAGGGATTGGGTGGGAACTTCTGCATGCAAAACTATGACTCCTTTCTACAGATCAGAGCATCACTGGGATGGGGGATTTCTGGGCCACACACCTGGGGGAGACCATTTTCCCCTAGTCTGCAGGGAACCTCAGAGAAGGCTAGAAATCAAAACCACAGCCTAAGAGCTGCAAAAGTTGTTACCTCTGAGTTATTATCCTGAGAGACCACCAGAATCGCAGTAAATCACATCCGAACTACCGTAAAGGAATTCAGAGCGGTCCGGAGGATCAACAGCCCTGAGAGATGGAGCTGAAACCCTGCCAAAGCTAAGCTGGTCTCTTGGGAAAGCTGCGCGTGCCTTCCCCGGACTCCATGATGTAAGAAGGGCGGGGGGAGAGGAGAAGAGAGATGGGAACAAACTCTGCCTCTCTCTTCTGGCGGAGTGGAACATTTCTCTCTCTCCTCCTCACAGCGAGATGTACGAAGGCTCCCGGCAGAAGTTCCATTTCGGAGGTTTCAAAGAAACGTGGAGCGCAGGAAGCGTGAATCACTCGCGTTTCCTCTTTCGGCTACATTTTGAGAGGTTTGAAACCACTCTCGGCTCCACCCCCTCGTGAGCAGGTGGCAGCCGCAGAGCCTCTCGATAGGACTGAAAGCTCTTCCCCTCCCCGTGTGCTTCCTAGCTTCTGTCAACCGACCGCGTGAAACTCTTACGCTAAGGCGAAAGAGGGATGTCAGGAGGCCCTGAACTTACTAAGAGCAGAACCAATCCAGGCTGTTTCGATGCCTGAAACGGAAGACTTCAGACTGCACTCCCAGACGCATAGGGTGAGAGGCCAATGGGTCACCTCTCCTGTGCGAGCCCCGCAGAAGTGAGTGGGAGCCATGTGAACACAAGAGCGTGTGAACACAATAGCATCTGCTCCAACTATGCCGACTGAAAGTTTACTTTCAGAATATGAAAGCACACTCCCCCCCTTCCCCCTCTGTTTCTGCATGAGTCGCTAGCATCTCCTGAATGGAAGCAGGGAAGCTCAGAGCAGCGACTCATGCAGAGGTACGATATGGTGGCCTGATGCCGAGACCAGGTGCTGCAGTCTCTCTGCATCAGCATGCAGAGCAGAAAGACAGTGGAATCACCTCCCCTACACTTCAGTGACTCATGCAGAGTCATAACAGGTGCCCTCCTCTGTGCACATATACTTTTGGCTCAAACGATGAGCCTTCTAATTAGTGTCTTTTCTCCAGTGGCCCCCTCATTCACACAGCTTCATGGTGGTTGTGCACCACCCGGCTTTTCCATGGACGCTTGTAGGGCGACACTGGGCCAATCACACACTCTCAGCCTAATCTACCTCACTGGGTTGTTGTGAGGATAAACCAGAGAGGAGAATGTTGTAAACCATTTTTCATTCCCATTGAGGAGAAAGGCAGGGTATATTTTCTATAAACGGAGTAAATAAATTTTGCCCAGCTTGCCTGCGATCCTTCCTGAACATTCTTCCTAACGGCCTGTTAGGAAAGGCTGCAGGAAAGCCAGGCTGGTGGCTGTGCGGCTGGGAAACGGTGGCTCTTCCGTGGTCCTGCCCACTTTGGCAACATTTTCCTTGACTAGGTTCCTTGTGGTGGCCCTCCCCCCACACCACTGGAGGTAACTGGTGAATCGCTGCAGCATAGTAGCACTATAGTGATTTGTCAATTACGGATTGTTTTCAGAAAACCCAAAGCATACCCCTCACCCTGTGGTCTCTGCAGGGGACTGGGACAAGGAAAATGCAGGGACACCAGCTGGGCGGAAACCCCAATGGCACCATGCTGAGTTGGGCAGCCATAGTGGCAAGGAGAAAACCCCGGAATATCTTTGCTGTGTGGAAATCACCTGCCCAGCGTGGGAATTACCAATCTAATTCAATGGCCAACGGTTTTGCCATTCTAAGTGGACCGAGGCCCTCTCAGGAAGGGGCTGGAGGGAAGACAGACGTGGTCTTTGTCGGGGGTGTGCTCACCAGGGGGGCGGAGCCATGGCCCAGTGTGGTCTGCTGCTGACGCTTCTTTTCCAGAAGTTTCCTCACAGTCTGAGGGGCCACACTGCTTCGCTGTACTTTGCAACCTGCTGGGGGGGGGAGAGAGGGAGAGAGAGAGAGGGATATTCATGAACGGGGCACTCAGGACAACAGGAGGAGGCAGGGAAACGTCAAGGGGAGAAGAGCCGAGAAGCAGAGGGACATGATCCCTTGGGAAACCCAGGTTCGAATCCCCTCTCCGCCATAGAAACTTGCTGGGTGACCATGGGCTAGTCACGTATTCTTAGGACCTACCTCACAGGGCTGTTGTGTAGACAAAACAGAGGAGAGTAACGTAAGTCACTTTGGGTCCCCATTGGGGAGAAAGGCGGGATACAGATAATGTTAATAATAAATAGTAAAAGCAAAAAGAACTGATACAGGCATCATAGGCCAATGTACTCCCCCCAACGGAACAGGAGTTTGTCTGTTTGGAAGGAACCTCAGTGCAGGAGCTCTGCACACAGAAACCTAACAGCTAAGAGGAAAATAGGGGTGGAGTAGGCTTGCCAGCCTCCAGGTGGGGCCTGGAGATTCCCCACTTTTACAACTGATCTTCAGCTAACACAGATCAGCTCCCCTGGAGAAAACGGCTACTTTGAAGGGTGGACTTTGTGGCATTGTACCCCCAAGGTACCTCCCTTCCCCAAACCTCCAAAGGATCCAGGTATTTTCCAACCCAGAGCAGGCAACCCTAGGGTGCAGCCTGGAGAAGGCAGGGTTTGGGCAGAGAAGGACGTTTAGCAGGGTATAAGGCCACAGAATCCATCCTTCAAAGCTGCCATTTTCTCCAAGGGAACTGATCTCCGTAGTCTGAAGATCAGTTGTAATTCCAGGAGAGCTCCAGCCCCCCCCCTGGAGGTTGGCAACTCCAGGGAAAGGGAAGGTAAACAATCCAGTTCTAAGCACAGCCACACCTTTCCGAGTCCACTGAAATCAACAGACTTAGAAGGGTGTGACTCTGCTTAAGATGGTACAGCCGATGTCTTCCCACCTACAGGAATGCTTTTTTTTTTTTTTTTTTGCAGAAGCCTAGCTGAAGGGTACAAACGTTCCTTTTAAGACCAGATGCCTGTTTTTATTGGGACCTGTCAAAATGACACAAAACAGTGTGCCATCTTCAAGGTTCTCCAGAACTCTTCATCAGGGTGGGCATCGAGCCTGATGAAGAATTCTGGAGAACCTGAAAGCTAATACAAGGTTAAGTGCAGGGCCGGCTTGCTCACTAGGTGAACTAGGCGTTTGCCTAGACCACACCGGCCCTTAGGGGTGCCCAAAGCCCCCCGTCCCCCCAAAAAATCCCTTCCCTTCCCTGGTGGGCAGCTGCGGGGTGCGCCAGCACTCAGACGGAAGAGATGGGGGTTTAAACCCCTGCCTCTTCCCTGGCTTGCTGGTGCACCCTGCAGCTGCGGGGCGCGCAGGCAAGCCAGTGCTCAGACGGAAGAGATGGGGGTTTAAACCCCTGCCCCTTCCCTGGCTTGCCGGCACACCCTGCAGCTGTGGGCACCCGGCAAGCCAGTGCTCAGATGGAAAGGAAGGGGGTTTAAACTTCCTTCCCTTCCTTGGCCCTTGCCAAGGAAAGAGTGCGGGGGGGGCAGAAGGTGTCCTTGCCTAGTGTGCAAAAACACCTGGGGCCGGCCCTGGTTAAGTGTCATTTTGGTAGGTCTTAATAAAACAGCTGTGCTGACCTGGATGGCCCAGGCTAGCCTGAGCTCATCGGATCTCAAAAACTAAGCAGGGTTGGCCCTGGTTAGTACTTGGATGGGAGACCACCAAGGAAGCCCAGGTTTGCTACACAGAGGCAGGCAATGGCAAACCGCCTCTGTTCGTCTCTTGCCTTGAAAACCCCATGAGGGCTCACCATAATCAGCCGCAACTTGATGGCCCTTTCCACCACTAAGAAAACAGGCGTTAGGCGGTTGCGATTGGCGTGTCTACCAGCAACCTCTTTCAGTTTCTGTTCAGGGCGCTGGGCATATTTCTCAGCTTTCAAACTACGATAAACTGCCTTATACTAGCCCACATTTTTTAATTCCAGAGATGGTTTCTGCAGTCTACCTATATGATAAAAGATGAGCAACATATGCGTATCCCATCCTACTTCGTGAGTCATTGGAAGGGACATGTTGATGGCTGCCAAACTCCAGGTGTGGCCTGTATCTCCTGATATTGCAAAGGGATGCATTTCCCTGGAGAAAATGGCTGCGTCGGAGGGTGAATTCTACCCCACAGAGGTCCTTCCTCTCTCCAAATCCCGCCCTCCCCAGGCTCCACCCCCTATTCCCCAGGTTTCCCCCAACCCAGAATTGGCAACCCTAGATATATTACACTGCAGGGCTCTAAAGCAACGTTAACTGAAGTCCAGACCCACTGGGGGGGGTGCTGAAGTTTCACCCACTTCCAAGCCCATCTTTGTAGCCTTGAGGACTAGATGCTTGGGAATCACTTTCAAACGAAAGCCAAAGCTCTCAGCCTGCCAAATGCCGTTCCTGGTACCCATTCCTACACTTTGTGAAGACAGATCGAGATGGGTAGCCATGTCGGTCTGTCTGTAGCAGTAGAAAAGAGCAAGAGACCAGTTGCACCTTAAAGACTGACAAAATTTGCAGCCGGGTAGGTGCTTTCGTGAAGAAGACCCGAGCAGGGACTCACAAAAGCTCACCCCCTGCCACAGATTTTGTTAGTTTGTGAAGACGGTACACACATTCTTGCAATTCTATTCTCCTTGCCACGTATTATCTTATGTCTGTGAAGTGAGAGGAACTAAGGATAGACAACAGCGTGAGCTGCCAATGGGAGATTGTAATATCTCCAGTTACGGGGAGACGGATGCACTGAATACCTTCTGGGGCCAAGCCCAGGCAGCCAAGCCCGTTCTTGAGCCCTTAGGCCTGGGCCACGGTTTATGCACCCCGATCCAGAGCCTTCCATCTCGGCAGAAATCAGCAGCTGCCTCTCCTTCCCCCTCCCCACCCTGGCAGTGAATCACTCTTTGCCCTCTCTCTGGCTTTCCACCTCCGTCAGTTGTGGCTTTCCTTTCCAGCCCACACGAGGCGCTTTTCCAGAGCAGGTGGCGTCTGAGCCCAGATGCTGTGGGCTTTTCTTCGCCACTCGGTCTGTCCTGGCACAAGACGAAGGGGCCAGAGGGAGGGAAGGAAAGCAACCTGCCAGCTCAACGTACATCAGAGCTCTCAGCGTACATCAGAGCTCTGGACGCTCACCCGCGGCGACCTGGGCCGCCTTGATCAACAACCAAGGCTTCCACAGTGGAAGGCATGACTGGCCGTCAGGAGGAAGTGATGCAGAGGCAAAAGGCGGAAACTTGGAAAATGCAGCGGGCCAGGCTAGTGTCAGGGGGCCGGCTACACAGACTGTAGCACCTGCTGAAAAAAGTAATGCCTGGTTTACAAAGAAGAAGAAGAGAAGACCCTGCAGGAGGCAGCAAGAAGACAATTAGAGGGGATACTGAGGTCGGCACCTCCGCTCTCCTGTTAAGTGCCGTTCCTCGTCTGTCTCCAGATTGCTGCTCTCAGGGCCATTCCCCCCTTCTTCTTGGAAGAGTTGCACTCAGCCTTACCCCCTCTCTCAGCTAGAGATGTTGTTAGGAGCCTGTCTCTGTCTCTCCTCTTCCCTATCAAGTGTGTTAGTTCCTAAACAAACCTTTATCTGCTCTCAAATCAGGTTGTGCACCGTTGCTGTGTCAATCACGCTGCCAAACAGCACCCCCTGTGCTGAAAGGTCTGCGCTGGCTGCCTGTTTGTCCCTGGGCACAATACAAAGGCTGGCTGTTTCCCTTTAAGGCCCTAAAAGGCCAGGTGGATTTGAAGGACCACCTAAGCACAGCCCAACAACAGCGCCCCTCTGCCCTTCCACTGCTCAAGTGAAAAGATATGCTCACTGTACCTAACAAAACATCTTCTCAATGCAGAATAAAGTCGAACACGGCAGCTAAGGGCAGTTACAAAAAATTCAACTAAAGTAAACTGCGATAGCAGGTGATCTCCAGGTGCTCTCTGGAGGTTGGTAACCCCAATTTACACTTTATGCTTTACTAAGCAGCATGCCACATCAGCAATTCTTACAGTGGTGGTGTTTTTTTAGGATTTCACTGTAGGGTCTTTTTTTTGAATTTTAATAATTTTTATTAAATAAATATAAACCAATTGATACAGAGAATCCCAAACAAAACAAGCTATTTAACATCAGTAATATTCTTGATATTCTATTCAGTATATCTGTCTAAAACTTAACTAATTAAAACTCTTAACATGGTTTCTAATAATACAGTTGGGTTAGCAACCATCTTGTATGAATGTAAGAATCTGAGTTCAACTAGCTACTATTTATTGATCAAAATTAAAACATACTCTAAATCTGGGGTGTACAGAATAAACACTTCAGATGAAACTAGATGTTCAGAAATAATTTTGTTCTGTGCCATGTAACTTATGAGCGGAAACCATTTTTCAACAAAAGTTGATTGATAGATTTTTTTATGTTCAAGTTGTAACAGTCTATCTGTGATTTTCTTCTAAAATACGGCAGTCCCATGTCTTAAGACATCCATAATGAAACTGAAGGCACCGATTTGTTCTTCCACTTTGAAGCTATCGCTGTCTTTGAGGCAGTTAATCATGCGACAATCAAAGTCTTTCGGAGGGTCTTTAAGCTCAAGCTGTCTCAAGCAGATCGTTGGAGAGGCATCACAGACATTTGCCCACCCAACCGTGCTGCCGTTTTGGATCCTGGGTCCTGAACCCAAGAGGTTTAGGGGCTCCCACCAATGCCAGGTGTGTGTCTAAGCCTCAGGGAGCATCATTTGGGGAACAGCAGACAGCACTGACAAGGAGCCGACAGCTGACATTAAACTTCCCTATTAGAGATCTCAAAACTCTTATGCAGAAAATGGCACTTGTGCGTATCTTCCTGACATGTGAGTGGTAAAAATACTAGGATGAAGAAGGTAAACTATGGGAAAATCCCAGACGTTTCGCCAGAGGCATTCTTTCTTGCCCTGGCAGACCTCAGCACTGTCTGGAAAGCCCCCTTTGCCCGAACAGGGAAATCCAAGAGCGAAAGTTCTGGTTTCTTTATCTTTACACCATCGAGAGCCAACGACTGTTATTTCAGAGCACCCCGCAGAGCGGAAAAGCAGAGCGCTCCAAGAGCCACACGGCAATTTTTTAATGCTTACAAACAAAACACGCACAGATAAAACAGTGCACCTGTCACAAGCATATAAGAAAAGCCCTGTTGGATTGAGACCAAAGTGTTGACGGCGCACGGCAGTGCATATTTCCCATTTGTGTTCACCGCATGCACACCAACTCACGGCCAGCCCCATTCACGGTGCCACTTAAAAATTACTCCTGCCATTTCCCAAATCTAACTAGGTCTATGGCCATTCCCAGAATCTGCATCCAGTCCTTGCCCTAACTTGAAACAGAACCAGTTCCGGTTCCTCTGGCTTACCCCCGGGGCCCCGCTGGCTTGCTTGCCTCCCTTCCCACCCACTGACCCACACATCATTCCCTCCACCACTTCACAAGCTCTCTGCGCTCACAGATGCCTGCACCAGCCACATATCGCATCCCTGACAATGCTAGGCAGTGCCTGTGGCTGGCTGCACGGATGGCAGAGCACTGGCAAGCAATCGGAGGGGGGACTCTGGGTGGGCAGCTGGGGAGGTGCATTTTCAGTGGGCTCCACCTGGGGTTGCCAGCCTCCAGGTGGTGGCTGGAGATCTCCTGCTATTACAATTGATCTCCAGGAGACAGAGATCAGCTCCCCCGAAGAAAATGGCTGCTTCCGAAGGTGGGCTCTGTGGCATTATGCCCCCCCACCCTCCTCAGGCTCCACCCACCAAATCCCCAAGTATTTCCCAGCCCTAAAGCCCTGGGCTCTGGCAGCTGCCCCACCGGAGGGGATGCCGACACCAGCCCTGACTCCAGGGACATTTCTAACTGGTGGCAGTCAAGTCAGGAGGCGAAACTGGGGGTCCCTGCTTGAGGGCCGTAACCATCTTATTAGGTTGCCAGAAGTCCCAGAGAAAAATGTCCAGTCTCTTTAACAGAGACTTACAGTGCAGAAATGGGAAGTTGAAGCTTTCAGTAGTATTGGAGATTGATATCGTTATCTAGTCGATAACGTCCCGTTACACCTCTCTTACGCCTCTGGGAAGCCAGCGTGGTGTAGTGGTTAAGAGCAGCGGCCTCTAATCTGGAGAGCTGGGTTTGATTCCCCACTCCTCCTCCACATGCAGCCAGCTGGGTGACCCTGGGTCAGTCACAGTTCTCTCAGCTCCACCTACAGCCCGTTTGGTGTGGTGGTGAGGAGCGCGGACTCTAATCTGGGAGAACCGGGTTTGGTTCCCGACTCCCCCACATGCAGCTGCTGTGGTGACCTTGGGTCAGTCACAAGTTCTCTCAGAGCCATTCTCTCAAGGGCAGTTCTCGAGAGAGCTCTCTCAGCCCCACCTACCTCACAGGGTGTCTGTCGTGGGGAAGGGGAGGGAAAGGAGATCGTAAGCTGTCTGAGACTTCGAGTGAAGTAAAGTAAAGGTAAAGGTTCCCTTGCTCGAAAGCCAGTCGAATCCGACTCTAGGGATTGCGGTGCTCATCTCCGTTTCAAAGCCGAAGAGCCAGCGCTGTCCGAAGACATTTCCGTGGTCATGTGGCCGGCATGACTAAACACCAAGGCGCACGGAACGCTGTTACCTTCCCACCTAAGTGGTACCTATTTATCTACTTGCAATTTCTTGCTTTCGAACTGCTAGGTTGGCAGGAGCTGGAACTAGAGACAGGAGCTCACCCCGTCATGCGGCACCCGGGTCTCGAACTGCTGAACTACTGACCTTCCACAGCCTGCAGTTCAGTGTCTTAACCACTTGAGCCACCGCAGCTCCTTATTGTGAAGGGCGGGGTATAAATCCAATTCTCCTCCTTCAAGGACGTGACTTTTTTGTGTCTTCTTCCTGGCAACCCTAGAGCATTTAGCTTATCATCCTGTTTCAGCAGAGGTCCACCAGATACCTCCAGGAATCTCAGCAACCGCTTTTCAGAGACGTGCTGTTCCTGAACATGCAGTGTTCTATATAGGTGATCCCAGCTATTTATTTATTTGCCTGACCTATACCCCGCCTCTCTCACCAGCGGGGACCCCAAAGCAGCTCACACTATTGTCCTCCCCTCCCTTTTAGCCTCACAACAGCCCTGTGAGGTAGGTTACACTGTGAGTGTATAGATGGCCCAGGATGCCCAGGGCAGAGCAGGGATTCAAACCTGGGCCTCCTGAATCCTACATCACGCTGGCGAATAGCTTTCCTCTCCAGGAAACAGCTCTGAAACAGACTTCTCTAGATGTGACAAACATTAATCCAGTTATGACCAATGCAGAGGAATCAGGCAGAGGCACAAACCGTTTGGGCTTCAAATATGACGGTGTGTGTGTGGGGGTTAATGTTGAGTGGCTGTTACACATTTTTGTGCGATTTTTTTTTTTTTAAACCAGGTCGCGATTCGCTAATAACAGCGGGGGGGGGGGGAGAAGCATTCGCTCCCATCTATTAAAAACACTTATAACTCCTTCCTTGATTAAATAGCCTCAAGCCTTCAATTAAAACACAAACAATTAAAAAGTTGCCCGGTTTACAATTGCTTCTTCATCTTCCAGGTAGGGCACTCCAGGGCGTCAATTACCCTGGAAGCTCTGCGGATCAGGTACGGGCATTTTGTGCCACCTGTATGGCTGATGAGAAGAGGAAGAGGTGCAGGCGGTTTTACCGGCAAAACTACCAGGAACTCCCCCCCCTCCAGGCTGTTCACGCCCAGGGCCGGCCCCAGGTAGGACAGCCTGGGGTGCCCACCCCACCGGGGATACCAACCTCCTGGTGGGGCCTGGAAATGGCCCAGCACCGTTTTCCTGGGTGCCTCGCAGCTGCTAGGAGCCCACGAGAGCCGGGGAAGGGGCGGGGTTAGAACGCCTGCCCCTTCCCTCCCAGCGTCGTCGTCGGCTTTTCTGGGCACCTCGCAGCCGCAAGGCGCCCAGGAAAGCCGGGGCTGCTGGCGCTGGGCGGGAAGGGGGGCTTTTCACTGGGGGGGCATTTTGGCGCCCCTGCAGGGCCGGCGCCCTAGGCGAGCGCCTAGTTCACCTAGTGGGCGAGCCGGCCCTGTTCACGCCCCAGAGTCTTCCAGGTGGGGGGCCTGGAGATCTCCCAGAATTATGACAGACCTCCAGACTACAGAGACTGGTTCCCCTGGAGGAAATGGCTGCTTTGGAGGGCGGAGCGTAGGGCATTATTATACCCCACCGGGGTCCTTCCTCCTCCAAATCCCGCCCTCCCCAGGCACCAAAACTCCAGGCATTTCCCAACCTAGAGCTGGCAGCCCTACAGGCAATCCCAGAGAGTGAATCCTTTGCCCACTAGAAGGCACTCAAAAATCTGCCGTCCTTCCTCAATTTGGGCAACTTTCCACTGGGAAAGGCAAGACTCTAACAAAGTAGCCTTCAGTGGCCGTGTGGATTCCCTCTAGTTAGTAGATCCCTGGCAGAGGCGGGAATTCATAATGCTGGGCTCCGATCTCTGCTCCGCCACTAGGCGGCACCAGACTAGCCAGTCCCAGGCTCAAGCAGCATCACAATTCCAGCCTGCTTCAGAGAGTTGTTGAGTGAGCATGACTGGGGAAAAAAGTGCAGTGTAGTGAACGTAGTAGTGTAGTGAACGTAGCGCAGCAGCACAGAAGTGCTAAGTCTCAGAGGGCCTAGGATTGCACTAGAACGCAGGGCTTACTCATTTCAGTGGGTCTTCTGCATGAAAAACTGACCCTATTTTTCTTACTAACTCCTCAGGGAGACCAGGCACAGTTGCCTCCCATTGTTCCCTTCACAACGAAACTGTGATATAGGCCAGGAAGTGGAGTCGAAATTCGAACCCAGGCCTCGGGCAGTCCCAGGCCAATTGTCTAAACTTGATACCACACTGGACTGCGTTCTGTAAGGCATCTGCCCATCTACCCACTCTGCCACCTTGAATTGAACCTAATCCACCTTGCCTTACAGTAGGACCCCCTCTGGCTAGCCAGCCACACTGTTCTCCAGATTGTGCCCCGGAAAATTCTTCACAGCAAGATCCTGCTCTGCCTGATATAAGCTGGGGAAATACTTGCGACTTCCTTGATTTCCCTTTGGATGTCAGAGATTATATTGACCAGACTTTTAAATACCTCTTAGAGGGGGAAATGCTATAGATCCACAGCAGGGAAGTCTTCAAAAATTGTCTCTCTTTTCCATATGTGGTGGACTTGTGATAAAGCAAAAACATTTTGAACTGTAATACATGCAGAGATGGACAAAATTTTGAAATGTACCTTCAAGAAAGAACCGGAAATGTTTCTTTTAGGTCTTAAATTAGAATAAATAAATGTGACTAAAAGAACACTGATATGGTACATGGTAACAACTACTAGAATGATTTATGCTCAAAATTGGAAAAATGAAAAGATTCCTGATCTCTGGGACTGGTTAAGAAAACTACTATTTATGGCAGAAATGGACAAATGGACAAGAAAACTCAACAATTTAGAAGCAGAAACTTTTTGGGCAGACTGGAATGACTTTAAAGGATATATACAGAAATATTGGGAAATGAAGGATAGCATATTCAGCCTGGAAAACTACTAGTGATGTAACAAATGTATATAATCAATAAATACCAATAGTAGTTGCAAATAAGTAAAATGCGTTACCTGTAGAATTTATATGATAGCAGTGAATTAACATGTATTATGTATTGATAAAGTGGTGGAAACAGTGCTGGGAGCCAACGGGGGGAAGGGAGTTTGTAGAAAAGGATTTAATCTACATTATTTTGGCTAAACTGTGAAGCATTGTATATCCTAATAAAATTTGTTTTAAAAAAATTGTCTCTCTTTTTAAACAGAGAGTCCATGATATCTTGAAGTGGCCTTCTACTGAATCAGTCCATTATCCATTGAGGTGAGTATTGTCTATTCAGACTGGCCGCAGCTCTCCAGGGTCTCAGGCAGAGGTCTTTCCCTTCACCTACTGCCTGATCCTTAGAAAGCCAGCCTGGTGTAATGGTTAAGAGAGGCAGACTCTAATCTGGAGCACCAGGTTAGATTCCCCACTCCTCAGTGTGAAGCCCACTGGGTGACCTTGGACCAGTCACAGTTTTCTCAGAGCTTTCTCTGCCCCACCTACCTCACAAATTGACTGTTGTGGGGAGAGGAAGGCACAGGGATTGTGAGCCACTTTGAGACTTCTTAGGGTAGAGAAAAGCAAAGTATTAAAAACCTCTTCTTCTTCTAAATGGAGATGTTGGGGATTGAACCAGGGACCTTCTGCGTGCCAAACAAATGCTCTGCCACTGAGCCACAGCCCCTTGCCCAGCCAGTGCAGAGAGCAGGTGTTTTTGCTGCTTTCGACAGATCATAACTGGAGCCCTGTATCCAAGACCAAAAGGCCAAGATAGAGGCTTGGGGAGATCTTTCTTAAGGCTAGTTTACACAAGCATGTTCATGACACAAGGATCTGTGTATGGAGCTAAAGCAAGACACACTGAACTTGTGTGTCACCTGAAACAGAATGGTTCTCAGCAGAATCAGCTACAAACCAAGGTTTGTTCTACCTATGGTGGCTACATAGACAGCTTCAAGAGGGTATTGGGTAAACATATGGAGCAGAGGTCCATGAGTGCTATTAGCCACAAGGTATAGATGGAGCTGGCTATAGCTAAATAAATGTGATAAATAAATAAATGGAACACTCTGTCTGGGGCAGTGATGCTCTGTACCCTTGGTGCTTGAGGGGGCCACAGTGGGAAGGCTTCTGGAGTTCTGTCCCTGCTGGTGGACCTCCTGATGGCACCTGGGTTTTGGCCACTGTGTGACACAATGTTGGGCTGGATGGGCCATTAGCCTGATCCAGCATGGCTTCTCTTCGGTTCTTAAGCCAGCAGAAAGCAGTGGTGGGGTGGGGTTATACCATTTCAGATTGTAGGTGGACTGACACTTGAATGGGGGCGGGGGGAGAACAATCCCTGCAATGAGAAAGTCAGCTCACACTCCCCCCCAGCTTTCAACCTCAGCAATGGTCCTTAGACTTTTCAAAGTGGGACCCCCCCATCTAAACTTACTGTTGTTTTCAGGACCCATTTGCAAAGGAATTCCAGGTTGCTCTTTATCAGACCCCTGGTTTATCAAGATCAGTACTATTTACTCTAACTGGTAATGACACTCTGGTGGAAGGCCTTTCCCATCACCTCCTACCCGATCCTTTTAACTGGAGCTGCTGAGAATTGAACCTGAGACCTTCAGCCCATCATGAAGACATTCTTGAGCCAGAGAGGATGCACACACTGGCTCTGAACATGCAATTGTGACCCCACTTTTACAGTGTGTTTGGTCAGGCGGATGGGTACCAGGGACTGCAGAGAGCTGCCACAATCCCTCTGCTCTCTACACACATAGACACACATTCGATCATCTGCCACAACTATAAGATCGGAAGAGGGTCTGTAGCTCAGTGGCAGAGCATCTGCTTTGCATGAAGAAAATCTTAGGTTCAAGCCCTGCCATTACCAGTTAACAGGCTCAGGTAGCGACTGATGGGAAAGGCCTGTTGTGCCTGAGACCTACGAGAGCTGCTGCCAGCCTGAGTAGACAATGCTGACCTTGACAGACCAAGGGTTTGCCTCATCATGAGTCAGCTTCAGGTTCACCTTCAGGATGGGGCAGTGGCTCAGAGCAATCATTTTGCACAGGGAAGCCTTCCCGGTTCACATCCTGGCACCTCCAGTTAAAAGGATCTGCTACAAAGTGATGGGGAAAGACCTTTGCCTGGAATGCCAGAGAGCTGCTGTCTGCCAGTGGATACAATACTGACCTTGAGAGACTGAAGAGATGACTCCATAGAAGGCAGCTTCATGTATTCAACCTGCGTTACTGGATAAGAGCCGACTTGGTGTGGTGGTTAAGAGTAGCAGGAGATCCGGGTTTGATTTCCCACTCTTCCACTTGAACCCAGCTGGGTGACCCTGGGTCAATCACAGTTCTCTCAAACCCACCCCCCCCCAATAAAAACCTATCTAGCTACAAAAACAGCTAGCATTTCAGGCTGCCAGACAATCTTCGTATCTCCTGGTTATACTACACTCCTTGCCATAGATAATTAATTAATTAGCCAACGGGTTGGATCCAGCTAACTTTCCCACTTAATCTCCCCCAGTTCCCTCCATTACTACAGCCTCCATACAGCCTTGAACATGCCAGTCCCATGAACCCCAGCAGTGTTCCCTCTAAGCTGAGTTAGTGTGAGCTAGCTTAGTTTTCTAGCCTCCGGCTCACACATTTTTGTTTTAGCTCAGGAAGGACAGCTGCAGAGCAAACTAATTTATGCAGTAGCCAAATCACTCGCTCAAATCATTAATGCCAGTAGCTCACAAAGTAGAATTTTTGCTCACAAGACTCCACAGCTTAGAGGGAGAACTAGCATAGCCTTTTTGCAGTAGCCCAGGAGGGCGCTTTACAGAAAATCTGGTTAAATCCAACCCAATACACACATTGCCGAAGCGACAATAGGCGACACAGGATTCTGAACTGAACCACTTCAGAATGAAGACGCTGCGCATGTAGTTATTTTGGAATTCCACGCATAGCTTTATTTACTTCTTGTATACCCTGCTTTCCTCCCCAATAGGGACTCAAAGCAGCTTACATTGTTCTCCCATCCTCCTTTGTATCATCACAACAACCCTGTGAGGTAGATCAAAATGGGTAGCCCTGCCAGTCTGTCTGTAGCAGCAGAAAAGAGCAAGCCTCCAGGAGCACCTTAAAGACTAACAACATCCTTGAGTTCTTCAGGGAGGTAGGTGAGGCGGACGGCATAGGACTGGCCCAAGGCCACTGGGCAGGAGCAGGGATTCAAACCCGGGTCTTTCAGACCCTCCTCTGACAATCTAACCACCACACCTCTCCAAATGTTGTCAACTAGCGGCACTAGAGAGACCTTATTTTAGCCCCACCTGTTCCCTGAGGCACTAGCTTTCCCCATGCGGGGAAGACGATGATGAAACTTGACCCCCCCCTTCTTTAAAACGGTCCACTCCATCAGTCCGCCGGCCCCGTCTGCTCGACGTGTTTAGGGACTCCCAGCACCGGCTGTCCTCATTTGCAAAGCAAACTCTCCGCCCCTGCAGGCAGACCCCGGAGCCTAGGGTTGCCCCGGGGAGCTCTCGGGGGTTTCTGGGGAAGCCAGCGCCGGAGGGGATTCCTGGCGCCTTCCCCCAACAGCAAGGTGGGGCTGGCGGCTTGCCCGACTGTCTGGCCCGGGGGATGCACGCCCCCCCCTTCCTCCTCCCCCTCCGCCCGAGATCTGCGCGCTGCCAAGCGTGGCCGGCCCCCGCACGGCTACCGAGCGCGGAATGGAATCCCCAGTGACGCGTCGCTGGGAAACCCCAGCCTTTTCAGTGGGTGCTGGCAGAGGCGGAGGCGTCTTCGGGTGGGGAGGGAGGGCTGCCCGGGGAAGCCGTCTGGCTGCCCCCCCCCCGCCCAAGACCCCTTGTTCAAGCAGAAGAACCCAGGCGTCCGAGCGCCACCGAAGCCCTCGAGAAAGCGACGGCGCTCTCTTCCTGTACACCAAGACAAACCGCGGAGACGTCTCCCCTCCGCCTTGCGCGTCCCAGCCGCGGCGCGGAGTCCGAAGTCCCGGTCGCCAGCGGGCCAGAAACACAGAGCGAGCGGGCCGGCCCTGCCCTTGGGATTCGTGGCCTTTTGGGGCGTCTGTTTTTAAACCACGAACAATCTCTCGCCGGCGACCCAAAGGCAACTGCCGCCCGCCCCTCCTTAACAACAACCCTGGGAGGTGGGCTAGGCTGGGAGAGCGACTGGCTCGACATCACCACGGGAGAGGGGGGATTCGAACTTGGATCTCTCCCAGACGCGAGTCCGGTGCTCCACTCCGCTGCCCTGGCTGCACAGGACCAACTTCTCCAGAGAGCCCATTATTATCAATGGGTTCAGAGGGCAGTAAAACTCGGCCACTATACTGTGGGGGCGGCTGGGAGCCTGGTGGGCGTGGCTGTCGGGGAAGGATGGGTGGGAAAGGCAGCAAACCGGGAGCGGAGTTCCTCGGTTGGGATTGGCAGGGGGGCAGTGTGCGGACCAGAGGCGGCGGGGGTTCTGTTCCCGGGGTTGGAGGGGAGGAAAGGACTCCGACACGGGTCTGAGAGGAACGTCTGAGCCGAGAAAAGCCGCTAAACGCTATGGCAGGTGTGATTCACAAAGCAGAGGAGCCCAGCCCGGAAAGATGATGGCAACCCGGTTCAATCGCAAAACACCTGGATTAAGAAAGGGCCCACCTAGACGGGGGTGACCAAAGACTCTCTCTTTGGAAGCAGAGAGAGGGGAAACTCTGGGCAAGGTTGGAAGACGCGCCTCTGCACTCCATCCAGACGTTACGTGTTAGCAAGCGTCGCCCCTCTGGAGGCACAGCGCCTCTCAATTACCCATCTCCGCTCCACAAGATTTTCCCGCAGGGAACTGCAGATCAGAGACACTAAAGAGACCACGAACGACGCGTCGAGGTGGCCAACTTTTTCTCTAGGAAAAAGGCTTCTGTGCCTTTCCAAACGGCGTCATCGGGAGAGAAACGGCACCGGCGAAAAAAACATCCTGCCCGGCCCAGGGCTTGCCATTCCTGTACCCGTCCCAGAAGCAGGCGCCCGGCCAGAAAGAGAGAGTTGGCATCTCGCGCACCGGAACCGCTCTCCCCGCCCCGGCCCTGAGTGGCCAAGCCCTAACCCTAACCCCAACCCTTGCCCTCTTACCCTTCTGCAGTCCCATCCCCGCGTGCTGCAGCCCCCGGGGGCCACCAGAGCCTTCGCCGCCCTCCGCCACCTTCCTCGGCCGACGCGCGCACGCCTGTCCCGCCGAGACGCTCTCGAGAGTTGCCGAGAGGAAGCCGAGCGCTCGCTTATAGGCCGGGCAGGCTGCGCCGCCCGCCACGCCCCGCCCTTCCCGAGAGCCCCGCCCCGCCCCGGCCGCCGGGCGGCGGGGGGGTGCGCTTTTCAGAGGAGTCGTGCCCGGGGGAGCAGGCGGCCCAGCCGAAATCGGGTGAGGGGAGGGAGGAGTCCGCATCTGCGCTTCCCTCCCTTTCGTTTGATCCTCACAACAACCCTGTAAGGTAGGTTTGGTTAAGAGAGCAAAGCAGCTTACACCGGTGCGTGCAAGGCACCGCGGGAGTTTCAGAAAGCAGGGGAAATTGGGGAGAGTATAGATTCAGACTGTGAACGATTCTCTCTCTCTGTCTCATCTACCTACCTACCTAGACTACATCATCATCATCATCATCATCTCTCTCTCTCTCTCTGAGCAAATCTGTCTATCTATCAATCATCTATCTGCCTGTCTATCTCTCATCTATCTATTGTCTGTTTGTCTGACTTTCTGCCTGTCTGTTCCAACATCTAGTCCGCCCTGGGGGAAGGCTGCCATCTCTGTGCCCTGTTGTTGGCCCTCCTGAGGACCTGGGTGGCCCCTGTGTGAGGGAGAATGCTGGAGGACTAGTTAGCAGCCACTGGTCTCATCCAGCTGGACTCTTCTTATCTTCTTATTTATCTGTCTCATTCTAATCCTTCCCTCCCTTCCCTGAGATGTATCTGGCTTCCTTGTCCCCTTTTTACCCTCACAACAACCCTGTAAGGTAGGTGACACTGAGAAAGAGTGAGGGGTGCTGAGTGAGTCATCCAGCAAGAGTAATGGCAAGAGGGAGGTTTTTGGCCCAGTGTCCTAACCATTACACAGCACTGCCCCTGGGCTTTTGTTTCTCCCCACTCCCAATTCTCCAAGCCAGGAAGGTCTCCCTTTCCTGAACCATGTGATGCTGGGCTTTTGAGGATCTTAGTCTGATGCTCTAACCTGTGCCCCGCACTGCCCCTTGAACTCAGTGGCCAGAAAACAGGAGAAGGAAGCAATAAATCCCAACCGCACACACCAAACGCAGCATCCGGACAACTGTACCACCTGACTGCTTCCCCCTTCTGTCTGTTTATCAGGCAATCAATGAAGTTTGATTTCTTATAACCAAAGGCCATGCAAAAATGAAAATCATTTTTTCCCTATGCTTCCAAGCGATAGTGCAAGAATATAAAAGGCACAAAACTCAGTGTGATGGGGGGGGGGAACACACCAGGATGGGAAACACAGACTTAATAAGCTTGGTCCTGATTTTCTCTGCAACTGCTCGGTAAAAAGTCATGGACGGGGGCGGGGGAGGGCAAAGAATCCATCATAAGTATATATACATGCAACTACTATTGGTACTTATTGATTATATACATTTGTTACATCACTAGTAGTTTTCCAAGCTGAATATGCTATCCTTCATTTCCCAATGTTTCTGTATATATTCTTTAAAGTCATTCCAGTCTGCCAAAAAAGTTTCTGCTTCTAAATTGTTGAGTTTTCTTGTCCATTTGTCTAAGCTGTGGAATCTTGTGAGCAAAAATCCTACTTTGTGAGCTACTGGCTTTAAAGTTGTCAGTGAGCGATTTGCTTACTGCATAAATTAGTTTGCTCCGGAGTCATCCTTCCTGAGCCAAGACAAAAATCTGTGAGCTGGAGGCTAAAAAACTGTGAGCTGGCTCACACTAACTCAGCTTAGAGGGAGCACTGGTCCCGTTTCCCCCCCTCCTTATCCAGCGGCACCCTCCCCCAGATGATTTTCAGTATTGCAGCTCGGTTGGGGGGTGGGGGAAAGCTTCACGCCTTGCGAAGCTTGAGAAAGAGCCGAGTAATTCTTTTATTCATTTAAAAGCTATCTAGCTCACCCTCTCCTCTGCCCGAGGCGTCTGCCGGTTACTGCTACTGTGAAGGGCTCATGCATTTTTCTTGATTACAATTTAATTTTACATGATTCCATTTTACCAGGTTCTTCGTGCATCTCATGTTTATTATTATTCCCCTCCCCCATGATCTCTTCTATACAAGCTTCTGCTTACTGTTGGTGGACCAGGCTGGCCCGATCTTGTCAGGTCTTGTCAGCTAAGCAGGGTTGGCCCCGGTTAGTACTTGGATGGGAGACCACCAGGGAATACCAGGGTCGTGACTTGGAGCCAGACAGTGGCAAACCACCTCTGAACGTCTCTTGCCTTGAAAACCCTACAGGGTTCGCCATAAGTTAGCCGTGACTTGACGACAATTTCCACCACTGCCACTGACTGTAGACCCACTATGTGCATCTTTCATGAAAGCTTACATTGGAATAAAACTTTAGTCTTTAAAATCCAAGTAGACTCCTGTTCGTCTTTCCTAGTGTTGCCACGCAGAATGGTAAGGTGTGGGAAGGGGAAGTACTTCTTCACCCAAAGAGTAGTTAGCACATGGAATTCACTGCCACAGGAAGTGGTGGTGGCTACAAGCACGGACAGCTTCTACAGAGGGATTGGATAGAGGCATATATAAGCAGAGGTCCATTAGTGGCTATCAGCCACAAGTTATAGATGGAACATTCTGTCTGGGGCAGTGATGCTTAGTATTCTTGGTGCTTTAGGGGACCAACAGTGGGAGGGCTTCTGGAGCTCTGGCCCCACTGGTGGACCTCCTGATGGCACCTGGGTTTTGGCCCCTGTGTGACACAGAGTGCTGGATTGGATGAGCCATTGGCCTGATCCATTACGGTTTCCCTTATGTTCTTATGTTCTTAAGGGGTGAGGCTTAGCTTCCTTTACCCAAGTGAGTCCATTTTTGTTAAGAAACAGGCCCCTACCCCCACTTTGGTTGTAGATCAATACATCTGTACCATCCCGGCATGTTTAGTTTGACCTGGGTTTGGACCTGAGTTCAAATCACCGCTCAGTCATAAAGCTCACCGGATGTTCTGGGACCATTCTCTCCTTTTCTCAGCCCAGCCCCGCTTCTAGGCTTGTTATGGGGATAAAAGGGATGAGGGAAGAATCATTTATGTCACCCTGAGCTCTACAGAGGAATAAAAGAGTTAAAAAAAATGTGCTAGAAAGTGCACGGAAAAAAAAGAGCCAGACAGATCAGTGAAGCATTTTTATAGTGCTATTCAAAGCGGAGTTAAACCCTTTTAAGTCAGTTGAAGTCTGTGAACTTTGACAGGTTTAACTCTGCCTAGGATGGCACCGTGGCATAATGAAGGCGTATAAAACAAGGTGTGGCTTTAGAGCCAAGAACGGCTGAGAACACAACCAAAGATGGCTGTTTAAAAAAGAAAATCAAATCTTCAGCTTAAGGTTATGTAAATAAATAAATATCCAACTAGGTGGGGAGCTGGCATAATTGGGATGTGAAAGGAATGGCACACCAGGATTTTGATGGATCTAAAGGTATCCTTGGAGAGTCTTTACAGAAAGGGAAAAGAGACAGGTGAACAGGTGCCAGGAATCCAAGCGCAAACCATGTGTGGATTTGTGCCTGTGGGCCAAAACATTTGTGCTGGATGCCCCTGTGTGTATTCACCACTTATTGTGAAGCTCCGCTCCCAAAGACTCATGACAGCCAGTGTCTGGGCTGTGGAAACTTTATGGATTATTAATCCACATGCCATTAATCCACATGCCAGTGATCAGTCATGTTAAGCTGTTTCGTTTCAAGTTCGGCAAATGGGCTCTCTTATTACACCGGCTCTTGATCTCTTGCTCGGAGCTCTGATGTCGTTTGGCTCTTTAATTGGCAAAGGTGGCCGATACCTTGGATAATATATGGTACAAGAAGTGGGGACCTGCGATACTCGCGGGGGTGGGGGAGGAGAAGAAGCTCCACGTGGAGGAGGAGGAGGAGGAAGAAGCAGCTGCAGATGAGTCTTCTCCCCTTCTGCCCACCCCCCCACACCGGCGGCAAGGCCTGAGTGGCTCCCAGCTGCCGAGTCCACTGAGCCTCCCCCCCGCAATGGCCAGAGCGTTCTCTCTGCATGCATAGGGAACGCTCTCTTATTTTTGTGGGGATTTAAGTATCCCCCTATAGTTTTTTTTAACTTTTCAGATTTTTCTGCACACCTGGGGACTGCCCCAAGTGTGCAGGAAAATCTCTTTGCCCCCCAAGTGCCCCCGATGTGTGGATTTAGATATCCGCACAGAGGGGGCGTCTTGGCTATTAATATATAGATTGGGTATTGTGGATAATTTCCTCAGATGCACTGAAGCTGCTCAGGTAATGCCCACTGTTATTCTTGTCCATATATGACAGAGAGTGGCCCTAGGCCTTGCTCGAAGCCTGTGCGGTGGTAGTTGTGGTGGTGACTTATGGCGACCCCTCAGGGGGTTTTCGGGGCAACAGATGAACAGAGGTGCCTGCTGCTGTGTAGCGACCCTAGACTTCCTTGGTGGTTTCCCATCCAAGCATTAGCCAGGGCTGACCCTGCTTAGCTTCTGAGATCTGACAAGACCAGGCCAGCCTGGGCCATCCAGGTGAGGGCCTCCTTAATTTGGGGGGAAAGTACATCCATTGAGAGTAGTCTAATCTGTTTAAAAAAGAGAGAGAGAAGAAATCTACAGTTTTTTATCTGCAGACGGGTCAAAAGGCTCTGATTATTGAGCTGTTTTTAGCCCTGTTCATCAGGAAAAAACTCCAGAGTATAAATATTTTAAAGAAATATATCAATAGGCCTTGCAGTCTGTCACTCATCAACAGGATGAAGAGCTTTCGTCGAAAAGCCAGAACCTGATTTAAAATTCTCAGATTAAAAACCAAAACAAAACCTCTTTATATATTAGGCCCCAACTCTAAGAGATTTAAAGTCTTTATACAGAATGAAAGCTGGACATTCAAGGAGGAATCAGGAATATTCTGGAGTTTGGAAATCTTTGGTAATCCTGCTCTGGGAGATCCCTTGAAACCAATGGGACTTTCTTCTGAACAAGCACATGTAGAACCGGCTGCCTGTCTGACTACAGTCATAGGCAGACTTACTCGAAGTAAGTCTGCTACTTGGAGCACTTACTACTTGGAGTAAGTCTCTGGATGCTAAAATAAATGAACAAATGAATGAACGGACCAGTTAGTTTCTAAATTTCTTTTTGTGTCAGTATTAATCAATCGGAGGGGAAAACCACGCCTGATCAGATATACGTTTAGTTTTAAAATGGCTCTCTCTCCTGCCACTTTTAAAAATGTCAAATACAGAAGTGACGCATCCCAGAGAGAAAGAGGCTTTCTCACTATCACTTGTAAAAAAAAAAAAATGCACTGAAGTTCAATTCCATCATCCAGCTCTTCACATCCAGAGAACTTGAATGATAGCTGCTCGGAGGGCCGACTAGCATCACCTTGTGGCCACTTCTGTGAACTGTCTGAGCAATAACAAGGGACGGCAGACCGAGAATGTGTCATAAGAACCGATGACGAATCCTTCACCCGGCTGTGGAATTTCTTCTCTGCTCTTTTTGACTTGGCGGTGAGCACGTCTGTTCCTCTGCCCGTAGGAACTGAATTAAGAGCGTCTACTAATGAATCTACCCTTTCCTGGAAGTTTTGGGTCTTACACTCTTCGTCTGGCACTTCTTTGATCTTTAATTTGCTATTCCTCAGCAAGGACAAAGCCCAGCATTATCAGCCAACGCCCCCGCCCCCAATTTCTTTATTAAGGAATATATTTATATGCCACCCTTCCCACCAACCAGAATGGCTCAAGGTGTGTTTTACAAAAAAAAAACCCATGCTAGTACTGCGATTAATGGACAATTTAAATTAAAAACGTATTAGACAAATGCAGCTATACAGCTTTCTCTCAAAATAATACCCCTTTTGATGAAATGAACAGCAAGGGGCTCTGCCTCAGACCGATGGAAAGTGGACGGCACTGGAAACCTCCACACCTTCCATCATCCATCAGATCTGTGGACGGCATTGGGAACCTCCACGCCTTCCATCATCCATCAGATCTGTGGATGACATTGGGAACCTCCACACCTTCCATCATCCATCAGATCTGTGGATGACATTGGGAACCTCCACGCCTTCCATCATCCATCAGATCTGTGGACGACATTGGGAACCTCCACGCCTTCCATCATCCATCAGATCTGTGGACGACATTGGGAACCTCCACGCCTTCCATCATCCATCAGATCTGTGGATGACATTGGGAACCTCCACGCCTTCCATCAACCATCAGATCTGTGGACGACATTGGGAACCTCCACGCCTTCCATCATCCATCAGATCTGTGGACGACATTGGGAACCTCCACGCCTTCCATCATCCATCAGATCTGTGGATGACATTGGGAACCTCCACGCCTTCCATCATCCATCAGATCTGTGGACGACATTGGGAACCTCCACGCCTTCCATCATCCATCAGATCTGTGGACGACATTGGGAACCTCCACGCCTTCCATCAACCATCAGATCTGTGGACGACATTGGGAACCTCCACACCTTCCATCATCCATCAGATCTGTGGATGACATTGGGAACCTCCACACCTTCCATCATCCATCAGATCTGTGGACGGCATTGGGAACCTCCACACCTTCCATCATCCCTCAGATCTGTGGACGACATTGGGAACCTCCACGCCTTCCATCATCCATCAGATCTGTGCAGTGCACATATCTTGGTGGTAGGAAGTGCTGTCCAGTCCCAGCCAACTTATGATGACCCCTATGGGGCTTTCAAGTCAAGAGACTAACACAGGTGTTTTGCCTTGGATCTTCTTGGTGGTCTCCCATACAAGGACTCACCAGGACCGACCCTGCTTAGCTTCTGAGATCTGACGAGATCTGTGCAAGCTGGGGCTATCCAGGTGAGGGCATTTCTTATCATGCAATATGTCTGTGCAGTGCACGACTCTGAGGCATACGTTTGTGGAGACCCTCCCACTCAATCTTGGCCACTGGCCAGCTCCTCAGTGGAATAGTACGATATTTTGGCTCTCACACTCCAGCTGCTGGGAAATTTGGTTGACCATTCTAGGGAATCGGATGCTGGACTAGATGGACCATTGGACTGATCCACCAGGGCTCTCCTTATATTCTTAGTCTTGGGGAGGATGTACGGTGAGCTAAGTCTGTTCCATCCATGATGCAGAAGATGGCGACTGTCCTTTCTCCACATCTGGAAAGAGATGGTCCAGCATGCAGGCAAAAGGCCCCTAGTTCAGTTCCTAGCATGCCCCATGAGATGGTCTCAGGGGGAACAAGAAAGAACTTTTTAAAAATCTCTGAACCCCTGACGCGGCACTGCCAGTGGGAGCCACGGCCAAGTGGAGTAGACCATATCAACAGGCGACCAAGTTCATCATACCGACAGTCAGTCAAATTCACTTGTCCTTCACCAGCTGGGAAAGTAAGTCTCCAAATCAGCAGACCGTGCAAGATACGGGAGTATCACTCATGGCCACTAATCTGAGTGAGACACTTTTCTTTCTACCTTTGGGCTTCGTGTAGATGCACCTGAGGGATCTTGTTTCATGGTCTTTTTGGCCCCCCTGTTTACAAACCCTCCCCACCCCCCATGAATAAAACTTTTATGCATCTGAAGAAGGCGGCTCTAATATGTGGAAATGTACGGCCCAGGTGTTTGGATGCAGGAAGACTCTTGGGTGTTTTGCTATTTGTATTTCCTGGGTTGGTGATGGAAAGTGCCATCAAGTTGCAGCTGACTTATAGAGACCCCACAGAGTTTTCAAGGCAAGAGACTTTCAGGGGTGGTTTGCTATTGCCTGCCTCTGTATAGCAACCCTGGACTTCCTTGGTGGTCTCCCACCTAAGTACTAACCAAGGCTGACCCAGCTTAGCTTTGGAGATCTGACAAGACTAAGCTAGCCTGGACCATCCAAGTCAGGGCATTTCCTCGATTATAATTCTCTCTTTCAATGCAGAGGTCAACACTGCAGCCCGGAGATTCTTGTCAGACATTTTGTCTACACATGTTATGTCCACCGGAATACACTCCGCTTTGCCGTAGGCAGTTCCTATTGGCCAGGAACAGTGACCACTTTCGGCTACCAGTCTCCAGTAAAGCACGTCTCTTTCTACTTCTATTTATTTAGGAAATGGATATCACACCTTTTCTGCTTTACAAAATGCTTAATGTATGTTAAATGTATTTTAATGTATTTAATGTATTTTAAATGTATTATAATGTATTTTTAATGTATTTTGTGGCTGTATTGTATATTAGTCTACTGTTGTAAGCCACCCTGAGCCGCCTCGGCGGGAGGGCGGGATACAAGCCTAACAAATAAACAAACAAACAAACAAACAAATAAATAAATAAATATTAAGCACACTGAGCCAGCAGGATGTTGAAATTAGAGCGTCAGGTTAGGATCTAGGAGACTCAGGTTTGAATCCTCACTCCAGCATGGAAGCTTGCTGGGTGACCTAGGGCCTGTCCTACACTATCATGATAGAAAATAGTGAACCTTCACCCATGAGAAGAAGAGGAGGAGGAGGAGGAGGATATTGGATCTATACTCGCACATCACTACCCAAAGGAGTCTCAGAGTGGCTTACAATCTCCTTTCCCTTCCCCTCCCCACAACAGACTCCCTGTGAGGTAGGTGGGGCTGAAAGAGCTCTTTCAAGAACTGCCCTTGAGAGAACAGCTCTGAAAGAACGTGTGATTGACCCAAGGTCACACCAGCAGCTACATGTGGAGGAGCGGGGACTCAAACTTGGTTCTCCCAGATTAAAGTCCCTGCTCCTAACCACTACACCAAAGGTCGTGTCCTTGGTGTGAGAACCTGTGGAATAATGGAGGGTGTTTCACTTCCTAGGTAGGGCTGCCAGCTCTGAGTTGGGGAGTACCTGGAGATTTTGGAGGTAGAGCCTGAGGAGGGCAGTGTTTGGAGAGGGGAGGGGCCTCAATACGGTACATGGCCATAGAGTCCACCCTCCAGAGCAGCCAGTTTTCCCAGGACTCCTCCTCTCTGTAGTCTGGAAAGCAGTTGTAAAAGCAGTAGCTCTCCAGGCCCCTCTGAAGGGTAGCAACCCTCCTTCAGTGGCCAGACTGTGCTTGAGGCATCTCTGCTGGCATTGTCTTGTGAGGAATGGTTTTGCCCCGTGCTCCACCTGGACTATTGAGGGAAAAGGCGTGAGGTCTCCGGCAAGCAGCTTTGGTCAAGCTGGAGTAGCATGGACCCTTGTTGGGACAGGACCAAGAGAGATGGCTGGGACTTAGCTAGAGTGGAGAGCCCTGGAGCCAGCAAAGTCAAGAGCTCAATGGAAGTCCAGAGATGTCAACCTCCTTGTAGGGCCTGAGGATCTCCTGGAACGGCAACTGATCTCTGGAGCTCAGTTCCGCTTGAGAAACTGGCTGCTTTGGAGGGTGGACTTTATGGCATTATACCCTGCTGAGCTCACTCCTCCAACCCTGCCCTCCACCTCCCAAAGCTCCAGGTATTTTGCAACCCAGAGGTGGCAACCATAGGTTGCTGAGAAACCCATCTCTTCTCGCTTGCAGGAACTGAGTTCTGAATTCCATAAGGATCTAGCGCCGGGGTCTCCAGCCCTTTTGTGCCTGCAGGCACCTGGGGAATTCTGACACATGGGTGCAACCACAAAATGGCTGCTGGTGGTGACAGAGCCAACCACAAAATGGCTGCCAGAGGAGGCGGGGCCAACCACAAAACGTCAAGGAGTGAAGTTACGCATCGCGCTCATAGTAAGTCTTCAACATTTGAGGGAGCAGCTCCATTTAACAGGATGCCTTTTAATCTCCATGGCCAATCAGATCTCCAGCGGCCAATCAGAAGCCCTGCTGGGCAAAAGCCCCACCGGCTCCCTCCCACTTCCCAAAACCACTTGGCGGGCACCAGGAAGGTGTTGGAGGATACCATGGCGCCCACGGGCACTGTGTTGGGGACCACTGATCTGCACTGCTGGATGCCTTGAACCGTCAGGCGTGCGCTCCTTCCTCTGACTCTGGCTTTGGCTCACTGCTCTGTTTGTTCCTGGCGTTCAGAGGGTGTAGGGGATAGATGGGTCGACTCAGAGACTCCTCTGGTGCTTGAACAAGAACCAGCTGTGTTAGAGTAAGGCAAGAGGTCTTTCCCTGGAGACTTGGGTTCAGGAATCATTGGGTATTGTTGGAACCAATGGGAGGGGGGATTGGCAGTCCTTGAGAAGTCTTCCTTTTCCTCCAAAAAGTCTTCCACCCAAGTTGAGGCTGGGCAACAGTGGGCCCTGACATCATTAATCTTTGTATATGTTCATAACAAAATGGGGAATCAACTATGCTCTGTTGACTATCTTATTTAAGCTGCACCAGTGTTTTCTAGTTATTGGGCCAAGTCCACCACCAGGGACCGGAACTTCCCAGCTCTGTTTTTCACTTCCAGTCGTGCATACCAATTTATCCATACTCTTTCTGAAGAACAATGTATCAACTAGGCATGTCGTTATGATGGTAAGTAATCCTTCCTGGATGATCTCGAACCCTTCTCCCCCTCATGCAAATATGAGTCATCTAAATATTCATTTAGTACTTTTTTAAATCCCACTATTGGTTTAAGGAGCTATGGGTGGCATACATCAGTCTCCCTTCCTCCATTTTATCTACACAACAACCCTGTGAGGTAGTTCAGCCTCAGAGAGAGAGAGAGAGAGAGAGAGAGAGAGAGAGAGAGAGAGAGAGAGAGAGAGAGAGAGAGAGAGAGAGAGAGAGAGAGAGAGAATGCAACTGGCCCAAGGTCATCCAGAAACCTTTATGCACCCGGGTTTGCCTAGATCCTCGTCCAACACCTTAACCACTCCACCATGCTGCCCTAGTCCGTGCCCGACTGGAAAACCCAACTGTCTCCTCCATACTTTGAACTGCCTTGGACGGACTGCCTCTTGTACAGCAGGCAGGTTTTATAGAAGTGTCAATTATAGCATGTACCACGCAAGGGGAAGTGATGTGTCACTGCCGAACCAAACCCACGAAGGAACTGTGGGGGGGTCTGTGGCTGACTTGGGTGGTCTCTCGCTTAACAGCTGGGGTGGATGGGGGGAAGATGGACTGAGTCAGTCATCACCAGGGGAAGGGCATCCGTCCTTTTATGAACGGGAGATGGGTGTGTAACATCCACCGAGTGTGACAGCATTAGAAACAGAGAATCGCGACTCATCTCTTGGGCCAGGCAGACTCCTGAAAGTTGGGGCTGCTGTTTTCCCCATTAGACAAAAGGTTCTCAAACTGATTCAGAGTGGGCTTTCCAAAGGAGGTCTGGGTCAAGGTATTTTTGCCTCTCTCTCCCCTTTCTCCCCTGATTAATGCAGAGACTAAAAAAAAAAAAAAAAAAGATGGCCAAGGAGGGGGCATGACAGGGGTTTATTAAAAATATGCATGGGAAGAAGGAGATCGATGGAGGGACCAATGCTTCCCCTAAGCTGTGGAGTCTTGTGAGCAAAAGTTCTACTTTTTGAGCTACTGTGAGTGAGCAATTTGGCTACTGCATGAATTAGTTTGCTCTGGAGCCATCCTTCCTGGGCTAAGACAAAAATGAGCCGGAGGCTAGAAAACTGTGAGCTAGCTCACACTAACTCAGCTTAGAGGGAACATTGAGAGAGACCTATTTTCTCCCTCTCTAGAAATACTAGAACTCAGGGGCACCCAACAAAGTTGAAGGGCAACAGGTACCGTATGAAATACCTTTATACTTGAACAGCGAGATTCAAGTCCAGTGGGGGAGGGTATATTGGGGGGTATAAGCTTTCGAAAGCTCATACCCCCCAAAACTTCGAGTCCAGTCGCATCTTTAAGACCAACAAAGTTCATTTGGGGGTATAAGCTTTCTTTTGCATGCCTGCGCAAGAGAGCGACGGGCCCAAGGTGTGCGTGCGTGCACACGGAAGCCTATACCCAGAATTAAACTTTGTTAGTCTTAAAAGTGTTGCTGGGCTCGAACTTTATTCTACCCCCCAAAATCTTGTTGGTCTCTAAGGTGCTCCTGAACACAAATCTAGCATTGAAAGGGGGTTAGACGGATTCAGGGAGGAGAGGTCCATCCCTGGCAGCCAGGCATAGAGGATAAATGGAACCTCCATATTCAGAGGCAGTAAACCTCTGCCACCTGTTGGTAGATGGCAATCTGGGGGGAAGGCCTCAGCCTCTATACCAGGGATGGCCAAACTGGGGCTCGGAAGCCACATGCAGCTCTTTCATGCATATTGTGTGGCTCCTGGAAGGGCAGCTGGGGAAGCAAAGGGGAGGCATGCCTCCCCAATCGGTCTTCCCTTCCACAGCCAGTGTTCCCCTCCCTGGGCAGACTTGCGGTGGGGGGGGAGCAGAGAAAGAAAGCAACTTGAAATGCATTCTCAAAGCCCCCCGTCCCCCCGAAGCCTACAAATTTCATTGGATAAATAAATATCATTATCAATATCTGGTTTTACCCCTTTTGTTTTTATTTCTGGCAGTCCCATTTAAAGTTAATAAGAAGCAAATGTGCATATTTTCCAATAAAAAACATGTGTGCGATATTTGTTCATTTCTTGTGGCTCTCGAAGATCTGGCATTTATTCTGTGTGGCTCTTACATTAAGCAGGTTTGCCCCCCCCCCGCTCTATACCCTGTTTGTTGGCCCTCCAAAGTACTTGGTTGGCTGCTGTGGGGGAGGAGGAGGAGGAGGAGAAGAAGAGGAGGAGGAGGAGGAGGAGGAGGAGGTGGTGGTGGTGGTGCTGGACTAGATGGACCACTGGTCTGATCTAGTGGAAATCATCTTATGATCTTACAGAGCACCACCTTATTTGGAAGTTCTCATTTTTATTATTTTATTTTATTTTATTTAAAACATCTATTCGCCACCATTCTCCCTTGTGGAACTCAAGGTGGCTTACAATATAAATAAAGCAATTATTTAAAAACATACAATAAAAACAATGTAAATGGAACAGTGATTATAAAAACACACATAAAGCTCACGATTTAGAAGATCACAGTTGTCCTTGACAAAGCCCAGTGAAATGAAGCAGGGCAGCCCCCCCCCCATGTGAAAACAGACACAAAATATGCAGATCCAGGATGGTGGGGAGAGAAAGTTAGGGTTGCCAACCTCCAGGTGTATCAAGAGGCCGATGCCTTCTCACATAATAGGACTACTCCTAAGGAAGATTGTTGAAATGGGTGTCTAAGTGGGGGCTCATTGAGGATGTTGGACTTTTTCTTGCATATGTTAGAATTCCCTGAGCTATATTGCAAAAGTTTTTATTGATCTACAAACTGATGTTCATAGGAATGATTAAATGTTATTTTCAATTTCATCACCGTGTTTCTTTGTTTTGATGAACCTCCGGGTGCTGGCTGGCGATCTCCTGCTATTCCGACTGATTGCTAGGCAACAGGGATCCGTCCACCCGGAGAAAATGGCTGCTTTGGGGGGTGGACTCTGTGGCGTTCTGCCCTGTTGAAGTTCCTCCCCTCCCCCATACCCCTCCCTTCTCAGGTTCCACTCCCCCAGATCTCCAGCTATTTCCCAACTCAGGTCTGGCAACCCTAGAGAAAGGGCAGTTCTATAAGAACACTTGTCTAGCTCAAAAATTTACCTCAAGCAAAAGTTGTACTGCGTTGCTGTTCCCTGATGGATCAAGCCATTGATAGTCGCATGAAAAGCGGCGGGAGTTGTTGAGGCTCCCAGAATCCCCTCCCTCCCCCTTCCGCCAAGACCTTTCCCTGCAGACTTCAGAGGGTGTTATAGTGGTGCACCATGTGAGTGGATTATAATAACCTACCATGATGCTTTTCCTACATTTCCCTAATGGAAAGCCCTGAAATGAACTATAAGGCTAGGTTTGTGTAGGGGAATTCTTTTCTGTGCTTACTGAGCACATTTTCATCCCTACACACCTTCAAAGAGCTTGTGTCATTCTCCGAGTTTAGTGTAGTGGTTAAGAGCGGTGGCCTGTAATCTGGAGAACTGGGTTTGATTCTCCACTCCTCTACATGAAGCTGGCTGGGTGACCTTGGGTCAGTCACAGTTCTCTCAAGAGCAGTCCTCGGAAGAGCTATCTCGGCCCCACTTACCTCACAGAGTGTCTGTTGTGGGGAGGGGAAAGGAAACGAGATTGTAAACCATTCTCCTCCTCCTCCTCCTCCTCCTCCTCTTCTCTCTGCCTCTGCCCTCTCCTCCTTCTTGCAAGAGGCGGGCTGGGGTGGTGGTGGAGGAAATGCAGGGGCCAGAATGGCACCCTGCAATATCATGTCCTTTCGAACCGTGCAACCAGAAGTGATGTTGCTGTGATACTCTAGAGTTACCACGGAGAGTTCCCCGTGAATCCTAAACTGTCTTGTGATGTGGTGACATAACTTTGGGTTAGGCAGCAAGAAATGATGTCATGACAGCACAAGACACCCTTCTAATGAAGCACTCGCCCCACCCACGGTCTCCTAATGTGCATCCTGTTATGTAGGGAGGTGCCCTGACTTGCATGGCCCCGGGTAGCCAAACTTGTAAGTTCTTAGAAAGCTAAGCAAGGTCAGCCCTGGTTAGCATTTGGATGGGAGACCACTAACGGTTGCTAGGCCACGGCAAACTACCTCTGAAGGTCTCTTACCTTGAAAGCCCTACGGGTGTCACCATAAGTTGGCTGAGACCTGATGGCGCTTTCCACCGCTGTGGAAATATACACTCTCGTGCTCTAATGCATTCTTGGCTTTATTTATAGTCTGCCTTTCTCACTGAGCCTTAAGGTGGATTACAAATACATATATATGTAAAAAACCCAATACACTAAAAACAGCATAAGTGACATGACACTGTAAGTTAACGAGATCACGAAATGCAAACTACAAACAGTGAAGGACATGCCATGAACGCTGCAAAAACTGAAATACCCAAATTGGAAAACAAGGCAGTGAAAACAAGACAATCCAATAAGCAGTACAATGCTGGTTCTGTGAATTTATGCAGACCATGAGAGGGAGGGTAGGAAGGATTGCACCGATGCTTAGTTCTCGTGGCCTTTTCTTACATGCCCAGAGAAATGCCAGTCACGACTTTGGGGTGAGGAAGGAATTGTTCTCCAGGCCAGTTTGGCTGGGGGTCCTGGAGGTTTTCTTTTCTTCTTTGGGGCATGGAGCAGCGATCACTGTGCATGTGTGTGTGTGGGAGGTATTTGTGAATTTCCTGCAATTGTGCAGGGGGTTAGACTAGATGACCCTGGAGGTCCCTTCCAGCTCTACAATTCTACGCACTACAACTGCATTCCCATTATTTTTTTAAAAAAAGGCCCTCCTGCACAGTTTGCACATACACAGCTCAAGCGGCAGTTTAAAAGCACAGGCACAAGGTTTGGCTCCCACGTTGGCAACCCAGCTCCCAGAGCTGCCCTTCCATGCACTGCAGAGAGCGGGCTGCCTCTGACGCCAGAGTCCTGTGGTTCCAGAGGAGGTGGTTGGATGCGGAGGCGGAAGCAGGCTCGCGTGTGGCTCTTTGGCTCCGGGGAGGCAGCTGCCCTGTGACTCCCGCTGACTTCCCTGCAGCCGGCTCCTCCAGACACTACTGGGGAGTTAGGCAATTTCGTTGCAGATCATCCGCCGCTCTCTCCGCTCAGCCCCAGGCCAGACTCAGAGGGACCATGTGGGAACTGGCCTTCCTCCTTCTCGGCTTCTTGACCGGTGAGTGTCTTCTAAGGTTTTCCAAGAGGTCAGGAGCATGGCCCTGGGGGGTCCTGATGCCACCCTTGTATGCCCCCTGGTCGATGTTCTGTTTGACTCGAGGACAAGTGGTGTAATGGTTAGAGTGTCAGACCAGGACTGGGGAGACTCAGATTCAAATCTCTGCTCTGCCACGGAAGCTTCCTGGGTGTCCTGGGGCCAGCTGCTGTGTCCTGTCCTGACCTACCCCGCAAGGTTGTTGTGGTAAGCGAAAACAGAGCAAGGGGGGAACCGTGTCCTATGCCACTTTGGGTCCCCATTGGGGGGAAAAAGTGGGGTGTCAGTGTCGAAATAAACCAGTGAAAAGATGCGCAGGTATGCCACGGGCAACAATCCATCCTTCCCCCCACTGTCCTTGCTTGCTCCCAGCCTTACTGGTTTTGGCCAACATTTTAAATTATGTTACTTTAAATTATGTTTAAATTACGTTGGTGTGTGTCTTTAAACTGCAACTATCTCCCGCCCTGGAGAGGACTTACCGGTAAATCTTACAGGTCTCAACGGAAGGAGTTCTCACACCTCCTCCCCAATCTGCAAAACTCTGTCCTGTTCAAAATCCACAGGAAGCCCATCTTTGATGCTAAGGGGAAAACTGATTCCACTCAACAGGTTGCCAGCTCTGGGTTAGGAAATTCACGGTGACGGGGGGGGTAAAGCCCGGGGCGGGTGGGATTTAGGGAGGGGAAGGACCACGGCAGGGCACAGTGCCCCAGAGTCCACCCTCCAAAGCAACCACTTTCTCCAGAGGAGCTGATCTCTGTCGCCGGGAGAGGAGCTCTAATTCCAGGGGATCTCCAGGTCCCACCTGGAGGTTGGCAACAATAGATTATCCTGAGATTGCTGCCTGATCGGTGCGAATGGGTTGGTCCTTCTAAGTCTATTGAAGTCAGTTTGCTTGGAAGGGTGCAGTTCTGTTCGGGGTCATACCCTCCAGGGTACACACCCAGTATTATGTCAGGGAAGCGGGGGGGGGGGAGGGAAGCATGTAACTATTTAGGACATCAGTGGGGTGAAAAGCACAAAGCACAATCAAGTTGTTTCCAGGGGGTCTGGCCTGCCAGATGCCTGCCTGCATCCCTGCCTGGACCTAGGGTTGCCAACTCTGGATCAGGAAATCCCTGGAGAGGGACAGTGGGGAGGGGCTGGACCTCGGTGAGGTCCAATGCCAGAGAGTCCTCCCTGCAAAGCAGCCATTTTCCCCAGGAGAAATGCTCAGTGTAGTTTGAAGATCAGCTGGAATTCCAGGAGATCCCCAGGAAGCTGTCAACCTGGGCCACAAGGGGTCACCCCTAGAGCCGGTGTTCACAACAACAGCTGAAACTGCAAGCTGGGAAGTCCCAGATTCAAATCTTGACCCAGCCGTGGCCTCGCTACGTGACTCCCTAGGCAAGATGCAGTGTGACTGGATTTGGAATATGGAGTAGGTTCAGGATGGGCAAAATGAAACGCTACTTTACACAGAGAGCGATTAAAATGTGGGGATTTGCTGCCAGAGGCTGTAGTGATGGCCACAGGCACAGACCTCTCTAAAAGGGGATTTAGATAGATTCACGGAGGAGAGGTCTGTCAGTGGCTACCAGCCGTGGCGACTCAAGGGCATTCCCACATTCAGAGGCACGAATCCTATGAGGCCCAGTGCCAGGAGGCAGCATCAGGGGAAGGCCCCGGCCTCCCTGCCCTGCTGTTGGCCCTCCGGAAGAACTGGTTGGCCACTGTGTGAGACAGGAGGCTGGACTAGATGGACTGTTGGTCTGATCCAGCAGGGCTCTTCTTCTGATGTTCTTATGGAGATCACAAGCTTGAGTAATGTTATGGGGTTACCAGAAGGGTCACTGGCATCCCTTGGACATTGGGGTGTGTGCGTGTGTAAAACAGCATTCGCAGGCTGAGCCCTGTGGTGGTTGTTGTCCCATGTGATCGGCGCTGCCGCCCCCCATCCGGCGGTGCAGGGCTTCAGGAAGCAGGCCTGTCTCCTGCGGGGGAGGAGGGGTGCCCCTCGCAAAGCTGTTTCCTCCCCAGCCTTGGAGGGTTTGGCTACGTCTGGGAGGAACTGAAACCGATGGCGACTGTCCGCCTGTGTCCGGTTGGAGGGAGGGGGTGTTGTGGGTGGGCAAAAAGGATTGTGCAAGAGGAACTAGCAGCAGAGAGGAAAGTGAGAAGCCCTCATCTTTGCCTGGCTTCTCGGAGCGCAGGATCTCCTAAGAACACCCCCCACACACTTTCTTTGACAGAGCCACTTACCAGAATCCCTCTTCAGAAGACAGGTTGCCCTCCACTGCACAGGAAATGAATTAATTCAATTTCCACCTTTGCATCGCCCCAGGGCTCATATCAGCACACAGGGAGATACTTAGCTGAGGCTACAACAGGTGACTGGGTAATGCAATGATCACGGAGGGGCTGTGGCTCAGTGACAGAGCATCTGCCTTGCATTTGGAAGGTCCCAGGTTCAATCCCCTGCCATGTCCAGTTGAAGGATCTGGTAGTACATGATGGCCCTGACCTACGGATGCCAGTCTCCAGGTGAGACCTGGGGATCCCCTGGAGTTAAAGCTTATCTCCAGACTAGAGAGATCAGTTCCCCTGGATGCTTTGGAGGGCGAACTGTATGGCATCGTACCCCACTGAGGATCCTGTCCTCCCCAGGCTCCATCCCCAAATCTCAAGGGGCTTCCCAGCCTGGATCTGGCAACCCTACCTGAACCCATCCCCTGCTGGTTATTATTTATTATTTATCACATGGCAGAGTTGCACACAGGAAGCATATAATAGCAACGGCATAGACTTTCCCATTTCCCAGGGGGTGCTGGGGTTGAGCCAGAGGTATTGTTATGCTAGGTTCTTAAAAGAACCAGAACCCAGTGACATCATAGGGAGGAGCCAGTGACATCAAAGGGAGGGGCCTCCATTGCCACTACCTATGGAGGCGGGACCATAGGGGATTTAGGGAGAAGCTCCCCAGAAATTTAAGGGGGCCTGGGCAACCCCTAACAACACTCCTGGGCTGGGCCAAACCTGGGAAAAGGTGGGAGTTGGCCAGTGGTTATAGTGGCATCTCAGCGACCTCCTGCTGTGTCCTGTTTTTGAAATTCACTTTTAGAATAGTCACTTTAAGATCTGTAAATATACATACCACGCGCATAGGACAAGCGAATGGTCACAAAATTGACAGTAAGAAAGGCAACACAGAAAAGCCTGTAGGGGAACATTTTTAAAGTTTTCCTGGGTGTTCATTTACAGGAGTCTTGTTCCTTGCTTTATTCATAATGACTGAAATTTACTCGGTTATGGCCTCACAAAGATGCCTTTGTTTGGTAAATGGATGGCTGAAGTCTCCAGGCCAAAGCAGAATACAAAACAGTTGCTGTGCGCTCCATTTCTGAACAATGTACATAGTTCAGAGCAGGGCTTTTTTTGTAGAAAAAGCCCAGCAGGATCTCATTAGCATATTAGGCCACACCCCTGACAGCACAGGCTATTAGCATATTAGGCCACACCGCCATGTTACCAGAAGTGTGGTCATCTAGCCACACCCACCTTTTGCTTCTTATTCTGTTTACCTTGTTTCTTGTCAAAACCCAGGGCTTTTTTTTGGAGCAGGAACTCCTTTGCATGTTAGGCCACACATTCCTAATGGAGCCAATCCTAATGGGTTTCTGCTGTTGGGTGTGGCTTATTATGCTAATGAGTTCCTGTTGGGCGTGGTCAACTTGGGAGCCAGCCGGAACTCCGTTCCTGTGCGTTCCTGCCCCAAAATAGCCCTAGTTCAGAGTAGTAGGGTAGTAGTAGCAATCTTCTTATCATGTCAAACTCATATCCTAGCTGTTCTCTCAAGAGCAGTTTCTGTCAGAACTCTCTCAGCCCCACCTACCTCACAGCATGTCTGTTGTGGGGAGGGGAAGGGAAAGGAGATTGTAAGTTGCTCTGAGACTCTGAGTAAAGGGCGGGTTATAAATCCAATCTCCTCCTCCACCCCCTCCTTTTTCTTCCTGAGTCCCTCATGTGAGTTTGTCAATATTGCCTGGCACTGGTTACCTGGGTGAGGCTCAGCAGCCCCCTGGCCAAATCTGGAGGATGCTTGAACCCCTCAGCACCCACAGAGTTTACACCTATGCATAATAGTATAAAATACATAACCAAGTCGATACAATGGGAATGCTGACCAATTGGGTAGCCTTCCTAAATATGAATACCTAAAATTTCCATCCACTGCTGGTGGCCAGGGGGGACATGGCATCCCTACCCTGACCTGGATAGACCAGGCTAGCTTGATCTCATCTGTTCCTGGAAGCTAAGCAGGGTCTGCCCTGATTAGTACTTGGATGGGAGACCCCCAAGGAAGTCCAGGGTTGCTACGCAGAGTCAGGCAATGGCAAACCACTTCTCAACGTCTCTTGCCTTGAAAACCCTACGGGGGTGGCCAGAAGTTACCTGTGACTTAACAGCACTTTCCACCACTGCCAGCAAGAAGGGATGGGATAGACCTTGACCCAGGACTCTGGGGAGATGTGGGCTGCCAAAGCAGCAAATACTGGCCTTCAGGGCTTTTTTTGTAGAAAAAGCCCAGCAGGAACTCATTAGCATAATAGGCCACACCCAACAGCAGAAACACATTAGCATATTAGGCTACACCCCTGATGGTACAGCTAATTAGCCTATTAGGCCACACCCCATGCCTTCCCTTAGTTTGCCTGGGTGCCCCACGGCTGTGGGAAGCCTGGGAAAGCCCCTCTTTGAAGGGAAGGGAAGGGAATTTAAACTGCCTTCCCTGGGCTTGCCCGGGCACCCCATGGCTGTGGGGAGCCTGGGCAAGCCAGCCCTTGGACAGGCCAGGGAAGACACGAGGAGGCATTTAAATGCTTCCCCGATCCTTCCAGGGGGCCCCCTGGCCCACCCGTCTCGGAGTTGCCGGGGGGGTTGTCACTCTCTAGGCCTTCCCTGTGTAGCCACAACACACACAGGTTTTGGCTGTAGTGGGAGTGGCCAACTCTGAAGCCAGCCGGAACTCTGTTCCTGTGCGTTCCTGTCCAAAAATAACCCTGCTGGCCTTGATCATCAATTGTCTGACTCAGGATAAGGCGGCTTTGGGTGTTCGTGCACCCTGCCCATCTCCATCTCGGTTATGCTTTCTTATTCTGTGCTGATTTTAAACTATTTCCCCCCTCTGCGACTTTAGCCTCTGGGAGTGCTTTGTCAAGGAGGAGATGGAGCAGAAGGGGGAAGGGAGACACTTTACCCCTTCCCTCCCCTGTCATTTTATCACTGGAAATAGAAGAGATTGGATTTACACCCATCCCTTCACTACCCGAAGGAGTCTCAGAGCAGCTTACAATCTGCTTCCCTTCCTCTCTCCACAACAGACACCCTGTGAGGTAGGTGGGGCTGAGAGAGCTCTGAGAGAACAGCTCTTGAGAGAACAGCTCTGAGCAGGTCTGTCGCTACAATGGGGCATTTCGGGGCCTGGCCCCCTGACTTCCTGCTAAGGCCCCCAACTTCCATCCAGCCCCCTGCCCCCCCAGCTCTCTGGGCCACCCGGAGGACTCCCCGGTGCTGCCCCTTCCCCAAGCGTGGCTTTCTTCCCCAGGCAGAGTGCGAATGCTGCAAAAGTGAGTTTTTAAAATGTTTAATTTCATTTTTTAAATTTTGTGATGTCAGTGCCTCCTGACTTATTTAAAGCCACCCCCCCCCGAATTACAAAATTCTGGCTCTGGGCCTGGCTCTGCGACATCTTGTGACTGACCCAAGGTCACACCAGCAGCTGCGTGTGGAGGAGTGGGGAATCCAACCCGGTTCTCCCAGCTTAGAGTCCAAGCTTTTAACCACTGCACCGAACTGGCTAGTTAGGGGACATAGCTAGTCTTAAGGGAAAACTTATGGGTATCCACATCACCCCCCCTGCACACCTGAGGTAAAAGTAGCTCAAAGGTGGCCTTCCTAGCCAAGAACGCTGAGGGATGGTGAGGGAAAGTGTCTTTCAAGTCACAGCTGACTTACAGAGACCCTGTAGGGTTTCCAAGGCAAGAGACATTCAGAGTTGGTTTGCCATTGCCTGGCTCCATGTCACAACCCTGGTATTTTTTGGAGGTCTCCCGGAATCTGAAGCAAGGGTTAAAATGCCAATCACTTCTTATTAAGGACCAATGAGAGCCAGTTTGGTGTAGTGGCTAAGTGCGCAGACTCTTATCTGGGAGAACCGGGTTTGATTCCCCACTCCTCCACTTGCACCTGCTGATGTGACCTTGGGTCAGTCACAAGCTCTGGCACAGCTGTTCTCTCAAGGACAGTTTCTGTCAGAAGTTCTCTCAGCCCCACCTGCCTCACAGGGTGTCTGTTGTTTGGAGGGGAAGGGAAAGGAGCTTGTAAGCCGCTCTGAGACGCCTTTGGGCAGTGAAGGGCGGGGTATAAATCCAAACTCTTCCTCTTCCAAAGTCTGCAAGCCATTGGAGTCCCATGCCTGAAAATCCTTCACTCTTAAAAAGCTGCCAAGGGGGATGCTGGTTTGGATAGGGGCCCTGTTACTAGGGGAAGGTGTTGTCTTTTTTAAACAACACCCCCTCCCCTTACCTGCCTGATTTATTGTCTGGAATGACCTGCTTTATACGCACTTTATCAAGCCTGCTTCGTACACACAGGAACGTCCCTAATTTGATTTTGTGCACTGTCGGAGGGGTCCACGTGACTCTCTCTTTCTGGAGTAATTACATTGTCCCTTTCTCTCTCTCTTCACAGGAAGCACCGCTGCTGATGTACAAGGTGAGGGCTTTCAGTTAAGCGGCCGCAAGGGCTGAAACATATTCATTACCCTAAATGGGATCACACACAAATATGGAATATAGATGGGGGGGGGAGGACTATCATGCCTCCTTAATAATAAAGTAAGTTGCTGGTTGTCGAGCCGGTCACGAAGGATCAGAACCAGGCCTCCCACCACAAGCATTGCAGGGATCGACTTTGTGGATGAACTAGCAGGAGAAAAAAAAGATGCCCCAAACACTTACTGGTGACTGATTGTGATTCAGAAGGCACAGAGAGCAGGGACGGTTTTAGACAATGGTCCGCAGGGGCAGCTGCCCTGGCTGGGGGTCCCATGTTTCTGGGGGCCCCACGGCCCACAGCCCTGTCCCTTCAGAGCAGGTTCCTGCTGCTGTTTGCACTTGCGCCATCCAGGGCTCCAGCAGCCGGCTTCCAGAGGCAGTGGTGTCTCCCGCCTAGGGTGGCCAGCCTCTGGGGGGGTTACACAACAAACAACAATACCATGGAAAATAACGAAAACGTGTAGGCAAATATGTGTGTGTGTGTGTGTAAAAGAAAATGCATTAACAATAAAAATCAATAATATTGCAATATGCACTTTGAATGTTGATATTGTCCCTGAATGGTGAAAACTTATGACTTTATTATTGCGAATGCATTTTCATTTTCATTTACACGCGCACACACACACACACACGCGCGCGCACACACACACATATACAAACACACATATATTTGCCTACTTGTTTTGGTTATTCTCCACGGTATTTTTGTTTGCTGTGTAATCGTCTTCCGTGGTCCTCTCTGGTTGCCAGTCTCCAGGGGGCGGCTGGTGATCTGGAGTTACAACTCATCTCCAGGTTACAGGGATCAGTTGACCTGGAGAAAATAGTTGCTGTGGAAGGTGGACTCTATGGCATTCTACCCCGCTGAGGCCCCTCCCCTCCCCAAACCCCGCCCTCCCTAGGCTCCACCCCCAAATCTCCAAGTATTTCCCAACCCAGAGCTGGCGATTCTACTCTTGCCCCCCCCCTTTACACAGGGTGAGGGCCACACCTTCCTTGGCCCTGGTCGGGGGTGGGGGGGAGTGACTTTTGGGACCCATACAGGATTTTTTTACAGTTGCCAGCTCCAGGTTCAGAAATACCTGGAGATTTCAGGGGTGGAGCCTGAGGAGGGTGAGGATTGGGGAGGGGAGGGGCCTCATTGGGGTACAAGGCCACAGAGTCCACCTTCCAAAGAGGCCATTTTTTCCCAGGTGAATTGATCTCTGTCCCCCGGAGATCAGTTGTAAACCCAGAAGATCTCCAGCCACTATCTGGGGTTTGGCAACCCTATAGGATTTTGCCAGGCCCCGGATTCACTGTACGGCTGCAGTTACTTAGGCAGATTCTGCACTGGCATTTCCCTCTATAGTTTTACGAAACCCACGTTGGAATAGAAATTCCCCTCTGCATTGCCTGCTGCTTTCATTTCCTTTGATTATCGGGTTTTACGGTATCGTTCACATTCCATGCCACTTGAGTTCTTTGATTGCCGGATTTAATTGTACCTTCTGCATAGATTTATGGCTGCTTTATGGCCATTCAGGGGTGACTCTGCAGTCTGTAAGATGTTGCCCCGAGGTATTTGAATGTGGTTTTGAGCTGCACTTTCCCCTCCCAGTTGAGGAAATGTGGAGCGAGTGCCAGATGCGGAATCTCCTGCAGGCTAAATAATCCACTTTCCGGTGCACTTTCGACCTGGATTTTACTGTGTGAACTGGCAAAATCCAGTTGGAAGGTGGATTGGAAGTGGATTATTTAGTGTGTGTGACCTCAAGCCTAGGACTGCCGCTGCAGTTGAGAGTCACTTAGGGTTCCCACCCTCCAGCTGGGGCCTGGGGATCTCCCAGAATCACAACTGATCTTCAGACTACAAGTTCCCCGGGGGGAAAGGGCTGCTTTGGAGGGTGCACTCTACAGCATGACACCCCCATTGAGGTCTCTCCTCTCCCCAAGCCCCACACTCCCCAGGCTCCACCCCCAGACATCCAGGATTTCCCCCAACCTGGAGCTGGGGACTCTAAGAGTCACTTAAAGGGGGAGGGCAAAGTCGCCTGATGTGGAAGAGGAGATTTCGAGGGGTGGGATGTGACTTCCAAATTCCCGCTCAAGAATAGGGTTGCCAGGTCTGGGTTGGAAAATACCTGGAGACTTTGGGGGTGGATCTGGGAGAGGGCGGGGTTTGGGGAGGGGTGGGGCCTCAGCATGGTCCAATGCCATAGACTCCGCCCTTCAAAGCAGCCATTTTCTCCAGGGGAGCTGATCTCTGTCAGCTGGAGATCAGTTGTGAAAGCAGGAGATCTCCAGGCCCCACCTGGAGGCTGGCAGCCGTACTCAAGAAACGTGAGAAACAACCAAAGGCACATATATGTTTTCAGATTTGCACTTTAAACCCAGAGTTTGTCCCATTTCACACTTAGGGCCTAAGTAGACGTTCCATTTCCCCCATTTTCATGTCCAGATTAAAGGTAAAGGTAAAGGTTCCCTTGCTCGAAGGCCAGTCGAATCCGACTCTAGGGTTGCAGTGCTCATCTCCATTTCAAAGCTGAAGAGCCAGCGCTGTCTGAAGACATTTCTGTGGTCATGTGGCCGGCATGACTAAACACCAAGGTGCACGGAACGCTGTTACCTTCCCACCGAAGTGGTACCTATTTATCTACTTGCAATTTCTTGCTTTCGAACTGCTAGGTTGGCAGGAGGTCCAGATTAAAAGGCAGGCATAAATACCCCTTTTGTCTGCCTAGATCTATTGTTGCTGTTGATGCTTTAGGGGTGGGACTGTGGGCGATTCTGCATCTAGCCTTTGCTCCACATTTTGACTGATTCTGCACTGGCTTTTCCCTCCGTTGTCTTACGAAACCCACGTTGGAACAGAAATCCCCCTCTGCATTGCATGCCGCTTTCACTTTTTTTGATCATTGGGTTTCATGGTACCTTCTGCACAGATTTATGGCCGTTTTATGGCTGTTCAGGGGTGACTTTGCAGTCAGTGCGGCGTTGCCCTGAGGTATCTGAATGTGGTTTCGAGCTGCATTTTGTCCTCCCAGTTGAGAAGATGTGGAGTGAGTGCCAGATGCAGAATTGCCCTTTCTCAACTGGGAGGGAAAAGTGCAGCTCATTCAAACCACATTCAAATACCTCGGGGCAATGCTGTACCCTGAACTGCCATCAAATGGCCGTAAATCTATGCAGAAGGTACCATAAAATCCAATGATCGAAGAGAGCGAAAGCGACTCTGAGTGTGGAAGCTACCATAAAACCCGATAATCAAAGGAAGTGAAACCAGCCGGCAACGCAGAGGGGAATTTCTGTTCCAGCTTGGGTTTCGTAAAACAGAGGAGGGAAAAGCCAATGCGGAATCAGCCTAGGAACTCAGTGGAAGAGCCTTTGCTTGGCATGCAGAAGGTCCTAGGGTTTATCCCCGGCATCTCCAGTTGAAAGTACCAGGTGGCCGGTGATGGGAAAGACCTCCGCCTGAGACCCTGGAGAGCTGCTGCCAGTCTGAGTAGACAATACTGAACTTGATGGACCGATGGTCAGATTCAGTAGAAGGCAGCTTCATATGTGTTCATACTGAACACCACCAGTTAGTCGCCAAGCAGGTGTTTTGTTGTAGCCAAGAGAACATTCTCCTCCTCCTCTTCTGCAGTCGTCCCCTTGAACTTCCCAAGCATTGGGGGGGGGAATCAACTGCACACGGACCATTCTTCTCTCTCCCCAACCCCCAGCCTCTTCTCTCCTTTCTCCATCCATTGAAGCCTGAGATGGTGACTGGGCCTCGGTTGCTCAGCAAAGTTGGGACAGGGAGGCAGGAAAGAGAAGGGCTCGGGGAAATGGGATGGGGTTCAGCCAATGGTTGGAACAGGTCTGGGCCTAACCAGACACGCAATGATGCATCTGCCTATTACCTAGGGCTGCTAATTCTGGAGTGGGAAATTCCCAGAGATTTCGGGAGTGGAGACTGGTGAGGGCAGGAGTTGGTGAGGACGGGAACGAAAGTGGGGCAAAATTCCATAGAGTCCACCTTCCAAAGCAGCCATTTTCTTCAAGAGAAGAAGAAGAGATTGGATTTATACCTGGCCCTTCACTGCCTAAAGGCGTCTCAGAGTGGCTTACAAACTCCTTTCCCTTCCCCTCCCCACAGCAGACACCCTGTGAGGTAGGTGGGGCTGAGAGAACTTCTGACAGAAACTGCTCTTTTTTCAAGAACAGCTCTTATCAGAACTACGGCTTGCCCAAGGTCATCCAGCCAGGTGCAAGTGGAGGAGTGGGGAATCAAACCCTGTTCTCCCAGATTAGAGTCCGCACACTTAACCACTACACCAAACTGTCTGCAAGCTCCCCCCAGGCCACTGGTGGGGGATGGACGGGTAGGGTTGCCAAATCCAGGTTGGGAAACTCCTGGAGATTTGGGGATGGAGCCTGGGGAGGACAGGGACCTCAGTGGGCCACAATGCAACAGAGTCCACCCTCCAAAGCATCCCTTTTCTCCAGGGGAACTGATCTCTGTAGTCTGGAGGCCCATTGTAATTCCAAGAGATCTCCAGGCCTCACCTGGAGACGGGCAACCATACCATCACCATAGTCAGGCACGTTCTTAATCATTCTGGGGCCTCGCGCAGAAGTCAAGGATGGGGCACCCCACACCTCTTTCATTCCCACCCCACGCACTCTGAACAAGAATAAAGGCCCCCCTCCCATTTGAACTATGCACGCCCCTTAAAAATGTACTACAGTTTGTGGCCTGACATTACACTATTTGCCAGTGTTCTGATTACGACTGAGAAAGGGTGCCAGCTATTTTAGCCTCTCCCCCTTGCCGCTTACATGGCTCCATGCCAGTTTCACAATAGAGACAACAGTGGCTCTATAGGGTGGGTTTGTGGATGGGAAAGCGGTGTGGATGGAGGTGGAGAGGCGACGGCCGCTTCTCTCTGAGCTGGCGTGTGTTGGGGAGGCGCCAGACTCCCATTGCTTGAGTCCTTCCCCAACCACATGAAGACTCTGTAATGTGTAGTTGGACCCCCTGTGAGATTTTACCGAGCACATACACTTTTTTTGGATCCAATTCAACCGTGCTGTTTGCGACAAGCTTTTTAGGCCTCCTTGTAAGTAAACACACACAGCCAGAAGAGGAAAAAATGCAGCCAGCGCTGTGTGATGGTTCTCTGCAGTGCCCTGCTGTTTTGGTGTCCAGATGTGTCCTCCTATCCCTTTAACAGCTGTAAAGGAAGGGGTTACTTGCAATGTTCCCTTTAAGCTGTGGAGTCTTGTGAGCAAAAATTCAACTTTGTGAGCTACTGGCATCAAAGTTGTGAGTGAGTGATTTGGCTACTGCATAAATCAGTTTGCTTTGAAGCCATCCTTCCTGAGCAAAGACAAAAATGTGTGAGCCGGAGGCTAAAAAACTGTGACCTAGCTCACAGTAACTCAGCTTAGAGGGAACACTGGTTACTTGACTTCTGCCCTGCCTTTTGTCACTTTGGCCAAACATTTGAGGCGCTTTGCCCTCTAGTGGTGATCTGGGGTATTGCCAGCCCACTCAGGCTCGCCTTCTCTCCCACACAGGGAGCGCTGCAGACTGCTATCGCATCACCACGACCACCTTGGTTGGAATCGTCGCTGGAGACATTCTTCTCACTGTGCTTCTCCTCATCCCCATCTATTACTGCACGCGTCAAAAGGGCAAGATGCCGGTCAAAAAAGGTCAGTGAGAAACCCTGGAAGGGCTGCCCTTCGAAGCCCTGGTGGAAAGAGGGACAAAAGGCGGGGAAAAAGGGAAGTCCATGTTCATGGAGAACTTTGTGAAATGAAGAGCCAGGTCTTTGGGCATGATGGGGACTTCCAGCCAACCACCTGTATTTTCATTTATTTCGCTGATTCCATATATTTTTCTCCTGCTCTTCCTCCTTGGAGGTCTGGGCTGCCTACATCATATTCCCCTCTTCCTCCCTGTGAGGCAGGTTAGGCAGGAACTGGCCCAGGACTACCCAATCAGCTTCCATGGCAGAGTAGACGTTCAAACCTGGTTCTCCCAGATACCAGTCTGACACGCTAACCGCTACACTGGGGGTCCCCAACTTTTGTGAGTCTTGGGGCACCTTTGGGATTTTGACAAAATGTGAGTGTAGGCACAAAATGGCTGCCAGGGGAGGCGGAGCAAGCCACCACAAAATGGTTGCTGTAGCCAGGCCTGTAGCCAGGATTTTCTAATTTGGGGGGCCTTTAAATAAGTCAGGGGGCACTGACATCACAAAATAAAAATTAAAATTAAATTGAAAAAGCCTCACTTTTGCAGTGTTCTCACTCTGTCTGCCTATGTGGGGAAGCAAGCCACACTTGGGGAGGGGGGCAGTGGTGGGGAGTCCTCCAGGAGGCCCAGAGAGTCAGGAATCCTCCAGGTGGCCCAGAGAGCCGGGGGCCTGGGTGGAAGTTGGGGGCTAGGCCCCAAAATGCCCCACTGTAGCTATGGGCCTGGTTGCGACTTCCTCTCAGTCACACAGTGAAAATCCTTGTGATGTGCTGCCAGGTGCTGCCAAAGTAACATTTTTTTTAAAAAAAATCTGCTCTGCCAATCAAATCTCCAGTAGCCAATCAGAAGCCTTGCTGGGCAAAAGCTCCATTTGGCTCCACCCATTTCCTAAAAACGCTTGGGGGCACCAGGAAAGGGGTTGGTGGGTGTCGTGGCCCCCACGGGCACCACAGTGGGAACCCCCTGCACTACACTGCACTACACCACGCTGGTTCACTGTGAATTCTACAAATGCCGCTCTTCCCTTGAACCACTTTGGATGGAAAGACAATATTCTGAAATAAGATGCAGATAGATTCCTGAAGAAAGGATAAGAGAATCTGAAAGCCAAGCTCGGACATTCAAGAGACACACAGCTGCCGATGAAAGCAGCAGCCTGAGACTCCCTGAGAGAATGACAACACCTGGCTTGACATCACTCTGCTCTGAATTTTTCCTGCCTCGCAAGCATCAGCCAATAACATGGGGCAAAGACGGGGAAACAGAGTGGGATGATGTCACATCTGGCGTCACCTTTTAGCAAGACGTTACTAGAGAGACGTGAGTCGTCGACACCGGGTTGCTGCTCTTCTTGGCAGCCTTCCTAATTAATTAACTAAATTAATCAAAATGATGATGTCATCCATAAATCAGCAGGGGCCATATGATGAATCATAACCATTCCTACCATAGCCACGTAACTTCCAAGACCCCTAAATCGTTCCTTATTTAAATCTAATTTAAATTTATTCTATTTTAATTATTTAATTATTTTATTCTATTACAATTTATTTACATTTAATTTAATTGAGATATACACTAATATGGAATTGGCCGCCTGTACAGAACTGATGGCAAAGGTCTTATTTGAAAGAATCAAAGTCGAGAAACAAAATGGAGACACCAGGGGTCTAACGGATTCAAAACCAGTCTGGTGGCTACTTTCTCTGATCGTCACCACGACGTTGGGTTCTAACAGACCGTCTTTTCATCTTCCTACAGGTGAAGCAAAGAATTATGTGAACATGCTTGGAATCCGACCCTGATCTCCTCTCCTGATCCGAGACCCACTTCCAGACATCAGCTCTTCCTGCAATAATACAGACAGATGAGGGAGTACGGGCTGGTCTGAGGGGGAGGATGCGCTTTATGGTGGACAACTGGACACTGTCCCTCATTTCTGGCATGTGAGGTTTTCTGGCTGGGAAGGGGGATAAAGGATGATCCATGGCATATTTCTCTTTAATGGGTGGAAACAGTCTATCCCACCCCCATCCCGCTCATGAATTTCTATACTTGCTGTGAACTGAGTGTTCTTGGGCTGCTCCTTCCCTTATCCTTTGTCGGCCTACAGAACTGGTTCTTTCTACATCCTACTTCTGTGGGACAGCTGGCCTAGAGATTCCGGCCATCCAGATATCCAGCTTCTTGCATGTGCACATGTGAACTCTGTTGTAGGAGATTCCTAGAGGTTTGGGGGTGGTGACTTGTGGGAGCAGAGTGAGGAGGGGTGGAAGCTTAGTGGGGACAGGTCTTCCACAGGAGAAACGGAAGCCCTCCGTAGAACAAAGCTTGAGACCAATGGGCACCTTTAAGACCAACAAAGTTTGATTCTGTATATGAGCTTTCATGTGCTTGCACACTTCCTCAGATCTGAAACAGTGTGCATGCACATGAAAGCTTAGATCCAGAATTAAACTTTGTTGATCTTGAAGGTGTCACTGGACTCAAACTTTGTTCTATTGCTTCAGACCCACATGGCTACCCACCACTGTAAGACTTTTGTTTCTCCTAGACTCTATGGTATACCATAGAGCTGACCCTCCAAAGCAGCCATTTTCTCCTGGGCACTGATCTCTGTCATCATTCCAGGAGAACTCCCGGCCCCACTATGAGGATGGCAACTCTTGTTTTTTTCTTGTGTCCCCCCCCAAGCCTTCCCTTTCTTGACCTGGTTATCCTGAGCTGAGGTGGCAGAGATTGAACCTAGGCATGGCCTGGCAACCCGCAGGAGTGTGTGTGTGGGGGAATCCTAGGGACATGGGTGGTTGGGGTGGCATGACATCACTTCCAGGACAACCCCTGAAGTTATATGCCTGTCTAGTCATCACTGGAAACTCTATGGTAGAACCAAAGCACTGGAGAACTGGAGTCACTTCCTGGTTTTCCCCACAAGTGACATCACACTTTCCTTACCCATAATTCTGTGCATCATTACTCAATACTCCATCTTCCCTACTCCATCTAGGCTTGCCAGGAACTTACCATATTTTGGCGGGGGATGGATATGTCCTGGCAGGACTATCCCCGGGGGAAGGAAAGACATGCACACGATGCCGTCGCCAGGAAGTGACGCTAGGCGACACTCTGGCAATCCGGCTGAAAACTCAATGGTACCATCGAGTTTTCAGCCCCATTGCCAGAGTGTCGCCTGGCGTCACTTCCTGGTGACGGCATGGTGTGTTACAGGGAGGACTGGTCCAGCCGGGGAGCATGCATCCCCCGCTCCCCCGCGGTAAGTACTTGGGAACCCTAACTCCATTCCTGTCTTGTCTTATCCAAGACCCCTTGTAAGATAGCCATTGGGATGGTGGGTTTCAAGCTTTCTATCTTTAGAGAATCCCTGCATATCTCCCGCAGAATCCATATGTGCACAAGCAGCTCACAACTCAAGCCAGTTCAATATGTTATTAATGACCTACGACCCATGCTGGATAGTGACACTTCCCCCAGACAGGCACTGGGGTGGTGGTGACCTTTTCTTGCTTACAGATAGCCTGCTAATCTAAAACAACTTCTCACCCGCAATGATAAATTACTTAACATTAACATGGACCCTGGTACCAAGGCCTGCAACAAACCAAGAGGCCAACTTTGCTCTCATATAGATCCTAGCAGCACCATCAGTGGACCCAGCAACATCAGCCATACCATCTTGGGTTCATACTACTGCTCATCCTCTAATGTGATTAATGCCATCACGTGCCAGCAGTGCCTTTTCACCCTCTACATTGGACAAGCAAGCCAGTCCCTACGACAAAGAATAAATGGACATGTCTGATATTAGAAACCACAACATTTAAAAAACAGTGGGGGAACATTTTAATGTTTCAGGACATTCAGTTGCTGACCTAAGAGTAGCAGTTCTCTTACAAAGGAATTTCTAAGGGAGATTAGAAAAAGAGACTGCTGAATTGCGACTGATGATGAAGCTCAAGACAATGCATCCTCCTGGACTGAATCGAGACCTAGGTTTTCTGTCTCATTACCAGTGCTGATTTCTCCACACCAACTGCATATCACACCTGATCCAATCACACCTGCTATTGTCATTTGACATCTGAAATCACTCCAGGCTCCAAGATATAAGGATAGATGGACTCCCACTTTAGCTGTATCTGAAGAAGTGAGCAGTGAGTGACTCACAAAAGCTGCCACACATTTTCCTAGTTGTGCTCTTTTGTTCTGCATATGTGTATACGACATTCATGAATCTGCCTTATATGGAGTTGAACCATTAGTCGATAAAGGTCAATATTTTCTGCTCTGACTGGTAACAGCTGTCCATCATCTCAGGCAGAGGTCTCTCACATCATCTGATCTTTTTAACTGGGGATTGAAGCTGGGACCATGTGCACAGAAACGAGAAATTTCATTACAGAGCCACAGCCGTTCCCCTTAACCAGAACACATGCAGCAGCCTTGTACCAAGTTAGACCATTGGTCAGTCAAGGTTAGCATTGTCTCCCCTGACTGGCAGCAGTCCTTCAGTAGAGGTCTTTCACATGGCATTAACTGGAGATGCTGGGGATTGAACCTTGGGCCTTCTGCACGCAAAGCAGATGCTCTTCCATTGAGCCTTGGCCTCACATCCTTCTGCATAGGGTTCTGAGGCACAGTTCTTGCAATATGCTTGGATCGCATGGGGTGCAGCGCTCAGGATCCTTGGGTCTCACTGCTGACCCATTTGAACTAAGAGTGGAGTTCGAACTAAGTGGAGTGGAGCTGAATTAAGAGTGGAGTTCTCAAGGGAGTTAATAGGGTTGCCAACCTCCAGGGGGAGAAACAAGGATAAGAAGCAACAGTGAAACAAGGACTAAGCAATGAAAACGACTATATTAACATCAACTTATACCACAGAAAAATCATCCATATGTTCAGTAGAAAGACTCTTAGTAAGGTGCAGCACTCAGCTCAATCATAGTCCAGTGAAGATACGATGAAAAATAAAGTCCACCAATATTTAAAGTGCTCTGTGTCGCCCATTAGTCCATTCAGAATATATAAGCTTTCAACAGAGACTTTCCCAACTATTTCAACTTCAAATGTAGAGAAGAGATGAACAGCAGATTGTTGACTTTACAGGAGGAGGACTATGTGCAGTTTCAGGGACACTCCCATTCCGGCTAACGAATCCCACCAGTCTCTGAGTTCGTTTCCATCACTGCTTTATCAGAGACGGAACAGAATGGCTTCCTGTCGGTCCATTTCTTGCCGCATCTCCCCAGATTCCATTTACGGCTACTTACAGGCACAAGGGGCAACTTCTCCGATCTCACAGAGTTACATCTCTACATTTGAAGCTGGAATATTCGGAAGAGTCTTTGTTGGAAGCTTACATATTCTGAATGGACGAATGGGCGGCACGGAGCGCTTGAAATATCGGTGAACTTTATTTTTTCATTGTACCTTCACTGGACTATGATTGGGCTGAGTGCTGCACCTTACTAAGAGTCTTTCTATTGAACAGCCGGATGACTTTTCTGTGGTATAAGCTGATGGTAATAGAGTTGTTTACACTGATTAGTTATTTTGTTTCAGGGTGGTTTCTTATCCTAGTTTCTGTTTCTTTCCATGATGCTCTCCGTTGTTATCCTCCAGGGGGAGCCTGGATATCTCCCGCTATTACAACCGATCTCCAGACGACAGAGATTAATTCCCCGGAGAAAATGGCAGCTTTTGGCAGGTGGATTCTATGGCCTTATACCCTGCTGCGGCCCTTCCCCTCCCCAAACTCCACCCTGCCAGCTCAGAGTTGGCAAATACAGGCCTCAGTGGTGGAATGACTGTTGGGGAGGCTTATTGACTGATCCCCTGGTACCAATTTGGTGTAGCGGTTAGGAGCATGGACGCTAATCTGGGAGAACCGGGTTTGATTCCCCACTCCTCCATATGCAGCTGCTGGTATGACCTAGGGTCAGTGACAAGTTCTTTCAGAGCTGTTCTGGAAAGAGCAGTTCTTGACAGAGCTCTCTCAGCCCTGCCTACCTCACAGGGTATCTGTTGTGGGGAGGGGAAGGGAAGGGAAGGGAAGGGAAGGGAAAGGAGCTTGTAAGCCGCTCTGAGACGACTTCTTCTTCTTCTTCTTCTTCTTCTTCTTCTTCTTCTTCTTCTTCTTCTTCTTCTTCTTCTTCTTCTTCTTCTTCTTCTTCTTCTTCTTCTTCTTCTTCTTCTTCCTAATTCCCTGGTACATAATAAGACCGTTGCTCTAGGGTTCCCCAACTCGTTCCTGCCAGTCTTCCCTCGACGACCACCAAGCTTATTAGAAAGTGGGCAGGGCCATCGTGCAACAGAACTTGTTATTGGCTGTCCTCATTTAAATCAAAGTGTTTCCCGCTACATTTGCAGCCACAGCCTCAGGGGGGGGGCGGGTTTGTACACCTGCAAAGCCTCCTGTGAGAGACCAACAGATTCATTGTGCCCATCCCTCCGTGCCACAACACATTTGCTTGTCTTCAAGGTGTCACAAGAGTCTTGGCTATTTCTGCGGAAGCACAACTGTGTGTGCAAGTTAAGTGCCGTCAAGTTGCTTCTGACTTATGGGGATTGCCAACCTCCAGGTGGTGGCTGGAGATCTGGGATTACGACAGATCTCCAGGTGACAGAGATCAGTTTACCTGGAGAAAATGGCTGCTTTGGAAGGTGGACTCTGAGGCATTAATACCTCCTTGCAGTCCCTCCTCTCCCCAACTCACCCTCTTCAGGCTCCACCCCGCAGATCTCTAAGTGTTTCCCAATTTCCCAACCAAGGAGCTAGGCACCCTGTGACCCTATGAATGAATGAACCCCCCAATGCTCAGGTCTTGCAAACTGTGGGCCCTGGCTCCCTTTACTGAATCAAGCCTTCTCACATTGGGTCGTCTTCAATCTGGCCCATAGCTACAGTGGGGCTCTTGTGGGCTCCGCCCCCTTCCTTAAAGGGCCAGCCCCACAAGATTTTTTTGAGAAGATATTTTGAGAAGAACCGGGGGACGCCCTTGTGCAAGGGATCCTCTAAATCAGGGGTGTCAAACAGGCGGCCCGGGGGCTGGATCAGCCATTCGGAAGGCTTCCATCAGGCCCACAGTGGAACTGGCTGTCTTCTGCTTCTTCTTCCAGTTCTGCTGCTGCTGCTGCGTCATCGTAGGTTTGCAGCTTACAGATACACACCTGAACAGCATACCCAAGACTGCAACAGCACAGGCATTTTGATGCAATAGTTTAGAGCAAGAGGTGTCAGTTATCAGACACTGTTAAATAAGCAAAACATTGCAGGCGTGCTAATGTTTTAAGCATGTTTTTATTTTAAGTTTTAAAAAAAACCCCTTTGTGTTGGTGTCCTTTATAAAGTTTATATCTCCGCTACCTGGCGTGACGTTTTATGACACACATGGCCCGGCCCAACAAGGTCTCATTTATATCAGATCTGGCCCCCATAACAGATGAGTTTGACACCCCTGCTTTAAATGCTTTTATTTATTTTATTTTATTTATTTATACATTCCATTTCTACCCCGCCCTCCCCGCGAACGGGCTCAGGGCAGCTTACAAAAGGGCAACCGGTGCCAAGAAAAACAAGTTAAAACATAAACAAATAGACATATAAAAATACTAAAACATACCCACATCATAAAGTGCTCTTGTCTCAACCCGATGGCTTGAGAAGAAGCAGGGGATGGCGCCCCCCCCCCGTCAAGATTTAAAGGACCCTCCAGCTGATCGACGGGCCACGTGCTCCCTGCCGATCAGCTGAAGGGCCCTTTAAATCTTGTAGGAAGGGAGGGAGAGGGGTGGTCAGGCTTGGGGGCAGATTGGAGCTGACGCAAAAATAAGGGCAGCCCCACCAGAAACATTTTTGCCCCACAAGCCACAAAATCCTGGCTATGGGCCTGTCTTCAACTACCCCCAGAAATTCCATCACTTCTTTGGCAGAATCTCAGCATTCCCCCTACATTTTGTATAGCACCTAGCATGAGTTCAGCACCAAAACAACTGTGAAATAATTCTTATAAACGCAGTAAGAAGAGTTAATATTATATGTACGTGAATCATATTTAGCAGTACTGTCTGTATTTACTGCTGACATAGTGGAAAGGGTTTTCCACCCCCTGCTCCTTTAATAAAAAAGGATTAGTTAAAAAGAGACAGAATAGATAGCATATGCTTAAACCGGCTAATCCTTGAAGATGCCTCCTAGATCTTTTAATCTAGTTATTGATTTTGTGTGTCATACCGACTGGCGGAAGATGTGTTTTCTTTTTCTAAAGCGGAACAGCAATCAGTTGAGTCATAAAGCCAACCTCGGCAATTTCTAACAGTAACATTTTCTATAAATATCTCAGGTTGTCCCCCTCGGTGCAGTAATACTGCTGTGCTCGGCTCTCTCGGTCTGAAAATAAAATTAAAAAAGAAAGGAGGAACGTGCTCCCAATTGAACGCTGAACGAATTAATCCTAATGCACAGATTGGAACAGAACAGATGTGGGAATTCTTGATAAAACAAATAATCGCGGGAAATGTTTGCATCACCTGTGCTAGGGAAACAGAATCTCAATTGGGAGGGGGGGTGTAATCTCCCAAGGGATTATTCCCTAATCCATAAAAAAAGGAGAAAAGAGTAGGAAAGCAAGTTAGGATGCAAAATATGAAAACACAGCATCAAAACCAACGTGGATCCCAAAGATATCGATATAATCACAAGACAATCATCAACCATGTCTTACACAACACACAAAAGATTTTTCCAGGTAGTCGGCCGTGTTGGTCTGAAGCAGCAGAACAAATCTAAAGTCCAGTGGCACCTTTAAGACCAACTAAGGTTTATTCAGAGTATGAGCTTTCGTGTGCAAAGACTTTTGTTTCTGTCGTTATAGAATACAACATTCACGCCCTGAAACTCTTGAGAGTATACGGTAATTATAAAATTTCCTCTTCATACACATTTCCACTTCTTACACTGCAATCCAGTGCCAAGTTAATTCAGTTCAGTCCTGTTGATTGCCAGCTCCTCTGTCTCCTTATCCATTCTGACAATTCTGCTACGGGACTTCCCATACCATCAGAGAGGCTCATTTACCTGCTTTTCCTACAATTTAATATTTGTTGTATAGAAGAATAAATGGACACAAATCTAACTTTACAACTGATGACAGCCAGAAAGCAGTGGAGGATACTTCAGCCTCCCTGGACAATCTTGCCAGCCTGAAAATCATTACTACTCAACAGAGGAAGGAAGACTTCACTGCGAAGGCCTAAATTAGAATTCATCGGGAAGTTTGATTGTATTCATCATCTTCTAAATAAAGACCAGCTTTTCCTCATCTACTGCAAGTGCCAAATTCCTTTAGGATAAACTTAGTGTCAGTGTCAGTGTAATCCTACAGACACTTTCCCGGGAGCAAGCCCAACAGTGTAACTTGGGACTTACCGGTGAGTAGACCATAGGATCGCTCCCTACCAATTGCTGCTGAGGTCCCTGTAGGTAACACTGTAGGCTTTCAGATGATCTAGTTGTGAGGGGTGGCTGATAATGGCAGTCCAGTGTTAGGGACAGACAGTCACTCTTGGCTAAACTAGTATGAAGTTGCAGCAGACCTTCTCAACTGCACTAAGCCAAAGACACCCTTAGTAAGGGAAACTGCTAACAAGCCCGTTTCCCCACCTGTTCCACCGGAACCCTCAAGGTGGCAGTACAGTATACATTAAAGGTCATTGGTTGCACCAGGCTTCCAGTTCATGCAAGGGTAGTTTCTCAAGCATCTTGTTGCTGTTTTCTGCCATCCAGTCACAGCTGACTTATGGCGACCTTGTAGGGCTTTCAAGGCAAGAGAAGTTCGGAGGTGGTTTGCCATTGCCTGCCACTGTGGCATGACCCTGGTGTTCCTTGGTGGTCCTTCCATCTGACCTGGTTAGCTCCTGAGATCTGACAAGACCAGGCTAGCCTGGGCTTATCCAGGTCAGTGGTTTCTTAAGCATTACGCAGATGCCAAGAATTGCACTGTTTGGAGAGTGCTGCTGACCCATTCCCCCGATATTCGAACTTACGGATGTGCACTGGCCTGGAGAAGAAAAGTCCTGTCCTTCTAACAGGCCTTGACCTGGATGGCCCAGGCTAACCCTGACCGTATCAGATCTCAGAAGTGAAGCAGGGTTGGCCCTGTCTAATATTTGGATGGGAGACCTCCAAGGGACACCAGGGTCATGACACAGAGGTAGGCAGTGGCAAACCACCTCTGAATGTCTCTTGCCTTGAAAACACCACGGCAGTGGCCATAAGTTGGCTGAGGCTTGACGGGACTTCTCACCACCTCCACCCTCTCTAACGGAGGCTTAACGGGAAGTCATTTTCTGGGCTTTGTGGTTTGCCTCCATGCCATGAAAATGGCTCAAAGACACAGTGAATACATGGAGTTTCAGTACAGCAGCACAAAAGAGGAGCCCGTGTAAAAAGGTCTTAGGTCAAAGGTAGATCCAGGTGGGGTCAGCCGCATTGGTCTGAAGCAGCGGAACCAAGTTTGAGTCTGGTGGCAGCTTTCAGACCAACAAAGTTTTATTCTGGGTATAAGCTTTTGTGTGCATGCACACGAAAGCTTATACCCAGAATTAAACTCTGTAGGTCAAAGGTGTTTCCTTCCTCACAGGAGCATGGTTGTGGACACAACCACAAAATGGCTGCTCACGTCCACAAAATGGCAGGCAAGCTCACAATGCGGGGACGTTCCATCCCAAGGGTCATCCCAGGATAGCCAGCAGCTATTTCCAAACGGGTGCTTCCTGCAGATCCTACGGTGATGGTTCCTGGGCTGAAGCACCACTATCTCCAGTGAAGACAGCCGGTGTGGTGTGGTGGTTAAGAGAGTTGGACAAATATCTGAGAGACCCGGGTTTGAATCCTAGGGTTGACAACCCCCCGATGGGGGCGGGTTTCCCCCACTTTCCGGCCCCCCAATCCACCATCGGCCAGCTGGCCAGTGGGGGAGCACTACCCCAGAAGACCCCCATTGTGCCCAACGTGCCCAGCATGATGACATCACCCGGAGGTGACATCATCCCACCGGGCACATCATGTGGGGGGCGCTCTAGTGTTTGGGTAAAAACTCTATGGTGACCATAGAGTGTTTTACCCAAACGCTAGAGTGTCCCCTGCATGACATCCTCTGCTTGATAATGTCACTTCTGGGTGATGTCATCATAGCATGCGCTCTTCATGCACACGTGAAACGACTCCAGGAGCTGGGCTGGAGCCTCCTGCCAGGAACAAGGTAAGACCTGGCAACCCTATTGAATCCTCCCTTGACCCTTGGAAGTTCATTCTGTGACTTTGGGCCGGTCATACTCTCTCAGCCTTGCCTACCTCACAGGGTTGTTGTCAGGCGTCATTTTGTAGAAAATGAGGTGCAGGAGCTCATTAGCATAACTCATTTGCATATGCCACACCCCCTGACATCACCAGAAGTGTGTCAGAAGGCAACACTCACCGCTCAGGCTCCACTGGACTGTTTTGGATTGCTAGCTATTGGGGGGGAGGGGAACGTGCAGATCTACCCTCATAGAGGAATGAGAACTTGTACCCGAATAAACCTTGGTCTTAAAGGTGCCACTGGACTCTTTTGGATGGCCGGCAAGCGCAGGAAAGTGTGTGGCTGCTTGTGGGTTGAGGAGGGTGGTGTGGAGGACGCGCATGGCCTCAAGCAGGTAGAGGACCAGGGCAGTGGTAGGGCAGAGGCACAGGAGGAGACTGAGGAGGTGCAGGAGGCTGGGGCAGAGCTCCTTGCAGGCCTTGCGGGAGTCACCGGGGCTTTCCTTGCAGAGGCGCCACACCAGGGCTGGCATGAGGACGAGCAGAGCCTGGGTGGGCTGGGTGCCATGGCCCAGGCAGTGGCAGAGCAGCTCGAGGGCCAGTTCATGGCAGCACTCCACTGGGTCGGCCAGTAGGCCAAGCAAGGTGTGTGGGGGCTGCTGGGAGCAGGGGGCGGGGCTTGCTGCATGTGCCCGCCCCCTGGGCTCCTTACTGCCGGAGCTTTGCTCCTGTGCGCTCCTGCAGGAAATGAGCCCTGGTTGTTGTGAGGATAAAATGGAGGAAAAGAGAATGGTGCAAGTTGCTTTGGGTCCCCATTGGGGAGAAAGGTGGGGTATAAATGAAGGAAACACATAAATAAAGAAATGGAGGAAAGCCAGCCCTGGCTCTTCACTTTGTGGGGGAGAGATGCTTTGGATGCAAGCGAACAGCCTGGGGCCCACGAGTGACACACTGGGGATTACTGCTGTGAGCAATGGATTATTATTAGTATTTTAGAACAGCGGTTTCCTCCTAATTGTATGCGAGTTTGCTGCAAGGCAACTGCTACAGTGCTGCCATAAATAAATACTTGAATCAACTAAAGGCTGGAAGCTACCTGGCCAAAGAGGATGAGGCTGCCTGCTGCATCTCTGGATGATTAACTGCTCTGGCCTGGTTTCCTGCCAAACAGTGTCTTCTGCTGGCAGGTCATTCTGTTGCATCTCTACGTCAGGTGTGACTGGATCTTTCAATGACTCTCACCATGGAGAAGCAGCAAATTTGCCTGGGTTTGGAAGAGGCTGCCCGCCGCGTCACTGCCAATGTTCCCTCTAAGCTGTGGAGTCTTGTGAGCAAAAATTGTACTTTGTGAGCTGCTGGCGTTAAAGTTGTGAGCGAGCAATTGGGCTGCTGCATAAATTAGTTTGCTCTGGAGCCGTCCTTCCTGAGCGAAGTCAAAAATCTCTGAGCTGGAGGGTAAAGAACAGTGAGCTAGCTCACACTAACTCAGCTTAGAGGGAACATTGGTCACTGCATCATTGCCTTGAACTTGCTCCCTGCCAATCAGGCGGTGTTATAAGAACATAAGAGAAGCCAATGTTGAATCAGGCCAATGGCCCATCGAGTCCAACACTCTGTCACACAGTGGCCAAAAATACCAGGTGCCATCAGGAGGTCCAGCAGTGGGGCCAGGACACTAGAAGCCCTCCCACTGCTGCCCCCCCCAGCACCAAGAATAGAGTGCATCACCTGCCCCAGACTGAGAGTTCCCATCTATACCCTGTGGCTAATAGCCACTGATGGACTTCTGCTCCAGATGTTTATCTAATTCCCTCTTGAAACTGTCCATGCGTGTAGCTGCCACCACCTCCTGTGGCAGTGAATTCCATGTGTTAATCACTCTTTGGGTGAAGAAGTACTTCCTTTTATCCATTCTAACCCAACTGCTTAGCAATTTCATGGAGTGCCCACGAGTTCTTGTATTGTGAGAAAGGGAGAAAAGTACCTCTTTCTCTACCTGCTCTATCCCATGCATAATCTTCTAAACCTCAATCATGTCACCCCTCAGCCGTCATTCCCAGAGCAGTGACATATGTAGAAATATTAGAAAGGGTTTCTCTGCGGTTGGGCAATACTTACAGCTTCAACAAGTAACCTTCTTTAAAAGGGCACAAACTGAAGTGTACCTCCAATTTAATTTTTTTTTTTGGGGGGGAGGATTGTGATCTAGCTATGAGACGTTTAAGAAGCACCGATTCTGACCAACAAGCCCAGTCTATCCCAAGGCCTCAAGTCCGGGCACCGCTACTTGAGCAGGACGAACGTCGATGGCTGCTAAGAGAAAGAACGGAAACTTTTAAAGTTGATCAGATGGTTTGCGTGAGTCACTTCATGTGCTCGTAGCTGGGCCGAGGCTAAAAGCAGAGAGCCGGAACTGTGTACCGCGGGTTGCGCCATGTTCTAAGAACCCACAGGAAATGGGGTAATAGCACGGTGACGGCGCGCCACACAGCTGGGATCCAGCCTTTCACGAGGCCTTGGAACATCTGTGTGAAACTGCAAGAGAGCTTACAGATTCATCCATTTGTTGCTGACACTCACTTCTGTTCCTCCTTTTCGTCGGCTCCGGTTGAGGCCATTGCTTCCCTGAATAAGTATCTGGAAACAGTGATGGCATAGATGAAACTGCAGAAATATAAGACCTATCCACAGCGGATTCTGTGGACGGTTCCCATGGATGGAAAGGAGGCCGTTTTTGTGCTGCCGATCACTGGAAACCCCCTCTCAGCAGTTCCTGCAAGTCCCCTTTCCCCCAGAAATATTTTTCGGGGGAATTTTGAGCTGCTTAGGAAGGGAGCTTGTGAGCTGGGGCATGAGTTATAGCAGCCCTTCTCAATAACTGTCAGTCAGGGCTAAGTGGGAGGAGCTTAACCATCTGCAGTCCCTCCCACCCAACAATGAGGGAGAAGCTCCGCTTTAGTTAAGGAAAAGACTGGGCCTGATTGGAGAGCAGGGCTCTCTTTCTCTCGTTGAAAATTAAACCAAAGCCCCCTCTTCCCACAGTCTTGCTCTGCAATGGCAAGCTGACAGGAAGCTAGTTGTGGTCTAGCACTGCTGTTGAGACATCAGATTAAAAAAAAAACACTCCGAGTGATTGCCCAACCCTTCTGCTGGCCAGAGTCAAGAGAAGAACCGCACCCAGAGCTTGCTATACCAGATACCTTGGTTCCCATTTTTTGAGTTTTTCCTGTGCCATCTCTAGCCACGCACACATGTGCATTGACTGAACGGCAAGGGAGTAGGTTGCCAACCTCCAGGTAGCACCTGGAGACCGCCTGCTATTACAACAGATCTCCAGACGACCTACTTGCCAGCCTCCAGGTGGGTAGCTATTATGACTGTTCTCCAGGTGACCCAGTTCTTCTGGAGAAAGCAGCCGCTTTGGAAGGTGGATTCTATGGCATAGAAGAAGAAGAGGAGGAGGAGGAGGAGATCAGATTTATATTCTGCCCTTCACTACCCGAAGGAGTCTCAGAGTGGCTTACAATCCCTTTCCCGTCCCCTCTCCACAACAGACACCCTGTAAGGTAGGTGGGGCTGAGAAAGCTCTCTTGAGAACTGCTCGTGAGAGAACAGCTCTGAGGGAACTTGTGACTAATCCAAGGTGACACCAGCAGCTGCATGTGGAGGAGTGGGGAATCAAACCTGGTTCTCCCAGATTAGAGTCCACGTTCCTCACCACTACACCAAACCGGCTCTCATACCCACAGCTGAGTGCACTCTGCATGTGTTCAGAAACTGGGATCCTACCACTAAAGCCAGAGCTGGGACTATGATTGCCAACCTCCAAGTGGCACCTGGAGCTCTCCCATTATTACAATTGATCGGCAGATGACCAAAGGCAGTTCCTACAGAAAATGGCTGCACTGACTTCTAGTTTTGGCAACCTGCATGGTGGACACATCCCTTTGGAGATCCAAAGGATGCGATCCGTGACCCGGCAGATGGGAGGGGGTGTGATTGTCCGCACCACCCCCAGGGTCCTTGTAGGGGGCCCCCAGCCATGGGGCATGAGAGGTGCAGCTCCCAAGGCACGCTGCCAATGGATTGAGGCACCTCTGAGCTCTGACGGTCTCACCACTGTGGAACCAGCAATGGCATTAGGGGTGCACACTGAGATAAGCAAACGGTGATAGAGCGAAATTCTTACCTCAGCGTACAATCCACGATGAAGTGTGAGTTTTTCTTGTTAAAGCAAAACATCCGGACAAGCAGATAAGTGAAGACACTCCCCCCCGCCCCGAAAAGCGGTATGGAGGTTTTACCCCGTAGATAAAGAAAAGCTGTTTCCAGAGCATTTTAAGGGGGGGGCAGGAATATAAGCAAATAACAACTGATATAAAGAACATTGGAGAGAAAACATTACAATCTCTCAAGCAATAGAGACTTTTGAAACTTTCCTGAAAAGTAAACAACTAAAAGATGGTGGGGAGGAAAGTTGTGCCGAAAACGAAACCTCCTTCAGGAAACGGCAGTCCAGCCACCCCAGTCACAAGACCGGAAGTGGCTACAGACTTCCCTGGTATGATTGCAGCAGCACTGCGACCCCTGCTGGATCAAATGACAACTCTTAACCAGAATTCTGCAACTCTGCAAAGTCAACTGAATGATACTAAGCAAATGGCAGAGCAAACAGCTATAGCAGTCAAGGAAGTTGATGCCAAAACTATAAAACTTCAAAAACGTGTAGAGAAAGGGAGAAAAAAGAGAACTTCCAATGAACTCCAATTGTTACAGCTTCAAATGGAAAAATCAAACTATGTTTTGAGATTTCAAGGTGTTCCAGAGACAAAAGGAGAAGACCTTTAAAAGACTTTAAGTGATGCCTTGGGACCGATTGCAGATTTAAAAATGGATTTTCTTCAAAGCAAGATGGATATGGCCTACAGGACATCTTCAGAATATATTAAGAAAAATAATATATGTGAAATTCTCCAAAAGGCATATCAGAGACCAGATACTTAAAGTGACTAATGAAACTACCTTTAAAATCAATGACAGAGAAATTAAAGTATTAAAAGACATTCCCTTTGAAAGAAGAAAGAAGAAGAGGAAATATAAAGACTTAGTCTTATTTCTACAAAAAACTTCTACCCCCTACAAATGGATTATTCCAGAAGGCATTTTCTTCAAATACAACAATAAGAAAGAAAGGATTGACTCTGTCTCAAAGGCTAAAGCCTTTCTGGAACAGTTGCAAAAACCAGAAAAGCCAGCAAAGCCTTGGGAGGATGACAATGACCAGAGAAGTCATGGAGAAATTTCATCATCATCTACTGAAGCAGAATCTGACTCAGAATTAGGGGCAGTAGCCCCTAAAACTCCTAAAGCCAACTATAATCTCAGAAAAAAGAAATATAAACATTAACTTTTATCTCCAGAGCTTGAACTTAACCCTATTTTTAGCAGATTCTCAGATGTTCTGTATATAGTTAACGGTTCCGGATGTATTTACTAACTCTTTTCATTTATACTGCACTTTTTTATTATTAAGGCGCAAAAAACAATTGTAAACATTACATGATCACCGCTTCTTGGGTTTTTACTGGTTATCTTTATTTTCTCCCATAGTTTGTAGCTGACCCTTCCCTTGATTTCTATGTAGTTTTTAGAAAAGCAATAAAAAATGTAAAAAGAAAAGAAAATGGCTGCACTATAGGATGGATTTTATGGCCTTCCACCCCACTCAGGTCCCCCCCTCCTCCAACCCCTCCCAAATCTCCAGGTATTTCCCAATCCAGAGCTGGCAACCCTGGCCGGGTGTTACCCTCCACGAAGCTCTGGGGCTGCCAGTTATTGGAGAGAATGAAATCTTGCCCTCTCCAGTCTACAGCCCTGCCTGACAAATCAGGATGTTATATACATACACCTCCCATCTGCAATAAGATCCTATAGGACGCAGCGTTTTCTTACAGCATACCTTTGATCAGAGGAATGATTTGGTGTCAGGCACACCCAGAATTCCTTCCTTCCCACTCCCAGGAAACAAAGCAGAAAAGGAAACCGAATAACGCTCAGAGCCAGCTTTGTACAGTTCAAAATACTTGATGGAAAACAACAGAGCAAATACAAATGCACGTGCAAAACCAGTCATCAGTGTGAAGCAGAAAAAATACAAACAATTAACCCCAGCCCTCAAACACCCATTCTCCATTAGAGGGTACCGCAGTGTAGGAAGTTCTCCTGACTTGCATACCCCATTCCCTGGCATCTCCAGTTAAAAGGACCAGGTAGCAGGTGATGGGAAAGACCTCTGCCTGAGACCCTAGAGAGGTGCTGCCAGCCTGAGCAGACAATACTTCCCGTGATGGACCCACAGTCTGATTCAGTATAAGGCAGATCCATGTGCTTGAATTTAACACTTTTTGAGGGAAGGGCTGTGGCTCAGTGGTAGAGCATCTGCTTGGTATGCAGATGGTCTCAGGTTCAATCCCAGGCATCTATTTGATAAGAACCGGAACTGAGCAAAGCCCACCCTCGGCGATAATCTCACTTGGGCTCTGTATACTGATTTCTCTCTTGTTGTTGCGATCCTCACGACAGCCCTGGAAGGTAGGCTGGCATCAACTCCAATATTACAGACGGGGACTGGGAGAGGACGGCTGCCGAGGGACTTTGTGATGGTGGTAAGATACAAACTGGTGAACTGCCAGGTTGCTGCTTTTTACCACCGTAGTTTGTGCTTCTCTTTCACTTCAACAGACTTCTCCAGGAGAGCTTCATGAAGGCTGCGGCTCAAGATTTGGGGACACCCCCCCAAAAAAAAAGAGAAATTCTGGCAAAAATCGGAAACTTGAGTTGCACACCTTTCTCTGGCATTTGTGCAACACAACACAAGCTGGGTTGTAACCTAAAGCATAAAACATCACATGCAACTTGGCAACCAATGGTGGCCAGGACAATAGAACGGGGAATTTCAGGTAGAAGAGCTTAACTCAGAGCTTAGACGCTTCCCTACCCCCAGAGAGCCCTCCATTGTGTGGCCGCTAATTATAGCTCTACTATCATCACAATGGACCTGGGCAGAGACGTCCTCAAATAGACCCAACGCAGCAAGATCCCAGGGTAGAATTTCTCAATGAAAAGGGCTAAATGACTGTTCACAGTTGGAGTCTGTCTTGAAGGATAGCTTCCGAGCGGGCTTTTCTTTTCGGAAGAGGAGTTTGCGCGGAGACACTCACGGCCTCTGAAAAGCGGCTGGCACAGACGTCAGGTATTTGGAAGCCCCTTGCTGAAGCCCTCCCCCCATTAAAAAGCCCAGCCCCGGACTCAGAAGGCTTATTTGAAATTGCTTCTTGAATTCTTCAGGTCGCAGTAGAGTTCCAGGCCTCGGGTATCGAGTTCCTGCGAAACGAGAAATTAGCGCAGGGTTAGGGAGGATGCGGGAGTCAAGGCAGCCTGTAGCTTGTCAGATCTTGCACAGGACACCACCAAGGAAGGCTCAGCAGAGGAAGGCAATACCAAGCACTTCTGCTTCTCACTTGCTTTGAAAGTCCCTTGCTGGGATTGCCCTCCGTTGGTTGCGACTTGGAGGAATTTATATAAGTAGGAAGGATGCTGTTGGCAGAGAGTGCCACCAAGTTGCAGGTTTTCGAGGCAAGAGCTGTTCAGAGGTGGTTTGCCATTGTCTGCCTCTGCGTGGTGACCCTGGATTTCCTAGATGGTCTCCCATTCAAACACTAACCAGGACCGACCCTGCTTAGCTTCTGAGATCTGATGAGGCTGGGCTAGCTGCCTGGACCATCCAAGGTCTGGGCTGGAAGAACACGGCTTGTTTAAAGTGTTCAACTTGTCCCCAAGGAATCATTTGAATACAAGAAGAGCCCTGCTGGATTAGGCCAAAGCTCCGCCTCCCGTTGCTAACAGCGGCCACCCAGATTTGTTTTATTTATTTGTGTAAAACCTTTCTGCCCTGCCTTTCCACCCAGCTACTGCCCTCAAGAAGAAGAAGAAGAGAAGAAGAGATTTGATTTATACTCCGCCCTTCACTTGGAGTCTCACAGCGGCTTACAAATTCCTTTCCCTTCCCCTCCCCACAACAGACACCCTGTGAAGTAGGTGGGGCTGAGAGAGCTCTTTCAAGAACTCCCCTTTCAAGGACAGTTCTTGTCAGAACTATGGCTTTCCCAAGGTCATCCAGCCAGGTGCAAGTGGAGGAGTGGGGAATCAAACCCGGTTCTCCCAGATTAGAGTCCGCGCACTTAACCACTACACCAAACTGGCGGTGAAGATCTAGAAATGGTAAAACTTAAGGAAATACATAGAACAAAATTAAAAACATAATAATTACAAACAGACAAGAAGGCAAGTGTAATAAGGGAGAGCTGAAGTTCTTCAGGGTTTTCTGTGCCTTGGCTTCATCGACAATTAAAAGGGAGACGACAACTAAGAAATCAGGAGGAGGCTGAGAGTGGGAAGGGTGGCCATGAAGGAGCTAGGAAAATACCCTTAAGGGCAAGGATGTGTCAGTGGTGATGAAAATCAAGATAATTCACGCCGTAATATTCCCTGTGACTACGTAGGGGTGTGAAAGTTGGACAGTGAAGCAATCTGACAGTTGATTCATCTGAAATGTGGTGTCGGAGAAGAGCTTTAACGACACCATCGGCTGTCAAAAAGACAAACGCGTGGGTTCTAGATCAAATCAAACCTGAACTCTCCCTAGAAGCTAAAATGACTAAAACTGAGGCTATTGTACTTTGGTCACACATTGTGAGGAGACAACACTCACTGGAGAAGACAGTAATGCTAGGAAAAGCTGAAGGCAGCAGAAAAAGAGGAAGACCCAACATGAGATGGATTGACTCATTAAAGGAAGCCACCATTTTCAAGACCCGAGCAAGGCTGTTATTGACTGGACATTCTGGAGGCCGTTCCTTCATAGGGTCACCATATGTCAGCAGCGACTTGATGGCACAACACACACACACACACACAGACCACACAAGCGTACACAAAGACTTCTCCCACTGGCAAGAAGATTACGAAAGACGGAAGGGAACACCCGAATCTCATTGGGAAGGGAATTCCAGTTTTTAGGCCACCCTGGATGCCATGACGGAGAAGGCCTGAGAAATACCAGATGCCTTCAGGATGCTCAGAATGGTCCTCTGTTCTTTTCTCCAGCCTCTGGTATTAAGAGGCATATTGCCCCTGAATGTGGAGGATCTGTCAAGCTATCATGGTCAACAGCTGTTGATAGACCCACTTTTTATGAATTTGTCTAAAATTAGGGCTGACACCTCTGGGTTGGGAGATTCTTGGAGATCTTGAGGGTGGAGGCTGAGGAGGGCGGGGTTTGGTGAGGGGAGGGACCTCAGTGGGGTATAATTCCATAGGATCCACCTCCCAAAGCAGCCATTTTCTCCTGGGGGACTGATCTCTTTAATCTGGGGAGATCTCCAACTGCCACCTGGACATTGCAGTGGCAACCCTACGTCTAATCTTTTTTTTTTAAAGCCAGCTGAGGTAGTGATCACCACCTATATCCTTTGACTGTCCCTGTTTATCAGAGACAGTATTTAATTTCTGATCTTTGGGGAATCACTACCTAGATTTTTGTCTTTGAGGAATGTTGTGTCCAGTTTGCATTAGTGTGCGTTCCTAATCTTCTCACTCATCAGGGTTCAGCTTCCTCTGTAGAAGTAAAACCTGAGTGAGGGTCCTGAGGGAATGAATCGTGTCCCTCTTACGAATGCATGTAAATGCATGTGGGGAGGTGGATCTCGGAGAAGGAGGAAGAAAAGTCATCCTGACCAGGTTGGTTGATATTTTCTTTTGTTCGGCAAGCTGAGTAGCCGCTAAAATTGTACTAGCTAAGCCATAGAAACTGAGAGCCAGCATGAAGTAGTGGTTATAGCGGCAGTTAGGACCTGAAATACCCGGATTCAAGCCCCCCATTCTGCCATGGAAACTCACTGAGAGACCTTGGGCCTGTCACTCTATCACTTACCTCACAGGGTCGTTGTGAGAATAAAATGGAGGAAGAAGAGAAGAATATTGCAAGCCTAACTAGAATAGGTCTGTCAGAAAAGTCACTTAAAGTCAAAGATCTTGGAGGTCAGGAGGAATCTTTTATCCCCTAACAGGTTCAAAATTGAAATTGACCTCCTCTCCCTGAAAGGTGCCTATTTTTCTTCTTTCCTGACCCGTAGGATTCCGAACACTGCCTTGGCAAAAGCTGGGAGATTTGGGAGGCAGTGTCTGGGGAAGGTGAAGTTTGGGGAGGATGTGATGTCACTTCCTGGTGATGCTTTATGTTGCCTCCTCTGGTCTCTATTGTCTTTACCACAGACACTGGGGAAATTCCTGAGTTTCGCGATGTGGAGGCCATCTTTTCTCCTGCTTCGCATTTCCTCAGGGACAGAAAACTGGAGCTGGGTAATTCCCCACCCTGGGTAGGACAATGAAAGGCCTACTGGCTGGGCATGGGGAAGGTTTAGACTTGTACAGGGTTGCCAGCTGCGGGTTGGGAAATATCTGGAGATTTTTGGGGTGGACCCTGGCGATGGCATGGTTTGGGGAGGGGAGTCTACCCTCCAAAGCAGCCATTTTCCCCAGGGGAATTGATCCTGGTTATCTGGTGACTAATTGTCATAGCTGGTGGCAACCCAACTTGCCAGACCATACGTGTGGTGGAAAAGAGAAACCCCTCCCTCCTCTTGCACTATGTCCCTGACCCTAAGCAGAGAGAAGATCCAGTCCTGAATAGCATCTGGTCTGTTTAGGCCAAGAATGTACAGAACAAATATATCTACGCCATTTGTGAAATAGGTATGCCCTGTAGATTTTTCTGCTCCGTTCAACACAATGTGTTGGCTTCCCCCCATGTAATACCAACAAAGTCCTCCTCATTAACAAAGGCTTTGCTGATCTTGACACCCACGCAGCAGTTCCTCGGGTTAAAGGTCATGGACACCATGTCACACTCACCTGATAAGGAGACTCGGTCTCTGGCGCGTGTGGCTTCTTGAGGTCTGTTGGGAATAAAGGAAGAGTAAGACGTGGATCTAGATCAGTGGGGAAAAACCTCAGAGCGGGGAAGGGGCGGAAGCTGCCCTTTCTTTTCAGCATTTCTCTTCCCAGCCCTTCCTCGCACGGAGGACTCTTTGGTTCTGTATTTGGGGCAAGATTCATTCAATGATTCACAGGGACGAGATCGCGTGATGCCGCTTTGTGCAATCTCGGCACTGCTGAACTCCTGCAATTTTGTTTACTGCCCCCTGCGAACCTGGAGGGGGCCACAGGTTTGCAGAAACCCGTACCTTGGGCAGCCCCGCCTTGCAGAGTTTTCCATCTGCGTGGCTATTAGAGATATTATAAATTATTACCAATAATTATTAACAACATAGCGCCATCCTATAAGCTTATATAAAGCTGCCGACTATCGAGTAAATACTCGGTTTCCAGCTCTGAGCAAACAGCGGCAGTTGCCTTCTACTGAGTCATCCCATTGGCCTATCAAGCTCTACGCTGCCTGCTCTGACCATCGGTAGCTCTCCAGAGTTTCAAAGCAGAGTCCTTTCATATCACCTCCTACCAAACTCTGGAGACGCCGGGGGATTGGATCCGGGACCTTCTGCATACAAAGCAGAGGCTCTACTGCTGAGCCAGGGCCCCTCCCCTTAACAAGAACACATGAACTTCCCTTGTCCTGAGACTAGAATGGTCATTATTGTTTGCTCTGACTGGAAGCCTCTCTTATGGATCTGAGGTAAGGGTCTTTCACATCACCTATTACTAGCTGCCACCTATTACTGGAGATGCTGGGGACTGAATCTAGGACCTTCTGCGTGCCAAGCAGAGGCTCTACCACTCAGCCACGGCCCTCCCCCTATGCTAAATAAATACTCTCATATCACCAAGAACCAGGGCTTTTAAGATAACCTGCGTGCTCCAGAAGACAGTAACACCAGATCACACCAGGATGGTAAGAGGATGGCTTATGAAGCACCAGTCTACCATCTCATTCCAAACCCTGGAGATACCAGGGATTGGATCTGGGCCCTTCTTCATGCCAAACAGTTGTTCTTCCACTGAGCCACGGCCTCTCCCTTTAACAAGACCACATGAAGCTGCCTTATACGGAGTCTTACTGGTAGTCTATTGAGGTCAGTATTGTCTACTTAGAATAATTAATAATAACAATCTTATGGCATTGTGTGTAGTAAAGCCAGGAGATCCTAAGATCGTCTGGCAGCCGGATGTTCCAGCTGTTTTGGCGTTACGCACCGCTAGGTGGTGAGCTAGACTTGTTTCTTAGGCAAGAGACCATTCAGCGGTGGTTTGCTGTTGCCTGCCTCTGCGTCACGGCCCTGGTATTCCTTGGAGGTCACCCTTCCAGTTCCTAGCCATGGCCGACCCTGCTTAGCTTCTGAGATACTACTTTGACTGACAGTAGCTCTCAGGAGTCTCAGATGGAGGTTCTTTCACATCGCCTCCTGCTTGATCCTTTTAACTGGAGATGCTGGGGGTTGAACCTGGGAGCTTCTACTTACAGAGCTAGTGCTCTACTACTCTCCCGCCCATAACAAGGTCACATGAAGCTGCCTTATCCTGACTCAGGCCTTTGGCCTATCAAGGTCAGTATCGTCTACTCAAATCAGCAGTGGTTTTCCAGGATCTTGGGTCAAGGTGCTTCCTATCACCTCCTACCAGAGACTTTGAAAACGGAGACTCCAGGGACCGAACCTGAGACTTCTGCAGGCAAAGCTGTTGCTCTACCATTGAGCCACAGTACCCCCCTCCTACAGAGCAACTCTCCAGGGGTCTATCTCAGTCCTTGTACCTGGAGATGCGAAACACACAAGCAAGACAGGTTCCCGCTGTGAGAGAAGCGAAGGCTCTAAATTTAGACACATGCTCCAGTGGAAAGGGAGGAAGCGGAGAGGGAAGGAGAAGAACAGGAACAAATGTAGTTACACAAGAATGTAAGATACCAAAGTCACACAATATCTTCTTATTCGGAACTTCCTGGCCGGCCCAAAACAGCTTTCACCTCTCTTCATCTGGCTGAAAGTTCCGTACAGGAAGAAAAAGGAAGGAAGGAAAGAAGAAAACAAATGGAGTGGAGGAATTTTAGGGAACCTGAAAGCTTGCACAGTGTTACATACTGCTGTGAAAATGCACATTGTTTTGCAATATTTTCGTTGGCTCTACAGGAGACTCAAAGTCTCACTGGTTTGTGGTCCAGTCATGTGATGTAGTCTCCAACCTGTTTTTACTCCCACCTCAGAGATGGTTTGGTGTAGTGGTTAGGAGCGCGGACTCTAATCTGGGAGAACCGGGTTTGATTCCCCACTCCTCCACTTACAGCAGCTGGATGACCTTGGGCAAGCCAGAGTTCTGTCCCAGCTGTTCTCAAGGGTAGTTCTCAAGGGCAGTTCTCAAAAGAGCTCTCTCAGTCCCACCTACCACACAGGGTGTCTGTTGCGGGAAGGAGAAGGAAAAGGGATTATAAACCGCTCTGAGACTCCTCTGAGTAGTGAAGGGCAGGGTATAAACCCAATCTCTTCCTCTTCCTCTTCCTCTTCTTCCTCTTCCTCCTCCTCCTCTTCTTCTTCTTCTTCCTCTTCTTCTTCATTGGAATCCTCACATTCTTTGATTTTGCAGCAAATTTGATTGTTTTGTCCCCCTTACTGCTGAGTAGACCTGCTGAGGATTGCTCCTGAGATGACTTTTGATTTGGGATTTTTTCCCCTGTGACCCAACAGAACCATCTGCAATCTTAGTATCTTTCTGGGGAATACAAGAAATGAAAGGTAAATTCATGTTGTCTGTCTGCACTCGGGATCTACTGCCTTCACTCAAGAGCTGATTGGCCATTAAGGCCACTGGGAAGAGTCTTATGGGCTGATGGCCAGGGGGATGCCACCCATTAGAGCAAGTTTGGTGTAGTGGTTAAGAGCGCGGACTCTAATCTGGGAGAACCGGGTTTGATTCCCCACTCCTCCACTTGCAGCTGCTGGTGTGACCTTGGGTCAGTCACAAGTTCTTTCAGAGCTGTTCTCCCAAGAGCAGTTCTCAAAAGAGCTCTCTCAGCCCCCACCTACCTCACAGGGTGTCTGTTGTGGAGAGGGGAAGGGAAAGGGATTGTAAACCGCTCTGAGACTCCTTCGGGTAGTGAAGAGCGGGGTATGAACCCAATTTCTTCTCTCTTCTTCATTAGAACCCACCCAAGTCCAAGAAGGGGCTGGTGTGAACTGGAGGCATAGGAAAGGAGGCTTCACCAGGGTGAGGGGAACACACACCTGGCCGTGCCTCGGTAACAGATAGGGATGTACACACCTAGCCTGGCTTTGCCCAGCCTGGTCTCACTGTGGTGAAGAAGAAGAAGAAGAAGAAGAAGAAGAAGAAGAAGAAGAAGAAGAGTTTGGATTTATACGCCGCCCTTCACTGCCCAAAGGCGTCTCAGAGCGGCTTACAAGCTCCTTTCCCTTCCCCTCCCCACAACAGACACCCTGTGAGGCAGGTGGGGCTGAGAGAACTTCTGACAGAAACTGTCCTTGAGAGAACAGCTGTGCCAGAGCTTGTGACTGACCCAAGGTCACATCAGCAGGTGCAAGTGGAGGAGTGGGGAATCAAACCCAGTTCTCCCAGATAAGAGTCTGCGCACTTAACCACTACACCAAGCTGGGAGGGATGTGCTGATCCAGCCTTGCCACAACAAGGGACGGGACGCACTGGCCTGGCGTCACCATGGCAAGGGACGGGGCGGGTCTTCCTGCCCTCACTTTGCCTGGTGAGCCATCAGCCTGCCTAGTTTTACTTTGCACAGCCACCTGGCATGGCTGGGCATCTCCTGCTTGGATCTGGCTGGGGGGGGCTCTTCCTATCACCTTTGAGGGTGGTTGGACTGGGTTTGTGGGCAAGGCAGGCTGGGGCCCTTTTCCGGGACTGTTTCTTCCCCCTCCGGCACACCCTTGCCTGCCCTGATCCTACAGGTCTCCATTCTGTTGCTTGCACTTGCAGGGGTCAGTGGAGTCACTTGTCTTTTGTGGATGTCAGCAAAACCAAGCCAAAAGAACCAAAAGCAACCAAAGGGCTTAAAACATTGTCGTGACGATCAATGCCTTCAATATATACATTTTCACGAACCTTTGCAGGTGAAAGCCTTAGTCTACAAGAAGAAGAAGAAGAAGAAGAGGAGGAGGAGGAGGAGGAGGAGATTGGATTTATACCCCACCTTTCACTACCCGAAGGAGTCTCAGGGTGACTTATCGGGGCAAATGGCGGCGCAACATTGAGGCGGCTCTAGTGTGAAATCAGCCTACAATCTCCTTTCCCTTCCTCTCCCCACAACAGACATCCTTTTAGGTAGGTGGGGCTGAAAGAGCTCTTTCCAGAACTGCTCCTTAGAGAACAGGTCTGAGAGAACTTGTGACTGACTCAAGGGCACACCGGCAGCTGCATGTGGAGGTGTGAGGAATCGAACCCGGTTCTCCCAGATTAGAGTCCGTGCTCCTGACTGTTCCATGTTTGTGGAACAAAACCGACACGCAAGCCACAATTTGTGGAACCTAATGCAGAGGACAAGAGGAGTAATTTTTAAAAAATCCACTGAGAAAGAGGAGTGAGTGAGAATAAAGCAAACACAGTGTGGAAGCTTGTGCTGAAACAATGTTTTAATCTGCACAGCCAATCAGCTCTCCAATGGCCAGTAGGCATCTCCGGAAGTCCAGTGGCTCAGGTTGCCAGGTCCCTTTCGCCTGCTGGAGGTGGGAAATGGGGGGGAACATTCTGGGAGTGGGAAGTGACATCACATCCCATTCCCCCTGAAACAGTGATGGCGCACATGATGTGCACGGACCACCATCAGGCATCCGCGGCTAAGCAGGAGCTTAGTCCCCAAACACAAAGGTGACCTAGGCTCCTAGTCCACCGCGAGTCCACCAATAGAACCTTGGCGGGAAATTCAAACCTTCCAGTGGGGACATGGGTGTGCCGGGTGGAGTGTATATAGTTGGCCTTGCAGGGCCATTTTCCTTGTCTAGTGTGTGAAGTACAATAAATGCATCTGAACGCATGTCGTAGTTCGAGTCTTCCATGCGGCGAACCCAGTACTTTACAGTCACCCAGAAGTGACATTGGGGGTGATGCTCTGGATTTTGGGCAAAACTCTATGGTAAAATTGGCATCAAACCAGAGCGTATTGCCCAATAGCCAGAGCGTCACCCGCCAACATGCCAAAGTCGTTTCCAAGTGATGTAGGCACATTGTGTGTGATGTCGCTGTTGGGGGGGGGATTCCCTCCCACCGGCCAGCTGGCCAGCAGCAGGCTGGAGCCTGCAAAATTGGGGGATACCCTTCCTCCCACCAGGCACATGGCATCCCTACCAGTGGCTCAGCATCTGGCCATGCCCACTTCTTAAAAACACTAGATGGGCACCATAAAAGACGTTGCTGAGTGCCATGGTTCCTGGGGGCAGCACAGTAGGGATCCCCGGTCTACAGAAATCCCAGTCTCAAATTGCTGGAGGAGAGGGAGGTCAGGTTGCAGATTAGTCTGTAGAATTCAGCAGAATAATTTTGCCTCTCTCCGGCTCCTAGACAGATGGGAGATTAAATAAGCGGCAGAAGCAGAGGAAATCCAATCTGTCTGGTTCTGTGACACTGGAGAGCTTGTGTTCTCCCAGAGGTTGTGCTACGGAGGAGGTAGGCGACATGATTCCAAATGCTGGGCCCCCCGGCAATGTCTACTTGTGAAGATGTTGGTAATCTAACAAAAAAAGAATACAAAACAAAAAAGAGGGGGCGCAACATGCAATTTGAACTTGGCTGGGCATGCCAGGAGCATGCCTAGTCATGGTGGCACTACCTGTGCGTCAGACTTGGCTAACAAGTAGGTTTGGCAAGTTGCCTGCTCTGGTGAGCAACCTCCTGCCCCCACTGGATCTCCCCTGCTCTTCCTGCTCTCGCTACAGAAGAAAACATAAGTGGGGAGAGGATGAAGTTACACTTATGACAATGTCACTTCCAGGCACTGCATCCGTGACACTCTAGAGATGTCCCCAATCTCTGAGTTCTTTACCATTGGGGGAATTCCTAGAGCATTCATCATCATGGTGACATCACTTCCAGGTCCTTACTTGGAATATGATGTCACCCCATTGCATGGCACTCCCTCCTGTCCATGACGTGCCCCCAAATGATCCCAGGAGGGCCAAGTGCAGACCTGGCAGCACTACTGAAAGCCCCAAGGATCTAGGAAGCAAATTACAAATGTAAGTCATAGTCATCAGTTTCTCCCAATCCTCTAGCTGACCTGCAACAGGAATTAACATTTCCTCAGGGATCTGTCTTGGTTTTCGAGTGGAGAATTGGCCCTGTGTGTCCAGCAAGATGTCCTTGATACCCCATTTTGGCTTGTGTGCCTGGGACTGTCTATCCTTAGTATACTATAAGTCAACTATTTTTGACTCTGTGGGCATCTTTGGAATTCTGACACAGGGTGTTGGGCACAACCACAAAATGGCTGCTGCAGTAGGTGAAGCAAATCACAAAATGGCTGCTGCAGGAGGTGAAGATTGAGGTTAGATGGCCCCGGTCACACGAGTGGGATAATCCACAGGGAACAGGAGGCTTTTAGAGCCGGAGCAAAAAGATGTGTGGTAACGCAATCTCACCTTCCCCCGAGGCTCCCTGCCCAAGCCTCCGGCAGCCGATCACACCACGTGAGGCAACACAGGAGCAAGGCATTTGTGCACAAGCGTGGGACACCAACGGGCGCTGGCTGCAACAGGCTACCAATGCTTCCTGATCAGACGCCCACAAGCACCACACATTATCAGGAAAATAGTGCCTGGTTCCCGGTAGCTTTTAAATCCACGTCTTTGGGCCGAAGCTGCGGGTTAGAGACGGGAGTGCAATGCTTCCCAGATGTTAAAGTATGATCACGCCGGTTTAATCTGCAGGCAAGCCATCCCTCTTGTAGGACAAATTCTCTGTGTGACCAGGGCCGATATAGCTCTAATAGTAACTCTCCAGCATTTCAGGCAGAATCCCTGTTTAACCAGATGCCTTTTAATCTGGACAGCCAATCAGAAGCCTGCTGTGCAAAGGTCCACCTAGCCCCGCCCACTTTCTAAAAACACTTGGTGGGCACCGGGAAAGGTGTTGGCAGGCGCCATGTTGGGTATCCCTCATATAAGTTATGGATGACTGTTCTTCTCAGAGATCACGAACAGGGCTCATATTCTATTCCCCCCCTTTCTCATTTTCTCTCCCCTTTTATGCACCTGCTACAAGCTATTCATGTTTTCTCAGGGGGGAATGGCCCAAAACACAACAAGGGAGACAGTCACAGTAACCCAACCCCTCCTCACCACTGCGGGCCAGCTGGCGTTGGTAGAGGCAGGTAGCCACGTAGTAAACAGCCACGGCAATGAGCAAAGTCAGCAGCAGGTCCCCCAGCACCACACCCGCAATGGCACCTGGGCTTAGATGGTAGCAGTTGCCACAGTCTAAGAAGAGAGAGGAAGAGAATCATCAGAGGCACAGAGATCCTGGGAGAGCAACGAGACTGATGAGGGCAGTGTTCCTCCACCTTGTTCACCCTGGGGGCACCGTTGGGATTTGGAGAAAGGGTAATGGTAGCCACCACAAAATGGCTGCCATTGGGAGGTGGGATTGACCCCAAAATGGCTGCCACAAGGGGGCAGCTAAAAAATATTGGGAGGTTCCAAGCCAAGTGTCTTCATATAATGCGGGACCTAAAAGTGATGTCTTTGGTGGTCTTCTAAAGCACCTCCTGCTCCAATAAGGTGGGAGACAGTAAGGACAGCCTCTTTGCTTTGGAGAAGAACTCAGCAGCTGCCATATTGGTTGCTTGCGCCACATTAATTAGGGGCCCAGAAATCCAGATCTAAGCACACAGTTGAATAGTTCATTTAAATAAGAAATAAAGAGGAGATATGAGAGTGCCTCAAGGGGTGTCTCTTGGATGATAGCATAGATCTGTTGTTCTTGAGGATGACAGGAATAATGTATTTAATTTAATGGACAGCAGACTTTCTTTGGATATTAGGGAGAATTTCCTGATGTTATGAGCCGTGCAAGAATGGAATAAATTCTTTTGGAAGGTGGTGGCGGCAGGGGCGTACCCAGGTTTTTTTCCCCTTCGGGGTCATTTAAACAAGTCGGGGGGCATGTGTGTCTTAGGAGCACTTTCCCGGGAGTAATCCCCATTGAATAAAATGGGACTTACTTCCGAGTAGTCCCACTTAGGATTGCGCTCTCCAAACGTTCTTATTTTCTCATTCCTCCCCCAGATGGAAACAGTACTTTAACAGGTACCTTCCCTACCCCAAACCCCGACGAGTACGCCGTACTGCAGCCTACCTGGTTCCAGCAAGCAGAGTGATGAGAGAAAGAGAGAGAGGTAAGAGGCGAGGATTATTCCAGGCAGGGCAGGGCAGGGCAGGGCGATGGTTTGGTGTTGCACCAAATAAAAGAAAAAGAGGGAGAGAGGTGAGAAGCTGCATGGAAATGGAGGCCAGGGCCGGCCAGCAAGGGCAGGGCAGGGTGTCGGTGCAGCGCGGTGTGCCAAATAACAGAAAAAGAGAGAAGTGAGAGGCAGCGTGGAATGGAGGATGGGACTGGCCAGTGAGAACAGGGCAGGGCGACAGTGCAGCGCGGCCACAGCACAAAGAATAAAACAAAATAGTTTCAAATCGGCTGGATGGGAAGTCGGGAGGCCTGGATGGGAAGTTGGGGCCCCCGCCCCGAGATGCCCCACTTGAGCTACGGGCCTGGGTGGTGGGGGGCTTCTTCACTGGAAGTTTCAAAACTGGGAAGCCATTTGTTAGGGATATTTGGACTGTGGCTATCTTGCACTGAGCAGAAGTTTGGGCCTTGGACGATCTTTGCCTCCCCTTCCCATTCTATCGGCAATGTATCCATAAGAAGCAAAGCTATGCAGGACTTTTACAGAGGGGTTTTGATGGCGCGGGGAGAAGCGCTAGGGAAGCCTTTCATCATAGACCATACAGACCCAACTACAAGTGAACAGATTGAGTTATTGTGGCTTTCAGGCTTCCCATTTCATTTTCCGCATGTCAAGACAGTGCCCTGAACAGGAAGAGGAGGTCTGTACAAGACATGCCAGTGACATTGGACAAGACTCTTTGGTTTTTTTTAAAAAGCAAACGAAGAGCATTGAAGTTATCCACTTTACTTTTATAAATGGAAACCCGTGGCACCCTAAAGACTCAGAATGTTTTATTCCAGCATGAGCTTTCGAGGACTACAGATCACATCTTCAGAAATGGAACTGGATTCTACGCAATGAGAAGCAGTGTGGTGTAGTGGTTGGGGAGTGCCCATCTAGGACATGGGAGTCCCGGGGTGGGGGGGGTGGGGATCCTCCCTCGGCCACGGAAGCTCCTCTGGTTATTGTTCAGGACAGAGTTCTGGGGAAGGAATCAAAACCCACAGCACCGCCTGTGATCTTTAGGTATCACTATAAACATGGCCTGAAGTGAAATCCGGTCACCTGTTAGTGTTATCTGCAAAGTTAGTAACATGAAATAATATCGGGGTAGGGTTAAGGGTTCTTACCTCCTTGGGCCTGGGCAGGTCCTACAAAAGGGGAGAAAAGAAGAACATTGAGCGCAGGGTTTAGTTTCTGTGCTGTGAGCAAGAGCTGCTGCCACCCTGATTGCAAAGACACAATGCATGATAGCCCAGTTGACATGGCTAGTTTTAAAGAGCCAGTTTGCTGTCGTGGTTAAGTGTGCGGACGCTAATCTGGGAGGACCGGGTTTGATTCCCCACTCCTCCACTTGCACTTACTGATGTGACCTTGGGTCAGTCACAAGCTCTGGCACAGCTGTTCCTGAAAGAGCAGTTCTCTGTCAGAGCTCTCTCAGCCCCATCTACCTCACAGAGCGTCTGTTGTGGGGAGGGGAAGGGAAAGGAGTTTGTAAGCCGCTCTGAGACTCCAAGTGAAGAGCGGGGTATAAATCCAATCTCTTTCTTTCAAATGCACAGATTAAAAACACATTGAGGGTTTTTTTTTAAAGCACAGATTATAGAATAAATATAATGAATCCTGGCCAAATCAAACCCCCCCCAATCTGTAACTAAGAGAACCATCACAAAAGTTAAACGGTACTTGTCTTTTCTGCTATTCAAATACTGCCTGTTTACAGTTAACTAATATATTTTGTTTGAGGACAAAATTTGAGTCCAGTGGCACCTTTAAGACCCCAAAATATTAATTCTGGGTATAAGCTTTCATGTGCAAGCACACTTCTTCAGATACATTGAAACAGACCTTGCCAACCATTAAACAGACTTCGCCAACCATTATATAGGTAGATAGCTTTCACATCTGTTTGATCAACAAAGCCAGAATGATACCCAGAGAAAACCTGTTGCAAGACAGGTCCCAAAGAGACAATAACAGAACACCACTCATGGTCACATACAGCTCTCAACTCAAAACAGTTCAATGCATCATCAACAACTTACAACCTTTACTAGAAAATGACAGTTCTCTTTTATTTATTTCTTTATTTATTAGTTCAATTTATATCCCGCCCTCCCCACTACACACGAACAGCCCCTCAGTCTCAAACAACTCCTCACCCACAATAATACAACGTCTAACATGGACACTGGTACCAGAGCTTGTAATAAACCCAGATGCCAACTTTGATGCCTCATACACCCAGACAACACAATCACTGGGACTAACAACATCAAATACACCATCTCAGGCTTATTAACTTGCTCGTCTTCTCTAACATTGTATATGCCATTAAATGCCAACAATGTTCTTGAGTTCTCTAAACAGGTCAAACCCTACACTGAAGGATAAATGGGCACAAATCTGACATCAAGAATCACAAAAGTGAGAACCTGTAGGGGAACATTTCAATCGCCCAGGGCACTCCGTGGGGGATCTCTGCTAGCTGTTTTATTGCTAAGGAATTTCAGAAACAGTCTGGAATAGGAGATTGCTGAATTACAAGGTATTGCAGCACTGAGGACGATGGAACCCCCAGGGCTTAACAGAGATATTGGCTTCTTATCTCACTACACATGCTAAGTCACTCAGTTCTTGCTTAATTAAACTTTGTTGGTCTTAAAGGCACCACTGGACTCAAACTTTGCTCTGTCACTAAATGGCTACCCACCTGAATATATTTTGCTTGAGGTTGTGATGGCAAATTTGGGGGAGCCCAGCATGACGCAAAACCCTTAGGAATGCCTGTTCCTGTTTTGCATGTGGGTGTCTGTCAAGTGCCATCAGATTGCAGCTGACTCATGGCAACTCCTCATGGGGTTTTAAAAGCAAGAGACACACAGAGTAGGTTTCCATTTCCTGCCTCTGCGTAGCATCCCTAGACTTCCTTGGTGGTTTCCCGTTGACGTACTAGCCAGGATGGACCCTGCTTAGATTATGCGATTGGGATAGCCCTTAGACCGTCTGGGTCAGGGCGCCTGCTTCTGTTAAGTTCCCTTAAACTGGCCATATATGCTATGCTTTGTGTGGATGAGGACATCTGCAGCAATTGTGACATGCTCTCTTCTCTGTTATGGCAGCTGGAAAACAACTTCTCTGCTCTTAAAGGCTTCCCCCTGCAGCACACTGTTCATCTGTCTTTGACTTTTGGGGTAGTTTTTAAGTGTCAGTCCTTTCTTTATTACTTGTATGCTGCTTTATGATTAGGGTGACCATCCTCCTGGTAGAGGCTGGAGACCTCCCAGGGCTACAACTGATCTCCAGATGACAGAGATCTGTTCCCCTGTGGGAAAAGACTGCTCTGGAGGGTACAAGTTTTTTGAAAACCAGGGCTATTTTTGTAGGAAAAGCCCAGCAGGAACTCATTAGCATATGAGGCCACACCCTGACAGCAAGTTCATTAGCATATTAGGCCACACCCCCATGTTACCAGAAGTGTGGTCAGCCAGTCACACCCACCTTTTGTTTCTTATTCTATTTACCTTGTTTGTTGTGAAAACCCAGGGCTTTTTTGTAGCAGGAACTCCTTTGCATATTAGGCCACACACCCCTAATGTAGCCAATCCTAATGAGTTTCTGCTGTTGGGTGTGGCCTATTATGCTAACGAGTTCCTGCTGGGTGTGGCCAATTTAGGAACCAGCCAGAACCCCGTTACTGTGCGTTCCTGCCCCAAAATGGCCCTGTTGAAAACCATTTTGTTCATTAGGGGATTTGGAATGATTTCCTTAAAGTGTTTAAAGTGATTTACGTTAGTCTTTTTGTGTGTTGTGACCTGGCCTGCGCCTACCTGTGGGGAGGGTGGGATAGAAATAAATAAGTGAATAAATTGTTATGCACGAAAAGAGGTGATATAATAACCACCTTCAAGTACTTGAAAGGCTGTCATATAGAGGATGGTGTGGAGTTGATTTCTGTTGCCACAGAAGGCTGGACCAGAACCAACGGGTTGAAATTAAATCAGGCTGTGGTCACATGGGCCAGATAACGAAGGGGGAAGTGTGGCTGTTCGCCCCGGAGCAAAATAAAGCACGGTAGCCCAATCACATGGTCCCCTGAGTCTCCGCGCTTAGGCTGTTAGCTGCTGATCACACGGCGATGCTGAAGCATGGCAAAGAAGCGGCGCGGCACGATCACACAAGCGGCAATCGCAAGCCACCACTTCTGGATCAGACGGGCAATTGTTTTTTTTCCAATGGAGTCCCCACACGTGCATGATCGAGGAATGAAGGATCGCTTCATGGCGAGTTGGTGCAACAGGTCGCATTTGTGCACATGTGCAGTTCGGCGTTTGTGCGCATCCTATGGAAACTTACAAAAAACATCCGGTTTGCAATGGGACGTGGACGGGCACTGGATGCTGCGGAATACTAGCTCTCCCGTGATCAGATGCCTGCCTTTGCCCCGCATTCTCCAGAAACTAGTGCACTTTCCGCGATACTTTTTAACTCTGCATCTTCAGCGGGATGACACGGGTTGGCCACGGGAGCGCTACTCTTCCCAGAAGTTTTGGTGTGATCGCGCCCCGAAAATCCACCTGACATTCGTGCCTTCCATGCGGCAAATTCTCCGTGTCACCGGGGCCTCAGAAGAGTTTTCAGCTATGCATTAGGAAGAACTTCCTGACAGAGTGGTTCCTCAATGGGACAGGCTTCCTCGGGAGGGGGTGGGCTCTCCTTCTTTGGAGGTTTTTAAACAGAGGCTAGATGGGCCATCTGACAGCAGTGCTGATTCTATGAACTTGGGCAGATCATGAGAGGGAGGGCAGGGAGGCTTGCCTCAGGGCTTAGTTCTTGTGGCCCTTTCTTACACGCCCAGGGGAATGCTAATCACCATGTTGGGGTCAGGAAGCCATTTTTCTCCAGGCCAGTTTGGCCAGGGATCCTGGAGATTTTTGTCATCTTCTGGGCATGGAACAGCGATCACAGGGTGTGTGTGTGCGTGTGTGGGGAGGAATTTGTGAATTTTCTGCATGGTGCAGGGGGTTGGATTAGATGACCCTGGAGCTGTGTTCCCTCTAAGATGAGTTAGTGTGAGCTAGCTCACAGTTTTTTAGCCTCTGGCTCACACATTTTTGTCTCAGCTCAGGAAGGAGGGCTCCAGAGCAAACTAATTTATGCAGCAGCCAAATCACCTGCTCACAACTTTAATGCCAGTCGCTCACAAAGTAGGATTTTTGCTCACAGGCCTCCATAGCTTAAAGGGAGCATTGCCCTGGAGGTCCCTTCCAACTTTTTGATTCTGTAAAAATCAGATGTCAGGGAGTCAGCTGTTTAATGCAAAGCCTTCAGTTCTCCACAAGTTGAATTCTGTGCAGTGCAGGAGGCTTGGGGTGCCACTCCAAGAGTACTTTCCCGAAAGTAAGCCCCATGGGTTAGACCTGAGTGGGGTTCTGAGTAGACCTGGTTAGGAGAAGTGTTCCCTCTGAGCTGAGTTAGTGTGAGCTAGCTCACAGTTTTTTAGCCACCGACTCACACAGTTTTGTGTTATCTCAGGAAGGACGGCTTCAGAGCAAACTAACTTATGCAGTAGCCAAATCGCTCGTTCACAGCTTTAATGCCAGTGGCTCACAAAGTACAGTTTTTGCTCACAAGACTCCACAGCTTAGAGGGAGCACTGGTTAGGAGTAGGAGCTCTCAGAGTAGAAGTCTGATTTCCCCTACCATGAAAGAGACAGGGTTTTTGGCTTTTCTTTTTACTTTCCCTGCCTGGATTTTCATGTCATGATGTCGCAGCCCACGCTTGTGTATTATCTGATCTGCTTTCTTACGACAGGAAGAGATTCATTTCAGATCAGCTTCAGCTCTGCAGTCCCTTCCATTTCAGGCCAGGGCAGGGAAGCAGCTTCATCGATTACTTGGTGTGATGAAATGCATTTTTTTCCTTTGGAGGTTTGAAATGAGCAAAACCTTCATTCCTGAATTTTAAAAGTTTCTTTTTTCTCCCTCTGGGCAGAGAACAGACAAGAAGAGAGGAAGTCAGTTCAATTGCTTTCCTCAGCCCACTTTCAGACAAACGCTAATAGGTTTAGCTAGAGACAATTGGATGGGCCAATCCCCCCCCAAGCAAGGGATAGAGATTTGGAGTAATTAAGACTAGAAAGACTTCAGGAAGAAATTTCTGGAGACATCAGGAAAAGCTTCCTTGACCTGGCCTGACTGGGTCAGTGGGAGGGGGAAATGGAGAAGATAAAACTCCTGGAAGCAAAGAGGAAGGTCCCTTTTGTGCTGAGTCCATCAGAGCAGGCAGAACTCTTAAGTGAGGTCTGGAGGAGGTAGCCATTAGACATGTGTTGGCCTAGACAGCTGGAGGAAGCTGCAAGATAATGGTGACTCTGTAGAGATCTGTAACTTCCTAAGCTAAGGAGCCTGTCCTATATTTTAACATCTGATAGGGCATGTATAGAGAGAGGGACAAAAGATTTGCATTTTACCTGTTTCTTTTGAATTCCTTGCTCGGTTTGGTGTTGTGCTAAAAGTATTCTTGTGAGCATTTTCTGTTTAATAAATAATTTATAACTTTTGATGCTGGTAGTGGTTCTCTGTACCACACAGACCTCCACCATCTTGGCTGTGCTATTTTAAAAGGAGCACCAGGGGGAAGGCGGTCAGTTGGCAAGCAGCTATTCCTTCAGTGGTGCACAAGGCAGCAAACAGTCCCTGTGGTGACCAGGCACTGGGCACTGGGAGACACAGAAGCAAGGCCTCAGAACTTGGAAGGGAAGCTGGGTGTCCTGGCCCTCCCAGTGGGTGATTCCTACAAAAGTCAGGTGGTGGCAGCAGGTTGCCGGAGAGAGAGAGAGAGAGAGAAACCTCTCTAGGTGTTGGGAAAACCTTAGAGTGGAACAGGGCCTGTAGGCCAGAACTGGCCCGTTCCACCACACTTGGTTAGTGTCTGTCTCTCTAGAGAGAGACAAGTGCAGAAATGGTTATGGAGCATGGTATTTTGTATCTGTGAGAACTGCAACCTCCATGCAGCCTAAAAGTTAGAAGTTGGTCTTCAAGTATTCATCAAAGATGGGAGAAAGTGGCTACTCCTTCAGGAAGAAGGCGAAGATTAGGGTTGCCAGGTCCCTCCTGGCAACTAGCAGGGGATGGGGGGACTTACCAGTAGAAAGAAGGAGGCCTCAGCCATGTTGCTGGCATTGTACAGGAAGTGATATCATCAAGCCAGTGCCTTCCAGGCAACACTCTGCTATTTGGGCAAAAACTCTATGGTAAAAGAGATTTTGCCTAGCGCCAGAGTGTTGCTAGGAAGTTGCTGACACAGTGATGACACTTCTTGTGTGATGTGGGCAATGTGGCCTAGGCTGCCTTCTTTTTACTGGTAAGTCCCCCCACCAGCTGGCTGATCAGTGGTTGGGGGGCAGGGCCTGGCTGAGAATGACCCCTGCCTCCCCCAGGGGCTCTGGCAACCCTAGCAGAGATGTGTATCTTACATTCTAAGCATATCCCGATTTGGCTGCTTTGATGATGATATGATTAGCATGGACGTCTCCTTTCCTTTGTGTAGATTTCTCCCATTTGCTGTCTGGTTGCTGACCAAGTGCAACTGATCAAATTGAGGATGCAATCCTAAGAATACTTTCCTGGGAGTAAGCCCCTTGGAATAAAACAGGACTTTATAAAACAGTGCGGCCAGAATAAAACTGGTCCCACTACTGGACCTCCTGATGGCACCTGGTATTTTTGGCCACTGTGTGACAGAGTGTTGGACTGGATGGGCCATTAGCCTGATCCAACATTGGCTTCTCTTATGTTCTTACGTTACTTTTGGGTAGATCAGCTTTTTAGGCTTGCTCTCTATAAGTTCCAGCAAAACAATCCAACAGGTGCCTTACAAGATGATCCTAAGAATGCTTTCCTGGGAATAAGGCTCATTGCGTAGCCTCAGTAGGATTCTACATAGACCCATTTAGGATTGCACTGTCAATGGCTGAGACATCATTTGGAGAATTTCCCCCTTATTCCACCTACCAGGAGTTTCCTGGTGATTTTTTTTTTTTAAAAAAACAGAACTATAAATTAGGGTTGCCAACCTCCAGGCAGTGGCTGGAGGTCTCCTGGAGTTCCAACTACATTCTAGGCTACAGAGATCAGTTCCCCTGGAGAAGACGGCTGCTGTGGAGGGTGGACTCTGTGGCATTCTAACCTGCTGAGGTCCCCCCCTCCCCAAACTCTGCCTTCTCCAAGCTGCACCCCACATATCTCCAGGAATTTCCCAGCCCAAAGCAGGCAACCCTGGTTATGCGTGATCTCTAAGAATTATGCACTGTGTAGCTTGGAAGTTTAAATACCTAGTCTGATGAATGTAGCAGTGGCATTGACTAGAACTAACTAGAAATAGCCAGAAACTCAGTTGTTTGTCCTCTGCGTTGTGTTGCATTGGGTGGTTATAATAAAAAGGTATTCCATAACTTCAGGTTTTAATGGCTTTAAAACCATGAGACAAGTATGTGAAAAAAATACATAAATCACTGTCTAAGAGGACTCACGACTCCAAAACCCAATTCCAAGTTTCACCGAGCAAACACACATTTTTGGCCACAGAAGTTGTCATCTCACAATACCTAAACTTTGAACTGAAGATGTCAGAAAACCAACATAAGTGACGAAGGAAAACATCACTAACATATTCAGTGGTTATTTTTTCCCTGTTCCCAGCATATATCTTTTCTGTGTTGAGGTAAATGTTCTCCAGTGAAGTCTGTTGCAGAAACCTACAGAAAAGGACGGTTAGGATTTCTGAAGTTTAAGCAGATAACTCAGCAAAAAGAAACTTAAGCTTGGTGCTGGGATAAGGCCTAGGGATAGGCATGAACTGGAAAAATGCAGTTTGTGTTGGTTTGTGGTTTGTCGCCGAACCATGAGCAAAATTGAACTGGGAGTTTGTTCGTGAACCAAACCAGTTCGTGGTTCATGGTCCCTCAGACCCCATTGAAAAGGTCTGCAGTCCTTTTAAATGGGGTTTGCAGAAAGCCCAAGAAACAGCCGAGCTGTTTCAGCCTTTCTTGTGCAGTCCCTTTCATGGGGAAGAGAAAACATGGGTTTAAAAATTTGCGGAGGTTTGTGACAGTAGACCCATCAAGAACTTTGGCTTGCAAACCATGAACAGGGCAAAATTTGTGATGAATTTTGCTCTGTGGTTCGGTTCGTGTTCTTTCCTAATAAGGCCTTCTACTTCGCCCGAGAAAAAGTCAGGTAGCAACTTAATAAAAAAACATTCTTGGCAATTTAATTCTCTGCATGCATTTTAGTTTTCTTGTTAAGATACATAAAGCAATTTAAATCTAATTCTCTAGCTCTCTGCAGAGACTGCCACCCTCCAGGTACAGCCTGGAGATCTCCTGGAATTCCCACTGATCTCCAGAGATCAGTTTCCCTGGAGAAAATGGCTGCTTTGGAGGGTGGATTCTATGACATTATGCCCAACTGAGATCTTTCCTTTCCCCAAACCATACCCGCCCCAGGCTACAGCCCCAAATCTCCAGGAACTACCCAAATCAGAGCTGGCCACCCTAAGGGGACTTCAAAGTATATCCTTCTAAGCTAAGGATGCCAGCCTCCAGGTGGGACCTGGGGATCCCCTGGAATTACATTTCATCTCTGGACTACAGAGATCAGTTCTGCTGGAGAAAACGGATGCATTGGGGCCTGGCCTCTATGGCACTGCCCCCCACTGAGGTCCCTGTCCTCCCCAGGCTCCATCCCCAAATCTCCAGGAGTTTCCCAGCCTGGATCTGGCCAAGCCTACCCTCCCCCCCATCCCCTGCCGGTGGCCGGGGGAACCTGACAATCCTCTGTTAAGCCTTGCTCTACGACTGGTCACACATCCTACCGATGTTTTTCCCCACAGAGTTTCAGAATACCCGGAGGTGTTTACAGTGACAAACATTAGACACAAAACATCTCAAGCAAGAATCATAGCTTTTCTCAAAGTTAGATTGGCCTTTTCCCCCTCTGGTTCCTGGTGGATGTTCTATCAGGCACTTGTGATTTTTCTATCGATTTCACCCCTTCCTCCCCCTTTCTGTAAGTGACTTGCCACATATGGGAGATGAGCCGGGAGGGAGGAGAGAGACAGAGACTTTTTCGAGATCAGCCTGGGGCTCATGACAGCCACGGAGAGTTAAAAATGGAATCGTTTATCAGAGGCGGCTTATCTCTGATTGTCAGGTGTCAGAGACAAACCTCAGGGGATATGGCTCTCTCTTGCCATTGCCCCGCTTGCGAGAGACCTAGAGGCACCAGGCTGGACAGAAAGTTAGACTGGAGGGGAGTTTTAATTTGATCCGACAAAGCAATTCTTAACCTTATTTTTGCTCTTGTCAAAGTCAGGAAATGGAATGGCTACAGAGGTCGTTTCCCTCCCGCAAGATGGAGAGAGATAGTCGGGTCTCAGGGCACGTTGCTGCGGTCCCACGTGTTGTCTTTGCTTTCCAGACAGACGGGGACCCCTCAATGGTCTACGGAAGCGGTTCCTGACTTTTTCGGTATGGCGATAACGCACAAGTTCAAATTTACTTGGTACAGTGACCCATCCTGGGCTGGCTCAGGGTTTTTTTGGTTCCCCTTGGCAAACTATGACCTGAGCACACATCTTGTTTAGTATCCCACAGGGCTATTTTGGGGCAGGAACGCACAGGAACGGCGTTCCGGCTGGCTCCCATGTTAGCCACGCCCAGCAGGAACTCATTAGCATAATAGGCCACACCCAGCAGCAGAAACTCGTTAGGATTTGCTACATGAAGGGCGTGTGGACATGCAAAGGAGTTCCTGCTCCAAAAAAAGCCCTGGGTTTTGACAACAAAGAAGGTAAACAGAATAAGAAGCAAAAGGTGGGTGTGGCTGGATGACCACACTTCTGGTAACATGGGGGTGTGGCCTAATAGGCTAATGAGCTGTGCTGTCAGGGGTGTGGCCTGATATGCTAATGAGTTCCTGCTGTTGGATATGGCCTATTATGCTAATGAGTTCCTGCTGGGCTTTTTCTACAAAAAAAGGCCTGGTATCCCATTTTCTGGGGAGCTGCGGTGGCTCAAGTGGTTAAGACGCTGAACTGCAGGCTCTGGAAGGTCAGTAGTTCAGCAGTTCGAGACCCGGGTGCCGCATGACAGGGTGAGCTCCTGTCTCTAGTTCCAGCTCCTGCCAACCTAGCAGTTCGAAAGCAAGAAATTGCAAGTAGATAAATAGGTACCACTTCGGTGGGAAGGTAACAGCGTTCCGTGCACCTTGGTGTTTAGTCATGCCGGCCACATGACCACGGAAACGTCTTCGGACAGCGCTGGCTCTTCGGCTTTGAAACGGAGATGAGCACCGCAACCCTAGAGTCGGATTCGACTGGCTTTCGAGCAAGGGAACCTTTACCTTTACCTATCCCATTTTCTACAGTGGCTAACTAGATGTTTTGAGAAACCAACGGACTTCACACAAAGGGTGCGGCTGCCTCCCACTATGAATTCCAAGCAACTGGTGTCCCAAAAGGCACAGCCTTTGCCCACAGAGGTTACATGCCAGCCCTTGACCACCCTCTACTCCTCCTCCATGACTCCCTCTAACCTCCTCCTAAGATTCTAAGGAACTCACTCTAGTGACCGCCAGGACATGTCTTACTCGATCAACATGGATATGCCGTGAAGGAAAAAAAAACCCTAATTAATGCGTGACATGGAAGATACTCTTTCCAGGATCAGATCTTGGTTTCCAAAATGCAAAAGAGAGCCACGGAGGTGGCCATCGGTGCCCCCTCTAAGCTGTGGAGTATTGTGAGCAAAAATTCTACTTTGTGAATTGCTGGCATTAAAGTCCTGTGAGCAAGCAATTTGGCTACGGCACAAATTAGTTTGCTCTGGAGCCATCCTTCCTGGAGCTAAGACAAAAATCTGTGAGCTGGAGGGCTAAAAAACTGTGAGCTAGCTCACGCTAACTCAGCTGAGAGGGAACACTGGTGCCCATTAGGGAGGGACGGCCCACGGCCCACTTTCAGGGGCTTCATGATGACCCATTTTTGGGTCCTGACCCACAGGTTAGAAAACACTGGTCTACAGCGCTGACCAGGACCAACCTGGGACTTGGGCTGCACAGTTTGTGCAACTGATTTGGCACCGTCATGCTTCTTTCTGGCATAGTTCCTGCACTCCAGGTGTCCGATGTCTTCGCAGGCCTGTTTGCACTTGTCTGCTGTGACTCTACTGTGTCAACCACATCCTTACTGTGATCCATTCATTCTTGATGACATGTTGGAGCTGGAGATGGGGGCTGTCTGAGAATGCAAAGATGCTCTTGCATATATAGGAAGGCCTAGGATTCTTCCTTTAAGCTGTAGAGCAGAGGTCCCAAGGTGGTGACCCCTGAAATCTTTTCCAACACCCAGGAAGTGTTTTTAGAAAGTAGGTGAAGCCAGGTGGGGCTTTTGCCCAGCAAGGGAGATTTGATTGGCTGTGCAGATTAAAAGAACCCAATTTGATTGGCTGTGCAGATTTTTAAAAAACGATGTTGCTTTGGCAGCAGTTGCCACTACAGCACAAGGATCTTCACTGTGTGACTGAAGGTCAGCTGTGGCAGCCATTTTGTCCCTGTGCCCAGCATACTGTCAGGATTCCATAGGGGCCCCAGGCTGAAAAATATAAGGGATGCCTGCTTTTAGAGACTATCTGCCCCTGCTGGGTCTGCTCCATATCAGAGGCGAGGAGACTGAAGAATTACTGGACAATGTTGTAAAAGTGCCCTCAGGGTTTAAAGGTCTAAATAAATATTTTCCTAAGAAAACGAATGAAGCTGCTTTATACTGAATGAGGCCATTGGTCTGCCAAAGTTGGTATTGTCAAACTCAAACTGGCCGTGGCTCTCCAGGGTCTCAGGCTGAGGTTTTTCACATCCCCTACAATCCAATCTCTAGTTAAGCAGGAGATGCCGGGAACTGAACCTGGGACTTTCTGCGTGCGAAGCAGTTGCTCTGCCTCTCAGTTACAATCCTACCCCAGTTAAGAAATGCACAAGCGATCCCTTTGCTGACATGAAGATGAGCAATGGGGAAAATGTCACCTGTTAAATGCTTGCCTATCGATCCATTGTTATAACCACAGAAGTCATAAGAATGAAAGAACATAAGAAGAGCCCTGCCGGATCAGACGAGTGATCCGTCTCGTCCAGCATCCTGCCTTACACAGTGGCCAACCAGTTCCTCTGGAGGGCCAACAAAAGGGCAGAGAGGCTGAGGCCTTCCCCTGAGAGCCAGTTTGGTGTAGTGGTTAAGTGTGCAGACTCTTATCTGGGAGAACCAGGTTTGATTCCATACTCCTCCACTTGCACCTGCTGATGTGACCTTGGGTCAGTCACAAGCTCTGGCACAGCTGTTCTCTCAAGGACAGTTTCTGTCAGAAGTTCTCTCAGCCCCACCTACCTCACAGGGCGTCTGTTGTGGGGAGGGGAAGGGAAAGGAGTTTGTAAGCCGTTCTGAGACGCCTTTGGGCAGTGAAGGGTGGGGAATAAATCCAATCTCTTCTTCTTCTTCTGATGTTGCCTCCTGGCTCGGGGATTCAAGAATTCATGTCTCTGAATGTGGAGGTTCCTGTCAGTTACCATGGCTAGTAGCCACTGGTAGACTTATCCTCTAATCCCCTTTCAGAGCTGTTTACTCCTGTGGCCATCACTACATCCTCTGGCAGCAATTTCCACATTCTAATCACTCTCTGTGGAAAGAAGTATTTCCTGTTGTCTGTCCTGAACCTACTGCCCATCAGCTTCACCGGAGGCCCTCAAGTTCTAGTATTTTGGGAATGGGAGAAAAAGTTCTCTTTGTCAACTCTCTCTACCCCAGCCATAATTTATATACCTCTATCATATGCTCCCCCCCCCCCCAGTCATCTCTTTTCTAAACGGAAAAGTCCAATTAGCTTCAGCCTTTCCTCATAGGGCAGGTGCTCCGGCCCCTTCATTATCTTGGCTGCCCTCCCTTGTACTTTTCCCAGCTCTGCAATGTCCTTCCTGAGATACGGTGCTACCTGCCAAGTCCTGCCGAGAGAAAAAAGGTAGCATCCCGAATGACAGATGGGGATTTCTAAGGCCATGTAATCACTATGGCTATGGAAATACAAAATATACAGCAAGTTCCTGGAGGACACACCAGGGTTTTTTTTAAAAAACAACAGGGTTGCCAACCTCCAGGTGGGACCTGGAGATCTCCTGGAGTTGCAGCTCATCTCCAAACACAGATCAATTCCCCTGGAGACAATGGCTGCTTTGGAAGGTGGCCTCCATGGCATTCTACCCTGCTGAGGCCCCTCCCCTCCCCAAACCATGACCTAATAGGGATGCCAGCCTCCAGGTGGGACCTGGCGATTCCCCTACCACCATGGGATCACAGCTTCCCTGGAGAAAATGGCTGCTTTGGAGGGTAGACTCTATGGCAATGTGCCCCACTGGGGTCCCTGTCCTCCCCAGGCTCCATCCCCAAATCTTCAGGAGTTTCCCAACCTGTCTCTGTCAATTCGATGCCCAGTGGCAGATTAACCATTAAGCAGACTAAGCACGTGCTTAGGGCACCACGGCCAAAGGGGGCACCACAAAGTTGGGATTATGAATATTGGAATGTTGATACATTTAACTTGTGAAATATCAAAATAGATGTTGTATTGCATTTTTGTAGAACTTTATGTTGCCAAAGCTTGGCTTAGTTTGTACAGTAGATTGTGCTATCATATGAATAAATTTTTGTATTGGTGCAACCTGCATTGTCTATCTGGTCAGACAGGTCAACAACTAAAATGGACTGGGTCAGAGTGGAAAGGAGGGGGGCACCAAGATTGGTCAGTGCTTAGGGCACCAGTGAGCCTTAATCCACCCCTGCCTATGCCCCCCATCCCCTGCTGGTGAAGAAGAAGAAGAAGAAGAAGAAGAAGAAGAAGAAGAAGAAGAAGAAGAAGAAGAAGAAGAAGAAGAAGAAGAAGAAGAAGAGATTGGATTTATACCCCGCCCCTCACTACCCAAAGGAGTCTCAGAGTGGCTTACAATCTGTTTTCCCTTCCCCTCCCCATAACAGACACCCCTGTGAGGTAGTTGGGGCTGAGAGAGCTCTCTCGAGAACTGCCCTTGAGAGAACAGCTCTGAAAGAACTTGTGACTGACCCAAGGTCTCTCCAGCAGCTGCACATGGAGGAGTGGGGAATCAAACCCGGTTGTCCCAGGTTAGAGTCTGCACTCCTAACCACTACACCAAACTGGCCCTAACTAGGTTCCACCTCCAGGTCTCCTGGAGTTAACCAGTCTGGAGATGGCAACCCTAAGTGATTGGAAAGGGCACAGGGAGGGAACCCAGGGCTAGCCAGGCCATGTCTGCCGAGGCTGAGAAGAAGACGAGTTGAGCCAGTGTCCTGATTTTGGCTTAGCACTATGAATGGAAAACTCAAAACAGCAGAGAAATACCCGTTCAAATGAGATGTATGTGATAGAGGGACTTTCTATTCAGGGAAAAACTGACTGGGTTAGAAACTGTCATACTTATTGAAGCATATATATTTTTTTAACGAAAACATCAACAATATTTGCTGTCTTTTCTTTTAATCTTGGGGAAGATATGAGAATTTAGGGCCAAGTGGTATTTTTTAGTATTGAGGAAGAGATGAGAAATTAGGCCCAAACAACAGGTTACACAGAAAATCCATGAACTGTTTTCTCAAAAATGTTGTTTGTAACGAAATGCTGTTAGTGTCATAGAAACCGGAGTGGTGGGAGAAGGAGGGTGGTTTGACCTTCTCATCTTTCACTGTTTCTCAGGTCCAAATTCACCCACGCTTCTCCCTGAATAGGTTTTGCCAGCTCCAGGTTGGGAAGATTTTTAGGGTGGTACATGAAAAGGTCAGGATTTGCAGAAGGGAGGGGCTTCAGGGGGTGCAATGCCATAGAATCCACCTTTCAATGCCGGAGAGTCTAGCCATTTTCTCCAAAGGAACTGATCGCTGTCGCCTGGAAACCAGGTGTAATCCCAGGAGATCTCCAGCCACCACCTGGAGGCTGGCAACCCTATCCATGAAGGAGACAATAGATGTTACAGTTTTGGGAAAGCTGGTAGAGAATTTCAATTAGGATGCCGAAAGCAAGAAATCAAAAAGCACATTAAGGAACCTGCGGGGATAAACCTAGGGTTGCCAACCTTTAGGTTGTGCCTGGAGATCTCCTGCTATTTTTACAATTGATCTCAAGGGGACAGAGATCAATTCACCTGGAGAAAATGGCCTCTTTGGAAGGTGGACTCTATGGCATTATACCCCACTGAAGTCCCTCTCCTCTCCAAACCCCAGTCTCCCTAGTAGGGTTCCCAAGTACTTACCGCGTGGGAGCGGGGGAAACATGCTCCCCGGCTGGAGCATTCCTCCCTGTAACGCACCATGCCGTTGCCAGGAAGTGACACCAGGCGACGCTCTGGCAATGGGACTGAAAACTCAATGGTACCATCGAGTTTCCAGCCTCATTGCCAGAGCGTCACCTAGCGTCACTTCCTGGCGATGGCATCATGCAGCGTGTCTTTCCTTCCCCCAGAGATGGTCCTGCCAGGACGTATCCGTCCCCCGCCGGCATGAGGTAAGTATTTGGGAAGCCTACTCCCTAGGCTCCACCTTAAAAATCTCCAGGTATTTCCTAGCCAAGAGCTGGCAACCCTAAATAAACCACAGCTTGGAGGGCGAAAATTTTGCTTCTTGGACAAGACACAAGAAATCTCTCTCTCTGTCCTGAAAAACACAAAAGGCTCTACATCTGGCAATAGCACTACAGATAAGATTAGAATTTCAACAGCCAATCCACGTACAAAAGAACCTCCTCAGGAAACAATCCATAGACAAAAGAACCTCCTCAGGAAAGCTCCTCCATTAGCCTGGGGAACTCCTACAAGATAATGACTCAGCCCTACCCCACCTTCCGGAGTAGATATAAATTACCTGCCTACCATTTTCCTTCTCACCTTGACACAGAGAGTACTCCGTCTTTCTGTGTCATACCTCTGAGGATGCCAGTCACAGCTGCTGGCGAAACGTCAGGTCCTACAATGCCAAGATCACGGCCACACAACCCGGAAAATCTACAGCAACTAATCTCTCTCTCTCACCTGCACACTCCCATACCTCATCCAGCTCTGATCAAATTGGCATCCCTCTGAGGTTGCATTTCCATAACACAAGGAAAATACCAGGGGGAACCTCTCATGCATCTCTTGCGTAGTACCGTCATTTGGCCCCTATACACTATCTCATCCCGTATGTTTACACCCACCCCACCGGCAGCCCACTCTGCAGCAAGTAACCACGACAGCCAGGAGTGCTTCTGTGCTTCTTTCCCACCACGCGGACCCGACCGAACCCAGGTTGATCAGGCCCTGGAATCTTGTCCTCCCTATTTTGGCAGATCTGTCTGGAAGTGTGGTTAGAATGTCAGGCTAGGATCTGGGAGACCCGGGTTCAAATTGCCAGTCTGCCATGGGTGACCTTGGGCCAGTCATGTGCTCTCAGTCTCACCTACCTCACAGGGGTGTTGTGAGGATAAAATGGAGGCAGGGAGCACAAAGTAAGCTGCTTTGGGTCCCCATTGGGGAGGAAGGTGGGGTATAAATGAAGTAAATAAATAAACAAAGCGTGGCACTTCTGAGCAGGAGAAGGTGGCCCATGGGCGGGGTTGCCAATCTCCAGGTGGCACCTAAAGAAGAAGAGATTGGATTTATAGCCCACCCTTCACTACCTAAAGGAGTCCCAGAGTGGTTTACCATCTCCTTTCCCTTCCTCTCCCCACAACAGACACCCTGTGAGGCAGGTGGGGCTGAGAGAGCTCTTTGAGAACTGCTCTTGATAGAACAGCTCTGACATTAACTAATTTGTGACTGGCCCGAGGTCACACCAGCAGCTGCATGTGGAGGAGTGGGGGAATCAAACCCAGTTCTCCCAGATTAGAATCCGCGCTCCTCACCTCTACACCAAACTGGCTCCCACTATTACTATCAATCTCCAGATGCTATCACAATTGATATCCAGTTCCCCCAGAGAAAATGGCTGTTTTGGAAGGTAGACTCTATGGCATTCTACTCTACTGAGGTCCCTTTCCTCCCCAAACCCCGCACTCTCCAGGCTCCACCCCCCAAAGCTCCAGGTATTTCCCAACCCAGAGCTGGCAACCCTACTCCCATGCATAGGCTTGCCAGTCTCCAGGTGGCATCTGGAGATCTCCTGGAATTACAGATGGTCTCCAGGTCTTCAGAGATCAGTCCCCCTGGAGAAAATGGCTGCTTTGGCGTTATACCCCACCGAGGTCCCTCCCTGCCCCAAACCCCTCCCTCCGCAGGCTTTACCCCCCCCCCCAAATCTCGAAGAATTTCCCAAAGCAGAGATGGCAACTGATGGGTCTAGTCATGACAGGGCTTGGCCTTCAGTCCCGCCTCTCTCTCCAGCACTGTGATATTGTCCCGACTCTGTCTTGGGAAATTCCTGGAGGCTGGGGTGCAGAGCTTGGGGAGAAGAAGGAGCTCAGCAGGGAGGGACGTGATGCCGTTAATGTTCACCCTCCAAGGCTGCCATTTCCACTAGAGGAACTGATCTGTGCAGTCCGGAGATCAGTGGTAATTCCAGGAGAACTCCAGTCCCCACCTGGAGGTTGGTAATCCTGTGTCTCTCCCCTGGCTCATCAAACCAGAAGCAAACTCCCCCGTGAAAGCATATGGTGTGACATTGTACGGTAGTTGCTTAGACGATGGGCTTTCTTTCATCTCTTTTTTGCCTTGCAGCAAACGCACCCAAGAGGTTAGCCACCACCGATCGCCACCACATCAGCTCTCAAGTACGCTGCACAGAAACGATTGCGCGCCAGATCAGTGCTTCCTGTCCTTCATAGAATGCCTTCATCTCATTGCAACGACAGAGCAGTCCGTATAACGAAACTGCCACAAAGAAACATAGAGAACAGACGTACAGAGCTGGTTTGAAAAATGGTGGATGGCCAAGACAGAGGAGCCTTACAAAGTCATGTTGGCATAGAGGTTAGGAGCACGGACTCTAATCTGGGAGGACCAGGCTTGATTCCCCACTCCTCCATGTGCAGCTGCTGGTGTGACTGTGGGTCAGTTACAAGCTCTTTCAGAGCTGTTCTCTCACAAGCAGTCCTTGAAAGAGCTCTCTCAGCCCCACCTACCTCACACAGAGTTGTGGGGGGGGGGGAAGGGAAAGAAGTTTGTAAGCCACTCTGAGACTCCTTCGGGTAGTGAAGGGAAGGGTATAAATCCAATCTCTTCTCCTTTCCTCTTCTTCTCATGTCTGATGGTTGTGCCCATACATAGGGCAGAACTTGCCTTCAAAATTCTCAGGACAGAAAGACACCCTAAAATGTCATTGGTCAAGCAGGACTTCTCCAGGCTCTCGTAGGAGTCTTTCTGCTTCTCTGAAATGGAGATGCTGGGGATTGAACTGGGGACTTGCTTCATGCAAAACAGATGCTCTTCCACTGAGCTACAGCCAGGGCTGCCAGCTCCAGATCAGGAAATATCCAGAGAGTTTGGGAGTGGAGGAGGAGGAGGAGGAGAAGAAGAGGAAGAGGAAGAGGAAGAAGAGATTGGATTGATACCCCGCCCTTCACTACCAGAAGGAGTCTCAGAGCAATTTACAATCTCCTTCCCCTCCCCACAACAGGTACCCTGTGAGGCAGGTGGGGGTGAGAGAACTCTTTCAAGAACTGCTCATGATAGAACACCTCCGAAGGAACTTGTGACTGACCCAAGGTCACACCAGCAGCTGCATGTGAAGGTGTGGGGAATCAAACCCAGTTCTCCCAGGTTAGAGTCTATGCTCCTAACCACTACACCAAACCGGAGCCTGAGGAGGGCAGGATTTGGGGAGCAGATGGTGTTCAATGGAATATAATACCATACAGTCCACCTTCCAAAGTGGCCATTTTCTCCAGGGGGACTGATCTCTAGGAGATCTCCAGCCACCACCTGGAGGTTGGTAACCCTAGCTACAGCCCCTTTTCCTTACAAGGCCACATGAACCTGCCTTCTACTGAGTCGGGCAACTGGTCCACCGAGGTCACTATTGTCTACTCAGACTGGCAGTGGCCTTCCAGGTTCTCAGGCAGAGGCCTTTCATATCAGCAGCTACCCGATCCTTTTACCTGGAGATGCCAAGGGATCCATTCTGGGACCTAATGAGCCACAGCCCCTCTCCAGAGGTGCCGGAAGAAAATCAGATCCAAAGAGACGAGACGTCCAAACCCAGTTTGTGGCCTGATTCTGGGACGGCTGCAACAGCCCTGGCAAAGACTACGGGGGCTTCTGTTTACTTCGAATTGACGAGGGCACTTCGTTCCTAGCTCGGACAAGAGACCCCCGTGAAGCAGATGAGACAAAACTTGCCTTAGGCGACGGGATGGTCCATCAAAAGGCCATCCCTGTGCAAGAGAGAGAGAGGAGGGATCGGGGAGACCAAGAGAGGGGAAGTGCTAGAAGGAATTTAATCCGACTCACCCAGTTGCGCTGAAGCCAAGCCTAGCAGAACGGGGAAGATGGGGAACTGTGGGCAGCTCATGGCGCAGGCTCCCAAGTTGAGGATTGAGCTCATGCCGAGATGTTCTTGCTGCTGGGATGCGCCGATTCCGGGTTTCCGAAGGGCAGGAAGCCCAAGACTGAAGGGACAGCGGCGGTCACCACTTGAAGAGGAAGGGAGGTGTAATAGAAATAGCTGAGGCAGGAAACCTCAGAAAAGGGGAAGGGAGATGTCACGGGGCGGGAGTGAGGCTGTGGGCAGTTTCCTACTTCCCCAATGGAAGGGAGGCCGCACCTCAGGACAGAGAAAGGACTGAGGATGCCAGCTGCCATTGGTGGTAACCGTCCATGTACCCCCCGAGACTCTATTTCCCCCTCCACACATGCTGCATCAAATGTACAGCCACCTCGTCTTCATGTCGATGGGCGCAGGGTTGCCGGCATCTAGATGGGGCCTGGAGATCCTCCAGAATTACCACCCATCTCCATATGACAAAGATCAGTTCCCCCTCCGGGGGGGGATGACTGCTTTGGAGAGTGAATTCCATGGCATCGCATGCGGTTGAGGTCACTCCCATGCCCAAACCGCACCCACCTCGGGCTCCACCCTCCCAAATTTCCAGGATCTTCCCAACCTGTTTCTATTCCGCACTAAAATCGAGTTCAACCTTCCGTTTGTTCCAGGTTTCTTCCCCATTCTGCATTACATTCCCTCCCTTTAGTGGTCAGCCCGGTTTCAGCCTGTTGTTGCCCCGGGTTATTTGGATGCTGTTTTGCCGTGGCCTTAAATTGCCTCGACTCGAACACTGAGGAAATCCGGAGTGGCAGGCAAATGCGGAAAGGACCAAAGTTCACCCTTCTCTTCCAGCACCACGGCTACCAGTTCAGCCTCGTTTCTCAAGAGAACAAACTGACTGCAGACACAACAGGACCTCACTTGCATTCTGCGGGCACTGTTGGCATTCTGACACAGGGCGATGGGCACAATCACAAGATGGCCGCTGCATATGGCTGCCAGATCCCCTGGGGGGACAGGGCTTGCCTGCTTTCGGGCCCCCAGATCTGCCGGCCCGGATTCTGCCAGCAGGGGGAACCCCGCCCCCAAAGTGCCTGGTGTGCAGCAATGCACCTGGTGTGTGGCAATGCACCCTTAAATGGTAGAGCGTCCCCTGCAATGTGCTGTTCTTGATGATGTCACTTCCGGGTGACATCATCGTGGCATGTGCGCTTTGTGCATGCGCCAAAGAAATCCTGGAGAGGGATCGAGACACCCTCCCCCTGCTGGCATGATGGTAAGACCTGGCAACCCTGCTGCTTCAGGAGGCGGAGTCCAACTCAGAAAGTCAGGAAGCAAGGGTATATATCACCCTGACAGTTACATTCCAGGAAGAAGTCGCTGCCTAACAGGATGCCTCTTAATCTGCACAGCCAATCAGAAGCCCTTCTGGGCAAAGGCTCCACCCACGGGCAATACGTTGGGTCCCCCTGCTCTACACAACCAATAAGGGATGCAAAGAACTCTGACCCCTGTCATATCTTTTCATGCCTTCATAAGGCTGAAGAGCCCATCACCATAAAAGAGCCCAAAGGTCGCCATGCTGGCTGGTATCTGTGACCACGTTCTGTCTCCCCAACAGGAGGCTGGCATGTCTAACCCTTCCAAAGCAATGATCTTGGCATGCATTTCCTAAGAGGGGCCTCAGCAACTGGATGCGGGTACGTGGCCTCAAGTTGCAACTGACTTTTTCAAGGCAGGTGAGAAGCAGGAGTGGTCCGCCAGCACTTCCTTCTGCAGAGTCTTCCTAGTGGACTCTTGTCCAAGAACTGACACTGCTTAGCTTCTAAGATACGACAAGATCAGGCTATGTGTCATATTGTGTTTCCTCTCCTCAAGAACTCAAAAGTGACATTGGACATTGTTGTTAAGCTGTTATCTTCTTGTTGGCCAAATTTTTGAATCCCGGTTTGTTTGCTTGCTAGTTTTATTTCAGTAGGATTGTAGAGTTAGGGTTCAGCTCGGACCCAAATTGAAATGGGAGGGGGAAATTCTCAGCGAAGTTTTCCGCATTTAAATGTGCTTGGGTGTGTGCGGGGGTGGGGGGATGTAACCTGCCGCTTCTGTGCCCCCTGCCGAGAAGACGTGTGCCTCAAGTCATACTTGCAGATGGTTGCATGACTTTTTTCCCTTGCCTCGGGAATCCCCTGTTTTACCACTTTCTCTCTAAAACAATCACTTGTCAGATCAGGGTGATGGATTATCCCACCTGGCCAGCTCCGGTGTTGGAAACCAGTTGCCTGGTGCAAGGAAATGAGGTTTCTTTCTGCTCTCAGGAATGGCAATTCGGCAGGAAGGCTGCCTCTGCTACAGCTGTGTGGAATTATCTGCCCAGTGCATACGCAGCTGCCTTAGTGAAATTCATGTCACCAGGTATTTCGGTTTGCTCTACTTCTGTGGCTTCCCGGGGATATTCTTGGAAACACGGGCTGCGTTCAGACCTTGCACATTCGATTTTAGACTGTGGTTAGCATGTGGGCTCTGTTTCTGCTTGCATTCAAATCCTGGGTTGCCTTAACAGATGCCGGCTTTATCACCTTCACTGGCCTGCAGAGACTCAGAAAGTAACCTGGATTAAAAAGAGGGTCGAATTTGATTTTAGTGCAGAATAATTGCTTGGAGGACACCACGGTGAACGTGGATAAAAGGAGAGTGCAGAAAAGGCCTTTGTCTATTAAAGAGGGAGTTAAAAAGCAGGAACGAAGGAGAGAAACACCCCCCCCCCTCCCGATGAGCTAGGATTTTCAGAATGTTGTGCCAGTTCCTTGTATATATGTTTACAGTTTCTTTAAATAAATATCTTATCAACATGTCTTTCTTGAACACGATATTTTTGGTTGTTGGAACAAATGTTCTGTTGGGAATGGTGCCCCCTTTTGCAGTGAAGTTTAAGTAATAACGGCCCCCGCAACCGAGTCTTTTCCAAGAGGACTTTCCTACATGTGACATCTGAGCCTCGTCAGAAAGGATGCCTGCAACAATATGACCACTTCCCTTTTTTAAAACTCCCCACGTCATAGTTAACCTAACAATGTAAGGGCCTAAGTAGAGCCACCTGGATCAGACCAGCGGTCCGTGTAGTCCTGTATCCTGTATTGCACAAAGGTCAATGAATTGCCCTGGAGTGCCAACAGGGCATAGAGGACAACAGCCTTCCCCTGCCGCTGCCTCCCAATGCTGGTATTCAGAGGTAAGCTGCCTCTGTATATGGAAGCTCCCATCAGTCACCATGGCTAGTAGCCGTTGAAGGATTTATCCATGAATCTACCTGATCTCCTTTCAAAGTCTAGAGAGCCAGTTTGGTGTAGTGGTTAAGTGCGCGGACTCTTATCTGGGAGAACCAGGTTTGATTCCCCACTCCTCCACTTGTGCCTGCTGATGTGACCTTGGGTCAGTCACAAGCTCTGGCACAGCTGTTCTCTCAAGGACAGTTTCTGTCAGAAGTTCTCTCAGCCCCACCTACCTCACAGGGCGTCTGTTGTGGGGAGGGGAAGGGAAAGGAGATTGTAAGTCGCTCTGAGACGCCTTTGGGCAGTAAGGGCGGGGTATAAATCCAATCCCTTCTCTTCTCTTCTCTTCTCTTCTCTTCTCTTCTCTTCTCTTCTCTTCTCTTCTCTTCTCTTCTCTTCTCTTCTCTTCTCTTCTCTTCTCTTCTCTTCTCTTCTCTTCTCTTCTCTTCTTCTTCTTGTGGCCACTGCTGCCTCCACCGGTAGTGAATCCCACAGTTTAATTACACATTGAGTAAAGAAGTATTTTGTTTGGTTTGTTATAAGCCTGTTTCCCAACAACTTTATTGGGTTCTCCCAAGTTCTAATGTTATGCGGGAGGGAGAAAAAGCTCCCCCTACCCATTTTTCTCCACCCCATGTATCATTTTCTAAGCCTTTATTATGTCTCCCCTTAGCCCCTTTTTTAAATAGAAAAGTCCCAGACTCTCCAGCCTTTTCTCTTAGGAAAGGCGCTCCAACCCCTTAATCATCTTGGTCGCCCTCCTTTGTACTTTGTCCAGTTTTGCAATGTCCTTCTAATGATACAGCGACTGACAGAACTGGACGCAGTTAATTATTCCAAATGAGGCTGCTTTCTGCAAGGGCATTACAATATTAGTTGTTTTCTTTCCAGTCCTTTTCCCGATAATTCCTAGCACAGAGTTTCCTTTTTTCACTGCTGCAGCACACCGGGCCGATATTCTCATCAAACTTTCCACCACAACCCCAAGATCTCTTTCAATCTCAGACCATAAAACCTGACAAATATACGTCATTGAAAGTGAAGTAAATGCATGAACACGGGAAGCTGCCTTATACTGAATCGGACTCTTGGTCCACCAAGGTCGGTGTTTTCTATTCAGACTGGTAGTGGCTCTCCAGGGTCCCTGGAATCACCTCTTGCCTGTTTCTTTTTGAACTGGAGATGCTGGGGTTTGAACCTGGGACCTTTGACATTCAAAGCAGGGGCTCCTCCACGGAGCCATGGCCTTTCCCATGGGTAAGGTAGCCAGTCTCCAAGTGGCGGCTGGTGTGGTTGTGTCAAAAGTTCTCCTGAATAATTCTGCTTTGCACAACTTGTAGGGTCTTAGCCAAGTGGAAGTCTTCCTAACAGTTTCAAACCCGAGCAGCCACTGAAAAAGCCCTAGATGCAGCGGTTACTGTTTGCATGACAGTACAGAGAAGAATAAACAATAGGTGTTGGTCTGAGGAATTAGAAGAGGAAGAGTTGGTTTTTATAACCCACTTTGCACTACCCGAAGGAGTCTCAGAGCAGCTTACAATTTCCCTTCCCCTCCCCACAACAGACACCCTGTAAGGTAGACAGGGCTGAGCTTCATGTGGAAGAGTGGGGAATCAAACCCGGTCCTCCAGATTAGAGTCCACCGCTCTTAACCACTACTCCAAATTGGCTGTACACCAAAATGGCACAGAGCTGCTTGCTGGGTTGATAATGGGGGAGGCAGTCCTGACTAGCACAAATACATGAACATATACATGAAGCTCCCTTATACTGTATCAGGCCATTGGTTGGTCAAGTTCGATATTGTCCACTCAGACTGGCAGCAGCTCTCCAGGGTCTCAGGCGGAGGTCTTTCACATCCCCTACTGCCTGGTCCTTTTTAACTGGAGACACTGGGGATTGAACCCGGGACCTTCTGCATGCACAACAGAGGCTCTTCCACTGAGCAACAGCCCCACCCTGGTATGTGAGGCTCAGGCCATGAAGGACTTTAAAAGCCAACCAAGGGTCTTCATGTATTTGAAATGTGCACAACTTATTTAATTGATTTATTCCCCGCCTTTCTCCCGTATGGGGACCCAAAGCAGCTTACATCAATCTCCTCTCCTTCTCCCCCCGTGAAGCCAGAGGTGGATGCTGTGCATTATGGGTGTTCTGGCTGGGGTTTATCTGTTGCTTAAGAGAGCTACCATTGGCTTTTACAGTAAGCATAGCAGGAGAGGCATGAATTGTCTTTTCACGCCCATTGTTTCAATGTGTGTGTTTTATATTTGCCACTGGGGGAAGGATTTGGGCCGTTTGGGCTTAGGATGCCAACTCTTGCTTCTTCCCTGGTACACCCTTGGCACTGCCTATTTTGGGCTTCTGTACCGGCACAGCATTGGCACGGTGGTATGCCAGCACATATGTGGGTATGATGGTGTATCTCTGACTTATGCTTAGCTGAATGGTGTCTTAGCTGCCCTAGGATTCTGCTCTTAATTCGCTCAACAATTCCTCCTCCAAAAGGTGTCATTTTAATGCACGCCAATGAATTATTCAATGCATTTATCAAGTCTGAGAAAGTACTGGGCCATTTAGCCTGATGTGCCCTCTAGAGGATAAGGGAAGCATTGCTGAGGAGAGCAATATTACACTATTAGAGTCAAACCAAGATATCCCCAGTGTTTTTTTTAAAATGGACATGCAAGTCAGAACAAGGTCACCGTGGGGGAACACACAAAGCCACCAGATAGTCAATCAGACCGCAGGCCCACCAAGGTCAGTATTGCCTGCTCAGACTGGCAGCCGCTGTCCAGGTTCTCACATCGTGGTCTTCCACATCACCTACTACCTGTTCTTTTTAACTGGAGGTGCCAGGAATTGAGCTGGGGACCTTCTGCATGCCAAGCAGATGCTCTATCACTGAGCCACAGCCTCTCCTCTAAAGAGCGGAGTACAGCGGCTTAAAACTCACACAATTTTGCTAACCCAAACTGACCTCCTTGAACTGTTATTAGCTCTGTAGCCTTATCTTAGAACAAAGGTGCCCAATGTAATTTGTTGCTGTAATCAGTAGGCAGATCCCACCGTGGCCCATAGCTACGGTGGAGCGACTGGGGGTTCCACCCCTTCATTAAAGGGCCAGCCCCTTCCTTAAAGCTCCCCCCCACTTCTTAAAGGCCCTCCTTCTTCCCAAAAGCATTTAAAGGAATCCTTTAAATGCTTTTGAGAAGAAGCAGGGGATGATGCGTGCCCCTCTCCCTCCCCTTCTGCAAGATTTAAAGGGCCCTTCAGCTGATCTGTGGGAAGCATGTGCCTCACTAATCAGCTGGAGGGCCCTTTAAATCTTACGGGAGGGAGGGAGGGAGGGGTGCACACCACCCCCCTCATCATGGGTAATAATGGCAGCCCCACCAGGAAAAAAGATTGCCCCACAAGACACAAATCCTGGCTATGGGGCTGATCTAACCTGTCTTCACTTGACACGTGTACCTTAGGCAGTTTGTCCTTTCCACAGAGCGCAGTCCCACGGGAAAGATGGAAAGGTACCCCCCCCCATCCTTCTGTGCATCTTGGGGGATAGGGCTTTTCCACCCGGTTCCTGTGATGCAGGAGATGTAGCTCTAGTAAAGTATGCAAAGTAAAAACATGAGAGCTGTGATTAAATCACTACCACCCTCGAAGTTCAGTACGTGGAGGATTGAAATTTGACGCAAGGCTGTGGGTATTCTCGTTTTGGTTTCCTGCTGTTTAACAGTGTAATCTCAAACAGAATCTCACTGTTGTAACCTGCCCATAACATTACACAACACCGCCTGCTCTGATTCCGGTTTAGAGTTTTCTGATGCCTATTCATTTACTTCATTTCTATCTTGCCTTTCTCCCCAACGGGGATCCAAAGCAGTTTACGTAGGTCTCCTCGCCTCCGGTTTATCCACAGAACAACCCTGAGAGGTACATCGGGCTGAGAGAGGCTGTGACTGGCCCAGCATCACCTAGCGAGTTTCCATGGTGGAGCGGGGCTTCAAATCTGGGTCTCTCAGACCCTCTTATACTCTAACCACCATACCACACTGGTTTAATGAAGACAGATCAAGATGGGTAGCCTTGTTAGTCTGTCTGTAGAAGTAGGAAAATTAGGAGCTGCGGTGGCTCAAGTGGTTAAGACGCTGAACTGCAGGCTGTGGAAGGTCAATAGTTCAGCAGTTCGAGACCCGAGAGTGCCGCATGACGGAGTGAGCTCCCGTCTCTAGTTCCAGCTCCTGCCAACCTAGCAGTTCGAAAGCAAGAAATTACAAGTAGATAAATAGGTACCACTTCGGTGGGAAGGTGACAGCATTCCGTGCACCTTGGCATTTAGTCATACTGGCCACATGACCATGGAAACGTCTTCAGACAGCGCTGGCTCTTTGGCTTTGAAACGGAGATGAGCACCGCAACCCTAGAGTTGGATTCGACTGGCTTTCGAGCAAGGGAAACCTTTACTTTTACTAGAAGTAGGAAAGCATAAGAGTCCAGGAGCAACTTAAAGACGAACAAAATTTGTGGCAGGGTAGAAGCTTCCGTGAGTCACTGCTCACTTCTAGCTGTAAAGGCTAATTTTGTTAGTCTTTAAGCTGCTACTGGATTCTCACTCTTTCCTACTGGTTTAATGACGGTTACATTTCAGCTGGATGCCTTCTGCTTTCCGATATGTCCCAGTTTTTCAGTCCCCGAGTTTTAAAACGATACACGGAGAGAGAGCATCCAGAGGATATTTTAAAGGTTTGTCTTTTTTTCTGGACATAAAAGCACTTCTTTACCCAAAAAGAAAGCACAGAAACTGAATGTATGCTATCCGGTTTGATGGTTTTGTGTACATTTCCTCCTTGCTTTATAGGCTCTAGTAAGAGGAGAGGCAATTTTAGAATGAAACTCGATGCTTTCGACCAGGGCTTTTTTTGTAGAAAGAGCCCAGCAGGAACTCATTAGCATAATAGGCCACAACCAACAACAGAAACTCATTAGGATATTAGGCCACACCCATGACAGCTCAGCTCATTAGCATATTAGGCCACACACCCCATGTTACCAGAAGTGTGGTCATCCAGCCACACCCACCTTTTGCTTCTTATTCTGTTTACCTCGTCTGTTGTCAAACCAGGCCAGGGCTTTTTTTGTAGCAGGAACTCCTTTCCATGTTAGGCCACACACCCCTGATGTAGCCATTCCTAATGAGTTTTTGCTGCTGGGTGTGGCCTATTATGCTAATGAGTTCCTGCTGGGCGTGGCCAACTCAGGAGCCAGCCAGAACTCCGTTTCTGTGCCTTCCTGCCCAAAAATAGCCCTGCTTTTGACAAACCATGGCACAGGATATGCTTTACACGCATGGGACATGCTGTGCTCATGTGACATTTTTCATTTGTGCTGGTGTTGCAAACATATGGGTGGGACCTGGAGATCTCCCGGAATTATAACTGATCTCCAGGCCACAGAGATCAGTTTCCTTGGAGAAAATGGCGGCTTCAGAGGGTGGCCTCTATGACATTGTACCCCACCGAGGTCCCTCCCTTCCTCAAATCCTGTCACCCCCAAGTTTCACCCCCAAATCTCCAGGAATTTCCCAACCCAGAATTGTCAACCCTATTTCATGCTATTGCTCTAACCCACTGCAAAGCAGCAGCTCCTGTTCAGGAACTGCTTCTGTCCCAAATGGAATCCTTAGTATACAGTGGGAAGCTTCAGCTAATTGCTCAGCAACCCTTTGTTGACACAACCTTAAGACTATAAAATCCATGATGCAGTGCTACTAAGAGCAAAGTATATATGAGCAGAACATCTGGGCATATGTGTGAAATAAGCAATTACTAAGGGAGGACTAAAGACACAGGTTGTAATTTGAAGAGCAGGAGATTTTTTTTTCCTATGGATGCTTGGATCAGAAAAACGACCTTTCCGTGGGATTTTTCCCCAGGAATTTTCGTTGTATTTAATACATTTCCATGATGTAGTCTTTAGAGGTCTTGATGTGTTCATAGGGGCCAGTGCTGATCCTGTGTCGCATGGTGTCAATGGTGTTTCTCCTGCCTCTTGGGTTGGCATAGAAAGGAATATGCAGTGAAAGAACATCTCATGCTGGTAATGGCCAATGAGTGTCTCAGAGAAGAAGAAGAAGAAGAAGATGAAGAGTTGGTTTTTATACCCTGCTTCTCTCTGCCCTAAGGAGTCTCAAAGCAGCTTACAACTCTCCTCACAACAGACACCTTATGAGGTAGGTGGGGCTGAGATAGTTCTGAGAGAACTGTGACTGACCCAAGGTCACCCAGCAGGCTTCATGGGGAGGAGCGGGGAATCAAACCTGAGTGTCCGCCTCTCTTAACCACGACACCATGCTGGCTTTCAGGATCACGGTCCACTATCTATTATTTTAGTGGATACCGCTCCTGTTTCTCACTATTGGATTCAAGAACCGAGGCAGGCCTGCAGAAATAGCAGGTGGTTTTGGTACACCATTAGCTGTGTTCTGGAATGGCATCACCACCAGCAGCTGGCAAGCCTGTGCAAAATCACTTACTCTGATCACTTACCTCTGCAGATGTCATCAGGGCACCAAGTGACTCCATTCTTCAGAAACTGGCATGACTCCCCAACAGAGAGCACTGGAGAAGAACTGTGCACTTTTTTGTAGCATCCCTCCACTATTGTACACAAACAATTGTACACCATTTGTACATCCCTCCACAATTCTCTAAGCTTTCAGAGGCATGACCAGGTCTATCTGTCCACATGCATTTAATTCTCAGTTGCTGTCAATATTCTGTCCCTTCTGGATAATGTTCAGTCTTTTTCAAGTCATGGTTCGTTCGTTCGTTCGTTCGTTCGTTCGTTCGTTCGTTCGTTCCTTCCTTCCTTCCTTCCTCCCTCCCTCCCCTCCCTCCCTTCCTCCCTCCCCTCCCTTCCTCCCTCCCCTCCCTTCCTCCCTTCCCTCCCTCCACTCCCTCCCCTCCCTTCCTCCCCTCCCTCCCTTCCTCCCTCCCCTCCCTTCCTCCCTCCCCTCCCTCCCTTCCTCCTTCCCTCCCTTCCTTCCTCCCCTCCCTCCCTCCCTTCCCTCCCCTGTCTCTCTCTCTCTCTCTTTCTCCCTCTCTCTCCTTTTAGTTAATTTGCAAAATCATGTCTTTCTGCATACCTGGAGAGTCCCTGAGCATCTAGAGGCCCCTTTACCTTATCTGTGAGCGGCCTTGATTTTTGTTTTTGTCCTGAACACTTAAAGCCACCTTAGACTGAGTCAGATGGTGTTTTATACAAATACTTCATAAGGAATTAGTGTCTGCATTGGCATGCGATGCTTTGAGGGCTGGCTTTTTTGCACACCAGTTAGGTAAGGTGTCTACTACCTTTTCCCTTTTGGTTCTCACCAGCAGCCTGTAAACCATCTCCTTACTTCCCTTCTCCAGCATATAAACACCTGCTTTATTCCCATTATGAATCTGTGGGAGCCGTTGTCCTTTCGGATGTTTCAGTGGGCTATGAGGCTTCCTGCAGCGAGGGCCGTGTTTGGGACGCTGGATTTGCCCTGAATGGGGACCTCGGTGTCCCCCTTGTGGAATGTGGCTTTGTGTGCCAAGGCAAATGCTACAAGAAGTGCGCAGTTCTTCTCCTGTGCCCTCTGCTGGGAGTGACGCCGGTTTCTGAAGAACGGAGTCATCTGGTAGCCTGATGACATCTGCAGCGGTAAACAACTCTTGCAAGTTGACGGCTGGTGTCCCAACCTTTTCCCCTACAGAACACAGCACCTGCTACTGCTAGGATAGCCAGATCCCCCCTGGCCACCACCAATGGATATAGGGTTGCCAGATCCAGGCTGGGAAACTCCTGGAGATTTGGGGGTGGAGCCTGGGGAGGGGAGGGGCCTCGGTGGGGCACAATGCCATAGAGCCCACCCTCCAGAGCAGCCATTTTCTCCAGGGGAACAGATCTCTGTAGTCTAGAGAGGACCTGTAATTCCCAGAGATCCCCAGGTCTCACCTGGTGGATGGCATCCCAATGCTACTCCTTGGACAGTCAAAATTATATTACTTTTGATCAGGGCTCTTTTTTTGTAGAAAAAGCACAGCAGGAACTCATTTGCATAACAGGCTACACCCAACAGCAGAAAATCATTAGCATATTAGGCCACGCCCTGACAGCATGGCTCATTAGCATATTAGGCCACACCCCCATGTTACCAGAGGTGTGGTCATCCAGCCACACCCACCTTTTGCTTCTTATTCTGTTCACCTTGTTTGTTGTCAAAACCCAGGGCTGTTTTTGGAGCAAGAACTCCTTCGCATGTTAGGCCACACACCCCTAATGTAGCCAATCCTAATGAGTTCCTGCTGTTGGGTGTGGCCTATTATGCTAATGAGTTCCTGCTGGGCATGGCCAGCTCAGGAGCCAGCTGAAACTCCGTTCCTGTGCGTTCCTGCCCAAAAATAGCCCTGCTTTTGATGGACTAAATTATACATTACCAGTTTCCTGCTCCTATACCCCTGCTCAAAGTGTCAGGCAACACATTTTCTCAATTAAGATAAAGATGGGCAGCTGTGTTAGTTTGTCTGCAGCAGTAGAAAAGAGCAAGAGTCCAGTCGCACCTTAAAGACTAAAAGAATTTGTGGCAGGGGATGAGCTTCCCTGAGTCACTGCTCACTTCTTCAGCCTTGTATCTGGACCTGACAGATCTCAGTCCCCCTGGAAAAAGTGGCTGCTTTGGAGGGTGGACTTATATCCAGCAGGAGGCACTATATCCAGCTGAAGCCCCTCCCGTCCCCAAATCCCTCCCTCTCCAGACTCCACCTCCAAATCTCCAGGAATTTCTCAACCTGGAGTTGGCAACCCGACAAAGCTGAATAGTCACAGCATGGATGCACACATGTACACTTGGTCACTGCAGCGTGTTTGAATCAGAGATCACAGATTAATTGCTGCAGACAGTGTTCCCTCTAAGCTATGCAGTCTTGTGAGCAAAAATTCTACTTTGTGAGCTGCTGGCATTAAAGTTGTGGGCGAGCAGTTTGGTTACTGCATAAATTAGTTTGCTCTGGAGCCCTCCTACCTGAGCGGAGACAAAAATGGGTGAGCCGGAGGCTAAAAAAACCTGAGCTAGCTCACACTAACTCAGCTTAGAGGGAACACTGGACAGGACTTTTATTTGGTCGACTGAAACACTATGACTGCACATATTTGGCCAAGTGATGAACAATGCATGGGTCTAATACCTTCATTTTTCTCCTGTTCTGTGAGTGAATGGAGAACATGTGCTGCTGCCCACTGGTTTGGGTGATATGTGGGTGAGTCACATAGGCCAGATTGTGGCTTGGAAGTCACGGTGACCTCTGGCAACTCCTACTGGGATATGGAGGACATTCAGAGAAGTGGCTTGATAGCCTGCCTCTGCCTCCTGGCCCTGGTATTCTTTGGAGGTCACCCATCCAAATACTTGCCAGGGTCGGCCCTGCTTAGCTTCCCGAGATCTGACAAGATTGGGCTTGCCTGGGTATAGATTGCGGTACTTTATGTTCAAACCAGTCTGCGTGTCTATTACAACCTTCAAGACTGGGTGGCCATATTTGTGCCCGCTACATACCAGAGCCTCATGAAATGCCTGTGTGACAACTACCACAGGGATAAGAAGGATAAATTCTTGGTGCCCAGTGGGAACAAATCCCAGGAAGCAGCTGAATTTGGTGCCTCTTGGAGGTGGGGACAAATGTCTCATGTACTCCAAAGACTCAGAAGTCCAGAATGAGTCTGAGAATTATGGTGGGGTGATCCGAGCCAACCAGGTCCATTCAGCAGCTGTTATTCTCTCACTGACCCAGCTCCATTCTTTAGGTACGGTGTGGTTAATTCATGTGCTGCAGATGGGGCCGTGGAGATCTTCAGCAACAGCTTCCAGGCCTGAAGAAGTGCCTGCCAGGTGGCTGGAGACACTATAAGGGCTTGGAGAACAGAGTGCTTTTGTGAATGGAGAACAGAGCACTGTAAGTGAACTGGGGGAGGGAAATGGGCATATGTAGCCCAAGAGCATCAAACCTGACCATGTTCTAACATTACCTTCTCTTTGGTCTTCAGCTCTGAACTGCCTGCCTGGCACCCGCTCTATGAACCAGGGCTATTTTGGGGCAGGAACGCACAGGAACAGAGTTCCGGCTGGCTCCCAAGTTGGCCACGCCCAGCAGGAACTCATTAGCATAACAGGCCACACCCAACAGCAGAAACTCATTGGGATTGGCTACATTAGGGGTGTGTGGCCTAACATGCAAAGGAGTTCCTGCTACAAAAAAAAGCCCTGGGTTTTGACAACAAACAAGGTGAACAGAATAAGAAGCAAAAGGTGGGTGTGGCTGGATGGCCACACCTCTGGTAACACGGGGGTGTGGCCTGATATGCTAACGTGCTGTGCTTTCAGGGGTGTGGCCTAATATGCTAATGAGTTTCTGCTGTTGGGTGTGGCCTTTTATGATAATGAGTTCCTGCTGGGCTTTTTCTACAAAAAAAGCCCTGCTATGAACTTCGGGCCTGCAACTCCATATGCGCTGGAGAGCGTTTCTGTGCTTGGAGCCCTGCTTTGAGGGTTGTGTGTGTGATACAGGAATGCTGGTAAATGGGGCAGAATGGGTGTGTTGTAAAATTTGGTAAAAATAGTTAAATATTCAGAGGTTGCAATGGATTTTTGTTCACTGGAGAGGAGGCATTTTCTCTCTGTGTAAAAATCTTTATTTCTAAAGGGAAGAGTACACGGGAAATCTACAAAACGACAGACACTTAAGCCTACATCCTTGCTGTTGCTTTACAACAACAGACACACCAGTTGGTAATGGGGATTCTTCTTTCTTCTTGGCCCCTAGAAGGAAATCACCTGAATACATTTAACCAGTGATTGTTAGTAAGTAGGCTTCAGTTTCCCCGGCTTTCTCCCCATTGGCTTTGTGCCAGGTTTCCTTCCAGGTCAGTCTAAAGAACAGCACACAAGGTAAAAACATTAACCCTGTAATGACTGAATTTAGACCTTGCAACACACATATTTCCAACAGTGTGAACCCAGTGCAGTGTGGGAGCTGCATAATGGGAGGCATTAAGGTGAGAAGTGTATTCACTATCCTCCTGGGAATATCAAAGGTACAAGTGGTAACAGGTGGTGGCCCTGTTGGGTTATGCTGTGCCATGGGACACTGGGACTCTTAATGTTTGCAGTGCATAGCCTCCAAAATAGAACCAGCACCTTGTGCCAATTCCTAAGCAAATTTTATACATGGAAAAAAATTATTGTCAGTTGTTGCTTAAAATACATCTGGGTAGGAATTCTGATGAATAGGGGTAGGCTTTAGTACAGGGATGTCAAACATGCAGTCCAGGGGCCTGATCAGGCCCTCCCGGAGGGCTTCCATCAGGCCTGCAGTGGAACTGGCTGTCTTCTGCTGCTTCTTCCAGTTCTGCTGCTGCTGCTGTGTCATCTAGGTTTGCAGCTTACAGATACACACCTGAACAGCATACTCAAGATTGCAACAGCACAGACATTTTGATGCAATAATTCAGAGCAAGAGGTGTCAGTTATCAGACATTGTTAAATAAACAAAATATTGCAAGAGTGCTAATGTTTTAAGCATGTTTTTACTTTAAGTAAAAAAAAAACCCCTTTGTGTTTGTGTCCTTTATAAAGTTTATATCTCCGCTACCTGGCAGTACATTTTATGGCACACCTGGCCCGGCCCAACAAGGTCTCATTTATGTCAGATCCAGCCCTCATAACAAATGAGTTCGACACCCCTGCTTTAGTACAACCATCAGCTTACCATAACAATTGTCTTCTTCCGTACAATGGGCATCTGTCTCAATGGTTCGCCAGTTCTCCTTCTTTCCCTTTTCATTTGTTACTCAGTCTTTCCCTAATGTAAACGAACGCACAGTTTGAAACGGTGTGCAAAATAGCAACTTTCGCAAGCAAATCGTGCAAACAGGCAAAAGGCGTGACACAAGCATATACATATTTTCATTATTCAGCCCTGTTGCAGAATATGAGATTTCTGGCTGCAGAATATGGGATAGTGTAAGAAGGTGAAAGTGGCTGCTGATCTGTAAGGAGACAGAGGCGGGTTTCCACTGCCCTGTGTCTCCGTTTACGGGTGTTTAAAGTGCTGTCAGGGCCGCTGTGGCTCAGAGATTAAGACGCTGAGCTGCAGACTGGAAGGTCTGTAGTTCAGTAGTTCGAGACCTTAGTCCCGTGTCACGGAATGAGCGCCTGTCTCTGGCCCCAGCTCCTGTCAGCCTAGCAGTTCGAAAGCAAGAAATTGCAAGTAGATAAATAGGGATCACTTCAGTGGGAAGGTAAAAGTGTTCCGTGCACCTTGGCGTTTGGTCATGCTGGCCACATGACCACGGAAACGTCTTCAGACAGCGCTGGCTCTTCGGCTTGGAAACGGAGATGAGCATCGCCCCCTGGAGTCGATTTCGACTAGCTTTCGAGCAAGGGAAACCTCTACCTTTACCTTTTTAAAATGCTGTCAAGCCACAGCCGACTTATGGTGGGCTTTCAAGGGGAGAGACAAACAGAGGTGGTGTTTTATTGCCTGCCTCTGCATAGCAACCTTGGATTTCCCTGGCGGCCTCCATCCAAGTATCAACCAGAGCTGACCCTGCTTAGCTTCTGAGATCAAACAAGATTGAGTTAGCCTGGATCTTCTTGTTCTTAGTGCAAAATTCCTTTTGCATAGCTGGCTCTTCCTTCTCTCTAGCAAGGACACAGCATCCTCTTCCCAGACTGCAAAACCCTTTGCACCTGCCAAAGTCAGGCTCAGTTTCCTGTGTGGATCAAAGAGGTCAAAGATGGTGAAGTCTGTGGGCTGAGAGATGGGGTGAAGGACTACTTCGTGACAGAGGGTTGCGGTGCACTGATACCTGGGGCTCAACTCTCCTCCTTCGATGGCCTTTTTGGGGCTCCTGGCACCTCCTGGCACCTACCACTTGCCTTCCCTTTGTGGCATGGATTCTGGTGATTGGTTCTGAGTGGTAGTTGGAATTATGTTGTGCTCACCCCAAGGAACAGTTGCCACCACCTTGCATGACATCTTTTTCAAGGGAGTGATCATTGCTGTGAATGGCACAGGTAAGTAGAATCCTGAGCAAGGCAGAGAGAACTCAAGAGATAGAATGACAAAATTCCACCCACCGTCTTTGTGGAATGGAACTGTTAGAACACAGGAGCTGAAAGCCAAGATCCCCTGAGATTAGTTCCAGTTCTCAGAAGGGAATGAGACTTAGACTGAAGGGAAAGGCAAAGCACTGTGGACTGAACCTATGCTGTAGACCTAAACTAGTTTAATGGCCTTTCCCTCAACCCAAGGAACTATAGTTCATTAAATAGGCTTGAGGACATTTAACAACATTCTTTATCAAACTACAAGTCCCAGGATTCTTTGAAGGAAACCATGATAATTAACCTGGTATACAGCTACAGTTGTCAACTTTGGCTTGGGAAATTCCTGGACGTTTGTGGTTGGTACCTGGGAAAGGTTGGAGTCTGGGAAGGAAAGGGGGCTCTGTGGGGATGTATGTGATTCCATCGAGTCTACCTTTTGAAGCAGCCATTTTCTCTAGGGGTATTGATCTCAGTATTCTGAAGATCACTTGTAATTTTGGAAGAACTCAAGGCCCCATGTGGATGAAGAAGAAGAAGAAGAGATTGGATTTATACTCTGCCGTTCACTACCCAAAGGAGTCTCAGATTGGTTTACAATCCCTTCCCCTTCCCTGCCCCACAACAGACACCCTGTGAGGTAGGTGGGGCTGAGAGAGCTCTTTTGAGGACTGCTCTTGAGAGAACAGCTCTGAAATAACTTGTGACTGACCCAAGGTCACACCAGCAGCTGCATGTGGAGGAGTGGGGAATCGAACCCCGTCCTCCCAGCTTGGACTCCGTGCTCCTAACTACTATACCAAACTGGATGTTGTTAACCCTCTATACAACTGATATTAATCTGTCATGTCGGTAGGTTTCTAGGTTTCTTTCTTAATGTTGGGAGAAACCCTTGAACTTAGTGTCTGCATTAGCAGAGCTGGGCGACAAGTTCTTAGATGGTTAACAAAGGTTGGCTGCAGGAATGCATTTGGAATTAAGGACTTCAGTTTCATCTAGGATCATCAGCTAATTAAAGGCTGGTTACATGATTGTCTTTTAACTGTTTTGACTACTAATTAATCAATTATGTTTTAAAAATATAGTGTATATTACCCAGTCCTTGCAATAGCTGTATTTTTGCGGTATTGTAAGATAAGATAAATGGGATAAATTAAAGCTATAAATCATTGTTAGAAGAAAAGGAACATCTTTAATATTTTCTTTCTCCTTCCCCCAGAACAAAAATAGCCCCAAACTGTACAACAGTCCCTTTAACTCAGCACCCCGCTGATTAAAATTTGGCCTCGCCGATTTCAAATGAGGCTCTACTCAATAATCAAGTAAATCTCTAAACTTGATTAATCTACTGATTAAACTCTCAAAAACTTCATGGCAGCTTGAAGTGCACTTTGTGCACGGTCTCTCTATTTAGGGTCAGCAGCCTGCTGGTGGGGCCTGGAGATCTCTCAGAATTACAGCTAATTTCCAGACTGCAGAGATCAGTTCTGCTGGAGGAAATGGCTGCTGTGGAGGGTGGGCTCTATGGCCTTACATCCTGCTGAGGTCTCTCCCCTCCTCAAACCCCACCTGCCCCAGGCTCCACCCCCCAAATCTCCAGGAATTTCCCAACACACAGCTGTCAACCTTACGGAGTCTCTTTTAAGCCAAACCTGCCTTTTGGTCTCTGTGTCTCGATGGTGAATGGTCTGTTGGTTCTGAACCCATCCAAAGTCACAGAATTGGTGAAATTTGACCTGACTGGCAAGGCTATCCTTGTACATTCAGCTCAAGTTCAAGTGATTCTGAACTGGGACGGGAGCATTGTGTTAGCTGTTGCCCCAGTTCTAGCAGGGAAAATGTGTGGGGCCTGTGAGAACTTCAACAATGATCAGGTCAATGATTTGAAGGTCCCAGGTGGAGTGAAAGGAAGGATGCCAGCAGGGGCAGCTCTACTATGAAACTAATGAAACTTAAACTTCAGGGCCCCTATTCCTGGACAGGCCCTGAAGCAACTATTTTTTTTATGAGTGAGTTTTCACCAGAATCGATGAAGTTTTTAAAAGTGTTTGTTATTAAAATAAGGCTATTTTAGTGACAGTATCATAATCCGAAGGGTTGAAGTACTGAATATTGACCTTCGGATATGCTCTAGTACCTGTTTCATATGGCCTCAAAATGTCCCTGTAATTGGTCAAATTTCAGAATTTTCTCGTGGGTTTACAGCACCTGAACTCCCAGCTGTATGGGCTCACTGAGCTCACCAGAATCTGTTCATAGCCTACATATTGACAGCTAGATCCTCGAATCCTTCGTTGGTGCATGGCTTAATAGTTCTACAGCTCAGCCCTTAGCCAATCAGATCCATAAAAGACCCCTGAATTCTCAATTCAGGCTCTTTGGACCTTGTTGGAAGTTGCCCTATTGTTCTGGGTTGAGAAGGGGCCCCCATAACAATTCAAGCTTCAGGGTTCCAAAAATGTAGGTCTGCCACTGGATGCCAGCCTCCAGGTGGGACCTGGGGATCCCCTGGAATTACAGCTCATATCCAGACTACAGAGATAAATTCCCCCGGAGAAAGTGGCTGCTTTGGAGGGGGGACTCTGTGGCATTATAACCCACTAAGGTCCTTGTCCTCCCCAGGCTCCACCCCCAAATCTCCAGGAGTTCCCCAATTTGGATCTGGCCACCCTGCATCCTGGCCAAAGGGGAGCTGGTGACCTTGAGTGAAAGTACGGTGTGTATCTGAGCAACAGCCAGAGATTTCACCCCTTGGTAAATTAGTTTCTGATAACTCTCCACCCCCACTCCCCAATCTGGAAAAAAGAATTAGGAAGTTTCAAATGATGTTTTAAAAGGTTGTTCAGGATACAAATATCGACTTTAATGGAAAAGGCTGGATTAGAAAATATCACACTAGTCTGCTATGTGGTATAAAAATATCACCATGGAACTCTAGAGTCTGAAAAAACTTGAGCATAATGAAATATTGATATAGCTTAATTGATTAGATTCGAACCAAATACAGATTTGTAGCAAATGGGATTTATATAGATGTTCTGGCCAAGCTGTCCCTTGCAAGCCTATGGAATTCTGGAGTCTGGACTAGGGGTGAGCACGAACCAGGAAAATAGTGGTTCATAGTGGTTTGCAGTTCATTTGATTACATGAACCACGAACTTTCACAAACTTTTCCCATTTCCTGAACCGGTTCATGGTTCATTCAGTTTGTGCTTCAGGAGGTGGTAGAACAGCCCTCTTGTGAGTTAGAGATGCCAAACTCACAGGAAGTCTTAAGCAGGCTCTCCTCCACCCACCCTTTAAGTTTAGCAAAGATTGGATTTGGGATGTCTGAAATATAGCCCCCCAAATCAGGTGCCCCCCAGGAAAGCCTCAGCTCTAGCCTCCCCTTTAATCAGCCATGCAGCAAGCAACTCTTCCTAACTCGCTCTCACACAACCACTAACTCCTCTCTCTTCCTGCTGCAAAGTGAAAGCAGCTGAGTCAGGGTGCGGTATATATATATATATACACAATCTGCTCCCATAGAGCCTCTGTGGTTGGCTCCCAAAGCTGCCAATCAAGCTATGGACAACTGCTATGGATGTTTCTAGGGCTCTCCACAAGTCCACCCCCAGTGTTGCCTAGGAATTGATTGAATCTGCACCAGGCTGTCTGGAGAACAAACCACTCTAATGAACCAAATGCACCTTCCACAGAAAAAAGGTAGCTGGTTTTTGGATTTGGGAATGACAACCAAATGAGCCAGTTCGAAACGAACTACAAACTGGCTTGGTTCATGCTTGAATCACGGTTTGTTTCTTGGTTTGTGCCTGTCCCTAGTCTGGACATTTGGGCCAGTGAGTTAGTCGACCCCCCCCCAAGCCTATAGATTTCTGTGCTCTTAACATTGGCACATTTCTTTGATGTATTCCCAAGTAGAGTTTTAACTAGCCCTTAAATGCTGCGGTGGCTCAAGTGGTTAAGACACTGAATTGCAGGCTGTGGAAGGTCAGTAGTTCAGCAGTTCGAGACCCGTGAATGCCGCATGACGGGGTGAGCTCCCGTCTCTAGTTCCAGCTCCTGCCAACCTAGCAGTTCGAAAGCAAGAAATTGCAAGTAGATAAATAGGTACCACTTTGGTGGGAAGCAACAGCGTTCCGTGCACCTTGGTGTTTAGTCATGCCGGCCACATGACCACGGAAACGTCTTCGGACAGCGCTGGCTCTTCGGCTTTGAAACGGAGATGAGCACCGCAACCCTAGAGTCGGATTCGACTGGCTTTCGAGCAAGGGAACCTTTACCTTTACCTAAATGCTGAAGCCTTCTCTTAGTGTTCAGGTTCCTTGCTATCAAGAGCAGTTTTCACAGCTCTGGTGGGCCACCAAATTCACTTCAGAGGCTTGAGGATTCTACCTTCTTATAATTGGTATTTTCTTTCTTTTTTCTTTTTTACCGTTGGCTTGGCAAATGGAAAGTTCTGAACCTATGCTACTGCATTGTCCTAAGCGGAAATGAGTGTAGGGCCGAGTATGAAATGGGGGCATGGAAATCGAACACGTTGTAAAATCATTAATATAATATTGACATTTCTTTCTCCTTACGGAGCTCTTGTGGAACAGGCTCTTTGGCATAGGAATGACTGACTTTAACCTGTCTGCAGACCTTGATTTTTTTGGAAACAATTCAGTTAGTACCACAGCACATAAGATGCGAGTCAAGCTGAGAATTTGTCTCCCAAGTTTTCTGGCTGCCTTATCCTCCTTCCCGCTTCTATCTGCTCCTGTTGGAAATGGTTTTGCTAATTTTTCCCCTTCAGACCTGTGGGTTCAGGAACAGGTGGAAGACCAGACAATGGCTTCTCACTGTACTTGGTCTGATTCCCTTCGTCAAGCTAAATTAATAAAAGTATTTCAACAATTTAGTGAGATGGTGTAATTGTCAGTGTGTTTGTGCATTGCCTCAGCACGAAATATATCCCCTTCTTGGCTCTTGACAATGATTCAATTTGGCAGGCAGACTGAATGTAGCCTTTAGTATTTGTATATCCGAGCTGAAAAGTGCATATGCCCACCCTCACACCGCTCCTACAGACTTGGGCACCTCCATCTCTGTCCTGCCTATATGTGTGATTAAGGTAAAGGTAAAGGTTCCCTTGCTTGAAAGCCAGTCGAATCCGACTCTAGGGTTGCAGTGCTCATCTCCGTTTCAAAGCCGAAGAGCCAGCGCTGTCCGAAGACATTTCCGTGGTCATGTGGCCGGCATGACTAAACACCAAGGTGCACGGAACGCTGTTACCTTCCCACCGAAGTGGTACCTATTTATCTACTTGCAATTTCTTGCTTTCGAACTGCTAGGTTGGCAGGAGCTGGAACTAGAGACAGGAGCTCACCCCGTCATGCGGCACTCTCGGGTCTTGAACTGCTGAACTACTGACCTTCCACAGCCTGCAGTTCAGTGGGGAAATTGAAGGGCAGCACTTAAATGTGGGGATTTGGTCTATCACTGGTTATTAGCCATGATGACTAATGGGAACCTGCATATTCGGAGGCAGTAAGCTTCTGAATACCCGTGCCAGGAAGCAACATCAAGGAAAGGCCTCAGCCTCTAAGTTGTTGCTCCTCTAGATAGGGTTGCCACCAGCAGCGGATGGGGGAGACACGAGGAGAAAGAGAAAGGTCTAGGCCTGGTTGCCAGTGTTGCATAGGAAGTGACGTAATCACTCCATTAATGTCTGGGTGACACTCTGGTATTTGGACAAAAACTCTTTGGTAAACCCAGGTTCTATGATAAAGTTTTTGCCCAGATACTAGAGCACTGCCAGTAAGTTGCTGGCATAATGATGTCGCTTCCTACCTGATGCTGGCGATGAGGCCTAGGCCTTCTCCTTTCTCCAAGTAAGTCTCCCCCCTGGCCAGCTGATTGGTGGCTGGGGGTAGGGTCTGGTGGCAGGGGAACCCTACTTCTACAGGGCATCTGGCAATCCTGCCTCCAGAGTAACTGGTTGGCTACTGTGCGAAACATGATGCTGAACTAGTGGATCTACCATTCGTCTGATCCAGCAGGGCTCTTGTTATATTCTTATTCTTTTCTCCTTTTTGACATCCACATGAGCCCCTGCTAGGGATGCCAGCCTCCAGGTGGGACCTGGAGATCCCTTGGAATTAAAGTTCATCTCAGTATCATGAGTCAGCCAGGGCTCAGCAATAGCAAGGACTCCTAAGGAGAATAGGAGCCCTGTGCAGCCAGCCCTGAGTTGACAGAAGCTGACCAGCAGGAAAATGAGCTGCAGGCTTGGCAGGATTTACAGCCAACAGCTGTTGCAGAGCCAGCACCACCCTCCAGCCCAGGCTCAGCTGGTAAAAGTCAGTTGCCTGTTCCCAGCCTTCCAGTATCACCTATACCCTTAGAGTGCCACAGATGGAGGCTGAGAATGGAGCTGCAGGAGAGATGGCAAAGTGCATGTCTCTTGGCCCAACGGCAGCTGCTTGCTGGTAATGAAGATGAGATTGCAGTACCATTCCTGAGTAGCTGGCTGAAGACTTGACAAATAATCATATAGCTAGAACTCTCGTGAGGGTAATGAAGTTTTCAATCAGTATACTGAAAACTCCTGAACTTTTAAATATTTTTTAAAGAATTTTGTCGAAGAGGTTCTGTAACTCTGTTCCAGTGCGTTCCCCCAGAAAACAAAGCCCTGCATATACCTATAAAGCTGCCCAAGGGAGGCTGTTGGACATGGATGCAACATGTACCTTAGATGCTGACCTGCTGCCACTGCCTCACTAGATTCCTTGAACTCTGACCTTGAACTGAACAACAATGCCTTCATCCTCTGACCCTGGACTCAACAACATTGCTTTGCTTAATCTCTAAGCCTCTGACTTTGGACTGGACAACACTGAGTGATCTCTGGAGCCCTGACTCTGGACTGAATACTGGCCTTTGAGACCCATCTCTAGCCACACTTCCCCTGGCAGACAGACCAGGGCACAGCAGCCAGATATTCAGAGTCTGCCAGCCAGCAAATCCAGACTACAGAGATCAGTTCCCCTGGAGGAAATGGATGCTTTGGAGGGTGGACTCTATGGCATTGTTCCCCACTGAGATCCCTGTCCTCCTCAGGCTCTATCCCCAACTCTCCAGGAGTTTCCAAATCTCAACCTGTCAACCCTACCCCCCAATTCCCCACTGGTGGCCAGGGGAGACCTGGCAACCCTAGCCCCTGCTTTGAATTGCATCCTGAGCCTCCTCTGTCAAGTAGCCTGGTGTAGCTTGCCCGCTGGTATAGGGTTGCCAGCTCACCAATGGCTACTGGAAGAGGATGGGACAGTAGAGTTGCGAGATCCAGGCTGGGAAATGCATAGAGATTGGGGGATGGAACCTGGGGAGGACAGGGACCTCAGTAGGGTATAATGCCATGGAGTCCACCCTCCAAAGCAGCCATTTTCTCCAGTGGAACTGATCTATGCAGTCTGGAGGTGAGCTGTAATTCTAGGGGATCCCCAGGTCCCTTCTGGAGGCTGACATCCCTACTCTAGTGGGGCTTAGGCCTGCTGGGTTTGCATAAGATTGTCAGGTCGTCACCCAGAGAGAGTGCCTCGCCTATAGTATCAAATGTCCCAAGGCGCTGAAATGAACTGCAGCATCTCCTATACAATTTCTACACCTGTCTATTTTGTTCATTCCTCTTACCTCCATTGCTGTGAAGCAAAGCAGGTAACAGCAGTTGAATAAGAAGAGCAAATGGGGGACAGTGAAGAAACAGGCGTTTGAGAGGGTGGCCCCATGTTCTTTTCCAATCCTCTCTTTTTTTCCCCTTTGACGGTAGTCTTTTCTTCTGAAATGTCTGGGTTCTTCTTATTCTGTTTACCTTGTTTGTTGTCAAAACCCAGGGCTTTTTTTGTAGCAGGAACTCCTTTGCATGTTAGGCCACACACCCCTAATGTAGCCAGTCCTAATGAGTTTCTGCTGTTGGGTGTGGCCTATTATGCTAATGAGCTCCTGTTGGGCATGGCCAATTCGGGAGCCAGCCGGAACTCTGTTCCTGTGCGTTCCTGCCCCAAAATAGCCCTGCTTCTACTACTACCCAGTAAAACTGGCCCCCCTTTTTTCTTTTTTGGCTGCAGAAGCTTTTTGTAAACATTCGAGTGGCAGGCTGTCAGTTAAGGAGTTGAATTCTTCCAGATGCCCGAGGCACAGTAATGTGTTGTCTTTCTCTGTAAACGATCATAATGATCCATAAATTTGAATCTCTGAATGTAAATGAGCATATGCGGTTTTTACCATCTCTTCTTTTTTTGCGGGCTGCTGTCCTCTTTTTTGGTCATCCGTAGGAGGTCTGTGGTTATTTAAAATCTAAGGTGCCAGCAGCTTCTTTGGATGAGGTCCTGAGTGTCCCAGACAACACCCTCTTCTTACTACAAGGATAATTTTGTGTAACTTCGTGGCCCCAAACAAAAATGTAGCAGAGCGGAACTAGTAGTGGCACTTCCACACATGCTGAATAAGTGCACTTCCAATTCACTTCCAGTGCACTTTACAACTGGATTTTACTGTCTGAAATGGCGAAATCCACTTGCAAACCATCTCTAAAGTGCACACAAAGTGGATTGAAAGTGCATTATTTAGGGTGTGTAAAAATGCCAGGTCACAGGTAGACGAGGTTGGGGATCTGAATACTCCAACATTCAGTAAAAACTTAATGAAGATTTTAAAAATCTACCCACTGAAACCTGAACTAGTAGTACCACGTAAAAAAAAAATAATTAGAAGCCGATAGTGAGGAAAAGTGGGGGAAGGGGTAGTAACACTTCAGACTGGAAAACAGCAGCTAACTGTCGAAAACTGATAAAAGTCTTTGAGAGAAGGGGGACAGCTATGGACTGAACTACCCCATAATCCAATTATCTGATATAAGAAGGGGGAAAAAATAGTCTGCAAAGTGTTTTAAGAGAGGCAGAATCCTCAGGGATGTTTAGAAACAGGTGGGAAAAGGAGGCCTTTATTGGTACCCTGCCCCTTTCTCCTCCTTTCCTTGCTTTTATATCGTCTTATGCTCTCCGCCTGACCTCTGCACTGCTTTTCTTAAATATCAAGCGCTTCCATTTGTTTTTTAAAATATGTCACCCTAGAACCATGCCCTCAGGGTGACTAGCGACAAGGTTAAATTCTGAGAAATAAGTCCAAGAAATTCAGAGCACAAAAAGGATCTCTGAACACCTCACTTGATGTATCATATAGCTTAAATGAGGGACATCTGAGGTTAAAAAAAAAGTGGCTTTGCCATGGAGAATCTCACAGATCACTTTGGGCTTTTTGACATCCTTCTGATTTCAGATTCTCTATGTAGCTTCTTCAGGTTTTGTGTTACATAAAGCCCACTAAAGAAAATGGCACATTTTACAAGGAAATGTTCTTTGAATGCCTGAGGTGAATATCTGAGGTAAAAGTAAAAATGACTTCAAGTTCCATAAGGTGTAAGAACCCCAGATTACCTCACATTTCTTACAGAATCCTTCCTAGCAAGGGCCATTTATCACATGTGGAAAACAGAGCAGAAACGATGGAGATAGAAAGAACTGCTGATGGTCGCTCTGAAAGAAAAGTTAAACCTTGGAATGTTTTCTTTTCCTGCGGCCAAAGGTTCAATGCAGATTGAAAGGGAACACATATATAAAGGGGTCGAACTGGCTAAAAGCTTGGGGTTTTTTTTGCTAAGCCTTGAGCAAGACTAGAGTAGGGTACAGGTATATCATTTAGATAGTAGGCAGTTTTAGTAGTAATATCGTTAATTTTCTGCATGGTTTGAGATTATGTATATACAAGCAGGGGATCAAGGTTTAGAGGGCTTGTTGATAGAGTTGTGGTTGCCTAGCAACCATCAAAACGGTCACCAAGATCTCAGAATGTAGTCTTGTGACATATACGTGGGTATTGGAATCTTAAAAGCTACAGAGATGGCTTCTATTAGTTTGGCAGTGTTAACTCTCCAGTGTATTTTTTTTAAAGATTATAGAATTTACTAGAAACCTAGGGTTTCTCTCAGTTTGTAGAAAAATCCCCCATGTCTATCTGGGCTTCCTTCTCTGGGGTTTTTGATCCATATTCTGGGGCCTGGTTCAGAATTAGAAATAACACAAGGGGACCTGTGAGACTCACAGGGAGGGGGATCCCTTTCTATCTTGCTGGGCTGGCTACTTGCTGGCTCCTGCTCCCCCACCTGCCATTCAGCCAGCATCACTGCCACGTCCATGGCTCATGAGCGATAGTTCCTTCCTTCCTTGCCCTTGCCTGCCTCCATTACCAACCCCCTGCAGACCATACAGAGGCAGAGGTTAGAGCTCCTTCTCCCCTGCCTTTCTCTGGGTGCCAGCCCAATGGTAACAGCGTGTGCTAAGTGTTGATGAGACCAGCCTGAAGGAGCTGCCTTGTCTGCACAAATGCAGAAAATACTAATTTGATTGGGGGAGAATTTAACCCCCCTCCATTAAAAAAACAGTTTTTGGATATTTCTGCACACTAGGGGTTTTGCCCAAGTGTGTAGAAAGACTCCCCCTCCCCCCACATAGCCCCAATCTGAGGATTTAACAATCTGCATACGGGGCCATATTGAAAATTATATATATTGTTGATATATAGATATATACATAGACACATAGGGCAAGCAAGAGAGTGAGCTGCTGCTATCATTTATGTGACATCACTTGAAGTCCTCTGTCAGAGATGATCTAATGCAACCAGGGCCTTTAGTAAAAAAAAAAGAAATGATTCTTTTGCCAGATTCATTTAGGTGCTACCAGCCACTGTGCTGTTAAACCAGGGGTCCCCAAAATGTGGTGTTACGGACACTATGGTGCCAGCTGACCTGTTTCCTGGTATCTACCAAGTGTTTTTATAATGTGGGTAGAACCAAGTGGGGCTTTAGAACACATGAAACTGCCTTATACTGAATCAGACCCTTGGTCCATCAAAGTCAATATTGTCTACTCAGACTGGCAGCGGCTCTCCAGGGTCTCAGGCAGAGGTCTTTCACATCCCCTACTGCCAGATCTTTTAACTGGAGATATCGAGGATTGAAGCTGGGACTTTCTGCAGGCTCTACCACTGAGCCACAGCCAAAGGGCCTAGCAAGGGTTCTAGCTGGTGATATGATTGGCTGTGTAGATTTGCTTTGGCAGCAGCTTTCACCACAGCACAAGGACCTTCAGTGTGACAGCCATTTTGAGGTGGGCTCTGCCTCCTGCAGCAGCCATTTTTGTGGCTGTGCCCACCCTGCTGTGTCACAATTCCAGAGGTGCCCACAGGTGCACAAGGGTTGGGGACCCCTATGTTAAATACTTGCTGCACTGTCTCCAGAAACATCTCTAGCCTTCAACTGAGAAACTAAACCCTAGGAAACTTGAACTGGGACTAACTGTCCGACTTTATACAAATGTGTTTTATTGAAGGCAGTGATCCCTTTGATACACTATGCAGCATTGGAAGCAAAGCTGTATTTCAAAAAAAGTGAAATAAAGGAAAGCATCTAACAATGCAAACACAAGCAATCACAAGGCAGAAAGCAATATAAGCTATATACAGTTGATGGGGGCTACATCTTCCGCATTTGTGATCCAGTGTAGCTTTACTGATGGGACACAGTTGATGTCAGCTGACTCTGAGTATTTTTTCTTACATTAACAAAAAAATGTGGTATTGTGCAAAGACCAGTAGCCTGCTCTTTCCCTGGGACTTAGAAAAGGAGAAGGTTCTGTGTCCAAGTACAGGAGAGTGGTGGACATCTGAAGGTGGATTTCAGTTTCAGATTTCATTAGGGATGAGTTTTCTCAAGACCTAAAAAAGGGGAAATCCAAGAGCATTTAGTGTCACAAATATGAAGGCATTCACTGTCTTTCCAAAATAAAGAATGGTTAAGCTGGGGAGATGATTGTAAGGATGAAAATTGTGTGGCAAAAGAGTCTGAGAAGAGATCTTCAAGCCCCCCCATATAGCAGCACACTTGCAAGCCCCTTCCTTCTCAAACAACATGATTTTTAGTCCCTAGTGGTTACTGATAGGCTTGCCAGTCTCGAGGTGCTGCCTGGAGATCTCCTGCTATTACAACTGATTCCCAGATGACAGATCAGTTCCCTTGGAGAAAATGGCTGCTCTGGAGGGCAGACTCTATAGGTCCTGTCCCACCCCAAACTATACCCTCCCCAGGTTTCTTAAAGAACCATACAGCTATTAGCCATCATTCTATAACAGAAAACACTTACCAGGTGAACGCTTCAAGATTACTTACATTATGATAGATATGCCATCTAAAGATAGCTAGAAAAACCTATATTAGCATTTAAACCATCTGGTTCCCTGGACCTTAACTTGAAAGTCCAGTAAGCTTTATGTTGTACCAAAAAGTTTTAAATATCCATATAGTCATTATTTTTGTATTCTTCCAAAACAAAAAAAAAAAATAAGATTTTTAGTATTGTTTATATTTGAAAAAATGTTCCCACAGAGGTGCGTCAAAAATTGCATTTTTGATTCTAGATTTATGTTCCAGTATGTGAACTCTTATAGTTCTTGTAGTTAATCAGTTAGAAAAAAACGATTAAACTGCAAACTCTCACTACCTGTGATACAAAAAACTCAATTTACATAATTTTATGTCCTTGCAAAAATCTATGTGGGTAATACTACAAGAACTGTAAGAGTTTGCATATTGGAACACAAATCTAGAATAAAAAAATGCAATTATAGAATGACGGCTAATCACTGTATGGTTCTTTAAGAAATGTGGATTTGAATTCTAGTAGTTGCTATTCAGTACACCTATATTTGCCTTAATGATTTGGGGTATTGTGTATTTAAGTACTAGCTATTGTTTGTGAGATTTCAGCCATTGAATTGGGTTCTGGAGCTATGTTGTAAAACTGGCTTTTCATTGGAATGGTAAGATTCTTTAGTTAAAATGAGGTTGTATACAAATTATATGAATGTAATTATTGACAATGTATGTTTGTGGCATTAGTATTCTGTCTCTGAGGAAGCAAATGTGAAACGAATATGGAAGCAGGCAAGCTCATAAGAGGCTAAGAGTCTAAGCTGAAGCTCAAAACAGATGAAACTTCAAGCTGCAGATTGAAGGCTAAAGCTGCTAGCTGAAGGCTACACACACCAAAAGCTGAATAAACGTTATATGGAGCATGGAAAACGATAAACTGTGAAGCTAAGTACTCACCACTTAATGAGCCGTAATCAGACTACATCTTTAAAAAACATTACGAGTTTGTTCCTCTATGAATGGGGGACCTTTTGTTTAATTATATAATGACTAAATGTTTATAAGATACATTGTTTAGTGACTTGACGTGAGTTTCTAGTTGATTAGTTATGGTTAAGATTCTTTAGTTAGCATGTAGGTGATTTTGGTATGTGCACTTGAGAATTTTCTATAAGTGATTGGATTTAATTAGTTATATACAATGCTTCCTCTAAGTGGTGGAGTCTTGTGAGCAAAATTTCTACTTTGTGAGCTACTGGCATTAAAGTTGTGAGCGAGCAATTTGGCTGCTGCATAACTTAATTTGCTCTGGAGCCATCCCTTCCTGAGCTAAGACAAAAATGTGTGAGCTGGAGGCTATAAAACTGTGAGCTAGCTCACACTAACTCAGCTTAGAAGGAACACTGGTGTGTGTGTGTGTGTGTGTATATATATATAAAATAGTTATTTTCATGGACTTTTGTTTTTCATTCATAACCCTGGTTACTGGGCAGCTGGATATTTGCCCTGTGCCCTTTGGTCTAAGAAGGCAAACCTCTGGAAAGAAGAGGTGGGTGTTAGAATAACTGCTTCAGGTTTGTTCTTCCCACACACCTTGTTGTGCTGTAGTCCTGACTCTCCAGTAGTTGAGGACCTCTCCAATGTTATTCACCACCGTCCCATTGGGTAACCGAAGGTCATCTGCATCAACACCGTTGAAGTTCCCACATGCTCTTTGTACTTGGTAGAATAGAGTCCCACTGAGAATCACTGTTGTCTCTCCACTGCTGCTGAGGAGAATACGTATATCAGCTTTGAACCTCACCGTCACCACTCCCTGGGTCTGGCTCACAGATACCTCTTTGGAAGGCTGGGCTGGGAGAACAGTAGGATTCTCATTCACCTATAACATACAAAACCAGTAGGTCACTGAGACGCCAAGGGCAAATCAGGATACACGTGCACAGTTGCAGAAAGGTGATTTATGTTACTGTCGATCATGGGTCCCCAACAATGCTCCCTCTAAGCTGTGGAGTCTTGTGAGCAAAAATTCTGCTTTGTGAGGTCCTGGCATTAAAGTTGTGAGCCAGTGATTTGGCTGCTGCAAAACTCAGTTTGCTCTGGAGCCATCCTTCCTGAGCTAAGGCAAAAATGTGTGAGCCAGGGGCTAAAAAACTGTGAGCTAGCTCACACTTTCAGCTTAGAGGGAACACTGGTCCCCAACTTTTTTGAGCCTGTGGGCATTCATTGGAATTCTGATATGGCATCATGTGCGCAGCCACAAAATGGTTGCCACGAAATGGCAGTTGCAGGAGGTGGAACCAGCCACCAAATGTTCACCAAAGCTTTACTCCACTAAAAGTAAAGGTTTCCCTTGCTCGAAAGCAGGTCGAATCCGACTATAGGGGGCAGTGCTCATCTCCATTTCCACGCTGAAGAGCCGTGGTCTTGTGGCCGGCATGACTAGACGCTGAGGTGCACTGGCATTGTGTGTAGTATAGCCAGGAGATCCTAAGATTGTCTGGCAGCCTCAAGTTCTAGCTCTTTTAGCATTATGCATCACTGGGTGGTGAGCTAGATTTATTTTGGAGAGGGGGCTGAGAGAGAGCTCTGAAAGAGCAGTGACTGACCCAAGGTCTCCCAGCTGGCTTCATGCAGAGGAGTACAGAATCAAACCCATTTCTCCAGATTAGAGTCTGTCGCTCTTAATCACTACACCAAACTGGCTCCCTGGTAACCCTGTGAAGATTCTTGTGCCATGGTGGCACAAGGGCTGGATCTGCTATAAATGCCACTTTGTTAAGCCGGGCCATGCGTACAATAAAATGTAATGCCAGGTCCTGGAGATACAAACTTTATAAGGACTCGGGCAAATCCTATTAATGGTATTATTTTTTACTCAAAATACAAACATGTACAAAATACAAACATTAATACTTTCACAGGATTTCCTTACAGTATCTCCCTGATGCCCACCATCCCGCTCCCACCACCGATTGCACATTAGCCCTGGGACAGTATACAGGGACATAATGCACAGCCTCGGTCATCTGGCAGTAAAGGTAACCAGTTGCTCGTGGGCCGGATAAGAGCCCTGGATGGACCTGTTCCAGCCTGCGGGCCATAGGTTTGACACCCCTGCCCTATAAGGTTGCTCGAAGTCAGCTGCAACTTAACAGCACTTTATACATACAAAGCATACATTTACAGAGATGTGTATGCATGCATACCTCCCCCACAACACACCCTGATAAATTTTACTAGTCTTTTCAAAATTCATCCATTACTGCAGCCCTCCCAGTGGACCAAATAATACCCTCAATACAACTTCCAGGGTGAAACTCCTTCTCCACCCATGTTTCAGTCCTTATTCAAATTGGGTCCTTGTGTCCCATGGCAAATTAATTCCTGGCAGCTGTTGTCTGACTGGCATGAATGAAAGTTGGGTTAGGGGAACCCAGACTTGATTCAGGAAAAAAGAGTCACATCTAGCTTGGGCCTTAGGTGCTGGGCCTCAACATTGCTTCTCACCTTGGCTTTTAACTCAGGGGTTTAATTAGTTTTTTTTTAAGTTGATTTATGTTCTGATTCTAGCCTGAGGGCTGTTTGATGGATTTGTTTTAGGATACTCAAATGGTGGTTTTATGTTTGATATTTTAATTGGCAGAAAGAAATGCTACAGAAAAGATGCAAATGCGAACGAGGCGGACGGAACATGGATTCTCGTAAACTGGCACTTTTGCCTCCTTCTTCTTACCCAAGCTAAACCTTCCTGGTTGACCCGCACAATAAGATTCGGGAAGAAGATGATGACAGAGTTCACGACAGGAGTGGGGCACGTGGGACACTTCTGCAGCACTGCCACCACCCGGAACCAAGATGCAGATGTGGTGTTGATGAGCGAGGAGAGCTCATAGGATCCAACGGAAGGAACTTTTCCAGAGACTCCATCGTAAGTGGTGAAGACATCTCCATGGGCGATAGTGCAGCGGCCTTCCTGCCGAATGCAGTCCCATCTGCCGTTGCTCAAGATACAGGACCTTCCAGTTGAACACTGATGGGGTTTGCACACCACCCTCCCTTTACGTTGGCAGATACATTGCTGCCTGCATTCGGCTGACAGCACCGTCGCTCCCACCTGTAAAACACACAAGGTTGGTGCCATTAGTATGGTTTGGAGGTGGGATACTTGGATTTTGTTCCTATGTTTCAGAGCATACATATAAGACAGAGGTCCCCAAGCTTTTTGAGCCTGTGGGCACCTCTGGAATTCTCACACAGCAGGGTGGGTGCAGCCACAAAATGGCTGCTGCAGGAGAGGGACTGAACCACAAAATGGCTGCCACAGTGAAGTTCCTTGTGCTGTGGTGGCAGTTGCCACCAAAGGAAAGTTTTAAAAAATCTACCTGGCCAGTCAAATCTCCAGTGGCCAATCAGAACACTTGCTAGGCAGTAGCCCCATCTGGTCCCCACCCACTTTCTAAAAACACTTGGTGGATACCAAGAAAGGGGTTGGTGGGCACCACGTTGGGCATCCCTGATGTATGATGTACACTCATACATGTTACATTCCGTATAAGATAACTATAATTATGATTCAATGGCTTGAATTTGTGAAATCTGTATCACTTACCTTCATCAGGTCAGCCAGGTGAGGTTGGCCCTGCCCCAAGGATCTGGACATTTTGGATTCATCCACATTTTGGGCCATCTAAACCTTTCAGTTAACTAATGATTTGACTTGCAACAAGGCAGCTTCTTATTAGGAGGAGAAGCCATGGCTTAATGGTAGAGCATCTGATTTGCATCGGTCATCAGTCCCCAACATGTCTAGTTCAAACAATCAGGCAGCATCTAAAGTGAAAGATCTCAGTCTGAGACCTGGACAGCCACTACCAGCCAGAATAAGGAAGAGACCTTGACAAGCCTCTGGTCTGTCTCAGTATAAGGCAACAGGCAACTTCCTGTGTACATATGCATTACAGAATGGTTCATATTATGGGCCTCTGTCCCATCTTGGGTTTCTTGTGACAGTAGCTATTCAATAGGCCTCCACAAGTTACAATGCCTGTACTTTTAAAAACTAGTTTGGGCATGACATAACATTCAAGAAGTGTGAGTGCTAAAATGTTGACCCAGGTCAACAAGAGTGCCTTAGGGACATGGTATTTATATTTTTAAAAGTGAGGAAGCAGAATGGGAATAGGTTGGTGGGGAAATGGCTATGTCTCCTTTTATTTGCTTCAAAATATTTTTGTCTTCACTTAACTATATCTTATCCTTATGAAGAAGAAGAGAGCTGGTAGCTCTAACCTGTCTCATCCTTGTCTTTCCAATTCATAAGTCCCTAACCTAACTTTAACCTTTTGAGTCCAGTGGCACCTTTAAGACTGTGAAGAAATGCCTTTTTTCCTTGGAGGCTGAAATGACCGAAACCTTCATTTTGTGTTTTAAAAGTTTGTTTTTCTTTCAGGGCAGAGAGCAGGCAGGAAAGAGGGGAAGTCCGTTCAATTGCTTTCCATACATACCTCAGCCCACCTTCATACAAATGTGACTAGATCTAGCAGGAGAGATAATAGGTGGGTCAAGTTCTCCCCCTTCCCCAAGCAGGGAACAGAGATTTAGAGGAATTAAATACTAGAGAGGCTTCAGGAAGAAAAATTCTAGAGACACAGGAAAAGGTTTGCTGACCTGGCCTGACCTGGCCTGGTCAGTGGGTGGGGAAAAGAGAGGTGATAAAACTCAAGGAAGCAAGGAGGAAGCGCTCTTTCATGCTGGGTCCATCAGGGCACTCTTAGGTGAGCTGTGGAGGAGCTGGCCATGTGTGGATCCAGAGAGCTACAGGAAGTTTCAAGGTAATGGAACTCTGTAGAGATCTGTAACTTACTAAGCTTTAGGAGCCTGTCCTATTTACGAACATCTGATAGAGCATGTATATAGAGAGGGACAGAGGAATTGCATTTTACCCATTTCTTTTGAATCCCCTGCTCAATCTGGTGCTGTGCCAGAAGTAGCTTGTGAACATTTTCTTTTTAATAAAACCTTTATAACTTTTGGTGCTGGTAGTGGTTCTCTGTACCACATAGACCTCCACCCTCTTGGAGATGCTATTTTAAAAGAAGCGCCAGGGGAAGGCAGACAGTTGGCAAGTGGCTATTCCTCCAGGGGTGTACAAAGCAGTAAACTGTCCCTCTGGTGACCAGGCCTTGGGCAGTGGGAGACATAGAGGCAAGGCCTCAGAACTGGGAAGGGAAACTGGGGGTCCTGACCCTCCCAGATGGCAATCCTACAAAGGTCAGGTGCATTACCAGAGAGAGAGAAAAGCCTCTCCAGGTGTTGGGAACCTTGGAGGGTAGGATGGAGGTCAGAGCAGGCCCATTCCATCACAGAGACTAACAAAGTTTTATTATTTATTTATTTATTTGTTCAATTTATACCCCGCCCTCCCTGCCAAAGCAGGCTCAGGGCAGCTATTCAAGGTATAAGCTTTTGTGTGCACACAGAAGTTTACACCTCGAATAAACCTTGGTTGGTCTTAAAGGTGTCACTGGACTCAAACTTTGTTGTGCTGCTTCAGACCAACACGGCTACCCACCTAAATTGAACTCTAACATAAAACTCATAAGACTCTAACCTAATTAAGGAGGGGGCGTGGCTCAGTGGTAGAGCATCTGCTTGTCAAGCAGAAGGTCCCAGGTTCAACCTCTGGCATCTCCAGCTAAAATGATCAGTCAGTGTGAAACACTGTTACCTGAGACACTGAAGAGCCCATGCCAGTAGACTAGGGGTCCCCAACCTTTTCTGGCCTGTGGACACACTTGGAGACCATGTGGCAGGCACAGCACAAAATGGCTGCCACAGGAGGCTGAGCCAGTCACAAAACGGTGGCTGCAGCTTGCTTTCAGTCACACAGTGAAGGTCCTCATGCTGTGGTGTAGGCTTGCCAAGAACTTACTGCGTGGGAGCGGGGGATGGATACGTCCTCGCAGGACCATCCCCGGGGGAAGGACAGGCGCGGAGCACCATGCTGTCGCCAGGAGGTGACGCTAGGCGACGCTCTGGCAATGCAGCTGGAAACTCGATGGTACCATCGAATTTTCAGCCCCATTGCCAGAGTGTCGCCTGGCGTCACTTCCTGGTGACCGCATGGTGCATTACAAGGAGGACTGGTCTGGCTGGGGAGCATGCATCCCCCGCTCCCACGTGGTAAGTACTTTGGAACTCTACTGTGGTGGCAACTGCTGCCAAAAGCAATGTTTTTAATAATCTGCAGAGTCAATCAAATCTCCTGTGGCCAATCAGAAGCCTTGCTGGGCAAAATCCCCACTTGGCACTCCCCACTTCCTAAAAACGCTTGTTGGGCATCATCAGGAAAGGTGTCAGTGGGTGCCACGGCATCAATGAGCACCGTGTCGAGGCCCCCTGGAGTAGACAATACTAATTTTGATGGATCAGTGATCTGATTCACTATAAGGCAGCATCATGTGCTCATGCATCTCAGTACCTTCGACGTTTGCTTACTACTTGCCTTAAACCACGTGCCATTGTAGAAGCACCGGCACAGGCTCATGGGAACACAGCGGTACTCAGCCATAAAGTAGCCCTCGTCGCACTCGCAGCCTTCGGCACAGGTAAGAGGGCACTGGGTGATGCTGGTTGCTTCCCTGCAGCCCCTGGGGCAAGCTTTGGCACACAGTTCATAATGGCTGTTGGCTGGGCATTTCATGGCTGCAAAGAAGATACGGGGAGGTTATTATACGATGCGGAAGGGGAAAAGAAAGAGGAACAGGAATGTCTATCAACTATTTTCTAACGCTACTAATATTTCCTAATAATGGAGTTATGGGGAGGGGGGATAATCACAGTGGTGTCATTTTTCAGAATCTATCTTGTTGTTTTCTTGTTGTTGCTGTTCCTCTAAGGAATGCAGACTGGCATGCATCATTCTCCCTTCCCCATGTTATACTTGCGACAGGTCTGAGAAGTAGGTTCACCTGAAAGTGTGTGAGTAGATGAAGTCACTTTTGTGGTTGAGTGGGGATTTGAACCTGGGTTCCCCCAGTTCTAACCTGACACGGTAACCAGTGTATCTCCTCTCCATCAGTCTCCTACCATCTTTGTTTCAACCCACATCTTATTTGCACCCCTTGATGAATTCAGGGCGCTGGATTCTGACTAGTTTCTGCTGCTCCCTGTCTTCATGCTCGGCTCAAGTCCTGGGGATACTTTGCTTGCTCCATCCTCTTTCTTGCTGCTGAGTCTCCCCCCCCAACCTGTTGTCTGGCTCTTGTTTCCCTCCCTATAGCCATCAGGCATACCATCCCTCTTTCACCTTTCGCTAACCCCTAGTGCAGGGAAGGAAAGTTGGAAACATCCCTGGGCCAGCTGTATGAGATTTGAGCTGAGCTTCTGTTTCTCCTCTAATGCAGGTATTTAGCCTGGGTGTGATGAGGAACATGAGCCATTTAGCATTTGCCAAAGGGCAGAAGCCAATGAGCTCTTTGCCCTTAGCTCATGACCCTTGAGTGAGCCAGCCCAGTGGATCCAGATGGATTGCTGTGAACATAAGAACATAAGAGAAGCCAATGTTGGATCAGGCCAATGGCCCATCCAGTCCAACACTCTGTGCCACACAGTGGCCAAAAATACTAGGTGCCATCAGGAGATCCACCAGTGGGACCAGCACACGAGAAGCCCTCCCACTGTTGATCCCCCCAAGCACCACGAATACAGAGCATCACTTGCCCCAGAGTCCCTATCTATACCTTGTGGCTAATAGCCATCGATGGACCTCTGCTCCATATGCTTATCTAATTCCCTCTTGAAGCCGTCCATGCTTGTAGCCGCCACCACCTCCTGTGGCAGTGAATTCCATGTGTTAATCACTCTTTGGGTGAAGAAGTACTTCCTTTTATCCATTCTAACCCAATCGCTCAGCAACTTCATTGAGTGCCCACGAGTTCTTGTATTGTGAGAAAGAGAGAAAAGTACCTCTTTCTCTACCTGCTCTATCCCATGCATAATCTTATAAGCCTCGATCATGTCACCCCTCAGCCGTCATTTCTCCAAGCTAAAGAGCCCCAAGTGCTTTAACCCTTCTTCATAGGGAAAGCATTCCAACCCTTTTATCATTCTAGTTGCCCTTTTCTGCACTTTTTCCAAAGCTATAAAATCCTTTTTAAGGTGTGGTGACCAGAACTGTACACAGTATTCCAAATGAGGTTGCACCATTGATTTATATAGGGGTATTATGATATTGGCTGATCTGTTTTCAATACCCTTCCTAATAATGCCCAGCACAGCATTGGCCTTTTTTATTGCAGTCACACACTGGCTCAACATTTTCAGTGAGTTATCTCCTACGACGCCAAGATCTATCTCTTGGTCAGTGTCTGCCAGTTCGGACCCCATCAATGTATATTTATAGTTAGGATTTTTGGCTCCAATGTGCATCACCTTGCACTTGGCCACATTGAACCCCATTTGCCATATTGACACCCACTCGCTCATCCTTGACAGATCCCTTTGGAGTGCCTCACAATCCTCCCTGGTTTTCACCACCCTGAACAACTTCGTATCATCCGCAAATTTAGCCACTTCACTGCTTAGTCCAAACTCCAAATCATTAATGAACAAGTTAAAAAGCATCGGACCAAGTACTGATCTCTGCGGTACCCCACTGCTTACCACCCTCCACTGAGAAAATTGCCCATTTATACCCACTCTCTGTTTCCTATTAATTAGTCAGTTTTTGATCCACAAAATGTCTTGTCCTTTTATCCCATGATTTTTGAGCTTACTTAGGAGACTTTGATGAGGAACTTTATCAAAAGCTTTCTGGAAGTCAAGGTAAACAATATCTATTAGGTCCCCCTTGTCCACATGTTTGTTCATCCCCTCAAACAACATTAACAGGTTAGTGAGACAAGATCTTCTCTTACAGAACCCATGCTGAGTCAGCCTCAATAGTTTTTGTTCATCAATGTGCTTACTAATTTTTTCCTTAATAACAGTTTCTATCAATTTACCTGTTATCAATGTCAGGCTGACTGGCCTGTAATTTCCCGGATCTCCTCTGGAACCCTTTTTAAAGATGGGAGTGACATTAGCTACCTTCCAGTCCTCAGGAATGGAGGCAGATTTTAATGAAAGATTACATATTTTTGTCAGGAGATCCACAAGTTCACATTTGAGTTCCTTCAGAACTCTTGGATGTATGCCATTCGGGCCTGGTGATTTATCAGTTTTTAAGTTGTCTATCAGTCGTAGGACCTCCTTTCTCATCACCTCAATCTGACTCAGGTCTTTCAACACCCCTCCTGAAATCAGTGGTTCTGGAGTGGGCAAGCACTTCTCATCTTCCACAGTGAAGACAGAGGCAAAAAATGCATTCATCTTCTCAGCCATTTCCTTGTCATCCTTCAGTGAATGCAGTACATAGATGTACTGTGAGCTATTGAGTTACTCAGATGGGTGCAGACTAAGAACGATGCATGTGGGCAGTGAATGTGCTCAGTGGAAAGCAGGGTTGCCAGCCGAACGCTGATAACCAACAAGAATGTAAAGGGGTGGGGTTATTCAAATTGACATTATGATCATGCCACAAACCCGGAAGTGACATTAGAGTGTTGGTGTGATGCTCTAGCATTCCACTGAAACTCTATGGTTTTACCATAAAGTTTTGGTGGAATCCTAGACTGTCCCATGGACACACTGATGACACTTCCAGGTTTGTTTTCCTCATCATTTTATCCCACTGACCAGGGCCCGGGGGGCAGGTGGTCCCCCAGCGGGAAGTGACATCAAGGTGTGTCACTATGACACCTGGAAGTGACATCGAGGTGTCAATATGATGGTCTAGGATTCCACCAAAACTTTATGGCAGACGAAAGTTCTAACACCAAAATTGGGCTCTGTAATGAGCAATCTTCCCCTGGAAGACTGGTTCTAGAGAGAAGCACTTACGACAGAATTGCTCTGTCCTCCAGGGGTTGATTGTGACACCAGCAGCTTGACAAGCAGTAACATAGCTGTGGATAGACCGGCAAAGGATCACGTGGTTCCCTCGTGCCTTGCAGAGGTCATGCACACAGTTGTTGAAGAAGATGGTGGGGCTGATGGTAGAATAGCATGCGCTGAATGGGCCATGGGGCGCCTGCAGTATGCCACACTGGCTGTTGTGCACGTAACTGGCCTTCCGGCTCTCAAGGCAAGATCCACACATCAAGGCACTGCAGTCCTGAGTGCAGACTGTTGCTGGTTTGTTCACAATCCAGCTGGTTACGAGGCCTAGGACACTCATTGCTCTGTCACCCGTAGGTGTCGAGAAGTCATCCAACCGTTGGTCATTGTAGTTGCCGCACAGGCCGCAGACCTGCCTCTGAAAGGAGTGAGGCACTGTGACGCCGAGGTGGTAGAAATGGTCAAAGGAGACGTGCAAGCCGAAGTCTGTCTGCAGTATGAGGTTGTCGCCGTGGTAGTACACACGCACCCCACCACTCCCCAGGCGGAAAGGCAAGGAGCGGGCAGCACCGTTTACCTGTGGTGGTAGAGAGTGAGCAAGAGTCAAGCAAGGAGACAGTTCAACATGGCAGCCAGCTCCCAGATGTCCCTGAGCCCATCTCTTATGAAGTTGCACTTCTGGTCTTTGTCAGCTGGTCTGTCCTTTATCTGCCTTTGTTCCTTCCATATGCCTGTCACAAATCCCATGTCATTCCCCCTTCGCTCCTCACATTTATATCCCAATTCTTTCCCGAGGAGCCCAGAGGGACAAACAACGATGGAATTATCCCATTTTGTTTCCCACCAATGAATATATTTAAAGCCCTGACCTGGATAATCTAGGCTAGCCTGATCTTGTCACATCTCAGAAGTTTTTAACAGAGGGAGTTTGCGTGGTGTGGTGGTTAAGAGTGACGGACTCTAATCTGGAGAACCGGGTTCGATTCCACACTCCTCCAGATGAAGCCAGCTGGGTGACTTTGGGTCAGTTGCAGCTCTAAGAGCTCTCTCAGAACAACAAAAATAATAAGTCTAGCTCATTAAAGAAAAAGTTAGAACTTAAGACTGCCAGACAGTCCTCAGATCTCCTGGCTATACCACGCATGATGCCATACGATAATTATTAATTAGCTTAACAGAGTCAGAACTGTTTAGTACTTGGATGGGAGACCACCAAGGAAAACCAGGGTTGTGTCACAGAGGCAGGCAATGCCAAAGCACCTCTGGAAAACTCTAGGCAGTCACCATCAGCCAGCTGTTGTGACTCAACTGCAAAACAAAAAAAATGAATGTATTTACTTTGTTTTCGTTTACACCTTGCCTCCCCCCTCCCCCCCATGAGGGATTTGAAGCAGCTCACATCCTTCTTTTCTTCATTGTCCTGTCCCCACAACAACATGTTGGGAAAAATTAGGCTGAGCATGTATGACTGGCCCAAGACCATTTTGCCAGTTGACATGGCAGGGTGGTAATTTGAGTCTGGCTCTCCCCAAACCTATTCCAGCCCTCTAATCGGTGCACCTTGCTGGGTTTCAAAGTTGAACTGAAAGGTTGAACGGAAAGAGTGGGCACCTCGTGAGCTTAATGACCCTGAGCCCCACCCCCAGTCCAAGCTCAGCACTGCCTGTACAACACCCTTTCATGCATGCTAAATAATGCAACGCTTTCACGCATGCTAAATCATGCAGTTACGATCCACTTTGGCGACTGTTTGCCAATGGATTTTGACATTTCGCACAGCAAAATCCAGTTGCAAAGTGGATTGAAAGTGCATTATTTAGTGTGTGTGAAAGTGCCCATCATCTTTGTAAAAATTCCACCATGACCCACCTATTGGCTGTACCTATTCTAAGAAGAAGAAGAGGAGGAGGAGGAGGAGGAGGAGGAGGTTGGATTTATACCCTGCCCTTCACTACCTGAAGGAGTCTCAAAGCAGCTTACAATCTCCTTTCCCTTCCCCTCCCCACAATAGAAAACCTGTGAGGTAGGTGGGGCTGAGAGAGCTCTGAGAGAACTGCTTGTGAGAAATTAGCTCTGAAAGAACTTGTAACTGACCCAAGGTCACACCAGCAGCTGCATGTGGAGGAGTGGGGAATCAAACCCGGTTTTCCCAGATTAGAGTCCACGCTCCTAACCACTACACCAAACTGCCTTTCACAAATTTCCCAACCATTCGTGCCCTACCAGCACACAACCACCACGACCCCCGTGTCGGTCACATGTCTTACCAGGATGAAGCCTCTTCTTTCCCGCATTATGGTGAAGGTGTGTTGATGGGCTGTGACCGACACGGACTTGGTCACTGAGACCTTGCCCCTGGACCGCCTCTCATTCTCCACATTGACTGCAAAGGACGGAGCGGAGTGCTTGTGTGTGCAGCTCCGTGTTAAGACGTAAGTGCAGTTGCTCTGGACGTCGAACGTGAGGCCGTCGAACGTGAGAAAGTGGGGGTCACCGAACACATGGCAAGTCCCCGTCTTGGCCATGAGGGAGTGGCACGTCTGCACTCCATCCACGACGCGACACTCCGCGTGAGCGCCACAGGAGGAAGGCCGGCACTGCATGATGCCGCCCGCGTTGCAAACACATCGTTCCTTGCAGAACCCGTTGGGATAGAAGGACTCGCCCACCTTGTAGTAGAAGCCTTGGTGGAGGCAGCCACACTGGGAGACAGGGACACAACCGTCACCGCTCAGAACAAAACCCGCGTCACACTCACACCCTTCGTGGCACTTGTCGTCGCAGACCATCTGGTCAAAGAGGCTGCGGCAGGTCACGGGGCAGCTGCTGGCACAGATTTCATAATGGCTATTTGCCGGGCAGTCTGGCCCTGGAAGACAAGATCAGAAACATGGCTAAGCGGATTTCCAAGGAACCGTCCCTCTCCCTCGAAACCCATGCAGCATCGAAACCGCCTCAAGATCATTCAACTCAAACTGGACCTGATCAGAGAAGAAGGGTTGCCAGTTTCCCCCCTGGCTACTGGCAGAGGAGGGGGGTAGGGTTGCAAGATCTGGGTTGGGATGCTGCTGGAGATTTGGGGATGGAGCTTGGGGAGGACAGGGACTTCAGTGGGGCACAATGCCACAGAGTCCACCCTCCAAAGCATCTACTATTATTATTTATTTAATTTATACCCCACCCTATCCCACAAGTGGGCTCAGGGCGGCTTACAACCAGTGTTCCCTCTAAGCTGAGTTAGTGTGAGCTAGCTCACAGTTTTTTAGCCTCCGGCTCACACATTTTTGTTTTAGCTCAGGAAGGAGGGCTCCAGAGCAAACTAATGTATGCAGTAGCCAAATTGCTCGCTCACAACTTTAATGCTGGTAGCTCACAAAGTAGAATTTTTGCGCACAAGACTCCACAGCTTAGAGGGAGCATTGCTTACAACACAAGATTCATAAAACAATAAAACCAATAACACAACAGATGGCACAATAAACAGTAACAGGAAGTACCCTTGCCTCATGTCAGGTGAACAGAAGCTCCAGTGCCCCAGTAATGTTATCTAAAGCAGCAGGGCACGGAGAAGGGGCTGTGAACAGGGGAGGCCAGATTGGTTCAACGTCCTCCACCTCAACTGAAGGCCTGGTGGAAGAGCTCCGCTTTAGAGGCCCCGTAGAACTGCCGGGCCCTGATCTTGGGTGGGAGCGTGTTCCACCAGGTTGGGGCAAGGGCTGAAAAAGCCCTTGCCCTGGTTGAAGCTCCGTTGGCTCTAGGGGAACTGATCTCTGTAGTCTGGCGGTGAACCGTAATTCCAGGGGTTCCCCAGGTCCCACCCGGAGGCTGGCCTCCTCATGAGAGAAGTCAAATAATTAATTCTTCCCCCCAAAAAAAAAATTCGACTAAGGAGAAAACCTTTTTTTCTTTTCTTTTCTGCTATTGTTCTGTGGCAGTAATTCGGGTTTCATTTCTGTAAGCATTCTTGCATACGGAGACTTACTGCAGAAGCCGGGGGACCTCCACTCGTTGATCTTGGCACCGGCTGCTTGGCAAGCTGCCGCATAGGCGGAAACAATGCGGCATATAACGTCTTTGGTGTCCCTGTTGGAGCAATAGTCAAAGACACAGTCTTGGAAGTAGACGGTAGGCGGGACCTTGCTGTGGCAGTCCCTGAAGGGACCGAGCCGATCCAACAGGATGCCACACTCCTTCCCCTTCCTCTGGGTGAGCTCCACTTGCCCAATATTTGCACATTCCTTCTTCTCCATCTCTGTGCAGCCTGGGATGTCCCGAACCTTCCAGGCTCTGCCAAAGTCTCTTGGAATCGGCACCGACACCCCTCGCCGGTTCTGCAAGTCATCGTCTGGATTCCCGTTGGCATTGCCACACAAGCCGCACAAATGACCCGCGTAAACTCCTGGCACCGTGAGACGGATATTGTTCCTCCAATCGAACGCCATGGTAAATCCAAAATCGGCCTTGATCACGATATCCCAGCCCTGGCGGTAGATGGAGACTCTGCCGTGTTCGAAGTTGTAAGGCAGGTTGATCAACAAGCTGTTGAGCTGGAGAAGGACGGGGGAGAGAAAGGTGGACGTCATTCTCATCTCTCCGTGCTATGCTTCCAAGAAAGAAAAAACTGGAGAGAGAGAGTGACCAGCTCAAGTTCACTCAGACAGCTTCCATGGCAGGACGGGGGATTTGAGTAATTAATTAATTATTGCACGGCATTGTGCGTAGTATAGCCCAGAGATCCTAAGATTGTCTGGCAGCCAGAGGTTAGTATTATGCACCACTAGGTGACGAGCTAGACTTGTTCTTGAGGCAAGAGATGTTTCAGTGGTGGCTTGTCATTGTCTGCCTCTGCGTCACGACCCCGGTATCCCTTGGAGGTCGCCCTTCCAAATACTAGCCGAGGCCGACCCTGCTTAGCTTCCGAGATCTGATAAAATCGGGCCAGCCTGGGCCATTCCAGGCAGCTGACCCCAGAAGGGAGTCTTGCTGCCGCATCCTGCACTAACTCAAGCTTCCAAGGTCTCTTCAAAGGCAGCCATCAGAGAGAGACAGTAGTCCAATTTGGAGCTCACAGTAGTGTGGATCAGGGTGGCTACGACAGCGGACTCGAGGTACGGGGGTAGCTTATGAGCTAGATATAATTGAAAGAAGGGTCTCCTAGCAACGGCGCTGACCTGCTTATCCTTCAAGGCCTGGACCAGGAATGCAGCTCTTAACTTGATCTACCAGAGAAAGCTTAATCTCTTTAAGGCTGATAGATCATTCCCAGCTAAGCAGTCGGCCTTCCCAAACATTAACCAGTCTTCCAGAACTAAGGAGAGACTGACTAGGACCACGAGCTTACATTAGGACAGGTAGAAGAGTTTGGGGACCGGTCTCCCACTTACCATAGGGAATTGCCTAAATCCTAGACTGTCATATTAATGTCATGCTGATGACATGGGATCTGGTATTTGGTGGAAGTAATGTTATGCTGCTGGTACACTGCCATTTCCTCCCGTCCCTGTGCCCCTTTGCTGGTTGCTGGCAACCCTATAGAAATTCCTGGAAATTTGGGGGCAGAATCTGGGGAGGGACTTGCATTTTTCCTATACTCTGTGTTATATCTGCGGTCACACACACTAAATAGTCCACTTTCAATCCACTTGCAATGCACTGCCCGACTGGATTTTGCCAGTCCACACAGTAAAATCCAGTTGGAAAGTGCACTGAAAGTGGATTGAAAGTGGACTATGTAGTGTCTGTGACCGCGGCCTTAGAGGCCCTTTCTGCATTTGCCTGCCACTCTCGATTTTCTCAGTGTTTGCATCGAGGCAACTTAAGCCCACCATGGCAAAAGAGCATCCAAAGAACTCAGGGCAACAGCAGGCTGAAACCGGGCTGGCCACTGGAGGGAGGTAATACAATGCAGAATGGGGGAAAAAATGGAATAAAAAGAAGGTTGAACTCGATTTTAGTGCAGAATGGTGGGGGGGAGGGGAACCCCTGGATTAAAAAGAAGTCTGAATTCTAGTGCAGAATTGTTTGGAGGGCACCGCGGTGAACATGGATTAAAAGGAGATGGCAGAAAGGGCCAGAATCTGCCCTCCAAAGCTGCCATTTTCTCCAGCAGAAAACCATCTAGAGATCGGTTATAATTCCGGGAGAACTCGCGGCCCCACCTGGAAGCTGGCAACTCCAGGCGAAGAGAGAAGGTGCTACGGTGCACTCACCAAGACTTTGCCGCGTTGGACCACGATAGTCATCCCATAGACAGTGACCTCAATGACCTTGTTGGCAGAGGGGTCACTGGGGCCCTCCAGCTCATGTTGCACAAGGACTTGGAAGTGAGTGAGGTTCGTCCTCCTGTGGCAGAGTTCGGCCAGGCGATAAACACAGGTCCCGTAGAAGTCATAGTGCAACCCATCAAAGGTGACATAATGCAACTGGCCCAGGGTCGAGCAGGTGCTATAATTCGTGGAGCGGCAGCCCCTGATGCCGTTGTCCACGCGGCATACTGACCTCTCCCCGCACTGGGATCCCTGACAGATCACTCTCTTGTCTTGCGGTCTACACAAGCAAAGTCGGTGACAACGTTGGTCATCCCAGAACTGCTCGTTGGGGGCGTACAGATGACCCTGGTGGATGCAGCCACATCGGTCTCTAGGAATGCACCTGCCACTGTCCAGCACGTAGCCTGAGTTGCACTCGCAAGTCTCCACGCAAGGTAGGTGGCACTTCTTTGGCGCATCGAACTTGTTGCAGGTGGCGGGACATGCTGAACCGCAGGCCATGTACTGGCTGTTCTCAGGACACAAGAGGGCTGTGGAAGGGAAGGAAGAGGAGGGTCAGCAGTCACACAGGAGCTCCGTTTCACTTTAGCCCAAAGCCTTCTGCACCGAGAAGGTCTAAGGCAAAATGCAGAAACTCTCGCACCAAAAACCTGTCCTAAAGTCCAGTCCACATCTGAACAGGGTACATGGCATGCTATGCTGAGCAGAGCATCTCAGCGCCCACCCACAAACAACTGTCCTTACCTATGAACACACACCTGGGCTACAAATTTAAACCACATTCAAACTGGTTTCTCTCTAGAAGCTTCCTTCAAAATGTCTTATTAGAGGCTGGTAGGTCTTTACGTTTCCCACAGTTTCTTGAGACAAAGCAATGCCGATCAATTGGCTTTGACATTGGCCTAAATGTCCAGCATAAGATCTATTATTTTCCTTTGGCCATCACGGTTAAGTGTAAAGTGCCGCAGACTTGCAGCTGACTCACGGTGACCCCGTGGGGTTTTCATAAAGGTAAAGGTTTCCCTTGCTTGAAAGCCAGTCAAAGCTGACTCTAGGGGGCGGTGCTCATCTCCATTTCCAAGCCGAGGTGCCAGCATTGTCTGAAGACTTTTTCTGTGGTCATGTGGTCACACTGAGGCATATGGAACGCTGTTACCTTCCCACCGGAAGCGGTACCTATTTATTTGCAATTTCTTGCTTTTGAACTGCTCAGTTGGCAGGAGCTGGGTCTAGAGACAGGAGCTCACTCTGTCACTCGAACAGGGCCAGCCCCAGGTGCCTGGGCGCCCTAGGCAGGGCAGCTTGTGGCACCCACCCCACCGGGGATGCCAACCTCCCAGTGGGGTCAGGAAACCCGGGGGGGGCAGCGGCCTGAGTGGCGAGACAGCGCCTGGTTACCCCCGCCCCTTCCTTCCCAGCACTGGCTTGCCTGGGCGCTCTGCAGCTGCGGGGCGCCCAGGAAAGCCAGGAAAGAGGCAGAGTTTAAACCCCCGCCTCTTCCCCTTGAGCTGAGCGCCCCAGCAAGCCAGGAAAGGGGTGGGGTTTAAACCGCCACCTCTTCCCTTTGAGCCAAGTGCCAGCTTGCCTTTGAGCGCCCACCGAGGGAAGGGGGAGGGGGAGGGCAGGCAGGCAGGCTCTGCCACCGCCTCCTTAGCCCTGCCGGGGTGCTCTTCGCTGGTGGTGGTGGCGGGGAGGCGGCGATGGCAGTGGCAGGGGGCTTTTCGCGGGGGGGGCGGGGGCCAGTTTGGCGTCCCTGCGGGCCTGGTGCCCTAGGCGAGTGCCTAGCTTGCCTCGTGGGCGAGCCAGCTCTGCACTCGCACAGCCAAGCTACCGACCTTCCGGTCTGTGGCTCAGCATCTTAACTTCTGACCCCCGATTAACCGTTGATGAAATTGCCCCCCCAACCCCTCTTCACTCTCGCCTCAAACTAGCCCCATGGTATACCATGGAACTTAGGGGGATGAAATGGGAGCTCAGATGACTAGAGTGAGTTTGGCAATGGCCTTGTTTATGAAATCCTATGAGATGGTGATGAAGACTGCTAAAAGGGGATTTTATACAGTCTCCATTGCATCCGCCAGCTCTCGCCTGGCACAATTATTTAGAATAATTAGGTCTTTAACTTCCCTTACAGGGGGAACTCAAAATGTTAGTAATCTGGCTATCAAATGTGAGGCTTGTGTGGGCTTCTTTGCAGATAGTCTTGTCACTCCACCATGACTTGCCTGTCAATATTGATACGGTACATGAACTGGAGACCCCTTGGCGGTCTTTGGATTTAGTACTTGACAACTTCTGCTGACTCTCCCAGGCCGATGTGGACAGGATTCTGGGTGCTGTTAAGCTGACCACTTGTCTCTTAGACCTGTGTCCATCATGGCTGGTGAAAGCCAGTGGTGGGGGAATACGGCCCCCCTGGTGGACATTATCAATCTGTCCCTTAGTTCAGGGGTCTATCTGGGGGGATTTAAAGAGGCATGCTAACACTGCTCTTCAGGGCTCTTTTTGTAGTAGGAACTCATTTGCGTATCAGGCAACACACCCGTAATGTAGCCAATCCTCCAAGAGCTTACAGAGCTCTTCTTACAGGGGCCACTGTAAACTCTTGGAGGATTGGCTACATTAGGGGTGTGTCGCCTAATATGCAAAGGAGTTCCTGCTACAAAAAGAGCCCTGCTGCTCTTAAAGAAACCACCTTCAGACCCTACGGATTCTGCCAATTACCTCCCAGTCTTGAATCTGTCATTTCTGAGCAAGGTAATTGAGAGAACGGTGGCAGAACAGCTTCAGAGATTCCTGGAGGACATGTCGGCCCTAGACCCATTCCAGTCCAACTTCCGCCCTGGCCATGGGATGGAGACAGCTCTGGTCGCCCTCACAGATGAGCTTCACAGGCTTGACCTAACAGCAGCATTCTACATGGTCGACTGTGTTTTATTGACCCACTGCCTTGCTGATGTGTGGGGAGGCCTTGAAATGGCTCGCCTTATTTCTCCAGGGTTGGGGATGGAGGGTGGTGCTAGAAGAAAGGGTGTCATCCTGACACCCCTTGGTGTGTGGGGTTCCTCAGGGGGCAATCCTCTCCTCAGTGTTATTCATGTTTGGGCTGGGCTGTCAGTGTTTGGATTGGGCTGTCCCCAGTACGCAGATGACACTCAGCTGTATCTGTGGATGGATGGATGGATGGACAGACAGACGCCACCCCAGCAATTTTGGCCAAAGGGCTGGAAGCTGTGGTTGGATGGCTGAAACATAGCTGGCTGAGACTGCTTCTGTGGCTGGGTGGGTGGGACTCAGGGTTGGGGTGCCAACTCCTGGCTCTTGATGGTACTCCTCTAACACCAGTGCTGACTGCCAAGAGCCTGGGTGTGCTTCTGGATGCTTCCTTATTGATGGAGGCTCAGATCACAAATGTTGCTAGACAGCGCCAAATCAGGCAACTGGCCCCCTTCCTGTCTCATCATGACCTAGCCACAGTAATCCATGCAACGGCCACCTCCAGGTTAGACTACTGTAACTTGCTCTACACAGGGCTACCCTTGAGACTGACCCAGAAACTAAAACTGGTCCAGAATGCAGTGGCTTGGATTCTTACTGGAATCCCATCAACAGCACATATTCAGCCAGTGCTTCTCCAGCTGCACTGGCTCCAGGTTGAACACTGGATCACGTTCAAGGTTCTGGTATTAACCTTTAAGGGCCTAAATGGTCTGGGACCAACTGCCCAACATCAGTTGCTTAGGCAGTTGTAATTATATTTTATTGTATTTACTGTTTTAGTGCTTTTAACGTTGTTAGCCGCCTTGAGCCAGTTCTGTGGCAAGGCGGGATACAAATTGGAATAATAAATAAATATCTATGGGACCACCTCTCCTGGTATACCCCCAGAAGAGTATTACGCTCTGGGGAGAAGAACCTTCTGGTGATCCCTGTCCCAAAGGATATTTGGGTATTCGGCTTGGTGGAATTCTGCTTAATGACATCCGTGCCCTATGGGACCTAGTGCAGTCCCGCAGGGCCTGTAAGACAGAGATGTTCCACCAGGCCTATGGTTGAGGCCTCTTTCTTCTCTCCTCTTTCCCCATGGGGTAAGGACAAAACTGGTTCTTCAAGCGCCATCTATAATAGTCCTAGAATCTGTTTATTGTTTTAACTATTTTAATTCTAACTTGTAAATGTGTTTATTGGAATGTTGTTCACCGCCCTGAGCTCTATGCACAGGGGAGGGTGGTCTACAAATCAAATCAAATCAAATCAATAAATGGAACTAAGAGGTGGTTTGCCATTGCCTTCTTCTGCAGAGCCTTCCTCAGTGGTCTCCCATCCAGGTACCATCCCTGCGTAGCTTCCAAGTGCTGACAAGATTGGGCTGGACCAGAGGTGGCCAAACTTGCTTAACATAACAGCCACACAGAATAAATGTCAGATGTCTGAGAGCCACAAGGCATGAACAAATATTGCACACAAGTTTTTATTGGAAAATATGCACATTTGTTTTTTATTAACATTAGATTAGACTGTGTGAAAGAGCTACATGCGGCTTCCGAGTTGCAGTTTGGCCACCCCTGGGCTAGACCACGCCATTCCACATCCCTCGATATGTCATTAAAGATACAGAATATTAGATGCCTGCTTTTCTGATTTACTTTCCATTAATGGTTCTGAACTTTTTGAAAAAACTGAATGAGTCAATTCTTGCAAGGCTGGAAACAATCTAACAGCTTAGCAACCATCTGTCTACAGCACCCACTATTACATCAACATATAGGATCAGGTTAAAAGCCAGTAGATCCTGTCCGGGCTCTGTCCTAAGAATGTAGGTGCTCTAACTGGAATGGATGTTCCCCATCTCCTGCCACAATTTCTCCCCCCCCCTCCTCTGAGAAACACTCTTTAGCAGAGAAAAAGAAGAGAAGACTGGATTTATATCTCACCCTTCACTCAGAGTCTCAGAACGGCTTACAATCCAATTCCCCTTCCCTTTCCCACAATAGACACCCTGTGAGGATAGGTGTGGCAGAGAGAGCTCTTTCGAGGACTGCCCTTGAGAACTCTGAGAGAACTTGTGACTGACCCAAGGTCACATCAGCAGCTACAGGTGGAGTAGTGGGGAATCAAACCTGGTTCTCCCAGATTAGTGTCCGTGCTCCTAACCAGTATGCAAAACTGGTGGTAGAGGACAGAGATGGAAGAAGAGGATAGGATTCATAGGTTTAAATTAAGGGTGGGAAGATACCAGGTGGATTTCTTTTATTATTTCAAAAATAAGGGCAGTTCAGTGGTAGAATTGGTGGATTACCCCTTTTTGGTGGCTTTAAAGTGGAGGTTGGATGACCATTTGTCAGGAGTGCTAACCTGATCCTATATGTTGATGTAATAGTGGGTGCTGTAGACAGATGGTTGCTAAGGTGTTAGATTGTCTCCTGCCTGCATTGGGGGTAGAACTGGATAGTCTCTAGTCCAGGGGTGTCAAACTCATTTGTTATGAGGGCCAGATCTGACATAAATGAGACCTTGCTGGGCCAGGCCATGTGTGTCATAAAATGTAATGCCAGGTAGCAGACATATAAACCTTACAAAGGACACAAACACAAAGATTTTTTTAACTTATTTTACTTTACATGCTCAAAACGTTAGCACTCTTGCAATATTTTATTGAACAGCGTCTGATAAGTGACCCCTCTTGCTCTGAATTATTGCATCAAAATGTCTGTGCTGTTGCAATCTTGAATATGCTGTTCAAGTGTGTATCTGTAAGCTGGAAACCTACTTTTGATTTATTGACATTCACTACACAAATCTCAGGCTCAGAGTTCTGAGCCTAGGACTCAGGGGAAAACATGAAATGGTTGGGCATTGCGAGCTTTTGCACATAAATTGCTTTGTGTACTGGTCAAGAACATGAGAAGGCACCATAACACAGACTGAGGACTGTGTTTGTCTACAAAACTATAGCCTTCCTCAGTGGTCAGTATCAGCCTACTATCTGGGAAGTCTAAGTTAAAAATCCCCAAAGGAAATGTATTGGATGAACTTGGTCTGGACACACACTCTCAGCCTAATCCAACTCACTGGCTTGTTATTCCTCATCTATACAGTGCAAATTGCTTTCCTACTCAGAAAGACTGGATTATGAGGGCATGGATACAGCGATAAAGGGGGAGGGAACCCAGTTGCACCCAGGAGAGCCACAGCATAACAAGCGCAAACAAACACACAAACTAGCAAGGCACACAAAACCTTGGATAAAACTTTGTTGGTCTTAAAGGTGCTTTGTATTTCTTCCATGCGATTGTGTGCAAAGCAAACTGTCCCTCCTTCCCTCCCTCCCTTCAGGGAGGAGCCTCAGCCAATGGAAGGGGAGAAAGGCTTGCTATTCTTTCCTGTGCGATTGAGACAACCTGTCCAGGAAGCAAGCTCTGGCTCCTTCCCTCTCTTCCACTGGGACAGGGAGGAGCCTCAGCCAGTGCTGGGAACAGAAACTTGCCTATCTCTTTCTCCTGTCAGGCAAAGCAAGCTAGGACACAGCAGTAGCAGCAGCAGCAGCAGCAGCAGCAGCAGAACTGGAAGAAGAAGCAGGAGACAGCCAGTTCCACTGTGGGCCTGATAGAAGCCTTCTGGGGGTCTGATCCAGCCCACGGGCCGCATGTTTGACACCCCTGCTCTAGTCCCCTTCCAATTTTTTAATTCTATGATTCTAAGAGATGCTTTTACATATCTGTTGGTTCAATGGCAACAAAGCAACCATGCAGGCTGAGAAGTGAGCTCTTAGTGCTCTTCCAGATATGAATCCTGCGTCAAACATTGCATCTAGTCAAAGGGTGGGATAGGTGCCCCTCCTGCTCTCCTTCCTTCAACATTTTCTGTGAATCTGTTTCCATATCTCACTATCAATTTCTAGCCGAATCTCTTTTCTTATGTCCTGAACCCCACCCCAGGAAACCAAACTGCCTTTCCCCCCCTCTTCTGAGAGCCAAAATGTTCTTGTCATCTATTACTTTACTGCTTTCATGCACTACTTTTACACAACAGATCTCATAGATCTTGGAAGCTAAGGAGGGTCTTCCATGGTTAGTATTTGGATGGGAGACCACCAAGGAATACTAGGGTCATGGCGTGGAGGCAGGAAAGGGCAAACCACCTCTGAAAGTCTCTTGCCTTGAAAACCCTAAGCAGGGTTGTCAAATGTAAGGCTTGGGGGCTGGAACCAGCTCATCCAAGGCTCTAACCTGGCCCACAAGCAACTGGTATGTATTGAAATGTATGGTATTCCTTTTATGGTATTCCTTGGAAAAAACCTAATCTTGCATATGATTAAATACATTTATTGGGGCTTTTGTGGGTTCCCCAGTAAATCAACTGCTTTCCCTGCTAGAAATCAATTGCTTTTGTTTTGTTTTTTCCCCATAAAAATAATATTAGTTGCTGTAGATTTTCCGGATTGTGTGGCCGTGGTCTTGGCATTGTAGGACCTGACGTTTCGCCAGTAGCTGTGACTGGCATCCTCAGAGGTATAACACAGAAAGATGGAGTACTCTCTGTGTCAAGGATCATTAACATTAGATTAGACTGTGTGAAAGAGCCATGTGCAGCTCTCGATGTCAAGGACCCAACCCTTGTCATAGAGAGTGCTCCATCTTTCTGTGTTATACCCCTGAGGATGCCAGTCACAGCTACTGGCGAAACGTCAGGTCCTACAATGCCAAGACCATGGCCACACAACCTGGAAAATCTACAGCAACTAATGAACTCCGGCCATGAAAGCCTTCGACAAAAATAATATTGTTCATTGGGTTTGCCTGTGTCCTTTATAAAGTTTATATCTCCAGTACCTGGTGTGACATTTTATGGCACGCACGGCCCAGCCCAGCAGAGGGACATTTATGTCGTATCCGGCCCTTGCAACAAATGAATTTGACATCTCTGCCCTACAGGATTGCCCATAAGTCAGCTGTGACTTGACGGCACTTCCCACCACCACCCCACATTCAGGGACATCATCCGTTCACCTCTGGAACTCAATATCCTTGCCCCAAAGTAGAGGATTACTAGCCCCATCCCTCCCGCCATACATCTGTTTTACTCACGGCAGCCAGCCTCTTTCCTCCAGTTCAATATCGCTGCCCCTTCTCTTTGGCAGGCGTCTGCGTAAGTCTTTAGTGCTCGGCATAAGATCTGCTTGTAGCCATCAAAAGCACACAGGTCACTCACACAGTTGTCCATGTAAGGTTTGTATCTGAGCAAGGAATGGCAGGGGTGGAAAGGACCATCCTTGTGTTTAGCCATCAGTCCACAAAAGGCCTCTGTGCTGTACCTGGCCACGAGTGCTGGGGGGCAGTGCCCACATTTGCCCTGGCAGCCATGGATGCAGGTTCCATTTCCATCGTCCACCTTCCAGCTCTTGCCAAATTCCATTGAGTTAGTGGCCAAGCCACCAGAAGATGTCACGAAATCGTCGTTGGGATCTCCATTGTAGTTGCCACAGAGGCCACAGACATGGCCTCGGAATGCTGCGGTGGCCTTTACCACGAGGTAATAATTCCAGTCATAGTAAAGGTTCAGGCCGAAGTCCGTCTCAATGACCAGTTGGCTTCCCCGGTGGTGAAGAGAAATCTTCCCATCATACAAACTCATGGGCAGACGTGAGCGCACTTGGTTGACCTGGAAGTGGCAGAGACAGAATTAGACTCATCATTTTTGGTTAAGGCTGCAGACTGCCCCAGTGTTTATAACAATACTCCAAAACTATCAAGTGGTTTTAGATTTCTAAAGTGTTGAAGACAAAAGGTTGGATCCAGTGAGCTTTTTTCGGCTTCATCTCACTCAACTGTCCTTTATATACTACAGCTCCATATCCCTTCTGGTTGTTGTCCATACAAGTCCCATGATCTTCAGCATTTCCTTTTTGGTGGTCAGAGGAGACCTCCTTCTTCCCTTTCCAGTTTGGTGTAGTGGTACGTGGACTCTAATCTGGGAGAACCGGGTTTGATTCCCCACTCTTCCACTTGCACCTGCTGGATGACCTTGGGCAAGTCATAGTTCTGGCACAGCTGTTCTTGAAAAAAAGCAGTTCCTGTCAGAGCTCTCTCAGCCCCACCTACCTTACAAGGTGTCTGTTGTGGGGAGGGGAAGGGAAAGGAGTTTGTAAGCTGCTCTGAGACTCCTTTAGGTAGTGAAGGGTGGAGTATAAATCCAATCTCTTCTCTTCTTCTCCTTCCACAAATGGAAAAGCTTGTTGGACCCAACCCAAACATTTTAGCGCTGACTCTGGCCAATAAAGGTAGAATTACTTGTGATTTGGAGAGGGGCTGTGGCTCAATGGGACAGCATCTCCTTAGCATGCAGAAGGTCCCAAGTTCAATCACCAGCAACTCCAGTTAAAAGGGCCTAGCAGTAGGTGATGGGAAAGACCTCTGCCTGAAACCCTGGAGAGCTCCTGACAGTATGAGTAGACAATTCTGACCTTGATGGACCAATGGTTTGATTCAGTATAAGGTAGCTTCATGTGTGCTCTTGTGATTTGGTGGTTGGCTTCCAACTGACAGGAGTCCAGCTAGACTTCACTGACTTGAAAACCCTGGTCCACACAGAAAACTGCATGTCATATGTTCTTGGTTCCCTTACACCCACCTAGAAAGTCCTAGGTGTAGTATTGACTTGGGCCACTGAAATGCTTTTGCAGGAAGGTAACCTGAGATGATTAACTACAGATCAGGAGAGCCATGGAGTCTGGACCTGAGAAATAACAAGAATCGACAGAACAAAGAGAGTCAATTTCAGAAAAGCTGGTTTGGAGGAATGGAGCCAGTCAAGGAGGCCCAAGGACAGAATAAAAATAAAAGTGAGGCGTAAACAAGGATTACAGCAAGAACATCAAAAGTTGGGAAAACAGATGTGAACAATATAGTTCTACCAACAAAACTTTCAGAATAAAGCCGTACATTAAGAACTGACATAGGAAGCAAGATGCTCTGTTAACCATAAACATGATCGAGAGGGTAGGTTTTGCTGAAAATTGTGTAAGAGTAAGCCTTGCATGCCTTTCTGTTCCCATAGAGAATGCAATAAGCAAGAAGGCACAAAGATCCTACATTGAATAACACTGCTCAAAGGTGGGATCTTACTCTGAGTAGTCCATATTCATACTTGACCATGGTGATGTTGAAGCCATAGACGCTGAGAGTGACCTGGCTGACGAAAGAGATTGGGGTGCTGCTGCTCTTCTGGCTCTTGGAAAAAACATGGAAGAACGGTAGCTTGGAATGGGGCTTGCAGGTCTTGACCACGGTGTAGGCACAGGTACCTTGGAAATTGTAGTTGCGTCCATCAAAAGTGTGGTAGTATGGCTGGCCAGAGGCCCAGCAAGCAGACTGGGTGGGGAAAACAGGAACACACTTGGGTAAACCATCCTTGACTACACAAGTCATTCCTTCTCTGCAAGGCATTGTGTGGCATGTCTGTGCATCTTCCACACATCTGGGCCAGCCATTGATGACATGACATACAGTTCCCTGTTTACAATGTGTGCTTCGGCAGGATGCTGAAATGTGAATACACTGGGGTCTGCCATCCACGAGGTTACAGACAGTCCCCTCTTTACACTGCAGGTTGGCACAGGACTGTGGGAGGGGGATGCATCTGGGGATCCCACCGACAATGTAACATACGGTTCCTGCTTCGCAGGGATGACTGGCACAGGATTGTGGGAGGGGGATACATTTGGGCAACCCTTCAACAACCTGACAGACAGTCCCCGCAGTGCAGTGATGATTGGCACAGGATTGTGGGATGGGAACACATTTTGGTAGCCCACTGACAACCTGACAGACAGTCCCCGCAGTGCAGTGATGATTGGCACAGGATTGTGGGATGGGAACACATTTTGGTAGCCCACTGACAACCTGACAGACAGTCCCCGCAGTGCAGTGATGATTGGCACAGGATTGTGGGAGGGGAATACATTTGGGCAACCCATCAACAACATGACAGACAGTCCCCGCAGTGCAGTGGTGATTGGCACAGGATTGTGGGATGGGAATGCATTTTGGTAAGCCATCAACAACATGACACATGGCCCCCCGTTGCAGTGATGATTGGCACAGGATTGTGGGATGGGAATGCATTTTGGTAGCCCATTGACAACCTGACAGACAGTCCCCACATTGCAGTGATGATTGGCACAGGACTGTGGGATGGGAATGCATTTGGCCGACCCATCAACAACATGACACACAGTCCCCATATCACAGTGATGATTTGCACAGGATTGTGGGATGGGAACACATTTGGGCAATCCATCAACAACATAACATACAGTCCCCACAGTGCAGTCATGATTGGCACAGGATTGTGGGACTGGAACACATTTTGGTAGCCCATCAACGACATGACATACGGTCCCCCCATCACAGTGATGATCGGCACAGGATTGTGGGACGGGAATGCATTTGGCCGACCCATCAACAACATGACATACAGTCCCCACATTGCAGTCATGACTGGCACAGGATTGTGGGATGGGAATGCATTTTGGTAACCCATCAACAACATGACATACGGTCCACACAGTGCAGTGATGATTGGCACAGGATTGTGGGATGGGAACACATTTGGGGAACCCATCAACAACCTGACATACAGTCCCCTCATTACAGTGATGACTGGCACAGGATTGTGGGATAGGAATGCATTTTGGTAACCCATCAACAACATGACATACGGTCCCCACACTGCAGTCATGATTGGCACAGGATTGTGGGATGGGAATGCATTTTGGTAACCCATCAACAACATGACATACGGTCCCCACACTGCAGTCATGATTGGCACAGGATTGTGGGATGGGAATGCATTTTGGTAACCCATCAACAACATAACATATGGTCCCCACATTGCAGTGATGATTGGCACAGGATTGTGGGATGGGAACACATTTGGGGAACCCATCAACAACCTGACATACAGTCCCCTCATTACAGTGATGATTGGCACAAGACTGTGAGATAGGAACACATTTGGGGAACCCGTCAACAACTTGACATGTGGTCCCCATATTGCAGTAATGATTGGCGCAAGACTGTGTGACGGGGATACATTTGGGGAACCCATCAAGTACATCACATACGGTCCCCTCAGTGCAGCGGTAGTTGGCACAGGATTGTGGCATGGGAACGCATTTAGGGAACCCATCAAGAACATGACATACAGTCCCCACTTTACATTGGTACTGATCGCAGGAAACTAGGATGGGTACACACTTTGGCCAGCTATCGACTATTTCACAAAGTGTCCCCACCTTGCATTGGTATTTGTCACAAGATGGTGGGATGGGAACACATCTGGGCCAACTATCAACCATTTCACACACAGTACCTTCTTTGCATTGGTATTTGTCACAGGATGGTGGGGTGGGAATACATTTGGGCCAACTGTCAACCATTTGGCAAACCGTCCCTTCTTTGCATTGGTATTTGTCACAGGATGGTGGGGTGGAAACACATTTGGGCCAACTATCAACCATTTGGCAAACCGTCCCTTCTTTGCATCTCACATTGTCGCAAGAAGTGGGGATGGGAACACATTTGGGCCAATTGTCAACAACTTTGCAAACAGTTCCTCCTTTGCAGAGGTATCTGTCACAAGATGATGGGATGGGGACACATCTGGGCCAGCCATCCATGATTGTGCAAATGGTTTCTGGTTTGCATTGGAATCTGTCACAGGAAGGTAGCATGGGGACACATTTGGGGAACCCATCAACAGGATGACATACGGTCCCTGCTTTGCAGATGACTTCATCACAAGACTGTGGGGTAGGAACACATCTAGCCCGGCCATCAACCATTTCACATGTGGTCCCTGACTTGCACTGATTTTCACCACAGGATGGCACAGGGGTAGCCAGCACACAGTTTGGCCAGCCGTCAATCATCTCACAAGTGCTTCCTGCATTGCATTCAACCCTGTTGCAAGAAGGCAGGATAGAGACGCAAGTGGGTACGCTACGAACTAACTCACACATTGTCCCTAGTTTGCAGTGAATTTGGTCGCAAGATGTTGGGATAGGCAGACATCTAGGCAAGTCGCGCTCCATCTCGCATACCTCCCCAACTGCACATTTTATATCGCGACAAGACGAAGGCCTTGGGACACACTTTGGATGCCCACTGACTATCTCACACGTGGCTCCTTTTTCACACGGGAAGACATTGCAGGATGCTGGTGTTGGGACACACTGCGGGTGGCCTTGAACAATCTTGCACACAGTTCTATTGTGGCAGGAGACTTTGTCACAGGAAGGCTGGACGGGCACACACACGGGCCACCCGTTAGCAACGCTGCACACAGTTCCTGGGTGGCATCTGAAATGTTGGCAGGACAATGGCACCGGGATACATTGGGGTATGTTGTTGGTTACGACACACACGGTGTTTTCTTTGCAGTGAACGTTGGCACACGACAGCGGTGCCGCTGCTGCTACACATCTGGGAACTCCATCCAGCAGTTCACACGTCGTCCCGTCTTGGCATGTGATGTGATGACAAGGGTGTGCGTAAGGGGTGCAGCTGGGGATGCCCTGGGCTATCTCGCACATGGTCCCTTCCAGGCACTGGATGGTGTGGCAAGCCTGAGATTCTGCAATGCAATATGGCCGCTCCTGCCTGATGATGCAGACGGTTCCCCTTTCACAATTCATTCCACCACAGAGGCTGGATTGAGGGTTCGGAGGGGTCACGGCCACTAGAAAACAGAAACACATTTGGGATAAACAGAAGCTATTCCAGTACAGAAGTACTACAAGGAAGTCACAAACACTGAAGGCTGTGAGAGATTTCCCTGTTCCACAGAGATCTGTACCTTTCTAACTGGTTTCGGATCAACTGGGATTCTAAGGTTTCTTTCTTTCTTTCTTTCTTTTTTTGTAAATACAATTTATTATTGGATATATTTTCATGTTCATACAATTTAAACAAACCAATACATACCCATTTTTCTTTCGCCCTCTCCCCCCAAACAAGGCTTCCCGCAGTGCTCCAACCCCATTGATATCTCTCTTATTCAATTACATTTACTACTAAACTTATTTTCTTTTACTAATGGTAACAATTCAAAGATCTAGATCTCTTTCCACTTCTCCTCAATAGCTATCAAAACAAATCAAACCACGTTTAACATCCCAATTTTTCAACAAGTATTCTTGAAAGTCTTTCCAGTCTCCGAAAAAAGTTTCGTCTTCTTCGTTGTTTAATTTTCTTGTTAATTTGTCCATTTCTGCCATAAACAACGTCTTTTTAATCCATTCCCATGTTTCAGGTACTTTATCTTGTTTCCAACATTGAGCAAAAGTCAGTCTGGCTGCTGTAATCAAGTACCATAATAATGTTCTCTTGGCTACATTTATTTCTTCCATTTTAAGACCTAGCAATAACATCTGTGGGTCTTTCTTAAAAGTACATTTCAATTTTTTTGTATCTCATTGTGGATCCCAGTCCAGTAATTTACTGCTTTATCACATGTCCACCACATATGGTAAAAAGACCCTTCATTTTTCTTACATTTCCAACATTTGTTAGACATACTGTCATTTATAATAGCAATTTTTTTAGGCGTCATATACCATCTGTACATCATTTTATAGCAATTCTCTTTAACATTTACACAAGTTGAAATTTTCATTGACTTTTTCCACAAATATTCCCAAGATGTCATAAGTATCTCATTATTAACATTTACTGCCCATTTTATCATTTGCTCTTTTACTATTTCATCCTCAGTATACCATTTCAATAAAACCTTGTACAGTTTAGAAATCATTTTTTTACTCTTACCAACCCATACAGTTTCAATTTCAGTATTATTTTCTCTAAAGCCATGTTCTCTTTTATCGGTCTTAAATAAGTCATAAATCTGTCTATACTTCAACCAATCATATTCAAATTCCACATCAGATCTATCTTTTAATATAAAGTTTTTCCCTTCTAATTTTAAGAGACTTTTGTAAGGTAGCCAATCTAAACCCTGACTTCTTGAATATGGATTAATCACTTCTGCTGGTACTATCCAAAGTGGTCTTTCTTCCGAGAAGAATTTTCTATATCTCGTCCAAGTCTCGAACAGTGGTCGTCTTATGAAGTGGTGTTTGAAAAACTTGTCAATTTTTACTTTTTCATACCATAAATATGCATGCCATCCAAACTTGTTATCATGTCCTTCTAGAGCCAATAACTTTTTATTCTCAAGGTTAATCCACTTCTCCAGCCATGTTAAGCAGACGGCATCATAATACAATCTTAAATTTGGTAGTTGTAGTCCTCCTCTTTCCTTTGCATCACATAAAATTTTCATTTTAATCCTTGGCTTTCTTCCTGCCCATACAAATTTCTTTTTTTTTTTGTAAAACTCTCTTAAAAAAGAGAGAATTTTATTCTTTTTATAAGAAAAAGGAAGGGTAGACAGATGGAGAAAGAAAAAGGTGGAGTGAAAATTTTTTTCTGTTAGTGAGAGTTAGTTTAGGTTAATAACCAATACCAAGATTTGGCATCCATCATGTTTAGAAGATCTTCTTTTTAACTAAAACAAAGTCCAAAATCACTCTGTTAATGCAGTTAGTAAAGTCCATTGGGGTTAGTAATTAAACAGCTCCTTCCAGATGTAACACGAACAGTCCTCAAAGTATCTTCTTCTTAATTTTCTTCCAGTTATGGATTGAGTCCATTTTAACTTTGAAGTCTTCCGTTCCATCACCTTCCCCTGGGCTGCTGTCTTCTGCACTTATCCCAATTTTGAATGCTGCATCCTTCTTCCTGCTGGCGTGTCTCTTCAGGAATTTCTGTGTTTCGAAGATGAAATCCTTCTTCTTTCTTTTCTTTTTTTTCTTAAACTTCTGGCCTTCAAGCTTCCAGGGCTCCACAAACTCAGCAGATGAAATTAGATCTCCCGTTTGTCGCCTGCTATGCTCGACATCCCCTTCTACTGGCAGAGTATTTCTTTTTATAAAGGCGGAATAGGCTTTGGGAGCCTTATCCACCTCTTCTTTTAACTTTATCGCTCCACTGCCAGTTAGGGGTGCCAAGACATTTGTCAAGGTAAATCCGAGATCTTCTTTCTCCTCTTCTTTAGCGCCCTGGAAACCTGGAATCAAATTCGATTTCTGTTCAATCTCCTTCATCTTTCTAGTTGTTTCCAATATCTGTTTCTGTCGACTGATGAGAACACTTTCCATTTTAAACAGAGTTTGGTTGATCTTCTGCAATTGTTCCAGCAGGGGGCACAGCATCTCCTTTTTCTGTTGATTGACAGCAAGCTCTTGGGGGGGCTATCTGGACCGGAAGTCCCTCCTCTCTTCTCTTCCGGTGTCTGCAGGGCTTGTTCCATTATCGACATTTTGTTTTTTTGTTTACTTTTAAAAAGTTCGTGCCGCATCCCCCAGGAAGCTAAGATGAACACATTCTTCCATGCAGCCCCAACGGTACTTTCACCAACACTTTGTTTTCTTTCTGCCCCCCTTCGCGCTCCCTTTGAATAACTTGCTTCTCGAGGGGGTGGAGACTCCTCCCTCCTCCCAACGCTTATACGCATGCAGGGGGCTCCGATTTACGCTTCAAAATAGATCTTCAACTCACGATTCGATGCCACTACTTCTTTTTATGTTGAACCATAGCGCTGTTTTCACTCCTGGAATTCGGTGGCGCCGCTAAGTCCCATTACGGGCACGCCGCAGCGGGGCCGATTGGGGCGGGGAGAAAGCCTCAATTTCCCGGCTGTCTGCCGGCAAAGAGGCTACTCCCCAAGCGCCCCCGGTTCGGAGCCTTTACCTAAGGCTCACTAGGGTCTTTCGCATATGCGAAGACCCCCCTAACTGCGCGTGGGCTAACCGCCTCCGGGAGCGTCCCGAGAAGCGGCCGCCATTCGCGACGCCGGAAACCGAAACCCCTGCCCATACAAATTTCGATAGTTCTTTCTGCCACGTATCCAGTATTTTCCTTTGTTTTAATATTGGAATAGTCTGAAATAAAAACATCAAACGCGGCAAAACATTCATTTTTACAGTTGCTATTCTTCCCAATAACGATAGATTCAAGGTATCCCATTTCTTCATGTCTTGCTGAATCCTGTGCCAAACCTTTTCATAGTTATTTTTGAACAGATCAATATTTTTCATAGTCAATTCAATTCCTAAATATTTAGTCTTTGTAACTACTTCACACTGGATTTTCTCTTGAAGTTCAATTTGTCTCTGTTTCGTCATATTTTTGCACATCACTTTCGTTTTGCTTTTATTAACGTAGAATCCCGCGACTGTTCCAAATTCTTCAATTTTTTCCATCAATTGTGGTATATTCTCAATTGGATCTTGAATCATAAACATTACATCATCTGCAAATGCTCTATATTTATAAACAAAGCCTTTCACTGTAAGTCCTTCAATGCTATTATCTTTTCTTATCGCTGTCAATAATATTTCCAATATCCAGATAAACAATAACGGAGATAACGGGCAGCCTTGTCGTGTTCCCTTTTGAACTTGGAAAAAATCTGTTCTTTCTTTATTTATATTCAAAGCTGCTTTCTGTTCTGAATAAATTGCCACAATCATGTTTAGAAAAGACTGTCCTATATCCATTTTTTCAATAACTTGCAGCATAAACTCCCAATTTAAATTGTCGAAAGCTTTTTCCGCATCTAAAAAGAGGAATCCAACTTCTTTTTCTGGATGTTTGTCGTAATATTCAATTGCATCAATCACCACTCTTAGATTGTCTCTAATTTGTCTATTTGGTAAGAAACCAGCTTGTTCTTCCGCTATAGTATCTTTTAAATATTTTTTCAACCTTTCCGAAATTATTTTTGCAAATAGTTTGTAGTCATTGTTTAATAGCGATATTGGTCTATAATTCTTTACATTAGTTAAGTCCAAACCTTCTTTAGGTATCAGTGAAATATTTGCTTCCTTCCATGAATCTGGGATCCGTTTAGTCTTTCTTAATTCGTTTGACAGAAGTACTAAAATAGGGGTTAGCTCCTCCTTAAGTTTCTTGTAAAATTTTGCAGTAAAACCATCTGGACCTGGAGCTTTTCCCAACTTTGCATCTTCTATCGCCATTGTTACCTCTTCCTTTGTTACTAATCCATTTAATAACTCTTTAATTTGTTTTCCCAGCTCTGGAACTTCAATAGTCTCCAAATATCTCTTAATTTTCTGTTGGTCAATTCCTTTCTTTTTGAACAGTTTGGCATAGTATTTGAAGAAAGCTCTTTTTATGCCTTTCAAATTCACAACATCTTGTCCATCTTCAGTAATCTTACTTATATAATTCCTTTCTTTTCTATTTTTCAATTGCCACGCTAAAAATTTTCCTGGTTTATTTGCACCCTCAAATGCTTTTTGCTGTAATTTCTTCAGATTCCAGTATAATTCTCTATTTAGTAGAACATTCAATTGATCCTGTAAAAAGTGAATCTCTTTAATAATCTTTTTCTTCCCTGGTCTTTTCTTTAGTTCCTTTTCTTTTTGTCGAATTTTCTCATGGAGGTCATTTTGTTGTTGCATCCTTTGTTTTTTATCTTTAGAGTTCAGAGAGATAAGCAAACCTCTCATTACTGCTTTGTACGTATCCCATACGACCTGTATATCAGTGCCTTTATCTAAATTCATTTCAAAAAAAAATTTCGTTTCTTTTTTTAATGTTTCATTAATTAGTTTTTGGTCCAATAAGTCCTCATTAATTCTCCAATATAGTTGTTTTGGTTTTTCTTTGGATATCCAAAGTAAAGGGTTATGATCTGAGTTATTTTTCGGTAAAATTTCGATTTTATAAGTTTTTTGCGCCATCTCCTCTGACATCCAAATCATGTCAATTCTAGAAAAGGAATTATGTCTGTTAGAATAAAATGTATAGTCCTTTGTCTTAGGATTCCATTTCCTCCAAACGTCTTCTAGTTTCTCTTGCTTCATTAGCTGGAAAAATTTTTTTGGCAGCTTTCCAACCGCCTCTCCAATTGCATTAGACTTTCTGTCCAATACGTTGTTCACCGTGCCATTAAAGTCTCCTGCAAAAACTATTTGATCATAATTTAAGCAGTCCAACTCTTTAGTCAAGTCATTAAAAAAGTCTCTTTTGCACCATTGGGTGCAAATATATTTACAAGCAATGTTCTTTTTCTATTCATCATTATTTCCACGCCAACATATCTTCCTTCCTTGTCTGAGAAGATTTGTTTAGGTTCCAATTCTTTAGTAATATATATCACTGTTCCTTTCTTCTTGTTAGCTGCTAATGAATGAAATTCTTCTCCCAATTTTTTATTAATCAGATATTTATTGTCTTGTTTTCTGATATGTATTTCTTGCAAACAAATTATGTTACATTTTTGTTTCTCTAGCCAATGATTCACTAATCTTCTTTTGTTTGGTGAATTTAATCCATTCACATTCCAAGATAAAAATTTGTAATCCATAATTGTTTTGAATTAAATGTCTTTAAAGTCATCAAAATTGTTCTCTTTGAATCTGTACATGTCTCCTTCCGTTTTAATTGTGAATCTCACCGAGTTGTATGAGAATGATAATCCATATGGAATCTCCCATCTGAACCTGATGCTCATTTCTTTTAACCTATCTGTTAATTTCTTGAATTTCTTTCTATCTTGTAAAATCACTCTCGGAATTTCTCTTAAAATTATTATTTTCTTTCCATTAATTTCCAACGGTTGTGTAAATTGCTTCTTGAAAATGTCTTCCTTCATTTTTGTGGTCACAAATTGAACAATCACATCTCTGGGTAATTGCTTTCTCTTGGCATAAGCTGAATTTACTCTGTAGATTAGGTCAAAGTCTGGGTCCAAATCTCCTTGATCCTCCCCTATATAAGTTGTCAACGTATTGATTACTAAAGCCCGTAAGTCCTGATCTTCCTCCTCTTCAATTCCTCTCAATCTCAGATGATTCTGAGTAGCCCTATATTCCATCATGGACTCCAGTCTTGTATTTTCTAGTAGGGTTCTTTTAACTTTCTGTTCCATTTCTTCTGATTTTGTCACCAGACTTTGAACCTCTTTTTTAACTTCTTCCGTATCTTTTTTTATCCCTGCCACTTCTGTTAGTACCAGTTCTTTCAACTCCTCCATATTTTTTTTCTGTACTTGGACTTGCACTTGTTCTATTTGCTCCAGTTGTATTTGCTTTCCCAAACTCTGCACCACTTCTGTCATCCTTTTCTCCATCGCTTCCATGGCAGCCTGCCACTCTTTTTTTCTTTTGCAGTCATTCTTGGACTAGGTGATGAGGCAGCCCTTGGTCTTGGCCTCAAATCCATCTTGGAGGCAAGTTCAAGACTAAGCAATCTTTATATTATCAATCTTAAAGCCAAATCGCCACCTTTATAACTTTTTCCAATGCTTTTTCGGCTTAAAAATAACTTTTTAAAATTTAGTCCTCCTCAAAATGGCGGGCGCAATTTCTCTATGATTTTCTGGCTAGAGTAGGCTCTTTTGAAACTTCCTGTTTAGCTGTCCGTCACGGTAATCCAACTTCCGGTGTCACACTCTAAAACGTCCGTCTACTTCCGGCAAAACAACTTCGAAAACATCCACTCTAGCCTACTTCCTGTACCATAGAATCCCAGTCAGTTTCGTTTCTACTACGCAGAGTTTAGTCTTAGCTGACCACAGGAATGCAAAACAAAGTCACTTTTCCGCCGTTTTCTCTAAAGGAAAGCTTTCTTTTTACTTTTAAATCAAGCGGATTAGTTCCTTAAAGCATTTTATGCTTATCCGTACGTTTAGATTTTGCGTTCTTCTTCAAACCAGTAAGCAAATGTTCAATTGTTACCTTGCTTATAATCTCGGGGTTTCGCAGTGCTTCTTCTGTAAACGATGTTAATCTTAATGTTAAAGAGGTCGGTAGATGACGGATTTATGCTGAATTCTCAGCCCGGCTGGTATCTGTAGAGCTGACTTGCAACTGCCCTCTTCGCAGAAGGAGATCAAGGTGTAAACAAGCTTCCTCCGAAGCTTATCCACACCGATCTCAACTCCCTCTCAGGCTTGGCTGCTTGCTTGCCACCCCCCGCCTGGGGAGTGCTGCGCTGGGCCAGGTAAAGCCCAAACTGTCGTCAGATACCGCCGTCCACCTTGCCCAAATCGCAAAGTGCGTCAATTCGCCATTTTAACTCCGAACGGAAGCCCGGGATTCTAAGGTTTCTGACCAACTGGGATTCTAATCGATGCACAATTGAATTTTAGCCATAACATACCCATCGCACCCATCAACACATTTCCTGGTACTCGTCAAATGTTTTTCGAAAGTGGGTTGGGTCTCTTGCCCGGCAGAACTTCTGATTGGCCAGTGGAGATCTGATTGGCTGTGCTGGTTTAAATAATGCTATTTTGATGGCAGCTGCCACCACTATGTTGGTTTTATTCTCCTGCTCATTCTCCTTTTTCAGTGTTTTTTTTTTTTAAATTTAGCCCTCTTTTCCCTAGCACTTGCAGTCCATTGATCTCCCTAAAATGCTGCTCATGGGGGTGGGGGACAGGGGACTCTCTAGAATGGCAGGAGAGTTGTCCAGATCTGAAGGAATGGAAGGGAAAACTTCTTGAATATGTGACAATGGCAAAATTAACATCTTATATACATGATAAACCAGTCTTAGAATGTCAAGAAAAATGGATTTTTTAATTATACAGCTAAAAATTAAGTATAAACCTAAATTAAGATATAGAGTATGATCAGGAAGGCTTTAGGTAAAATGTGTTTGTACTAATAAACTATCAGAAAAGAAGTTATGAAGTTAATCAGGAAAGATAGAATAAAGATATGTAGACAGAGGATGATAAATAAGAAATTATTCAAGCCAGTTCTAAACAAGAACAAATAATTATATGCTATAGAATATGTTTGTGCTTTATATTTAAGATACTTTAAGACATTGTAGAAGATGATTGTAGTAGAAAATTGTAGTAGAAAATTGTATTAGATGGCCATTTATTGGTGTATCTATGTTTGTTGTAGTGTGTGTTTTTTAAAATTCTTTTCTGGTTGTTGTCTTGTAGTTTACGTTTTGTAATATAAACTTAATACAATTTATTATTATAAGATGAATGGCATTAATTAAGGAAGTCACTTCGGTTCAGGTCCCAAATCAACCGGAAACCTTATTTTTAAATATTTGGCCTGATGACTTGTCAGATAGGGTACACAAAGAGGCCATCGAGATAATCCTAGATGCTGCAAAGACCACGATTACGAATAAATGGAAGGACATTGCAATCCCCTCTACTGAAATGTGGTTCCGTAAACTTTGGAATCACTTCTTAATGGAAGCTGTCACAAACAAACTAGATGTTAATTCCAAAATGTCTCGTCAGGAAGACTTTATTGGAAAGTGGTTCCCCATCATGCAGTATATGGCCAAGCATGAATTTGTTTCCTCTGAGTGGTCCCAATACTATAAATGGATTTAGAGTGATGTCCTCTTCCCCTTCTTGGCTCTTTATTTTTATTTTACTTTGTTGTTTCGCGATGTGTGTAATGGATTTCATGTATCTTTTGAAAAAATAAAAATTATTAAAAAAAAAAGAATGGCAGGAGAGCCAAATTGGGGTGGGGGGAGGTCTGCAACAGGAAGTGGCAATGAGTAGGAATTACACCTCCCCTTCCATTTGTGGAAAGTTTAGTCCGGATCTCACCAATGTCCTCCAAATTCAGCACGGAAACCACAAATATAACACAGAGAAGGAGCTATATGAAGTGGCTAATGAAGGGGCTGTACGAAGTGTGGAGAAATGCGCTCCAGCTTAGAATTCACCCCAGCAATTCCACCACTGGGTTACCCTATAGCTGTGTCATGGGAGCTCCTCTGCAAATCTGTAGCTGGCAGGGAGGACAGGTACCGGGAAAGATGCACGGAACAGATATGTTTGCATTCTTCACAAGACTTATGAGCGTGATTTTTTTTTTTTTGCCTTGCAGTTCCAGAGATCTACAAATAAGCATGCAATAACCGTACAGGCAATCAGCAAATCAGAAATCATATATTGAATACTGCGGGCTCTATACATGAAAATGAGCGATACATTCTTACATTGCCCCTTTGTACATAGTCAGTGGTGGAAAGCCAATACTTCTTGTCCCAGATCATTTGAACACATCTCCCTTGCCTTTAAATATCCATATTCAGGTGGGTCCTACATGCATGCATTCTAACATGCATAGGTTCAGATCTTGTGAAGAAGAAGAAGAGAAGAAGAGATCGAATTTATACCCCGCCCTTCACTCAGAGTCTCAGAGCGGCTTACAAACTCCTTTCCCTTCCCTTCCTCACAACACACACCCTGTGAGGTAAGTGGGGCTCAGAGAGCTCTGAGAGAACTGCCCTTTCAAGGGCAGCTCTGGCAGAACTATGGCTTGCCCAAGGTCATCCAGCAGCTGCAAGTGGAGGAGTGGGGAATCAAACCTGGTTCTCCCAGATTAGAGTCCACACGCTTCACCACTACACCAAACTGGCTTTGGTGAAACTTTGGTGAAGTCCAAAGTTTTCTCTGGAAAATGGAATATGTGATCAGGGTATAAGTACATTGGATTTTGTGTGCATATGCCCAGTTCAAATGATATATTCCCATGTGGATAGTTGAAGGAAAGGCAGGGCATGTCCTTGCTTGCCATCATGCTTACAGAAACAACCAGAGTTAGAATGTAACCTCCAATGCGACCCAGGACCAATGAAGATAACTTCTGCAAAACCCTGAACAGTACTCCATTTTTCTAGTCCTTCATTTCTTGGGAACAAATTTCCCATTTCATTTTTTCTCTTTTATGATAACATCGCCATCAACAGTGGCACATAAAATGATACTTATTAATTAAGTAAACGTATCAATTATCTGGCTTTTCCTCAGGACTTAAGGCAGGCTCACAAGTCAATCAAAATACTACAGTTAAAGGCATACAAAGCCAACCCCCAGATCGACCCCTCTCTTTCAAATGTACAAGTCATTCCATCATTGGCTTACACACACACACATTTGGGGGCCAATATTCAAAAGAGGGACGGTGCTAGACATCTGTCCAAACCCATGTCAGGACGTGCGTGTGGGGAAACCAAGCCATGTCCTTAGCTGCATGAAGAAACTTGGGAGTGACACATGAAGCAGGCTTATATGGAGCCAGACCATGGTTCTCTCAAGGTAAATATTTCAGGGCTTCCCCCCCCCCCCGTGGGAATGTGCTGGAACAGAGTTCCAGAGCCTCTTCAACAAAATTCTTTTAAAAACATTTAAAAGTTCATGAGTTTTCAGTATACCGATTGAAAACTTCATTTCCCTCTTGAGAGTTCCAGCACCTCCAGCACTGGAGAGCAGCTCTGACTGGCAGCTGCTCTCCAGGGTCTCAGGCAGAGGTCTTTCACAGCGCCTCCTACCTGATCCTTTTAACTGGAGATGCTGGGGATTGAACCTGGTACTTTCTGCATGCCAAGCAGATGCTCTGCCTCTCAGCCACAGCCCCTTGCTACCCCTTGCAGTGAGTGCTGCTGTATAGTCCTCCTCCCCAGTGCAGCTGCAAGTGCTGTGCACATGGACTTCTCTTCAAGAAGCAGTGATCAGTCCAATCGGGTACTCGGTGGAAGTAGGAAAGCTGGGATTTCGGACTCTTCCCTTCATTGAACAGATTGACAGGCACAATTTGAAGAGGGCTTCTCAAGCAGGGCCTGCAGATCCTCCACCTTTCCCTCTTATCCCTGTTTTCTAAAAACCAGTCTGATAGACCACTGTCCCTATTTAGTCCTGATTTTTGCCTTGTTACATTTCACTTACTGTGACCTGCTAATATTCTCATTCATCAGAGTGGAACGCCAGTGTCCCCAGGAGTGAAATCTGACTGAGGGAGTGAACGTACCTCGTCCTTATCATGCATGCATGGAAATGCAGAAGTTTGAACATTATAATATCACGAAGTACGCGACCTGCCATTTCAAATGTTGGCAAGGCTCATTTTTTTTTTTAGAATAACAGCAATACTAATTGTAGGTCCATTATGTTCTTCCAGCACACCTCTTACCTAAAGCAACCTCTTGGCATTCAAAACAGTGCAGGACAAGCTACGCTAGAATATGGGAAAACTGCAGATAGCCCTCAGCAAGGTGACCCAGCCGGAGCTCAAGCAGGAATCTTTACTATGAGAATAGAAAAGTTATAAATGTGCCCCTGTTTTCAACTGTGAAGTGTCAGAGGACATCAGCCTGGCTGCCCTGTGTATGTACAACTGAATTAGAGACAAAATCTTCTAATCCTGCCTATTGATAAATCTGACAACTGAAGCCCATGCATCAATAGGACCTTTTGGGGTCTTTCTGAGAGGTCACATACACTGTTCCTTGTAACTCTTGGGATGGTTCTTAAACTCTGCTCTGCTGCTCTTGCTTTGCAGGGTAAGTTATTGTCTGGCGGTGCTTAGCAAATATTGGTCTGGATCCGGCCAGCTTTTTTGTTGTATTTCATTCAGTTCTCCTCCTTACTACCACCTCTGTTGCACAAGGCTTTTGTCTGTAAAGATCCCATAGTCCCCAGCATAGTTTTTTTTAGCACTTCAAGGGGACTCTCCTCCCCTCTTTACACTAAGGGAACACCTGGTTGCATCCAACCCATCATCAAATCTAGCACACACAAAAAATCCAAGATAATATGTTACAATCCGTGTTCCCTCTAAGCCAAGTTAATGTGACCTGGCTCAGAGATTTTTAGTCTCCGGCTCACACATTTTTGTCTTAGCTTGGGAAGGACAGCTCCAGAGCAAACTAATTTATGCTCACTCACAACTTTAAGGCCAATAGCTCACAAAGTAGAATTTTTGCTCACAAGACTCCACAGCTTAGAGGGAACATCGGTTACACTATCTAAGTCCCCTTTCTTCCGCACAATAGCTTAACATACCCCAGTGATCACATGGCAATGTTACTTATAACATTTCCGTTAGCACTGCAAATGATTGCTTCCTAAAATTCCTTGGGCTTAGGATGGTGCCTGTACACATGCAGTATATATCTCCCTTTGTGGCACAGTCAGCATCATTAGCCGTAATGTCATTTTATGTAAATATCCATGGCATAAGATGCCCTTGTATAGCTTTTGTAATGCTGTCATTTCTGAAGGAGGCTATCAAGGTAATTTAAAAGAATTGGAACACAAGAGGAGCAGAGGAGGAGAGAGTGGAATGTGGGGGAATGTCTATTCTGTCTTCTCAGCCTCACTTCTCAGCCCTCCCCAATTCTGTCACAGTGAAAACAAAGAAGAAAGGCTCCCTTACCAAGCGTTACTGGCTTGGGAAATTCCTGGAGATTTATGGATGGTGCCTGGGGGAAGGCAGCGTTCGGGGAAAGGATGGAAGCAGAACCCAGCTAGGATGTGATGCGATAGAGGCCATCCTCTGAAGCTACCATTTCCTCCAGGGGGACTGATTTGTTTATCTGGAGATCAGTTATATTCCAGGACACCTGGAGGACGATCACCTTATCATCTTCAACTGTCTCACCCCTCTCTAAAGATAGCACAGTAAGCACACATGAAATCTTGCCGGATAATTTCCTCCTGAGGGAGTCTGGTTGCCATTTTGGTTGCCCTCGTGACAGGCAACTAGAAATGGTGTCCGAACTCTCATGAGAACAAAAGGGATCTTGCGAGAGTTCCAGAACTGGTACAAGTGGCTTACCATGCTATCTTTAAAGAGGTCTGGAGGAGAGCGGTGGTGGGGAGGGTTGTCTCCTCTGGGTCTCAGGGATGGTGATGGGGGAGGCTGGTGGTGGGCGGTCACTGCCTCCCAGATCTGCTGCCTGAAGAGACTGCCTCAGATTGCCTCATTAAAGAACCATTCCTAATTCTATCAGCACTTATGGTGCCTGAGTTCAGACTGGCAGTTTGCCCCGAGACAGACATGTTTCAGCAACGTTTCACAACCGGATTAAAGGGGGTGTTCACACAGGCACATCTGTCTGGCGTTCCCCACCCGTAGTCAACCCGTTGTGTACCACTTTGCTTCTGTGTTTAAAAGATATCTGGTGAAAGTGGTAGCAAATCCCAGAGAGCATGTTTATCCTGCTTCATTCCACTTCTGGGAAGTGTGAACGCTAACCCGAAAAGCCGGGAACAACCTGCGGTAATAATGTCCGCCGGGTGTTTCCGCGCATAAAGTGCACTCGATTGCCCTGGAGAGGCAGCAGCGATACGATTGGATGTGCTCTGCTCTACTGCCCAATGTGGTGCTGGCACAATGGGATCCTCCCCAAATGCTCTATGCGCTTATGCACATGAGCACATGTGCACACATGTGCACATAGCCAAATTACCAGGAAAAAGCCATTTACAGCCACACCTCCAGGTCAGCAGTCTGAATGCTCCCTCGCACCTCCTCCTGGTATGCTTCCACATCAGTCGGTACAGTGTGACCAGGAAAACCTGGAACAGTTTGTTCTGGGGCTTTTTTGCCACAACTCGCTCCCGCTTCAAACTGCCAGTCTGAACTCAGCCGGTGACTGAACTTACCACATGGAAGAGTGAACCAGGCCCATAGAAGTAACATTCTGACAGTCTTCCTGTCTGGAAAGCAAAAAAAGACACAGAAATGTATCAGAATACTGGAGTAAATGGCACACACTATTACATTAGTCTTCCTGCTGGTTGGTTCCTCTGTGTGAGGAAGAACCGAAACCACAGTTTAGCATTGGAACATCACAGAACTTGCTCCATGAAAAACATGAGGAAATATAGGAATTAAAAAATCCAAAACAGAATAATGTATAGAGTTGCCATAGGCTGTGAACAGATAACCATTTCTGTAGAAGAAAAGAGAAGAGAAGAGATTGGATTTATGCCCTGCCCTTCACTACCCAAAGGTGTCTCAGAGCGGCTTACAAACTCCCTTCACTTCCCTTCCCTTCCCCTCCCCACAACAGACACCCTGTGAGGTAGGTGGGGCTGAGAGAGCTCTTGACAGAAACTGCTCTTTTTCAAGAACAGCTCTTATCAGAACTACGGCTTGCCCAAGGTCATCCAGCCAGGTGCAAGTGGAGGAGAGGGGAATCAAACCCTGTTCTCCCAGATTAGAGTCCACAGACCTAACCACTACACCAAACTGGCTCCCCAAATGTTTTGAGGGTGGAGGGTACAACAACAAAATGGCTGCTGCAGGAGGCAGAACCAGCCACACAGAGGAAGCCCAAGTAAAGCGGAGAAGAATAGTTTAAAAATACACTGGGATAGTTTAAAAATACACTGGGAAGGAGGACGGAGAGAGAATAAGGCAAATACTGTAGTGGCAGCTGCTACTGAAATGATTTTGTTTCAATCTGCACAGCCAATCAGACCTCCAATGACCAATCATAACTCTTGCTGGGTAAGAGCTCCACCTGTCCCCACCCACTTTCTAAAACAGGGTTGCCCAGTTGCCTTGACGTTCCTTTAAAGAGCCTATTTGTGAGCCAAGCATGTGGCCTGTGGCCGCCCCTCTTCCTTGCTCCTGCTAGATTTAAAGGGCCCCCACTGAATCAGGCAGGAGGAGAGGGAGAGGGGTGGCCGGGTGGGTGGTTGCTCTTGGGGGTGGGGCTTGGGGTTGGGTACCCCCACCGGCCAGCTGGCCAGGGGTGGATTGAAGCCACCAGAAGTGATGAGCCCCCCGCCTGGACTTGGGGGCTGGCACCCCAATTCTAAAAGTGCCCGTGGGCACTGCATTGGGGACCCCCACTGTAGAACGTGGGTGGTTTAGGAAAAAAATGGTGATTTAGGGAAAAAAGCTGTTTGCGCTAGCCTTGTTCACACGTTACAGTGAACACATGTACAACCTGCCTGTATGTGTGTATACCTGTTTGTAAAGCCCCGTTCACAAGTTACAGTGAATGCATGTACAATCCATGTACCGTGTACACTTGATTTTTCTATATACATGCATTCATTGAGTAATTCTCATTCAGGATTCAATGCATGTACAGCTCAATGTGTGATTTAAACCCGGCTTCCGGTCGGAGTAAAATGGCGAATTGACGCACCTCGTGAATGAGCAGGGTGGACGGCAGCTTCTTCTGTTTGGGCAACTATACTGCCCAATGCGGCATCCCCCAGGCAGGGGGGTGACAGGCGAGCAACAAGGTCCAAGTGAGAGTTGAGATCAGCGTGTACAAGTCCTGGAGGGGGCTTGTTTATGCTTTGAACTCCTCTCAGAAGCGGGTGATTGCAAGACAGCACTAAAGAAGCCAGCCGAGCTGAAACTTCAGCTTAAATTCACCATTTCCCGATCTCTTAAGAAACAGTTTAAAGTTGGAAACAAAAAGAAGCGATGCGAAGTCCCAAGATAAACATGCAAGGTAACAAAGCCATTTTGCTTACCGGGATGAAGATATAACAAAATTTGATCAAGGCGGTTAAGCGCATAAGGTTTAAAGCTGAACGATCGATCCATCATATAATTTTGAAGAGCTCGATAAAGCGTTAAATTTGGACTAAATAGACTTTAACATTTCTGTGGTTAAGAGACTGAGTGATAAGCGTATGAGTGAATGCGACTGGAAAGATCGCGAGACGAAGGTGCAGCATAAAACTGTGTTCGGCTGGAACTGTGACCAGGAGTGTGTGCTGGAGGACCGGAAGAGCGGCTGAGTGGAAGTTTTTCTGGTAGGACATTTTTAATGTGGGACCGGAAACAGGAAGTTAAAAGAGAGCCTACTCTAGCCTTAGAAACCATAGAGAAATTGCGTCCGCCATTTTGAGGAGGACTAAATTTTAAAATGCAGTTTTAAAGGTGAAATTGACTGCAGAAAATAGTGAAAGAGGTTGGATTTAAAAGAAGAATCAGAGGACAGCTGAAGCATATCGGAAAATCTTCAAAAGGGAACCAAAATTTCGGCAAAGAGCTGCCTCAGCTGCGAGCCCAAGTATGTCATCTAAAGAGAAGAAAGAATGGCAAGCTGCAATAGAAGCAATGGAGAAGCGCATGATCGAGGCGATTCAAAGTATGGTGAAACAGATAGATCAGCAGATAGAGAAACAAATGGGCAAACAGCTGGAACAGTTGGAAGAAGTCCAAGAAAAAAATGTGGCGGCCTTGAGAGAGTTAGTGTTAGCAGAGGTGGCAGAAATCAAGAAAGAAGTGGCTAACACAAATAGTCAAGTAACAGCTTTGGCAACAAAATCAACTGAATTGGAGCAAAAGACACAAGACATAGAGAAAAAAGTGGAATCAACTGTGCAAGACAACCGTAATTTGGAGGCAACAATGGAATATAGAGCAATGTCAAACCATCTGAGGTTAAGAGGAATAGAAGAAAAAATGGATGAAAATATACGTACGGTGGTGGTGACAGCTTTGACTGAATATTTGGGAGAAGATCAAGGAGAATTGGATTCTGATTTTGATTTAATTTATAGAGTGAATTCAGCTTACGCTCAAAGGAAAAATTTGCCAAGAGATGTTATTGTTCAATTTGTAACAAGGAAAATGAAAGAAGATGTATTCAAGAAGCAGTTTACTCAACCATTGGAGATTGATGGTAAAAAGATAATAATAATGAGAGAACTCCCAAGAATCATCTTGCAGGACAGAAAGAAGTACAAGAAATTGGTGGATAAATTGAAGCAGTTAACCATCAGATTCAGATGGGAGATACCTCAGGGACTGTCATTCACCTACAATTTGAAAAGACATGTGATCAAAACACCTGGAGATATGTATAGGTTTAAGGCTGAATACTCTTGAGGATTTCGGAGATATTTAAAAACAAGTCATGATGGATTACAAATTGTTATTGTGGAATGTAAATGGACTTAACTCACCTTCCAAAAGGAGGGTAGTTAACTATTGGTTACAAAAGCAGAAATCTAACATCATCTGTTTACAAGAAACACATATAAGAAAGCGGGACAATAAGTATTTGACTAATAAAAAATTGGGAGAAGAATTTTACTCATTGGCAGAGAAAAAAAATAAAGGAGTTGTGATTTATGTAAATAAAAACTTGGAGCCAAAACAAATTTTTAGTGACAAAGATGGGAGATATATTGCTGTAGAAATTACAATGCTTCAAAAAAAGACATTGGTGGTTAATTTATATGCGCCTAATGGAGCTAAAGAAAACTTTTTAAAGGACTTGACGAAGGAATTGGACCAAGTGACTTAACGATCAAATAATACTAGCAGGAGACTTTAACGGAACAGTTAATAACAAATTGGACAGGAAATCAAAAAATGGTGATGAGAAGACCGGAAAGCTTCCCAAACTTTTCTTCAATTTGATAGAGCAAGAGAAACTCGAAGAAGTTTGGAGAAAGTGGAATCCTAAAGTTAAAGATTTTACTTTTTACTCTAATCGGCATAAATCCTTCTCCAGAATAGATATGATTTGGATGTCAGGTGAGATAGCATTAAAAACTCAGAAGGTCGAGATTTTGCCAAAAACCAATTCGGATCATAATCCGGTAATTTGGACATTAAAAGAAAAAACAAAGCAGTTCCACTGGAGAATTAATGAGGATCTATTGGACAAGACAAAGTTAGTTGAGACATTATGTAAGGAAACTCAACTTTTTTTTCAAATGAACTTAAACCAAAATGTTAAAATACAGACAGTCTGGGATGCCTACAAGTCGGTGATGAGAGGTGTATTGATATCAATGAATGTGGCTGACAAGAAGCAGAAGATGAAGCAACAAAAGGAGTTGCAGGAAAAAATTCAGCAAAAAGTAAAGGAATTGAAAAGAAGACCAGGAAAGAAGAAACTTATTAAAGAAATTCAAATTTTACAAGATCAACTGAATGTGATACTCAATAGAGAACTCTACTGGAACTTAAAGAAATTGCAACAAAAATCTTTTGAGGGAGCAAATAAACCAGGAAAATTTTTGGCATGGCAATTGAAAAACCGAAGGGAGAGAAGGATGGTAAAGAAATTGTAGACATGAATGGGCTAAAAAGAGTCTTCTTCAAGTATTATGCGAAATTATTAAAAAAAAAAGAAGATAGATCCGGAGAAAATTAAAAAATATTTGGATAAAGTAGATTTACCTAAGATCAACTTAAAAACCAAGGAAATGTTGAATGGTCCAGTCCAGAAAGAAGAAATATACAATGCTATAGAGGATGCCAAGTTGGGGAAAGCTCCAGGTCCAGATGGATTTACTGCAAAAATTTATAAAAAATTAAAAGAGGAGTTGACCCCGATTTTGGAACTTCTAGTAAACGAAATTCAGCTGACGAAGATAATACCAAAGTCTTGGAAAGAAGCTAATATATCACTCATACCAAAGGAAGGACAAGATTTAACAGATGTTAAGAACTATAGACCAATTTCGCTACTCAATACTGATTATAAATTGTTTGCCATAGTACTCTCGGAAAGATTGAAGAACTATTTGAAAGACGTTGTAACAGAGGAACAAGCCGGTTTTTTAACAAACAGACAAATCAGAGACAATTTAAGGATGATGATCGATGTTATTGAATATTATGATAAACATCCAGAAAAAGAGGTTGCTTTTCTATTTCTAGATGCTGAAAAAGCCTTTGACAACTTAAACTGGGAGTTTATGTTTCAAGTGATTGAAAGAATGGACATTGGTCAGCCCTTTTCTAATATGATTAGGGCGATATATTTTGAACAGAAAGCATCGCTGAATATAAATGAGGAGATGACGGAATATTTAAAAGTACAAAAAGGGACTAGACAAGGGTGTCCATTATCCCCTTTACTATTTATATGGATTTTGGAAGTGATGCTGGGGAAAATAAGAGAAGATAAAGACATAAAAGTACTCACAATTGGAAGTTTCACGTATAAGTATAGGGCTTTTGCAGATGATGTAATGTTTGTGATTGAAGATCCAGTAATTAATGTACCGCTATTGATGGAAAAGGTTAAAGAATTCAGAGACTTGGCTGGATTTTATGTGAATAAGAATAAAACGAAGATGCTTTGTAAGAATATGAGAAAAGAAAATAAATGGGAATTGCAAGAAAAAGTTCAATGTGAAGTGGTGAAAAAAACTAGATACTTGGGAATTGAGATCACAGTGAAAAATATAGACTTGTTTAAGAACAATTATGAGAAAACTTGGTGTAAAATCCAACAGGATATAAAGAAGTGGAACACTTTGAATTTGTCAATCTTGGGTAGAATTTCGGCAGTTAAAATGAATATTTTGCCCCGCTTGTTGTTTTTATTCCAAACAATTCTGATTGTAAAAGACGGCAAAGTGTTGAACTTATGGCAGAGAGAGATTTCAAAGTTTGTATGGTCTGGAAAGAAACCTAGGATTAAAATGAAGATACTATGTGACGCAAAAGAAAGGGGAGGTTTACAACTCCACAATCTTAGACTGTATCATGACGCTGTGTGTCTGGCTTGGCTTGAACAATGGATTAATTTGGACAATAGAAAAATGTTGGTGCTGGAAGGGCATGACCGTAAATTTGGATGGCACGCCTATCTATGTTATGAAAAATCCAAAGCGGATAACCTTTTCAAACACCACTTTATAAGAAGATCACTGTTTACGACTTGGATGAGATATAAGAGATTTTTTTTTTACATGTGACCTTTATGGATAGTACCGGCAGAAGTAATTAAGCCACTCTCAAGGCACAAAGGAGAAGATTGGTTACCTTATAGAGACATTTTAAAGGTTGAGGGCAGTAGTTTCGTGATGAGAGCTAGAGAGGATTTGGAATTTGAATATGACTGGTTAAACTATAGGCAGATTTATGACCTATTTAAGACTGATAAAAAGAGGTATGGTTTCAGAAAAGAAAATAATGAAATTGAAATGGTATGGGCAGAAAAAGGTAAAAAAATGATTTCAAAAATTTATAAGATTTTGTTAAAATGGTACACAGAGGATGAGACTGTAAAAGAGCAAATGGTGAAATGGGCTATAAATATAAATAGAGAAATAGATATGTCATCATGGGAGTGTTTGTGGAAAAAATCGATCAAAATTTCAACATGTGTTAATGTGAAAGAAAATTGTTATAAAATGATGCATAGATGGTATACGACACCAAAAAAAATTGCTAATATGAATGAGAACATGTCTAACAAATGTTGGAAGTGTAAGAAAAAAGGGCTCGTTTTACCATATGTGGTGGACATGTGAAAAAGCGGCTGCTTTTTGGACTGAGGTTCATAATGAAATTCAGAAGATCCTGAAATGTACTTTGAAAAAAGAGCCAGAAATGTTACTTTTAGGGCTTAAAATGGAAGAAATCATAGTGACAAAGAGAACATTGTTATGGTATTTAATTACAACGGCAAGGATGACTTATGCTCAATTTTGGAAACAAGAGAAGATACCAGATAAATGGGAATGGATAAAGAAGATGATTTTTATGGTAGAAATGGACAAACTGACAAAAAAACTCAATGGAAAAGAAGAATTTTTAGCAGATTGGAAAGACTTTAAAGTTTACTTAGAATTGAATTGGGATGTTAAAAATAGATTACTTTGCTTTGATGATTACTAAGAATAGATGTAGTATAAGAAATGGATTGTATTTAAAATGTTACCTAAGAAGGAGGAATAGAAAAAGAAAATGTTTAAAATGAAGATTTGATTACTGAGGAAGAATCGAATGTAAGAGAATATTGACTGAAATATTAATGGGGGTGGAGCATTGCTGGGAGCCGGGGGAGGGGAGGGGAGAAAAACTGTAGAAAAGGATATGTTAAGAATTGGTTATTAACTATGGAACATGCTATTATATCCTGTTAATAAAATTTCTTTTTTTAAAAAAGTGTGATTTAAACCCCACATTTATCCAGTGCTGAAACTGGGGACCAGAATAAAGTGAATGTGTATTGGCTGTTTCTTACAAGCAGATGTATGCATGTATATGAGTGATGTATGGGCGTTCATTGTAACTTGTGAACATGACAATGCTCATTCACTTTACAAATGAAACCAGAAACCAATACCTTGGTAAATCCCGGGTTTAAATAACACATTCAGCTGTACGTGTGTTGAATGCAACATAAGAATTACTAAACGCATGTATAAAGAGAAATCAAGTGTACCCTGTACACTGATTGTACATATGTTCACTGTAACTTTTACACAGGGCTTCTTCCTAATCCCTAACATCAGTTAATTTCTCCTGGACCTATAGAAATAAACAGAGTGGTGAAATAGGCAGGAGGAGCAGACTGCAAGATGTAATTTGGCTAGCCCTTTCATTATTGCCCTCACCCCCAAAAAGAAAGCTTTCTTTCTCAAACAGTGCAGAGGAAGTGCATACTGTTAAAAGAAAATGTGATTCATAATGATGTTATAATAATATGATAGCAAATAATGCAACAATAATATGATTTTAGAGGTGCTGTCAGCCTTGCAATATACATTTCTTTGCAAAGCGTTGTTTCAGCTCTCCTGCAAGTTTGTGCATGCAAGCCTTTATCCTGAAACCAAATTTTCTGCAAGATGTAACTGGTATAACAAGATCCGTGACAAATATATTACTCCGCTCATAATGGATATGGTGGGACAAACAGCTGCTGAGCAGTGTAACCGATTGTTAATCGATGGGAACCAGACAATTTCTGAATCTGTGGCGAAATTCTGAGTGGCCTGTTACTACATTTGAAACACATGATCAAATACATAACAATAGCTCCCTAGTAGTCTCTGATTTATGTTCTTCTTTCTTATTTTATCATGTACGACTGTATTTTTACATAGTTTTGTTTTTATATCAGTTTTTATATATATACTGTTTAAACTCAGTTATATGAATGTCTCATCTAAGTGTGTGCATCTTATGGCTTGTTGTCGTAATAATAAACGAACTGAACTGAACCTTGAAAAATTCTTCCTGCCACTGTGGAGTTGGGAGCATGTGTCTATTTCTCCTAGTGTTCCCTCTAAGCTGAGTTAGTGTGAGCTAGCTCACAGTTTTTTGGCCTCCAGCTTACAGCTTTTCATCTTAGCTCAGGAAGATTGGCTCCAGAAAAAAAACTAGTTTATGCAGTAGCCAAATCACTCACGCACAACTTTAATACCAGCAGCTCACAAAGGAACATTTTTGCTCACAAGACTCCACAGCTTAGAGGGAGCATTGGCTATGGGTACTATACTATAAGTACCGGTGGTGGCCCTGGATACCCATTATAGCGCCGCTGATAGCACCACTGGTGGTGGAAAGTGCTGTGAAGTCACAGCTGACTTATGGCGACCCCTGTAGGGTTTTCAAAGCAAGAGACATTCAGAGTTGCCTTGCCATTGCCTGCCTACCCATCATGATGCCGGTATTCCTTGGAGGTCTCCCATCCAAATATTAGCCAGGGTTTACCCTGCTTAGCTTCCAAGATCTAAGGAGGTTGGACTAGTCTAGTCTATACAGGTCAGGTGATAGCACCAGAGGTCATTTCATAGAAAAAGAGGTGCAGGAGCTCATTAGCATAACTCATTAGCATAACTTATTTGCATATGCCACACTCCCTGACATCACCAGAAGTGTGTCAGAAGGCAACACCCACTGCTCAGGCTCCACTGGACTCTTTTGGATTGCTGGCTATGGGGGGGGGGCCACACTCATGCAGATCTGCCCTCACAGAGAAGGGAGAGCTTGTACCTGAATAAACCTTGGTCTTAAAGGTGGCACTGGACTCTTTTGGATTTTCCTGGCAAGTGCAGGAAAATGTGTGGCTGCTCGTGGGTCGAGGAGGGCAGCATGGAGGACGCAGATGGCCTCGAGCAGGTAGGGGGCCAGGGTGGTGGCAGGGCAGAGGTGCAGGAGGAGGCTGGGTAAGTGCAGGAGGCCTGGGCGGAGCTCCTCGCAGGTCTCACAGGAGTTGCCAGGGCCTGCTTTGCAGATGCGCCACCCCAGGGCCAGCATGAGGACGGGCAGAGCCTGGGCGGGCTGGATGCCATGGCCCAGGCAGTGGCAGAGCAGCTCGAGGGCCAGTTCATGGCAGCACTCCACTGGGTTGGCCAGCAGGCCAAACAAGGTGTGTGGGGGCTGCTGGGAGCAGGGGGTGGGGCTTTCTGCATGTGCCCGCCCCCTGGGCTCCTTACTGCCAGAGTTTTGCTCCTGTGCGCTCCTGCAGGAAATGAGCCCTGGTTGTTGTGAGAATAAAATGGAGGAAAGGAGAATGGTGCAAGTCACTTTGGGTCCCCATTGGGGAGAAAGGTGGGGTACAGCTTGAGGGCCAGCTCATGGCAGTGCTCTGCTGGGTCAGCCAGCGGGCCAGGAAAGGTGAGGGGGGCTGCTGGGAGCAGGGGATGGGGCTTGCTGCATGTGCCCACCCCCTGGGCTCCTTACTGCCGGAGCTTCACTCCTGTGCGCTCCTGCAGGAAATGAACCCTGGATAGCACCACTAGGTTTTTTTGGTGGGGGGGCCTTCTCCCAAATACTGTTTGAAACCTGCAAAACCCACCTGGCTGGAGATCATGATTTTTTTTTTTTAATGAACAGATGAATGAATCACAGGGAATGATGGCTCGGCAATACTATCTCCCAGTTTGGGCTGTTTCCTGATTAAATAATTTTCGTTGATTACTCCTTTGCCTTTGAACTAATTAATCAGCCAGTTAATCAAATAATTGCAATGCGTTTGCATATGACCTCCTTCTCAGCATAGGTGCTTTTTCGAGTTCTAGGAAGTATAAAATAACTTACGAATAAATGCGCCGTTTTCAGAAGGAAAGGTCATTGCTCGTGTTTTCTTTTTCGTTCCTTTTTATAGTAACACATCGGAACCAGAATAGCTGATTACGTTTTTCTCTTACTGATTACAATTAGTCCCCCGCTAATCAATCAACTAAAGCTGAAGTCGATTAATTAAACTTCATAAAATGTGTAGCCCACCTGACAGAGATGGTTAACGTTGGTTGGATTTTTCCCATGGGAGTTCCACGGCTTGAAATTCATGTGAACACAGGTTGCTTAATAGTGAGAGGAGGCAAGTCTGGATACCCATAAGCCATGGTATATTTGTAAGTACCACCAAGCTGTAACTGACTTATGGTGATCCGGCAAGGGGCTTTCAAGGCAAATGAGAAGCAGAGGTGGTATGCATTCCTTTGCAGAGTCTTCCTTGGTGGTCTTTCAACCAAATACCGACCGTGCTTACCCAGTTTGGTGTAGTGGATAAGTGCGCGGACTCTAATCTGGGAGAACCAGGTTTGATTCCCCACTCCTCCATTTGCACCTGGCTGGATGACCTTGGGCAAGCCATCGTTCTGATAAGAGCTGTTCTTGAAAAAGAGCAGTTTCTGTCAGAGCTCTCTCAGCCCCACCTACCTCACAGGGTGTCTGTTGTGGGGAAGGGAAGGGAAAGGAGTTTGTAAGCCACTCTAAGACACCTTTGGGTAGTGAAGGGTGGGGTATAAATCCAATCTCCTCCTCCTCCTCCTCCTCCTCCTCCTCCTCCTCCTCCTCCTCCTCCTCCTCTTCTTCTTCTTCTTCTTCTTCTTCTTCTTCTTCTTCTTCTTCTTCTTCTTCTTCTTCTTCTTCTTCTTCTTCTTCTTCTTCATCCAAGATCTGACAAGATTGAGCTATACCATAAAGGTCCACAATCTAAACCATTGCACTGTATGGTGTTTTATCTTGAATTATTTTAAGTCTAGGATGAAGATATTGAACTTCAGTTAGTCAGTACCACCACGTCTTTTCTTGCAGATGCTGTGTGCTTGAATGATGGTGAGAACCAGACCTCAGTCTGGCAATATGGAGAACACAACCTAAGCAAGATATGGTTGGGAAGCTCGTTCCCTCCCACAGGACACCCATAGGTGTTTTACCCAGGGCCTTTTTTGGGGAAAAAGAAGTGCCAGAACTCTCAAGAGGGAAATGAGTTTCTCAATCTGTACAATGAACACTCATGAACTTTTAAACAGTTTAAAAATAATTTTGTCAAAGATGTTCCGGGACTTTATTCCGGCACATTCCTCCAGAAAAAAAAAAGCCCTGGTTTTACCAAGGTCACCCAACCCTCCTAAATTTATTAAGATTTTTGTACCTTGCTTTTGTCCCCAGTGGGGACCCAAAAGTGGCTTGCAACATTGTTCTCCCCACCTCTGTTTTATCCTCACAACAACCCTGTGAGGTAGGCTAGGCTTTCCCCCTTAGCCTGTATATGAATTTGGGATGGTCAGCCCATAGCTCTGGCCTCTTTCTCGCCTCCTTTAGTTTGCATGTGAATTAGGAGTTTATTCTTTTCTCTTGTTAGCAGGGCTTTTTTTCTGGGGGAACGTGGTGGAACGGAGTTCCGGAACCTCTTCAACAACATTCTTTTAAAAATGTTTAAAAGTCCATAAGTTTTCAGTATACAGATTGAAAACTTCCTCTTCTTCTTGAGAGTTCCAGCACCAATTTTTCCTGAGAAAAAAGCCCTGGGTCCCAGGCATTTCAGGGAAGGAGGGTGTAGAAGAAGTCCTTCTCCTGTGGTATGGGGTAGATTCCAAAATATTCTTTGGGGGCAATTTTCTGATCAAACCTGAGATGTAATGTTGATCCTCCCTGCCCTGATTTCCTGTTGATACTTTCCTTGATTGTAGAAGTCTCTGTTTTTTATGAATTTTACTGTTAAAGTTTACTCCCCACCCCATAATATTTTTTAAAAAACATTCTTTTTGTTGTGGACTGTATGTATATAAAGGTAAAGGTAAAGGCTTCCCTTGCCCGAAAGCCAGTCGAATTCGACTCTAGGGTTGCGGTGCTCATCTCTGTTTCCAAGCCGAAGAGCCAGCGCTGTCCGAAGACGTTTCTGTGTTACCTTCTCACCAAAGTGGGAAGTATTTATCTACTTGCAATTTCTTGCTTTCGAACTGCTAGGTTGGCAGGAGCTGGAACCAGAGACGGGAGCTCACTCCGTCATGCGGCACTCGGGTCTCGAACTGCTGAACTACCGACCTTCCAGCCTGCAGTTCAGCGTCTTAACCACTTGAGCCACCGCAGCTCCGTATATGCATATAGAATGTATTAAATAAACTTAATTTTTTTTTTAAAAAAAGGTGGGCTAGGCTGAGAGATAGTGCCTGGTCCCTAATCAACCACTGAGCTTCCACAGCAGAGTTAGGATTCCCAGATCCTGGTCTAATCACTACACCATACTGGCCTACAAAAATACAGCATTGTGCAAAAACAGAAGACGAAGATGAAGAAGAGTTGGGTTTATACCCCACCCTTCAGTCAGAGTCTCAGAGCGGCTTACAATCACCTTCCCTTCCTCTCCCCACAACAGACACCCTGTGAGGTAGGTGGGGCAGAGAGAGCTCTGAGAGAACTGCTCTTGAGAGAACAGCTCTGAGAGAATGGTGACTGGCCCAAGGTCACCCAGCTGGCTCCACGTGGAGGAGTTGAGAATCAAACCTGGTTCTCTGGATTAGGGTCACAGCATCAAAATGCACATCTGTCTTATCTCTAAATGTATAAGAAATATTTCTACCCCATTTCCCCCAGTTATTTAGCAACCCACAGTTATTTAGCTATCCTCTGAGCCCTTCCATGATAGACTAAACCACGGACTGCTATGAGAGTGGGGTTCCTGTAATTTTCATGTTCATGTTAGTCTGCCCACAGTCTGCCTCATATTCACAGCAACACATCTCTCCCATCCTACCTTGACTGGCTTGGCCTTCTCTGTCTTGATCTAATTCATCTCTGGCATCTGGCTGAGATTCCGGTCACCGAACCTGGTTTTCTAGTGTCCATGATGAGGGCAGCAGCCAATGGGTGTAAGGGACACGCCTCCTTACCATTCTCTGCTTGCTTCTGTCCTTGACTTCCCGAATAAAAGCCAGAGACTCTTGCCTATGGGATTCTCAGTGGCACAGAAGGCAAGGGTTTGCTTCCACATTTGTCTCTGGGAACCAATGCAGGCAGGATATTAGCAACGCTGAGAGCTATCCCATGGGAGCAGTGCTGAATGCTTATTCTGGGTTTTGTGATCTGTCAAAACCTAATAATCTTAGGCATGCATTGGATTTTATTTTTCCTTAATTGCAACTTAAATACATGCATAGGGCACAGAGAGAGAGAGAGAGAGAGAAAGAGAGAGAGAGAGGGAGAGGGAGGTACAACGCACCACAATGGACACCATAATGTCCCCAAAGCCCACAAGTCTGAAGTTTTGCTAATCATACATGGAAGGTTAGCATGGACAACTGTTCGAAAGTTATAATGCATATACTGGGAATCCCCCCCCCACACTTCCATATTTGTGTCTCTGAGGTGCAAGTAGACGGTACTTATTATGACTTATGTACAGATGATGCCCTGACCTGGGTAGCCCAAGTTAGCCCAATCTCATCAGATCTCAGAAGCTAAACAGGGTCAACCTTGGCTAGGATTTGGATGGGAGACCTCCAAGGAATACCAGGGTCATGATGCAGAGGCAGGCAATGGCAAAGCACTTCTGAATGCCTGTTGCCTTGAAAACCCTACGAGGTCAACATAAGTCAGCTGTGAATTGACCCTCCCCCCCAAGGATGATGCATGGACGTGTCATTGGAAACACCATTGCCAAAGAGGCATTCCTTTCTGTGTAAGAGAACAGGAGGAATGCCTCTTCTAAGACAGTGCCAATCTCCCATACCCTGTGTAAGTTAATACTATTAAAAAAAACCTCCCCCTCTGTCAATCAGATGGCACCCTTTTAATTGACCAAAATTGCTTGGTCAGCTAAGCATGGTGGCAGATAATCTTCTTTGAAGAGTGTGTTTGTGTACTGGTGCATGCTTGGATGTCCTCTCTATGCAAGAGCAGTAGGGCTGAACTGAATGGGAAGGCTCCCATTAGGAGCTCCCCCAGTCCCCAAAATACAAGGTCAGTAACATTTGTAAATGAAGATGGGCCATCACGTTAGTCTAGTCTGTGGCAGTAGGAGAGAGCAAGAGTCCACGCAGCACCTTAAAGACTAAGGAAATCTGTGGCAGGGTAGGAGCTATTGGGAGTCACAGCTGACTTCTTCAGATATGCCAGAAGAAGTGAGCAGTGACTCACGGAAACTCAAGCCCTGCCACAATCTTTGTTAGTCTTTAAGGAGCTGCTGGAGTCTTGCTCTTTTCTACTGTTTGTAAATGAGACACTCGGATGATTTTAAAGCGGTAGTATCGATGGGAGGTGGGCACAGCCCTGTTGCTGGGAGTGCCGGCTTGCACTCCTGTTGCTGATTTTGTGGGGCAAGTGGGATTGTTGGCTCCAGGTTTGGAAATTCCTGAAGATTTGGGGTGGTGGAGCCTGAGGAGGGCAGGGTGTGGGGAGGGGCTTCAGAGCCCACTTTCTAAAGTGGCCTTATTCTCCCAGGGGAACTGATCTCTGTCGCCTGGAGGTCTGCTGTAATAGAGGGAGATCTCCAGCCCCCACCTGGAGGTTGGCAACCTTAGGGGGCAAGGGTTGGTTGTTCTCTGCTTCCCTGAGGCCATTCACAGCTGAAACTCTTTTTTTTTTCATTTCACAAAGGTTCTTTGTGGTCCCCCAGGACTATAAGTCATGGCAGAACAACAGCAAATGTCTCAGGAAAGACTGTTGTCCCATTCACAGTCAATGTAAGCTTTTGTGGCCCTTGTTCAAATGCTCGCGGATGAGTGATCGGGAGGCTTTTGTTTATCTGTCTCCGATCAGGTTCCTGGGCCGTGCTCCACTCCTTCAGCTGTGGGTCAAAGCAAGATCATGTCATTGCCCGGCTCAGCCTTTTCTTCCCTTAATTGCTAAGCGAATGGAAAGTAAACAGACATGGTCACTTTGGATTCAATGCATTGAGATTAAAAGGCGGGGATGTCTTCCAGCCAGGAAGGGGAATCTAGCTGGAGAATGCACAATAAGCCCGATAAGTGAGAGAATGGCCCTTGAGCTGGTCAAGTGGGAGGGGACGAGGAAACAATTGTGCTGATACTTTCTCCCACCTGTCTTCCACTGAGGGACTGTGCTCCCCCAAAGGGTGTGTAAAACAGTCATTGAACATAACAGACAGCTCCAGAGAAAACCAGTTGTGCTTTTTAAATCCCATTGAAACGAATGGGGATATGAACGTGTCTCATTCAGTCACTTCGACAAGACTTCAGCATGAGTTTTTCTGGACCTCAGCCTGACTCACGCTCTCTGTTTCTAATATCACCCATTGTAGAAAATCTAAGGTCACTTAAGGTCACTGTAAAAAGTTTTGAGGCCAGTGGCCCCTTTAAGACCAGGAAAGTTTAATTATGGATATAAGCTTTTGTGTGCATGCACACTTCTCCAGATACAACAACAACAACAAGGTTAAAACGCTTGGGGCTCTTTAGCTTGGAGAAATGATGCCTGAAGGGTGACATGATCGAGGTTTATAAGATTATGCATGGGGTTGAGCAGGTAGAGAAAGAAGTACTTTTCTCCCTTTCTCACAATACAAGAACTTGTGGGCACTCCATGAAATTGCTGAGCAGTCCGGTTAGAACAGATAAAAGGAAGTATTTCTTCCCCCAAAGAGTGATTAACACATGGAATTCACTGCCACAGGAGGTGATGGCAGCTACAAGCATGGACAGCTTCAAGAGTGAATTAGATAAGCACAAGAAGCAGGACTCGCGATAGTCACGGGGGGGGGATATTCCAAAAGGCTCCCAGTCTGCAGAAGCTGCTCCTCAGGTAAGCCTTCTCTCCCCGCCTCTGGCCCGCTGACTTCCCCACCACCACCAATTTTCCCTCCCCCCGCAGGCACCTGAGTGCCTCCCAGCCGCTGGGCCCAACGATCTCCCCCATTTCTGATTCCCCCCCGGCACTGGCAGCGAGGCCTGAGTGCCTCTCAGCCACTGGCCTGCCGCAGAGGTCCCAGAGCGTTTCCTGTGCACGTGCAGGGAACGCTCGTACTTTTGGGGGGATTTAAATATTCCCCGTGCAGTTTTTAAAACTTTTTAGATTTTTCTGCACATGTGGGGACTGCCCCACATGCGCAGGAAAATCTCCCTGCCCCCCCAGGTGCCCCCGACGTGCGGATTTAGATATCCGCACGCAGGGGGGCCCTTGGGAATTAGATATATAGATATGGAGCAGAAGTCCATCAGTGGCTATTAGCCACAAGGTATAGATAGGAACTCTTCGGTTGGGGCAAGTGATGCTTTGTATTCTTGGTGCTGGGGGGGGGGCAACAGTGGGAGGCAATGTTCCCTCTAAGTTGTGGAGTCTTGTGAGCAAAAATTCTACTTTGTAAGCTACTGGCATTAATGTTGTGAGCGAGCAATTTGGCTGCTGCATAAATTACTCTGCTCTGGAGCCATCCTTCCTGAGCTAAGACAAAAATCTGTGAGCTGGAGGCTAAAAAACTGTGAGCTAGCTCATGCTAACTCAGCTTAGAGGGAACACTGGTGGGAGGGCTTCTAGTGTCTTGGCCCCACTGCTGGACCTCCTGATGGCACCTGGTATTTTTGGCCACTGTGTGACAAAGTGTTGGACTAGATGGGCCATTGGCCTGATCCAACATTGGCTTCGCTTATGTTCTTAACAACAACTACCATCATCATCATTATCATCACTAGGAATAAGGGCCGTTGTGGAAATAAATACAAGGAGCTCTAGAAAGAAGTTCTGGGTGGGTGTCCCAGCCTTGGGCACTCAGTGTCAATTTGCTGTGGTGACCTCAGCAGGGTATAATGACACAGAGTCCATCATTTTCTCCAGGGGAACTGATCTCTGCCATCTGAAGAGCAGTTGTAATTCTGAGTGATCTCTCTTCCTCAGCTGGATATTAGCAACAATGGTTCCCCAGGAGGCAATGGCTGGTTTGGAGGGTGGCATCTATGGCGTTATACCTGACTGAAGTCCTACTCTTCCTCAAACCCCACCCATTCCAGGGTCCACCCCTAAAATCTCCAGGAATTTCCCAACCTGGAGGTGGCAACCTATCTCCTTCCCAGCCAACCATCAACGTACTGTTATCGACCCCTCTGACTGCAACTTTCCATCTCCTCCCCTCTTCCTGCAGCCTCTACCTAGAAAGAGTACAGTCTTTCTCCTGCAGCTCACATAATTCTCCTCTCCCCCTTTTGATCTACACAACAACCCTGTGAGGTAGGTTAGGCTGAAAGTCTGTGAGTGGTCTGAAATCACCCATTCAGCTTCCACAGGAAGAACCTGGGTCTGGCAGACCCTGCTCTGAAGTGCTGTTATGTCACACTGGCTGTCATAGGGGGGCCACCTCAGAAGGCTATAATGACACAGAGTCCACAGTTTTCTCCAGGGGAACTGATCTCTGCCATCTGGAGAGCAGTTGTAATTCTGAGTGATTTCCAGCCATCACCTGGATTGGCAACAATGGCTCCCCCGGAGGAAATAACTGCTATGGAGGGTGAAGTCTATGGCAGTGTACCTGTCTGGGGTCCCATCCCTCCTCAAACCCCACCCTCTTCAAGCTCCACCCATCAAATCTCCAGAAATTCCCAACCAGGAGTTGGTAACCCTATCTCCTTCCCAGACAACCATCAACCTTCCTTTATCTGCCCCACTGACTTCAGCTTTCCATCTCCCCCCCCTGCAACCTGTACCTAGGAAAAGTACAGTCTTTCTCCACAGTGGGGGCCCAAGCAGGAGGGAAGCGACCTCAGTGGGGTATAATGACACAGAGTCCACCCTGCAAAGCAGCCGTTTTCTCCAGGGAAACTGATCTTTCCCATTTGGACAGCAGTTTTAATTCTGAGTGATCTCCAGCCTTCACCTGGAGATTGGCAGCAATGATGCCCCAGGAGAAAATAACTGCTTTGGAGGGTGGACTCTATGGCATTCTATTCAGCTGAGGCCTCTCCTCTCCCCAAACTCTGGCTTCTGTAGTCTCTACCACAAAATATCCAGGAATTTCTGAACCTGGAGCTGGCAACTCTAGTCAGGACTAGCCCCAGTGAGTTCCCCACAAAGGCCAAAGAAGGCCTTTACTGACAGAACCAAGCTTGGTTGCCTAGCAAAAGCCACTGAGGGGAAAGTTAGCCCCACAAACGCACTAAGCCTGTCTTCTGACTGCAGCTGAGATTGGTACAGAACACAGAGACAGTGTATTTTATGTATACATGAGGCTTTATTTTTGAAGAGTGACTGGTTTTTGGTCAGACTTGCGGGGCAAACTAGGACTGAGACAGTTATGAAAGTAGGCCGAATTGATTTCAGTTTTGTTTCTCTCCTGTGAGCAACAAAAAACCTTTGAATATTTATTTCCATACTTGTTTCTCTTTCCTTGTGCTGAGCCTTTCACATTAAAAATAGTGCACTTTAACATGATTTTTTTTGCAAGCATGGCAGAAAAATGGCATAATTGCCCCACAGAAGCATCCAAGAGAGCAACAAAAATGAGAAAAATAAAAGTGATGACAAGGAAAAAATAATCAAAAAGAAATTCATAGCCATATTGGCCTATCTGTAGGTCAGATATCAGAGGGTCCCCATGTTCTTTGCTAGTGCCTTTCAGTTTCTTTCTAGAATTACGGTGTAGCTCTGTTCATACATTCAATTGAAAGTGTGTACAAATGGTGTACAAACAATTTCTCCTTTGTTCTCTTCAGATGTTCTGTTGATGAGAATTGAGAACTCACCAACTGTGAGTGTAGACAGTATGGCTGAGTTCAGACTGGCAGTTTGGGCCGATATAGGCACGTTTCAGAAACATTTCACAAACTGATTAAAGGGCTGGCTCACACAGGCACATCTGTCAGGAGTTCCCCAGCCGTACTCAGCCCGTCTTGTAACGCTTCCCTCCCGAGTTAAAAAAAACCAGTTGAAAGTGGTAGCAAACCCTGGAAAGCATGTTCATCCCGTGTTCATCCCGCTTCCCAGAAGTGTGACCGCAAGCAAGCTGATCCGGTAGGGATGCTCTTATGCACATGAGTGCATACCGTCAGATTCCATTACAAAAAGCCGCTTACAGCCGCGCCTTCCCCAGGGGCAGGCCAACAGTGCAAATGCTCCCTTGTACCTCCTCCCCAGTATGCTCCCGCATCAGTCGGTGCAGTGTGACCAGGAAAACCCGGAACAAACCTGTTCCGGGTCTTTTTGCCACGACTCCCTTGTGTTTCAAACTGCCAGTCTGACCTCAGCCTATATATGTACAAGGCTTGTGTTGCAGAGTTTCAGGTGGTCAAATCCTCAGCCGGTGAAGCTCATAGGGTTCATATGGATTGGTCTCTCGCTCTGTCTCTCAGCCTTGTGTACTACAAAGGTTGCTATGAACAGGAAATGTTCAGTGGGGTAGAGAAGGCAGAGAAAGAAGAACTGTTCTCCCTTTCTCACAACACAAGAACCTGTAGGCACTCAATGCAATTAATGAGCAGTAGGCTTAGAACAGATAAAAGGAAGTACTTCTTCACCCAAAGAGTGATTAACACGTGGAATTAATTGCCACAGGAAGTGGTGGCAGCTATAAACATAGACAGCTTCAAGAGGGGATTGGATAAACTTATAGAGCAGAGATCCATCAGTGGCTATTAGCTGCAATGTATAGATGGAACATTAAATCTGGGGAAATGGTGTTTTGCATCCTTGGTGCTTGGGGGGCAACAGTGGGAGGACTTCTAGAATTCTGGTCCTGCTGGTGGACCTCCTGATGGCACCTGGGTTTTGGCCACTGTGTGACACAGACTGTTGGATTGGATGGGCCTTTGGCCTGATCTAACATGGCTTCTCTTGTGTCTGCAGTCTGAAAATCAGTTGTAATTATGGGCGTCCTCCAGGCCCCACCTAGGGGTTGGAAACTCCAGGCTTCTTTCCATAAGACAATTTGTGGGGACCTTCCAGTTATGTTCAAGTTTATCAATGGGAATACTGCCTTATGTGTGATAAAGTTGGTGGGCTTTTTGAATCCCCGGGTAGTTAGTTATGAGTTACCTATTCAACCAAGAACAAAAGGTATCGGGCTTGCGATCTGGGTCGCAGCTCCTTCAATTATCATGAGCAAAGGAGCGCAGGGACCTCAGCTGGAGATGGAGGATTCCAACATAAATGGGACCAGATAACAATGGGAGCTACAAGCTAATTGCAGCTTTGAGGGCCAAAGTGACCCTCAGCAAAGAGCCAGAATAAACAATGGGAAACTGGCTCTTTGCTCAAGACTTCTCTCCAAAGGATGGAGGAACACCTACTGGTTACAAGCAAGGCTCATTCTGTATTGTGAGAATAGACATTATTCATATGAAGGGGAAGGATGCAAGAAGTTTACCTGCAGCGACCATTTTGGAAACGGTCATCCATTGTCATCCCCCCGATACATCCTAATGATTTTCTTTCAAGCTAGCTGTAGAAAAATGAGGCAGCAGCTTTTCCCTTCTCGTTCCAGACTCTTCTGGTCCTCTTTTGCTATTTGGTCTCCCTGCCTGATTCTGCATTGGCTTTTCCCTCCATTGCTTTACAAAACCCATGTTGGAACAGATATTCTCTTCTGCGTTGCCGGCTGGTTTCACTCCCTTTGAGTATCGGGTTTTACGATCGCTTCCACACTCCATGCCACTTTCGCTTTCTTTGATCATCGGGTTTTATTGTACCTTCTGCACAGATGTATGGCCGTTTTATGGCCATCCAGGGGTGACTTTGCAGTCAGTACAGTGTTGCCCTGAGGTATTTGAATGTGGTTTTGAACTGCACTTTTTCTTCCCAACTGAGAAAATGTGGAGTGAATGCTAGCTGCAGAATCAGCCCCTGTCTTAAGTTACAGCCTGAAGAGAGGCAAAGATAGGGTTGTCGTTTGCCCAGCCCCCTGTTGGCAGGGAACTCTTGCTGGCATTTCCACTGTTTGCAGCTGCCATTTCATGGGGCAGTAGGTAAAAAGTGGGGGGAGGGGGAGAAACAGTGTCAAGCAATAGCATGGCATCATTTGGGTCTGAAATGACAGAAATTACATCACCACATTGGCAACACTCTAGGAATCCACCTGATCTCCATGGTTTTTACCATAGAGACCAAGGCAATGCCTAGAGTGCCGCATGATACAGCGTTGTTACTTCTGGGTTTTTGGACAGAACTGACATTGTGGTGTCATGCAACACCACTGATGCCTCTGCTCCCTCCAATCCTCCCATCGGCTGCCAGCCAAGGTCTGGCAATCCTAGGAAAAACTGCCTGGCCCACAGTTGTGCCTTTGGTAGCCACTTGATCTGCCAAAATCTGAAGGTGAATAATGGCACTAATCTCTGCTGACTGAGCTGCTGTTCAAGGAACAGGATCAAGAGTTTATTCAGATTTTGGCAACCCTACCTGGTCTTCTTGACTTTCCTACCTTTTAAAGGGATGATTCACACATTATGGAGGACATGTTTTGGTCCTGGGGTCCCTGCCCTGCATTATCATCATACACAGAGTTGTGGGTTCTCCTTGGTTCCAGCATGCACAGTTCCAAGTTTGGATCAGGACCATGCTGTATGTGGAAAAGCAGCTTCATCCTTCCCCCTACACCTTTTCCCTGACCAGATGTATATGTATGTAAAGTGCCGTCAGGTGTTGGGGTCAGGAAGCAATTTCCCCCCAGGCCAGTTTGGCTGAAGATCCTGGAGGTTTTTTGTCATCTTCTGGGCATGGAACAGCGGTCACTGGGTGTGTGTGTGGGGGAGGTATTTGTGAATTTCCTTCATTTGTGCAGGGGGTTGAACTAGATGATGCTAGAGGTCCCGTCCAGCTCTATGATTCTATGATTCTAAGTTGTAGCTGATTTATGGGGACCCCAGCAAGGGGCTTTCAAGGCAAGTGAGCCACTGCTCTGGCCACTGCCTCCCTCTGTAGCAGGCCCATAGCCAGGAATTTTTAATTTGGGGGGGCCTTTAAATAAGTCAGGGGGCACCCTGCACACACCCCTGCACACGTACCCAAGGGAGTGCCTGTGCTGGATGGAAAGTCGGGGGGCATTGGAGGTAAGTCAGGGGGCCAGGCCCCGAGATGCCCCATTGTAGCTACAGGCCTGCTCTGTAGAGTCATCCTTGGAGGTCTCCCTTCTAAGTACTGACCCTGCTTAGCTTCCAGGATCTGATAAAACTGGGCTATACCAGGCCACCTCCCCCCCGACCTGATAGTGGGTAGTATTTGACCCATCAGAGAAACCCCACATCTTCCGTGATAAACACAGGTTTCCCCAACAGGCCAGATAGTATCTTCCTGGTTCCATTTCAGGTTGGAAAAAGACGATGTGTGTGAGGAATCCAAATCCATGCATGGTTTTGCAGACAATTCATAATGCTGTTATGATTTGTAAATTCTTTAGAAGGTTCAGAGCACTTCACACACTTTATCTCGCAACAGCCCTGTCAACTTTATTATCTGCAAATTAGAGGGTGAATTCACAGCAGAGACAAGATTTTTGGCATAGGGATTTTCAGGCTTACAGCCAATGCAGACTTCCCGGCCAGCATGCCTGTATGACACCCCTGTTAGCAAATGTGTCTGTCGCATTCATGCTGGATATTTTTAGGTATTTCTAGGTATTAAAAGGTGTGCTGGAGAAAAAAAAATGCAACAGGTAAAGCAGCCCTAGACTTAACCCGCTGATATTCTCAATGGCTAATTATTAATGCTTGTGATGCTGCTGACAAAAAGCATTAGGAATAGCGACAAGACACAAAATGCCAGCAGAGGGCAACATTGATCTATACTAAAAGTGGTCCGATGACGTAAAGAACTGCACTGTCGACAGAGACAGTTACCAGTTTTGCAAACAGAAAGGTGTCTTGCGTGTCACCTTCGAGATGAACACATTTATTGCGGGAGAATCTTTTACGGGCTGGAGACGACTTCATCGCGAGCTTTATCTCAAGATACAGACACACAACAGGGATGCCAGCCTCCAGGTGGGACCTGGGGATCCCCTGGAATTACAGCTCATCTCCAGCCAACTGAGATCAGTCCCCCAAGAGAAAATGGATGCTTTGCAGGGTGGAGTCTACAGCACTGTACCCCACTAAGTTCCCTGCCCTCCCCAGGCTCTGTCATCCAGTCTCCAGGAGTTTCCCAACCTGGAGCTGGCAACCCTACCTCCCATCCACTGCTGGTGGCCAAGGGGGACCTGGAACCCCTAACATGCACACACAGGTATATATAGAAAGAAAATGTAAACAATAGGGCCAATAAGCATTAAAATGCAAGATATTAATGCTTTCTATGCAAAGTTCATATGTATATATGGTAAGAACAGGAACCGTCTAGGGTTGCCAGCTCTGGATTGGGAAATTCCTGGAGATTTTTTTTTGGGGGGGTGGAGCCTGGAAAGGGCGGGGTTTGGGGAGGGACCTGCAGTAGTGCCTTAGAGTCCACCTTCCAAAGCAGCCATTTCCTCCAGGTGAACTCACCTCTGTAACCTGGAGACCAATTGTAATTCTGTGAGATCTCCAGCTACCACCTGGAGACTGGCAACCCTAGTGCCGTCACAATCTCCCTCACTTCACACATGAATACACATGAAGCTGCCTTATACTGAATCTGACCCTTGGTCCATCAAGGTCAGTATTGTCTACTCAGACTGGCAGCGGCTCTCCAGAGTCTCTGGCAGAAGTCTTTCCTACTACCCTCCACCTGATCCTTTTACCTGGAGATGCCCGGGATTGAACCTGGGACCTTCTGCATGCCAAGAAGAGGCCCCTCCCCAAAGCGTCACTATGCTAACCTAACTTGTCCAGTGAAAGAACAAACCTGGATCCTGACTGAGCCCTAAATGAATGTCAACTCCAGGTTGGGAAATTCCGGGAGATTTTGGGGGTGGAGTCTGAGGAGGGAGGGGTTTGGGAATGGGTGGGACTAGAGTCCCCTGGACTGCAAGGAGATCAGATCAGTCAATCCTAAAAGAAATCAATCCTGACTGTTCCCTGGAAGGCCAGATACTGAAGCTGAAGCTCAAATACTTTGGCCACCAAATGAGAAAGGAGCACTGGAGGAGACCCTGATGCTGGGAAAGACTGAAGGTAAACGTAGAAGGGGACGGCAGAGGAGGAGATGGTTAGACAATGTTATCAATGCAACGAACATGAAAGTGAGCAAACTGCGTAGGATGATGGAAGACAAGAGGGCCTGACGTGATGTCAACAAGTCTACCTTCCGAAGCAGCCATTTTCTTTGAGGGAGCTGATCTCTGTTGCCTGGAGATTCGTTGTAATACCAGGAGGCTGGCAACCCTATGAATGAATCAGAACCAAACTTTCTGATAAATTCTGACTCAGCCATTTCACTCTGCAGTCTCCTTTTCAAGGTCTTCTGCTGACTTTGCAGGTCAAGACGCAGACGGTCCTGGAAAGCTGAAATATTGTCCTGCTGGTTTCTGAACGTTGCTGTCTGGACATCAGATTTGTGTCCCATTGCTTCTTTTGTGTAGAGACACGTTTGTCTGCTGCACCGTGCGCCTAGCAGAATGCCATCGTTGGCAGTTAATGACATACATCACGATGGAGAATGAGCAGGCAAATGAGCTGCCTTGATGGTATAGTTCATATTATTTTCTCCTCGGCATCTGGATTCATTGCAGGGATCACATCTCTATCCGATGGTCCGTTCTTGCTGCTTAGTAGCCATTTAAGATTAGGGGGCAGTTTGTAAGCCAGGACAAGCCTGCTGCCGAAGGTCTATGAATGAGAAATATTATTCATTTTTGTGGTTTCGTGTATTCCCACATGGGAACTGAGCTTTCGCAGGCCAGCCGCAGAGAGGAGCTAGCAAGCTTTATAGAGAAGTTTCTAGAGCTCAGGAGTGCTTCCCCTCCCCTCTGTCTTCAGGGTAGCCTTTCCCGCCCAAATGGTCATGTGACGGAGGAGGGACAAGCACTTTCCCCTCAGTTCTCTTCTTCTCCCCCCGCCCCGTTCTCTTCTCAGGGAAGGGCCATGGCTCAGTGGTAGCACATCTGCCATGCATGAAGAAGGTTCCAGCTTCAGTCCCTGGCATCTCCAGTTAAAAGGATCAAGCAGGAGGTGGTGTGAAAGACCTCTGCCTGGGACTTCTGAAAATGGTGTGTGTGGAGATTTTGGGGTGGAGCCTGGGACAAGGACCTCAGTGGGGTACAATGGCCACAGACCAGAGGTGTCAAACCCATTTGTTACGAGGGCCGGATCTGACATAAATGTCACTTTGTCAGGCCGGGCCATGTGTGCCATAAAATGTAACTTGAGGTGCCGGAGATATAAACTTTATAAAGATGATTTCAGGTGCCAAATGTCAATAGCAGGCTTGATTGGATTAGGTGTGATATGCAGAGGGGTAGTAGGCATGGAGATATCAGCTAGGCCTCAAGTTTGGTCCAAGAGGATTCAGTCCAGGAGGATGCAAAAAATAAATAGAAATAAGCCTAAAGAAATGATCAGTGGCTCACAAAACCTCATACCCTACCACAGTTTTTGTTAGTTTCTAAGGTGCCACTGGACTCTTACTCTTTCCACTGCTATTAGAAACCACAACATTCAAAAACCAGTGGGGGAACATTTTTACCTTCCAGGTCATTCAGTTGCTGACCTAAGAGTAGCAGTTGAAAGAAACTTCAAAGGGAGATTAGAAAGAAAGACTGCTGAATGGCAACTGATAATGAAGCTCAAGACAATGCATCCTCCTGGACTGAATTGAGACCTAGGTTTCTTCTCTTGTTACCAATGCCTATTATTGTCATTTGGCATCTGAAATCACTTCACTATCCAAGGTATAAGGACAGATGGACTCCCATTCTAGCTGTATCCGAAGAAGTGAGCAGTGACTCATGGAAACTCATGCCCTGCCACAAATTTTGTTAGTTCTTAAGGTGCTACTGGACCCTTGCTCCCTTCCACTAATAAAGAATGCAAGCTGTGCTATTAGGTTTCTTTCCATACTCCACGTGTTAGAACTGGAAAGGGGGTTCTCTCTCTCTCTCTCTTTTAGGTGCTTTCACTCCCCCTCCCTCCCTCTTTGAAGAAGTGTGTTTGCACACAAAATCTTATACCCGGAATAAAACTTCATTGGTCTTCAAGGTGCCACGGGACTCCATCTCTCTCTCTCTCTCTCGCTGGCTCTTTTCCTCCCCCTCCCTTCCTCCCCTAAGGAGGAGGAGGAGCACTCAGCCAATCAAGGAAATGGAAGCTTGGCTTTCTTTCTCTCCTCTGCAAAGCAGGAAGCAGGAGATAAGAGAGCTGGGCAAAAGTGAGCTGTCATACAGGAAGCTGGAAGCAGAGAAGAGCCATTTGCTTGTGGGCTGGATCGGAGCCCTGTACATTTGACACCCCTGCCATAGCGTCCACCCTCCAAAGCATCCATTTCCTCCATGGGAACTGATCTTTTTCGTCTGGAGATGAGCTGTAATTCCAGGGGATCCCAAGGTCCCACCTGGAGGCTGGCTTCCCTGGGGCAGTTCCAAGCCAAAAAAAGGCTCCCTTTAATCTTTAACATGACATTCCTGACAGCTGGTGTGTGACTGAAGGAAAAGTGAGTTGCATCTGAGGTAGGGCTGCCAGGTCCCCCCGGCCACTAGTGGGGGGACAGGGGGTGTAGGGTTATCAGGTCCAGGCTGGCAAATTCCTGAAGATTTGGGAGTGGACTCTGAGGAGGGCAGGGTTTGTGTGGGGAAGGACCTTAATGGGGTGCAATGCCATAAGTCCACCTTCCAAAGCATCCATTTCCTCCAGGGGAACTGATCTCTGTAGTCTGGAGATGAGTTGCAATTCCTGGAGATCCCCAGGTCCCACCTGGAGGCTGGCAACCCTAGGGAGGAAGCAAGACATAACTCACCAAAAAATCTTAAAGGCCCTTGGAAGAAAGTAGCCATTGGGTCTAGGAGATGCTTTTTTTATTTAACTCCAAGCAGGAGCTTAATTGCTCTGCTGTATAGCTTTGGAACGTCTCTGAATATGCTGGGATGGCTACGAATGGCTCATAACCACAGGCTGCCCAGTGTTGTCCTGGAGTCATGGGATAAGCCCTTAGGCAGAGGGGTTTCATAACTTCCTTGTCACCTCATGGTGAGAGTCAACATTTATTCTGCTTCTATTTCCTTGAAGGCTCAGTTCAAGTTCCTTGGCTTAGCTGCTAGAGCAGCGTCTTCTCCAGGGGGCAGGTTTTGGGGTAAACCAGTGCTGGCTTGTAACACCGCTGGGGAGAGGGATGCCAGCCTCCAGATGGGACCTGCGGATCCCCTGGAATTACAGCTCATTTCCAGACTACAGAGGTCAGCTCCCCTGGGGAAACTGGATGATTTGGAGGGTGGACTCTATGGTATTATACCCTGTTGAGGTCCAGGCTCCACTCCCAAAACTCCAGGGGTTTCCCAACCTGGATGTGGCAACTCTAGTCCCCCACCCCTTGCTGGTGGCCAGAGGGGACCTGGCAACCCTATCTGGGGTTGATTGGATTTGCTTGCTCCTGGGGCATCCGATTGCCAGCTCCGGGTCATGAAATTCCTGTTGACCTGTGGATGGAGGTTGAGAAGAGTAAGATCTTGGGAGCGGAGGGACTTCAGGAAGGTACAATGCCATAGAGTCCACTCTTCAAAACAGCCATTTTCTTCATGGGGAACTGATCTCTGTAGTCTAGAGATCAGCTGTAATTCTGGGAGATCTCTAGGCTGCTCTTGAATGTTGTCAGCCCTACTTAAATAGTATAAATCTGGCAAATCTAGGGCTTACAACTCTTGAAAGGCAGAGGTCTGGTAAAGTATGGGGTCCATCCGCTTCTTTGCAGTGAATATAGTTGGAACCCATGTATCACATACGCCAACACTCTACCGTGCACATAACACAGACCTTAGATCAGTGTACAAATGGGCCTGACCTGGATACCCCACCAGATCTCACCAGATCTCGGAAACTAAGCAGGGCTGGTGCTTGGTTGGGAGCAATGCTCCCTCTAAGCTGTGGAGTCTTGTGAGCACAAATGCTACTTCATGAGCTACTGGCATTAAAGTTGTGAGTGAGCCATTTGGCCACTGCGTGATTTAGTTTTCTCCGGAGCCCTCCTTCCTGAGCTAAGACAAAAATGTGTGAGCCGGAGGCTAAAAAGCTGTGAGCTCGCTCACACTAACTCAGCTTAGAGGGAACACTGGTTGGGAGACCATCCAATGTCCAGGGTTGCTAAGCAGAGGCAGGCAATGGCAGCCCACCTTGGAATGTCTCTTCCCTTGAAAACCCTCCAGGCTTGCCATCAGTCAGCTGTCACTTGACATCCCTTTACACACACACACACACCCCTACTTTGGATGGCATTATATCTTGCTGAGGTCCCTCCCCTCCCCAAACCTTACTCCAGGCTCCACCCCCAAATCTCCAGGAATCTCCCAAACCAGCGCTGGCAACTAAGGGCTAAACTAGACGTTATGGCACCCACAGGTTTGACCCATGGACGCCCATGCCATCTTAGAGATGAATCTGGCTGTCTAAAAATGCTGACTTAGGGTTTCATGTGTATGTGTTTGTAAATCTTCCCTTTTACCATTCTAACACTATGAGCATAGCTCTGAGTAGATGGTCAGAGTGGGTGTAAATGGACACAGGGACCTGGGATTGATTACTGAGTCTGCTGCCCCATTTCTGCCTTCGAGATGTTGGTTTGAATGTTTAGCTAGGGCCTAATGTGCATGCAACTCAGAGCCTATGCCTATTGGCATGTTGGGGTTGCCAGCCTCCAGGTGGTGGCTGGAGAGCTCCTGGGACTGTAGCTGATCTCCAAGCAACAGAAATCAGTTCCCTGCCCGAAATGGCTGCTTTGGAAGGTAGACTGGATGGCATTATACCCCATCAAAGTCCCCCCCTCTCCATACCCCCCTCCTCAGGATCTACCTCCAAAATCTCCAGTTATTTCCCAACCTGGAGCTGACAACTCTATGGCTTGTAAGCACCCTCTTCCTTGTGCTCTGTGGTCCTAATCTGAATCAGACCCCTGCATACCTGGGAATTACATTTTGATGAGGATCTCCCAGAGCGTGTCTTGTTGACGTCATCTAGGGAGGATATGGGGAACACCCACAAACGACATATGGTGCTGTTAGCCCCTGAGACGGAGCTTGGGGCTCCAGTGGGAAATCATCTCTATGCGCAGGCAGACAGGTGTTTTATTTGTCTAACACTTCCAGCCAACAGAGAGGAGTTCTCTGTTTGATTCTGTCCTCTGGTTATGTAAATTTACACAGTGATTACTAGCTATGTACATTCCTCAGTGATAGCTTTGGCCACGAGCCACAGACACAGAAGAATAGGCACTCTTAGACGTGTACTAGTAAATGTTAAGACTGAGTTAAGATTGATCTCCTGGGACTGATCCCTGTCTTTGTTCGTTCTCCTTTGAATAAAGATACCCTTTTGAATGAGGAGGCTCAACTGGAAGAGAGGCGTCCAGAAGGGCGTGAACCTTTGTTTATGTCAATAAACATAATACTCTTGTTGACGAGTTGGCAAAATGTGGTTTGGATTCTATGTTAGGTGGATCTGTAACTGGTTGACAGATCACACCCAAAGAGTGCTTGTTAATGGTTCCTTATCCTCTTGGAGAGGAGTGACAAGTGGAGTGCGTCGAGGATCTGTCCTGGGATCTGCTTTGTTCAACATGATTTGGATGAAGGAATACAAGGAATGCTTATTAAATTTGCAGATGATACTAAATTGGGAGGGGTGGCAAATGTAGCAGAAGACAAAAGTCAAGATACAAGGTGAGCCTGACAGGCTGGTAAATTGGTCTAAAACAAATAAAAATGAATTTTAACGAGGATAAATGTAAAGTTCTGCATTTAGGTAGGAAAAATCAAATGCATAATTATTGGATGGGGCAGACTTGTCTTGGCAGTAGTATGTGTGAAAAAGATCTAGGGGTCTTAGTGGACCATAGACTGAACATGAGTCAGAAGTGTGATGGGGTAGCTAAAAAGGCAATTGTGGTTTTGGGGTGTATCAACAGAAGTATAGAGGCCAGAGATCACATGAAGTGATGGTATCACTTTACTTTGCTCTGGTTAGACCTCACCTAGAGTATTGTGTTCAGTTTTGGGCACCACAATTTAAGAAGGATATAGACAAACTGGAATGAGTCCAGAGGAGGGCAACGAAGATGGTGAGGGGTCTGGAGACCAAGTCCTATGAGGAAAGGTTGAAGGAGCTGGGTATGTTTAGCCTGGGGAGGAGATGAATGACTTGGTAATATGGTAACCATGTTCAAGTACTTGAAGGGCTGTTATATAGAGGATGGTGCAGAGTTGTTTTCTGTTGCCCCAGAAGGTTGGACCAGATCCAACAGGCTGGAATTAAAACAGAAGAGTTTTTGGCGAAACATTAGGAGGAACTTCCTGACAGCTAGAGTGGTTCCTTAGTGGAACAGGCTTCCTCAGGAGGTGGTGGGCTCTCCTTCTTTGGAGGTTTTCAAACAGAGGCTAGATGGCCATCTGACAGCAATGCAGATCATGAGAAGGAGGGCAGGAAGGGCTGCATCAGTGCTTAGTTCTCAGGGCCCTCTTTTACACACCCAGGGAAATGCTGAACATCACTTTGGAGTCAGGAAGCAATTTTTCTCCAGGCCAGTGATCCTGAAGGGATTTTTTGCCATCTTCTGGGCGTGGAGCAGGGGTCACTGGGTGTGTGTGTAGGGGGAGGTATTTGTGAATGTTAAACAGTGGGGGTTCCACGGATGAGCAGGCTCGAGTCTAGCGATCAGCTCAACTTTATTTGTGATTTCAGCAAGAGCAAGAAAAGACTCCAGAGCCTCAGCTCTGTTAAATAGCATGCAGTTGCCACAACCAGACACACCCCATTCCCAGTGATAGGCTATTTACATAAGATTCCTACTAGATCGGTTACTTTCAGAATCCTGGTAGGCTATTGTTCTTGTGCTCCAGGCTCAACCAGTCTCTGGGGTGATTCAGTCAGGGATGATTCAATCCCAGTACATAACACCGAATTTCCTGCGTTGTGCAGGTGGGTTGGACTAGATGACCCTGGAGGTCACTGGAGGTCACTTCCAACTGTATGATTCTATATATACCCTGCTTTTCTCTCCAAATGGGGACCTAAAACAGCTTAAAGCCTCCTCCATTTTATTCTCCCAACTACCCCTGTGATGTAGGTTAGGCTAAAGAGAGCCAGTGTGATATCGTGGTTAGAGTGTCAGACTAGGAAGAACCATGTTTGAATCCAGCCCTCCCACTAGCCACGGAAACATCTATGGTGATCTTGGGCCTGTCACACACTCTCCGCCTAACTTAACTCACATGGTTTTAAAGGTGCCACTGGACTCAGACTTTGTTCTGTTGCTTCAGACCAACACAGCTACTAGGGTTGCCAGCCTCCAGGTGGGGCCTGGAGATCTCCTGCTTTTACAACTGATCTCCAGCTGAGAGAGATCAGCTCCTCTGGAGAAAATGGTTGCTTTGGAGGGTGGAGTCTATGGCACTGTACCATGCTGAGGCTCCTCCCCCGCCCTCTCCCGGATCTACCCCCAAAGTCTCCAGGTATTTTCCAACCCAGACCTGGCAACCCTAATGGCTGCCCACCTGAATCTATCACACGGTTATTGTGAGGATAACGTTGAGGAGTGGAGAACAATGTGAGATGCTCTGTAAGCTTGCCAGATCCAGGTTGGTTAACTCCTGGAGGCTTGGGGGTGGAGCCTGGGGAGGGCAGGGAGCTCAGTGGGGTACAGTGCCATAGAGTCCACCCTCCAGAACATCCATTTTCTCCAGGGGAACTGAGCTCTGTAGTCTGGAGATAAGCTCTGATTCCGGGGGGTCCCCAGCAATGTTCCCTCTAAGCTGTGGAGTCTTGTGAGCAAAAATTCTATTTTATGAGCTACTGGCATTAAAGTTGTGAATGAGCCATTTGGCTACTGCATAAATTAGTTTGCTCTGGAGTCATCCTTTCTGAGCGAAGACAAAAATCTGTGAGCTGGAGGCTAAAAAACTGAGCTAGCTCACACTAACTCAGCTTAGAGGGGACACTGGTCCCCAGGTCCCACCTGGAGGCTGGCATCCCTTGCTGAGACCACTCCCCCTACGTCTCACCTTCTCCAAACCCTGCCTCCAAAAATTTCCAGGAGTTTCCTAACCCGGAGTCAGCAGCCCGACATTTAGGGCTTTTAAGGCGACAACCAGCCTCTCAAATTGGGCCAGAAAATATGTTGATTGCTGCTGCACAGTTGTTTCAATAAAGGCTTATGCAACGTGGGGGAGATATTATCGTTCAGAATCCTTTGAAACGGAGCTGCGTATAGGTTATGAATCAGGAAGAAATAGGAAGCCGGTCATTAATGTTGATGGCAGAACTGCCATTGTTTTAAGTGCCTGTAGTTAAGATAAGGGTTATTAGCACGCGAGGAGAAAGTAAACAGAGAAATAACTGCTCATCCTACTTCCCAGTGATAACAGCCAAAGCTCACCAATGTGTGTGCCTGGGGCAGATTTCACTGTCTAGCATAGTATAAGGAGGAAGCTCTTGGTGTAGTGGCAATTCCCTTGTGATTTGTGTTGCTCCAAAGCATATACAAAGTATATACAAGTTACTGCCACAGTTCCAGGTTTATGTGGGCCTAGAAACCAAGGCCAATTCTGCATCCAGCATTTGCTCCGCTGTTCTACCAAACCCACGCTGGAACAGAAAGTCCCCTCTACATTGCATGCCACTTTCACTTTGATTGATTGTCAGATTTTATGGCAGTGTTCAGACTGCGCGCGGCTTTCACTTTGTTCGATCTCTCCGTTTTCTGGTACTGTCTGCATGGATTTATGGCTGTTTTATGGCCATTCGGGGTGACTCTGCAGTCAGTACGGCATATGAATGTGGTTTTGAGCTGCATCTTTTTCTGTTCCAGGGTGGGTTAGGTAAAACAGCAGAGTGAATGCTGGATGCAGAATGGGCCCAAGTCTGGCTCCACAATAATATTCTCACATAGCTCGCCTGATCCTGAAAAACCTGAAAGCTATTTGATGTGTGCCCTGGCTAAGTATTGCTGAAAAGATATTCTGATATAGTGGCAGCTCAGAGGTTAAGACACTGAGCTGCAGGCTGGAAGGTCGTTAGTTCGGCAGTTCAAGACCCTTCTGCCACGTGATGGAGTGAGCTCCTGTCTCAGGCCCCAGCTCCTGCCAACCTAGCAGTTCGAAAGCAAGAAATTGCAAGCAGATAAATAGGTATCCCTTTAGTGGGAAAGTAACAGCATTCTGTGCGTCTTGGCGTTTAGTCATGTCAGCCACATGACCACGGAAACTTCTTCAGACAGCGCTGGCTCTTCAGCTTGGAAATGGAGATAAGCACCGCCCCCTAGAGTTAGATTCGACTGACTTTCAGGCAAGGGAAACCTTTACCTTTACCTTTAGTGGTTAGAATGTCAGACAAGGGAAGTCCCACCACCCACCACTGGACAAGGGGGACCTGGCAACCCTAAGACTATTCTATTACATGACAGTAACTTCCACCACTTGTTAGGGTTTTTGGGTAGGGGTGAGGTATGCAAACCCTTTATCGTGTACTCCTCCCCTCCCAACTGGCAGACATAGAGGAGCACTAATGGATCCCAGCACACATAGACACCAACAAGATTTTTGGACTATGAGCTTTTGAGAGTCGAAGCTCCCTTCGTTGGTCTCTAAAGTGCAACTGGACTTAAAGCTAGCTCTTCTATTATAGACCATCATAGTTACCCTCTGAAGCAGGCATAGACTGCATCTTTCCTGTAGCAGTTCTTAAATGGCTTCATTAGAGGCCTCTAAAGAATCATAGAGTTAGAAGGGACTTCCAGGGTCATCTTGTCCAACCTCCTGCACAAGGCAGGAATTCACAAGTACCTCCCTCTCTACCCCCAGTGACCCTTGCACCTTCCCTGGAAGATGGCGAAAACCCCTCCGGGACCCCTAGACTAGATTAACAGAGCAGAGGATTTAGGATTCACGGTTTCTGATTAGAAACAATGCGAGGGAGATCAAGTCTACTAAATAAATAGCTGATGCCAACAGAATAACAGCGAAGTGCGTAGAAAAGAGGGGAATGTAATATGCTCTGCTGTGCACCGGACATCTCCAATGGCCAATAAGAATTTCTTCAGGTGTGATTTATTATCTTAAGCTCCCAAACTGCCAAGTTCCTGAAGCATAAAGAGTTGCAAGTTCTTTTCCTGCAAATTCCCCAAAGGGGAATGTGACTGGCAAATACCTGGCCGCAGAATCACCTGAGCTCCGATAGAGCTGCTTAGGCTTGCGATTGTGCGTGACCAGAGAAAAGAGCAGCAACTGAGCCTTACCAGATTAGGAAAGGCTTCCAGTGTTTAAGGGAGAAGCCCAGATTTGTTGTGAATCGTGTGATATTATCTAGCAAGCTTTCATGCTAAAGCAGCCTGTGAGTTTGGGTAAGGGTGGGGTAGAGGGAAATATGGTTCATTGGTGATTTATTGGCGAGTACCTGAAGACATTAAAATGTGAAAAATATTGAGATGTTAGAGTGCCAGACTAGCATCTGGGTGACCCAGTTTCGAATCCCTACTGTGCCGTGGAAAGCTGATAGGCAACCTGGGGTCAGTCAAATACTCTCAGCATAACTCACTTCTCAGAGTGGTTTTTGCAAGGATAGAATAGAGAGGGAAATTATCTAAGCCCCTTTGGGTCCCCATTGGAGAGAAATGTAAAATATACTTGAAGTAAATAAATAACATTCTCTGCATCTGTATTTGTGTGACCAAATAGCTGACAAACTGATGAGTATATCTGTGGGCTCCACCCATGAGGAATGAGAGGCTATCTGTGATTGCTGTTTTCCTTTTCTGTTGTGGTACTCAGGGTTAGTTCCCATCAAAAATCTGAGAAGTCATTGCAAGCGGAGGAGGTCCATCAGACAGTGGAGGAAGTCCTTCAGGCAGTGGCAAAGCAAAAAAAAAAAGAAAAAAAAAGTTGCAGTTTTTAAAGATGAATGGCTGAGCGAAAGCCAATTCAGAAGCTGGATTTGTAAAAAAGACTTTGAAAAAGCAGAATGCACTTGGTTGCCTCCGCAAGATATCTATGTATTATCGGGAGAAAGATTCCCTGATAAATCATGTGAAAGGTATGAAGCACACAGAGGTGGAGAAACAGTATAGACTAGGGGGTGTCAAACATGCAGCCCGCAGGCCAGATCAGGCCATCAGAGGGTCTGCAAGGCCCTGACTGTTTCCTGCTTCCTTTTCTAGATCTGCTGCTGCCGCCATGTCACAGCTTGCTTTACCAGTCTCTCTCAATTGCACAGGAGAGATAGATAGGCAAGCCTCTCCTGTGTGATTGAGAGAGTCTGGTAAAGAACTGGCTGAAGCTCCTCCCCCTCCTCCTCCCAGGGGGATGGAGGGAGCAGCGAGAGCTTGCATCCTGGTCAAGCTGTAGGAGACAAAGGGAAGCCTTTCTTTCCTTCCCCTGGCTGAGGCTCCTCCCGGAAGGAAGGGAGGGAAGGAGGGAGAGCTTACTTTGCTGACTCAATCACACAGGAGAAATACCAGGCACCTTTAAGACCAACAAAGTTTTGTTCAAGGTATGAGATTTTGTGTGCCTTGCTACAGCATGTGTTTTGTTGGGCTCTTTGTGCCAGGGCTCTCCTGGGTGCAACTGGGTTCCCTCCCCCTTTTCACTGTATTCATGCCCTCATGATCCAGTCTTTCTTAGAAAGAAAGCAGCATGAACTATTTTAGAGGAGAAATAACAACAGGCCAGTGAGGTGGATTAGGCTGAGGGTGTGTGTCCACACTAAGTTCACCCAGCACATTTCCTTTGTAGGAAGTTGTAGTTATTTCTTTGGGGAAGACTATAGTTTTGTAGACAAACACATGGCCCTCAGTCTGTGTCAGGGTGCCTTCTCATGTTCTTGACCAGCACACGAAGCAACTTGTGTACAAAAGGTTGCAATGCCCAGCCATTTCATGTTTTCCTCTGGGTCCTAGGCTCAGAACACTGACCATGAGATTTCTGTAATGAATGTCAATAAATCAAAAGCAGGTTTGCAGCTTACAGATATACACCTGAATGGCATACTCAAGATTGCTACAGCATAGACATTTTGATGCAATAATTCAGAGCAAAAGGTGTCAGCTATCAGGGACTGTTAAATAGACAAAATATTGCAAGAGTCCTATGTTTTAAGCATGTTTTATTCAAAGTTAAAAAAATCGTTAATTGTGTTTGTCTGTGTCCTTTATAAAGTTTATATCTCCACTACACAACATTACATTTTATGACACACATGGCCCGGCCCGACGAAGTCTCATATATGTCAGATCCGGCTGTCATAACAAATGAGTTTGACACCCCTGGTGTAGACGGACACCACTAGTGACCACCTTCTTTGACAAACTAGATTCCTCACAAGTGAATCAGGTTACCGCAGCTGAAATGGTAGAAGCAAACCACAGTGTTATACACCATCATAGTTATGCAAGTCAAGACTGCAAAAATAAACTGCTGCCGGGAATGTTGCCTCATTCTGGCATAGCAAGAAAGATGTCATGTGGCTGGCCAAAAGCCACCAGCATTGTGGAGAACATTTTGGCACTAAAATCCATAGAATTGTTGGTGGAGGGCTTGGATGCCACACACTTTTTCTCAATAGGATGTGACGCCTCCAACAAGGGAAACAGGAGGTGTTTCCTGTGACTGTTCATTATTTTTCTGTCATGGTGGGAATTAAAGAAGGATTGCTTGACTTCTGTAATGACAAGGAGGAGACCAGTGAGGCAATTGCAGCACGGCTCTGCAGTGTGCTACAGGACAATGGTCTCAGTTTGGACAGAGTGGCATCTTATGTTGCTGACAATGCTGCAGTGTATTTTGGGAAAAACGAGCCAGTGTTTCAAAAGCTTCAGCTGCTTAACAAGTGACTGATAGATGTGGGCTGCAAATGCCACGTATTTCACAATTGCCTTAAAATGGGAAGAGAGCACTGAGTTTTAATGCAGAAGTCTTTGTCACACAAATATACAGCGAGTTCTCATGCTCAGCCAAAAGTACAGACTCCCTGAGGTCCTTCTTTGAGTCTGTCGATACGGAATATAGAGATCTGATTCAACATGGTCTAGCGTGGTGGTTGTCAGTTATGCCAGCTTTTGAACGGGTGCTGGCCTGCACTGAGGGCATACTTCCTGTCATGTGAGGAAGAAAAATGTGAAAAAATCGTGTGGGAAGGATTCAGTCCAGAAGAGGAGTCATCTCTTCCTCTGTGTTATATGTCCTTCCTACACAATTTGATGGCATTATTCAATGCCATTGCAAAAAACTGGAAAGTGCCAACGTTAGCTGCACAGAACTCCACAAAAATCTGGATGACTTTCATGAAAAACTTAGAGGAGACAGAAACAGTTCCATGGAAGATCTGCTACAGCCATTCTGGTCAACATCTCTGCATATCAAAGGGTAAAACTCTGAACAGAAGCAGACCAGACATTCTCTAGGTGCATTGACCACCTTGAGAAATGGTATAATTCTGACAAGTCAGTTTTCAAAGACATGGCACTGCTCTCGCTTGACAATCCTGTGATGTGGGATCCATTAGAGAGTCCTGTCAAAGCCCTTAATTTTGGCCCTGATGTAATAGACATTGACAAGCTGTTCGATGATTTCTGCATTGTGTCAAAATGCCAAGGAGAGATTTTCGCATAGGAAAAGAAGATAGACCAGAGTTGGTTAAAGATGTTCAGGCACAATCCGTACACTGGTGACAGCCATCCGTTGGTCTCTTTTGCACTGTCTATCCCTGTATCCATTGCCTACTGTGAGAGAGTCTTCGACTTAATGATGCAGCTCTGGAGCAAGGAAAGAAACCGGCTGAGTGATCGCCTTGTCAAAGCAGAACCCCAAGTGAAACTGAATTTCAGGATGCCCTGTGAAGAATTCTGGGAGTTTATGAAGTCAAGACCAGAAATGCTGAAATCAGCAAGAAGCCAAGATAAATATCACTTTCCTTCCCCAAAGCAGAAAGCAGTATAACCGTGAGAATTTGCTCTCTCCTCGAAGGATGATCTCCAGGCTGCACTATAGACCTTGCATATCCCAACAGCCCAAATGCCATGCCCCCCAAGCTCCATCCCTAAATCTTAAGGAATTCCTTAAACCTGTGTTTATATATTTTCTTCATTTATAACCCACCTTCCTTCCCAATGGAGGGACCCAGAGCAGCTTACATCATTCTCTTCTCTCCCATTTTATCGGCACAACAAGGATGTGAAGTAGGTTCGGCTGAGAGTGTGTGACTGGCCCGAGGTCACCCAGCGAGCTTCCACGGCAGAGTGGGGGATTGGAACCTGGGTCTCCCAGATCCTATCTGACACCCTAAACACTGCACCGTGCTAACTCTAAGTGTATTTCCAGTGGGATGCTTTTCCTAGGGAAAAGGATGGCTTGATGGAGAGGGCTTTTTAGCCTGCTTTCTTGTTTGTGTGAATGTTTGTATGCAGATTTGATGCCTGTCTTAAGTTCATGGGAGGTGCACAGCTTCCACAGCAGAGTGGGAGGTGCACAGCTTCCATAGCGTATGTGGTGCACAGTTTCCACAGCAGAGTGGGGATTCAGTCCTGAGTCTCCCATATCTTAGTCTGACACCACACTGGCTGTCATGGAGCTTACTGGTTGAGAGCCAGCATGGTGTAGCTGTCAAGAGCAGTGGACTCTAGAACCAGGCCCTCCTCCACATGAAGCCTGCTGGGTCAGTAGGGATGCCAACCTCCAGGTTGAGATCCCCCAGAATTCAGTTCATCTCCACACTACAGAGATCAGTTCCCCTGGAGAAAAAATCATAGAATCATAGAATCACAGAGTTGGAAGGGGCCAGACAGGCCATCTAGTCCAGCCCCCGGCCCAATGCAGGATCATCCTAGAGCATCCCTGACAAGTGTCTGTCCAGCCTCTGCTTAAAGACTGCCAGTGAGGGGGAGCTCACCACCTCCGTGGGAAGCTGATCCCACTGTTGCACAACTCTTACTATCAAAAAGTTTTCCCTAAGATCCAGCCAGTACCTTCCTGCCCTTAATTTAAATGCATTATTGCTAGTCCTCTCCTCTGCTGCCAACAGGAACAGCTCCCTGCCCTCCTCCAAGTGACAGCCCTTCAAATACTTAAAGAGAGCAATCCTGTCCCCCCTCAACCTCCTCTTCTCCAAACTAAACATTCCCAAGTCCCTCGGCCTTTCCGCCTAGGGCTTGGTCTCCAGGCCCCTGATCATCCTTGTCGCTCTCCTCTGCACCTGCTCCATTCTGTCCACATCCTTTTTGAAGTGAGGCCTCCAGAACTGCACACAATGAATCCTTTGGAGGGTGGACTCTATGGCATTGTACCTCACTGAGGTCCCTGTCCTCCCCAGGCTCCATCCCCAAACCTCCAGGAGTTCCCCTACTTGTATCTGGCCACCCTCCCCCACCGGTGGCCATGGAGGACCTGGAAACCCTAGCTGGATGACCTTGGGCCTGTCAGAACTCTCTCTGCCCCACGTACCTCACAAGATGCCTGTTGTGGGGAGAGTAAAGGAATATGATTGTAAACTGTTTCGAGATGCCTTAATTTAGAGGAAAGCCGGATATAAAACTCTTCTGCTTGATTTTGGGCTCATCATTTTCTCTCAGCCTAAACTGTTCCATTCCACAGGGCTCCCGTGAGGACAAAATGGAGGATGAGAGAGAGCCGTGTACAGCACCGTGAGTTCGTTGGAGAAGTGGCGGGACAAGAATGCAAGAGGCAGACGCATTGAGGTGCTTTATGGAAGAGGAGAGCCATTAGGAGCAAGGCCTCCATTCGGATTCCCCCCCTGCTGCCACTGCAGCAGCTGAGGTTGCTAGATGAACAGGTGAAAAACATATGTCATGTCCCTTAATAGAGGTTTAATGAGCGGCAATGGCTTTTCATGGCACAAAGTTAATTAACATCATCTGCTAATCGCTTGCTGCTCAGAACGATATTAAAGGGACAGCTAGAGGGACCCGTTTAAAAGCTGGCAACCTGAGCCAGCCCCAGAGATCCACCTCTCCTCCATTTTATCCTGACATCAACCCTGCGAGATAGCCCAGCATCCTTTGCAAGGATCTCAGCCACCAAGAGCCTCTAGGTAGGCCACCAGAAACTGGCCAGTGTGGGCTGCAGTTTACCATTTACTCTATGATGTCTGCTCATCTTCTTAACATACTAAGTTAAAAGCAGGCTAGCCGTGCACCAGCAGCCAGTGTGGTCTTGGGGTTGCCAATCTCCAGGTGGTGGCTGGAGATCTCACAGAATTCTGACTGATCTTGAAGCGATAGAGATTCATTCCTCTGGAGAAAATGGCTGTTTTGGAAGGTGGCCTCTATGGCATTATACTCGGCTGAGGCACCTCCCCTCCCCAAACTCCACCCGTCCCAGCTCTACCCCCCAAATCTCCAGGAATTTCCCAACCTGGAGCCTGCAACACTATGTACTGTGTAGGGTTGCTAGCTCTGGGTTGGAAAATTCCTGGAGATTTGTGGGGTGGAGTTTGGGGAGGGGGTTAGGAAGGAGAGGGATCTCAGCAGTTTATCATACCAAAGATTCCGCCCTCTAAAGCAGCCATTGTCTCCAGGGGAACTGCTCTCTGAAGCCTGGAGATCAGTCCTAATTCCAGAAGATCTCCAGGCCCCACCTGGAAGCTGGCAACTCTAGCTGTATGTGAGGAGGGCCGGGGAGGTGATGTCAGACCACTTAATCCCCTAATCGTACATGGTTTCAGTCAATAGTGGATCAAGGAACCGTGACTAATAGGATCCTTTCCCATCCCATCCCATGTGAAACAAGGACACAAATATTGACACGAGAGCTCAGCAAACTCTTAGACCCGGTTCTGACAAATGTTAGACCAAGAGGTGTGGTATTGTTGGGTGGCAGGGGAAGGACATGGAGGCTGGAGGAAGGGGGAAAGGGAGGTGGACAGAGGAACTGAAGCAGGCTTGGGAAGAGGCTCCTCTCCCCTCCCTAGAATTGCCGGGTCCCCCCGGCCACTGGCGTGGGACAGAGTGTAAGGTTGCCAGATCCAGGTTGGGAAACTCCTGGAGACAGGGTTGCCAGGTCCTCCTGGCCACTGGCAGGGGATGGCTGGGTAGGGTTGCCAGATCCAGGTGGGTAAAGTCCTGGAGATTCAGGGATGGAGCCTGGGAAGGACAGGGACCTCAGTGGGGTACAATGCCATAGAGTCCGCCCTCCAAAGCATCCATTTTCTCCAGGAGAACTGATCTCTGTAGTCTGTAGATGAGGTGTGATTCCCTGGGATCCCCAGGTCCCACCTGGAGGCTGGCAACCCTACCTGGAAGTTTGGGGATGGAGTCGAGGGAGGACAGAGACTGCAATGGGGTGCAATGCCATAAAGTCCAAAGCATCCATTTTCTCCAGGGGAGCTGAACTCTGTAGTCTGGAGATGTGCTGTAATTCTGGGTGATCCCCAGGTCCTACCTGGAGGCTGGCATCCCCCCAGCAGCATATAATGACAAGAACATGGCCTGGCTTGGAGGATGCTACTAGAGTTGCCAACTCTGGACTGAAAAATTCCTGGTGATTTGCAGATGGAACCTGTGGAAGTCGGGGTTTAGGGAGAAAAGAGACCTCAGCTGGGTATAATGCCACAGAGTCTGCCTTCCAAAGCAGCCATTTCTCCAGGGCAACTGGACTCTGTCATCTGGAGACTATCCCTCCCAGTTGCCAGGGGGAGGTGACCTGACAATCCTAAAATGGGTTGTAATTCCAGGAGATCTCCAGGCCTCACCTGGAGGCTGGCAAAACCTAGAGGCTTGCACAATGCAAGTGCTGGCAGTCTTGTTCAGTACACAGGAACATGTCTATCCCTGCCATGGGAGTGGTCTGTGGCTCAGTGCAACAGCATCTGCTCTGCATGCAGAAGATCCCAGGTTCAGTCCTCAGTATCTCCAGGTAAAAGGATCAAGGTTGTATGCGATGTGAAGCCCCTTTACAGGAGACCCTGGAAAGCCACTGCCAGTCAGAGTAGACAATAGTGACCTTGATAGACAAAGAGTCCAACTCAGGTTGATTCTAGAGGGCAGCCATGTGGGTCTGCAGTAGAACAGGTAGATTTGATTCAAGTAGCACCTGAGGGACCAACAAGATTTTCGGGGTATTCAGAAGTCAAAGGCCCTTTCTGCACTAGACCTTTCATCCTGGTTCAGTGTTGTCTCCTACTAGCTATTCTGCACTACACTTGAATTCACCCTTCTTTTTATCCCCTTTTTTTGGTCAATTCTGCATTGCATTGTGGTCACCCCAGGTTCAGAATGCCGTTGCCCTGGGTTATATGGATCCTGTTCTGCCACGGGCTTTCCCTCAATCCAGAGTGGCCCCAGTGCAGATTTAAGTGTAGAATTTTTAACTCGGTTTCGATCCTCCCCGCCCCTTTCCTGCCATTCCTAGGAGGACAAATGCCCCTGTTTGCAGTGCAGAATTTATAACCTAGGGCAGGCAAGCAAATTGGAGTGGGACAAAACGGGTGCAGAAAACAACAGATAAACAGCGAAAACTGCAAGGTAAATGGCTGAGCGTCGCACACAGAGAAAACCCAGGGGTGAGGTCCAAGTGCGGAAAGGGCCAAAGCTCCCCCCCATCGGATAATCAGGATTAAGGCAGCTTTGTGTGTCTATGGCAACCCTGATGACCTCTCTCTCACCCAACCCCACAGATATCCTCGTGGTGACCTCGTCACTAGAGCTGAGCCTGCAAAGAGAGAAGCAGCACTGGCGATGAAGAAGCGCGATCTGACTCTTACAGCAGAATGGAGATGCTGCAGGGCACAGGCTCACGCAGAGAGCATCCAGTCTTCAGAACTGTATTTGCCATGAGCTAGGAGGACACATTATCCTTGGCGTGAATAGCCGGGGCTAGCCTGATCTTGCCAGCTCTCGGAAGCTAAGCAGAGTTGGCCCTGGTAGTTGGATGGGAGACCATCAAGGAAGTCGAGGGTTGCTGTGCAGAGGCAGGCCATGGCAAACCACCTCTGTTCCTCTCTTGCCTTGAAAACCCTACAGGGTTCCCATAAGCCAGCTGTGACTTGACAACAACAACAAATGGAGGCATGTATGATGGAGAGGCGCTGCAGTGGCTCAAGTGGTTAAGACGCTGAACTGCAGGCTGTGGAAGGTCAGTAGTTCAGCAGTTCAAGACCCGAGAGTGCCGCATGACGGAGTGAGCTCCTGTCTCTAGTTCCAGCTCCTGCCAACCTAGCAGTTTGAAAGCAAGAAATTGCAAGTAGATAAATAGGTACCACTTCGGCGGGAAGGTAACAGCGTTCCGTGCACCTTGGTGTTTAGTCATGCCGGCCACATGACCACGGAAATGTCTTTGGACAGCGCTGGCTCTTCGGCTTTGAAATGGAGATGAGCACCGCAACCCTAGAGTTGGATTCGACTGGCTTTCGAGCAAGGGAACCTTTACCTTTACTATGATGGAGAACTGGCGAGTGGTTAAACCTCCTCACACCTCTCAGTTCCCACCCCCAGCTGGACTTAGTTCCATTCTTGGAGCTTAGTGTAGGGGAAAGTGGCTAAAAGAGACAGGTAGGGGGATAATGGAAGCTGGGAGATATATTAAGTTCCTCCTACCACTGATTTTCTCCTAATATACCATACAAGATTATGATTCGGAGACAAACAAAAGGCTGGGCCTCTCATATTTGCTTTGAACAGTTCTAATAATACAGGATATCCAGTTCCTTTCTGGAACAGTTTCCCTGCAAAGGGACTGTTTCTCCACAGCTCAGTTTCCCCAATTCACCTTCTTTATCCCCCCGTCTCCATTACCAACACTTGTTTGCTCTCAGTGCTTTCGTGGAATTACTTCTACTGGGACCTCTGGAGACATTTTGCAATGATGAGTGCCTTGGTCATAGACATGCCTGCCTTGGAGTAAGCCCATGGAACACAGCGGGATTTACTTCTACACAGAAAAACTAGAATCCTAGTGGGTGGGAAATTCCAAATTCACTGGGGGAAGAAATCTTTCTCCATCTGCCTGTGCTGGAACCTGGTGTGTAAACTAATGTGTTATTTGCTGATCCATTCTTGAGCGGTTCAAAACACTTTCCCGGAAAGGGGAGTTGAATTTGCATTGACCCAGCTCCGCGCTTGGTGGCCCTCCTTCAGGAAGCGGTGACTCAGTCTTCCAATATACTTGTCTGTGCCACCTTAACAGGTTGGGGACTCCCTGCTATATAAACTCTGCCAGGTGGGTGTGGAGATTGCCAGGTGCTCCCAGCAGGTAAGTGTTTTTGATTGCTGCCTCTGTCATTAGGGTGTGCTGGAATGGAAGGTTCGAAGCCCTTGCTTTATCAGATTAAAGAATGACACTAAAAAATGATAGATTATTTTGAGTTTTAATGGATGACATCTATATCAATATGGCAGATGGGTAAAAACAGGGGGTTGGAGCTGGACTAGATTCTCAATTTCCACCAATTCTGCCTTCCTGCTGTAGACTTCCTCATCTCATTCCTCAGGGTCCCCTATTTTACTTAATTCATTTGTACCCTGCCTTTCTCCCCAATGGGGATTCAAAATGGCTTACATCATTCTTCTCTCCTCCATTTTATCCTTACAACAACCCTGTGAGGTAGGTTAGGCTGAGAGACTGTGAGTGGCACAAGGTCACCCAGAGAGGTTCCATGGCATGAGTGGAGATTTGAACCTGGGTTTCCCAGATATCAGCCCAGCACTCTTAACCTCTATGCCACACTGGCTGTGTTCCCCCAGAAGCAGCATTTTGCAGAGATCATTGGGCTGCAGTAGGGAGAGGCGGGAAAGTTGTTCTTGTTACATAAAATATTAATTAGCCACTTTTCTTCCATATGGAGCTCAAGTCAGTTTGCAATATGGATAAAATACATAAAATGTATAAAAGCCATTGAAGTCTGCCTTATAGTATTGGCATTTCAACTCTGTTGCTGATGATGTGTTGTTGATGTTCTGCTACTGGTTGATGTTTTGTCACTGATGGGTGTTATTTTTGAATAATTTTTCTTAATAAAATATATTTTTAAAATGTGGTCCTAAATAAAACCATCTTCCACTGCCTCCTGAAGATCAAAAATGAGGGGGCCAAGCACTCCTCCCTGGGGAGGTTGCTCCATAATTGTGGGGCTGCCCCTGCAAAGGTCCTCTCTTATGTATCCACCAGACAAGCTTCTTTGATTGATGGCACGGTCATGAGGGTGTCTCCCTGTGTTCTTAATTCCCAGGCAGGAACATAAGGGAGAAGAAAGTCCTTCAGATACCCGATTCCCAAGACATGGAGAGCTTTAAAGGTCAATACAAACACCTTGAATTGGGCTCAGGAGTGTATTGGTGGCCAGTGAAATTGCTGTAGTATTGGGGTCACAAGCTCCCAATCACTGGCCCTGACACACAGTCTAGGCTGCAGCATTCTGCACTAGCTGCAACTCCCAAACACTCTTCAAGAGTAGCCCCAAGTAGAGTGCATTGCAGTGGTCTAGTTTATATGTAACTAAGGCATGGGTCACTGTGGCTAGATCTGATGGAACCAGGAATGCATGCATCTGATGAACCAGCCTAAGCTGTACAAATGCACACCGGCCCAGACGTCCTATTCTGCCATTAAAAAAAATTTGCTTTGAACACAACCCAATCATTCAGAAGAAGAAACAAATCACATTTTTCTGATGATCCATGCCATTGCCAGGTAGTTTGCCATTGCCTGCCTCTGTGTAGCAACCCTGGGCTCCCCTTCTGGTAGGGTTGCCCATTTCTGGGTAGTGTCTGGAGACCTCCTGTATTACAACCGATCTCACCTGGAGAAAATAGCTGCTTCGGAAGGTGGACTCTATGGCATTATACCCTATTGATGTCCCTCCCCTCCCCAAAACCCGCTGTCCTCAGGCATCCATCCCCAAAATCTCCAGGTATTTCCCATCCCGGAGCTGGCAACCCTACTCGGTGGTCTCCCATCCAAATGCTAGCCAGGGCTGACCATGCTTAAATTCCAAGATCTGACAAGATCAGGCTAGTCTGGGCCATTCAGGTAAATGCTATATTGGGGGTCTGCATACCTAGTTTCTGATGTGTACATCTAAGACCAAACACTAAGTTTAAACTTTTACTGGAAAATAAATACTCTGCAGGGGCCACCTGAAGTGCTCTGCAAAGTTCAGCCATGCTGCGCCACTTTGCACATGCCCAGAGAGAATTGCTGAAACCATGCACGGAAATAGAATCAGTAATCCATCAGTTACTGGGGAGGGGCTGTGGCTTAAGTGGAAGAGCCTCTGCTTTGCGTGCAGAAGCTCCCAGGTTCAATCCCCAGCATGTCCAGTTAAGGACCAGGTAGTAGATGATGTGAAAGACCTCTGCCTGAGACCCTGGACAGCACCTACCAGTCTGAGTTGGCAATACTGATTGTGATGGACCAAAGGTCTGATTCGGTACAAGTCTCTTTCATGTGTGTAATCACTTCTGCGCCATAACCAATGTTCTTGTCTTGTTTTGCAGCCATGGGAGCAAGGATGCTGCTGCTGATAAGCACTGGGATGGCCCTCTTAGGAGGTGAGTATGAAACTGGATCTGGTCTATTGTCTACCAGTGCAAAAGGTACAGGGGAATCTGATGGGCAACCTGCAAGCAGATATATAGCCAGGCAATAATGGCAGTCGATTGCAATTTTGTCAATTGGGAGGCCCGTAAGAAAACGGTTTGTTGGTTGACCTTGGGCCAGTCACACCTCTCAGCCTAACGTACCTCATGTTATAAGGATAAAGCGGAGGAGAGAATGGTGTGCTGAGCCACTTAGGTCACAATTTGGCAGAAAGTGGGGTATAAATGTATTAAATCTATAAAATGTTAGAGACCAGTGGGCTATATCCAGTATGCTATCATTTCCTGCACGCTGCCTTTTGGTCAGGAGGGTGTTGTGTCAGTAATGGGGCTAATTCTTGGTTGGGAAATTTCTGGAGATTTAGGAGTGGAGTCTGTGGACAGAGGAGGCTGGGTGTAATGCCATAGAGTCCACCTTCCAAAGCAAGCATTTTCGCCAGGGAAACTGATCTGACGCCCAGAGATTAGTTGCTTTCCCGGGAGATCTCTAGCTCCCGCCTGGAGATTGGCAAATCTGGCAGGGGCACGTACAGCACTTTTATGTTTCCCCGACAAGAGTGGTCCTTGGAGCCAATTCTGACTGGGAAAATGGCACCGTGGTCCTGATGAGAGGTGGGTGCCCACATGCCTCATAACTGAATTTATCAAAATGCTGGAGTTTGAAAATGGGTTGCCAACCTCCAGGTTGCAGCCATGGGGACTTTGGAGGATGGATTCCATGGCATTGTACCCTGCTGAGGTCCCTCCCCTCCTAAAACCCCACCCTCCCCAGGCTCCACCCCCAAATCTCCAGGTATTTCCCAAACCAGAGTTGGCAACCCTAGGCTGAGATCATATTCCGTTGTCTCAACTGAATTCTAGCATCACAGAATGATCCTTTATATAAATCAACATCCTGTACATAGAGAATTGGTGTGTCCTATTGGGATATTTGGTTAATACAGCAGAGTTTGCCCAGTCATGGACACGTGATACGGAGTGCAGTAAACAAATCTCCCAAGAAGTATATTGCAAAAAAGGTAAACTTACATTTATTCAAGCAGATCCAGTTCACATTCAGGCAGCAGTCGAAAGAAGGGAAAGAAGCCTAATCGAAAGAGCACTTTCCCTGTCTCGAATGGCCAGCTTGTCCAGCATCATGTGTGTGGGAGTACGAGGGCCTTGTCTGTACAGGAGGGACCTGCAGAGACCTGTGTCTCCACGGAAGGAGGACAGAGTGAGAGAGGAGGGGTCAGAGGGCAGCTCCCAGGTCAAGACAAAGAGAAACATCCCATTCAAGGAGATAACATCTATACATAGTTAGGATGATTTAGCACCCCCCAATGTCTAGGCATGCTGAGTCTCTCACTCCAACACGTCCAGCATTACAGCTCTTCTCATCTACAAGGAACAGTCCTCATCTGGTAGTTCCCATCCCGGGTAAATCACTGTCCTTGTCTTTTCCTTTGGAGACTGCCTTAGCATTTTACTGGTGTGAGTTATTAGAATGTTCAGTCTTTAAGGCTGGGATCCCTCCATGGGATCTCTAGAACATAAATCTCTTGATTCGTGCCCTTAGCACAGATCCATGCCCCAACCTGCGCATGAGCACCAAGGTTGCAGTCCTAAAAGCTCTTTCCTGGAAGTAAGCCCTATAATATAAAAAGGGACTTATCCCTGAGTAGACCTGCTTAAAGTACAGAAGCATTGTGATGGGTTTACACAAGGTTGCTTCCAAATACCTGTTTTTGCTTCTGCTGGAGTGAAGAGCAGCAATAGGATTCAGGACATGGGGGCTGTACCCATAGCGGCAGGGGGCATTTGGGGGCAATGCCCCCACATATGATAGCTGCCCCCCCGATCAAATTTTTAAAACCCTGGACATTTTTTTAAATCATTTTTTTAAAAAAAGAAAATGTAAGATGCATGTGGGTGTTCCAAAATGACCCCAGGCACTATCAGGGAAACTTCAGCCTCATTTTTCTTTCTTTCCAGGCTGAAAAATAAATAGATTTTAAAAAACGCAATAAAATAAAATAAAATTGCAGAAAATAAAATAAAATTGCAAAATGCAAGAGGGAGAGAGATGGAGATTCCCTCCCCCCATGCAGAAAAGCAGCCTGGAATCAAGTCTCTCCAATCGAAAGGACTGGAGGACTAGAGGAGGACTAGAGGTCACAGTGGAGCCAGAGCTGCTGCTTCTGCTGCTGCAAGAGGAGCAGCAGGTGTGGCCAGGGTGCCCCCTCAGATTTCCCCATGCCCCACCAACCAAAATTTTCTCTCTACAGCCCAGGGGGCAGGAGAGGGTCTGCCACAGTACGTACGGTTGGAAGGTGGAGGCTGGAGATCTCCTGAGGTTACAATTGATCTCCAGGTGACAAGGATCAGTTCCCCTAGAAAAAATGGCCGCTTTGGAAGGTGGACTGTTGAAGTCCCTCTCCTCCCTTCCCCAAACCCTGCCCATCTCAGTCTCCACCCCCAAAATCTCCAGGTATTTCTCAACCCGGAGCTGGCAGCCCTAGCATCTGGCAAGCCTAAAACCAAAAACATTCCAACCAGTCAATCATCGGTCCATAACCATAAAAGAAAGTTTAAAAACCCTCTAAAGCTGCAGCAGCAAAACAAACAGCAAACCACAGTGCGGTATGTTGGACTCTGTTTCTATGCATGATAATTATGCATATATTTCTGCTGAGACACTGCCCCCTTTTTTGGTGCAGCTGGTCAGGGCTCTGTCATCTCACTGGGCTCTTCTCAGCCCCGTGGGCCTCAGAGTGGGAAGAGGAGGGGGCTGTGCTACCTGGTTGCTCTATCTTCTAGGGGCATCTACTCTCCCCACCTCGGAAGCAGGATCTGTTTCTTTTAGGGCTGCCATTCCTCTGGTGGTGCAAGGGGATCCCCTGATTTTTGGGGCCCCCAATCTGTTGCAGCCCAGCTGGCCGGCAGGGAAAACCCCACCTCCGAGAAGCCCCTCCTGGTGCCCCCTGCTCTCTAGTTTTTGAGCAAAACTCTAGAGACCAGAAGAACTCCAGGAAGGATCAGGAGCTCCCCCACCGGCAGCCAGGTAGGACCTGGCAGCCCTAGTCTCTTTCCTCCCTAGCCTGTGGTGAAGCTCGCCTTATATGGGGTGTGTAAACCCTGCCCCTCACCCAAACCACCCAGTCATGCCTGCCAGTGTGTGGGGGACTACTGCTCTCTCCCCTCATGGTTGGCTGCCTACCCTGCCATTTGTGGGCCTCCTCCTGGCTACTTCAGGAAGTCAGGTGAACCAGACCAGCCACCCTCCTAGCTAGGCCAGTTTCCCCCAATCTGTCCCATCAGGGAAGTGGCTGCCAGTGGTGGCCCTGGGGAGTCCCCGGTTGATGATGTCAGTGTGCCCCAGGTCCAGGGTTGCCAACTCTGGGATGAGAATTTGGGGGCGGAGCCTGGGGATGGTAAGGTTTGGCAAGTGAAGGGTATAATGTCATTATGATGGACCCCTGTCTTTCTTCCCCACTCCCAGGCAGATTTTCCCACCAAAACGTTAGTTCCCCTCAGTGACCGAGTCGCCCCTATGTAACGTGTACATAAGGGTTCTTCAGCTTAAGAACTTAAACTGTCCCACCCTCTCACAGGCAGGGCTATTTTTGAGCAGGAACGCACAGGAACGGAGTTCCGGCTGGCTCCCAAGTTGGCCATGCCCAGCAGGAACTCATTAACATAATAGGCCACACCCAACAGCAGAAACTCATTAGGATTGGCTGCATTAGGGGCGTGTGGCCTAACATGTGAAGGAGTTCCTGCTCCAAAAAAAGCCCTTGGGTTTTGACAACAAACAAGGTAAACACAATAAGAAGCAAAAGGGGGTGTGGCTGGATGACCACCCTTCTTGTAATATGGGGGTGTGGCCTAATATGCTAATGTGCCATGCTGCCAGGGTGTGGCCTAATATTGTAATGATTTTCTGCTGTCAGGGGTGTGGCTTATTATGCTAATGAGTTCCTGCTGGGCATTTTCTACAAAAAAAGCCCTGCTCACAGGGAAATTGTTTAGGCTATTGACCCAGCACAGGAACTTGAGGGGAAAATACAGCAGCTGTCTTGTCTTACTTTCAAACCCTTTCTGAAATGGCACTTGAGGCAGAGTAACTTTCAAAACCGAATAAAGATTTTATTTAACAGGCAGGGAATATATACTTGGCTTAGTATATTATAGTAAAAACACAGCTTCTTAATAGAGTTTCCTGGAGAATAGCTCTTTCTTAGAGTTTTCTTAGAGTCCACCCTTGGGGTATAATGCCATAGAGTCCACCCTCCAAAGCAGCCATTTTCTCCAGAGGAACTGATCTCTGTATCGGGAGTTGTAATTCCAGGAGACCTCCGGCCTCTACCTGGCAACCCTACCCAGGCCACCAATACTACCTCATTCTTTTCCGGGCTGGGGTCCTGGAACCACTGGAGGACCACAGTGGACCTCCCATGGCTGGTGCTAACTTGACCTCCACTGTTTCCTCTTCCTTCCAGGCAGGGCCCTCAGGGTTGCTGGAGCTGCCATGGTAAGGCTGGGTCTGGGTTACTCTGGATACTGCCACTCCCTCCTCCTGGCAAGGCTCCTGGGGCCATGTGGCTGGGTGGCACAGTGAGTCTGGGACTGTCACTAAATGTTTGCAGTGCTACTGGGGTGGACTTTGGGAGTTAGATTCATCTGTTCTTCCAGGCAGCACCCTTCTTCATTAGCAACCTCACAAAAAATGATATTCACATCTTTCAATGGGGCACCTCCCCTAACCTGGATGGCTCAGGCTACCCTGATCTCATCAGATCTCAGTAGTTAAGCAGGATTGGCTCTGGTCAGCATTTAAATGGGAGACCATCATGTTAGCCCAATTGCTCTATTTTAAATATAGCAATTGGTTTATTATTATTATTATTATTGGATTCTCGCCTGTATATACAGAGAATGCTGCTAGTCTGTAATGGTTTCCAGTAAAAGACACAGAGACCAGGTATAATTAATAAAATATTATTTTACTGAATATAATCCTTATTTATTCATTCACAAACACACAAACAGTATTCAAGCATTCACACACATAAAATAGAACTAAGAAAGCAGAGGGGATTGATGGCTTATGGAGAGGTGATACTACCTGTCAGATGTGCAGAATTCCATGAAGAAGGATTGTGGCCTAAACCCAGAGGGTTCAGGGGTGGGCTGCCATTTTGGCTCATGGCAGAGACACACACGGTCTGAGGCCATGTGTATGCTGGGATATACCCACTGTAAGACAATGCAGCCCAATGGGTGGCCCTGGGGGCTGGTCTCAGGTGAGAACAAAAGATTACCTGGACCAATCTGGGGTCCCAGGGGTGTGTGATGTCAGTAGAGGCAGACCTTAGGTTTGACCAATGGGCTTCCAGAGAGGCAGGGTCTGGATTTAACAAATAGAAGCCAGGTGTTGGGTGTCTAGTTGAATGGATTATAGGACTTGCTGGCCAGGTAAACAAAAGGTGGGAGACTTCCCTGATTGTCCCTGATTAGCATCAGGAAGGGTCGTTAACGATTTGAATGCTTGACTGGGTAATCCCTTCATGCAAACGACTGGCAGAGGGAAAGTCCTTTGTCTGCTGTATGGCCCTTAATCCGTGTATGTGACATGCAGCAGGTATGTAATGGAGTCCCTCAGAGTAAAAAGACAGCTTTTTCCTTTCTCTATGGGCTTCTACCTTGGCATCCATTTTACAGTCTAGACAGACCATGTGGCAACAGCAAACAGTCCATAGCAAAGCCCCATAATGGCATCAGGGCTAACATATCCCCCCCTTGCAGACGTGGCAGCGTCAGATGACATCGTCTGCACATACACACTTCGATGGAGACTTCCCGGTATCTTGAGGGACAGAGGCAAGAAAGACAAAGAAACACAAAAGGCTGGGTAAGGTGCTGAAGAGTGCCAGGTGGCTTTTAAATACTTACCTCTGGAACTCATTGTTATTCCATGAGCATAATCTCTGCTGGGTGGAGGGGGAAGACTTGCTCTGAGGTCACCTTATGAAACCTGAATATGAAATCCCTTTTGCAGACCACTTGCAGCCCAACTCTGTGGTCAAGCTGAGAGTGCCTGGCTTTTGGGGACTTTGGTTCAGGTTAGAAAGTAGGGCACCCCTGTTTTGGGGCTACCCAAGAATAAAAGGCAGTGCCTCTGGTAACAATTCCCCCCTTGAAGCCGTCTTTAGGCGTGAGCCAAGATGGCTTCACTTCAAATGATGTTTTGCTGCCGTTGGAGTTCCATATGACCAGAAAAGAAAGGACAGCAGAACAAGGTTAGAGAAAGAATTTACAGGGGAACGGCTCGGTGAGGGAGTCAGGTATACCGGCTATAAAAATATATCTTTCTGGGAACCAAAAGGAAAAATTAAAAAAAAATGTTTTAAAATAAGGAAGGGTGAGTGCCTCTGTGTATGTGTTTGCAGGGACCTTCTGCACATCTTCCAGAGAGACATGACTACTGTACATAATGCTACCTATAGCAAATCTAATGAAGGCTTCTAATTATTATAAAGCAACAAAAAGGAAATGCAAGACATCCTAATAATTCTAAAAACTTATAAGCTAAAAAGATATCTAACTCAAAGGTAATTGCTTACCAAAATTCCTAAACAATTAGACAAATACAGAAAGCAAAAATTGGTGGGTTAAGCAAACTTAAAGCAGAAAGATAACTAAAAGCAATGCAAATGTTATGCTGGAAGAATTGAGAATGAATGTGTGTAAAAGCATGATTGCAAAACATTTAGAACATGTGAGCAACAACATGAAAATGACATGGACCAATGAATAAATACAGTCAGTGATACAAATCAATTTGAGCTTCAGTTGAACATTACAGATAAATGTGGGTAAGGAACATTGATACATTTTTGAAACCACCCCCCCTAGGTACCCAAGTTGCCAGAAGGCACAGGCAATCTGAGCCTTAGTGTCATGCTTTCAGGGACCAAAAAGCAATTCTTGGGTCCCAAAGTAATAACTGGGTGGGTGCCATGAGGTATTTGCAGCTGGTTGTGAGAGTTTCCTGCCCTTGAGGTGGCGTCCAATGTCCATGAGATGGTTTGCAAGCAATCTGGAGGACCAGAGAAGGCAGCTGGTAAATTGGCAGGTCCTTTGCTGAAACTGGAGCAAAGGCAAATTAGGAGGCGACTTGGGTGCGTAGCAAATAGGGAGCAATGGCTTTGGCAAGACCACGAGGTCTTGTAGGCTGAACAGGAATCTTGGAAAGTCTTTGATGCATATGCATAGCAAGAGTACAATTGGAAATAGCTGAACGTTCAGTTTTATTTTATTATGGTGACCAGAGCAGAGTTCCAGGTGAAGATGTGCACAGTTTGGAGGCGCCAAGAAGTTATAAAAAAAATGGCCAAACAAAAGAACGTTTAAAAAAAAAAGGAAGTTAGATTGCCATGGCTGTTGTAGAAAAAGTTGGGGGCCCCAGGGAAAACTGCCGGCTTATGGGGGTGGGTCATACCCCAAAAACAAAGCTAACGAAAAGCTGGAAAGCAATAATTATTAACACACATATAAAACAAACAATTCCTAAAATAACTTATAAGGTGTGCCTTTACTATCAGGCATAAGACTTCAATTGCAGGTTCAGATTTTCAGTTCCTGCAGATATGAAAGAACTTGAGAGACAGATTAACAGGTTTGCATGGACAGAAAGATGCTCTAGCCATGCAGGGATAAAACTTAAATAGGAGAATAAACTTAGAGCATCAGGTACTGATTGTGTACCTCAAAGAGGAAGCCCTTAAACAAAATAAAGATGAAAGAATCAAGTAGCTAAATTACAGACAGGATTGAAAATCCAAGAGAAGAGAAGAGGCAGTAGCCCTTGATAATTCTGCATGATTTAAGAAGTCGGCCAAAGATCACACCACAAGAGAAGAGGAAAGAAAGAAAAAAAAAGTTGTCTCTGGCACAGGCTTTGTGCCAGCAAATAGTTCTTCTGAGCATGTACAGAGTTTCTTTCCTTGCTAGTAGAAACTGGGCTGAAGGGGGCCTGGGCATATAGATTACTAGAACAAAATCAGAAGGGATGTGCTGCCAGACTTAAACCCTTTAAAATATTCTATGGTAGCTATATATAAACTGATATCAAAACTAAAGAAACGTTAGCCCTAAAGGTGGGGCTTTAAGAGAACAGCTAATTCCAAAACCAAAAGAGTATTTATAAAACCTTAAAGAGATGAAATAGTTCTAGATCACACAAATTTACCAAGAAATTTTAAAAAGAGATTCCCTTCTATAAGAATGGGAAGATAAGACAAAGCTTAAAATCGAGATGCTGTAATAAATTAATGGAACAGAAACAAATCTATTTTAAAATCTATTTTTAAATGTACCATTTTGAAAGTAAGGGATCTCTAATCATGAGAAATTCCAAGGAAGAGGATGCAAATAAATGTATTTTTAACTTTAAAACGGACCTTTTAAAAAACAAAAACTAAACTTTGGAATGGGGGGAAGGAAGATGACCTTCCTGTAATAGACAAGGAATTACAAATTCAAAAGGGAAGAAAAGATCAGTCTTCTCTATGCATTTTCATTCCCCATCTATGCCTTAAAAACCAAAGGAGAAAACATTTTTTTCTTTCTGTGCTCCCCCCTAGTTCCTTTACAGAGGGGGATTTCTCTTAACAAAAGAAGGAGGTGCAATTGTTACCCTCCAAAAGGGCCATTAATCTAGCTAGGAGCCTTCTTATCTTGTCCTCCTTTGGGTTTTCCCCTGGAAGGTGGCAAGTCAGCGGGTTCATTTGAATTTTAAATGGAGAGTGAGAGTCTTACATTTTCCTCAATTTGAGACAGAAAAGTCAGAAGAAAATTAGTACACATTAATCATTAGTACATTCCCTACATATTAATACCTTTAGTAGTAATTAGTTAGAAGGACAAATCTTGATCAGTAAATGCTCTCTCTCTCTCTCTGAAGCTGTATTCCTACGCTGACAGTCACGGAGACAAAGTTGGGCTCCCCTCAAGGGGCATCTGGCTCTCTTTTGTCTTCCTGTGCTGATCACAGTGAAGAAGGGGGGGCTGCTAAAGTTTCCTGATTAGGCAAGTGTTAAATTTCCACTCTTTTGGCTGTTTTAAACATGACTGAAATGGATCCAATTCTCTCCCAAAGGCATTTGGGAAGAGAATGGGATTTCTTGAATTCTATATTTTTAAAAGGTAAAACCAGAGGTACAGAATTTTCTCAATTTCTCTCAATTATGCCAGTAATTATAGAAAGACTATTTCTGATGCTACATCTGTATTGGACTTCATCTCTCAAGCATTTAAGCATGTTTTGGGAATTTTGGTGACATAGCTGCACTGTCCACTGAATTCAGGTTCTTTCTGGGGCCTGAGTTCTGCAGCTAAGGTTCCTTACTTACATAAAAGTTACAGATTTTTGGACCTGTTGGTCTTGCTAAGCGCTGAGCAAGGCTGCCAGGTCCAGGCGGAGATTCCTGGAGATCTAGGCTTGGGTCGGAAGAAGGATGAAGACTCCAGTGGGGCAAAAGCTATAGTCTTCCCTCTCCTCCAAACACTCATTTTCTGCAGAGGAACTGGACTCTGCAGCCTGGAGATTTGCTATAACTCCGGGAGAGCTCCAGGTCTTGCCTGGAGGCTGGCACTACCAAAGGGAGATGCTATTCTCTGGGCAATAAGCTAAGGGGTGAGGTTTTTTTCTTTCTTTCTCAGTTCTTTCCACAGGGAAGTCCTGTGTGCACTCCATTCCTTGCCCAGTTTGGAGTTGGAATGGGGGGAGGTTTTACTTTAGGCATTCACTGTCTTATTTATTTTGCTCCAGCCATTAAGTGGCTGTACTTAATGACTGCTTCTGTTTCTATACTGAGAGTTGGCCTGGTCATACCCAGAAGTTTCATTCTAGCAGCATCACATGGGGTGCAAATGCAACCAGGGTCTCAAGCTGCTGTTTCAGGGGAATTTAATCTCAGCATGGCAAGACTGGTGACTTACTTCTGCCTGCTGGGTTTTACTTAAGAGGCTAGGGAGCAAGGCAGTTTGATTTCTAAAAAGACTGCGTGGCATTTTGTATATTGTGTTACAATTCTATCACCCTTTCCAAGGTCAGACTTCCTCTTGTTTTTAACTTAGCATTTTTGCTTAACTTCAGATTCTCGGATCTGAGGAACAAACTTACTTTACAAACCAAAAAGGCCAATGGCCACCAAAGGGAAAAAGACCCTGATTCCTGGGGTCTCAAAGTCCATGTGGGATGCTGGTGTGCAGCTACCCACACACAAACACACATTCAGCTTCTGGTTTCCAAGTGTCCTAAAACTTGGATGTTTCTAACCAGTAAGGATTCCACGGCTCACTGGCAGGTTCTCTGGCTTATGGTTCCCAAGTGTTCTAAGACTTGGATTATAGAAGGTTTTAAGGCGTTCCACCCGTGACCAGGAAAACCAACTTAACCCGGGAGAATTTCAGGATATTCCCATCCACTATATAGAAGGTTTTAAGGCATTCCACCCGTGACCAGGAAAACCAACTTAACCCGGGAGAATTTCAGGATATTCCCATCCACTATATAGAAGGTTTTAAGGCGTTCCACCCGTGACCAGGAAAACCAACTTAACCCGGGAGAATTTCAGGATATTCCCATCCACTATCCACTAACAAGGAAGAGGGGGGGGGGAACTGGTGTGCAGCAGGGCTGCTTTTTTATTGGGAGCAACGTGGCTCCATTTCCGAATAGGGATCCCCTGATCACGTTGCCTCTCCCCTCTTCTGTTTCTGCTCGCGGGTGAGGTGAGCTTAGCTCTTTAGGCCTCGTGGTCCGTGAGTGACGGTTTTTGAAGGCTAGAATTCACTCCCCTGCCTGGATTACCGAAAACCCTTAGATTTGAGGTTTTTAAGGCTAGACTTATGTCCCCGCCGGGTTTTTCCCTCAATAACCCTTTCCATCTGGTTTTTCTAGGCTAGACCTCTGTCCCCGCCGGGCTTACCATTAACCCTTTTAATTCGGAGTTTTGAGCGTGGGCTTGGCCTGGGCCTCACGTCCCTTGCCGGATTACTCCTTTAAACCGGTCTTTGGGTTTTGGACACCCTGTCCTGCCGGGATAACCTCTATAAACCCGGGAAGGCTTCAGGAAAACCTCCGACCTAGGGTCCTCGGAATAATATACTCCAGCGAGCGGACCTCTTTGCTCACTTTAATTCTACGCTCTGCTAGCTAGTCAAAGCTGAAAGGGACAGGGAAGTGGGCTTCCAGAGACTCTGGAGGAAGGTGGAACCTTGGCGTGGCTCCTCTTAGTTTACAGTTATGGCTGCCTGCGCAGTGTGGTGTGGTGTAGTGTGGTGCAATTCCTAACACCCTACACTATCGGTCTTGGTTCCCACCCACAAAATAGACCAGGAGTTGCTGAAGGAGACAAAGGGGAAAAACAGCCTCCCACAACAGAAAATGCTCTCTAGCCAATCACACAGACAGCAACCTTTCACACAGGTCTTTACTGAAACCACACAAACAGCTTCTTCTCCACGTCTGGCCATCTGAAGGACACGTGTCGACTAGCATACACGTCCAGATGGTCAGGGCGAATCCCAGCGGTGCCTCCATTTTCTGTTAGCCCAATTGCTCTATTTTAAATATAGCAATTGGTTTATTATTATTATTATTATTGGATTCTCGCCTGTATATACAGAGAATGCTGCTAGTCTGTAATGGTTTCCAGTAAAAGACACAGAGACCAGGTATAATTAATAAAATATTATTTTACTGAATATAATCCTTATTTATTCATTCACAAACACACAAACAGTATTCAAGCATTCACACACATAAAATAGAACTAAGAAAGCAGAGGGGATTGATGGCTTATGGAGAGGTGATACTACCTGTCAGATGTGCAGAATTCCATGAAGAAGGATTGTGGCCTAAACCCAGAGGGTTCAGGGGTGGGCTGCCATTTTGGCTCATGGCAGAGACACACACGGTCTGAGGCCATGTGTATGCTGGGATATACCCACTGTAAGACAATGCAGCCCAATGGGTGGCCCTGGGGGCTGGTCTCAGGTGAGAACAAAAGATTACCTGGACCAATCTGGGGTCCCAGGGGTGTGTGATGTCAGTAGAGGCAGACCTTAGGTTTGACCAATGGGCTTCCAGAGAGGCAGGGTCTGGATTTAACAAATAGAAGCCAGGTGTTGGGTGTCTAGTTGAATGGATTATAGGACTTGCTGGCCAGGTAAACAAAAGGTGGGAGACTTCCCTGATTGTCCCTGATTAGCATCAGGAAGGGTCGTTAACGATTTGAATGCTTGACTGGGTAATCCCTTCATGCAAACGACTGGCAGAGGGAAAGTCCTTTGTCTGCTGTATGGCCCTTAATCCGTGTATGTGACATGCAGCAGGTATGTAATGGAGTCCCTCAGAGTAAAAAGACAGCTTTTTCCTTTCTCTATGGGCTTCTACCTTGGCATCCATTTTACAGTCTAGACAGACCATGTGGCAACAGCAAACAGTCCATAGCAAAGCCCCATAATGGCATCAGGGCTAACAATCAAGGAAGCCCAAGGTCACAACTTAGAGGCAGGCAAGGGCAAACCGCCTTTGGAATGGCTCTCGCTTTGAAAACCCCACGGGGTTGCCATAAGTCAGCTGTGCTTTGATGGCAAATAAATTGGCGTGCTTCTCCCATAGCATTAAATTTTCCTTTCTTCCATTCCTTCTAGGCCTCCATGCTGTAGCCCCCATTGGCCGGGAGTTCATCACAACCTTCATGCAAAACTACCTGATGAATGACCCTAAGGCTCAGTTCCAGCTCTTCATCTCTGGCTATGCATCCTCCACCAGAGTCACCGTCTCAGTCTACAAATCCCAATTCCGGAGCAACTTTATCCTCACTCAGGGTCAGACGCAAGTCGTGAACATCCCAGCTTATGCTGAGATCTCCGGCACTGCTAAATTCTGCAACACCGTCTTAGTGCAGGCCGATCGAGATGTTTCGGTGTTGGCCCTCAGCTCCAAGACGAACTCTGAAGACACAAACGTGGTCTATCCTGTAAACAGTCTCGGCACAGACTACTACATCCTCACCCCTGCTGGAGATGGAGACAGATTTTATAAGGAATTCTCCATCATTGCATGGCGTGATCCCATCCAAGTGGAGATCTCTCTCAAGGGAAGTGTGAGATTCCAGGAACGCATCTACAAAGCAGGAGCAAAACTGAGTGTCTCCCTTCTACCCTACGAAGCCGTCCAGTTCCAAAGCCGCCAAGATCTCTCCGGAACACGTATCAGGTCACCACAACCAGTGGCAGTGCTGAGCGGCCACAGCTGTGCGCATAAGAACACCAAGTGCAACTATGTAGTAGAACAGCTACTGCCTGTGGCCAGCTGGGGCCGGACCTTCTTCATTCCGCCACTCTCCTTCCAGATGAACTATGACATTGCCTATATCGTTGCTTCCCAGACCACCCTCATCACCTACTTCTCTGGCGGGGCCCACAAGAACCAGCTTCTCACGGCTGGGACAGTTTTTCAGCTGGAAGTCATACAGACAGGTCCCGTCTACATCTCAGCCAGTGCTGGCATACAAGTTTTCTTCTTCTGTACCGGTGGTTCTCACAACGGGATAACTTTTGATCCGTTCTTGATCAGTATCCCAGATATATCCAGTTATTGCACCTCCTACTCCCTCATGAGCCAGGCGGGCTTTGAGAATTATGTTCTCATCATTTCCAAGAAGATGGCTGCTGCTGGGATCGCCATGGGTGGACGCCCATTGGGTGGCGTGTCTTGGAAACAAATTCCGGAATCAGAATACGTGTGGGGCGAATATAGCCTGGGGAATGGAGCAAACCAGTATGTCATGGGCCATCCTGACACCCCCTTTGGCCTGCTGAGTTTTGGCATAGCCAATAGGAATGGCTATGGGGCCGTTGCCCTCTGCCAAGGTGGTGAGTAATGACTGGGGACAAGATAATGGAGCTGAATTTATTGGGGTTGGTATAACAGTGGTGGTGTAGTGGTTAGAGTGTTGGACTACGATCTGGGAGACCTAAGTTTGAGTCCCCACTCTGTCATGGGAACTTGGATCAGTTACTCTCTCTCATCATAACCTACCTCACAGGCTAGTTGTGAGGATGAAAATGGAACTGGAGAATCTGATTCCTGTTACCTGCTTTGGGAGCAGGAAAAAAGTGGAACAAAAATATAGCAACTTGACAAATAGTCAACTACATCAACAGTGTCCCACTGTACCCCAAACTTTGGATTCTCCCCTCTCTTCCATTTACTTCAGATGAGTTTGTAATGGTCTCCATATGTTCAAGTGGTTTTCTGTTCTCCTTTGGGCTCAATGCAACATGAAAGTGATGACTTGGCACATAGGCAGGACCTGGGCCAAAACCTCATTAGACCACCTCCCTGATTATTCTATCAGGACCTTGCTGATTGACACGGAATGCCCTTTTGAAGTTTCCAAGCGATGTGCCAAGTTACACAGAAGGCTGTCCTAGTGTCTGCCCCTCAGCTTTGGAATTCTGTTTTTCTGGAGACGCATCAAGGGTTGAGTATCTTCTGGAAGTTGATCTTTTTTTTGGAGGGTTGCCAGGAATAGAGAGAAAAAGCAGGATGATTTAATTATTGTAATCACAATTTTGCCCTGACTTGGATAGCCTAGACTAGCCGGATCTTGTCAGATCTCAGAAGCTAAGCACGGTCAGCCCTGGTTAGTATCCATCAAGGAAGTTCAAGGTTGTTACGTAGAGACAATGGCAAACTACCTCTGAATGTCTCTGGCCTTGAAATCCCTATGGAGTCACCAAAAGCTGACTGCGACTTGACAGCATTTTCCACTGCCCATTGCAGTTTTATGATTTCACATTACCATTCCTTTTCTCAGGAGGGAGGGAAGGAGGAAGGGAGGAAGGGAGGAAGGGAGGAAGGGAGGAAGGAAGGAAGGAAGGAGGAAGGAGGAAGGGAGGAAGGGAGGAAGGAGGAAGGGAGGAAGGGAGGAAGGGAGGAAGGGAGGAAGGAGGAAGGGAGGAAGGAGGAAGGGAGGAAGGGAGGAAGGAAGGAAGGAAGGAAGGAAGGAAGGAAGGAAGGAAGGAAGGAAGGAAGGAAGGAAGGAAGGAAGGAAGGAAGGAAGGAAGGAAGGAAGGAAGGAAGGAAGGGATTCTCTCTGTCCCACCATACAATATGTTACATTTATCCCCTATATTGGCCATCCATCCAGTCTCTTTTCCACCTCAGTTTCTGTCCCATTCAGTTCCCTATTGTTCCACTAAACCCTTTCTTTGCCTTTTCTTTCCAGCCTCTCAACTTCCTCCCAAACCTTCCTGCAGTTCCATGCAATGTCGGAAGAAGGAGGCCTGCCAGATCATCAATGACCGCCCAATTTGTGTTGCCCAGTCCAGTGCTACCTGCTGGGCCCTGGGTGACCCTCATTACCAGACTTTTGACAAGCAGTACTACAACTTCATGGGCACCTGTACCTACACCATGGCCAAGACCTGCGGATCGGACACAACCCTCCCAACTTTTCACATCATGGTTAAGAATGAGAACCGGGGCAGCCAAACAGTATCTTATGTTGGATCAGTGACAGTCCAGGTTTATGGGCAACATATAAATGTGGCCAGAAGTGAACATGGCCTAGTCAGGGTAAGGATCACATTCTAATGTCATGACTGTATAAGCCCATGACTGATCGAGGCCAAAACAGAGATTATGGATTCTTCTCATTTGGAAGAGCTGAGAGTAACATTGCTTTTGTACCGTCAATTTCTCCATGCGTGGCAGTTTATGAGTGAATAGCCCCATAAACAGGGATCCCAACACTGCTTCAGAAAGTGCCAGAAGATTTCCGGGGTGGTGCCCGGGGAGGGCAGAGTTTATGAAGGATGTAATGTCACTTCTGGGTGATGCTCTTTGTTGTCTCCCCTCGTCTCTATGGTCTTTACCATAGAGGCTAGAGGAAATTCCTACAGTGTCACTATGCAGAGACCATTTTTTTCTTTTACTCCTTCATTCCTCAGGGGTGGGAAACTGGGGCTGGGTTGGGTAATGCCTCACCCGGGGTGGGTAAATGGGAGGCTTATTTTGTAAGAGTGCTTTCATAATGTCCCATTAACTGATTTCCCTGCTTGTAGCTAACAGTCCCACAGACATGTGATAAAAATACCCTGTTCTGTAATTATCTATTACATATAAACATCTGTTGTAATTTTTAAAAAATTAGTATTAACAGAGCAACTGGATCTTCTTCATATTTTTTTCTCTAATGACTAACATGGCCACACTTGAATAATTGTTATAGTATGATACAGAGCATCTGTGTTGCAAGTTTATACCAGGCTAGGGTTGCCAGGTCTTACCTTTGTCCCGGTGAGGGGCTCCAGCCTGGCTCCCGGGGTCTTCTGGCACAAGTGTGAAGCATGCGTGCCATCACCCAGAAGTGACATCATCACACCAGGCATGTTGTTCAGGGGTTGCTCTAGCATTCAGGTTAAAAACTCTATGATCACCATAGAGTTTTTACCCAAATGCTAGACCGTCTCCTTGCATAATGTGCCTGGCGCAATGATGTCACCTCCAGGTGATGTCATCATGCTGGGCATGTCGGGTGCAATGGGGAGTTCTTTGGGGGCAGCTGGCCGGTGGTGGATTGAGGCCCCCAAAAGTGGGGAAAACCCTGCCCCCATTGGGGGGATGGCAACCCTATACCAGGCCCAAAGGAATTAAGATTGGGCCTTGAATTCCCTGATATGCGTTATGAAGTGGCCTAGTTTTAGGGACAGGGTTACCAACTTCCAGGTGGGGTCTAGAGATCTCCCAGAAATCTCATAGGGTGGAAGCCCTAATAGTCCTCTCACAGAGTAGGGAGTTGGACTGTTTTTTGGGCCACACCACCTCTATGATTTTATGACCTTTCTTTTGTAACGGTGGCATTTTTAATGTGCCTCTAATTTCCACTTTTACTATATCAGGTGAACAACCAGCATTCCCGGCTGCCCATCTCCCTCCTTGATGGGAAGCTGCATCTTTACCAGAGTGGGAGTTTGGTCATTGTGGAGACTGACTTCTCACTCAAGGTCTCCTATGACTGGAACAGCTACCTGGCGGTGAAGGTCTCCAGTAGCTTCTTTGAGAATATGTGTGGCCTGTGTGGTAACTACAATGGAGACCCCGCCGATGATGTTAAAACCGCCAGCGGGTCCTTGGCCCCCAGCCCTGTGGAGTTTGGGCAAAGCTGGAAGGTGGAAGATGATGACCGGCTGTGCTGGGATGACTGCCATGGAGAATGCAAGAAGGTGACCCTGGAGGTGCTCATCAGATATAAAGCTGAGCTTTTCTGTGGCTGGATCAGCAAAAAGGAGGGTGGCCCATTCAGCCAGTGCCACTCTGTCATCGATCCGGAGATCTTTGTAGACAACTGCGCCTATGACCTCTACATCTACGAGGGCCACAGAGAGGCTTTGTGCCGAGCACTGAAGAGCTATGCAGATGCCTGCCAGAGAGAAGGTGTTGTCTTATCTGACTGGAGGACCCTCACTGGCTGCCGTGAGTAGAATTGATTGCTCAAGAGCTAGATTGGTGTAGCAGTTAGGAGCCCGGGCGCTAATTTGGGAGAACCGGGTTTGATTCCCCACTCCTCCACATGCAGCGGGTGGTGTGACCTTGGGTCAGTCACAAGTTTTCCCAGAGCTGTTCTCTCAAGAGGAGTCTTCAAAAGAGCTCTTTCAGCCCCACCTACCTCACAGGGTGTTTGTCATGGGAAGCGGAAGGGAAAGGGATTTTAAGCCGCTCTGAGACTCCTTTGGGTAGTGAAGGGTGGGTTATAAATCCAATTTCCTCCTCTTCCTCCTCCTCCACCTCCTCCTTCTGTACTGTGCTCTGACCTGGATGGCCCAGGCTAGCCTGATCTCATCAGATCTTGGAAGCTAAACAGGGTCAAGCCTGGCTAGTACTTGGATGGGAGACTACCAAGGAAGTCCAGGGTTGCTGCATAGAGGCAGCCGATGGCCAAACGCCTCTGAATGTCTCTTGCCTTGAAAACCCTGCAGGGGTCAGTATAGGTCAGGTGCAGCTTGATGGCGATTTCCACACAATTCTAATGGCTATCTGTTGTGCTGTCAAACTTTTCAGAAGAGTAGGATTAAAAAAAGCAAACAAAATTAAACAATGTGAATGGCTTTGTAATTCTGGAAGGCAGTTTGACGACATTAGATCCTTCCCAAGTCAGCTTGCTGGTTTTTTAATCTTTGACCTTGCAATATCTGGTTCCTCCTGGTCTCTGCAACAGGAACAACATCTGCTAAGATGTGCTTCCTCTTGTGCTTCCTGTCCCATCATCACTGCTGGAAGCAACTTGTGGAGCAGAAGCACATCCTGATCAAGAGATGTTCTTTTTTAGCTATGGTGGTTGAGATGAACCTCCACATTCAAAAGCACTAAGCATCTGAATCCCAGAGCCAGGAGGCAGCATCAGGGGAAGGCCTCGGCCTCTATACCCTGTTGTTGGCCATCCAGAGGAACTGGTTGGCCACTGTGTGAGACAGAATGCTGGACTAGATGGGCCATTGGTCTGATCCAGCAGGGCTCTTTTTCTTATGTTCTTAAGAGGTGTAGCAAGAAAGACACCAACATTCCCATGCTCTTCTTTTCCTTCTAACTTTTCACAGTTCCATCCTGCCCTGAGAACAGTCACTACAAGCTCTGTGGCTCCGCGTGTCCCACCACCTGCAACGACCAAGCTGCTCCCACCAAATGTTCCTCGTTGCCCTGTGTGGAGACCTGCCAGTGCAATGAGGGCTTCGTGTTGGATGCCGGGAAATGCATCCCCCAGGCTGCCTGTGGGTGTGTTTTTGAAGGGAAGCTCTTCTCCCCCAAGGAGGAGATCTGGGGAGATAGCACCTGCACCAAGCGTTGTGTCTGTGACCCACAAACCAAGCAAGTGACCTGCCAGACAGCAAGTTGCAAGAGTGGGGAACAGTGCAAGGTTGAGAAGGGCATCCAGAACTGCTACCCAACTGGCTACAGCACCTGTGCTGCCATTGGCTACTCCCATTATCACACCTTTGATGGCCAGAGTTTTAACTTCCAGGGTACCTGTCTCTATGTGTTCGCTGGACTAAGCACAAAGAGCCAGGAGCTGGTAGATTTCCAGGTCCTGGTCCAGAACTCACGCCAAGGTGGCTGGTCCTTGTCCCTGAACAAACTGGTCAAGGTGCAAGTCTACGGGATGGAGCTTACCCTCAGCTGGGCTCATCGTGGAAGAATCATGGTGAGTCGGAGCCAGCCAGCCTGCCTGCGCACTTTTCCAATGACATCTAGTTGAGTGAGACTGGTACATGGTAGCATCAGCCTAGACTGTAAAATGTCTTTGGCTGTATTTTTCCCCATCTAAAGGGGATCGGCTTCTCAGATGCTCACACATAGTGCCTCTCTGACATGTCCGTGCTTCTGAAGAAGTGCACATGGGAAGAGTGATAAGTCATAGAAAGTTGGTTAATATGGCACCCTAAAACAGATACTGGAGGGCTATTTTGAGAAGTAAGTACAGGCCTGTCTGTTGTCATGCCCTCTCTGCACCAGTGCTTGCCGGTAAGTACAGCTAGCACAGTCTTCACTCCCTCCACATTCTCTTCCGCTCCAGCATTTCTGTTAAAAAGCATGAAAAAATGGCTCTGTACCTGGAAGGGTTTCTCACACAGTTTTTCAAAGCTCCCCTCTGAGTGCTACAGTACACATGACCCTAGATAATCCCCAGGAGTCCAATCGGCATGGCTTCTCTGCTTATTTCCTCACACATCCCAATATAATAAAGTTTGAATCCAGTGACACCTTTGAGACCAACAAAGTTTGATGCTGGGCATAAACTTTTGTGTGCATGCACAACTTCTTCAGATTCGCTGAAACAAGACTTCCTCAACCATTACATAAGGTGTGTGTGGGGGGTGTTAGTTCCCAGGAAGGGCTAATTAGAGTCAAGATACCTAGGTAAATGAGCAATAAGTATAGCTAAGATTGGAATAACACAGTTGGTAAGACCTGTGAACAGCAGCAAATTAGCATACAGATAATAAGAGTTAATAAACAGATGTGAGAACTAAGTTTGAGTCCAGTGGCACCTTCAAGACCAACAAAGTTCAGTGCTGGGTATAAGCAAGAACTGAGAGACTTAGAATGTGTAGATGCACACTTCTTTAGAAACTTTGAAGCAGATTTTCTCAAGCGTTACATATAGGTGGGGAGGTTAGTTGCTAGGAAGGGCTAATTAGAGTCAAGATGCATAAGTACAGCTAAGATTGGAATAATACAGTTGGTAAGATCTGTGAACAGCAGCAAATTAGCATACAGATAATAAAAGAGTTAACCAACAGATGTGAGAGCTAAGTTTGAGTCCAGTGGTAACTTTAAGACCAACAAAGTTTAATTCTGGGTATAAGCAAGAACTGAGTGGCTTAGCATATGTCGCGAGATAAGAACCTGATATCTCTTGGGGGTTCCATTGTCCTGAGTGTGTTGTAATAACTTGTACAACTTGTACTGGATTCAAACTTAGCTCAACTTTTATCTGTTGGTATACCCAGATTTCAGGCAGAAGGTTCCTCACTCCTTCCTCTATTCCTTCTACTTTCTCTCTCTGCTTCTAGGTAAATGGCTTGCTGACCCATCTACCCTACAGGCTGGGCTTGGATCAGATACTCGTCTACAGAAAGGGCTGGAATATGGTGATCCAAACAGATTTTGGTCTCAGCGTCACCTTTGACTGGCAAAGCCGTCTTACGGTCACCGTACCCAGGACCTATGCAGGTGCTCTTAGCGGTCTCTGTGGCAACTTCAATGGAGACAAGCAAGATGACTTGACCCCAAGGGACAGTGGGAGAACTTCACCTACAACAGCCTTGGGTCAGCACTGGAGGGTGGCAGAATCCAGGGGATGTGGAGAAGTAAGCCTCAAGGTGTGTCCAGACTTGGAAGCCATCGCCCAACGCCAGAGAGGCATCAGCGCACAATGTGGGCTCCTTGTGGACAAGAGTGGCCCATTTAGGGAGTGCCATGGCAAAATCGACCCTGAGATGTTTTTCCTTGATTGTGTCTATGACTTCTGCATGTTCAAAGGTCAACAGGCGGTGCTGGGCCATGTCATCGCTGCCTACGCCATGGCTTGTCAAACCATCCGGGTCACCATCTATATCTGGAGAATCCACATCTTCTGGAGTGAGTATAAGTCCATTCTGCCCTTGGATCAAGTGCAACACTGAGCTTTTGAAGGAGCTTGGCAGTAGGTCCGATCAATGCTCCCTCTAAGCTGTGGAGTCTTGTGAGCGAAAATTCTACTTTGTGAGTTACTGGCATTAAAGTTGTGAGCAAACGATTTGACTGCTGCATAAATTAGTTTGCTCTGGAGCCGTCCTTCCTGAGCCAAGACAAAAATGTGTGAGCCAGAGGCTAAAAAAACTGTGAGCTAGCTCATGCTAGCTCAGCTTAGAGGGAACACTGGGTCTGATTCTTTCTGGTACTAGAGGTGCTCTTATGGGCTACTCTGCCTGGAAGCTCCTCTCCTGGTCTCAAAGATGGAAGGTCTAGCTGGTAACCCTTTTAAGCGGAGTTGCCAGGGACTGAACCTCAGACCTTCTGCATTCAAAGCATGTACTCCACCACTAAGCCATGGGCTGTCCTTGCTTGTAATGTATTGGCCTGTCTTCTGTTCCTGGCAGTCCATTTCACAGCATGGGGAAAAAAGGAATCTGAAGAGGAATCTGAAGGTCAAGAGATGGCATTATGTCAACAATCACATTGTATCCTGAACGTGCTCTGTAGAGTTCAAGGTGTTTTATGTGGACGTGTCTTATTTTTATGTATTCCTTACACTGATCCCATGAGTTAAGTTAGCCTGAGAGATGGGGAGCTTTCTCACACTTACTCTATGAGCATCAGCAGGGACTTGAAGCCATGTTTCTAGTTAGAAAACAGAGGAAAAGTAACCTTGTGTGCCGAAGGGGTTCTTTCCCTGTGCTTACCACACATGGTTTACTGCTCCAGCACACAGGCCCCTAGAGAACACATATGGACACACAAAGCTGCCCTAGACTGAATCAGACCCTTGCTCCATCAAAGTCAGTATTGTCTATTCAGACTTGCAATGGCTCTCCAGGGTCTCAGGTGGAAGTATTTCACATCATCTACTTACTCCCTGGTAATTTAATTGAGGGTTCCAGGGGATGAACTAGGGACCTCCTGCATGCCAATCAGATGCTCTGCCACTGAGCCATGGCCCTTCCCAGGCTACCACCCTAGTTCCTTTAAGCAAGTTTGTGTGAATCAGAAATGAGATTTGTAAGTCTGCTGCATTCAAGAATTATGGATTCTGCAATATAAAAAATGTAACATAGAAAGAATCCTACAGTTTCCCCATGTTCAATTTATGTTAGAAGTTGGTGGGTATGATTAGGGATGGGCACGAACCAGCTCACAAACTAAAGTTCATGATGAACTTTGGCTGGTTTGTACTTCACGAAGTGAAGTCCAGGGCAGGTCAACCAGCATGAACTTTTCCCACAAACTTTCAAGCTGTCCATGTCGGTTTGTGCTGGTTCGTGAACGGATGTATTTCCAGACAAACTGTCTGCGCTCAAACTGCCTGCACTCAGTCTAAATGTTTATCAAACTTCAAAGCAACATAACTTGGAGGTCATGTAGAGAAACATCTGGGGGAGGCCCCCTGAGACTTTGATGTCTCAAGCTTGCACAGCGTCAGTTCTATGGTTGAGTTCAGACTGGTAATTAGCCCCGCGAGAGCCACGTTCCAGCCCTGTTTCCCAAGCAGATTAAAGGGGGCATTCACACAGGCACATCTGCCTGGCGTTCCCCAGCCGTAGGCAACCCATGCAGTTCCGCTTTCCCCCCGCATTAAAAAGATACCTCAGTAAAGTGGTAGCAAATCCTGCAGAGTGCCTTTATCCCGCTGTATTTCGCTTCTCCAACGTGTGACCGCTCGGCCGAAAAGCCGGGAGCAAGCCGGAACAGCAGCAGTGGTTTGATTGGCCGTGTTCCGCTTTACCACCCAATGCGGTGCCAGGATCCTCCCCCAATCAGCGAAGTGCAAATGGGAAGAGCCAGCAGTCTGAACGCTCCGGCGCGCTTCCTCCCAGTAAGCTCCCATATCAGATGGCCCCGTGTGATTGGGGAACCCCGGAACAGTTTGTTCTGGGGTTTTGTGCAATGACTGGCTCCTGCTGCAAAATGCCAGTCTGAACTCAGCCAATATACTCCCGAATCTCCTGATCCTGCGCCTGTCAAAAGGACTGCCTGTAGCACCAGTTCAGGAGTGTATATAATGGATCCTGTGCAAGCTAGAGACACCAAACTTGCAGGGGATCTCTGGCTGACTCTCCTCTCCATGCCCTCCATGTTTAGTGAGGGTTGGATGTACAGGGTCCAAGTTACGTCCCCCCCCAAAAGGTACCCCCGGGAAAGTGCTTTCTGGGGAAACGACATCTTCACCAAACTTGGAGGACAGGTAGAAGAGAGTCAGCTGGAGATCCCCTGTGAGCTTTGGTGTCTCTAGCATGCTGGGAGGCTATTCTAGTGGGTCACGAACCTCACAAACTGAACTGGTTCATTGGGCCCCTAAAAATTCATGATGGTTTGTGGTTCGCTAACCAGACACACCATGAACAACGAGCTGAACGGAAACACTTTTCCCCACTTCATGCCCTTCCCTAGGTACGATCCAAACCCAATGATGTTGATTAAGCAAGATGTGAATGGTAGAAAAGGCATGTCTTTCCTTTCTCATTCCAGAGCCAGTCTGCCCCCAGAATAGCCACTATGAGCTCTGTGCCAGAGGCTGTCAACAAACCTGCAGCAGCCTCTACTCACCCCTCCCCTGCTCTGCGCACTGCACAGAAGGCTGTGTTTGTGACCAAGGTTTTGTGCTGAGTGGTGACCGCTGCGTCCCCATGTCTGAATGCGGCTGCGTGTACCAGGACCAATACTACTCAGCCGGGCAGACCTTTTACCCAACTCGGCAGTGTGATCTGCAGTGCATGTGCCAGGCTGGTGGCACCGTCACCTGCAAGAAATTCTCCTGTGGCCCAAATGAAGAGTGCAGGGTGGTCAACGGCATCCAGAAATGCCACTCGGCTGGTTCCGCATCTTGCTTGGCCACGGGCGATCCTCATTATATCACCTTCGACAAGTTGCACTTCAACTTCCAGGGCACCTGCACTTACATTCTTGCTAAGACCTGTCTCACGGACAAGGCACATTTGACGCCCTTCACCGTCAAAGAAGAGAATGAAGCTTGGGGGAGCGGGAAAGTTTCCGTCAACAAGATGATCTCTGTGGAAGTCTACGACACCACGCTCACCCTGCTGCAGAACAAGAAGGGACTAGTCCAGGTAGGTCTCTTAATGCTATTAACACATGCAACAACTTGGAAGCTATCAGAGATCCAGCCGAATGTGTGTCCCACGGGTTGTGGAAAAGGAGTTTGGAAAGTATTGAATCCAGATTTTGATGGCTGATCAAAGCCATGTTCAGTGTGTCCTCCTTCAAACCTAACCAGGGGCAGAAACTCGTGGTCTGCTCCATGCTATACTTCTGCATCAGTCTAGGTTTCCTTTATCAGTTTTGCTGCTAGATCAGAAATATAATTGACCCCAGAAGTACGATGCTAGAATTTCATTGTTAGAGGAACACAAAACACAAACATGCTCCTCTTCCTCTAGGTGAACGGAGTGTTCCAGCAGCTCCCCATAGTCCTGTCCAATGGACGTCTCAGAGCCTATCAACATGGTAACAATGTTGTAGTACGAACCGACTTTGGCCTTGTTGTACGCTACAACTTGCTTTACCGTGCCACGGTCACCGTCCCAAGCAGCTACCAGGGCCAGATGTGTGGCCTCTGTGGGAACTACAACGGGCAGAAGGACGATGAGTTGCTGCTTCCTGATGGCACAGCAGCCTCCAACATGGCTGCCTTTGGATCCGCCTGGAAAGCATCTGTCCCTGGGGCTACTGGGGCCTGCTCAGATGGATGCTCTGGAAACACCTGCCCAGTCTGTGAGGAGAGGAAGAAGGACATTTTTAAGCTGGGCAACTACTGTGGGCTGCTCACAGCATCGGGCGGGCCCTTCAGTGCTTGCCACAGCAAAGTGGACCCCAGTGTGTATCTCGATGACTGCATCTATGACCTGTGCCTGGGCAATGGGGACAGCCAAGTCTTATGCCAGAGCATTGAGAGCTATGTGTCTGCTTGCCATGAGGCCGGGGTATCTGTCCAGCCTTGGAGGACTCCGTCTTTCTGCCGTGAGTACTCTCCTGCTGAATTCCATGTGGTGGGTACTGTCTTCTGCTGTGGGTACTGTCTTCTGTGAGTAGTATCTTGTTGAAATCCATACCATGGGTACTGTCTTCTGCTTTGAGTACTCTCTTGCTGAGTTCCATGCTTTGAGTACTGTCTTCTTCTGTGAGTACTATGTTGCTGAATTCCATGCTTTGAGTACTGTCTGTCTTCTGCTGTGAGTACTGTCTGTCTTTTGCTGTGAGTTCTATCTTGCTGAATTCCATGCTGTGGGTACTGTCTTCTGCTGTGGGTACTGTCTTCTGCTGTGAGTAGTCTCCTGCTGAATTCCACAACCATTCAAGTCAGTCTCTTTCAGACTTGATTGAGCTGCAGTTGACTGAGGGTGGGAGAACAGCTCCAGACTTTTTACTCCACGTTTTCAATCATTGTCCAGGGCTCTGCCAGCAGTGCAAAGTGGGAAGGGAAGCCAGTGACTTCGGTCCCTTGTATTCCACTTTCTCTTCCTCCTCTGCCTAATCTTACTCTTGAGACCCCTCCATTTCTAGACCTTAAATAGTATGAAGATCTTTTCCAACAGTCTGAACTCTCTGTATCGTAGCTCTGAGCTGCCCACCCAACAGCCACTATGAGCTCTGTGCTGATGTCTGCTCTGCTGACTGTGCTGGCATCACGGAGTCCCGAACGTGCCCTGAGACTTGCTCGGAGGGCTGCCAGTGCGACGATGGATTCTTCTTCGACGGTCTTGCCTGCATCACTGTGGACAGCTGTGGATGCTCTGCCAATGGACGCTATTATAAGGTACTGCCCCCTGCAATGTCTTGAATATATGCAGTCAGATCATTGGTCCACCTAGCCCAGTCCTGTCTGCTATTGATGTACCCATTATTTGGGTCCTATTCCAACTCAGGAGTGTAGCCAGACAATTTTGGTTGCCGGGGCATCAAGCAATCCACGGGGGCAGGGGGCAATTTTATTTTTTTTTGCATTTAAAAAACATCTATTTATTTTTTGGCCCGGGAAAAAAGAAAACAAGACTGAAGCTTTCCTGACTCTGCCTGGGGTCATTTTTGAATTTTCTGATTTTTTTGTCTGTGGGGGGGCAGCAGTAATCTGTGGGGGGCATTGCCCCCAGATGCCCCCCATGCCTATGGGCCTAATTCAACTAGATGTGCCAAGGGCTGAATCTGGAACCTCATACATGAAAGTGTGTGACCTGGCCCTGACTTACCACAAGGGGTGGTTCCTCTTCTTGCTGAAATACCATGACTAGTACCGGGTGTTGAAAACCATGCTTAAGGAGCTGGTCTGTGTTCTCTGATCCTCTGGAGGAACCCATATTAACCTGTGCATGATATGGGCGGCCCTGAGACAGATGGAATCTGTAGAAGTTCCACTGCTTTCTGGCAGGCTCACCAGAAGGCCGAATAACAATCTCAATGGCAGGAAAAACCTCCCCTTGTTGAAAATCATCTTATGCAGCTCACAAAGGCTAAGGCCTTTCGTCCATAAAAAGGCAAGACTGATTGGTATCTTTTTTATGCATGACTTGTCACTTTCATTTTTCTGGCTTGAGGGGTGGTCAGGGCCAGTGGTGTGGCCGGTTCTGTGGCTGGGAGACAAGAAGAAGCTTTGTCTGTTTCTTAATAGTGAGCTGTCCAGAGTGGGGTGCTGACCCTGATTCAGAAGCTTTACAGGGAAAGCTCTGGATCCTCATATCACTCGATGTCCTAGGAGCTGCAATTGCACCCTCTGGCCACACTCAGTGGGGGCACTGCAGTGAAGCTGAGATCGAGCCACTACTCCCTTTGGTTTGGGGAGTGGGTACGGCTGACAGGGAAGCTGTACGGCTGAAGGGGAGAGTATCTGCTTTGCATGCGGAAGGACCCAGGTTTGATCCCCGGCATCTCTAGTTGAAAGAACCAGGGAGTAGGTGATGTGAAAGACCTCTGCCTGGGACCCTGGAGAGCCTCTGCTGGTCCGAGTAAGCAATACTGAACTTGATGGACCAAAGGACTCACTCAGCTTCATGTGTTCATGTGTTGGTTTGCAGTAGCATAAGCAGAAAGGTGCCTGCATCCAACTGCAGAAGCCTGCAGAGAACCACAGTCCCCCTTAGACCGTTGCATTGACATTTCTTACTAAAAATCATTCATCAAAAGATAGTGTTTTGCAACGCAGTTCAATCATAAGTGTGAAAAAAAGAGGTCAAATACACACAATGGCTTTTTCTGGAAATTTCCAGGCTCTGCCTTTTTCCACCTGCTGAGCTGCTTGGCTCCCTTTCGAAGGTTTCATCTGATTATCTTTCCAAGTACATGAAGCAGAACTCCTGAGTTCTCTTCCTCCTGAATCAGGAGAAAAGGGGACAGCAACATAATAGTTAGGAAAGAAGGGGCGGGAATTCTGGGCTTCTGTTCCCAGATCTGGCTTCCGTGTAACAGATCTGGCTTCCCAGTTAAAAAAACCACATGATACGGTTGTTAGTAATGTTTTGCTTTTCCTTGGCAAATGTTCTTGTAGCCCCACGAGACAGTCCTGCAGGACGAATGCCAGAAACTCTGCAGCTGCATCCCTGGCCGGGGGGTTGTCTGTGAGTCCCACAGCTGCCACAGTGACGAGACCTGCAAAATCCAGGACGGAATCATGAGCTGCATCAATAGAGGTGAAGACAAGGAGTGGGCGGATGGAGCTTTTGGGAGAGGCGTTCTGAGGAGCTGGTTGACCTGGGCCTCACCAGGGTAGGAGGTGTAGGGAGTTCTTGGTGTTCATAAGAGCATAAGAGAAGCCATGTTGAATCAGGTCAATGGCCCAGCCAGTCCAACACTCTGTGTCATGCAGGGGCCAAAACCCAGGTGCCATCAGGAGGTCCACCAGCAGAACCAGAACTCCCGAAGCTCTCCCACTGTGGCCCTCCATGTACCAAGGATACAGAGCATCACCGACCCAGACAGTGTATTCCATCTATACCTTGTGGTTAATAACCACTGATGGACCTCTGCTCCATATGTTTATCCAATTCCCTCTTGAAGCTGTCCATGCCAGTTTGGTGTAGAGGTTAAGATCACAGACTCTAATCTGGGAGAACTGGGTTTGATTCCCCACTCCTCCACATGCAGCTGCTGGCGTGACCTTGGGTTAGTCACAAGTTCTTTCAGAGCTGTTCGCTCAAGAGTAGTCCTCGAGAGAGCTCTCTCAGCCCCATCTACCTCACAGGGTATCTGTTGTGGGAGGGGAAAGGCAAGCAGATTGTAAGCCGCTCTGAGACTCTGAGTGAAGGGTGGGGTATAAATCCAATCCCTTCTTCTTCTTGTAGCCACCACCACATCCTGTTCAACTGGCCAGGAATGGGTTCTTGTGTTGAACGCCTTCCCCCTCCTGTTGTACTTGCAGCACATTCAGCCTTGCGTGCCAAAAGGGGCTACATTAAGGGAACCTGAAATGGGCAGAGACCGGGATTTGCAGGAGAGCATGAGCAGTGGGTGGATCTGGCAGGCACCTTTGGGCAAAATTCATTGCTGCTCTCGGCTACTTGGTTAGACACCCCACAAAGAGCCTCTTGGTGCCTAGAAGGCCAACACTTTTATAGACACACAGATCTTTGTGGGCTAGAATGAGCTTTTTCACATTCAACTTTTCTACAGGGATGCTTTGGCCTTAATACATTTTTTTAATCTTTAAAGTGCCAGGGGACGTTTTGCTACATAAAAGTAGGTAGGTTCTGCTGGCACTCCTTGCCCTGAGGACTGAAAACAATTTCGGAATTTGTGCTTATGAGTAGGTGATGATATATGTGTTTTCTATGAACATCAGCATCTTTGCCAAAAGGTTCCCATGTGAGACCTCTGCTGTATGACAACTGCTGCAGTTTCTTCTTTCAGATCCCTGCAAAACATTAAAGTGTCGGATCAAGGAGACCTGCAAGCTAGAGGATGGCCGGGCGACATGTGTCCCGCTCTACAACGAGACCTGTTTTGGTTGGGGGGACCCGCACTACCACACCTTCGATGGGCGGGACATCGATTTCATGGGCACGTGCACCTACACCATTGCCAAGTACTGTGGCAATGACTCCACCCTGGTACCCTTCAGAGTGGACGAGAAAAATGATAACAGAGGCAGCCAGGCCATTTCCTTTGTGAAAATAACCAACATCTACGTGTATGGGCACAACATCTCCATCCACAGGAAGGAAGTTGGCAAGATCCGGGTGAGTCTATATCATGGTGCTCATATAACTTAGCCTCAAGTCAGAACATGATGTAGAAGAAGAAGGTGAGATTGGATTTATATCCCCTCCCTTCACTACCCGAAGAAGTCTCCAAGCGGCTTACACTCTCCTTTCCCTCCCCCTCCCCCAATAGACACCCTGTGAAGTAGGTGGGGCTGAGAGAGCTCTTTCAAGCACTGCCCTTGAGAGAACAGCACTGACAGAACTTATGACTGGCCCAAAGTCACACCAGCAGCTGCATGTGGAGGAGTGGAGAATCAAACCCGGTTCTCCCAGATTAGAGTCCGTGCTCCTAACCACTACACCAAACTGGGTCTCAAGGGAACATGGCTGCAAAGGGAACATGGCTGCTGGTAGGGCCACCGGTTAGCACCATCGTTCTTGGTCAGGGCACCTGGCCAGGTTGGAGGAATGCACGTGGTCCCTGATCCTAATATATTCCACCCAAGATTGAACTCTCCTGACATGGCTTCTACCACATTCTCTCTGCTTGTGCGCTTGATCTCCTTGGCCTTTAGTAGATGTGTACCTTCAAGGCTGCCCAAAACTTTTCCCAAAGCTAACGCAGCCCCGCCAGCACAGAGGGGCTCCCAAGAGAGAGGATACTCAGGCTTGCAACATCACCCTTCTACAGCAGCATATACCTGAAAGGAGTAGCTTCATAGAGCTGGAAGGCACAGAGCTAGATAGCGATCTCAGCAGGACTGGAATCAGGATTTGGGTGCACGACTGGCTTATACTGGGCTGAAAAGTAAACTTAGCTCCGCAGTTAGGGTCTTGTATGGCCCGATTTGGCAAAACTGGGTCTTTTCTTGCACCACCATTATATGATACCGTGTGTAGACCACAAAGACCCAGGTGCAAATCACCCTCAGCCCTGAAGCTCCTTGAATGGCCCTGGGCCAAACTCCCAAGTTTGACCCACTTCATCTGAACCACTTTGTGTCGCAAGCAGAGCGGGGCAAGGTGACCATACCAAAGATTCTAGTAAAAGAGTGACTTCACATTAAGGGAAATTCCTTCAGCCAGGAATTTTTTTTTGTAGAAAAAGCCCAGCAGGAACTCATTAGCATAATAGGCCACACCCCGAAGCAGAAACTCATTAGCATATTAGGCCACACCCCAACTGCACAGCACATTAGCATATTAGGCCACACCCCAACTGCACAGTACATTAGCATATTAGGCCACACCCCATGCCTTTCCTTGGCTTTCCTGGGTACCCCGTGGCTGCAGGGAGCCCGGACAAGCCAGCTCTCGGAGGGGAGGGGAGGCCGTTTAAACAGGCCAGGGAAGGCACGGGGAGGCCTTGGAGTCATGGGGGGGGTCACTCTCCAGGCCTTCCTTCTGTAGCCATGTGTGCAAAAGGTTTTGGCTGTAGTGGGTGTGGCCAACTCTGAAGCCAGCCGGAACTCCGTTCCTGTGTGTTCCTGCCCCAAAATAGCCCTGCCTTCAACCATAAATAAAATGATCAGTCCAGAGGATGTACATGGACATATGGGTATGGTAGTAGCCACTGTTTTTCCTGGCACAGCCCAACACCAGATTACCATGCAGTAGCTGCTATTTTTCAGGTGTTTCCAAACCACACATTGTGTGATTTGGTGCATGTAGTCACCTTGGCATAAACTGGCAACTGCTACATATGGACTGCTTATGTAGTGTGGTGAGAATTTTTGGTTGGGGATCCTGAGAACCATCTAGGGCCATCTGAACAACAGTTCTCAAGAGTGCCACATGAACATTGGTGAAGCCTTTTTAGTTCTGATAGGCCTGACCACACAGGCACGAGAAATTAAAACAAACAAACAAACATAGAGGGCGTTGTGAAACAGACCTTAATAGAGGAAATGGTAAGGGGAAGGGATTTAAGGGAAGTGTGATAGATCCACAATTCTGGTTTGCTTTAAGAAAGAAGATTTTCTCCAGAATTCAGGTTTCCGATCAGATAGTATTAACAAGAATGTTGTGGCACCTTAAAGGTTAACAAGATTTTATCCCAGCACAAGATTTCATGCATCTCCCAGTGGGCTCTAGTCCATGAAAACTTCCCCAGTTCTCCACATGCAGCTGCTGGTGTGACCTTGGGTCAGTCATAAGTTCTTTCAGAACTGTTCTCTCAAGGGAAGTTCTTGGGAGAGCTCTCTCAGCCCCACCTATCTCACAGGGTGTCTGTTGTGGGGAGGGAAAGAGAAAGGAGATTGTAAGCCACTCTGAGACTCCTTTGGCTAGTGAAGGGCAGGGTATAAATCCAATCTCCTCCTCCTCCTCCTCCTCCTCTTCTTCTTTGCACATGGCAGTGCTTTTCTGTGTTCCTTCCACTGCCACTATGAAACCTGTGCAGTGGTAAATGGGGCATCCACATGGTAGTTTCCGCTGCACTTCTGTTGCCGAATCCCTGTTACCTGCCCTCCTCCTTCAGGTCCCTAGGAGGATTTTGCAATTGACATATCACTATAATGTCAGATACTGAGAGATGTCAATTACCCATCTTAAGATAACAACATGTCAGTTGGTAATTGACATGTGGCCGGAGCTTAAAGTTGGTAATTGACATATTGTTATAGTTACCCCTATGGTATTACCCTGATATCAAAGAATCTGTAGACTGAGTCTGAAATAATCAGCTATCAACTGCAGAAAGGTGATTTATATTACACAGGAGATTAGAAACCCGATAGCCTTGTTCTCTGCCAGGCCACATGGTTCTGTGATAGAGGCAGACGCATTAACGACTCTGTCCCCTTTCTCCAGCTGAACGGGGTCATCACGAACCTGCCCGTGACTCTCGAGGATGGGAAGATGCAGCTCTTCCAGAGTGGTCTGCAGGCTGTGCTAAAGACTGACTTCGGCCTGGTCGTTTCTTATGACTGGAGCTGGCTGGTGGAGATAACCCTGCCCAGCAGCTACTATGGCGCCATCTGTGGCCTCTGTGGGAATTTCAACCAAAACCCTGATGACGATATGCTGACCCCCACGGGTGACGCGCCCGCTTCCGTGGTGGAGTGGGGTAGAAGATGGAAAGTGAAGGACCGCGACCCTTTCTGCTGGGACTTCTGCGAGGGGGACTGCCCCGTCTGCGAGGAGCAGCAGCGGCGGCTTTTTGAGAGTGAGGAGTTCTGCGGGCTGATCGCCAAGACGGACCGGGGGCCTTTCCGCGAATGCCACTCTAAGTTAAACCCTGATGACTTCTTCGACAGCTGTGTCTATGACGTCTGCCTCAATGGCGGTGCCAAAAGCATCCTGTGCCAAGCTCTGAGCGCCTATGCTACCAACTGCCGCAAAGAGGGTGTGGTCATCCAGGACTGGAGAGCTCAGAGTGGCTGTGGTGAGTGCGAATCCTGGCACGGAAGCGAAGGCGAATTCCTACCAAATCCCTACCTCCCATTCCTGGTTCCATAACTGAAGACAGCCAGTTTGGTGTAGTGGTTAGGAGAGCAGACACTAATCTGGGAGAACTGGGTTTGATTCCTCCACTCCTCCATATACAGCTGCTGGTGTGACCTTGGGTCAGCCACAAGTTCTCTCAGAGCTGTTCTCACAAGGGCATTTCTCAACCCCCACCTACCTCACAGCGAGATCTTGTGGAGCGGAAGAACTCCTTTGGGTAGGAAGGGTATAAATCCAATCTCTTCTCTTCTTCTCCAATAGCCCAGCCAGGCTGCTTACAGCGTGAAAGCTAGAATAAATCCAGTGATGATCTAAGGAAAGTCCTGCTCCTATAAAATTGCCCCCCCTTAAAAATGCAGCCCTCAGATATGTTCTGCAAATCATTACGAGTAGCTGGTCTGATTTGTATGGTCAGTTCTGAACAACGCATAATGCATTGGCGATTGTCCGGTAAGGAGTATAATAGGCATGAATAACCAGCCCAGAAATAATTGCACACAACAATTGTGCAGCTCACGCTGAGCCTAAGAGCAGGCGGGGATGCCAGTCTGATGACCTGATTCCATATAAAGCTAAGCTCAGTGATGGGTGCACGGCTTTCTCTGTGAAGCGTCTGTAAGGAAAGTGGGATGCAGTAATAGATGGACCGGTCTCCTATCCCTCCACTCTACAGGCCGTATCAGGCCCTCGTCCTTCCAATAAGCTTCACCTCCGAACCTTAAACCTGCTCCTTGCCATGCCTGCTGATGCATTGTTTGGGTTAGCAGAGTAATTGACACAGCAGAGGTGCACAGCCTGGTTAAAGTGTAGATAAAGCTTTATTCGGGAACTATCAGACTTGATAGTAATGAGGAGAGACAGAGGTAGGGACCTAGCTACACTGCAGCTGAGAAAGAGGGCGACCTCTGAGAAGAAGCAGGAGTAGCAACCTGGAGACAGACGAAACAGAAGAGAAGGTGCTGACCTCACTCACTACCCTGCCTCACTGTCTTCTTGCTGCCCCCTGCAGGGGACAAAGAGAAATTTTCTCACTCTCCCAAAATACTAGCGCTCTAGGGCATCCAAAGAAGCTGACGGGCAGTAGATTCAGGACCGGCAAAAGGGAATACTGCTTTACACATAGCGTGATTAAAATACGGAATTTGCTGTCAGAGGATGTCATGATGGCCACAGGAATAAAGGGGACTAGATAGATTCATGGAGGATAAGTCTATCAATGGCTACTAGCCATGGTGGCTGAGGGGAACCTCCACATTCAGAGGCACTAATCCTCTGAATCCCAGAGCCAGGAGGCAACATCAGAGGAAGGCCTCGGCCTCTACGCCCTCTTGTTGGCCCTCCAGAGGAACTGGTTGGCCATTGTGTGAGGCTATTGGTCTGATCCATCAGGGCTCTTTTTATGTTCTTTGTATACCAGACATTGTCCATTCCAACAATTTGTACCTGTCCTTAAAAGATACTGCAAGGAAACTGGGCAGACAGGACTGGGATGTAGGTAGCCGCTATAAGTAACAATGACATTTGGAGATGTGTCAGTCACAAGACGGTTAGAGGTCTGACTTGGCCCACTGTTTGTGTGCAGGGCTGCCAGGGTCACCAAGAGTGCCACCACATGGGCACCACCCGCATGCTCTTCCTCAGTGACTCTGGGCAGTTGGGAGCGTGGGTACAGACAGCTGGCAGGGGAGGTGTACGGATGGGGACCCCACCAGAATCTCCTGGGTCCTAGAAGTTTGCCCATCTCAGCGGATGGTGATGTTGACCCTGTCTGCATGGTGCCGTCATGGGTCATATTTGTCCCTGATCTCTTTGCTTGTTTTCCATTTCCTGCCTCCTGTCTCCTCACAGCTCTGCCTTGCCCTGAAAACAGCCACTACGAGGCCTGCGGAAACGCCTGCCCCGCCACCTGCGTGGACCGTTCCGCTCCTTCGACGTGCAGCATGCCCTGCTTGGAAACCTGCCAGTGCAACGACGGCTATGTCCTCAGCGCTGACAAGTGTGTCCCTGTGGGGAGCTGCGGGTGCACCTACAATGGCCTCTACTATAAGTCTGGGGAGGAGTTCTGGGCCAACGAGGACTGCAGCTCTCGCTGCAGGTGTGATCCCAGCCTGGGCATGATGGTGTGCCAGCCGGCTAGCTGCAAGGCCAGCGAGAGGTGCGCCACGGTCGATGGAGTCCGTGGCTGTCATGCCCGCAGCCACGCCACTTGCTCGGCAACCGGGGACCATCACTACGCTACCTTTGACGGGCAGAGATATGATTTTTCAGGCACTTGCGTCTACCAGCTGGTTGGGCTGTGCTCCAGTGACTCCACTCTCACCCCATTCACCATCAAGATCCAGAACAGCCAAGGCAGTAAGACGGCACCGTTCTCTTCCGTTGTTACCCTGGAAGTGTATAACAGAACCATCACAATCAGCCAGGAGCGCCCGCACACGATCCAGGTAGGGAAGGAGAACTGGTGTAACATAACCAGGAAGCCCTGAGGTCAGGCCAAAAGAGTATGTTCTGCACTTCACTAGGACTTGTCACCCCCTTTATTTTCTATCTGGCAACAATGTCTTAACTTTTTGACAGTTCCAGTCCCTGACCTAGATAACCCAGGCTAGTCTGATCTAATCAGATCTCAGAAGTTAAGCAGGGTTGGTCCCAGCTAGTATTTGGAGGGGGGCGGGGAGAGATTGGATTTATACCCTGCCTTTCACTAGCAGAGTGCAGGGGATTGGACTAGATGACCTGTAAAGTCCCTTCCAACTCTAACATTCTATGATTCTATGATTCTATAACAGAAGGAGTCTCAGTCAAAGCGGCTCACAATCTCCTTTCCCTTCTTCTCCCCACAGCAGACACCCTGTGAGGTAGGTGGGACTGAGAGAGTTCTGAGAGAACTGGCCTTGAGAGAACACCTCTGAAAGAACTTGTGACTGACCCAAGGTCACACCAGCAGCTGCATGTGGAAGAGTGGGGAATCAAACCCGGTTCTCCCAGATTAGAGTCCGCACTCTTAACCACTACGCCAAACTGGCTCTCAAGGTCACGAGGAGGAGGCAGGCAATGGCAAGCCACCTCTGAACCTCTCTTGCCTTGAAAAATCCTACAAGGTTTTTGCTGTGACTTGATGGCAAAAAACCAGCCAACCAACAATCAATATATCGTCATCTTTTCTTTTTAGCCTGGGTAAATGCGCTACCTTTGGCAGAAACTGTGGGCCATTGTGCTGCAGTCCAGCCCAGAGACTTTGTCCTTGCGGAACAGCAGACACTGAATCATTAGCTCTTTTTTTTTTTTTAGTTCTGGTTTATACTCAAAGGGCTCGCTTGATAACGCCTCTTGTTGCCGGGCTTCCTGTCTGCTTGTGTGATTTCCACCTTTTATTTCTCTTGGCTGGTCGCGATTAGGGAATCACACTCTCCGTAGTTAAGTTTATTTTTTCTGCACATAAAATTAGGAACTTGTGCGTATCATCTAAACCTGGGGACTGATTTTTTAAAAATATTTAATAATTTGGGACTTGTTTTTGATTCGCTCACGTGCTTTGGCACGTAGGTGCTCGAATTCCTGGATAGGAACAGGTACAGCCCTGACGTCAACTCTCAGAAAGGGAGCCGGGCCTGAACTCTCAGCCTCCGAACCACCTGTAATATAGGAATGAGAATACTGGGTTATCTTGGAGGGTCAAAGCAGAGAAAACTCTTTGAGCTCTCTGTCTTGAGCTGCCAGCATTTTAAAAAAGAGTTACCAGATGCCCGAGGGACTGATTCAGATCTGGGTTGTGATGCAAGGAAAGGGTTCTTTAAGACTTCCCTCCTGTGCTGCTTTCACGATCAAGAATGGCTTGTGGGCAGGGCTCTTTTTGTAGCAGGAACTCCTTTGCATATTAGGTGACACACCCCTAATGCAGCCAATCTTCCAAGAGCTTACAGTAGCCCCTGTAAGAAGAGCTCTGTAAGCTCTTGGAGGATTGGCCACATAAGGGGTGTGTTGCCTAATATGAAAAGGAATTCCTGCTACAAAAAGAGCCCTGCTTGTGGGGCAGTAATGCTCTGTATTCTTGGTGCCTGGGGGGCACAGTAGGAAGGCTTCTGGAGTTCTGGCCCCGATGGTGGACCTCCTGATGGCACCTGGGTTTTGTCCACTGTGTGACAGAATGTGGCCTGGATTGGCCTTCATTGGCCTGATCCAACATGGCTGATCAGCATGGCTGATCCAACATGGTTTCTCTTATGTTCTTATGGCTCTGGGAGCTGTTATTTGGTCTGCTGGGGAAAAAGCTCTGCCAGTGAGCCCTGGCCCCCCCATAACTGTACACAGTTATGTATAGTACTGCAGGGCTCTTTTTGTAGCAGGAACTCATTTGCCTATTAGGCAACACACCCCTAATGTAGCCAATCCCCCAAGAGCTTACAGAGCTCTTCTTACAGGGGCTACTGTAAGCTCTTGGAGGATTGGCTACATTAGGGTTGTGTCACCTAATATGCAAAGGAGTCCCTGCTACAAAAAGAACTCTGCTTATAAGTACTGTGCATAACTGTGTACAGCTATGGGGGGCCATGGCTCACTGGCAGAGCCTCTGCTTTGCATGTAGAAACTCCCAGGTTCACTCCCCGACATCTCCAGTTAAGAGGACCAGCTAGCAGGTGAAAGACCTCCACCTGAGACCCTGGAAAGCTGCTGCCAGTCTGAACAGACAATATTAGCCTTGATGGACCAAGGGCGTGATTCAGTTTAAGGCAGCTTCCTGTGTCCATGTGTTTTCTGGAAAAAAAACAGCCGCTACCTGGAGCCATTTTGATGGAGAAAGCTGTGAAGAGGGGAAGGTTTTAAATTCCCTTCCCATGCACCACAGTCCCAATCTAAATCAGGGCCCCACATGCTTGACAACAGATAAGATCAGGGAGCTTCAGACACTGCTTTTCCCAGAGTCTAGCCCGATTTGGTCTGTAAGCAGCTGTTGTAAAAAAAAAAACCAACACACCCTGAAACAATCTAGCAAAGGACAGTGAAAATTTAGAGAAAATGCTGAGTTGGATCCTGTCAGCTTTCTGCTGATGGAAGTGGATCAGTTCCCTACCTCCACTTCCTACAATAGCACCCTGTGAACCTCTCGGAAGGGTGACGCTGGAACCAATAGTACCCCTGTGGGTAAAGAGCCACAGTGATGGGGAGAAGCAACCTAGATTCCTTCCCATCCATCAACAGAGCATCAACTGGATTCTACCCAATCATTTTGACCCATCTGATCAAGATTGACAACTTGGGTGAAAAGGCTATGCCCGTTGATCTGTCCTGCCCAACATCTTCTCTCCAACAACAGGGCAATCAGAACGTTTGAAATGAACATCCCAGAGAGAGGAGGGGGAAAAAGCCCCCTCCATATTTTTGCTCCTGTCCCTCTGGAGAGAACCCAAATGAGTCACTGCTGCAAAAGGGTTCCCATAAGACATGTTGGCAGGGCTCCGGTCGGTGCTTTATGACTCATCTTGATAAATCTTCTCGATTGCCTTGAAAATCACTAGTCTGATCCTGCCTTGGACCTTTTTCCTCACTCAAATTGAACTGACAAGGGACAATTAACCTGCTCATAAATTCTTTTTACAAAACGTCCTTTTCCTACTTGAATTTCAGGTGTGCGTGTCTATTGCAGCTGGGAGTTTGGGGCACTATTTAATTGCGGGCTGCGGCACTTAGCTGGTGTCAACGGCGGGATTGACGAGGAGCTATGAATAGATGAAGCTGCCCTACCCGTGTCACATCATTAATCCATCGAGTATATTATTGTCTTGGCAGCGGCTCACCAGGGTGACGTCAGAGAATGGTCTCTCAAACTAGATGATGTCTAGGGCCCTTAAACTGGAGACAGTGGGGAATTGAACCTGGGACCTTCTGTCTGCTGGTCAAGTGTTTGGCACCCTATTTCTAAGGCTATCTCTTTGGTAATGTAATAACTCCTGTGCAGGGCCCTCCGATATGCTGCCTATAGATACCAATGGCACCTTCTGACCCCTTTGCTGGCACCTGCCAACTGTTTTTGGAAAGTGACCATGGCCAGGTGGGGCTTTTGCCTAGCTAGACTTCTGACTGACCTTTGGAGATTTGATTGGCTGTGCAGATTTTTTTTAAAAAATGTCGCTTTGGCAGCAGCTGCCACCACAGCACAACGATCTTCGCTCCGTGACTTAACGTAAGTTACGGCAGCCATTTTGTTGCTGTCTCTGCCTCCTGCGGCAGCCATTTTGTGGCTATACCTACCATGCTGTGTCAGAATTCCAAAGGTGCCCTCAGGCTCATGAAGTTTGGGGACCTGTGCCCTGACGCTTGTCTCAGAAGTGCTCATGGTTCATATATCTTATAGTGGCTTAAAAGTAGGAGCCATTATACGTTACCTCTTTTTATAGTGAATTCAGATCCCTATTTATCCCATTACCGATGTGTTGTGTGAAGATGCAGTTCATTTACTTCTCCGGGAAATGAATCCCTACAGCTCTATCCTCTCCTGGTGTAGTGGTTAGGAGCACGGACTGGGAGAACCGTGCTTGATTCCCTACTCCTCCACACGCAGCTGCTGGTGTGACCTCGGGTTAGTTACAAGTTCTCTCAGAGCTGTTCTCTCAAGAGCAGTTCTCAAAAGAGCTCTCTCAGCCCTACATACTTTACAGGGTGTCTGTTGTGGAGAAAGGAAGGGAAAGGAGACTCCTTTGGGTAATGAAGGGTGGGGTATATATATCCAGTCTCTTCCTCCTCCTCTTCCTTCCTACAGCCTAGACCTGAATCAGCTTCTCAGACAGCCTTCTTCCATGGCTTTCTCTGACCTTTGGGCCGATAACTTGACAAATATCCTGTACATCTCTTTGTAGGTGGATGGGTTGTTTGTGGATCTGCCTTTCTACCATGAAGATAAGGTAAAGGCCTACATCAGCGGAGCCCATGTCCTCGTCACCACCAAGTTCGATCTTACTGTAACCTTTGGCTGGAACAGGCTGGTACGCGTCACTATTCCCAATACCTACTTCAATGCCGTTTGTGGACTCTGCGGCAATGACAACGGGGAACCGGGTGACGATCTGCTCATGAAGGACGGGCACCGGGCAGCCAGTGCCGCCCAGTTTGCAGAGAGCTGGAAGGTAGGCGAGGTCCCTGGCTGTGTGAATGGATGCACCAGTGATTGCCCCATCTGCAAAGAAACAGAGAAGCAAACCTACAAGGGAGACCAATACTGCGCAATCCTCACCAGGAAGGACGGACCTTTCAAGGAGTGTCACAAGGCCATTGACCCCACACCCTACCTCGATGACTGCGTCTCTGACGTCTGCCGGTACAAGGGTCACCGTGATGTTCTCTGCCACGCTATCGGTGCCTACGTAACCGCTTGCCAGGCTCAAGGCATCCAGACTGGGCAATGGAGATCACCCTCTTTCTGCAGTAAGTGTGAGGCCTGGGCGGCATCTAGGGACCGTGGCGGATGGCTGTTCTCACTGCCACCTGCTGGCTGGAACTGGGAGAGCTCCCATGTATGTTATAACAAGTCCTTCTTCCGCGGACATTATTAGCCTTAACAATAGACTCAAACATGGGGAGGGGTGGTATCCATAACGACTGTTTTCACCCCCTTTTGCTGCCATGGAGGATGCCACCCTAGTACGCAGCACAAATGATGCAGCCTCTGTTGCAACTCGAAAAAGATTAAACCAGGGCCTTTTTTGTAGAGTAAAGCCCAGCAGGAACTCATTAGCATAACAGGCCACACCTCTGACAGCACAGCTCATTAGCATTTTAGATGCCACACACCCCATGTCACCAGAAGTGTGGGTCATCCAGCCACACCCACCTTATTGCTTCTTATTCTGTGTTACCTTGTTTGTCGATCAAAACCCAGGTGACTTTGATTTGTAGCAGGAACTCCATTTGCATGCTTAGGCCACACACCCCTAATGTAGCCAGTCCTATATGCAGTTTCTGCTGTTGGGTGTGGCCTGTTATGTTACTGAGTTCCTGCTGGGCGTGGCCAACTCGGGAGCCAGCCAGAACTCCGTTCCTGTGCGTTCCTGCCCCAAAATAGCCCTGGATTAAACCAAAATTTAGGTGGAGTTGCGGCACTGTAAAGATGAGCAGAATTTGTTGGCAAGAGGCCATTTTACTAGGTGCATTTTTTTGGGGGGGGCGGTTTGAGCTGCAGTTTAGAATGTCAAAAAATGTCTTGATCTGCAAACTGAAAAAAATGTGGAGTTTTCAAAAATTCTTAATTTCCTAGTTTAAATTGGAGGGAGGTGGTGTCAAATTAAACAAATGCTATGATTTCCCCCTCCCCTGCAAGTCAGAAAGAAAGCAGCTCACATACTTCATACCTTTTTTTAAAAAAATCCTACCCTTTCTTCTAGGAGCTCACCTTAGCATACGTGTTTTCAGTTTTCTTTTTTCTTTCTGGTGGTATTTTTGTGTGTGCGTGTGCGCGCTTGCATGCTTGGAAGTCATGGTGACTTCTGGTGATCCCTAATGGGGTTTGGATGCTTCAGAGAGGTGGCTTGATTGCTTGTCTCTGTGTCCCAAGCCCTGGTATTCCTTGGAGGTCTCCCTTCCAAACACTTGCCAAGTTGCCGGGGTTTCGCTTCTGAGATCTGATGAGATCGGGCTTGCCTGCACTATCCAGGTCACGGCCCTGCTTTCAGTTTTCCTCAGTCTGACCTCACCACAACCCTACGATGTAGGGTGAACTGAAAGAGAACGGCCAGCCCAAGGCCACTCAAGGAGCTTCACGGCTGAATATGATTTATGCCTGGGCCTCCCCTAGGGTTGCCAGCTCTGGGTTGCGAAATTCCTGGAGATTTGGGGAGTGCAGCCTGGGGAGGGGGATTTGGGAGGGGGACCTCAGCGGGGTAGAGTGCCATAGGAACCACTCTCTAAAGCAGCCATTTTCTCCAGGGGAGCTGATCTTGTTTGTCTGGAGAACAACCTTAATAGCAGGGGGGCCTCAAGTTGCCACCTGGAAATTGGCAACCCTAGCTCCAGTCCTAGTGTAGCCAGCCAAGAAAGGACCCAGCTGTGCTAAACCAGGCCACGCATTAAGAGCATTAATGGGGAGTCAAGTCTACTTTTCAGTTGACTGTGTAAATCTAATGTGTGCCCAGATCCTGATCCCAGTCCTGCTGAGATCCCGGCCGAGCCTGAGACTGCTCCAAAGTTGCCTTTCTCTCCTAGTTCTTCACGCGGCCTCTTTTGTGTTCCTTTTCCAGGCCTTTCCTGCCCCCGTAATTCTCACTATGAGCTCTGTGGGAACGGGTGCCCCACCACCTGCCACGGCCTCTCAGCTCCCGACGGGTGTCAGGCCTCCTGCAAAGAAGGCTGCTACTGCAACGCCGGCTTCGTGCTGAGCGGAGATCAGTGCGTCCCCATTGGGGAGTGCGGCTGTGTGCATCAGGGCAGGTACTACAGGAAGGGAGACACTTTCTTCCCCAGCCCCTCCTGCCGGGAGAGGTGCCGCTGCATGGACAACGGAGTCGTGGAGTGCCAGAGAGTCTCCTGTGGGGACAACGAGGCGTGCGGGGTGCAGGACGGCATCCAGGGCTGCCACCCCATCGGCTGCGGCAAATGCAGCGTGTCCGGAGGATCCCACTACCTGACGTTTGATAGAGAGATCATCACCTTCCCAGGCTCTTGTACTTACACCTTGGCCAAAGTCTGCAGCCAAGATCCTGGCCTTGAACAGTTTTCTGTGGTGGTGGAGAACGAGAATGCTGGTGCTGGCAAAGGGATGACCAAGGAAGTCGTGGTCACCATTCGTGGCTACACCATCAGCCTTGTGAAGGGAATGAATGGGAAGGTTCAGGTGGGTCCCCTTTTCTGTTTTTACAACAACAACAACAACAACAACAACATGGCATGGTATATAGAACACCCAGGAGATCCTAAGATTGTCTGGCAGCCAGAAGTTCTAGCTCTTTAGTGTTATGCACCACTAGGTGGCGAGCTAGACTTGTGTTTTTAAGGCAAGAGATGTTTCAGAGGTGGTTGGCCATTGCCCGCCTCTGGGTCACAACCCTGGCATTCCTTGGAGGTCGCCCTTCCAAATACTAGCCAAGGCTGACCCTGCTTAGCTTCTGAGATCTGGCTTTTCCTATGAACCCCACCTCCCCGTATTTCTTCTTCAGCACTGCTTTGCTTCCTCCAAGCACACACAGACCCTGCCTATAAACAGAAGGAAGTCCGGTGACACCTTTAATAGTATGAGATTTTGTGAGTCGGAGCTCACTTCCTCAGGTGTAATGAAAGAAAGAAAATAATTTCCCTCATTTTTTGGACAGAAAGTAACAGAAGTGGGGGAGATAGGTGGGGCCCGGAGATCTCCTGGCATTACAGTTGATCTCTAGATGACAGAGATCAGCTCCCCTGGAGAAAATGGCTGCTTTGGAGGGTGGACTCTATGGCACTGTACCCCACTGAAGTCCCTCCCTAAACCCCTCCCTCCTCAGGCTCCACCCCCAAATCTCCAGGTACTTCCCAACCCAGACCTGGCTCATTGAATTTCCCCTCCTCTTCTGTTGGCACAGGTGAATGGAGAGATCTTTGCTCTGCCACTGGTGATGGGGAGGAGAAAAGTTTGGGTGAATCAAGAAGGGAAGAATATCGTGATCCAGACCAATTTTGGCCTGAAGGTCCTCTACGATCCGTCCTATTACGTTCTGGTGTCTGTTCCCATCACGTACCGAGGACATATGTGCGGCTTGTGTGGCAACTTCAACGGCGACAAGACTGACGAACTCCAGCTGCCCAATGAGAAGACGACCCAGAACATGACTGAATTTGGGGTCTCCTGGAAGGTGCCTGTCCAGAATGCCGCTTGTTCGGACAGCTGCAGGCAGAATTGCCCTGACTGCTCCTTGATCAAGACGAGTCCGTACCGGGCGGAGAGCTCTTGTGGCTTGATCTTAGATAAATCGGGCCCTTTCCGAGACTGTCACCCTGTGGTGAGGGCTGCGAACTATTTTGATCTCTGTCTGTACAGCATGTGTGCGGCCGGTGGGTCAAAAGAAATCCTCTGCCGGAGCCTCCAGGCTTACGTGACCGTGTGCCAAGCGGCAGGAGTGAAGATCGAGGCGTGGAGGACACCTTCCTTCTGCCGTAAGTGAAGAAATCGGTCAGAGATTTTTGGCTTTGGGGAGTGGGGCTGTCAGCCTCAGGGTGAGGCCCAGAGTTCTCCTGGAACGTCACCTGATCTCCAGACTACAGAGATCACTACCCTCAAGGTAATGGCAGAGTCAGAGGGTTGGGTCTCGGTGGAGCTGCCAGGTCCTTTTCTTCTGCTGTCTGGGGGTGGGAGGGAGCCTCCCAGGAGTGGGGGAAGGGTGGGATGACCTCACCACATGTGACATCCCCAGTGTGATGCTGTCTCGTGGAAGTGACATCATCACGCCGGGGGCATCACATAGCGACGGTCTGGTATTTGGGGCAAAATACTGAGTTTTGCCCCAAATAGCAGATCGTCACCACCAAACATCCCCAACGTGATGATGTCACTTCCGTGTGATGTCATCATGCCGGGACGTCATGCCCAGCCATGGCTGTTGGGGGCGGGGCTTCACCCTGCTGGCCGGTGGTGGGTTGGAGCCCGTGAAATCGGGGGAACCCCCGCTCCCACCCATTCTCCACTGGCAACCCTAAGTCTAGGAGAAACATCTCCTAGTGGTTACAGATGGTAGATACTGTAGGTCTCTTGTTTCTTCTATGGAAGCTCCCTCCCCCTTCCCAAACTCTTCTGTCTGGAGGCACTGCCCCCAAACTTCCAGGAATTTCCCAGACTGGAGTTGCCAACCTTACTGGGGTGCCAAATCTTCCCCCTTGCATTGTAATGGAAGTGTGTGTGAGTGTGAATGGATTGTTTGTATCCTACCATCTGCAATTGACTTGGCATCATCCTTGCCTGAATGACAACCCAGCAACCCTGATGTAAGGAGACCAGATTTCCTGTTACAGTGGGAAACCTCTCAGACCCCTGCCTCCAGCTGCCTGCTGCAGCCTAGGGCATCAGCTGGAGGAAACGGAGGGGGATTGCTGTTGTGGCAAATGATATTACAACATTGCTTCCGGTCACATAGCCAGAGTGATGACATGGTTTTATTGTAGAAATTTCGAGGATTGCTACAGTGTCATGGTGATGGGTGATGTCGCTTCCAGTGAAGGGACTGAAAGTGACATTGTAGCATCATGCAATGCCTAGCCCTACCACAAAAGCTTCCAGGGGTGGCCAGGCTCAGCTGCCAAGCCTGTCGGCAGCCTTAACTTTTTGTTCCCCTTCTGTCTCCAGCTCTCTCCTGCCCGGCCAACAGCCACTATGAGTCATGTACCAGGTCCTGCGATCTCACCTGCGCCGGTCTGTCTGCCGCTCCATCCCTGTGTACCAAGAAATGCTTTGAAGGCTGCCAGTGTGACTTCGGCTTCGTGTCTGATGGGGAAACATGTGCACCCATGGAGAGGTGTGGCTGCGTGCATAACGGGCACTACATCAAGGTGGGCTTCAGCTCTGGTATGCCTGGTCTGTGCAGGCAGCAGAATGAGATGGTAGAATCTTGGGCCAGTGGAGTCATGTTGCAGAACTTCAGACTGCCTGGGGGGAGGCGGTACTGCTTTGGAACATGCCTTCCCTGCTGGGAGACAGCTAGCCCATCTGGGAGAGATGGCGCAGTGTAGTGGTTAGAATGTTGGACTACAATCTGGGAGACCCAGGTTCTAACCCCCTGCTGTGCCATGGAAGCTGGCTGGGTGATTTGGGGGCCTGTCAGTCTCTCTCTCAGCTGAATCTACCTCACAGGGGTTTTCCGAGGACAAAATGGAGAAGGGAATGATGTAAGTCGCCATGGGTTTGGGGAGAAAGGTGGGGTATAAATGAATTTAATAATAACAATAATAATAATAATAATAATAATATTTATTATTATTTTGTTCATTTGTAGCCCACCTTTCTCTCCCCTGGGGGGGGCCCAAAGGAGCTTACTGTCAGGATCAACAACAAGCAAGTCCAGGCACTCTTCACAAGAAAGATATGCTTTATTGGAATATAAGCAGATTGTTACTGGTAGCAGAGTTATTGTCAGGAATACCCCACCACATAGGAAAGCCCAAAGATATAGTATGATGCGGTAGCTGAACTAGCAAATGAAATCTGAGCGCGTGCGCGGGAATTCTCCCGGCGGGAGTTTACATAATGACCGGGAGACCGGCCCCCTCCTTCCCACTATCAAAAGGCAAAAATATTTCCACCGGCTGGGAAGACGTGCCCTTGCCTCTTGTTCAAGGCCACTTAGATAGCAGTCGGCGGCAAGGAGTTCTCCCACAGTTTCAGCGAGCAAACGATGCACATGCGTGCAATCTAATTAAAACAGAACAATGGGAACAGTGTCTAAGGCAGTAAAACATGGCAGTTTATCTGACACATTGTTATCTTCTCCATTTTATCCTCACAACAACCTTGTGAGGTAGGTTGAGAGAGAGAGAGAGAGAGAGAGAGAGAGAGTGTGGCAGGCCCAAAGTTACCCAGTAAGCTTCCATAGCAGAGTAGGGATTGGAACCAGGGTAGGGCTGCCAACCTCCAGGTGGTGGCTGGAGATCTCCTATTACAACTGATCTCCAGTTGAAAGAGATCAGTTTACTTGGAGAAAATGACTGCCTTGGAAGTTGGACGCTCTGGTATTATGCCCCAAACCCTGCCCTCCGCAGGCTCCACCCCCAAAACCTTCAGGTATTTCCCAACCTGGAGCTGGCAACCCTAAACCAGGGCCTCTCAGATCCTAGTTTAAGTGCTATGCCAGACTGGCTCTCTAAATATCCTAACTCCTCTTCTGAAACCTTTCTGAAGCTTCTGTGATTCTGTCATTTCCCAAACTTGGGGAAAGAATTATGCCTAAGGGTTTGCTCATTATTTCAAGAAAGAAAGACTTCTGGATTTGGTTAGGTGAAAACGCCCCTTTGAAAATATAGAAACTAGGTTTGAAAAATTGGGGTTTTCTGTGGAGGGAGATTTCTATTTTCATGAACCAAGTTTTTTAAAAAATTGTTCGATTTGAGACTGGTGCGTTTCATGAACTTGTTTGTCTGGGAATCTTCCCGCAGGCTGAAGACAGCCTCGTCTCCAGGGACTGCTCGGAGAAATGTACCTGCCATGCCTCAGGCCAGCTCACCTGTGCAAAGCTCAGCTGCAAGGCTGGGGAGACCTGCACCCTTAAGAACGGCGTGCGCGGCTGTGTGAGGCAGGAGGCCCAGTGTACGCTCGCCGTAGGAGGCCAGCTCACCTCCTTCGATGGCGCCTCGGGGGAAATACTCTACGTGGGAGCCTACGAAGTGGCATCTCTCTGTAACAGTGCAGACCTTTCCTGGTTCCGGGTGATCGTGAACGTGAAGTCTTGCAGAGACAGCGAGGGGATGGCCGGTGTGGCCATCTACGTCTTCTTCCGGGAGACCTTTATTGCCATCAACAAGAACATGGAGGCTTGGGTAAGGGAACCTTGTTTTACCTTATGGGTCACTGCAGACAGAGCCTGTGAGATACAGCCAGGCCGAGGCAAGTGCAAAACCATTTGATGCATTGCCTACTGCCAGGGCTCTTTTTGTAGAAAAAGCCAGCAGGAACTCATTAGCATAATAGGTCACACCCAACAGCAGGAACTCATTAGCATATTAGGCCACACCCCTGACAGCACAGCTTATTGGCATATTAGGACACACCCCTGACAGCACAGCTTATTGGCATATTAGGACACACCCCCATGTTGCCAGAAGTGTGGTCATCCAGCCTTGTTATTCTGTTTACCTTGTTTGTTGTCAAAACCCAAGGGCTTTTTTGTAGCAGGAACTCCTTTGCATGTTAGGCCACACACCCCTAATGTAGCCAATCCTAATGAGTTTCTGCTGTTGGATGTAGCCTATTATGCAAATGAGTTCCTGCTGGGCGTGGCCAACTCGGGAGTCAGCCGGAACTCTGTTCCTGTGTGCTCCTGCCCAAAAATAGCCCTGCCTACTGCTCTTCAGAATGCGCCAGAGTCAGACACTAAAATATTTTCCAAGGCTGTTGAATTCTTTATCGTATGAGCATAGGAGACAGCAAAAGCAGAATCTTGTGTGTTTGTGTGCGGGGCTCTCCTAAGTACATTTACAGTCCTCCAGATACAGTTGCCAACCTCTGGGTGATGGCTGGAGATTTTCCACTGTTACAAGTGAACTGATCTCCAGGCGATAGAGATCAGTTCACCTGGAGGAAATGGCCACTTTGGAAGGTGGACACTATGACCCGAAGGCTCTTCTTTCCCCAAAACCTGCCCTTCCCAGGCTCCACCCCCAAAACCTCCAGGTATTTCCCAACCCAGAGCTGGCAACCCTACACCCAGGTAAGCATGCACAGCTAGAACGTAAACATGGGATTTTCCATTGTGAAACTGACTTCTTAGTGCCTTTTTTCTGCAGCTGGTCATGGCTTGATCCAGACCAGTTAGTTCTGGTATCAAATCACAGCACATCCCACCTAGCCTATATGATGTCACCATTCTAATATGTTTTGGGGTTTTTTTTTACTTCCACACTCCAATATGAGCATAGATTTGGGTTTGGGTTTTGACCTTGGAGTTCTGGGTGAACAAATCTTTTGACCTGGGCAGAGGTGTACCGTATCAGCACCTGACAATTCCCCGTGCAGGGGTGTATGTAGATAACAGTCCTCCAGCAGAAATCATCCCCTAGTCTGTCATCTCAGTAGAAAATGAGCAGATCCCATGCACAAGGGCAAGAAGCAAGGGAGGATTTTTGAAAGCCTTGACTTGCATTCAGTAATTGGGGCCAATACTGGAAACTGGGGAGGGTGAGGAGAGAGATACTGAAGGTATGTATAATTAGCTCTGCCCTGGATGGCCCAGGTTAGTCTGATCTTGTCAGATCTTGGAAACTAAGCATGGTTGGCTGCGGTTAGGACTTGGATGGGAGACCACCAAGGAAGTCCAGGGTTGCTTATGCTCTGCACCATCATATGTCGGCTTGCAACTTGACAGCACTTTCCACCACGACCACCGAGCCCTGACTTGGGTGGTCCAGAGTGGCCTGATCTTGGGAGATCTCAGAAGCTAAGCAGGGTCAGCCCTGGTTATTCCTTGGATGGGAGACCACCAAGGAAGCATGGGGCTGCTACACAGAGGTAGGCAATGGCGAACCACCTCTGAATGTCTCTTGCCTTGAAAACTCTACAGGGAGTTGATGGCACTTTCCACCACTGTGTATAATTGTTCTATAGTACATGATTTCAAGCAGTGTGAAGAAGGGGCATAAGACCCAGTTTGGTGTAGTGGTTAAGTGAGCGGACTCTAGTCTGGGAGAACTGGGTTTGATTCCCCATTCCTCCACTTGCAGCTGCTGGATGACCTTGGGCAAGCCATAGTTCTGTCAGAGGTGTTCTTGAAAAAAGAGCCATTTCTGTTAGAGTTCTCTTAGCCCCGCCTACCTCACAGGGTGTCTGTTGTGGGGAGGGGGAGGGAAAGGAGTCTGTAAGCCGTTCTGAGACTCTGAGTGAAGGGCAGGGTATAAATCCAGTCTCCTCCTCCTCCTCCTCCTCTTCTTCTTCTCAAACAAATGAAGGCCAACTGAGAAACACGGCTGACATTGCTGCACATCATCGTGGTTATAGTATCAGCCACTATACTTGCTTTCTTGATGCCAGGCTTCACTGCAAGTCCACAATGAAATATCTTACCACCTAGAGTTCTTTTCTGCCTCGCAGACACTAATGTGGGCTGGAATCCTTAAGCCTCCACAGAAACAAAAAGAAAGCCCACCTTGATCGTAACAGGTGGTTCCGAGTGTATGAAGTGATTCTGATAAGGTCTCCTGCTCCCTCCCTCCCTGTGTGTTCCAGGTGAACGGACGTCCAGTGCAGCTCCCGGTGACTGTCTCCGAAGCTGTGTCCGTCCGCCTGTCCGAGGATGTCGTTACCATCAGCCAAGGCACAGCTCTTCAGGTCCTCTTCGACCTCAGAGGGGAAGTGACCGTGAAGGTCAAGGCGAGCCTGGAAGGCAAGCTGTGCGCATCCTGTGGAAATTTCAACGGGGACAGTGCGGATGACCTTAGGCTACCCAGTGGGAAAATTGTGGGGAACATTGCCGAGGTGATTGATGCCTGGAAAGCCGGAGACTTCTGTGGCTGGTGAGTGATCTGGCAGCAGCCGTGACGCTTCGGTCTGTCCTGCCTAGCTATTTTTGGAGTGATACATTAGAGGACATGCTAAAGCTGCATTACAAATGCAAAGCAATGGAAACAACTAATTTATCTTCTAAGCGTTCTTGTCCCAAAGAAGTCTGGGAACTGTAGTTTTGTGAGATCCCACAATCCTTCCCAGAATGGTTTCCACAATTCCTTGGGTATGAGCCACTGGCAGAACAGCTTTGAAACTGCCTTAAATGCATAATGGCAGATAGGAATACCTGGCAAAAGTTCTAGTCCTCTGGGGAATTGGGTAGACCTGACAACTGGATCCCTGCATGACTAGTTTGAAAGTGAAAGCTGACAGGTCCTTTCCTCATCCTGATGCTTGCTGCTGAGGGATGACCTACCTGTGATGTTGGGGAATTTGGGACTGTACTCTCAGATATTCTCATTCCAAAACACAACTGTGTAGGATATGGATTGGGGGGCACGGTTCTGCTCAGTTAACTCCACACCTTGTGGAGTTTGGAGTAGAGTCGGCCAGCCTCCAGATGGGGCCTGGAGGTCTTCTGGCATCACAACTCCAGACAACAGAGATCAGCTCCCCTGAAGGAAACAGATGCTTTGGAGGGTGGACTCTGTGGCATCTTACCCCTGCCAAAGTCTCTCTCCACCCCAAACCCCACCCTCCCCAAACTCCACCCCCAGATCTCCAAGAACATCAGAAACTGGAGTTGGCAACTCTAGTTTGGTCTCTGCTGTTGTTGCTATTACTATTATTAATTCAACTTCTGTCTCACTGGTTTCCTGCAAGCAAATCTTTGATCTCAGAGCATCAGAGATCTCTACCCAAAAGCGTTTACATCTTTAAGTGAGAGCAGAGAGAGCATAAAATCCCCCCTGTGCTGCTTTGCAGGCATGAAACAAGGTTCCTGGAGTGGTTTCCCTCCAGTTTAGCCATATTGGGCTGTCTAGAAATTGCCTTCTAGAGCAACTGCTGCTTGGGTTCACAGAGACCCTCTAATGATCTGTTTCTCAAGACTTCGTTCTCACATCTGTTTGTTAACTCTTTTATTATCTGTATGCTAATTTGCTGCTATCCACCAGTCTTAACCAACTGCGTTAATCCAAACTTAGCTATTCTTATTGCTCAGTTACTTATGCGTCTTGACTCTAATTAGCCCTTCCTGGTAACTCACCCCCCCTACACCTATATGTAATGCTCGAGGAAGTCTGTTTCAATATATCTGAAGAAGTGTGCAAGCACTCTGGACTCAAACTTTGTTCTGTTTCTCTGCCAGTGAGTAATAACTGCAAGTAACCGTGGAACCAGCGCCTCCAGCTACGTCCCCGACCATCAATCACCGCCACTTCCCAGGATATAGCTTTGCACCTACACAGCCTCAACACTCTGCTGCACAAACAAAGCATGTTATGCAATGCAATCATGTGATAAGTGTCAATAAAGAATCTACAGATCTGAAAATGTTACAGCTGTTCCGGAGTCCTTGGCCTGCAGCCTTTGCGATTCTTCCTTCTGAAATCAGGCTTTATCAAAAGAGGTGGGATTGTCTTTCAAAAGCCCCCTAGGAGACAGGATTTCCTCTCAGTCAATTGTTATGGCACACAGTTTAGTACCATACAGCAAGCTGTCTTGTTGTAAAAGCTGGAGAAGGATTGTGGCTTGAGGGGCAGAGCATCTGCTCAGCGCGCAGGCGGTCCCAAGTTCAATCCCATTGCTTCCAGTAAAGGAACAGGCAGTAGGTGAGGTGAAAGACTGAGACTCTGGGATGGTGTTGCCTGTCTTGAGTAGGCAGTCTTGACCTTGAGGGACCGGGGGTCTGACCCAGAAGAGAGCAGCTTCGTATGTTCATGTCTCAGAGCTTTTTTTTGTAGAAAAAGCCCGGCAGGAACTCATTATCATAAAAGGCCACACCCAACAGCAGAAACTCATTAGCATATTAGGCCACACCCCTGAAAGCACAGCACATTAGCATATCAGGCCACACCCCCGTGTTACCAGAAGTGTGGCCATCCAGCCACACCCACCTTTTGTTTCTTATTCTGTTTCCCTTGTTTGTTGTCCCTTGTTTTGTAGCAGGAACTCCTTTGCATGTTAGGCCACACAGCCCTCATGTAGCCAATCCCAATGAGTTTCTGCTGTTGGGTGTGGCCTGTTATGATAATGAATTCCTGCTGGGCGTGGCCAACTCTGGAGCCAGCCGGAACTCCGTTCCTGTGCTTTCCTGCCCCAAAATAGCCCTGTTCATATCTCAGAGCTCGGACGGAAATCTTAATCAGGGAAGAGACTTGAACATATGAATGTTCTCTGTACCAAATAAGACCACTGGATGCAGTGTTCCCTTTGAGCTGAGTTACCATGAGCTAGTTCACAGGTTTTTAGCCTCCAGCTTACACATTTTTGTCTTAGCCCAGGAAGGATGGCTCCCGAACAAACTAATTTATGCAGTAGCCAAATCGCTCGCTCACAACTTCAATGCTAGTAGCTCACAAAGTAGAATTTTTGCTCACAAGCCTCCACAGCTTAGAGAGCATTGATTGGATGACTGAGTACACCGTTGTCCACCCCGACTGGTACTCCAGGGTCTCAGGCGGAGCTTCCTGGTATCTGCTGTCCTTTAACTGGATGGGGCAGGGATTGAACCAGTGGCCTTCCGTATGCCAGGCACGTGTTTTACCCCTGAACCGCAGCCTATCCCAGCTTGATGGCTCTACAGAACATGGGGCAGGGGAGAAGACCATAGAGGAGATACTATACATACAAATCAATGTGCTTCAAACTAGAGGAGGCATTTGTGTCTATCTGCACAGAGAAGGGGAGAGGGGAAGGTGCTGGCACTTCTGGAATTCCCGGCTGGCTTAAGGTTCCCCCCTCAGAAAACAACATCCAAATAACCCAGTTCTGTCTCTTGAACAAGAAAGCAGTTAAGGGGAAGTCAATTGTTCCTTGCTGAACATACACAGGGGATGCTGCTAAAAATAAGAACATAAGAAGAGCCCTGCTGGATCAGACCAGGGGGTCCATCTAGCCCAGCCTCCTGTCTCAACACAGCGGCCAACCAGTTCCCCTGGATGGCCAACAACAGGGCATAGAGGCCGAGGCCTTCCCCTGATGCGGTCTCCTGGCTCTGGGATTCAGAGGTTTAGTGCCTCTGAACGGGGAGGTTCCCCTCAGTCACCATGGCTAGTAGCTATTGATAGACTTATCCTCCATCGATCTATCTCATCCCCCTTTTACAGCTGTTTATTCCTGTGGCCATCATGACATTCTCTGGCAGCGAATTCTACATTTTAATCACTCCCCATGTCAATTTCCCCCCTCCCCAGTAATATTTAGGAACATAAAGCCAGAGTCCCCATATCCAAATACTGAGCATTTTCCCCTCCCAACAGCCAATGAGGTCATGGAATGAGATGAGGGGGAACAGTGGAGGTCCGATAAATGCGAAACTTGGGACCCCATTTAACCTGACTGTGGGAGAGATCTGTGACTGACAAGCACCATCCTAAGCATAATTAGTCCATCTAAGCCTGTTGACTTTGGTGGATTTAGAAGGGTGTAACTCTGTTTAGGATTGCACTGTGATCCTACTTTAAAAAAACACACATAACAAACAAACATAGGAAGGTCTGATCTAGATTAGAGCCACAGCACAGGGGAGGGACAGGAAACCCTTTTCTCCTGCTCTGTACCTATATGTGCGGGGAGGAGCTGTGGCTCAGTGTTAGAGCATCTGCTTGGCATACAGAAGGTCTCAAGTCCAGTTCCTGGTATCTCCAGTTAGAGGATCTGGCAGTAGGTGATGTGAAAGACCTCTGCCCGAGACCCTGGAGAGCTGCTGTCAGTCTGGGTAGACAATACTGACACTGATGGACCAAAAAAGGTCTGATTTAGTATGAGGCAGCTTTATGGGTTCGTGTGTTTCCCCCATGGGGAGAATGGCACCTGGGGAAGAGAGAGAAACTGAGACTGGAAAAAGGGCACACAGGGAAAGGGTGAAACCCTCTCCATGCACCCCCAGTGGCAAAAATGTAGGTGATCCTGTGCACATCACTCGAGCTTCCATCCTCACATGCCCGCTTCCAACCCATCTTGTGTTGTGAAAGACAGGGACCCATCCCAAGCAGACATGTGTACCTGACAACAGATTCAATCCACACCCAATTGATTCTGAGAGATGTCTCACACTGCATACATCTTGCCCTGGAGCAGGACAGCAAAGGACTTCACACAAAACAATGGAGGGTTTTCAAAGAGTTTCCTTCTTCATTCTTAAGTCTGCTGACATTTACAATTGTTGGTTAGAATGCAATGCCTTTCTACATTTTTTATTGTGGAATACGCTGCAATTTACAAGGCAGCAAGGGAACTAGATCCCCTTCAAAATTTACAAATCATTACGACATGCTCTATCAAAGGAGGCTTGGTGGGTCAGACTGAGGGTCTGTCTATCCCCAGCAAACTGACACCCACGGGGGCCAGCGGGATGTTGGTGGGCACCTTTCAAGCAGGAAATGCAGGTGATAACAATCCCTGCTCTTTGTCCACTGCATCTGGTACACACAGGTACACTGCCTTTGAACATGGAAGTTCAATTCTTAGGAATAACAACATAAGAGAAGCCAAGGCTGGATCAGGCCAATGGCCCATCCAGTCCAACACTCTGTCACACAGTGGCCAAAAATACCAGGTGCCATCAGGAGGTCCAGCAGTGGGGCCAGGACACTAGAAGCCCTCCCACTGTTGCTCCCCCTCCCAAGCACCAAGAATATGGAGCATCACTTGCTCCAGAGTTTATAACAATTGATAGATACACCCTATTAATTTAGCACAGGGCCATATTTTGACACGATGGTGCATTTCTTCAGGTTCCTGGCTGTGGCCTAAATTTTTACCAAGTGTAGTCTCCAAAGGTGCTTGTGAGGTCCAACCGGTGGTTCCGGATGGCTTTTCAGAAATGACTAGGAGAAAGAAAAAAATGAGTGTGTTAGGTCCTACCATTTTTACAGGGGGGGCTGAAATCAAGAACGTTCTTCCCAAAAGCTTCCCCGAGCTCTATTCCTGGAACGTCGCGCCACCGTGCGGAAGGCACTGAGCTGCAATAGCCCAGGAGTTTCAGGAGTTTCAACAGATGGCGCTGCTACATTCTGAATAACCAGTCGCCTTGCGAGAGAGAAGAGTCGAGTTTTGTTCTATTGCGAGAGGGAGCGAAGCGGTTTGTGCCTTTTAATTCTGATTAGAGAGGCGATCTTACAGCTAATATGTTATGTGAACGATAGGCTGTTTCGGGGGTCATTAATTCATAGAGTTGCCATAAATTAGAAGCGACTTGACGGCCCTGAAAACACACGCACACACAATTTCATGTATCTACTTGAGCGGAAAGAATTCAGAGTATATATTGGGGAGGAAAAACCCAACGTGAATTCTGTCAAATTAACTGCAATCCGTCAGCAGAATAAAGATCAATTGGCGTCTGATCTTTCGGCTATTTTATGCGTTCGCGAAAGCAGCCAAGCAAGCAAGCACGGCGCTGAAGGGCATCACGGCAAATAATTCCTCGGGGGAATTAGGGTGGCGGAAGACAGAAGGGGCATGAGGCTAGCGAGCTGGCTGAAACCAGGAAGCGAAGCACCTTCCTATCGGGAAGGTTTTAAAAGGAGATCGTAGAGCGACGCCGGCTTTTTCCCAGGCAGAGGCTCTAGAGCAAGACATGCTAGAAAGTTCGGGGAAATGTTCCTGCGCGGAGAAGAGTGACGTTCCCTAAGGGGCAGCTGCAAGCAGGGGAAAAGTTTAATTATCTTGTCTTAAAACAGTGTAGTCCCGTATCTATATGCTGGCTCCAAAAAATGAATTTCAAGTGACGGCTGGAGGAGCGAGCCGGCGTGCTTACTTATTCAGCTAGCAAGATTAGTTCTGCCTACTGAGCATTTTTTTTTTTTTGTAGGCACGGTACTTTCTTGACATCTTCATCTTGTTCCAGAAAGGGAAAATCTTCTAAGATGTATGGAGAAATTTCATGCGGATAGTTTACCAATGTTGGCAGTACAGGAGCTATGTGTGGGGGGAGAGATTTGTATGCCCAAGGGGGGCGTAAGTGTGGCAAGTACAAAGCTGGAGAGGGAAGCTGGTGAAAGTCCCAGGGAGGCCTTAATGCGCATGTGGATCGGAAGATAAAGGATGAGAGGAAAATGTGTGGAAGCTACAAAATACCTGACTCTGCCAGCCAGAGCAGAAACATGGCCATGCAAACACTACAACTGAAGGGATCAGGCTTGTTTATTGCCCTTAATTTTTGCAAGTGTGGTTTGATATCCCTGATCCTGCGCAGAACAAAGATTTGTTTTCATTTCATCTAGAGGGCTGTATGCTGAGCATGTGCTGAACAGCTCCCCCCATTTGAGGCTTGTAAAATTTGCAGACATGGTCGCCTCTGTAGATTGTAATTGTACAAACTGAGATTCATAGGCTTGAACAAGGGAGCCCTTTTAAGTGGGCGACTGTGCAGTCAAACGGGCCACCAGACCGTACGCACCACCAGTACAGGAGATGCGTCTTGTGAAGTCTGAATGTGATGAGCTCTCAAGTTTACACATGATCAAGTTTGATGCAGGATCATGGAGGCTGCAACCTATGACTGTGGAGCCAAATGTAGCTCTTTAAAAAAATGAAAGCGAAATCTTTAAGATGCATTGGAAGGGCATGTGGGATGCCAGAATAGCCAGTATGTGAGGGGAATGGCAGGCAAAGATTATTTGGGGACTAAATGGATTCTTAGAGATGCTGTATGGAAAGGGAAATGAGAGAAGGAATATTGCCAGGAATCCAAATGTGAATCATTCCAACGCACAATCATGCAGGGTTCTCCTGTGTATATTTATGGCATTGTAAGATCTCACAAACAACCAGTGTTTGGGCTGTGGAAACTGGATTCTTAAGCCATACATCATTTCTCAATAATGTTAACTTGTCTAGTTTCAATTAGGCAAATGGGCTTTCCAGTACTTTTCTGGATCTCTTTGCTCTGATCGTTGATGTTGTTTGGCTCTTTATTCATCAGAGGTTGCAGGGCCCCTGCATATGGACAAGATTTTGTAGCTAATGTGTGTTTTGCAATTAAACACAGACACACACACAAACACCCTTCCCCTCATGTGTTGCCGTAGTGTGTGTGCATGCTTCGTAGTGGCATGAGCACATATACAAAACGTCAAAAGAGGTTCTTTTTGGCTCAAGCATCTGGCCCAAAGTTTAACATTGGTCTCTAGCGTTTTGACAAGTTAGCAACCCTCTAAGGCCCCCAATGCCGATAGCGTACCGGATTTGCTTCAAAGTGCTGGTTCTTACCTATAAAGCCCTATATGGCCAGGGTCCAGCTTACCTAAGGGCCTTTCCCCATATGTTCCCCCAAGAGCACTACGGTCCGGGGCACATCTCCTGGTTGTTCCAGTCCCCAAGGATGTTAAATTGGCTGCGACCAGGGCCAGGGCCTTTTCTGCGGCAGCTCCTACCTGGTGGAATGAGCTCCTGGGGGAGATCCGGGCCCTGCGGGACCTTATGCAGTTCCGCAGGGCCTGTAAGATGGAGCTCTTCCGCCAGGCTTTCGAGTAGGAGCCGCCGCTCCCTGCTGCCCCACCATTATGATGCCAACTTAGGTGGTACAGTGAGATGGCCCTGGTGAGAAGAAGACCAGAAGAGCCGGCAATACAGCGGGAACATGGTCAGAACAACATTTGGAACTGGGCTGGCGGTGGAGGCCAGAAGATCTTTTGACTCCATCTGGGTACCAACAACTTAATGTGAGCACCGATATTTTAACTGTGGATGGAATTTTATTTTGGTTTTAATTGTTTGTTTGGCATACGCCTCTTGTTAGCCACCCTGAGCCTATGGGGAGGGCGGGATATAAATGTGAAAAACAGATAAATAAATAAATCAACCTCTGCCACATTAAGCATCTTTATGGTTGCAAGTGTCGAGGTGGGGCTGGAGTTCTCTTGGAATTACAAGGGCTCTCCGGACTACAGAGATCAGTTGCTCTGAAGACTATGGCCCATTCTGCAGCTAGCATTTGCTCCGTTGTTTTACCAAACCCACCCTGGAACAGAAAAAGATGCAGCTCAAAACCCCATTCAAATACCCCAGGCCGATACCGTACTGACTGCAGAGTCACCCCTGAATGGCCATAAATCTATGCAGATGGTACCATAAAACTGAGAGATCAAACAAAGTGAAAGTGGCATGCAGTGTGGAGGCTGCCATAAAATCCGACAATCAATCAAAGTGTAAGTGGCATGCAATGTAGAGGGGAATTTCTGTTCCAACGTGGGTTTGGTAAAACAGCGGAGCGAATGCTAGATGCAGAATTGGCCTATGGCAGCTTCTGTTCCTCTGAAGAATATGACAACATGTGCTCGCTCCTCTCTCCAAATTCCACCCACTCCAGGATTTGCCCCCAAACCTCCAAGAATTTACCAGCCTGGAGCTGGCTGGGCCTTTGGCATATTTTTTTCTCCCAACCGACACAGAAAACTTTTGCTCTGAGACATCAGATAATTACAGTGAGAGATTCTTCGGAAGGAATATGCATTGGAAGCCTTACCCCAGAGTTTAAAATTCACAGTGATCTTGCAGGAATCTAGTACTATGCTTGAAAAATCTTTTGTAGAAATCTCACTAGGTATTTGTATTCAGATGAAATTGTGCAGCCACCCCAAATCCCTGCTCTGATATGCCCGAATCTCTTTCTGTTTCCCCACACGATTTTGCAGACATCTTGGGAATCCTGCCATCGTTAATGTATGGATCTCTTGGAAATGCTTTTAGGTGCCTGCCCAATTCCTTAGTGTGACTTACGCTGCCTTGGGAGCTGAATCACGCCATATGCCCCCTGAGCTCACTGCAGAGAAGCTGAGTACAATATGGTGGTAGCAGTGGGATCGATGTAAAGGTACAGCTACATATGATGCAGTGTGCATCCTTGCAATTATTCCAGAGGTTGCCCTTATGATGGGAACCATGTCAGGATAGGCTCTTATAAAAACTGTAGCAATGCGGGGAATTACTTACCAGTCTTAAGAAGTATCTGGCTTTCCAGTTGTTAATAACTGTGAAGGTAAGCATAGAAGAGAGAAACATGGGGTAGACCATCAAGGGGTTATTCGGCAGCCCAATGCCTTTATCACTCTGTTCTCCACAAATGCAGTAGCTGAACCTCTGTATTGTTTTTCTCCCCAGTATGAAGTTGGAGGAAGAGAAAAGTTGTTGGTAGTTGCTTAATGCTAGCAGAAAGTGACTGCAATTGCTACTTGTTCAGTAAGAAAGGCTAGCGAATTTGGGGGGGAGGCCAGGGATCAGTGGTACAGCATCTGCTTTGCACGCAGAAGGTCCCAGGTTCAATCCCCAGCATCTCCAGTTAAAGGGATCTGTTGGTAGTAGTTGATGTGAAAGACCTTGACCTGAGAACTTGGAGAACTGACTATAAACATCTTCACTACTCACCACTCTGAGAAGTCTCTGGCCTTCCAGGCGTCCATGACCTCTGCGACATCACCTGCAATCTGACCACTGGGTAGCCTGAAGTCATCTGAGATGTCCCCGTTGAAGTTCCCACAAGGAGCACACATCTTTCCTGATAGGCTGTCACTGACTCTCACCAATACTTGGCCGTTGGGACTGAAAGAGATTTGCATCTTGGACCTCTGGTGGATGACAATGGTGTCTTGAGACTGGGTGATGGACACAGCTTCAGAGACATTCAGTGGGGGCTGTACTAGAAGCCCGTTGACCTGAAAGGCGAGGAAAGCATCATGAAGCAGAGTAAGGCTGAGGGCCAGCTGTCCACCATCTGCTTCCCAGAGAAGAAGGAGAGAAGCCAGACAGACATGGGTGATTCTGCATTGGCCTTTCCCTCTGTTGTTTTACGAAACCCACTGCTGGAACAGAAATTCCCCTCTGCATTGCATGCTGCTTTCGCTTTCTTTGATCATCGGGTTTTATGGTACCCTCTACACCACATGCCACTTTCGCTTTCTGTGATCATCAGGTTTTATGGTACCTTCTGCATAGATTTATGGCCATTCAGAGGTGATTTTCCAGTCAGTACGGCATGGCCCCAAGGTATTTGAATGTCGCTTTGAGCTGCACCTTTTCCTCTCAGTTGAGAAAATGTGGAGTGAATGCTAGATGCAGAATTGCCCGCTGGGAGCTAAGCATCCTTGATCTGGGATATTCTCTAGTTCAGGGATCTTAGTCTGGTAGCTTGTGAGCTATGGGTGATACTGCATTGGCTTTTCCCTTCGTTGTTTTACCAAAGGTGCACCTCAAAACCACATTCAGATAACCTCAGGGCAATGCTGTACTGACTGCGGAGTTACCCCCAAATGGCCATAAATCTATGCAGAAGGTACCATGAAACCCGATGATCAAAGAAAGTGAACGTGGCATGCCGTGTAGAGGGTACCATAAAATCTGATGATCAAAGAAAGTGAACGCAGCATGCAATGCAGAGGGGAATTTCTGTTCCAACGTGGGTTTGGTAAAACAATGGAGGGAAAAGCCAATGCAGAATTGATCAATCATTAGCTTACTGGTTGCTGTAGAATAGCTCATGCATTCCCTAGGAGACCAAGAAAAAGCTGTAGGCTTATTTATTTTAGCTATTATTTCATAAGATTTCCCCCTCTGCTGTGTAGCAGATAGCTTCATTTTTAATGCTCTCCCTAGCTCATGTTCTGTTTTCTGGTGTTCTTCCATGTCTGTTTCTAGGACAGAACAAAAATTGGTAACATGCTGGGGAGGGGGGTGCAGCTTGAGGTATTTTTCTTTTACTCAGCTCTCATTAAAGAAAAGGTTGGTGACCTCTGCTCTAGGATCATTAGGGGACTGAGTGGTTGCGGCACAATAGCGACTGAAAACGAGACAGTTACTGGCTAAGGTGTGCACACACTTAAGAAGGCTGGATCAAAGAGGTGGGTTCACATAAGATCAGGGCTATTTTTGGGCAGGAACGCACAGGAACGGAGTTCCGGCTGGTTCCCTAGTTGGCCACGCCCAGCAGGAACTCATTAGCATAACAGGCCACACCCAGCAGCAGAAACTCATCAGGAATGGCTACATTAGGGGTGTGTGGCCTAACATGCAAAGGAGTTCCTGCTACCAAAAAAAAGCCCTGGGTTTTGACAACAAACAAGGTAAACAGAATAAGAAGCAAGAGGTGGGTGTGGCTGGATGACCACACTTCTGGTAACATGGGGGTGTGGCCTAATATGCTAATGAGTTTCTGCTGTTGGGTGTGGCCTGTTATGCTAATGAGTTCCTGCTGGGCTTTTTCTGCAAAAAGAGCCCTGCATAAGATGTTGCTAGAGGCAGGGATACAACATGATGATTGGCCAAGAGTACTGCCATTTGGATGCAAGAATGCAAGTTGGAACAAGAGTACTCATGATTATGGCTCCAGATTGCTAGGTCGTGACGGGGCTGTGGGGGACAGAAGGGCACCATTGGTGAAACATTGGTTCCAGAGAATATGGCATCCTGTACTTAGATAGAAAATCATTGCTGCTGTTCAAACATGTTTAGGGAAAACGGTATTCATTTATTTGGTGACAGTCAGCAGGATTTGGAATCTGAAACTATGAGCGCAACATACAATAACAGGTCGTGTCTGTTTAATATGTTTGGCTTTTAAAAGGCTGGTTTTATTTTTTTGGAAGGAAACAAATAAGGATGGGCACGAACTGGGAAAATGTGGTTTGGTTTGTGGTTCGTGGCGTGCCCCGTTTGTGAACCATGAACCGTCACAAACTTTTAGCCACCAAATGATCCCGTTCAGTTTGTGAGTTTCGTGAGGCTTTAGAACACCCCCCCCCGATGTGCTAGAGACATCAGACTCACAGGAGATCTCTGGCTGTCTTTCCTCTAATAGCCTTCCAAGTTTGATGAAGATTTGGTTTCCAGGGTCCAAGTTATGGCCTCCCCAAAGAAGGTGACCCCAGGAATATGCTTTCTGGGGAAATAACAGATGCAGGTTTAGGAGGTTCAGGAGTGTACAGAATGGATCCTGTGCAAGCTATAGACATCAGACTCATGTGGGACCTCCTGCTGATGCTCCTCTACTTGCCTTCTAAGTTATGTGCAGATTGGATTTAGGGGGTCTGTGTTATGGCACCCCAAAGAAGATGCCCCTAGGAAAGTGCTTTTGGGGGAAATGTCGGGTGTAAGTTCAAAAGTGCAAGCTATACACAGGGAACCAATTGGTGCTTTCAAGGCTGGAGAATTCTGCTTCCCCAGTTGCTCTGAAGTTGCTTTGCTGCTTTGAAGTTTGGTCAAGACAGTCTGTCTGGAAATCTATCCATTCATTAACTGCCACAAATTGCTTGAAAGTTTGTGGAAAGTTTGTGCTGGTCAACCAGCCACGGACTTCAGTTTGTGGACCACGAACCAGCAAAATTCATCATGAACTTTAGTTTATGAGCTGGTTCATGCCCATCCCTAGAAATAGGAACATAAGACGAATACTTATGGATCAGACCAGTGGTCCATCTAGTCCAGCATCCTTTCCCAGATGGTGGACAACCAGTTTCCCTGAAGGCCCACCAACAGGGCATAGAGGCCAAGGCCTTCCCCAATGTTGCCTCCTGGCACTGATGTTAAGAGGTTGACTGCCTCTGAATGTGGAGGTTCCCCTCAATCACTAGTGACCACTGACAGACCACAGGCACAGCATCCTCTGGCAGCGAATTCCACATTTTAATCATGCTCTGTGCAAAGAAGTATTTAGTGAGCTTGTGGTTGCTAGTTATTGTTTCTCTGATGCATTCCTTGTTTCGGTTCAGGTGATGCTTTTTTATATCGTCTATCATTTTATATATATCTTACAATAAAATCATTGATGAGAAAGAATTCAGAGCGGAATGGAATTTGTATGGCGGTGTATGGTTATCTGTGTTTTTAAAAGTATTCTATAATTTCAAATGTTAATTGTTGAAATGTTTCAATGTTCTTACGGTCACGTCCTCGGGGACCCTAGTTGGGTGGAAAGGCAGAATAGAAATGTTTTAAATAAGGAATAGATACATAATAAAATGGCTGTACCGGTCAAGGAAGAGCACCTCCTAACACCTTCCCATGTCCTGTCCTCAGTTCTCCTTACCCAAGCCTCCATGTGGTTGGTCACTGTGATGAACGCTTCCCGGAAGAAGACATAGATGGCGGTGCCGGCTGGTACGCTGTCCTCATTGCATTCGCTGACATCCACCACCACCTTGAACCAGGAGGGGGAGTTCTCGTAGCAATAGGAGGCCAGCTTGTAGACCCCCGTGGAGAGGAGTTTGCCCCTGGCACCGTCAAAAGAGGTGAGCCAGGCTCCGGGCGTGAGTGAGCATTGCCCTTCCAGCTTGACACAGCTGCGCACTTTGCCACTGAGGGCACAGGTCTCTCCCACGCCACAGCTGGTCTTCTGACAGATGAGCTGGCTTGAGGGGTGACAGATGCACTTCTCCAAACAGTTGCTGGAGAGGATGGTCTCTCCAGCCTGTAAAGAAATTTGAAAAAAAACCATTTGAAACGAATCAGTTCAGTTTCTAGAGGACACGACTAGCCATCATATTATTAACACTGAATCAATTTGTAATACTTAAAAAAGAAACAAAACCTCCCAACGTATGGAAAACTGAAAATATAGTTTGTGAAAAACTATAAATGTAGCATATCCAGCCCGAGGCCGTTTTCTCATGAAATTATGCGATGTTCTTAGATATAGTAGTGGCTGGGAATAGAACTGGCCGCACTGCCTGCTGGGAGATGTAGTGTAGTAGAACAGGAAACAGGAAGTAGAAGGGAGAAAATTTGGCCTGGGTCTAGTCTGCTTCATGGTAGGGTTGCCAAGTCCCTCCAGTGCATGAGGGATCCCCTGGTTTCTGGTGCTCCCTTCCGGCATTGGCCAGCTGGCCGGCAGAGGAGAATTACCTTCCCCAACAGGCCAGAAGCAGGAAGTAAACGTGACTTGCCTACGCCACCCGGAAATGACGTAGGCATGTTGGTGATGTCCGGTAGGAGGGGGTGATGCTCTGGTTTGGGTGCAAACCATAGGGTTTCACCCCAAAACCAGAGCGTTGAACTCCCCAACATCATTGGCATGCCTACATCACTTCTGGGCAACATTCCCTCTAAGCTATAGAGTCTTGTGAGCAGAAATTCTACTTTGTGAGCTATGGGCATTAAGGTTGGGAGCGAGTAATTTGGCTGCTGCATAAATTTAGTTTGCTCTGGAGCCCTCCTTCCTGAGCTAAGACAAAAATCTGGGAGCCGGAGGCTAAAAAACTGTGAGCCAGCTCTCACTGACTCAGCTTAGAGGGAACACTGCTTCTGGGTGACACAGGCATGCTGTATTTATTTCCAGCTCCCGATAAGTTCTTCTCCACCCCCCATCCATGAGTCCTTCTGACCTGGCAACCCTATCGGACGGTGATGTGGTTGCTGAGATAGGGCTGCCAACTCCAGGTTTGGAAACATCTGTGGATTGGAGGCTGGAGCCTGGGAGAGGGGCTGAGGGAGGGGAGGGGCCTGGGTGGGGTACGATGCCACGGAGTCCACCTTCCAAAGCAGCCATTGTCTCCAGGAGAAGTGGAACACGTGTTTTAAAAAACAAATAAATCATAAATTAGCCATTCATGTCCTCTGGAGATCAGTTGTAATTCTGCAAGATCTCCAGCCCCACCTGGATGCTGGCAGCCCTCAGCACCTATCAGGGGTGCCAGTTCTGGTTTGGGGAATTCCTTTTCAGGCAGTGCCTGGGGAAAGTGGGGAAGAGGGACCTCAGTGGGCGATAATGCCATAGAGGCTGCCATTCTGGCAGAACTCCAGGGGATCCCCCCTGGTTTTATAAAGCGGCTTCATATACAGGGCTATTTTTGGGCAGGAACGCACAGGAACGGAGTTCCGGCTGGCTCCAGAGTTAGCCACGCCCAGCAGGAACTCATTAGCATAACAGGCCACACCCAACAGCAGAAACTCATTAGGATTGGCTACATTAGGGGATGTGTGGCCTAACATGCAAAGGAGTTCCTGCTACAAAAAAAAGCCCTGTTTTTTTTTACAACAAACAAGGTAAACAGAATAAGAAGCAAAAGGTGGGTGTGGCTGGATGACCACACTTCTGGTAACATGGGGGTCTGGCCTGATATGCTAATGAGCTGTGCTGTCAAGGGTGTGGCCTAGTATGCTAATGAGTTCTTGCTGGGCTTTTTCTACAAAAAAAGCCCTGTTCATATATAACATCGTCCTGACCTGAGTGGCCCACACTGGCTTGATATTCTTAGATCTCAGAGCTTGGCGGGGTCAGCCCTGGTTCGTACTTGGATGGGAGACCGCCAAGGAAGTCCAGAGCTGCTGTGCAGGGGTGGGCAATGGGAAACTATCTCAGTGTCTTTTCTATCTGCAAAACCCTCTGGGGGTCCCCATAAGTGGGCTGTGACTTGATGGTATTGTCCACCACCACCAATGGCATTTCATAGCCGACTAGCACACACCCGGCGGTAAATGCATCTCTGCAGTGACACACATCCCCAGGACTAAAGCGTGCTGCAATCACTCAGGTCCGCAGAACAGATCGCTTTGTAAAACCGGCGCTCACCTTGATGTAGCGCCCGTCGTATGAACAGCCGCACTTGTCCATGGAGACGCATTCCTCCCCATCAAACACATAGCCCGAATCACACTGGCACCCTTCAAAGCACTCCCCGGTGCACTGAGACGGAGCCGATAGCGCAGCACAGGTATAATCACAGCTCTGGGTGCATAACTCATAGTGGCTGTTGGCTGGGCAGGAGAGAGCTGAAGGGAGCAAAGCCATATGGAAAAAAGTGAGAGTGGAATTTGACATTTGTGCTCAAGGAGGGGGCTGTGGCCCAGTGGCAGAGCATCTGCTTTGCACACAGAAGGTCCTAGGTTCGGTCCCTAGCACCTCCAGTGAAAAAGATCGAGTAGTAGGTGATGTGAAAGCCCTGAAGGCTACTACTGATCATCCAAGGTGGTATCTGTCAGTATGTTCTTTGGCACCTGCTTGTGTCTTCCCCATAGAGGGTAGACTCTATGCCATTATACCATGCTAGTTCCCCCCCCTTCCCACTTCACTGGAACAGGAGGTGGAGATTAGATTTATACCCCGACCTTCACTAGCTGAAGGAGCCTCAGAGCAGCTTACAATCTCCTTTCCCTTCCCTTCCCTTCCCTTCCCTTCCTTCCTTCCCTTCCCTTCCCTTCCTTCCTTCCCTTCCCTCCCTCCCCTCCCTCCGTGAGAGAACAGCTCTGAAATTAACTTGTAACTGACCCAAGGTCATACCAGCAGCTGCATGTAGAGGAATGGGGAATCAAACCCGGTTCTCCCAGACTAGAGTTTACGCTTCTAACCACTATATCAAAGTGGAGGTGCTTTAGAAGAGCACTGGAGGCAACACCTCTGAGTCCGCATCACGACAGCTTGCTTGGCTTAGAACCTCCCAAGGACGTGATTGGATCCAGCCCAAGTCATTCTGAAACCGTTCCCACTTTCCTATGGCAGCCATTTTGTTGTGATGCCCACTTCCTGTTCTAAAAATTCCCAGAATGGCCACAAGTTCACAAGATTGAGGCCCTGTCATACTTAATAGGTTAATAACCTGCCAATACAGATATCTGCCTTCTGTTGCAGTCATATGGAAGATGAGACATAGTCAGGGGTCTTTTGGGGGGGGGGAACGCACGGGAGCGCAGCTCTGGGAGCTCAGGAGCCAAGCCCCGCCCCCAGCCGCTGTCCAGGGGAGTCTTTCAGGCAGCCGAATGTCAATTTCAGCTCCATTATATCCTATGGGCCATTGAAGTCAATGGTGAAAACATAGGGTATATTTTGGGGGCTGGAGGGGAGGGGGTTTGAGGGAGAGGCTCCAAACTCACAGGGTAGCTGATGGAGCCTCTCCCCAAGATACCCACCAAGTTTCAAGAACATTGGACCAGGGGGTCCAATTCTATGGGCCCCCAAACTGGTTGCCCCTATTCCCTCCATTGTTCTCTATGGTGGGAAAAAAGTAACTCAAGCCCCATTCCCTCCAGCCCCCAGAATATACCCTATGTTTTCACCATTGACTTCAATGGCCCATAGGATATAATGGGGCCGAATTGCCGCTGAATTTCTTTCATTCCCTCCTTTCCTTCTCTCCTTTTCCTCTTTCCCTCCTTCTTCTCTTCTCTCTTTCTTTCTTTCCCACCTTCTTCTCTTCTCTTTTTTCCTCCTTTCCTCCTTTCCCTCTTTCCCTCCTTCTTCCCTCTCTTTCTTTCCCTCCCCTTTCCTTCTCTTTCTTTCCCTCTTTCCTTCCTTCTTTCCTTCTCTCTACTCTCTCTCTTTCCTCCTTCTGTGGCCCAACTCTCATGAGAAGGAGTTTAAACTTTAAACCCCTTCTCTCTCAGCTCCCCCACCCAGACCAGCTGGGGAAGGGAAGGGGAGGCTTTTGAAGATGCCTCCCCCCCTTTTGCTTCCCCTTCTGACATCACTTCTGGTGATGTCAGGGGGCGTGGCATATGCTAATAGCCTAATAGCTCATTAGCATACCATATTTCTACGAAAAGACCCCTGGACATAGTGGTGGCGGAAGATTAATTGACAGACTTACAACAAAAGGAGGATGTTCTCCAGTTTTTGATCGAGGCTCCCCGCATTTGGCATACTGCTGCATAGGCCTGAAGGCTACGACAGAGGGCCTCTTCAGTTCCATTGGCTGCACATGTGTCGTATACACAATGACTGAAGTACACATCAGGGTTGACCAAGGGGTGACAGTCTCCGAATGGACCCAGCTGGGATTGGAGGATGCCACAGGAAGTCTCACACTGTGAAATCTTGGCAGCGTCACGGGTGGGGCATTGCTCACCGCAGTCGTCAGAGCAACTGGCACCATCAACAGGAACCTTCCAAGAGGCCCCAAACTCAACCACGCTTTGAGCAGTTTTTCCGTTGGGTAGCATGAAATCGTCGTTTGTGTTACCGTTGAAGTTACCACCCAGACCACACATCTGTCCATGGTAAGTGCTGGGGACAGATACGCGGATGAAAGAGAGAGTGTCGTAAAGTACTGTGAAGCCAGTGGAAGACTGGATAATGATATTGTTCCCCTCCTGGGTAATCCATAGTTTCCCCTCATCCCTGCTCATTGGCAGTGTGTGTAGCTCTCCATCTACCTGCGTGAACAACAACAAAATATCAATATGGGGTTATTTCTGATCTGAGCTCACCCACCAAGACATGTTTCTGCACATGGTCCTTTTTACAAAGGATCTATGGATTTGTAGCACACTAGAACATGCAAGGAACATACCGTTGCCTTCCACTTCATTCCTCTCTCAAGGACAACTGCGTGCCCGTGAATGGAAACCACAACACTCCTTGTGAGAACTGCCGGACTGTCCTTGGACTTCTCGTTCTCCACCGAGACTGAGAAACGCTCAAGCTGAGGATCCTCACCACACACTTTGGCTAAGATGTAAGTACAGGAGCCATGGAAATCGAAACTCCGTCCATCAAAGGAAATGTAATGAGGGTCGCCAGATGCTATAGTTGTCCCGTATCCCACTGGGTGGCAGTCCTGGATGCCGTTTTCCACCCTGCATTCCTCATGTGATCCGCAGGAGAACTTTTCACACTCAACAGCTCCATGGGCCGTGCAGCGACACTTCTCCCGGCAGGAAGAGTCAGGGTAGAAGTCCTCTCCCCTCTTGTAGTACCTGCCACGGTGCACACAGCCACAGTCCGCAAGAGGGACACACTGATCCCCACTGAGGACGAATCCCGAGTCGCAAAAGCAGCCTTCTACACACGAATCCTCGCATGCTTCTGGTGCTAACAGGTCATGGCAAGTGGAGGGGCAGCCGTTTCCACACAGCTCATAGTGGGAATTCTGTGGGCAGGGAAGACCTGGAAGGGAAGGACACAAGGAAAGCTTTGGTGGCTGAAGGGCGAGAAGGCATTCCAGCGGAGGTCATACATTTCAGTCGATAACAACATCAGCAGAAATTCTAATGCACTTCTGTGGAGGCAAGGGAACCATCACCTGAGATTTAGTGACGTGCTTGCTAGGATTCCTCATTAGCGCTTTCCCTTAAAATATGGATGGGAAATCGGGTTGCGTGGTTGGAACTGGACACCTGGGATAAGTGCAAGGCACTGACAGGTCTGTACTTTACTGTAATATCTTGACAAAATTTGCTTAGAACGCATTGAAGTCAGAGGAATAATAGGGTGTTTGGAGAAGGGGGAGCTCACTTGGGAAGAGAAGGAGCAAATCATTGATAATTTCCTGGAATGGAAAATGGTACCAGAAACAAGATCTGTTTCTGAATGGGATCTGGTGGTTAGGATGCAGTTAGCAGTCAAATGGAAAGTTCAAAGAAGTAGAAAGATTAATGTCTGCGAGATCAATGAATCGTATATCTTAAATGCAGAGTTTCCAGAAATATCTTGAAGCAGGCTTCAAGATAGCATTCTGAAATTTTGCAAAAGTCATCCTACAATGGGATTGATATTATACGGCCATCAATTCTCCCCTGCAAAAAAAAATATGAGGAAAGAATTGAAACCAAAGCTTCAGAGAACATAAAATTCAGGGTTAAAATGGCCCCAGGGCTTAGTTTTGATCATGGTATGTCACAGTCATTAACATAACACAAAAGGCACACCTATTTTCTGTGCTCAGAATCTCCAGAAAATATTTATGCAAAACCAACATATTTAGTACAGTTTTCCCAGGTGCATAAGCTTTTATTGCAACACTTGGAAGGTCTTTGTTCAAACTATGTTTTCACTGACAGCCAGTGAGTATCCCATTCCGTGTAAAGTAGATAACATCAGATTGGTGCTATACAGGGCTATTTTTGGGCAGGAACTCACAGGAACAGAGTTCTGGCTGGCTCCTGAGTTGGCCATGCCCAGCAGGAACTCATTAGCATAATAGGCCACACACAACAGCAGAAACTCATTAGGATTGGCCACATTAGGGTGTGTGTGGCCTAACATGCAAAGGAGTTCCTGCTACCAAAAAAAGCCCTGGGTTTTGACAACAAACAAGGTAAACAGAATAAGAAACAAAAGGTGGATGTGGCTGGATGACCACACTTCTGGTAACATGGGGGTGTGGCCTGATATGCTAAGAAGCTGTGCTGTCAGGGGCGTGTCCTGATATGCTAATGAGTTTCTGCTATTGGGTGTGGCCTACTATGCTAATGAGTTCCTGCTGGGCTTTTTCTACAAAAAAAGCCCTGGTGCTATATGTATGATTTTTTTTTGCATATAGGACATATAAAACTTCCTTATGGATCAGGCCATTAGAACAAAGCTTTGAGACCAATGGCACCTTTAAGACCAACAAAGTTTAATTCTGAGTAGAAGCTTTTGTGTGCATGCACACTTCTTCAGAATTAACCTTTGTTGGTCTTAAAGGTGCCACTGGACTCAGGCTTTGTTCTGTTGCTTCAGACCAACACAGCTGCCCACCTGGGTCAGACCGTTGCCTGTCTTGCCCACCAGATGTCTAAGTGAAGTATTCTCTAGCCGTGCTAAGTCAATGTTCTACCACAGAGATGTTGTCCCCAACCTCTGTAGAGATCCCCCCATTTTGTAGAGTGGCTGACCCCCTTACCAGCTTAAGAGCTGCATGAAAAGTGATCCTACCAGGCCCGTAGCCAGGATTTTTTCCATTGGGGGGCATCTAAATTTCTTAGGGAACACTTAAGTTAATTAAAGTTAATTAATGACTTAATAAATACTTTAAAATGCTTTCTGGCATGGCTTTTGTGGGGCATGGCTTTTAATCAAGGGGGCATAGCCCCCCAATGCCCCACTGTAGCTGCAGGCCCAGATTCAACACCCCCAACACTTACTGCAGAAAGAGGCTGATCTCCAGGGCCCAACCGAGGTGCCCTGAGCTTGGCAGGCTGTCACATAGGCACTGATGGCACTGCACAGGGTATCGTGGTGACCCTTGTACATACAGGTGTCAAAGACGCAGTCGTCAAAGAAGGACGTTGGGTCAACGGCTTCATGGCACTGCCTGAATGGCCCGTCCTTTCGAATGAGGACCCCGCAATACTTGTTACTCTTGTAGGGCTGCTTCTCGGCCTCCTTGCACACTTGGCAGTTACTGGTACACCCTGCCGAGCACCCGGGGACATCCTTCACTTTCCAGCTGTCTGCAAACTGGATTTCGTCCTTTGCCTGAGTTCCATCCTTCATGGTGAAGTCATCGCTGGGATCGTGATTGGCATTGCCGCAGAGTCCACAGAGCGCATTGGCATAAGTGTTGGGTACGATGACCCTGGCGTAGCTGTACCAGTCGAAGCTGACTGTCAGATCAAAGTCTGTTTTGATGAAGCCGTGGACGCCACTGATGTGGACCTTCATCTTATCTTCAAAGGAGAAGGGCAGGTCTACAAAGACTCCATTGACCTAGGAGACACAGGGGAAAGAGAGTTCCGAGGACTTTCAGTTAATTTAGAAACTAGACTGTGTAACAATAGCTGCGCCCTACTGGGTAACCACATGCAAATTTAAGAATTGCTCCCTGGCATAAATAAGGAAGGAAATTATCTGCCACATGTGCCACTGGGGATAAGCAGTAGTGTGCCTGAACACTAAGAAGACAGGAATCTGTGCTGTGGAAATAGTACTATGGAGCGGAAGGAGCCAGGTGGCAAGTAGTCAATTTGGTGTAGTGTTTAGGGGAACGGACTCTAATCTGGGAGAATGGGGTTTGAATCCCCACTCCTCCATGCGGCTGCTGGCATGACCTTGGGCTCAGTTACAAGGTCTCTCAGAGCTGTTCTCTCAAGGGCAGTTTCTGTCAGAGCTCTCTCAGCCCCACCTACCTCACAGGATGCCTGTTGTGGGGAGGGGAAAGGAAAGAAAATTGTCACCTGCTCTGAGACTCCTTCTGGTAGTGAAGGGTGGGGTATAAATCCAATCTCTTCTTCTTTTTGAAGCATCCCTTCTGGGTTCTCCTAGCCATATTTTCCATGTGAGGCTACTATTGCATGACATTCTGGTTGCTTTAAAAAAGCTTCCTTTGCTGGGCAATAGAAGTGGATGCGTTTTCTTCAACCCATGCAAGAAGCATCTGTCTACCACTAATGAACCAGCACTTCAGCCGGCTATTGGGAAACCACCCCTTCCATCAGGTAAAGTTTGTAATTTCAGTGCCAAAGAGAAATAGTGTTGCGTTAAATATTCAGGAGCCAAGACTCAGTTCTCTTAATTCAAAAGAGTGTATTGAAGATTGATTGGATACATGGGATGATTTCTGCATGTGGTAGATCCCCCGCAGACGAAAAAGACCACAAGGGCAGCTTGCGCTAAATTAAATTTACACCCCAACACTGCATCTCTGCTTGCGCAACCCACAGTGCAATAACTTATTGGGATCAACAAATATTGCGGTATATCTAATGCCTCCACAAGTGAGTTTACATTTCTGTTCATGCATCACTGGAGCCAACACAATGCCTGGTGCCAAAGTGCCCCCTCGCATCTGTTGCAAACAAATGGTATAATTAATCTGGGAGCTGAAGGTAGCCGGGTGCAAGAGAGGAGATGGGGGGAAAAAATGGCAGTAGTCTGTGAATAAATAAGAAGAGGAGCAGCCACAAGGAATGAAACCAGCTTTTAAAGAAACATGGAATATGACCAGATTACTTATTGTGATGTGATGAACACATATGTGTCAGGTAACCCTGCCATAGCTGGAATGCGGGGGGCATCCTTCTCTGTTACAGGAATGCGGGAGTTGAGGGGGCCCTCCTTTCTCACTGTGATTTACCATTGTCTGTTCTGTTTCTTATCACTCTGCCTGACCTTGGGTCTCAAGCCGCTCACTCACAGCGCTGGGAAATGTAACGGGTCTGGGTTGTTTTCTTAAGCTTGCCCACTTGCCTTTCGTGCATGCACACTCTGTAACTATTGGCTTAGCTATGAGGGGGGTTGTTCGAATGGGGTATAACTTAGCCTGCTTTCTGTTTCAAGTTATCACTGACACAGAGTATGTACACGTGTCTCCAGCATTGCATAAATAAACGCTATCTTCTGAAGAAGCCTGGTGTTTGAGGGACTTTCTGGGGAACCTGACAATATGAACACACGTGAAGCTGCCTTTTACTGAATGAGACCATCAGTCCATCCATATCAGTATTGTCTACTTAGACTGGCAGAGGTTCTGCAGGATCTCGGACAGAGGTCTTTCACATCACCTACTACCTGGTCCCTTTAACTGGAGATTACAGGGACTGAACATAGGACCTTGTGCATGCAAAGCAGAGGCTCTTCCACTGAGCTGCAACCCCTTCATGCAGGGATGACTAATGATATGGTGAGATGGTAGCCAAAGATTACCATTAAGAAGAGCCTTGCTAGATCAGACCAATGGTCCATATGGTCCAGCATCCAGCTCTACACAGCAGCCAACCGGTTGCCCTGGAGAGCCAATAAACAAGGCACAGAGTCCAGGGCCTTCCCCTGATGCTATCTCCTAGTACTGGATTTCCAAAGTTTACTACTTCTTAATATGGAGGTTCTCTTTACTCACCATGGCTAGTAGATGTTGGTGGATTTGTCCTCCATGAATAGCCCCCTATAGGTCTGGCTAGCTGTGAAATCCCCCGCCCCCGAATCTCTGACCCCCAAACCCCCCATGGTTTCTTCATACCCCAGCAATTGTACCTGAATCTTGCGTGGATGGTCTTGGCCGAGACTGATGGTCATGTTGTAGACCTCCAATGTCACTACTTTGGTGAAGGACACTGCCTTGTTGCCTCGGTGGTTGTTCTCTACGGTGACCGAAAATGGTGTGAGGGTGGGGTCCTGGGAGCAGACTGCCACCATCTGATAAACGCAGCTCCCCTGGAAGTCATACTTCCTTCCATCAAAGGTGGTGTAGTGAGGGTCTCCAGTTCCTATGCAGGTAGAGTATGTCGTTCCCTTGCAGCGGCGCACGCCGTCCACCAGGGTGCATTTCTCATTGGCTTTGCAGCCGGCTTTCCAACACTTCACTTTCCCTAGGTTAGGATCACACTTGCAACGAGACCGGCAGTTCTCATCAGCCCAGAACTCCTCCCCAGGCATGTGGTGGACACTGCTGGAGACGCAGCCACAGCTCTTTACGGGGATGCATTTGTTGTCGTGATGGACGTAACCCTCGTCACACTGACAGGTCTCCATACAGGGCAATTTGCAGGTGGAATGAGCTGATTGGTCAGAACAGGTAGCCGGGCAGGCACTTCCACAGGACTCGTAGTGACTGTTGTCAGGGCAGGTGTGGACCGCTTGGGGGGGGGGGGTAACAATAGATTAGATTTGATCAAAAGTGAAATGCACTTGTAGATTATACGGACTCCTAAACTATCACTTTCAGCTTGCGTCCACCCTCTTTTGAAGTGGTTTGTGCTTACCCTGACTGGATCTTTTACTCTTGCCCTGGTTTTATTCTAATTTATGCTCCGCCTACTAATGGGTTTTTATATCTCGGACAGGTGGGGCTTCTGCCCTCCTGAAGTCAATAACATCTTTGCTACCACTTTCGTGCCTGTATTTGTTATGTGCATAGAATATATCATCTAATTATTTAAATATAATTGACAATATACGTGAATTGGGCTTTTTGGCCCACAGAATTTTTTTTATTATTTTTTTTGCATTTTTACATGTGCATGTGTGTGTGTGCACCTGGAAGTCATGGCGACCTCTGGTGACTGTCCCCTCCTGGGGGGCTGGAGGATATTCAGAGAGGAGGCTGAGTAAAGCCTGTCCCCACCTCCTGACTGCTGGTATTCTGAAGAGGTCTCCCATCCAAATTCTTGTCACAGTTGACCCTGCTTAGCTTCTGAGATCTGACGAGATTGGACTTGCCTGGGCTATCCGGCCAGGGTGGCCCACACAAATATATGCTCCAGTACATTTATGCCACAGGTCTGTTGCTTATGAATCAATAGACAGACATGGCTACCGCACTGGAGTGTCTTATTCTTGTATGTTGTTTAGAGTTTGCCAACTCCGGGTTGGGAAATTCCTAGAGAGTTTGTGGGTGGAGCCTGGGGAGGGCGGGGTTTGGGAAAGGGAGGGACCTCCGCAGGGTAGAATGCCGCAGAGTCCACCCTCCAAAGTGGCCATTTTGTCCAGGGGAACTGATATCTGGAAATCAGCTGTGACTGAGGGAGACAGAGAAATCCAATGTTTCCCTCTCTTCCTTGCCTCTCCCCGCCAGTTCTGTTCGTCCCCTCTTCTTCTCCCGTCCTGATTGGCCTCCTCCCACTTCCTCCTCATCTGTTCTGCTCCCTGAACTCCAGCTGGGCTTTTACGGGGGCCTCTGAACAGGCACAGTCATCACTACAAACTTTTGAAGGAGCTACCTCCAAACTAGGACTTTTTTAAAAAAATACTGAGACTGTTCTTCAGAACAGTTGCCCCCATTTTTGAAAGCCCTAACTGGTGGCAGCAACTGGCCCCATTGCATGGATTTAGCTATCCACACCAGTTAGGAGGCGCAGCAATAGACTGATAAATAGCACTTGGAAATCATGGGTGGGAACAGTAGGAGGGGACATTAACTCAGTGTACTCCTATTGGCCCATTCCTGTAGGGGGACATCCTGCAATAGTTTCCACTGATTCTTCTCTGATGCCTTGCAGTGCACTTTCATGAGATGTAATAACAAAACAGAAGCCGAATGTGGGTTTCTGCACACCCAGGTGCTGCTCTTCTCCATAAAGGTCCTCTGCAGCCCTGCCTGTAATTCTGTGTTCCCTCTCCAGGCAATTCTGCATTGGCTGTTCCCTCCGTTGTTTTACAAAACCCACACTGGAACAGAAATTCCCCTTTGCATGACATGCCGCTTTCACTTTCTTGGATCATCAGATTTTATGGTACCTTCTGCATAGATTTATGGCCATGCGGGGGTGACTTCGCAGTCAGTACATCATTGCCCCTGGGGTATTTGAACGTGGTTTTGAGCTGCACCTTTGGTAAAAAAAATGGAGGGAAAAGCCAGTGCAGAATTGCCTTCCGTCTGCTCATTCCAGGTTTGTGGGGGGGCTGCCTCAGACTGGGCATCCTTCCCTTCCTCACGAGCCCTCCCGCTGCCTGTACTGACAGCTGACTGCACCGCATTCATGCCCTTTCCCCATCAGCAGTGGCAGAGAGGCATGCGGCTGGTAATGTTCCTTCTGTGGGTGCCAGGAGTGCCTCTGCTGTACACCATCCACATCTTCCTTCCTTCCTTCCTTCCTTCCTTCCTTCCTTCCTTCCTTCCTTCCTTCCTTCCTTCCTTCCTTCCTTCCTTCCTTCCTTCCTTCCTTCCTTCCTCCTGTTGTGTCCTGAGATCAGAGGGCTGAGCAGGCGAAACACTGCCAAGCTTCGCTCTCTGAGAACAATAGGGACTAGGTTCCTGAGCTCGCCAGTAGTGAACCAATGGCAGCATTGGCGGGCGATTCAAACCCGCCAATAGGAATATAGGGCCGTCCCCCCCTAACTGTATATAGTTGGCCTCCGGCCGTTACTGTGTGTTCTTTGTCTTATGTGAAGTACGAATAAACGCGTCTTCTCTTATGTCGTCGTCCGAGTCATGAGGCCTGAAACCCAGTACTTTACAGTGGCGACGAAGGTGGGATTCGAACGCCTTCTGTGACTCCATGAACGACGAAACGGACACCGCCGAGCAACGCATCGCTGACCCCGAGAGCAGCACCGCACCGCTCGCCGAGCATCGCATCGCTGACCCCGAGAGCAGCACCGCACCGCTCGCCCCGGCGCACGCCGTTCCTGACAGAACCATGGCCGCTTCCCACGTAACACTGGAGCACTTCGACCAGTCGCAGCCAGAAACCTGGGACGCATGGGTCGACCAGCTCATCAGCTACTTGGAGCTCAACGAAATCCGCCACCCCGACCAGAAACGAGCGATCCTCCTGAACGCCTGCGGCACCCAAACCGTCCGCCTCGCCAAGAGCCTCTTGGTGCCCCGCACGGCCTTGGAGAGCTCGTTTGGGGAAATCCTGGACGTCCTAAATGGCTACTTCAGCCCCCGGCCGACCTTCCTGGCCAAGAGGATGGATTTCCAGAAGCGAGTCCAGACCCGAGGGGAATCCATTGCCAACTTCCTAGCCGCGCTAAGGGCGCTAGCCGTGGACTGCGGGTTCCCGAAGGTGGAGGACAACCTGCTGACACAGTTCGTGTGGGGCCTGGCGGACTCCAAGCTGCGGCGCAAGTTGGTGGGACACCGGAAGCTCACCTTGGACGAGGCCCTCGACGCCGCCACTGCCCACGAGGCCGCAGAAGGGGATCGGCCGGTCGCGGCCGCGCAGGTGGTTGGAAGGAGCCCAAGCCCCGGAAACGAAGAGACGGACGAGGTCTGCGCCCTCAAACCCCAACAACGCCGGCCGGCGCCATTCCAGCAGGCCAACAGGGAGCAAGCCAAGTACTCCGGCAACCGAGCCGTCTGTGCCAGCTGCGGGGAGGGCCACGGACGGAAATCCTGCAGGTTCCGGGACGCTGTCTGTCACGGGTGCGGAAAGCAGGGACACCTCGCCCGGTTCTGCCGGTCCAAGGGCTCCCGGAATTCGAGATCGTCGGTCCCCCAGTACCGCGCATCGTCCACCGCACACGAGACAACGGAAGAGGTCGCCGAGTTGTACCACCTCACCGACCAACCACTACAGGTACTTCGCCTCCCCAACCCCAACCTTTCCTCTGCCCCGAAGATCCAAGTAACCGTGCGGATCGAGGGGTCCCCTGTTGCATGGAAGTGGACTCGGGATCGGCGGCGTCCATCATTTCCCTGGACACTTTAAAAAGACTTTGCCCACTAGGGGACCCCTCTACGTCCATCGCCACTAAGCTTGGTGGACTTTCAAAAGAACCCTGTCCCCATCCGGGAGTCGGCACTTTCCGAGTGCAGTACCGAGACTTTGAGGGGAAGTTGGACTTGGTGGTGGTAGAGGGAAATCTCGCGAGTCTCCTGGGGCGGGCGTGGTTCGAGGCCCTAGGCATATCGATTGGGGGAGTAAATAAATGTGGGGTGCGGGACTGGGGGCGGTGTGCAAGGAATTCCCAGAGGTCTTTGACGGGAAACTGGGATGTTACAAAGGGCCCCCGGTGTCGCTCCACTTAGACCCCACCGTGACGCCCATCCGTCGGCGCTTCCGCACCGTGCCCCTGGCCCTCCGCCCTAAAATAGAGACCGAATTAGACCGGCTGGTGGCCCAGGGAGTCTTAGAGCCCGTCCCGAACGCTAGATGGGAGACACCGATAGTGACACCCGTCAAGCCAAACGGGGAGATCCGCATCTGCGCGGATTATAAGTGCACTATTAACCAGGCACTCCAGGCGCACGCATACCCCGTACCAGTGGTCAGCCATGTCCTAGCAACACTGGCAGGGGCGCGCATATTTGGAAAGCTGGATCTCGCACAGGCGTACCAGCAACTCCCGGTAGATGAGGCCACGGCCGAGGCACAGACCATAGTGACCCACCGGGGAGCTTTCCGGGTGAAGAGGCTGCAGTTCGGGGTCAGTGTGGCCCCAGGGATCTTCCAAAATCTAATGGACGATTTGCTAAAAGGGATCCCTGGAGTGACGCCGTTCTTCGACGACGTCCTCATCGCCGCGACCACCCCGGAAAGCTTCACCGCCCGCCTCCGAACTGTATTGGAACGCTTCCAAGCCGCGGGGCTGAAAGTGAAGCGGGAAAAGTGCCTCCTCGGGGTGCCGGAAGTAGAGTTCTTGGGATACCGGGTAGACGCATCAGGCCTGCATCCGGCGAGGGACAAAGTGAAGGCCATCGTGGAGGCCCCCGCCCCGAAGTCCAAGGCCGAGCTCCAGGCGTTCTTAGGCCTCCTGAACTTTTACCATTCCTTTCTCCCACACAAAGCCGCTGTGGCCGAACCCCTACACAGGCTGCTGGATAAGGCGACACCTTGGGCATGGGTAGCGAGGGAGGAGGCGGCGTTTCGGGGGTGAAAGCCCTCTTGATTTCAAACGCAGTACTCGCGCACTTTGATGAAAAGCTCCCGGTCATCCTGGCGTGCGACGCATCACCGTATGGGGTCGGGGCAGTCTTGGCACACAAGCTACCGGATGGGAGGGAGGTCCCGGTGGCTTACTACTCCCGCACGCTGTCCCCCGCGGAGCGGAACTACGCCCAAATCGACAGGGAGGGCTTGGCACTGGTGGCGGGGGTAAAAAATTCCACAATTTTGTGTACGGGCGGCCCTTCACGCTCGTAACAGATCATAAGCCGCTCCTGGGACTGTTCGCGGCGGACAAACAAACGCCGCAAGTTTTGTCGCCCGGGTGTTGCGCTGGTCCTTATTTTTAGCGGGTTACCAATACCGACTGGAGCATCGGCCGGGCAAGGCGCTGGGTCATGCCGACGCCTTGAGCCGCCTACCGCTGCCGCAGACAGGGGAAGATCCGGCCCCAGCCCCCGCTGTCTTGCTGATGGAGGAACTGCCAAACCCCCCTTCAGGCTGCAGATGTGGCCGCCCGCACGTCCCGAGATCCCATTCTCTCCCGGGTCCTAAACTGGGTGGTGAGGGGGTGGCCAGCGGAACAGACAGGGCCAGAGTTCACAGCGTACAAGGCCAGGCGGGAAGAGCTGTCCGCATTGAAAGGGTGTTTACTATGGGGAGACAGGGTGATCATTCCGGGGCCCATGAGACAAGGGGTGCTAGAAACGCTGCACGAGGCCCACCCGGGCATCGTACGAATGAAAGCTCTGGCAAGGAGCTACGTGTGGTGGCCCGGGGTGGACGCAGAAATTGAATCTTGGGTCAGAGGGTGCACACGATGTCAGGAGGTCCGCCCCAATCCACCGAGAGCGCCAACCCAAAGCTGGGAGTCTACCCACAAGCCGTGGTCACGCCTGCACATAGACTTTGCGGGGCCGTTCCAGGGGCTCCAGTTCATGGTAACGGTAGACTCTTATTCAAAATGGGTGGAAATAAGCCCAGTGTCTACCCCCTCTACCAAGGCGGCAATAAGGGCCCTGCGGAAGATATTTGCAACGCACGGGTTACCCGACACAATCGTGTCGGACAACGGGGCAGCATTCACATCTGCGGAGTTTCAAGCGTTCCTCGAAAGGAACCTCATCAGGCACATACGATCCGCGCCTTTCCACCCGGCAACTAATGGACAGGCGGAGAGGACGGTACGCACCGCCAAAGAGGCCCTGAGCCGCATAACGGGGGGGACTGGGAGTTCCGGCTGGCCCGCTTCCTTCTCACATACCGCACCACCCCAAACCCCATCTCCGGACACTGCCCCGCAGAACTATTAATGGGCCGCCGCCCTACCACTTTATTAGACAGACTCCACCCGGACCGAGCCCCCGAGAGAAAGCTGGTCGAGAACAGGGAGGCGCCCCGGAGCTTCCTACCGGGAGACCCTGTCTACTTCCGGAACTACGGAGCGGGGCCGCAGTGGGTGGCAGGGCACATCCTAAAACCCACCGGGCCAGTGTCATACGAGGTCCTAACCGATGGGGACCGGGTCCTCCGCAAACACATCGACCAGCTACGGAGGCGTCAAGACCCCGATAGAGAGATCGAGTTACCGGGAAATGCCGCCCCTGCCCCATCATCCGATCAACCGCAAGCACCGACAGCGGAGCCAGCGCCAGAGAGTCCGCGGAATCCGGAGGGGCCCCGGTAGCGGCTGAGCCGCCGCCGCCGCTGCCGCCACCGTTGGCCCCGGTAGCAGCCGAGTCGCCGCCGCCGCTGCCGCCACCGTTACAGCCGCCACCGTCACCGCCTCGGCGACTTCCAGAGGCCCAAGCTCCGTGTGCGGGCGGAACAACCGATAGGGGCCCCGCCAGTCCGGTACCGGCCCCCGACGTTCGCTAAGAGAAAGGAGGCCACCAGCATACTTAAAAGACTACGTCACCTGATAGGGGACGAACCATGGGGGAGGGGTGTTGTGTCCTGAGATCAGAGGGCTGAGCAGGCGAAACACTGCCAAGCTTCACTCTCTGAGAACAATAGGGACTAGGTTCCTGAGCTCGCCAGTAGTGAACCAATGGCAGCATTGGCGGGCGATTCAAACCCGCCAATAGGAATATAGGGCCGTCCCCCCTAACTGTATATAGTTAGCCTCCGGCCGTTACTGTGTGTTCTTTGTCTTATGTGAAGTACGAATAAACGCGTCTTCTCTTATGTCGTCGTCCGAGTCATGAGGCCTGAAACCCAGTACTTTACACTCCCTCCCTCCCTCCCTCCTCCTTCCTTCCTTCCTTCCTTCCTTCCTTCCAATTCCTTCCTTCCTTCCCTTCCTCCCTCCCTCCCTTCCTTCCATTTCTATCCCACCCTCCCCACAAAGTAGGCTCAGGGTTCCAACCTATGGTAATCCGCCGAGTGCACGTTTACAACATAAAAACAGAATAACAAAATACATACAATAAATACAATAAAATAACTACAAAACTAGATACTTTAAAATAAATTATACCTCAACAGGCACATAAGAGCGACTCATTGGGGGGGGGTGGAAGCAGTGTGGGGAAGCTGAAAGCATGGGTGGTGTGTTGCTTGCAAGTGAATGGGCAGGGAAGGGCATACGGACAGGTGGTAGAGCAGGTGCACAGAGAAGGGCGGGGTCAGCAATACGGGGCCCCGCCAGAATTACTGAGGCTTGGCAGCTGCCGCGTTTTAGGGAAATGCTGACGCCAGTCTAACTCTCTTCCCTTAGACCCCAAACCCTCCAGACCACACCCTAGCTTCTGCAGTCTCTTCTCCATTCACCAGCTGACTAATAAATATTCCTGGGACAATACCTGGAATGAGGGTCTCATTTGTCCGGTGGACAGGATGCACCATTTCACAGTCAGATGCCGGTCTCCAGTCGACTGCAGTGACTCCCTGTTCCTGGCAGGCAGCGGCATAGGCCCCCACCATTCGGCACAGTGTGTCTTTGTCCCCTCTGTTTAGACACATTTCACGGACGCAGTCGTCAAAGTACTCAGAGGGGGTCACTGTGGAATGGCACGCACCAAAGGGTCCTCCGGAAACTTTGCTGATCACACCGCAATACTTTTCGTGGCCATACACCTCCTCCTGGCCCTCGTCACAGGCCGAGCAGGGTCCTTGGCAGGTCTCTAAGCAGGCAGGGTCCTGATCCGGGACTTTCCAGCTCTTGGCCCAATCCATAATGGAAGGGGCGTCGGTACCATTGGGATACGTCATGTCGTCATCTCTGTTTTCGTTGAAATTCCCGCACAGCCCGCAAGTAGCTCCATAGTAGCTACTCCGGAGAGTGATTACAACAGTGGAGTCATTGTCTAACGTCACTGTGAGGTCAAAATCTGTTTTGATGATGGCCTGCCCGTTGTTCTCAAAGATTTTGATTTTTCCATCTTGCAGGATGGCCGGGAGGCTGGCCACGGCACCATTTACCTGTGGGAGGAAAGACCAACATGTAGGACAAATGATTTCCATCAAAAAGTCAGGCAAAGTTCATGCCGTCAGGGCCCTGTGCAGCTTCCAAGATCTGACGAGACTGGGCTAGCTTCGGCTATCTAGCATAGCAACGATTAACTATCCAATGATGTGTGGATATTGCCTTGCATTGAATGCCTCAACAAAAAGGCAGTGCATAGACAGAATAAATGAATGAATGGTGTCTCACCCTGATTTGCCATTCCTTAAGGTCTTTCTTAAAAAGATACCAAACCTGGGAGGCAACTAGACTGCAGAGCACTTTGTCAGTTGGAGTTGGCAGGGGGTGGAGTGTGAGAAGGGATCAGTGGAATGGCAAAATACAGGACTCTTTTTGTAGCCGGAACTCCTTTGCATGTTAGGTGACACCCCCCAATGTAGCCAATCCTCCAAGAGCTTACAGTAGCCCCTGTAAGAAGAGCTCCGTAAGCTCTTGGAGGATTGGCTACACTAGGGGTGTGTCACCTAATACGCAAAGGAGTTCCTGCTACAAAAAGCCCTGGCAAAATGTCCTGAGCCAGCCCTCCATACCTTCTGACTTAGAAATGCTTTCCCTAGGGTGCAGTCACACTGTCGTTTTGATCGGGATTCGCTGCTGTTTACTTGCGCATGTCAGTTTCACGTTCACACGTGCCAATCGGCCTCCCGCCGCGAAGCGGGCTTACTTGCGCAATGCTTCCGGGTTTTCCTGACCCCTGGAGAAACTAGTGTTTTCCTGGCACTTCCGCTTTGATTGCGCGATTTCGCCTATGTGGACAGCCCCTCTCTCGCAAGGATTGCGATTAGGGCCGTCTGAACGTTCTTGGGGTTGTTGTTTTTTTAAAAAAAGCTTCCGGTTTGAGCGCTTGAGCAAACATGCACTTAATAAATCCATTTAAAGTTTAATAATGGATTTATTAAGCACATGTTTAATCAAGCGCTCAAACCAGAAGCTTAAAAAAAACAAAAAAACGCACAACGACGGCCCTGGAGGCGGGAACGAGAGGTGGGGGCTACGGCAGCCTGGATGGGGCCGGCAAGGAGGATGGCGGAGACGGCGGAGCCTATTTTCGTGGGTCAATGGCGGCAGCGGCGGCGGCAGCACCCCCCGCCCAAAATGTAGGCAGGAGCAGCAGCCGCCCAAGCCTCCCCGTGGCCGGCAGGATCGCCTGGAAGGACGGCGCAGCAGTAGGCAAGCGGGTGCTGGGAAAGAGGGGCTGGCTGCATGTAGACAGCCCAATGCGAATAAAAATGTTCCCGATTTAAATAAACCGGGAACAAAGCGCATGTCAGCTGCAGTGTGACCAGAGCCCTAATCTCAGATGTGTGGGGCTGTGTCAGTAGTCTCTTAGTGGTGAGTGGTATGCAGGCTTTGAGGTTTTCTTAATGAATGCTGGCTGGAAATTTCTGTTAACTTCTTCTCCCTCAAGCCCAGCTGTTCGCACTAGGAGAACTTCTGAGCTATTTGCTGGGGATCATTCAAACACATCATCCCTGAGGGTTTAGCTCAGGGCCGTAGTCAGCGCACCGTGAGGTGGAGCAGTTGCCGGGGTCCACAGATTCCGTTAAGGGCCCACGGCCTCTGACCCCCCCACCCACATACCTCCCCTGCCACTTGTCTGCCTGCGTGTCCCCATCCGTTTGCTTCAGCAGCTCCACCACCTGTGCCCACAGCTGACCAAGACCATCAGGGAAGGGTGTGGGGGTGGCGCACAAGTTGCAACGCTTCTGGGTGCACTGCTTACCTCGGCCAGTGCTGTTCAGGAAGGGCTTTACAGGTGGTCCAGGCAACTGAGCATGGGCTAATGGGGGGTTTGTGATCAGGAAGAAGAAGAGGAGGAGGAGCAGGAAGTGGAAGAGGAGATTGGATTTATACTCCACCTTCACTTGGAGTCTCAGAGCAGCTGACAATCTCCTTTCCCTTCCCATCCCCTCCCACAACAGACACCCTGTGAGGTAGGTGGGGCTGAGAGAGCTCTTTTGAGAACAACTTTGAGAGAGCTGTGACTGACCCAAGGTCACACCAGTAGCTGCACATGGAGGAGTCAGGAATCAAACCCAATTCTCTTAGATTAGAGTCTGCACTTTTAACCATCGCACCAGACTGGCTCTCTTAGTGGAAGATGCACAGGCAAGTGGAAGCATACAGGTGAGGGTGGAAAGGCAGGCATGAAGGCACTCCTGGGCACCGTCTGCCCAGGACTTCCCAAAACCTGGAGGCAGCCCTGGTTTACCTGATTCACTGGGATCCCAAGACTTTTCCATGGCACTTATGCCAATGTTTCACCCGCTCTTGGTGCTTTGCCTCCTACAACTGTGAACGGAAGCACAATTAACGAAAGAGCATGGGTTCTTTCTTACCATGATTTGGGCGTCATCTCCCTTGTTAATGGTGATGTTGTAATCATACACGTTGATACGGGTTAGCTGCATCTTGGAGGAGGCCTTGTGGTCCGAGTGGCTGCTCTTCTCTTCGACTGTGAAAGGTACAAGGTCAGGGTCACCGCTGCAGGACTTCACAAGGGTGTAGGTGCAAGGATCTTGGAGGTCCACGATGAGGCCATCAAAAGTCCGGACATCCTGGGATGTGGAGCCCCAACAGGTCCCCATGTACTCATGGACACAGCTCGCTTGACCATTCTGCACTTGGCACGTTTCCTTTGTTCGGCATTGCAGTGTTTTGCAGGGATCTGCGGTGGGTGAGAAAGAGAATTAAGGAATGTTCGATAACCTTTAGTAGGTATCTTGAGGGACTTGGGCATCTGCTATTTAGCCCACTGGGGAAACCTACAAGGACACTTTGAGAGTTTCACCAAATAGTGCTCCTTGGACCATTTCAGATCAGAAAATTTGTCTGGGGGTAGGGCTGAAGCCCTTTTTCCACATGTGCAGCAGTCACAACCCAAACCGGGCAATATGGTTGCAGGGGATGTGGGGAAGCTGCAACTCACATGTGACTGTTATACAGGAGCCAAACTGGGCTCTCCATAATGTGTTAATCGGCTTCTCTGTTGGGTGTATCTGCATGACACATCCATTTCCAAAAACATTTGGTCATTTCAGTCCTGCATGGCATTGTATCCTACAAATGCATGTCTAAAAATGTAGCGAGTGCCCTGACTTGATAGCCCAGGCAAACCTGATCTCATCCGATCTTGGAAGCTAAGCAGGGTCGACTCTGGCAAGTGCTTGGATGGGACTCTTGGGAGACCTCCTTGGAAGACCAGAGGTGGGAGGAGGGGGCAGGCTTTATTTAGTCACTTCTCTGAATATCCTCCAGGCCCTCAGTAGGGGTCACACACCAGAGGTCACCATGACTTCCAGGTTCACACACATTCACACATGCACACACACACACACACGTATATTAAAAATATAAGAATACAAAAAATAAAAATGTAGCAGGTGAAGTGGCCCCCCTCGGACTTTCCTGGTAATAAGGTCTGTGGTTCTCATGTAAAGTTGGGTAAACAGATAAAAGAAGGCAGGCAGAGAAGAAAGGGGATAACAGAGTTGTCATTACCTTTTGCGCAAACTGCTGGGGAGCCGTATGCCTTCTCGTTTCCAACCCCAACACTCAGCAGCCCAAAGAGGGAGGTGGGGTGTTCCACTACATGGACTGTGTACCTGTGGCCTAAGCTGTGTGATGCCCAGGAGAATTCAGTGCCAGGAACTGGATTCCACTGGAGATTTCTCAGTGGTCGCTTGTCCAGGGTGATCCCGGAAGTCTCCGATGATTTGGCAATGATCAGTGCGTAGTTCTCGAAATGGTCATACCCATAGATGTTGTAGGCCTGACAGTAACTAGAGACCGGAGGGATTGCCATGAAGAAAGGGTCATAGCGGAGGCTACCATGATTGCCACCATCGCTGAAGAAGGTAACTTGAATGCCCGAGTTAGCTGAGAGGGACATGGCGGTCGAGCCTTGAATGCCGTACAAGTGCGCTCGAGCAGCAGTCAAGTCTCGGTTATTCTTGCTTACCCCAATTTGGGCATCAACGTGAGTTTTTTGGGAAGTGGAAACATACACTATGTCATACTCTGTGTCAAAGGGAAGAGAGGGGACGATGAAATTGGTACCCCAGCTGGAAACAGGCAACAGCTGCTCAAAAACGTGGTCACAATGGGCTTGTCTAGAGATGCATGTGTGGCCACTGTAGACAGCCACTGGTTTCTGAGAGACGATTCTCGTACCGGAGACGTCCACCTCGCTTTGTAGCTGGACAGCTTGGTAAGGACTAAGTGCAATGGAAATCTTGTTCCCGTGATAATATTTTTTCCTCTGAAATGTCACAGTCCCTTTCAGGTGGACGTCAACAGATGTGGGTTGCTCCAAGGCGATGACGGCAAACTCTCGGTAGCGATCTGTACCTACAGTTGGAGTGACGATGTAATACTCGGTTCCTAAGCTTGTCACTGGATAGACGATGGTAGTATCAACTGAGTTAGGTTTGCTATTCACGGAGAGGACAGAGATATCTTTGTCGGCCCGGACAATGACCGTGCTGTCAAACAAACCGGTTCCATACATCTCTGCTTCATGTGGGATTGTTACAGACAGGGTTTGGCCATCATCCACCTGGGTCGCTGCCCTCAATGCCGGCCGCTTCATATAGATATTGACAGATGTGTCGGGAGCATAGCCTGAGATAATCAGCTTGAAATCCCCATGTGATGTTCGTGGCAAGCCGTTCTGCATGAAAGCTGTGGCAAATTCTTTTCCTAAAGGACTTGAGGAAAATGTTCTTGGGATCAGGCTGGCTATCACCAAGGCTGGAGCAACTGACATTCCTAACAAGGAAAAATAACACTTTTAGAGAGCTCTAAATAAACTTTTCACTGTGGTTTAAGAGGTCATCAAAGTGAGTGTGCCTGTGACTTATGGGAAGGGATATTCGTTTGGGTTCTATGTAGGGCTTTTTTTGTAGAAAAAGCCCAGCAGGAACTCATTAGCATAAAAGGCCACACCCAACAGCAGAAACTCATTAGCCTAGTAGGCCACACTCCTGACAGCACAGCTCATTGGCATATTAGGCCACACCCCCATGTTATCAGAAGTGTGGTCATCCAGCAACACCCACCTTTTGCTTCTTATTCCGTTTACCTTGCTTGTCAAAACCCAGGGCTTTTTTTGTAGCAGGAACTCCTTTGCACGTTAGGCCACACAGTCCTAATGTAGCCAATCCTAATGAGTTTCTGCTGCTGGGTGTGGCCTATTATGCTAATGAGTTCCTGCTGGGCGTGGCCAACTTGGGAGCCAGCCGGAACTCTGTTCCTGTGCATTCCTGCCCAAAAAGAGACCTGGTTCTATGTCAAATTAACCCTGAACTTGGCCTAGAAATTAAAAGGACTAAACAGAGCCTATCATACTTTGGCCACATCAGGAAGAGACAAGAGTCACTGGCATCAGCAGCCTCTCCATGGTGGAGAAAGAGGAAATATAACCTTTCAGCCTCCACTTGATCGTTCATACTGTGGTCTCCTGCTCAGCTGTGAGCAAATTCATGGGAAAACATTTTTTAAGGATACATTTCTTCACTATTAAAATGCTAACAGAAGAACACGGAATTATGGGTTCAGTTCTTGCAACCAAGGAGAAGTTGAAGGATTAAATGCCCTCTCTGTCTCTTGCATTGCCCTGAGGCAAATTGAAGCTTTTCAAACCTGTATTTTGTATTATTAGAATCATAGAATCACAGTCCAACCCCCTACTCAATGCAGAATGTCCCTACAGTATCCCTGAGAAGAGTTTGTTCAGCCACTGCTTAAAGACCGCCAGTGAGGGAGAGCTCACCACCTCCCTAGGCAGCTGATTCCACTGTTGCACAACTCTTAATATAAATTTCCCCCCTAATATCCAGCCAGAACTTTCCCACCCTTAATTTAAGCCCATAATTGCGAGTCCTCTCCTCTGCTGCCAACAGGAATGGCTCCCTGCCCTCCTCTAAGTGGCAGCCCTTCAAATACTTAAAGAGAATAATCCTGTCCCCTCAACCTCCTCTTCCCCAGACCGAACATTCCCAGGTCCCTCGGCCTTTCCTCGTAGGGCTTGGTCTCCAGGCCCCCAATCATCCTCGTCGCTCTCCTCTGCACCCGCTCCATTCTGTCCACATCCTTTTTGAAGTGAGGCTCCCAGAACTGCACACAATACTCCAGGTGTGGCCTGACCAGTGCAGTGCACACTTGGGACTATAACATCTTACAATTTGGTTGTTATGCCTCTGTTGATACACCTGAAGATCGCATTAGCCTTGTTTGTCACTGCATCACACTGGCTGCTCATATTTAACTTATGGTCCACCTGTACTCCAAGATCTCGTTCACACAGACTGCTGCTCAGAAGTATAACCCCCACCCAGTATGTGCGTTCCTCATTTTTGTTACCCAGATATAGAACTGAACACTTATCCTTGTTAAATTGCATCTTGTTCACATTCACCCGCTTTTCCAGTGTGTTCAGATCAGTGTTCCCTCCAAGCTGAGTTGCTGGGAGCTAGCACACAGTTTTTTAGCCTCCGGCTCACATATTTTTTGTTTTGGCTCAGAAAGGATGGCTCCAGAGCAAACTAATTTATGCAGTAGCCAAATGGCTCGTTCACAACTTTAATGCCAGTAGCTCACAAAGTTGAATATTTGCTCACAAGACTCCAAGCTTAGAGGGAGCATTGGTTCTGATCTCATTGAATTCTATCTCTATCTTCTGGTATGTTCGCTGCTTCTCCCAATTTGGTGTCATCTGCAGATCTGATGAGTCGCCCCTCCACACCCTCATCCAGATCATTTATAAAAATATTGAGAAATACCAGGCCCAGAACCAAGACCTGTGACACCCCACTGGACACCTCCCTCCATTCAGATGAAATGCCATTGACAACTACTCTTTGAGTGCAGTTCTCCAACCAGTTCATATTGATGGAGTTGTACGATTTTTCTCTTGCCCATTCTTGCCCTGAGTACAGATGTGTGTGTTGAACAGGCTTTTGCATCAGGTTAATTTGCGTAGTTTTGACCTGGCAAGAATCCTACACATGTGCAGCCAGGATTTTCGAGCCTGTTCCCAGTGAACTGACATGGGACTCCGATCCAGCCAATTATATTCCCTGTGAAGAAACTAATGAATACAGGTACTTACCCCACAGTACACATAACTTGGCCCAGAGTCCCATCACCCACATGATGGACAACAGATTGACAGAGGCTGCAAAATAAGTTTTGAGATTAGGTTGGGACATTTGGTTCTTCCACCCATCCTGTACTTGGCAGATGAAGAACGGTGACACGTTTTTCATGAAAACAAGTCACGAGCCCTGAACAAGTGGACACATTTCAGCAGGGGTTTATGGGATAGAGAAATGTGCAGACTTTTGCATCCTTGTACATAAATGCCCTGACCTGGATGTCCCAGGCTAGCCCTGTCTTGTCAGATCTTAGAAGCTAAGCAGGGTTGGACATGGTTAGTATTTGGATGGGAGACCACCAAGGAAGGCCAGAGTCTCTGTGCAGAGGCTGGCAATGCCAAACCGCCTCTGTTTCTTACTTGTCTTGAAAACCCTATGGGATCCCCAAAAATTGGCTGTGAATTGATGACACTTTCCACCACCAAGTAAATGCCACTCAGGACAATGGGACTTCCTCATTCAAACGTGTGTGCGGAGGATTACAGCCACCATTCTCTGCAGTCTATAGTAATTTTTTCACCTGTTGCAAATCTACACAGAATCTCCTCACAAAAAGTATCTATCTCTGTAAGTGCAGAAAGTGTGTACACATGTCCTTGCTTAAAGTTGTCTCCATTTTGCCCAAACATTCTTGCATTTTAGTACTTTAAAAAAAAATATGCTGGATTTATCTAGCAAAATCTTCAGGAATTTCCCAGTCTGGAATTGACAATCATATGATGAGGAGAGGAGAGGAGAGGAGAGGAGAGGAGAGGAGAGGAGAGGAGAGGAGATTGGATTTATACCCCGCCCTTCAATTAGTAGTACGTGTCTTCAGCATTCACCTCATGCTCGTTCAGTCTAATTTGGATTCTTTCGTTAACTATCACAACAGTGAGTCATCCTCTGAACAAAACATTTGTAAGACTTGTTCAACGTGCCAAAGTACCGGGAAGGCTGATTCATATTGGACTGTAACAAGGAAAATACAGACTGTTCTGTTTGGTCTAGAAAGGCTAGAGATAGAAAGGAATCAGTTTGGGGTCATGGTTAAAGTGTCAGACTAGGATCTGAGAGATCCTGGTTCAAATCCCCACTCTGCCAGGGAACTTAAGAACACAAGAAAAACCCTGCTGGATCAGGCCAATACTCTATCTAGTCCAGCATCCTGTCTCTCACAGTGAACAGCGAGGTCCTCTGGAGGGCCAACAATGGGGCATAGAAGCTGAGGCCTTCCCCTGATATTGCCTCCTTGCACTGAGATTCAGAGGCTGACAGCCTGTGAATGTGGAAGTTCTCTTTAGTTACCATGGCTAGTGGCTAATGACAGACCTCTCCTCCATCAATCTATCTAATCCCCTTTTAAAGCTGTCTATGCCTGAGGCCGTCTCTACATCCCTTGTTAGCAAAATCCACCTTTTATTCACTTTCCTTGTAAAGAAGTCTTTCCTTTTGCCTGTCCTGGATCTACTGCCCATCAGCTTCATTGGATGCTCTTGAGTTCTAGTATTTAAGGAAAGGGAGAAAAATTTCTCTTTGTCAGCTCTCTCCACTCCATAATTTTATAAAGCTTTCACCTCCCCGCTTAGTTGTCTCTTTTCTAAACTGAAAAGGCCCAGACTCTTCAACCTTTCCTCATAACTCGTTGGGTGGCCTTGATCCAATCAGACTCTCTTGGCCTATGTTGCCTCTCAGGGTTGTTGGGAAGGTAAAATGGAAGACTGGAGACAGATGTCCACCACCCTGAGGTCCTCGGAGTAAGGCAGAATAGATATAAATAGGCAGAGGTCTCCCTTCACAGGCTCTTTGTTTCTCACATTGTTGACCACAAGCACACCATGGACTATATGACATGTGCCACTTCTCTCTTGACATCGGTAGGTTGTTAAAATAATCTGGACATTATGTTAAAGGTCTGTAACTAAGATATGACTGTCAGTACCTGGGGAAGGATGGCCATCAAGGGCCGAAGTATTGCCACCTACCTGCTCTGCCCTCCTTCCCCATCCAGTGGACTGGTCGGTTGATGGCAGATAGATTAGGTGGCCTAGTGGCTAGTATTAAAACATCTCTGTCTGGTGTTAGAATACTTGACGTGCAATGACACATTAAAAGAAGTGTTGCAGTCAAAAGCGATATTATCGTATATTAACACACTTTTGAACTGTGAATATTATCATATTAATTATTTCTGCAAAGCTATTCTTTCCTTTGTTCAGTTCTTGGTCATTGTAAATGCATAGGTTTCATTATAGAATGTGCAACAATTGTTTGTTGTGTGCTTGCCAGGGCTATTTGTGGGCAGGAACACACAGGAACGGCATTCCGGCTGGCTCCCGAGTTGGCCACACCCAGCAGGAACTCATTAGCATACTAGGCCACACGCAACAGCAGAAACTCATTAGGATTGGTCACATTAGGGGTGTGTGGCCTAACATGCAAAGGAGTTCCTGCTACAAAAAAAAAGCCCTGGGTTTTGACAAGAAACAAGGTAAACAGAATAAGAAGCAAAAAGTGGGTGTGGCCGGATGACCACACTTCTGGTAACATGGGGGTGTGGCCTATTATGCTAATAGCTTGTGCAGTCAGGGGTGTGGCCTAATATGCGAATGAGTTTCTGCTGTTGGGTGTGGCCTATTATGCTAATGAGTTCCTGCTGGGCTTTTTCTACAAAAAAAGCCCTGGTGTTTGCTGAGGTAAAATAAAAAAAAAAAAAGTTAAAAAAAATCTGTCTGTTGTATTTTTAATCTCATAAGCCATTTTGAGTCTGCACTAGTGGAGAAAGCTGGACTAAAAGTGCCCAGTACTTGCTCCAATGTTTGTGCTTATGACACACCCAGCCCTCAGCCCAGCACGGTCTAGTGGTTCAGTGTGGTGGATTCTAATCTGGAGAACCGGGTTTGATTCCCCACTCCTCCTCCACATGAAGCCTGCTGGGTGACCTTGGACCAGTCACAGTTCCCTCAGAATTCTTTGAGCTCTCCCTACCTCACAGGGTGTCTGTTATGGGGAGAGGAGGGGAAGGTGATTGTAAGTCGCTTTGAGACTCCGTAAGGTAGAGAAAAGTGGGTACAAAAACTGCTCTTCTTCTTCAGTTTAGTTCGGACACAAGATTGCTTTACAGGGCTGCTAAGCTCCAGGTGGGACCTGGAGATCTGGCGGTTCTCCAGGCTCCAGATGGCAGAGATTAGTTCCTCCGGGAAAAATGGCTGCTCTGGAGGGTGAACTCTATGGCATTATACCCCGCTGAGGTCCTTCCCTCCCAAACCCCACCTTCTCCAGGCTCCACCCACTAAATCTCCAGGAATTTCCCAACTATGAGCTGGCAACCCTAGCCATCTATCAGCTTGGTTCTACAATACAGTGAGTTCACTAGAACTACCTCAGATGACTTTCCCTGTGCAGTGAAAGTGAAAAGAGGGGGTGTCTTAGCAGTATAATTAGGGCACCTGATGGGGTGGGGGTAAGGCTGCCATGCCAGCTCTGGGTTGAAATATCTGGAGATTTGGGGGTTGAAGCCTGAGGAGAGTGAGGTTGGGATGTGGAGGGACTTCAGTGGGGTATAAAACCATAGAGTCCACCTTTCAAAGTGTCCATTTTCTTCAGAGAAGAAGAGATTGGATTTATACCCCGCCTTTCACTACTCAAAGCGGCTTACAAACTCCCTTCCCTTCCCCGTCCCACAACAGACACCCTGTGAGGTAGGGGGGGCTGAGTGAGCTCTTGACAGAAACTGCTCTTTTTTCAAGAACAGCTCTTATCGGAACTATGGCTTGCCCAAGGCCATCCAGCCAGGTGCAAGTGGAGGAGTGGGGAATCAAACCCGGTTCTCCCAGATTAGAGTCCGCGCACTTAACCACTACACCAAACTGGCTCCCCAGTTTGAACTGATCTCTTTTCCCTGGAGATTAGTTTTAATAGTTCCCTGGAGATCAGTTGCCTGGAGGTTGGCAATTCTAGGTGAAATCCAGGGCCAGCCACCAGGGTTTTAGGAACCCTAGGCAAACTATGTCTGTGGTGCCCTCCCCAGTTCAACGTACACATACAAACACAATGAAACATCAATGGGCTTGTTCCAAGGGCTGCAATCCTAACCATGGTTACCTGGGAGAGAATCCCACTGAATATAGTGTGACTTGCTTCTGAGCAGGCATGGTAGATATGCATAGGAGGAACACTGTTTTGGTTCCCTCTCTGCCCTGAACCCTGGACCTCTGGGGTTGCCAGTGTGGCATACTCTTTTGGTGACCCCTCAACTTTGGCATCCTGAGGGATTTCCTAGGTTTGCCCAGAAAGGCCTGGGCGGGGCAGGGGGGGGGTGTAGGTTTTTGGTAACAAAGGCAGGGCTTTTCTTTTCTTTTTGAAAAAGAGGTGTCGGAAGTCTCAAGATGGAAATGAAGTTTTCAATCTGTATATTGAAAACTCATGAACTTTTAAACATTTTAAAAATAATTTTGTTAAAGAGGTTCCTGAACTCTGTTCCAGAGCGTTCCCTGAGGGAAAAAGCCCTGAACAAAGGTAACACCAAAATCTGCTCTCTTCCTTTTCTAGCAGTGAGAAAGAACAGGTAAAGTATTACTTATCACTGAATTTCCATTCTGGAAAGATTCCCACCTGTTGAATTCCTGTCTGGGTGTACAGCTGCTGAAGCTTTCCTGGAGGAAAAGATGACAATCCGGAGCTACAACATGGAGGTCCGCATGAATTAAGAACCCTTGTCATTGCTCAGTATTATATTGACCTAAATAAAATATCATAGGCACTTCCAATCAGGTGGGATCCAAGAAGAAGAAATTTTTATACCCCACTTTTCTCTACCTTCAGGAGTCTCAAAGCAGCTTACAATCTCATTCCCCCACAACAGTGAGGTAGGTGGCATTGAGAGAGTTCTGAGAGAACTGTGACTGACCCATGGTCACCCAGCTAACTTCATGTGGAGGAGCAGGGGAATCAGACCTAGTTCTCCAGATTAGAGGCTGCCGCTCTTAACCGCTACACGATGCTGGCTCTCCAGATAGCTTATACATTCTGTCTTGGTGAATTCCCTTCCTTACTACATGCTCTGTCCCACCAAGCACCATTGTCTTGGTGGTCAAAGGGACCCTCCTTCCTCTTTTCTCCAGTCAAAAGCTAGTTGAATCCAACTCATCAGATTTGCTATTATTTTCTTATTTATTTATTTATTGCTATTATTTTTCATATGGAACTGGAATTTCTAGAACACTCTGAAACTTGAGAGTGGAAAGTAATAACAGGCAATGCCAAGTTTCTTACCTTCGGTCCTTCTGGGTTTCTGATGTACTAAAGTCAAGGGAGATGGTGCCTCTGTATCTCTCCCTCTGAATTTTTCCCTTTCCAAAGCTTCCCTTTATATAGTGAACAAGTGCCAGTTCTGGGAACTCTTTGGCAAAACTCCCACTAACTCTAGAGAGAGCAGAGTCTTTTTTTATTATTATGAAACACTCAAATTAAAATGGGGCGTGAAGATGACGAGCAAGTTTGGGATCGAGCTTTTTGGAGCAGTCCTCTGATGAGGTTGTGGTCATAGTTTTGGTTGTGTAACGTTCGGCTCTTGGGAGGCTGGGTGCTGATTAATAGGAACAAGTTATTGATGGCCAGTCTGGCGTGCTCAAAAACCAACCATCACCTGGTCACAGCTGACATCGTGCCTAACCATTGCAATGATTGTTGTAGCTGAAGACAAAACCATCTTTTGGGTGTTGGGAGCAGCAGTGATGTATCTGGCCCATTCAAAACAAGATCCTAAAGCATCATCAAAAACTTCCCAGTGAAGACTGACTTCAGCCCAGGTCTCCCATTCTGAACCAGCAGAACAGAGGCTCCTTGGAGGTATGTGCCAATAAATAAGTGTGGAAGCCAAATTTCATGTTTGTATAAAGGAAATTTTAGGATTCCCCTGGACTGTACCGCAGAATATGAGTCCAAGGTCTTTGGTTGGAGGTTGGGCCCAAGACAGCCAACTTTGCTTCATGTTTGTTAATCAGAGAGGGCGTGGAACCAGATGGGGCCCCGGGGGAACAGGCTAACAAATAATAATTTTTAACATGACAAAACAATTCAGGGAAAATATGGAAAAGAAAGGAAAACACAAGCCAAGGGGAAGAAGTATCAAATTGAAGTTATTTTGTATAAAATCTGAGGCAGATGTGAAAGGTACTATTTGGGCAAAACATTTGTAGGGATTTCAAGAGCAATGAAATGGTACCCCCATAGAGCAGCAATTGGGTTTTTTTTGCCATTTATAATAGTGAAATGTTCCCTAATGCCCCATTTCCATGTCAGGAAAGCTTGAATAAGTGTGTGGGCTAGCTTTGTTTTGAGTGTATGAGATTTAAATAGTCGGTTGAATTTTGATTTCTCTCTCTCTAAATGAAGAGAAATACAGTTGCTGCTGGTGGTGATCTTTCCCTTTCCCCCAGATCTTCTAAGCACAGCCAGACAGAGCCAAGATGTTCGCACACCCTACTGAGAAACTACCTTCCTCCATCCCTGGCGGTGCTCAGTTTGGAAGACTTCTCTGATCCAAGTAAAGTTTCTACAGCCTGACAGATTCCCTGACACCAAAGAACTGGATTCAGGAAAACAGGCATTCATCTTCCAAAGTCAGTTTCCTAATGGGTACTTCTCTATCTTGCTCTAGAGGAATGGAGTTAGACAGTAGCAAGGAAAGAGAATTTGGAGGACTGGCCATCTTGATTTTGTATGGTTTCTAGGGTTTTCAACACTTGTAAAATTCTTGACGATTCAGGGCTGTGTCTGGGGACAGCACTATTTGGGGAGTGGAGGGAATTCAGCAGGGATATGGTGCCCCTGGAGGACTTCCGTTTCTCCTAGATTCTCTGATATACCATAAAGTCTGCACTCTGAAGGTGGCATTTTCTCTAGAGGATCTGCTATATGCAGTTTGGAGATCAACTGTCATTCCAGGGCCCTTTCAGCACCCATATTTTGCCTCAGTTTCTGAGCACATTATATTCTTCCATTCTGCATTTCCTCCCACTTCCACTTCCACTTTCTGTCAGGGCTTTTTCTTGTTTCTGCACTTGTTTTACAGGAATCTGCATTCAGACAGCTTCCAGCACACTGTTGCCCCACAGCTATCAAAACTCCTTTTGCTGCGATTCTTTGTTCTCGTCCGCTTTTGAATCGCGAATCCTTTTTAAAGTAGAATTGTTACTGTGGGTAATTAAGTGCTGCCCACTGCCTCCCCCATTTCCGCCTCTCTCACTCTTTAGGTTGACGCTCCCTCCCCATTCTGTTTTCTTTCCCTCCTTCTCCAAAGACAAAAGAGGATGAGTATTGTGTGCAGTTCTGGAGGCCTCACTTCAAAAAAGATGTGGGCAGAATGGAGCACAAGCAGAGAAGAGTGACAAAGATGATCAGTGGCCTGGAGAGCAAGCCCTATGAGGAAAGGCTGAGGGACTTGGGAATGTTTAGTCTGGAGAAGAGGCGGCTGAGGGAGGGACATGATTGCTCTCTTTAAGTATCTGAAGGGCTGTCACTTAGAGGAGGGCAGGGAGCTGTTCCTGTTGGCAGCAGAGGATAGGCAGGGCCGGCTCACTCACTAGGCAAACTAGGCATTCGCCTAGAGCGCACCGGCCCTTAGGGGCACCAAAAGGCCCCTGCCCCCTACTAAAAGCCTCACCAACCCCCCCGCCCCTTCCTCTGGCTTGCTAGCGTGCCCCACAGGAGCAGGAGGGGGTTCCTTCTCTCCAGGCCCTGCCTGGAGGTTGACAACCCATTAATTGGGTACATGCAGGGTGGGCGCTAGAAGGTAGCCCCGCCTAGGGTGCAAAAAACCCTCAGGCCAGCCCTGAGGATAGGACGGGCAATAATGGGTTTAAATTAAGGGTGGGAAGGTGCCAGCTGCGTACTAGGAAACACTTTTTTACAGTAAGAGTTGTGCAACAGTGGAATGAGCTGCCTAGGGAGATGGTGAGCTCCCCCGCACTGGCAGTCTTTGAGCAGCAGCTGGACAAACACTTGCCAGGGATGCTCTGGGCTGATCCTGCACTGAGCAGGGGGTGGGACTTGATGGGCTGCATGGCCCCCTCCAGCTCTGAGATTCTATGGTTCTCCTGCTCAGGCAAACTTTAAAAAGGCCAGAGAGAGCATCACAGGGAATCAGTAAAAAGGACACGGGGATTCCCTGCTCCCAAATGTCTCAGTCTTGCATGGGTGGGCCTGGATGTCCCCTTCCCTTCCCTTCCTTGTAGATGCAGAATGCATACAGAATACACAAATAATTAAACCGTAGGGGGAAGAAACCAACGCAGAGGGAATGTTTAGGACTGCGAAGGCAGCCTTTAAGGCTTGGATCCTCGGATTCTCCGGAGCAAGCGGTCAGTGCAGAAAGGGCCCAGGAGAACCACCTTGAGGTTGGTTCACCTAACTGCTTCGATCCAGATGATCCTTACAATTCTAAGATCATGTTCCTTTTCCCCCCCAGTCTCACATGTTAGGAACAAGAGGCCAAGACAGTGTGATTTGACTAAGGCTGTCCAAATAGTCCATGGCAGAGCACAGGCTCGAGTCTAGGCAGATATTCACTCAACTAGGTTGCACCGCTCGGTCACATTCTCGCTTGTCCGCAGCCATTGGCGGGAGACCACCAGCTGTGCAAACTCTCTTGCATATTAAGGAAGCCAAAATCCTGCAGATACAATGACATCACTCTTGAAAGAGGTTTCCAAAAAACGGGTTTATTGATGATTAGGAAAAAAAGGGTTCCAAGGTTATTATTTTACTAGTAATCAGAGCATGTGTGATGGGTGGCTGAACCACACGAAACGTGGCCCCGGGGAATACGCAGCACAGAAGGATTGTGCTCCAGGGTTGAACAGTTGCTACCAATGCTCGGCAGCACAGGGTGGGGTCCACAGTGGCTTGTCTTGGCGTTTAGGAATCACTGGAAGAGAAAAACATGAACAAAGGACTATGAGCTAACATATGCCTCAGTGAGACCTTTCCCAACACCATTCCCCGACCATTGCGTAATTGTATTTTGAACATAATTGTTCCATCTACAGATATTTTGCCCCCTGGATGTATTCATTAAGTCCTTCTGAAGTATCCGCATTAAGGGCCACTTAGATGCCTGTCTATCAAGCCGTTTAAAGTGCCTGTTTTGTCTGCTCTGTCACCATGACAAAAGACCCCCCACTCACCAGCCAGAGAAGTCCTTGGCCTTCCACGCCTCGATGAATTCAGCGATGTTCCCTACGACTGTCCCACTGGGCAGCCTCAGGTCATCGGCAGGATTCCCATTGAAGTTCCCACAGGAGGCACAGAGTTTCCCCTCAAAGTGATCGCTGACTTGCACCAGCACTTCCCCGCAAGCTCTGAGGAGAATGTGAACTTCAGAGGCCAAATCAATCGCAACCCCATCCTGGGAGGGGCTTATGGTCACATCCGCAGTGGCCACCGGGAGCTGGGCTCGGTGCCCGTTGACCTGGAAGGGGGAAGGATGGCGGATTGGAAGAAGAAAGAGGGAAGGAAACTTTAAATCCCTCTCTGCTGGAAGTGATGCAAAAGTTCGGTTTCCTCTAAAATGAAGATCCACTTCTTGAGCCCCTTGCATCTTTGTCATTGTTGGACTATGCAAGGTCCAGGGCTATTTTGGGGCAGGAACGCACAGGAACGGAGTTCTGGCTGGCTCCCAAGTTGGCCACACCCAGCAGGAACTCATTAGCATAATAGGCCACAACCCAACAGCAGAAACTCATTAGGATTGGTTACATTAGGGCTATGTGGTCTAATATTAAAAGGAGTTCCTGCTACCAAAAAAGCCCTGGGTTTTGACAACAAACAAGGTAAGCAGAATAAGAAGCAAAAGGTGGGTGTGGCTGGATGACCACACTTCTGGTAACATGGGGTGTGGCCTAATATGCTAATGAGCAGTGCTGCCAGGAGTGTGGCCTAATATGCTAATGATTTTCTGCTGTTGGGTGTGGCCTGTTATGTTAATGAGTTCCTGCTGGGCTTTTTCTACAAAAAAAGCCCTGGCAAGGTCTATTGGGCAGCCCTATGAAGAAGATCTGAAGATCACCCTACAGGGAGACAGCTGAAGCATCGGTAGTTAGCATAGCTAGAAAAGGGACTGCCTACAATCTCAAACTGTGCCCTTGCTGTCTCCTGACTGGCTCTTCTGGAGACTTCCTACTCCTGCAGAGCTTCCTTCTAATTGTTGTTCCCCTTTCAGCAATTACGCTAGAGTTGACAGTTAAGGCTCTTTCTCTTCTGTGTTCTATCAGGGTTTGTTCTTCTTTAAATAAACCTACTTATTTTTCACCAAACAATCAGTGCTTGACTTCCTTTGCATATTTACACTCTGCCAGCAGTAATGGTCAAATTAGAGAAATCCACCACAGACAGGAAAGAAGTCATTACATGGCCCATCCAGACTGAAAGGCCATTTTTCTGCAATTCTGGAAAAGAGGCCAAGGCCTCCCCCTGATGTTGCCTCCTGACACTGGAATTCAGAAGTTTACTGCGTCAGAATATGGAGGTTCCCTTTGGTCAGCAAGGTTAGTAGCCACAGATGGACCTGTCCTCCAAGAATCTTTCTCACCCCCTTTTTGATTTGTCTATGCCTGGCTAGTTCCTCTGAGATGAGAAAAATGAAGGTGAAGGCCTCACTGGGGAAAACGAAGGTTCATCCGAGGTACTGGCTGTTGAGAAGCTGCAGTTGGTACCTAAACTGTAGTTGCCTGAGGAGAAAATGCTGGGTGACCTATGAAAGAGTTCTTCACATTTCGATGAGAGCTTTCCTCAAAACCACCATTTCTGGGAAGGAAAACTGGCCTCCAGAACCTCCTTGACCTACCAACTGGGCTTCTTCCTTACGAGAATATACGTAATGTTGATACTGCTGCTGAATCCCAACTGCTACAAATGTTTTTCTTTTCTTCTTTTTTCTTTTCCATCACCTCAGTTAAACCACCACTTCTGGGAAGAGATGCTGTCCTCCTCCAGAACCCCAACCCCCTTCATTCACAACCAAGATTAACTGTAATTTTCTACCAGGACAACATTTCCACTTGTTTTCAAAAAGAAGAGCCCTTGTGGAGTTATTGGGGGGAAAAAGATCTTGCAGGTGAGGCGGGGTGGGGGGAGATGGCCACCAGCAGATGCCTCAGCTTTACTGCCACCAAGGGTAAAGCAGAAAGGTTTCCATATCTTCTGGAGCACTCTTTGCACAGTGTGAATAGTAAGCAAGCGATAAACAGGGAGTAGCAGAAAACAGGGAGAGGACAGCAGGATCTCAGGACCCCAACAGGTAAGGTTATAGACGTGAGAGCTGTGAACTGAGGAAACATCACTATAGGCTCAAGAAGTATTGGGCCAGACTAGGGAAGAGATGCTACATATGCTATCTGCCACATCCTGTCTGAGGTTGGAGAGGCATATAAAGCCTTTTAGGGCTGGCCTTGACTGCAAAGTAGATTTCTTTGTTTCTTTACCGCCCTTGTCTTTAAAAGTTTCACTTCTGACCAGGTGATTTTAGAAAGGGGTCGTATTCAAATCTAATGTCCAGTCCTGCACGCGGCTAGCCCTTACCCAGGTCTCCTTGTCCTTTTTCAGAGTGATGAAAGTCCCTCGGAAGAATATGTGTAGCGTGGATACAGCCTCCAAATCCCAGCTGCTGCATTCCTGGATGACCGCTATGACCCGGAACCAAAAGGGATCGCTCTCGTTGCAATGGGAGGCCACCTCATAGACACCCTTGTAGAGGATTTCACCGGCAGCGCCGTCAAAGGAGGTCAGCCGTGCACCGGGGGTGATGGTGCATTCGCCTTTCTGCCCTATGCAGCCACGCACACCATTATGGAGGGCACATATCTCTCCCACCTGACAGGTGGTTTCCTCACAGACCAGCTGACCTGAAGCGCCACAGGTGCATTTCTCCAAGCAGCCATCTAAGACAATGCTGTCTCCAACCTGTAAGATTTACAGCGAAAAGGGGGAGAGGAGGAGTTTTAAAAATGCAAACCTCAGTTAACTGGTGGTAAGTTAAAGATTGCATGCCCTGCAGTAGCTAATGGCAGGACAAAAAGCAATAATCTCTAGATAGGTTACAAGATGCTGGGCACTGTATCTGCCGGAAGCAAGGAACAAGATCTGTGTAAGACCTTTCATCAGGACCAGCCGCAATGACACAAAACACTGTGCAAAGATTTGAGCCAGGGTTGCCAGCTCTGGGTTGGGAAATACCTTGAGATTGGGAGGTGGAGCCTGGGGGAGGATGGGGTTTGGGGTACGGAGGGAACCTCAGCAGGATGTAATGCCTCAGAGTCCAGCCTCCAAAGCAGCCTTTTTCTCTGGGAGAACTGATCTCTATTGCCTGGAGATAAATTTTAGCAGGAGATCTCCAGGCCCCATCTGGAGGCTGGCAACCCTAATTTGAGCCTGTCAGCACTCTTCATCAGGCTGACCGTTACAACATTTAAAAAGATCAGAAGGGTGGAAAGCAGATTTTTCAGGGATCCTATTTGTGTTAGAGTTAGATGGGGCCGGGAGTTTCCCCAGAATTACAACTGATCTCCATGTTACAGGGAAATGGCAGTTTTGGGGACGATGGGGGAATGGAGTCTATATTTATTTATTCATTTATTTACTTTATTTATAACCCACCTTTTCTACCCAACAGGGACCCAAAGTGGCTTACATTGTTTCCCTCTCCTCTATTTTATCCTCACAACAACCCTGTAAGGTAGGTTGGGCTGAGAATGTGTGACTGGCCCAAGGCCACCCAGCAAGCTTCCGTGACGGGGTGGGGATTGGAACCTGGATCTCCCAGATCCTGGACTGACACTCTAACCACGATACCACACTGCCTCTCACTGCACCTTACAGTGGGAGAGCAGCAAGAGCTCAGTTTATTCTGAGAAGGATGGAGCACGGCTCTTCAGTGTCAGGGTTCTGCCCCAGACGCCTCATCCTCAACATCTTTCAGACCTTTTCACTCCCCCTTTCAGCTTTCATGGTGACATGACATGGAGCTAGATGATCCGGACCTTTGTCATGATTTCAACCCCAGGGCTCAACATGATTTGAGGGGACATCCTCTTAATGAGGAGACGCTTAAATAAAAAGGGGAGAGTGGCTTTAAGAATGGCATTCTGCAGAGCCGCAGAGGGAAAGCCTGCTGAAGATGCATGTAATTCTAAAATTTAAAGCTGCAGCAATCCCAGTTAGTTAGGGACAGTGGCTTGTGTTGTAAACACGTGGGATGCCGCTGGGAGTCGAACTCTTGCCTTGATGTACCGCCCGTCGTGCACGCAGCCGCAGTTTGCTATCGCCACGCATGCATCGCCGCTGAAGAGGTAACCGCTTTCGCACTGACAGCCCTCAAAGCATTTCTTTGCACACTGAACTGGAGTGGACAAGCTGGTGCAGGTGAAATCACAGGTCCTGGTGCACAGTTCGTAGTGGCTGTTGGGTGGGCAGGTGAGAGCTGGAAAGAAAGAGAGAATCCCAGTGGTGAGAGTGAGCAGGAACAGGCAAGGATTGAGTGCCTTCTGAACATCTGGCAAAAATCCCATCAGCATTCCACAGGATATGGACTACCAGCAAAACGTTACACGGTGGTGGAAAGTGCTGCCAAGTCACAGCTGAGTTTTGGCCACTCTGTAGGGTGTCCAAGGCAAGAGATCTTAGTGCCTCGGAGCTCCGCAGAAAGCGTCTGAGCAGAAACCACCCCATGCCGGCAGGTACAATAAAACCCCCTATCCAGGAAGGTTATTCTCTTGTTCCCTTAGGAAAGTTGAATCTGTAGAGCACATGTGCTCTAGTTGCCCACTCTACAGGGAGGTACGTCTTGGAATTATCACTCTGTTACTTGACATGATCCATGGCAGGGCTTTTTTTGTAGAAAAAGCCCAGCAGGAACTCGTTAGCATAATAGGCCACACCCAACAGCAGAAACTCATCCACATATTAGGCCACCCCCCCGACAGCACAGCTCATTAGCATATTAGGCCACACCCCATGTCACCAGAAGTGTGGTCATCCAGACACACCCACCTTTTGCTTCTTATTCTGTTTACTTTGTTTGTTGTCAAAACCCAGGGCTTTTTTGGTAGCAGGAACTCCTTTGCATGTTAGGCCACACACCTCTAATGTAGCCAATCCTAATGAGTTTCTGCTGTTGGGTGTGGCCTGTTATGCTAATAACAGTTCCTGGTGGGTGTGGCAAACTCAAGAGCCAGCTGGACCTCTGCGTTCCTGCCCAAAAATAGCCCTGATCCCTGGCCATGTAGACACAAATAAAGCAAGGCTTCATTGGTTTTTTTTATCTTGATAATAATTCTAAAATTACATGCTGAGTTGCTAAATTCTGTGCATTAATTTTCAAATTATGGGAACTGCACCTTAAAAGCTCTTACATTTTTTGTTTTGGAGGGGAGATTATAGTATTTTATGTTTGACTAAACTGTATGCTAGTCCAAAGACCTCAATAAACAACTACAACTACTACTACTAAGGCAAGAGACCAACAGAGGTGGTTTGCCTTTCCTAGCCTCTGTGTACTTCCTTGGTGGCCTCCCATCCAGATACTAGTCAGGGCCAACCGTGGTTAGCTTCCAAGATCTGATGAGGTCAGGTGAACCTGGGCTATCCAGGGCAGGGTATTCTGCTTCTGTTAGTGAAATATCACCCAGGGCCATGTTTGCATGACAGAATTATCTCACATGACAATGCTGATGTTATTTGTAATCTCTAGCGGCCTCGACAGCAAGGGCCTGCCTGTATTCTGTGTCTTTTGGTGGTGATGGAAAGTCCTGTCAAGTCGCAGCTGCCTTAGAGCAACCTTGTAGGGTTTTCAAGGCAGGAGGTGTTCAGAGGTGGTTTAGCCATTGCCTACCTTGGCATAGAGACCCTGGATTCCCATCCAAATGCTCACCAAGCCCAACCGTGCTTAGTTTCCCAGATCTGACAAGATCGGGCTAGCCTGGCCTACCCAGGTCAGGACATGTCTCTCTCAGTGAGGGCTTTGAAAGGAGTAACTCTGCCCTGCTTGTCTCTCTCATTCTCTAGGACTGATGAAAAATCTTTATGAAAATGGGCTTCTCCCCCTCCCATCAATTCCCCCCTAGTCTGCCGACTTCATTGTGATCTGAATTCATTTTTGTTTGTTTGCCGCTTTCGTCTTTTTCTCTGTCGGTGAGCAATATGTTAGCAAGCGAAGGGGGATGGATACGAGAGAGCAGTGAGAAATATGGTCATGATTTTAGCACGGCTTGGGTCAGAAGGGACAGAAATTATTGTAGGAAACGGCAGATGCATTTCCTGCACACTGGAGACGTACTCTGATGCCAACAGTACAGTTCCCTGTGTATCTCTTTGGTCAGGAATATTAGGAGATCTCTTTTTTAGTCTGAAAAAGAAGGTAATGATGAGATTTTCCAGAATGAAAATCCAGTTATTGTGCCGAAATCCACATAAATGCAAGCCTGGAAGTTCACAGATAGAAGAGAGAATGATTGTAACTGTCTGTCTGCTGTCTTCTCAGGCAGGCCCATAGCTACGGTGGGCAGGGCTCTTTTTGTAGCAGGAACTCCTTTGCATATTAGGCGACACACCCCTAATGTAGCCAATCCTCCAAGAGCTTACAGAGTTCTTCTTACAGGGGCTATTGTAAGCCCTTGGAGGATTGGCTACATTATGGGTGTGTCGCCTAATATGCAAAGGAGTTCCTGCTACAAAAAGAGCCCTGACGGTGGGGCATTTCAAATACAAGGCATGCTCCACAACAGCTGTTGCCCCCCTCTCCCCTCCTGTGACAGTGAAAGGGCCCTCCAGTTGATCACTGGGAGCGCGTGGCCTGCTGATCAGCTGGAGGGCCCTTTAAATCTTGCAGCTGCCCCTCCCGTCCTCCAGGATTTAAAGGGCCCTCCAGCTGATCAGCAGGCCCTTTAAATCTTGCAGGAGGGGAGGGAGAGGTGTGGCTGCTGGCAGAACTCCAAGCAGTGAATTCGCCACTTGGCATTCAGGCGTGGGCAGCCCTACTTGAAAAACAGCATTTAAAGGGTTCCCTTTAAATAGTGTTTTTCAAATGGGGACTGCCCATGCCTGAGCTCCAACCGGCAAAATCGCTGCTTGGAGATCAGGGAAGGCCTTCGGCCACCCCTCCCCTGCTGTCCCACAAAATTTCCCCAAAATTTCTCAGCTGTGCCACCTACTCCTCCCATTGCATTGACTTGAATGGCATCTGCCAGCCACCCTTCTTGGTATCGTGAATACCTGAACCATCAAGATGGGGAAATGGGATTAAAAAATAAGACTGTTGATTTTGCTGGAAACTTACGGCAGAAGTTGCTTGTTCTCCAGGCTCCGATTGTAGCCCCGGCTGTTTGGCACGCAGCTGCGTACGCCTGAAGGCTTTGGCAGAGGGTCTGCCCCGTCCCATTGGCTGCGCACATGTCATACAGACACCGGTTGAAATATTCGGCTGGGGCCACTAAAGAGTGACATGCTTTGAATGGGCCTGATGCGGCTTGGATCATTCCGCAGGAATCCTCCGGTCGGAACGGCGCTGTCTTGGTTGCGTCACAGACAGGACATTTCTCGCCACAGCTGTCTGAGCAATCGACACCCTCAGCGGGAATCTTCCACGAGGTCCCAAACTCCTCCACGTTCTGAGTAATTTTTCCATCGGGCAGGCGGAAGTCATCTGTCCTGTTCCTGTTGAAGTTGCCACAGAGGCCATTCACGTATCCTCGGTAGTTGCTGGTCACAGAAATTAAGACGTAAGAGGAGGTATCGTAAAGGACCTTGAGGCCAAAGTCAGAATGGACGACGATGTTGTTCCCTTCTTGATTGATCCTGAATTTCCCATCATCTTTTCTCAACGGTAGGGTGTAGATCTCTCCATCCACCTGTGTGAAAGACAGCAAGGTGAGTGTACAGTGCGTGTAATGACACGCATAGCCACAGCTAAGTCACAACCATACAGCCCAAATTCAGAAAGGGCAATACCTTGGCCTGCCACTTCTTCCCCCTCTCGAGTACAATGGTGTACCCATGGAAGGACACCACGACCATCTTTGTCAAGGAGACACGCCCATCGCCAGAACGTTCATTCTCCACCGACACGGAGAAGTTTGTCAGCTGCGAATCCCTTCTGCGGACTTCAGCTAAAGTGTAGGCGCAAGCACCTTGGAAGTCATAGGTTCGCCCATCAAAAGTCAAGTAATGGGAGCCTCCGGTCAAACTACACTGGCCACAGCCCACAGGATGACAGCCTTGGACACCGTTCTCCACCCCGCATGTTTCATGGGCCCCACAGGAGATGTTTTGGCATTCGACGGCTCCACTGCTTGTACAGCGGCATTTCACGTCACAGGAGTTGGTCGGGTAGAACTCCTCTTCCTTCTTGTAGTATTTGCCTTGGTGCACGCAGCCACAGTTCCCAATAGGAACACATTGGTCTGCACTCAAGACAAACCCAGCATCGCAATAGCATCCTTCCTTGCATGATACTTCACAGCCCTCTGGAGCCGAGAGACCGAGGCAGGTGGTGGGGCAGCCGTTTCCACAGAGTTCGTAGTGAGAGTTACGTGAGCATCTGGGACCTGGGAGAGAGGGCAAACCAGAATCAGTTTCAAGGTGATCTAGACCAGGTGTCCTCAACGTGGTGCCTGTGGGTGCCATGGCACCTGCCAACACCTTTCCTGATGCCCGCCAAGTGTTTTGGGAAAGTGGGCGAGGCCAAGTAGAGCTTTTGCCCAGCAAGACTTCTGATTGGCCATTGGAGATTAGATTGGCTGTGCAGATTTTTTTTTTAAGCATTGCTTTGGCATCAGCTGCCACCACAGCACAAGGATCTTTACTTTGTGACTGAAGGTAAGCGGCAGCAGCCATTTTGTGGTTGGCTCCACCTCCCAAAGCAGCCATTTTGGGGCAGTCATTTTGTGGCTGCACCCACCATGCTGTGCCAGAATTCCAAAGGTGCCCACGGGCTTCAAAAGGTCGGGGACCCCGATCTAGACATTATTTTGGAGAGGTGGCTCATTGGGTGTTGGAACCAGATTTAGATCTGCAGTCATCTCTTGCTGAAACCGTTTATGGAGTGACTTCTACTATTTCCATTCGACACGTGCTATAACAACCTCCTTGTTTAACCTATCCATTTGTTCGTTTAATATTTCAGTCTCAACAACGTGGCTGCTACTGCAGAACTTGATATCGCTGAATAAATGCATAGCTCATGATGCTGCAGGGAAATCTTTGGATTCATCTACATAGTAGACGGGAACTCAGTCCTATAAGCAAGCAGCGTGTACCTGTCTCCCAGAGAGTCTGGGCACACTGAGCCCCTGCTGGTCCTCCTTGGCCCATAGAACAGGCATAGGTTATTGCCAAAAGCAGCACAGGTTGTGCTTTTTCTGCATTATTTGTGTTGGAAGTGAAGGACTTTGTACTGTCTCTTAGGCTCAGATTTCAGAGGGTGACCATAGAGAGCTACAGTGATAGATTGGTCAGCACCTGCATATCCCTTCCTTTCAACAGCTCTGATATGGTTTTTTTTAAATTGATATGTTGTTTTAAATTGGTATTTTAATCGTTGTTTTATTGGTATTTATTATGATTGATGTAAACTACCCTGAGCTCGTCTGCAGGGAGGGCGGTATATAAATCAAATAAATCTATATATCTAATTCCCAAGTGGCCCCCTATGTGCGGATATCTAAATCCGCACATCGGGGGCACCTGGGGGGAGGGAGATTTTCCTGCGCACGTGGGGCAGTCCCCACGTGTGCAGAAAAATCTAAAAAGTTTAAAAAATTATACGGGGATCTTTAAATCCCTCAAAAAGTAAAAGAGCCCTCCCTGCGCATGCGCAGGGAACGCTCTACAAACTGGCCGTTGAGGGCGGGAGAAGGCTTGGCGGGCCAGCCGGCCTCGCTGCTGCTGCTGGGGAGGGAGGAAGGGGGAGGCTTGGCGGGCCAGCCTCCCCCCCCGCCACCGCTGCCGCCGTCGTCCTGCTGCTTGGGAGGGAGGAGGAGGCTTGGCGGGCTGGCCGGCCACCCCCCCCTCCCGGCCGCCCCCCCTCCCGGCCGCCCTCTGGCTCTGCCGGCCGAGTGCGAGCAGGCCGCCTCCCGGGCTGACGGACGAGGGCAAGGCCGGGAAGCCGCACCGGCCTCGCCCGCCCGCCACCATGACGGGCGTCTCCCGGCTCCGTCACGGGCATCAAAGTAGGGTTGCCGGTGGGGCTGGGGGGGGCTTCCCTCGCCCGGCTACGGGACTCCGGGGGAGGTCTTGGGGCGAGGGAGGGGCCGTGGGGGGACGCCGCAGTCATCACAGAGAGGGAGGGGGAGGCTTGGCGGGCCGGCCGGCCGGCCTCCCCCCGCCGCCGCCGCCGTCCTGGTGCTTGGGAGGGAGGGAGAGGCTTGGCGGGCCGGCTGGCCTCCCCCCCCCCCGCCGCCGCCTTGCTGCTTGGGAGGGAGAGGGAGGCTTGGCGGCCGGCCAGCCTCGCCGCCCCTCCGCTGCTGCTGGGGAGGGGGAATCTCGGCGGGCCGGCGGGCCTTGCCGCTGCCGCCGCTGCTGCGGAGGGGGGGGAGGGGGGCAGCTTGGCGGCTGGAATACTCCCTCCCCCCGCAAGTATTGCGGGTCCCGCCTCTTGTAAATAAATAATGTAGATGGCTCTTCTCAGGGAATCTTCCTTCCATCTCACAACTTCTCTCTCTTTTCTTATTTTGAAACCATGTGCATCTCTGTCCATCCTAGTATAGCTAGTTAGAACACTGTCTCTACTCTATCCCACGGCTGTAGCTAGCCAGGGGCACATGGGGCAATGCCCCCTCCCAGATTTCCAGTGCCCCAAATCTGAGAGCCCACCCCACCATTTTTCTGCCATGCCCCACAGAAGTGTGGTTTCCACCTCCTCTCCTCACCGGCAGCTGCTGCCACGCAGCCTCAATAGAGCAGCTCCTCCTTGCTTCCTGTTTCTGCAGCAACCGGCGACAACTGCAAGGCCTGTGTGCCTCGTGGTTGGCCAGCCTAGGATGCTGGGAGTCTCTCTTTCCTCCACCCAGCCACATATCTCCTTTTTCAGGCCCTGTCCTCCATGTCTCCCTACATCCAGGAACCTCTCTTCCTCCTTTGCTTGCTTGCTTACACTCACCACCACCACCTCCTCCTCCTCCTCCTCCTCCTCCCAGTCTTTGTGTCTCCTTTCTGCATCAACTCTGCACCCTCCTTGAAAGGAGAGGATTGCAAAGAGTTCCTCCAGAAGGAAAAGAGGAGGTGAGCTGGGAAGATGGCTGCTCCAATCCCCCTCGCCCTTTCTAGAAAACTGAATAATGGAATGCGGTGGCTCAAGTGGCTAAGACGCTGAACTGCAGGCTGTGGAAGGTCAGTAGTTCAGCAGTTCGAGACCCAGGTGCCGCATGACGGAGTGAGCTCCTGTCTCTAGTTCCAGCTCCTGCCAACCTAGCAGTTCGAAAGCAAGAAATTGCAAGTAGATAGATAGGTACCACTTCAGTGGGAAGGTAACAGCGTTCGTGCACCTGGTGTTTAGTCATGCCGGCCACATGACCACGGAACGTCTTCGGACAGCGCTGGCTCTTCGGCTTTGAAACGGAGATGAGCACCGCAACCCTAGAGTCGGATTCGACTGGCTTTCGAGCAAGGGAACCTTACCTTTACTCTCTAAGGTGCCATAGCTCCACCAGTTGAACTTTTGATTGGATCTCTATGGTGCCGTAGCTGCACCAGTTGAATTGCTGCTTGCCACAATACGTGTGAGTAGGCACACACAGAAAGAAGGACTGGTGGCATTCTGTAAGGATCAGTGGCGCCCCCCAACCTGTCTTTGCCCCCCGAAAATTGCCTTGCTACGGGGCTGCTCTATCCTATCCTGAATGGAGTTCCTTTTAAATAAAGGACTCATATTTCTTTACTACATATAAAAACAGGCTCGGTGTGAACTTTATTTCCTCGGCAGCATCCCGATGCATATTCTGCTGTGCCATATGTCCATGGTCTGACATCTTCAAATATGCGGGTTTCAAGCTGGAATAAATTTGGGGAGGGGAAACTCTCAACCCAAAATGTCAGCTTTTCAAAATGAGTTTAATTTTAAGCTCTGGCGACTCCCCCACGTTTTGTGTGTGTTATATGCCCTCCCTCGGCAGTTTCCGAGAATACTTACTACAGAAGGAGTTTGATCTCCACGGGTCGATCTGGATGCCCAGGGCCTGGCAGGCTGCCACATAGGTACTGATGGCATTGCACAGAGTGTCATGTTGGCCGTGGTACTGGCAGGTATCAAACACACAATCATCAAAGTAGGACGCCGGATCAATGGTTCCATGGCATCGCCTGAATGGCCCATCCTTTTTGATGAGGATCCCACAGTAGCGGTCGCCCTTGTAAGTCTGTTTCTGTGCCTCCTCACATGGCGGGCAATCGCTCCCAGCGCATCCCACTGAGCAACCGGGGACTTCGGCCACCTTCCAGCTTTCCGCAAACTGGGAAATGCTGGTTGCTGGGCCCCCATTCTTCATGGTCAAGTCATCATTGGGATTCAAGTTGTTGTTGCCACAGAGGCCGCAAGTGGCGTTGGCATAGGTATTGGGTATGATGACCCTGACGTAGCTGTTCCAGTCATAGGTGACCTTCAGTTCGAAATCAGTCTGGACGTAGGCCTGGGACCCACTGATATAGGCCTTTATCTTGCCTTCCTGGTAGAAAGGCAGGTTCACGAAGACTCCGTTGACCTGGAATGGGATGCGACAGGAACCATCATCACCACATACCCTGATGTACATCTGGTTACTTCTCTGTGTGTATGCGCTCTTCAACTGTGTTCTAATGTCTCAAAACAGTAAGACTGGGAATTGAACTTCTGAATGTACTGCCTTATATTGAATCAGACCATTGGTCCATTAAAGTTAGTATTGTCGACTCTGACTGGCAGGGGCTCTCCTGGGACTGTGGTGAACCTGGGACCTTCTGCATGCAGAGCAGATGCTCTACCACTGAACTACAGCACCTCCTAAAATTAAAGATGCCCAGGTAAAATATGTGATTTAGAAAATATATGCAGAAATGGTTCGTGGAGGAGAGGTCCATCCATGGCTTCTATCCATGATGTCTAAAGGGATCCCCCATATTCATAGACAGTAAGCTTCTGAATACCAGTGCTGGGAAGAAACACCAGGGAAAGGCCTTGGCCTCTATGGCCTGTTTAGTGGTCCTCTCAGGTACCCAGGTGTGTGAAGCAGAATGCTGGACTCGATGGACCGCTGGTCTGATCCAGTGCAGCTCTTCTCATTGTGCTTATGTTTAATTGGAATTGCAGTTAGTTGGCATCCCTACATGGTCGTTTTTATTGCATTGTTTATTGTACTTGAGGTAGTTCAGCAAAGAGGATTCATGGGCAAATCCTTTAAGTTTTAAGAAATTGGGATGACCCCCAATTAAGATTAAAAGCTGTGAAACCCCCAAAGCGGGTGTGGAGAAATGCCTTCCACCCAAGAATCCACCCTCCATATTTCAATCAGTGGGACCACACTCTGTGTATTCTCAAGAACCCAGCTGTGAACTCACAGCTGACAGAAAGGGAGGGGATTGGAGGAAGAGCCATCAGTCTCTAAACACAGAGCACTAAAGCTCTTGGCTGTGCTAATGACCAGGGCTATTTTTGGGCAGGAACGCACAGGAACGGAGTTCCGGCTGGCTCCCGAGTTGGCCATGCCCAGCAGGAACTCATTAGCATAATAGGCCACACCCAACAGCAGAAACTCGCTAGGATTGGCTACATTAGGGCTGTGTGGCCTAACATGCAAAGGAGTTCCTGCTACAAAAAATGTCCTGGGTTTTGACAACAAACAAGGAAAACAGAATAAGAAGCAAAAGGTGGATGTGGCTGGATGACCACACTTCTGGTAACATGGGGGTGTGGCCTAATATGCTAACGAGCTGTGCCGTCAGGGGTTTGGCCTAATACGCTAATGAGTTTCTGTTGTTGGGTGTGGCCTATTATGCTAATGAGTTCCTGCTGGGCTTTTTCTACAAAAAAAGCCCGCTAATGACTCTAGCCAAAGCAGGCCAATGGTTTACCACCCGGCACCCTTCTAGTAAGTCACAGCTAGAACCATAAAGCTGAGAAGGCTTAAGTAAACTCTTATGGAAAGGAAGGGAAAGTGAGGTCATCCCAAAGGGAAAGGAGAAACAGAGCTCTTCTTACAAGGGTACTGTAAGCTCTTGGAGGATTGGCTACCATTAGGGGTGTGTCGCCTAATATGCAAATGAGTTCCTGCTACAAAAACAGCCCTGACAGAAATTATTTAAACTTGGGACATGATGAAAAAGCTCTCTTGCATCTTGCTTTTGATCAATTATATGCACAATATCAGTTCATAGAATCACAGAATCATAGAGCTGGAAGGGACCTCCAGGGTCATCTAGTCCAACCCCTTGCACAATGCAGGACATTCACAAATACCTCCCCCCTATACCCCAAGTGACCTTATTCATGTACTGTTATCGGTATTTTAAGTTAGTTCCTTTGCGAAGGCTCAGTTCCTTGTGCCTTTGGAGAGCATTTTGCCAGCCACAGATCTGAAGGTTTTGCGCTTGCTTATCAAAAGGGACTGGCTTGCTACCAGCTGTATTGTGACAATAGGAAGACAACCACAGAGCAAACAAGAGGAAGATCATTCATGAGGAATGAAAACCTCTGAAGAAGTTGTAACACCGGGCGAGTTTACAACTAGTCACTCGTCTTGTTTTACAATGAGACAAAGACGGGCCCTTTTGAAAATGGTGATATAAGATTATTTTAACAGTTGTTGTTGTTGCTTTTTCCATGTTAATGATAATTGTGAAAGTTGTATGTGGCTTTACCAAAATAAAGTACAGTAGCCATTCTATCACAGTGATTTTTTTTTTTTTTTTTGTATTTAGGTTGCTTGCAGGAGCGTAGCAGCTAGCACAGCAACGAGGGACAGCCTCTAAATGACAGCACAGGTACAGAGTGCGAGATGTACAACTGTCTAGCAGGAGATGCTCTCATACTTGTTGGTCACAAAACCAAAAAAGCACCCACGGTAAGTAGGAAAAACCAACATATAACAAATACCGTGTTACAAATGGTTATAACATATCATAAATAATTTTTATATTTTTAGAATAATATTTTACGGTAATTTCATTACATATAATTTATCATATAAATATCACAACATATAAGGTATCAAAACCATCCAAATATCAAATATCATCTCCAAAGAATCTCAAAAGATATTGTACAACCTCTTAATTAATATCAGTCCTCCTCTGTTACACAAAAGTTTCAAGAGGGAGGACTCCTTAAAATCTCTGTCTTCCCCCCAAAGAATCTCGAAAGATATTGTACAACCTCTTAATTAATATCAGTCCTCCTCTGTTAAACAAAAGTTTCAAGAGGGAGGACTCCTTAAAGTCTCTGTCTTCCCCCCAAAGAATCTCGAAAGATATTGTACAACCTCTTAATTAATATCAGTCCTCCTCTGTTAAACAAAAGTTTCAAGAGGGAGGACTCCTTAAAATCTCTGTCTTCCCCCCAAAGAATCTCAAAAGATATTGTACAACCTCTTAATTAATATGAGTCCTCCTCTGTTAAACAAAAGTTTCAAGAGGGAGGACTCCTTAAAATCTCTGTCTTCCCCCCAAAGAATCTCGAAAGATATTGTACAACCTCTTAATTAATACCAGTCCTCCTCTGTTAAACAAACGTTTTAAGAGGGAGGACTCCTTAAAGTCTCTTTAGAACATGTGCTCTGACAGATATTAATTAAGGGGTTGTACAATATCTTTCGAGATTCTTTGGAGATGATATTTGATATTTGGATGGTTTTGATACCTTATATGTTGTGATATTTATATGATAAATTATATATGATGAAATTACTGTAAAATATTATTCTAAAAATATAAAAATTACTCACACTTGTTGGTGGCAACACGTGGTACCCAATTTGTTGTTGACACCCCTGGGAAGTGAGGAGAAGGAGTGGAGATGCTGAATGGGGACTTGGGAAGGCTGTGGAGTTTCCCCAAAACCCCGGGAGGTCAAGTAGAAGGAACAGAAAGGGATTGTGCCTCTACTACTTCACAGTGGAGTCTAATGCTGACTTGTTGCCAGGATGCCTAATGAGGCCGACATTCGCCTGACCATGAAATGCATATATTTTATTGACCATCCCAGTAATGGCATTGCAATATAGGTGGCTTGTCTCACCCACATTTAGAATGCGAATAGACCTAACAACTAAAGTTAAGATGGCCTGACAGATTTACTGCAGTCTGCCACAGTTCATTACATTAGCGTATTGCTGCCAAGCTTCCGGAAGAATTTCAATGAGTATTGACAAATTATACTTGCATAAATTACTCTGTGGGAGTATAACAGAAGCTCCTGCAAAATATGTTCTAGAAAGCACGCCGCCAATACTCTTCTCAATCGCTTGCTATATGTTGGGTTATAAGGTTGCTAACTGCGGGTGTCTCAGGCGCTTTCACACCACTATGGTTTGGTGCAGTGGTTAAGAGCATGGATTCTAATCTGGGAGAACGGGGTTTGATTCCCCACTCCTCCAGATGCAGCTGCTGGTGTGACCTTGGGTCAGTTACAAGTTCTTTCAGAGCTGTTCTATCATGAGCAGTCCATGAAAGATCTCTCTCAGCCCCACCTATCTCACAGGGTGTCTGTTGGGGGGAGGGGGAGGGAAAGGAAGATTGTAAGCCCCTCTGAGACTCCTTCAGGAAGTGAAGGGTGGGGCATAAATCTAATCACCTCCTCCTCCTCCTCTTAATGCCCTTTCAACCCGCTTTCAGTGCACTTTGCAGCTGGATTATACCGTGTGAAATGGCAGCTATCCACTTGCAAATAGCATGTGTGTGAATACACTCAGTATCTGTAATCAGACTCTAAAAGGGCTTTTAATGGCACAAGGACTCCCTCTGTCCTCAACCCAAATACACCTATACATCTAGTAGCTTTGACTGTGTCTGTACCTGGATTCTCCGTGGATACTCCTGGCTCAGCACAATGGTTGTGTTGTATGCCTGCAATGTCACCACCTTGGTGTACGACACTTTTGTGTTGCCTCGGTTGTTGTTCTGCACTTGGATGTTGAAAGCTCTGAGGGTCGGGTCGCTGGAGCACAGTCCGGCCAGCTGGTAGATGCAGGTGCCCATGAAATCGTATCTCTTTCCATCGAAGGTGGTGTAGTGGGGGTCTCCAGATGCCGAGCAGGTAGCAAAGCTGATGGGATTACAGCCCCGGACCCCGTTGACCACGGTGCACCTTTCGTTGGCTTTGCAGCCAGCCGGACTGCACACGGCAATGCCCAGGCTGGGATCACACCTGCAGCGAGTGCCACAGTTCTCGTCGGCCCAGAATTCCTCTCCAGGCGTGTAGTAGTACCCATTGTATGTGCAGCCACAGCTCCCAACGGGTACACACTTGTCGACGCTGAGGACAAAGCCATTGTTGCACTGGCAGGTCTCTAAGCAGGGCTGTTGGCAGGAGGAGGGGGCCGTGCGGTCGGAACAGCTGGCCGGACAGGCATTTCCACAGGCTTCGTAGTGGCTGTTCTCGGGGCAGGGCAGGGCTGAAAAAGGGCAAGGGGAGAAGAGTGACAGAGGTCAGCCATTGAAGACATGTGCTAAAACTACTGCTTCGTAAAGCCTATTGCTAATACTTTATATAAAAGGCTGGGCTGGCTGATTCAGACATTATAGAATACACTGGTTGGGTTCAAGGCTCTAGCCCGTGTCCTGTGTAGCTGTCAAACAGGAACTGTGGGTTCTCCTCATTCCCATACATATGATGTCCAGTTTGGATTGCGACAGGGCTATTTTTGGGCAGGATCGCACAGGAACGGAGTTCCGGCTGGCTCCTGAGTTGGCCACGCCCATCAGGAACTCATTAGCATAATAGGCCACACCCAACAGCAGAAACTCATTAGGATTGGCCATATTTGGGGTGCGTGGTTTGGACAACAAAGAAGGTAAACAGAATAAGAAGCAAAGACAACAAAGAAGGTAAACAGAATAAGAAGGTGGGTGTGGCTGGGTGACATGGGGTGTGGCCTAATATGCTAATAAGCTGTGCTGTCAGGGTGTGGCCCAATATGCTAATGAGTTTCTGATGTTGGGTGTGGCCTATTACGCCAATGAGTCTCTGCTGGGCTTTTCCTACAAAAAAAGCCCTGGATTGCGACTGTAGTGTGCATGGAGAACAGGCCCCTCACAACATTTTCAAAATGGTCCTGGGGAGAACCAGTTGGACCTCTGGGAAGACTTGCTAATGTACACATGAATTTCACTAATGGGCCAGAGGGCATTCCAGGACCATTGCAGGTTGGGAAAACAGCATGGAAGGAGGTGTACTCCCTATAGCCATGCCAGTTCCGGGTTTGGGAATTCCTGAAGCTTTGGGAGCGAAACCTGTGGAGGGCGGGGTTTAAGGAGACTCAGCAGAGTACGACGCCATTTTCTCCGGCAGCCATTTTTTCTACAGAAACTGATCTCCACAGATCTCCACAGAAACTGAGATCAGTTGTAAGTCTGAGAGATCTTCATGCCCTACTGGGCAACCCTATGTTCTCAAAAGTCTTTACAAAAAATAAGCTTGTAGAGTGAAAATTCTTAGGAAATCTATAATCCATAAAATCTATAAAAATATGGGCACTTGGGGTACTTTGTCCTGCCTGGAGCCCTCCCCTGCCTGTCCTGAAGTTTTGCTCTTCCTACTGGTACATCTACTGGTGCTGAGGGTCACGTGTCATCTCCTTTTCATGGAAAGTTATACTGCATGTGTTTTATGAATCACTGCTGTGTCACTGAGATGCACCACCACCAGCAGCTGCAGTCTTGCAAGCCCAGCTGTATTGTATCACCAAGGAAAACATATAAGCCATTGCGTGTTTGGAGAAGAACTTAAGACCATAGGAGAAGGCCATGTTGGATTAGGCCAGTGGCTCATCCAGTCCAACACTCTGTGTCACACAGTGGCCAAACCCAGGTGCCATCGGGAGGTCCACCAGCGGGGCCAGAACTCCAGAAGCCCTCCCACTGTTGCCCCCCCCAAGCATCAAGAACACAGAGCATAAGAACATGAGAGAAGCCATGTTGGATCAGGCCAGTGGCCCATTCAGTCCAACACTCTGTGTCACACAGTGGCCAAACCCAGGTGCCATCAGGAGGTCCAGCAGCTCTTACCACAGCCAGAAGGTGTCCTCCAATCATACACAGTAGCGTTTGCCTTCCTACAGGTAGTGGCATAGGCCTCCAGTGCCTGGCAGAGGATGTTCTTGGCTCCCCCATTTAGGCACACATCATAAATGCAACTATCAAAGAAGTCATCTGGGTTCACTTTGGTGTGGCAGTCTCTAAAGGGTCCTCCAGTGGTTTGGCTGATTACCCCACAGAACTGTGGGCCTCCATAAAGCTGTTTTTTGCTATCATCGCACGTTGGGCAATTCCCTCGGCAGAAATCCCAGCAGAAGGGATCCCTGTCGTGGACTTTCCAGCTGCTCGCCCAGCTTATGATGGAGGAGGCCACGGTGCCATTGAGATAGGTCATGTCATCGGCCGGCTTTTGATTGAAGTTTCCACACAGCCCGCACATTGACCCATAATAGCTGCTGGGGAGAGTCAGGATCAGATGCCAGTTCCAGTCGTAGGTCACTTGGAGGCCAAAATCAGTTTGCAAGACAGCTTTGAGGCCGGTTGAGTAAACCTTGATCTTGCCATTTTCCAGAGTCACCGGTAGGCTGGTAATTTGATCGTTTAACTAGAGAAAGAACCGGGAAGAAAAGAATCCCAAAAGAACTTAGTTTTGTTTTTCCAAGCATTATGTTCTTCAGAAGACTGCACAGTACCCAGAGCCTGGTGTTTGAGCAATGGGAACAGGCAAGCCAATGGTGGCATCAGAAGAGGTGTGAAAGTTCAGACTCTCATCTGGAAGATCTGCTCTATGTGGGGACTGGCAGTGAATGGGGTCATGCAGGGCTTTTTCTGTAGAAAAAGCCCAGCAGGAACTTATTAGCATAATAAATCACACCCAACTGCAGAAACTCATTAGCATATTAGGCCACATCCCTGAGCACAGCTCGTTAGCATATTAGACCACACCCCACTTGTTACCAGAAGTGTGGTAATCCAGACACACCCACCTTTTGCTTCTTATTCTGTTTACCTTGTTTGTTGTCAAAGCCCAGGCTTTTTTGGAGCAGGAACTCCTTTGCATGTTAGGCCACACACCCCTAATGTAGCCAATTCTAATGAGTTCCGGCTGCTGGGTGTGGCCTATGATGCTAATGAGTTCCTGCTGGGCGTGGCCAACTTGGGAGCTAGCCGGAACTTTGTTCCTGTGCGTTCCTGCCCAAAAATAGCTCTGGGGTCATGTATTTTGCAACTCTAGGACAACCTACAGCTATGCCCTGGAGGTTTGGAATTACAATTGATCTCTGGACTAAGGAGATCAGTTCCCCTGGAGGAAATAGCAGGTTCAAGGAGTGGACTCTATGTCATTACACCCTTGCTGAGCTTCCTCCCCTCCCCAAAATTTCATCCACTCTAAGCAGTACCCACAAATCTCCAGGACTTTCCCAAGTCAGAGTTGGCAATCAGAGACAGTGTCTATTATTTATTCATGTTTTCCAGGGCTGAGACTTAGCACTTGCATATGAACAAACATGAAGCTGTGGTCAGACCAGGGGTTGGATCCATCCAGTGTTTCTGCTCAAGCTCACCCAACCCCTCTCTTCTGTACACCCACCTGTCCAGATGGCTTTTGTCCATGCAGGTCCCATGATCTCTAGCATTGTTTTATGATGATCAAAGGGAAGAGTGGAAGAGCTGGTTGGATCCAATCCCATCGTTCTATAATGGTCACTATTGTCTACTCTGACTGGCAGTGGCTCCCCAGGGTCTCAGGCAGCAGTCTTTTGCATTGCCTGCTGCCTAATTCCTTTAGCTGAAGATGCTGGGAATCGAACCTGTGACCTTCTGGGTGCAAAGCAGATGCTCTACCACTGAGCCTCAGCCTTTTATATTAACTCTATTCTGACCTATGTTAATGAATGCATTTCTTTAATTTGTACCACACCTTTCCAGGAACATGCACAAGGCAGCTAACCAGAATCAAGGTGGCATCAATACAAAATAAGTAACCTTAGAACTCGCACTTCCCTTACAAATAGATGAATAAAAATAGAAGCAAGAAATTAGTACTGTCCAGTGGCTGCAACGAAGGTGTGTAATGGAACGTTGCTCTTCTGCTGTGAATTACGTTCTACACATCCCTCTTTGATTTGACATTTTGTGCTTTAAATAGCAGGGAGTCACAGCTATTGGAGCTGGATGAGGGTCCTGGCTTATTAAAGATCCTTAGCATTCCCCTCCAAATGAATGATCATTCCCTGGAGAGAAATTGGTAGAAAATTCCTCCAAGTTGAATAGAATTTTAGGATTCACAGCGATCTTTCTGCTGTGTTCCTAATCCAAATAAACTCTTGGAAAGGGTTTATGAGTGCAAACCATTCATATACAAGCCATCAGTCGTCCTTGTTTACATGCAGGCATAGAATTTGCTGATATTCAGTAGGGGGCTAAATCCGAGTGATCTGGGATTCCCCACTCTGCCATGAAGCTACAGTTATTCGGCCAGTTATTCTCTGTCTCTGTCTCTCTGTCTCTCTGTCTCTCTCAGACTAACTTACTTCAGGGGATTCTTGGATGGATAAAACGGAGCAAGGGAGAGAATCTACATTGTCCCGAAATCCTTGGAGGTAGGGCAGGGTAAAAACAAATGAAATAAACAACTGATAAGAAAAAAATGAATCTTTGAAGAGTCTGCTTCCTGCATCTGACGAAGGGGGGCTCTTAGAAAACGACATGCTGGAATGAATTAGTGCCGTGGGACTCCCTGTCTACTTAGCTATGAGAGACTGAATGGCTACTCTTCTACAGTCTGTCCCTGAGGGTGGAGTAGAATATTTAATACTGAAGCAGGCCAATGTTTGAAAATTGCATTTGGAGGGGGAATAAAGGATATACTGTTCTCCAAGTGGAAAGAATTAGCTGTTCAGTATGTAAAATGATTCAGGGAAAACTTGCCAATCTAGTGTCGGAGTGTTTTTTTCCGTATCTAATAAGCTTGGTTTGGTATGGAGTTTTTGTCCTAGACTATCTTCATTCTTGGTCACCGGGGTTGTTTATTATCATCGCCGTTTGCACTGAATCACTGTTATCCTCTCGCACATTCTTGCTAGGGAGAGTTATAGCTCATCTCTTACTCCCAGGTGACTATTGTAGCCTAACTTATTGGTGTGATTTAGCTAGGACCCTGAGTCATCATTCCTTGTTTATGTCCAGGTGGGGAATTTGCAGACGTTCAGATGCGGACTTAAATCTGAGAGATCTGTGAGTAAAAAGGCTAAAATTTCCACAGATTCCACGTTTGCATATAAACAAGAGCTGCTGAATGCTGATTCAGGACAGTCTTCAAGCTCCTATGTAAACTCCCATCGGCCCTGATATAGAGACAACACCGTGTAGGGCCTAGAATGTTAGACTAAGATCTGGGGGACCCAAGTTCAAATCTTCGCTTGGTGGTGGAAGTTCACTGGGTGACTTTGAGCCCATCATTCATTCTTAGCTTAACCTAAATTACAAGGAGATTGTTGTTGTTGTTGTTGTTATTAATAATAATAATAACAACGACCATCACTGAATAGCATGGAGTATAGTATAGCCAGGAGATCCTAAGATTGTCTGGCAGCCTGAAGTCCTAACTCTTTTAGCATTATGCACCACTAGGTGGCAAGGTAGACTTATTTCTTGGGCTGAGAGAGCTCTGAAAGAGCTGTGACTGACCCAAGGTCACTCAGCTGGCTTCATGTGGAGGAGTGCAGAATCGAAACCAGTCCTCCAGATGAGAGTCTGTCGCTCTTAACCACTACATTCCGCTGGCTCTCTAAGGAGAGCTGTTGTGGCAATAAAATATAAGGGGAGAGAATGATGCTGTAAATAGTTCCAGGTCTCCATTGGGGAGAAAAATGGGGTATAAATATCTAAGTAATAATCATTGTACAATTTAATACCCTATGTGTTAGCCTAAAGTTGAGATCCCAGAGCGGCTGGGAATCACAAATGAACATTATGGGTTGCATCCAGACTAAGTTGGCAGTTTCCACTGAGCCTACGGATCTCTCTCATGTTATTTTTCAGGGCCTCCCGTCCCCTCCCCACCAACAGGAGCAGCATTTCATGGAGATCTATGGACCTCAGTGGGAGGTGGAAGAAAGGAAAGTTTCATTCTGCCACTGGAAAATGTAGTCTGGAATCCAACCCTACATTTAGCAGGGCCCATATCCCCCCCCACTTTTGGATACCCAGCATACCCGGATTCTCCCAGACTCCTGCTTGTAGATGGAGATCTTGTAGCCATAGACATAGATGTTGACCAGCCGCACATAGGACACCGCTTGGTTCCCCCTGTTGTCATTCTTCTCCTCTACGGAGAAGGGAACCAGGGTAGAGTCATTTCCGCAGTACTTGGCAATGATGTAAGTGCAGGTGCCCTGGAAGTCAAAGGCCCACCCATCGAAGGTGTGGTAGTGTGGGTCTCCCCAGCCCCAGCAGCTTGCTGAGAAGTCAGGGACGCATGTGGCTTGGTGGTTCTCCACTTTGCATGTTTCCTTGGGTCGACATTTCAAGGCCTTACAAGGATCTGAAATGAAAGGGAAAACTTGAGTGAGTGGCCGATTCCATAGAAAGTGAATATGTATGGGGAGGGAGACCAGTTTTAGCTATAGCGATTGGACCTGACCACTCTGGTCACCGTAGAGGAACTGCTTCAGGGGACATCTAAATCTAGACAGGTGGCCTGAAAAAAGAGGGTTGCTATTCCCCCGGTCAGGCCAGGGGATCCCTCAATTTTGGGGGGCCCAATCTGCTGCTGGTCAGCTGTCTGGCAGGGGAAGCCCCACCCCCAATCAATGGTGACAATGGTGTCATCGGTAGTGATGTCAACATGCCGGGGCCATCGTGTGGCGACACTCTAGGATTCAGGGGGAAACTCTATGGTTACCATAGAGCTCCCTGCCGCAGGTAAGGTGAGACCTGGCAATGGTAACCCTATGCAAAAAGGCCCTCTTGGTCATGAGTGACAGAGGAACTCTGGAACTCCTTCCCCAAGGAGATTCGTCTGTCTCCCTCTATCATGGTCTTCTGCCTACCCACACATGAAGACTTTTTCCCCTCGTTTGGTATTTTCTCACTAAATCTTATTAGCCCTCCTTCCTGTTTATGTATTTATGTGTTTTATTTAATTGTTTAAAATATTACATTTAATTGTTAAATAAAAACAATTAAATATTGCATTTAATTGTTTTTACATTTAAATATTACATTTAATTGTTTTTAATATTACATTATGTATGTATGTATGTATGTATGTATGTATTTTAAGCACTTCTTAATGTTCGGAAGGCGTTTGTGTTTTAAATGCTTTAATGCTTGCCACCTTGCAGACCCTGAATTGGGTCTCTAAGATATTTTGTTACACACTCTCCATGTGTAATAAAACAGAAAAGCCTTAGATATTACTGTGACACTGATCTCTCTCTCTATATATAGACAGGGTAAAATTAATGATACTGAATCCACTCATTATTGATCTGACTGAAGTACCTATATTTCTTGACAGCACAAAAGTATTCAGGGCCATGTAATAAGTGTAAGTCTATAAAAACCTCCAAATGAACTTCTCCAAAATGGGCAGTCACTTGACATGCTGAACCATGGCGCTTAGGTTTATGCATGGTGGTCCTGCATGCGCATAAGAAGAGCCCTGCTGGGTCAGACCAATGGTCCATGCAGTCCAGCCTCCTGTCTCACACAGTGGACAACCAGTTCCTCTGGAGGTCCAGCAACAGGGCATAGAGGCTGGGGCCTTCTCCTGATGTTGCCCCCTGGCTCCAGGATTCAGAGGTATAGTGCTTCGGTATGTGGAGGTTCCCCTCAGTCACTACAGCTAGTAGTCATTGCAAGACTTATCCTCCATGAATCTATCTAATCCCCTTTTACAGCTGTTTATTCCTGTGGCCATCACTACATCCTCTGGCAGTGAATTCCACATTTTAATCACTCTCTGTGTAAAGTAGTATTTCTTTTTGTCCGTCCTGAACCTACTGCCCATCAGCTTCATTGGAGGCCCTCTAGTTCTAGTACATCATTTTATAAACCTCTATTGTGTCCCCTCCTAGTCATCTCTTTTCTAAACGGAAAAGTCCCAGACTCTTCAGCCTTTCCTCCTAGGAAAGGTGCTCCAACCCCCTCATCATCTTGGTTGCCCTCCTCTGCCCCTTTTTCCAGCTCTGCGATGTCCAGCAGGCTCAATTCTGCACATCTGGCCCAGACTTCCACCGGCATACATGCAGCTGCTGTGCTTCACTGGACATCTTGTTACCTTTATTAATGCAGCCCATGACTCCATCCCGAATCTCACATTTCTCATCGGTTTTGCAGCTGTGGGCCTCGCAGACCACCCCCTGGCCTGGAAGGCAGATACAGCTTTGGTGGCACTCGTTCAGCAGAACCTTCTCATTGGGCTGGTGGGAGGCATGAAAGGAGAACAATTGGCAACTGCTGGTTTCTATTACATCAAGAAGGCCTGTGTAGGTTAGGACTGGAAACACGCCCACTATTTCTGAATGTCCTCATCCCTCACAAGAGTAAGCAAAAGAAACGTTGGAAGTAATTCTAAATCATGATTTGTCTGTAAGCCATATTGGTTAATTCTAGCACATATGTTATCTGTCTGTCTATCCATAATCTGCCCATCCATCCATCCATCCATCCATCCATCCATCCTCTGTCTGTCTGTCTGTCTGTCTGTCTGTCTGTCTGTCTGTCTGTCTATCTATCTATCTATCTACCTACCTACCTACCTACCTACCATCTTCATTATCATCTGTCATCTATCTATCATCTATATCCATCCATCCATCCATCCATCCATCCATCCATCCATCCATCATCTGTCCATCATCTGTCCATCATCTGTCCAGCATCTGTCTGTCTGTCTGTCTGTCTGTCTGTCTATCTATCTATCTATCTATCTATCTATCTATCTATCTATCTATCTATCTATCTATCATCTATCATCTATCATCTATCTACCATCATCATCATTTGTCATCTATCATCTATATCCATCCATCCATCCATCCATCTATCCATCCATCCATCTATCTATCTATCTATCTATCTATCTATCTATCTATCATCATCTATCTCCATCATCATCATCATCTATCATCATCTATATCCATCCATCTATCTATCTATCTATCTATCTATCTATCTATCTATCTATCTATCATCATCTATCTATCTATCATCTATCTATCTATCTATCCATCCATCCATCCATCCATCCATCCATCCATCCATCTATCTATCATCTATCCATCCATCATCTATCTATCTATCTATCTATCTATCTATCTATCTATCTATCTATCATCTATCTATCTATCTATCTATCTATCTATCTATCTATCTATCTATCTATCATCTTCATCATCATCATCTGTCATCTATCTATCATCTATATCTATCCATCCATCATCTATCTATCTATCTATCTATCTATCTATCTATCTATCTATCTATCTATCTATCTATCTATCTATCTATCTATCTATCTATCTATCTATCTATCTATCTATCTATCTATCTATCTATCATCTATCTATCTATCTATCTATCAACTATCACTATCTATCCATCTATCTGTTCATCATCTATCTACCTATCTCAAACATATACTGCCTTCCTAATTATTACAGTGTAAAAAGCCATGCATATATTCTTGTGGCCTCACATTTCAAGGAGACACCCATGAGGCTTTTCAGACTGCATATCAATATTGCCCTATTACCATAAGCAGAATGTTTTTCGATGGAGCCAGGGCTGTCTTTGGAGGCCGGTTATCAAGGGTAAAATTTCCAGGGATAAACGAGCCCCTCATATAACAGTTCAGAAACTGACCATTGCACCATTTCGGTACCTCCTTCGTTGATTAAAATGGTGTTTCTTACACATCCAAGAAACAGCCCAAGACAGGCAATTCCCCCCTCTTATTTAAAGACTCCTGAGAAATTCTGCAGGTAACAATAAGAATTTGCGATATTTGGTTAGAAAAAGCATGGAACGAAGAGAACATGAAAAGACTTGCAGAGGTGTCAAACTCATTTGTCACGAGGGCCAGATCTGACATAAATGTCACTTTGTCGGGCCGGGTCATGCGTGCCATAATAGTGTAATGCCATGTACCTGAGATATTTTACCACTGACCATGACCCAAACACCTCCTCAGAACTTAATTAACCACCCTTTGCTTGTTATGCTCAAGTTTTGCACAGAACAGAGACCTATTGCAAAAAAAATCAAAGTTGCTCTCAAGCCAGATAAGAGTTCTGAATGGGCCAGTTCCGGCCCCTGGGCCTTATGTTTGACAATTGTGTAATCTAACATGTCACAAGTTGTGACAGCATTAAAAGTAGAGAGTGCGAAAACAATGTCTGGAAGAGCAGTTACCCTGTAATAGTGTCCGTTCCTGAAGCACCCGCAGTGGTCTACTGTAACACAATTGAGGCCATCAAAGAAGAAGCCGTTGTCACATTGGCAGCCCTCAGCACAGGTTTCAGGACATGTTCTGGGGTCTGTGATCTTGGCGCAAGTGGTGGCACAGAGGTCAGCACAAATCTTGTAGTGGCTGTTAACTGGGCAGCTCAGAGCTAAATGCAAAGAGCACATGGGTTAGAAGCAAAGAACCTTGGTGCTACTTCAAAGGGAGGGGAAGAGGAGAGAGCTGAACCAAGATTTTGGCGAGCAAAGGCAAAGAAAGCTACTAGTAAGGCACCAAATCACAGATTCCATCACCCTACATTATGATGACAATTAGGAGCATTGTTTTATAAAGCAATGTTAAGAGCTAAATATGGGTGGAGCTAAAATGAATTTTGGGGGAAATTTCTGTTAAATTCTTCTTTGCCTGCAAAGATGTGGGCTTATGTTCGAATTGGAATTCTCTAGAGCAGTGGTCTCAAATATGTTTTAGTGGTGGACACCATAGCACCTGCCAGTATGGTTCCTGGTGCCCACTGTCTTCTTCCCTAGAGCAAAGAGATAATTCTGGCTTTATTCCACTTCAGAAGTGCTTCCGAAGAGTCCAGAAGTTATCATGCTGTTTCAAAAGGGAGTACCTATTTGGATGCAGCTGTCTTTATCAGAGGAGGATGCTTACTGGAACCTCCCAATGTTTTGGACTGGACCCAGCCCTCATGGCAGCCATTTTGTGACTGGTCCCAACTCATATGGCAGCCATTTTGTGGTGGTGCCCACTACCTGTTTTCAAAATTCAAAAAAGTGTCCACAAGTTTGACTAAGTTGGGGACATTTATTGTAGAGTACTCAGGCTGAAACCATTTAGGACTTGATAGGTAAGAATCCCATTCCTTTAATTGCCCCCCAAAGTGATAGGGAGTTAGATCAAATCCTACTCCTATTTCACATATCAGATTATATATCCCATTGGTCAATTGTTAATACTCACGGCAGAAAGACTGATTCCTCCAGGGCTGAACAGAGACCCCAGCCTCTTGGCAGGCAGACACATAACTCTCAATACTTTTGCATAAGATATGGCGGTCTCCATTGCCCAGGCAAAGATCATAGATGCAGTTACTGAAATAGCCACTAGGGTTTAATTTGTCATGACAAGCTCTGAAGGGACTGTCTGTAGCAGTGAGGAGGCCACAGTAATTGCGTTGTTTGAAAACATCCTTCATCCTCTCCTCACAGACCGGGCAGTTATTTCCAGAGCATCCGTCTGAGCAGGATCCACTTGCACCAGGGATAGGCACTTTCCAGGCTGCACCAAATACAGCCGCATCGGAGACCACCCTGCCATCAGGGAGCAGGAAATCATCCTCTTTACGTCCATTGTAGTTCCCACACAGGCCACTCACTTGGCCCTGGTAACTCCCCGGGACAGTGACTCGGACATCGTAAACCAGGTCATAGCTCACAAGCACACCAAAGTCTGTTTGGATTACAACTTTAGTGCCATGTTGATAGGCTCTGAGTTGTCCACCAGAAAGGGTCACTGGGAGAGGCTGAAACACACCATTCACCTGCAGGAAGAAGGTCATTTCTTGGTTGAGTAGGGTTATGTCAGGGGTTGGATCCAACCAGCTTTTCTATTGATGAAGAAGGGAGGAAGGCTTCCTCCTTGACCAACAGAAAGGGTACCAATGGGATCTGAATGGATACAAGACATGTGGGATGGAGTCTGCGGTAAGGAGTGAAATCAGGTGGCATTGAGTGAGAACGGTAGCTGGATCCAACTCAATATTTCATTACTTTCTTCAGTCAAAAATCAAAAGAGCTTTCGGCTCAACATTAGAAAACACTTCCTGACAGTTAGAGTGGTTCCTTAGTGGAACAGGCTTCCTCGGGAGCTGGTGGGCTCTCCATCTTTGGAGGTTTTCAGACAGAGGCTAGATGGCCATCTGACAGCAATGCTGATTGTGTGAAGTTAGGCAGATCATGAGAGGGAGGGCAGGAAGGGCTGCATCAGAGCTTAGTTCTTGTGACCCTTTCTTATATGCCCAGGGAGATGCCGGTCGCCACTTAGGGGTCAGGAAGCAATTTTTCTCCAGGTCAGTTTGGCTGGAGATCCTGGAGGTTTTTTGCCATCTTCTGGGCATGGAACAGGGGTCACTGAGGATGGGGTTGCATTTCCTGCATTGTGCAGGGGGTTGGGCTAGATGACCCTGGAGGTCCCTTCCAACTCTATGATTCCATGATTCAATCATACTGGCCCAATGTTAGAAGATTCCTGACAGATACACGGGCCCAATTGCTCCAGCAGAAACATTTTAGACATTTCAAAGGCCTTGGAAATAATGGACGTTTGTGAAGTAATGGAACCTTTTCATGTACAGATCTATATATTAAACCTAAATGTGCCGTGTACAACTTAGCTCAAACAATTGTATTGCTAGTATTATTTATGAAGTTAAAATATTATTTAGTATGGAACCAAACAATAACACCTAGTATGAGTAATGGAAATGTACTGTCACGCGGTCCAAAGTTCTGCAAACGTATCTCTTTGCCAGCTGGTGAATAGGAAAAATAAAAGCCGAAAATAGAAGTCCTTATCCTCGTGGGAAGCCAAACAGATTGTTTTAGGTTATTTACTTTAAAATAATATTCAGACCTCAGTATTGTGTAGAAATGGGAATATATGCATGGTTCTCGAAAAAAGGCTTTGAAACAATGGGATGTATCCAACCATCCTCTACGAAGTCTTCCTCCAGCCTATAGAGCCTTCTTCCAACAAGTGGCCCTTCCTTCAGCAGAAGAGCCACTTAAGATGGAAGAAGAGCTAGATTCAAGTCCAGTAGAACCTTAGAGACCAACAAAATTTTGGGGATATAAGCTCTGGAGAATCAAAGCGCCCTTCATCAGATACCAAATTCAGTCAGAGGAAGTCCCATTGGCTAGAGTAAGGGTTCAGACTTTGCTCAGTGGAGCAGTAGTGCAGGGATAGGATCCACCCCAGTATTACTAGAATGTCTGTTTCCATACTGAGCCTTGGGGGGAAAAATGGTCTGGGCTCTGACACCTCCAGTGCCAATGCTCTTTTTCCTAGTCAAAGCGAAACATGTATAGTTGCTTTTTCTTCCAGTATGAAGTGCCACCTTATATAGGTATACTAGGGTTGCCAGGTCCTACCTGGTAATTAGTGGGGAATGGGGGGGGATGACTTACCAATAGAAAGATGAAGATCCAGGCCATGTTGCCAGCATAACACAGGAAGTGACATCATCACCCTCTGATGTCACTGCAATGCTCTGGTATTTGTGCAAAAACTCTATGGTAAAAAATGGCTTCAACCATAAAGATTTTGCCCGAATATTAGAGCTTCAACTGGCGTGATGATGTTACTTCCTGTGTGACATCAGCAACATGGCCTGGGACTTCCACTTTCTTCTGGTAAGTTCCCCCATTGGCCAGCCGATTGGCAGTTTTTTGGGGCAGGACCTGGCATAGGGATTCCAGACCCCCCGGTGGGGGTGGGGGCCTGCTGCTGCAAAGCCTCATTTCTCAGCCACCAGTCAGCTGGCCAGTGTGGGAGGGGGGGGGAATCACCTCCCCAAAATGGAGGAATGCCCAGCATTTCAGTGACATGCCTACGTGACCCAAATGTGATACAGGCATGTCAGGGATGACACTCTGTTTTTTGGGGCAAAAACTCTATAGTAGAAGCTAATTCTACCATAGACTTTTGCCCCTAAACCAGAGTGTCATCCCCCAATGTCCCTGATGTGCCTGTGTCACTTCCTGGTAATGTAGGCATGTCGCTGAAATGCTGGGCGTTCCCCCCCTGCTCCCAGTAAGCACACCTTCAACCCCTGCTGGCTGCTTGGAGGCAGCTGGCAACCCTAGTCTGGTGGTGGGGGACCCTCCCCTCTACCAGCGGTCTGGCAGCCCTCATATACGTGTTCATTGAAAACTCAAGAGGAGAATCAGCCTATTGACACTCTTTGACTTACTACTCTTCCCCTGCTTATGGCTGCAGTTGGGGCAGCCCTGTAACAGGATACTGGACTGGTGAAGCAAGCTTATTGGTTCTACTGTGTGTCTACTGCCTTCCAGCAGTCTCTTTGGGTGACCCCCCAATGGCCTAGAGGCCTAGTTCATCAAAAACAGTGGGAAGAAACCTGTAAACTGGGCACCTGCATGACTGGACACTCATGCAAAGATCTACTAGAGGCTACCTGTGAGGTAGAGGAGAAGTATTACCATTCCATTGCTAACTGCAGAGCCAGAAAAATGTACAAACCATGGGAATGGCTTTATAAATGAAGGATACTAAACAGGCTAACCATTTGTGGCACAGACTCACCTTCGCTTGTCCGTTCACGTTCTGCAGTAATGTGAGTGTGATGTTATAGACCTCGACAGAGACCATTTTGGTCACCGAGACCTTCCCGTTCCCCCAGGCCGTGTTCTCCACATTTATAGTAAACGGAATCAGCGTGGAACTGGCTTGAGTGGCCTTCACCAGGGTATATGTGCAGGTGCCCTGGAAATCGAAGCGGAATCCATCGAAGGAGACGTAGTGGGGGTCACCAGAAGCAGAGCAGGTAGCACTGCCAACGGGATGGCACTTCTGTACCCCATCCGACAACTTGCATTCCTCATAAGGTCCGCAGGAGAATGTCTGACATTTCACAGTCCCACCGGCTTGGCACACGCAACGTTCCTGGCATGTTGGGTAGAAAGTCTCTCCTGCCAGGTAGTAATGGCCTCCATGGTGGCAGCCACACTGGGATATGGGGACACACTGATCGCCACTCAGCACAAAGTTTTCGTCACACACACAGCCTTCCTGGCACTTCGCTAGACAAGGAGCTGGGGCGTAGAAGCTTCCACAGGTCTGGGGGCATCCTCTGGTGCAGAGCTCGTAGTGACTATTTTGAGCGCAAGAAAGACCTGTCAATTTGAAACAAGGGGGAAATGAAAGAGCAAGAACTTCTCATCTTGGTAGATGGGTTTTTTTTTTTGAGTAGGACACACTCACAAGAATGGTAAGATTGGCGGAAGCAGATTCAAGGCAATTCCTAGCCTAGAAAAAGAGCTAGTGTTTGACCATTGCTCTCTGGATCCACAGTCTGGCCAACTGCATGCTTGGGGGTGGAAAGTGTGGTCAAGTTGGAACCAATTCATGGCAACCCCAGAGGATTTTCAAGGCAAGGGTCCTACAGTGATGGTTTGCAATTGGCTGCCTCTGCATAACTACCCTGGACTTGGTGGGTTCCCATCCAAGTACTAACCAGGGCTGACCTAGCTTAACTTTTGCAATCTCAAGATCGGGCTAGCCTCGGCCATCCAGGTCGAGGCAAAAAAGTGGAACTACATGTTCGTAGCAGGACAGGGTACCATTGAAAAGAGAGCGTGTAAATGCCCCACTGCTGGACCTCCTGATGGCACCTGGTATTTTTGGCCCCTGTGTGACAGAGTGTTGGACTAGATGGGCCATTGGCCTGATTCAGCATTGGCTTCTCTAATGTTCTCATGTTCTTATGTTTTCTTTTTCAGTGGTAGCCTGTCCTCCTTATAACATGGAGCTCCACCCTTTCACGCTACCTTAAGAGCAAGTTTTTGTCCCCAGACCAAAAGCAAGAGAAAAAGGAGTTCCTTATGGACTGTACCATAATTTCAGCAGTTGCAGCTTTTCTCAGTAGCACTATAACATGTCACGGTCCACATGCCCAGGCCCTTAGCCAGGTTTTTATGTTCTACAGGGCAAAAAAAATTCCAGTGGGGCTGCCATTATTTGTAAAAGTGTTAAAATGTTAAAAAAAATAAAAACATTTTCAGGAGGAAATCTTGTGGGGCGGACCTTTTAAGGAAGGGGGCAGAGCCCCAAACAGCCCTGCCATAGCTACAGCCCTGCGTATGCCCAAACCCCCTCGTCTATGAAGTCCTCAGTTTCACACGGTATTCTGCAGCTGAAAGCCTGGCTTGGGGAAGAAGGTGGCTTTTTGCCAGGCTGCTCCAAGCCAGGCTGTCCTTTAGAAGAATGACTTCGGGTCTTGCCCGAAATGGAAGGCAAGACCCACTTGCTTCCCTTGTGTTTATTCATTTTTTAAAACCGCCATCTTTATTATCAGTAGCTAAGGAGATTAGCTGGGCGTAGTTGCACTTACTGCAGAAGTTTTCAGATCTCCAGGCATGGATGGTCGCCCCAGCCGCTTGGCAGGCTGCCGCATAGCTGGCAACGTCCTGGCAGATGATAGCTTGCTGGCCTTCGAAGAAGCAGTAATCGTACACGCAGTCATGGAAATACCCTTCTGGATCAACCTTGCTGTGACACTCCCTGAACGGGCCATTCTTGTCTAGTATGAGGCCACACTCCTTGCTGAGTCCCCGTTGCTGCCTCTCAATGGCTGGTAGATTAGAGCACTCTCCCGGATCAACCCCCGTGCAGCCTGGTATCTCCCGCACTGTCCAGCTCTGGCCAAACGCTGATGGGGTTGGGGCCACTCCTCCATTTTTCATGGTCATTTCATCCTGTTTGTTGCCATTGAAGTTCCCACAGAGACCACAAAGGGCTTCAGCATAGGTGCTGGGCACGGTCGCGGTGACCCGGCTTTCCCAGTCAAAGGTGACCGTCATCTCGAAGTCGGTCTGGATTATGGCATCTTGCCCTCTCCTGTACAGGGAGATTTTTTTGTTTTCTGTGCTGTAAGGCAGGTTGGTCAGAAAGCCGTTCACCTAGGAACCATTCAAGAAGGGAGAAGTCAGCATGAAATGTGAACAAGTTATACTAAATCAGACCACTGGTCCAGCATAGGCAGTACTGTCTACTCAAAGTGCCACGGATTCTCCAGCATTGCAGGCTGAGGTCTTTCTACATCACTTACAACCTGATCTTAATGAAGAAGAAGAGATCAGATTTACGCCCCACCCTTCACTCGGAGTCTCAGAGCGGCTTACAAACTTCCTTTCCCTTCCCCTCCCCACAACAGACACCCTGTGAGGTAGGTGGGGCTGAAAGAGCTTTGAAAGAACTGCTCTTTCAAGGACAGCTCTGACGGAACTATGGCTTGCCAAAGGTCATCCAGCAGCTGAAAGTGGAGGAGTGGGGAATCAAACCCGGTTCTCCCAGACTAGAGTCTGTGCACTTAACCACTACACCAAACTGGCTCCCACACTGTAATTTTCCTTTTAAAAATCACTAGCTCAAAAGGCGGTCATGGACATTTTTTTTTTTTTTGGATAAAAATAATCTGTTTTAGAAAACTTTGTAAAAAGGGCAGAAGAAAGAGCAACTTGATGGACATTTCTAGTGGAAACTGCATAGTAGGAAGCAAGGAACGATCTCCAAATTATCCTAATAGCCCTAAACTGACCAAGGATGGCCAGGCATGGTTATCTCTTTCCAAGCCACTTGGCTTACTCAAATGGTGATGCCAGAAAACGAAAACGAAGAGACAGTAATAAACTGTGTGGGGGCACCTGTTACCTACAGGAGACCTCCCTCCCACATTGCACTAGACCATTGCACCAGAAATAGCAATAAGGAACCGTCTTGTTTGAGTCAGTCAAGAGTTAACAGCGAATCAGCAAACAGGAGACCCATTATCTCCTGCCCTGTCTCCTATTTGCACATTTCAGATTCCAAAATTGAAATGGCAACCTGGACTATTCTGCAGATTCCAGAAATATCCACCACCTGGAGGGCTTCCTGCTAGGAATGAATGGTGAGTGGAGTCAGAACTAAAGGAAGAAGAAGAAGAGATTGGATTTATACCCCGCCCTTCACTATCCAAAGGCATCTCAGAGCGGCTTACAAACTCCCTTCCCTTCCCCTCCCCACAACAGACACTCTGTGAGGTAGGTGGGGCTGAGAGAGCTCTTGACAGAAACTGCTCTTTTTCAAGAACAGCTCTTATCAGAACTACGGCTTGCCCAAGGTCATCCAGCCAGGTGCAAGTGGAGGAGAGGGGAATCAAACCCGGTTCTCCCAGATTAGAGTCCGCGCGCTTAACCACTACACCAAGGAAGAGATAATTCAACTGAACGGGAAAACAAATCAGCTGTTCAAAAGGAACGAACCTCTGATCAGACTCACCGTGACTTTGCCAGGCTTTTCTCTGCTGATCACTATTACCGTGTCGTAAACATTGACCTCCATGACTCGGGTGAAGGACACCGATTGGCTACCTCGGTGCTCATTTTGGACAAGCACCCGGAAGTCCACCAGGTCCTGCCTGTTCTCACAAAGCCCGGTGAACTGGTACATGCAGGTGCCCTGGAAGTCAAACCTCAGGCCATCGAAGGTGACGTAGTGAGGATCCCCTGAAGCAGAGCAGGTGGCATGGCCGGTAGGGTAGCAGTTCTGGATGCCGTTCTCCACCCGGCATTGCTCTCCGGTTCGGCAGCTGGACGCCTGGCAGGTCACTTGTCTGGACTGTGGGTCACAGACGCAATGTCGTGTGCAGGTGCCATCTCCCCAGAACTGCTCATTGGGGGCGAAGAGTTTCCCCTCAAAAACACACCCGCAGGCAGACTGGGGGATGCACTTCCCGGCGTCCAAGACGAAGCCCTCGTTGCACTGGCAGGTCTCCATGCAAGGCAACGAGGAACAGTTCGCGGGAACAGCTTGGTCGTTGCAAGTGGCAGGACATGCAGGCCCACAAGCTTTATACTGGCTGTTTTCAGGGCAGGGCAAAGCTGTCGGAGAGACAAGAAAAAAGGACACGGGTTTTCTCAACGGTGGTGGGAAGTGGCTTCGAGTCGCAGCCAACAGATGGCGGCCCTGTAGGGTTTTCAAGGCAAGAGACAAAGAGAGGCCTCTGTCTGCCTAGTGACCCTGGTCTCCCTTGGTGGTCTCCCATCCCTTTGCTAACCAGGACTGAGCCTGCTTAACTCCTGGGAGCTGGTGAGATCACAAGAGACTGGGCCATCCAGGGTATGGGTTCCCTGAGCCTAGTATACTTCAGCTGCTAGAAAATAAAGGAGTGACACAGAGGTAATAAATAGCACTGCCATTCTCTAGGACACCTTGGTTCTGCTGTTCCATAGTTAGGGCCATACCAGACTAGATGCTGGAAGAACACTGGCTGGATCACCTGAGCATTTTTTTTTCTCCTTCCTTTGTTCCTTTGTGCCCTTAGAAGCTTACTGATTCACAAAAATCTTGAGTAGCAAAAGTCACTTATTTCTTATTTTTTTTAGACGCAAGGGCTAAGAGGACTGAGACAAACTCTGCAGTTGCTAGAGTGATCTTAGGATCCTTATCACTGAGCAAAAGAGCCGGGGTTTCTGGAGTACAAGGGGACGACTGGTTGAGTAAGGGCCTAATAGTAATGCCTCCTAATCTCAAAAGGATCTGCATTCCAGCAGGGTGTGAAAGGATGTCTCAGTCCTGTTAAGGCCACACGGGCAAATTCTGTCAGGGTAGGGCTGAGTCAAAAATTTCACCCACAAAACCATTGTAGGTATAATGTTCAGTCTTGCAAACAACAACAAAAATCTCTGCAATAACATGAGATGATAAAGATTTTGGGGAAGAAAGACCAAAAAACAGGGGTGAGTATATTCTGGGGGATCCCAGAATCAAACTACTATGGTTGATTTCCAAGACTCACTTTTTGAACCAGTTTTCCTTAGTAAATAACAGGTATTGGATGTCTTGACTTGGACCTAAGTTTCAGTGTGGGAGGAGGGCATTTTTTAACACCCCCTGAGCTCTTTTTCCTATTTCAAATGGAGTTTGGGAGCTTCTCTCTCCCCTCTTGGTTGAAACATACAGGTCTATTTTGGGGCAGGAATGCACAGGAACAGAGTTCCGTCTGGCTTCAGAGTTGGCCACGCCCACTACAGCCAAAACTTCTGCGTGTGTGGCTACAGAAGGAAGGTCTGGAGAGCAACCCCCCCAGCGACTCCAAGGCAGGCGGGCCAGGAAGGATCATGCTTTCCCCGGCCTGTCCAAGGGCTGGCTTCAAGGGGAGGGCTTTCCACAGGGCAAGCCAAGGGAAGCATGGGGGTGTGGCCTAATATGCTAATGAGCGGTGCTGTCAGGGGTGTGGCCTATTATGCTAATGAGTTTCTGCTGTTGGGTGTGGCCTATTATGTTAATGAATTCCTGCTGGGCTTTTTCTACAAAAAAAGCCCTGGATATGGTATGTTTCCCCAAAGAGAACACACATCAGTTCTTGGCCAATCGCTTAAAGTTAGGAGAACAGCACTGAGGTGAGGTAAGAGTTAATATTTAATTTCTCACAAACCACAGGCCCAGTCAAAGCCTCTCTTGGTTGCTATTTATAAACATACCCACTTAGAATCGCCTCCCAATGGAATATTGGTATTTAATGTAATTTGCATTTTTAGTGCTTAGTGGGAGATCGGGGTCTATTCTGAATGAACACGTACTCAAATGTACTTAACCACCCTGCAAAGGAGGTGGATATTGCTTTCCTCATATAGGACTAAGATATAGATATAGGACTAAGGCTGAAAAACGGGGGCTATCTACAAGAGCTGAGCTGAGATTTGGATCAGAGTTTGTTAATAATGTTTTATGATGTTTTTTGTCTGTAGCAGGTTCATTGCTTGCTGTACTGATCCTCCTGATTTAGAACTTCTAATATCAATTTGATTATGCTTTAATATATTGATTCGTATATTTTATGATTTTTAACATTATTAATGTTAATGCTTTGTTGTTTTTTATGATTTTACTGCTGTATTGTATTTAACCTGGTGAACTGCCTTGAGCAGGTCTCTGAAGAGGCAGCATATACATTTTCTAAATAAATAGTAGCATCCTACTTCACAGTATTCTTGCAGGAAGGGGAAAAAAATAAATCATCAATTGCTAGGCAAAGGAAATTCTATGGAAAAGAACCATGAAAATGCCAGGTAGCCATGCAAAGAAATTCAGTCTCTGCTGCTATCCCATTATTGGAGAAGATTTAAATTGTACCACTACAACACTGAGGACTAGAAACAAGCTTAACAATGAAAGCTGTTTCAATAATGCAGATGTTGTGCTACGTTCACTATGGAAGTCCATATCACCACAGCTACAAAAGTATGACAACTGAGATGCCTTTGCTGTCTCCCTGTTGGGTCCCAGTCAAAAAGGCAAACCATAAGTAGGCAAAGAAGATGAAGAATTTTTTGTAGAATGGAAAGATTTTAAGGACTATCTTGAAAAGGATGTATTTAAAAGTATTTTGAGATATGGAACATGTTAATATATCCTATTAATAAAAGTTTTATTTTAAAAAAAGGCAAACCATAAATAAAAACAGGGCTTTTTAAAAAAAGAAAAAGAAAAGAGGTGCCGGAACTCTCAAGAGGGAAATAACGTTTTCAATCTGCATACTGAAAACTCATGAACTTTTAAACATTTTTAAAAGAATTTTAATGTAGAGGTTCTGGAACTCAGCTCTGGCGTGTTCCCCTAGAAAAAAAGCCCTGAGTGAAAATGGTATGTAGGGTGGAACCAAAGGTGGAACCAAGGATCCCTCCTTGCTGACCTATATTTTTATTATTTTCTATGCATTTTAGCACTGGTTTTAATTGTTTTAATGACTTTTGTTGGTTTTAATGGTTTTAGAATTTAGTTTTATTACGTATGTTTTTAATTTGTTAGACGCCTTGGTGGTCTTTAAGAGGGCAGAAGGGCAAGGTATAAATTTTGTTAAATAATAAAATCTGAATAATTTTCTTCTGTCGATAAAGAAAACTCCTGCTGTCCTTAGCTCTGAAACCACCCTTCCCTTTGGCGCACAGGGATACTCACGGCAACCAGTGGGTGTCCTCCAGTCAGAGATGGTCACGCCTGCTTTTTGGCAGGTATCTGCATAGTTCTTCAGTGCTTCGCATAGAACATTCTTGAATCCATCATTCAAGCACAGATCATAGACACAGTTGTCCAGAAAGATGTTGGGGTCAACAACAGAATGGCACTGGCTAAAGGGTCCCCCTGTTCCTTTGCTTATCCAGCCGCAGAATGGCTCGGCTTTGTACTTGTTAGCTGTCTCTGGTGGGCAGCTTTTGCATTGCCCATGGCAGTCATGCCAGCAGAACCTGTCACCGTCCTCCACCTTCCAGCTTCCCCCAAAATCTACAGGGGTTGGAGTCAAGGTCCCATTTGGCATTTGGAAGTCATCAGCTGGATTTCCATTGTAGTTGCCACACAGGCCGCATAGGCTCTCTGAAAAGCTGCTGGAGATCTTCACCACCAGGTAGCTGTTCCAGTCGTAAGAGACCCTTAAGAAGAAGTCTGTCTGCATAATGACAGAATTCCCACTCTGATAGATGTGCAGTTTCCCATCATCCAAGGAGATGGGCAGCCGGGAACGCTGGTTATTCACCTGCAAGATAAGTCGGAGGTAAGAAACAGCAGAAATTGAATGTTTCTGTTTCAGATAGTCGCCGTATATTTTGCTGAAAGACACAAATGTAGAGTAGGGATTTTTGTAGATTAAACATTTGTATCATAATGAAGACAAGACACGGTACTGAATTTTAAACTGAGGGAAGGCCAAAGGCAAATCTAAGCAATTCAACCCCCTTTCAAATTGGGCTGCAACCCCTCCAAAATTCAGATCAGTTCCCAGAGGGTTTAATTCTACACCACGGGCCCTCCCTCCAACCCTTCCCCCACAACGAACCACAAGGGCTGCTGGTCTGTCCAGTTGTATAGATTCTTGTTTTGTTCATTGGAGTATGGGTGGGTCACAGTAAGAGAAACTGGGATAAAGGGAGGCCGGGCAAGCAGGCCTTAGATTTCTCAGCCTCTTTGAAACACATCTAAACATATGGAGCAGAAGTCCATCAGTGGCTATTAGCCACAGGGTATAGATGGGAACTCTCAGTGGATGGGGCAGGTGATGCACTCTATTCTTGGTGCTGGAGGGGGCAGCAGTGGGAGGGCTTCTAGTGTCCTGGCCCCACTGCTGGACCTCCTGATGGCACCTGGTATATTTTGGCCGCTGTGTGACAGAGTGTTGGACTAGATGGGCCATTGGCTTGATTCAGCATTGGCTTCTCTTATGTTCTCTTATGTTCTTATGTTCATCTTAGGTGTATGGGATAGCTAAGGCTGTCAGGTATATAGGAAGTTCAGATCTAGAGACAGGAAATGGAGCATTAGGCTCAGGGGTATTTCTGCAGGAGGGAAGAAGTATGTATCTATACATGCTTGGTAGACAATAGAGTATAGAGAATCATAGAGTCTGAAGGGAGCACCAACGTAGGTCAGCCAGGGGCGGATTAAGGCTCACTGGTGCCGTAAGCACTGACCAATCTTGGTGCCCCCCCCCCTCCTTTCCACACTGACCCGGAGAGGGTCATTGAAACAACTGTCATGACAACTGAATTTGGCTCCATCATTTTACTTTTAAACTTAGCCTATGACCCTGCATCTCACCAAAAAAAAAAATGGAAGATAACCCTAGGGTGCACCATGATCAGTTTGCACTAGTTTTATCAATTTTTTTTTTTTTTTACAAATCTTCATTCGTGTTTTTTTTCTTTTCACCCTTTCTTCAACTTTGTGGTGCCCCCTTTGGCCCTGGTGCCCTAAGCACGTGCTTAGTCTGTTTAACGGTTAATCTGCCACTGAGGTTAGCTGAAAGAACCACCAGAGTAGATCAGCATGGAGCTTCATGGACAAGGAGATTGGAGGGAATAGGACTATATCAAGCCAAGGTAGTCTGTGCATTTGTTAGGATAACCCATATGTGTATCTACTGTTCTAAAGAATAAGAAAGGTGGCCTGCCACCTTGCTTCTGGCTCCTCATTCAGAATGTTACACTCTCTTTGCTCGGGGACCATGAAAATGGGTCTGAAACCCTGAAGTATTGGGTTGAGCCCTAAGACTTGGGAAGCCCAGTGTAACAGGCCAGAATCACCCTAGCCTAGAATAACCCGGAGGATGGCAGATTAACCATTAAGCCTAGGCCAGAGTAACCCCTGCCGGGCCAGGCCAGAGTAAACCCGGGGGTTAATCCAGACTAACCTCTGCCAGACAAACCTCTGCCAGGCACTGTTGACTAATGAGATTGGATTCATACCCCGTTCTTCACTACCCAGAGGAATCTCAGATTGGCTGACAAGTTTCTCATGGGCCTCAAACCCTCAGAAGCTGACACTGTGCTGGTTACAATGACATTTAATTTACCACTCTATATTGGGGACTGGGAGACCCAGGTTCAGATAGTTTGGCATCATGGCTGGCTCACCCACTAGGCGAGCTAGGCGCTCGCCTAGGGCGTATCGGCTGCAGGGGCGCCAAACCGCGCCCCGGCCCCTCCCGGGAAAAGCCCCCTGCTGCTCCCACCGTCTCCCTGAGTGCCCCGCCGGGGCTCAGGAGGGGGCAGCGGAGCTTGCCCGCCCTCTCCCCAAAGCCGGGGGGAGAGGAGGCAGGGGTGGTGACTGGCACCGCCAGTAAAGAGCGCCCTAGCCAGCGCTCAAAACCACGAAGCGGGCAGGCGGTGGCGGAGCGGCTTCTCCCCCCCCCCATGGCCCTCCCAAGCCCACCGCAGGGCTGGGGTTGCTGGGCTGGGCTGCGGGGCGGGCAGGCGGCGGCAGAGCGGCTTCTCTCCCCCCCCAACGGCCCTCCCAAGCCCAGCGCTGGACCGCGGGGCTGGGGTTGCTGGGCTGGGCCGCGGGGCGGGCAGGCGGGGGGCGTTCAGCCCGCCCCTTCCCTGGCTCTCCCCGGCGCCTCGCAGCTGCGAGGGGCCCATGAAAGCCACGCCGCCACTTCCCTGGCGCCTCGCAGCTGCGAGGGGCCTGGGAGGCTGCGCTGCTGCTGGGAGGAAGGGCGGGTGTTCCAAGCCGCCCGTTCCTGGCTCCCCGGCCCCTGCAGCTGCGAGGCCGGGAGAGCTGCGCCGCTGCTGGAGAGCTGCGCCAGCAGCTGCCCCTTTCCCGGCTCTCCCAGATGCCTTGCAGCTGCAAGGGGCCAGGAGAACCGTGCCGCCCTCCCCGGCTCTCCCAGGCGCCTCGCAGTGCAGGGCCCCGGGAGAGCCGCGCCGCCCCTTCCCCGGCTCTTCCAGGCACCTCGCAGCTGTGAGGTGCCGGGGAGAGCTGCGCCACCCCTACACTGGCTCTCCCCGGCGCCTCGCAGCTGCGAGACACCCGGGACAAGGCTGGGCCCTCTCCAGGCCCCACTGGAAGGTTGGCATCCCCAGTGGGGTGGGCGCCCCAGGCTGTCCTGCCTAGGGCGGCCAGACACCTGGGGCCGGCCCTGTTTGGCATAGGCAACTTTACACCCGAGGGGTTACTTTGGCCCGGGGTTACAGGTTGTTGTGTTGTGCAGTTGGGGTAACTCTGGTGTGGCCTGGCAGAGGTTTGTCTGGCAGGGGTTAGTCTGGATTAACCCCCGGAATTACTCTGGCCTGGCCTGGCAGGGGTTACTCTGGCCTAGGGGACAGCAATTTTCAACCAGAAGCTTCAGAAGGGAGGGGTTGTTTGCAGGGCTTTTCCCGCAATTGTTGTTGTTGTTGATTCTGGCCCCGTCCTGCTTTGGGTTGTTTCCTGATTTCCACGCACGTTTTTGTGCCTTCAGTTTTTACTTCATTTTTCCCCTTCACATTTTTTCCTAGCCCCTTGAGACTACTTTTACACTGAACTTTTTCAGGGAGCCGATTTTGGGTCATATTTCTATCGGTTCTGTTTTTCCTATTAACCACTCCCCACCGACAGTGATTTAGGGTAGGGTTGTTGTCTTTTTTTAATGATAAGGGGTGTGCTGTGACACTACTGTTAAAAACACCAATGACTCACTGGAAAATTCTCATTATTTAAGCCATGTGCGGGAGAAAATAAACGAACTCCACAGCTGTAAAAATGCACCGGGGGGGGGGCAAGCTTGGGGAAGAACCATGCCCGGTCTGGAGCAATTCCAAAGCTTGTGGATCGACTCTTAAGAAAATCAGGAGTATCAGGTCATAGAAACGGTTGCTGCACACAAAAAAGATAGAAACAAAGAGGGCAGCTAGAGACAAAATACTCTGGGGAAAAGGGAAGCATGTTTATCATTCAACCTCACCCTCACAAATCCAATTTCATTTCTGGTGACCAAAATGGTGCTGTTGTAGACCTTGAGGGTCACAGAACCAACATAGGAAACGCGAGTATTGCCCCTGTTCTCATTCTTGGCCTCGACGCTGAAGGAAGGAAGAGACGTGTCTGGCCCGCAAGTCTTGGCAATAGTGTAGGTACAGGTGCCCATGAAGTCAAAGTTCCTCCCATCAAAGGTGTGGTAGTGAGGGTCTCCCTGTGCCCAGCAGGTCGATTCAGACTCTGGCAAACAGGTGGGCTTTCCATTGATTATTTCACACTTCTCCTTTTTTCTGCACTGGATTGAACTGCAGGTGGCCACTGGTTTGCCTGCAAGAGTCCAATGACATTTAGTTTAGTTGATTTACAGCCCTCCCTTCCGTGCATGCAGGCTCAGGGTGGGTAACAACAATAACAATAAGAACACTTGAAACAATAAATATAGAACAACAATTAAAACAATATCAGATGGCAGCTGAACCATTAGAACAAATTAATACAACCCAAGTGGGTTTTGCATCAAGTGCAACAGTAGATGTTAATACAGAGAAAACAAAGTGAGTGGCAGGAGCAGAGAACACGGGGGGGGGACGACGGATGGACGGACTAGATGGTTACCGCTGTCTCAGCTGTAGGCCTGGTGGAACAGCTCCATTTTACAGGCCCTGCGGAACTGCTTGTAGTCTCGCAGGGCCCGATCTCGAAACAGGTAACGTTGGTAACCAGTGGAAGGTGGTCATGGATAAATAGGGTTGCCAGCCCCCATGTCCAGGCAGGGGTCCCCCCACTTCTGGGGGATTCAGTCTGCCCCCAAGAGTGACCACCTGCCCGGCCACCCTCTCCCTCCCCTCCTGCTCAATTTAAAGGGCTTCAGCTGATCAGCGGGGACCACGTAGCCCGTCGACCAGCTGGAGGGCCCTTTAAATCTAGCAGGAAGGAGGGAGAGGGGTGGTCGTGGGCCGCACACTCGACTTGCAAAAAGACCCTTTAAAGGGTCTTAAACTTGGCCAGTTCCCCTCTTTACTACAGCTGCCATCCCGCATGGGTTTTCTCCCTGCAGGTCCCATAGCCTCTTGGGTTATCAAAAGGGATTCCCTTTTCCCTTTTTCACCATTGGAAAAGCTGATTGGATCCAACACCCGGGCAGCGAGAGATGTGCCTGGCCTGAGTTATCCTTACCCCTTCTCTCAGTTGCTGAGGTTTTATGGAATAAAAATTCCAAATTTTGCTTAGGACTTAAAAACAAAAATCCGCAGATGAAGCTCAAGCACAAGGTAGGGCTGCATGCTGTTGTTGGGAAGGGATATAGCTAAGAAGAGGAGTGGTAGCCTCACTGCAATGTCGGTCAGCTTTGAGACTGTTAGTGGACAGCTGTATGGATGGGATAAGTGGTTTGCAAACAGCAAGTGTGAGCAATGCTCACCTAGGTGAATTTTATGAATTCACGCATGAATTCACAGTTTATGAATTCACATTTGCATGTGCATTTTATGAGTAGGCGGCACATGTGAATAAGGAAATACAGAAAAGGGAAGGTGGAACTAGGCACAGAAGAAGGATTATACAGACATAGAAACTGCACACATCCACTAAGATCGACAGAGTTCTAATACTTACACATAAGAACTTAGGGAGAAGCCTTGTTGGATCAGACCAGTGGAGCATTCAGTCCAACACTCTCTGTCATGCAGTAAGCCAAAAATATCAGGTGCCCTCAGGAGGTCCACCAGTGGGGCCAGAACTCCAGAAGCCTTTCCACTGTTGCCCCACAAACAGCAAGGATACAGAGCATCACTGCCCCACTACACCTGAATGACAGAACTGTGGAAGGGCTTCTCCCAGCATGGTTTGGCAAGGGTTATCATTAGCATCACTGGAATTCATCTACTCCTGCCCCCACTCCCTTTAGGGCATTTTCTGAAACCTGGATCTCCACAGTCTATTGCCATGAGCCAGAAAATCCATGGGTCAATAGGAGGAGGAGGAGGAGGAAGAGGAGGATTTATACCCCGCCATTCACTAACCAAAGGAGTCTCAGAGCGGCTTACAATCGCCTTCCCTTCCTCTCCCCACAACAGACATCCTGCAAGGTAGGTGGGGCTGAGAAAGCTCTTTCGAGAACTGCTCTTTCCAGAACAGCTCTGAGAGAACTGTGACTGACCCAAGGTCACACCAGCAGCTGCATGTGGAGGAGTGGGGAATCAAACTGGCTCTCCCAGATTAGCATCCATCCTCCTAACCACTACACCAAACGGGCTTTCTGTCAATAGTTAAATTGTTCACTGTCTGCATGAGAGCTTAACTAAATGCGGATATACTTACCACAGGCACAAAGGGCCACAGAGCCGAAGCCATTGTAGCGTGAACCTCCAACAATGAGAAGCCCAAAAGGAGTGCTGGGATGCTCTAGGAATGAAGCTTTTGCTTGGGTGCCCAACGTGGCTTGAGCCCAAGAATATTCTGTGCCGGGGATTGGCCTCCACTGGGTGTTTCCAATGGCTGTCTTATCTAATGTGATCCCATTGGATTCTGAGGTTTTGGCTATGATGACGGCATAATTATCGAAGTTGCTTATCCCGTCAATGTGATACAACCTGCAGTAGCTTGTTACGGATGGAATGTTGATGAGGAACGGGTCATAGGATCCGCTTCCTACTGGGGCCCCGGTGAAGAAGAACAGAACCTGGATTCCGACGTCAGCAGAGATGTGGAGTGGATGAGAGGCTACGACTTCCAGCTGGATAACTTGCCCAGCGATCACATTACGGGAGCTCTGTGTGGACCCAGAACGGTATTTGATGTACGTATTTTGGGAAGCAATGACATAGGCAATGTCAAATGTGTACTGGAAGGACAGCGGGGGGACAATGAACGTTGTGCCCCAGCTCGAAACGGGCAGTAGCTGTTCAAAGACGAGGTCGCAGCCTGTGTTTTTGGAGGCGCAGCTGTGCCCGCTCAAGACCGCCACGGGTTCTGTGGATTCAACCCTGGTACCGGATAGGTCAACTGAGCTCTGCAGCTGGATTGCTTGGAAGGCCTGGAGATTGGTAACCAGCCTCCCCCCTGCGGGATAAACCTTCCCTCTGAATACCACAGCCCCTTTCAAGAGAATATCAACGCTAGCGGGAGCTTGATGAGTTACAACCGTGAATTCCTTGAAACTGTTGGCCTGTGTACCCATCGGGGTCACCACATAATACAGTGTGCCCAGCTGTTGGACAGGGTACACTATGCTGGCTCCACTTGTGTAGTCCCTGTAGTTGAAAGAGAAGACAGAGATGTCTTTATCTGCTTGGATCCACACTGCCTTATCTAGGATATCCGTCCCCTCCATCTCTACGGAGGTTGGAAGTACAACAGACACAGTCTTTCCCTGACTGACAGAGATAGTTTTGCGGAAGGTAGACTTGTTTGCTGTCACAGTGACAGTGGTTGCAGGATGATAACCAGTGATGAGCAGCTCAAATTTAGGGTTGTGTTGGCTCGGCCAGCTGTTGTGCAAGAACGCGGTGACAAATTCTTTCCCTCGTGAACTGGCTGTGCACAAGCCTGAAAGAAGAAAGGAAAGATTATGAAAGGGATAGAAAACTGTAGCGCAATCGTGACAGTGACAATCTATAGTGTGGCCTCATATATCTGCAGTTTCGGTTTTTCGAACGAGGAAGAGAGAAAATGACAAAGGATCAGAGCACCCAGCCTAGGGTGTAAACATATGAATCTTAAGATACATGAATATGCTTCTCCCTGTTCATTAAACTGGAATGTGGGAGGGGCCATCCAATGAATTTCTTCCAATAGCACACAGTTAACTTAAAAGAGTATACGGCTTGACATTTCTGAAAAATCAGTCCTGGATTTGACGGCTTTTTGGCCTTTCACTGCAGCGAGGTAATGTTCTGCAGCCATTTTTGATACACGAAAGTGGTTCACAGAGAACCCAAGACACATTTCTCATCTGGTGCTTCTGCAGTCTTCTCACCACACCAGCTTCCAGTGTGCCCTCTTCAGTTTCCAGAGGGAATGGTCCAGAGGGAATGGTGAGTTCCCCAAGTGTACAGGCTGTGGCGATCATTTCTGTTGCCCCTCCCTTTTTAAAAATCACAGCGTTATCCCTCAATGACAGTGTTCCCTGCTTAGTGCTCTGCCTTAGCTAAATAAAAGCTTATGGCGCAAAACAAACCCAGCCCCATTAATAAGTGAAACTCATAGCGATGCTAGTTGAAAGTCAGCTCTGTGCGAGCCAAACTACATGATAAACCTTTACACGTGCCTGGTCACAGGTGTGGTACTCAACTTGCAGTCAGATATACACTGTGGAACTCACATTAAGCAGCACTCGTTTGTTTGGTGCTGGATGGGAGCGCTTCAAGGGGGAAGAAAGAGCTTCCTGTTTTCCTCCTACCCCTCTTTAGCCCATGTCTGGTTCTCCATTTGCAGTGAACATTGCTGACATGAGGTTTTTGTTGAATGAAGGCAGGGGTTCCCAACCTTTTTGAGCCTGTGGGCACCTTTGAAATTCTGACAGAATGTGGTGGACACAGCCACAAAATGGCTGCCACAAAATAGCTGCCGCAAAATGGCTGCCACAAATGCTGAAGGCAGAGCCAGCCCCAAAGCAGCTACCACAACTTATCCTCACTCGCCCAGTGAAGATCCTTGTGCTGTGAGACCCGCTGCTGCCAAAGCAACATTTTTAAAAAAAAATCTACATGGCTTCTCTGGTTCTCCAAGAACCAGAGAAGCCACGCAGAGAATTTCTTGACTTGTGCATTGTAGCATTTGTGAGCTTTGGTTCCAGGAGAAATAATTTGCCTGAAGAAGAATTCCTCAAGACATGCAATATTCGCCTGGCAGGCGGGTTGCATGATGTTTGCCGCGTCTCTTTTTTGAAAGCAAGACAGCCATAACATTGACCCTCATCTGCATATTCGTCTCCGTAACTTTGGGCATTTCTTCAAGATTGAATATTGTTATATTTATCTGTATACTCTATACCATTGTTGTTAGTGCGCTATAATAATCAGGTCACATTAGGGTCTTTATTGTATGTCATAAGTATATGATTTAATTAATTAATGAAGTTATAGTAGTATATTAGAATTGTGTGCTTTGTTTTGTGGTTACACAGTGATTTTCCATGCTTTACTCAACTTTGCCATGTTTCCCATGTGTTTGTTGCTATCCCACCTGAAGGCTGACACCCCTATGTGGCCGAGAGCTGACAGGGTTATGTCGCCTTTTTTATTTTTCTTTAGGAGCTCACAGTGTACTCGGATCTGTGCCAGGTAGCCACAGTTTTCATGGGTGTTATATACTGGAAGCCTTCCCCTGTCCAGGAGAGAATTTGGCAAGGGGCAGGCAGCACTGTCTTTGCGTAGGTCAACCTCCCTGCTTGCACCAAAGAGACAAACACAGAAAGCCTCTTTCACGGGGGATCTGCAGGGGGATCCAAAACGACATCGCTTCTTGAGAGATTCCGTGGCGTTGCTCCTTCCCAAGAAATGGCACTTACGATCAGGTTCAGCCTGCATGCCTTTTAATGCCAAACTCACCGCAGAGAAGCGCCAGCCAGGTCCAGAGCAGCAGCAGTCGCGTTGCCATGGCTACAGAAAAGTAATAAAGAAATTCATTCGTCTACAGAAGGAAATGTCCCCCCCTTCTCATAATCAACCCCCTTGAATGCCTCCACCTTCTTTTTCAGAGCTTGAATACGGGAATTCTGGCTCCTGCGCTGCCTTCAGCTGGCCTCAAGGTAAAGGTAAAGGTTTCCCTTCCTCGAAAGACAGTTGGATCCAACTCTAGGGGGTGGTGCTCATCTCTGTTTCCAAGTTGAAGAGCCAGTGCTGTCCGACGTTTCTGTGGTCATGTGGTTGGCATGACTAGATGCCGAGGTGCACAGAACACTGTTACCTTCCCACCGAAGTAGTACCTATTTATCTACTTGCAATTTCTTGCTTTCGAACTGCTAGGTTGGCAGGAGCTGGGGCCGGAGACAGGAGCTCACTACATCACACGGTACTAGGGTCTCGAACTTCCAAACTACAGGCCTTCCAGTCTGCAGCTCAGTGTTTTAACCTCTGAGCCTCCGCAGCTGGCCTACCAAACCATTATTTCTTTTTTTTTTTTCAAAACATCCAAATCTAAGCTTAGACTGTAAACTTCTTGGGGCCAGAGAACCACCTTTTGCTTATGCTACTGGATAATGTTACATCTGTCATTCAGACCATTTGTCATAATCCAAGGTCAAGGATTCCTTCTTCTCTTTGGTACAGTTATCCCAATCTGACATGTGGGTACACAGCAATGCAGCTGGTTTAAAAACTGGATATTTATATTTATTTATTGTTTCCATTTGTATCCCACCTTGCCGGATATGCTGGCTCAAGGCGGCTAACAAGATTAAAATATCATAAAACAATCCAGAGTTAAAATAGTTAAAAATATAGTACAAAGTTAAACATCAATTTACAGATAGAAACAAGCAAATGATGGCGGTATTCCAAATCAACCCAAGGGTAGAGACAGTATCCAACAGAGTCAGATGATAACGGTGTTCCAAATCAACCCAATGGTAGAGACAGCATCCAGCAGGGTCCCAGGCCAGAAGATGTTCTAGGGCACATTCATCAGTGGCGGCTCCTAATCGAAAGCCTGGTGGAAGAGCTCCGTTTTACAGGCCCTACGGAATTGTAAAAGGTCCCACAGGGCCTTGATGTCCTCTGGGAGCTCATTCCACCAGTGTGGAGTCACCACTGAGAAAGCCCTGGCTCTGGTGGTAGCCAGTCTGACTTCTTTCGGACCAGGGAGAGTCAGGTGATGTTGCGACCCTGACCTCAGTGCTCTCTGGGGCACATATGGGAAAAGGCGGTCCCTCAAGTAGGCAAGCCTCTGACCATATAGGGCTTTAAAGGTTAGAACCAGCACCTTGAACCGAACCCGGTACACTATGGGCAACCAGTGCAGTGTCCTCAGCACAGCCTGAATGTGGTCCCATGTAGAGAGACCCATCAACAGCCTGGCCGTGGCATTCTGCACTAGCTGGTGTTTGTGGATCTGAGACAAGGGCAGCCCCATGTAGGGAGCATTGCAGTAGTCTAACCTCAAGGTGACCATTGCATGGATCACTGTTGCTAGGTCATTGCATTCGAGGAAGGGAACCAACTGCTTAATCAGCCGTAGGTGGTAAAAGGCCGCCTTGGCAGTGGCTGCTACCTGGGCCTCCATTGTTAAGGAGGCATCCAGGAGCACTCCCAAACTCCTAATTCTCAGCGCTGGCACCAGTGGTGCCCCACTGAAGGTCGGTAGTGGGATCCCTACCCCTGACCCACTCTGATTCAAGCACAGGACCTCCATCTTTGTTGGATTCAATTTCAATCGACTCAGTCTAAGCCAGCCCCCCATGTCCTGTAGCGCCCACTCCAGGTCATCTGGGGTGGAGTCGGACTGGCTGCCCAACAACAGATATAGCTGGGTGTCATCAGTGTACTGGTGACAACCCAGCCTGTGCCTCCGGGCAATCTGGGCGAGGGGGCACATGTAGATGTTAAATAACATCGGGGATAATACTGCCCCTTGAGGCACCCTGCAGATCCCCTAATGCCACCCTCTGTCCCCAACCTTGGAGAAAGGAAACAAACGTGGGTCAAGGCTGCACATGGTTGGGCATACTGTTGAGAGCAATCTGTTGACTTCCTCAAGACTGAGTGGGCTGAAATAATCCAGAATAGAACCAGAAGATGTTCATGGGGCCTTGAGTTCGCTCACTGTCTCAACTGTGGCCGGGAGATCGTGGCGGAGCAGCAGGACTTTATCTGCAAAATAGCTCACAAAACCTCACAGCCAATACCCAATTCCCTATCATTTGGCCTGCCCTGTGGCAGCTCTGTTAATGACTGAACAGTTCTAAATAATTGTGCTGCACATGAGCTAGCAGACGCAACCATGGCCATGTAGAAATGTCTCTTCGTGGCTTTGATTGCCATCTCATAGGATCTCATAAACGTCCTATAGGATGCTCTTGATGCTTTGTCGTGGGCACACTGCCACTGTCTCTCTAGTCGTCTGAGCCTTCCTTTCATTTGCCGTAGCTCCTCAGTAAACCAAGGAGCCCGCTTAGAGCAAGGGCACAGAGGACATAGGGGGGCCATCTCTTTGATGGCTGCTGAGAGCTGGCCATGCCAGTCCACGACAAGCTCATCTAATGAGCCGCCAGGGGGCATGGGATATCCTGCAGGTTGGAGTTGTGCACAAAGAAACCTTGCTCAAATCCTTTCCTGTTTTGGTTTCTCATTCAGTCTTAGCAGGGGTGGCCCTAGAGGGGGGCAGGGGTGGCCACCGCCACCCCAGTCACTCCCCCCCATTGCTGGATACATGTCATTACCTGAAGATAGGGCAAGTTTCACATGTACAAAAGCATCCACATATTGTTGATGTAGGGTTTTGATGGTTCCCCTGCATCTCTTAAGTCAACAAAGATTTTTTTGCAGGTACTCTGGACATATGCTTCAAGATGCCAGCAGGCCAGTGGCAATCTTGGAAAGAGGAATTGCTAAGGGTGGGGGCAGATTAGAGCCTGTGTCAATTTTTCTAAACCCTCCTTGGTATCAACGGGCTAGAATTTGTTGCTTTGTTTGTGTCAACAGGACAAAAGACAATTAAGTCCCATCAAAGCTTAGCCCTCCTGCAGTGCATTGACATGATCTGCTGCAATCACTGACCATTTGACTTCTAAGTTGCCGTGCCTTAGGGACTTGTGTCCCTTCATCTCTGATGTAAATCTGCCCTCAAGGTTATTCTAGAGGTGTGCATTCAATAATAACCAAGCAGAATGAACACATGAAAAATGCCTTATCAGTATTTTTGGGGTATCAGGTAAGCCAAACACAGATCAGAGATCTGTATTCATTTACCGGTATAGCTGAGCCCCAAGAAGCCAATTTTATCTGGCTTTTATTCGGGTTCATTCAGCTATACCAAACCCTACCAGGCATTTAAACCTAACAGCTGACAGGCGCAGCCGCCAATCAGCTGTTGATTTTAAATGCCTCCCTGGGAGTCATTTCAGTGCTCCTTTCCACTCCTGAGTGGAGAGAGCAAAAGGGAAGACTGAAATGGTTTCCTTCCATGTAAACTGACCAGGCCTGCACTGATTGGTTTATGTGGGAGGAGTGCCCTTCCTTCCCTGAGTCTCACCACTGATGTGGGAGGAGCTTGGGATGGGAAGGCAGAGACAGCACAGACATGTTTAAATTGGGTGGGGGAAAGAAAGGAATTTAAACCTGCCTAGGCTCTCTGTCTTCCCTTCTCCAGCCACCCTGCCACTGTGGGGCAGCCGGAGAAGGGAAGACAGAGAGCAAAGGCATGTTTACATGCCTTCCCTTCGCCTCTCCAGCTGCCCCTGGCTTGGCAGAGCAGCTGTGGAAGGGAAGGCAGAGGGGAAGAGACTTCCACTGGTCAGTTTCACTCCTACCTGTCCCTCAGCTGTTAGGTTTAAATGACCTAAACCTAACAGCTGACTGGCAGGGAGTGAAACTGACCAGTGGAAGTAGCAGGGCTTGGGGAGGGAAGGAAGGCTTTTTAACATGTCTCCCTTCCCACGGGTATAATAGACCCGAATATATTTGGCAATACCGAATATTTCCCCAGTCCCAATGCTTTACCAGTATTGGACTGGGGAAATTCGGCACTTACCGATATTTTTTGGGTCTGTTATACCCAAATCTGAAGAATACTGGTGTTTTTTCTTGCACAACCCTTCTTCCTCATGCAATAAACTTTCAATTTCACAGCTCATTTCTGCTTCAAGAGATTGTCCTATTCTCCATGTTTCTCATATCTGCATCTAAAGCTAACTTCTGCTCCAAACTGGAGTAGTTTCTGTTAATGTCTGCTAGACTGTTGCTGTGATTCTGTTTGGGTTTGCTTAAAAATCATGTAATGTTTTAATTTGCTTTGCTCTAGTATACTAAGCATTCCTTAGAACCAATGCCTTCTGCTTTAAATTTTTTTTTTGGTGCTTTAGTTAGGAAGTTCTGCTTTGTTTTGAGAATTCTTTTGGAAATTAAATGTTCTTTATTTTCTCTGGACTGATCTGCATCAGGTCTAAATCTCTAAACCTCATGTTTGGTGGATTATACATAAGATTTGTCTGTTCTTTTTGGTCCACATTCTTGTATCAACTGTTACTTATTTCTGGGTGATCTCCCCCCCCCCCAATAAATGTAAAAGTAATGAGACATATACAGTATGCTAAAACTGGATGTGGATAGTCTAGGGAAGTCTTGGATTGTTGGAAGCCTCTTCCAGCAGGAACTGCTTTATCTATAATGATATTAGCTTTTTTAATATCCCGCCTGTTGCAAATATTGTCCCAGCATATTTTGGCATTGTATTAAAATACAGTGAGCAGACAACAGATGGTTGTTAGATCTATCCTATAGCATTTGTTGCATTTACTTAGCTGACTCAGTGATAAGCAGATGTACCTGTCTATCGATATAATTTATAATGACATCCCTGATTTTCTTGACCTCTTTCTTAGAAACATATCAAGGATACCTGCTCAGGGCATGAGGGCAGGAAAAGGGGAAATATACACAGAGAAAGCTTATGAACGTTTACTCATCAGTCAATCCCACTGCAATCACACCTCTTATTCCCTTTATTTTACATTAGAAAGGCGATGGATTGCAATAAAAAGCACCCAGCTTCATCATCTGGACCAAACATTTTTCATACAAGAACCTCTCGTAGTCTTAAACCAATTTCAAGAAGGTGAGCTACTCAAGGGAAGTCTAATCCCTTCCAGACAACTTCGCCCCCCATACGCAACACGCACTTGGCATCAATAGTGGAAGACTTTCCTCTAATTGATGTATGGCGACACTTTCATCCAACAACAAGAGACTATACGTATTTCTCACCACGTCATCACACTTATTCCAGAATTGATCTTATCCTTGCATCTAAAGAACTAATCAACAGAATATCAGAAACTAACATTGGCAATATCACACGGTCAGATCATGCATGGATAACTTGCTCTTTACACCAAGATAATGAAGAAATGACACACAGAACCTGGTACCTCAACAAAGCTCTGCTTTACTCAGAACAACACTCAGCAGAGGTAGAAGCCCAAATTAAACAACCCCACGACAGACATCTCCTGCCTTATCCACTGGGACACTCTGAAAGCAGTTTTCAGAGGCCGACTTCTCTCAATGTCATCTCATCTGAAAAAAAGAGTACTGTTTCACAAAGCCAGGAAAAGTAAGGGAAAGGCCTGATGTCACAGAAGCACAAAGAGTAACTGAATCTAAAATTGACTGTGAGGAGGAATTATCCGGTGAATCTGAATTTTGTGAATTAGATAATTCAGAAGAAAAAAATGTTCCCAAGCTACCTGATGTTGGTTCAGTGGTTGGTTTAGTGCCTTCCTTTGTAAAGAAATTACAGAAGGCTGTGGTGGCTCAGTGGTTAAGATGCTGAACTGCCGACCGGAAGGTCAGTAGTTCAGCAGTTCGAGACCTGACTTCCGCATGACGGAGTGAGCTCCCATCTCTGGCCCCAGCTCCTGCCAACCTAGCAGTTTGAAAGCAAGAAATTGCAAGTAGATAAATAGGTACAGCTTCAGTCGGAAGCTAACAGTGTCCTGTGTGCCTTGGCTTCTAGTCATGCCGGCCACATGACTGTGGAAACGTCTTCGGACAGCACTGGCTCTTCGGCTTGGAAACGGAGATGAGCACTGCACCCCTAGAGTCAGATTCAACTGGCTTTCGAGCAAGGGAACCTTTACTTAAAGACACTGCAGAGTCTAAAGAAAGGAGTCCAATCCAGCCAGTGCTAAAAAGTCTCCCAGCAACAAAATATGGCCAGTCAGAGACATTTCAATCCAGCATGCTGCAAACTCTACTCCTGGTCAGAATATAGTGTACTAGAAAATGCTGCATTTTGCTTTGCCTGTCACCATCCCTGTACTGCTGAAAATGTGTTTATTCATAGAGGGTACAAAAACTGGGGAAAGGCAACTGATAATGATTCAGGACTGAAGCTTCATAATGGAAGGGCAGTCTTCAAAGGCTGCATGGTGGCATGGGAGAGTAACAAACACAGGAATTCAAAGGAGGTTCTTTTTGTTGTTGTTCAGTCGCACAGTCACGTCCTACTCTCCGCGACCCCATGGACTACATCACGCCAGGCTCTCTCTGTTCTAGCACAATTAAGTGATGCTCGTAAACAACTTATAAAAGAAAACGGGTATTATGTAGCCAATGGCAGAAATTCTTTTGTTCACTGCTACTCAAAATATTCCTCGGCGTAGACCTGGGGAAAATGAGGCAAGTGATAATAGGGGAAATCTTCCCGAACTCTTGAACCTCATTGCAAAGCACAACCCCAGAATCCAGTCTAAAACAGATACTGTTCCACACAATGCAAGATATACACATCATTTTGTTCAAGACGAATTGTTAAGCACCATGAACTGGATGGTTCTGGAGTCAATTTCTGATGAAGTGAAGGAAGCTGGCTTCTTTGCATTGGTTGGTGATGAAACAAAGGACATACGTAAACAGGAACAAATGTAAGTAGTTCTCTGTTATTGCTATAATGGCAATTTATATGAAAAGTTTGTTGGTTTCCAGCCATGTCATTCACTCGGATGCTCCTTCGCTAGTGAATTACATAAAGAATACCTTAGCATGCTGTGGCGTAGACATCAAGCACTGCAGAGCACAAACCTATGATGGAGCCACTGTAATGAGTGGAAAACTAAATGGGATTGCAGGCATGGCTCCTGAAAGAGGTGCCACTAGGGCACCAGGGCTCTTTTGGTAGCAGGAACTCCTTTGCATATTAGGCAACACACCCCTAATGTAGCCAATCCTCCGAGAGCTCACAGTAGCCCCTGTAAGAAGAGCTCTGTAAGCTCTCGGAGGATTGGCTACATTAGGGGTGTATCGCCTAATATGCAAAGGAGTTCCTGCTACAAAAAGAGCCCTGGCGTGCCACAAACCATCTATTGTTCACTGCTTCAACCACAGGCTGAACTTAGTTGTAGTTGATGTGTGTAAGAATATTGATGTTGTTGAAAACTTCTTTAGTCTTCAACAAGTGTATGTATTTGTATTCTGTTCTTATGTGCACCCACATCTCATTGAATTGCAAAGACAAAGGCTGCGATCACACACACTAAATAATCCACTTTCAACCCACTTTCCAACTGGATTTTGCCAGTTCAGACAGTAAAATCTGTTTGGAAAGTGCACTGAAAGTGGATTATTTAGTGTGTGTAACTGCAGCCAAACAGGGAACAGAATGGTTGAATTAAAAAGATTGTCTGACACTTGTTAGGTATGTCAGATTGCATCATGTTTAGCTGTTAAATCTACACTTCCTGTAATTTTGCTGCTTCTGAATATAATCAGTAATGAATCAAATTTTCAAAGAAGTGTAGATGCTTGTAGAATTCTAAATCCAATAGATTTCAGCTTTGTGTTTTGCTTGACTCTTTTTAGTGAAGTGTTTCTTGAACTTAAGGTGGTATTAGACTATTTGCAATTTGCAGATTGTGACATGGCTCAAGCTTGTGTTCTAATGAATTCCTTAACTGCTAAGTTGCAAGATCTCAGGGATCAGGATGAAAATTTCAGCAAAATGATGGTAGAAGTGAAGATGTTTGCAGAAGACAATTCAATCAAAATGCAAACTAAAGAAAAGAGAATACGCTATATCCCCCCAAAATTTCAGAATTATGTTATTGAATTAAACAGGAAGCGTCTGTCCCCCAAATGACCATGATTTTAAAATTAAGATGTTTCTTCCTGTTATTGATCACACTATAAATGAACTTAAGAGAAGATTTACAGATACATTTTAAATTGGGTTAGTGCTTTCAGTTCCAGGTGCTTTTACTTTCTCGTTCCAGAAAAATTCAGACTATTTGCAAGACGTTATAGTAGTGACACAGAGGGGTTTGAAGCAGACTTTCCCCAAAAGTTCTAGAGAAGTTTGAACATGAAAAACAAATAAAAATTGGCACAATAAACCAAATGCTTGTTCTTGAAGAACTAAACCTGTATTTCCGTGAACTCCACAGACTGTGTGGCGTAGCTCTCACAATACCTCAATCAAGTGCTGGATATGAAAGGACATTTTCATGTCTGTGGCAAATTCAGACATATTTAAGGAACAGTATGGGTCATGAATGGCTAAGCAGCATTGCCATACTGGCAAGTGAAAAAAAAATGGCAAAGCCCCTTGACCTTGAAACTGTTGTTGATCATTTTTCAGAACTGCATAAAAATTGACTCATTCAGCTCCTTTAGATCTGCATACCATCCTTTCTGTCTCAATGACAGTCCAAATACCCAGAGAAGGCTATTTGGATACACAAGATTAAAAACAACATTCATTGGGAAAACATGCCTGTATATGTATGTTTATAATAAAATGTTTTCATAATTAAAAAAAAATATCATTGGATTTCTTTTGTATACAGGGGACCAGGTGTCTTAAGCTGTGGTCACACTGGCGACTTGGCACGATTTATTTAATTTATTTTAATTTATTTATAATTTGATGTATATCCCGCCCTCCCCTAAGGCTCAGGGCGGTGAACAATTAGGGCAAAGCTATAATTAAAGCAATTAAAACAAGTTAAAAACATAACAATAGTACAACAAAGTGCTGGCGCTCTGGTATTCCCAGTTCCAAGATGGGTTCCGGTAAGGTGGATCCAGACTAACGACATAAGTTCCAAAGCAGTCGTTAGCCAGCCTTCTTCCCAGGGCCCATTTGCACTCAGATGGTATCTCTGCCAATTTCCAGCAACGATGTATTGGTGGAACAGTAACGGTGGCGGCTCCTACTTGAAAGCCTGGCAGAAGAGCTCCATCTTGCAGCCCCTGTGGAACTGCGCCAGATCCCGCAGGGCCTGGATCTCCTCCGGGAGCTCATTCCACCAGGTAGGAGCCGCCACCGAAAAGGCCCTGGCCCTCGTCTCGGTGAGTTTGACATCCCTGAGGCCTGGGGTAGTCAAAAGATGTTGGCCCCCCAACCATAGTGCCCTTAGGAGAACATATGGGGAAAGGTGGTCCCTTAGGTGCTGCCTCCAATTGTAGCGGTTTAAAGTGTTGTGAGGCATAGTACACCCTGCTATGGGTTACCCACACAGACATCCAGTGGTCAAGCATCCACATTACTGCAGCACCTCAGCCATGGAGTGTGCTCCCTGATCATTTGTCAAAATGCATGCAAATGCATGTGTGCACATGTGCTCATGTGCATGCACATGCACATATTGGCAAAAATTCTAAAAAAAACAATCCCTCCCTAGCAGCAGGAACGGATCTGCAGGTTCAGATCACCAGTCTGTTCTGTGCATGCTCCCCTGTGTCCAGACATCTGGCCATGCACAATGAATGTGTGGGGAACCAAAAATACCACTTGTGAAGTGGTGCCTTTTTAACCCAGCTCCAAGTCATCCTAGGACAGGGTGAGTATGCCCAGGGAATGCCTGACAATGCGGGTGTGTGATTGCACCCATTTGATCTGGAGGGGAGGGGTGGCTATGTCAGGCCAAACTGCTCATGTGACCACAGCCCTAGTTTCCCCTCACTTCCCTTACAGAGAGCGAATTCTGCCTGCATTGCTTCAAAAAGTCCCCATTTTCTTGAGAATATTCTGTTTTAATGTGTATACCACAGAAATGTTTATGTAGCAACTCAAACCTTGTTTGAAAGCCCTTTTCCTTTCTGTAATTTGAATTTGATTAATATAGGCTATATAGAAATGAATATTGCCTGTAACAGTATGATTTATTTCAGCAAAAATATATTTAGCGTTGCAGTTTTGCCATGAAATGTACTTTATTTTCCTTTCCGAAATCTCTTTACATTTCTGCCCACCCAGAAGTATACTTTGCCCCTTCTGTGCCTCACCCGAATATTTTTTTTTTCTGGTGCTGCTACTGAGTCTTAGGTTGATGCCATAGAAAAGAGCCCTTTTTCGCTGCTGCCATGATTGGAAGCCTGTTGATAGACTTGTGGTGTTCTGCTTTGCACATGTGGCTCTTGGCAGGAACTGAACCTCAGTGGGCACATGTGAAGCTGGACTCAGTTCAATAGTGGGTCGATGTGAAAAGTGCAGCCATATTGAAGTGCATCAGTTCAGAGCTCCAATATAGCAAGGTGTGGGGGGGAGCATCGCCAAGGAAATCAGAAAATGAATGAAAAGAAAAGGTGCAAAAGAACAAAACAACAGCAACAAAAATGGAGGCTTGATTCTCGAAAATATAGAGTTAAGAGTGGTGAACTATGATCTGGGAGAGCCAGGTTTGAATCCTTACTCTGCCATGGCCACTTGGATGGGGAATCTTGGGCCAGACGCTCTCTCTGAGCCTGGCCTACCTCACAAGGTGGTTGTTTTGAAGATAAAAATAGAGGAACGGGGAATGATGTTGTAACCAGGGCTGTATTATCCATAAGGCTGACTAGGCTGAAGCCTAGCGGTCCTGCAGGGACTAGGGGCCCATCTTTTTTATTTTATTTTTTGCTGAGGCACTATTTTCTCTCCATAGACAGCCTGTAATATATAACCTCTATTTGTTTCCTTATCGCAGTGAAACAAATTGCCTCTTATATTAAAACAATTATGTATTTTAATAAATAATAAAAAATTATTCACTTCAAAATATTACAGTATTGAACAATTATATTCCCAAAATGTGCTTTCCTGAAGAGTTCTACTTGCACAATTAAAATATTTTTTAAAATTCTGAATAGACTTCTTCAGGAGACCCTCAAAATGGATATAGGGCTATGAACTGCGGTCTAGTACCTACTGTACTGGGGTCAGCTGTAGTGGGGTGAAGAATTGAAGTGCTGGTCGGCCCTTGAAATAGCTAAAAGCCTAGGGGCTCAGCTATGGGTTAATAAGGCCCTGCTTGTAACCTGCTTTGGGTCTCTATTGTGGAGGAAAGCAGGGTATAAATATCTGATTTTTTAAAAAAAAAATTATAAAAATCATTAAGCCCTTCACTTCATTTGTAGCGTTCTGGTGCTCACCCTAGAACTTGGGAAATGTTCTAGGGAAAAGCAGTCTCCCTTGTACACAGGAGAATCCAGTCTCATTGGGGGAAGATCAGCCGTGCAAGTTTACTGCACAGTAGTGTTCCCTCTAAGCTGAGTTAGTGTGAGCTAGCTCACAGTTTTTAAGCCTCCAGCTCACAGATTTTTGCCTTAGTTCGGGAAGGAGGGCTCCAGAGCAAACTGATTTATGCAGCAGCCAAATCGCTCGCTCTCAACTGTAATGCCAGTAGCTCACAAAGTAGAACTTTTTGCTCACGAGATGCCACAGCTTAGAGGGAGCATTGCTGCGCAGCCTGTGTGTGTTTGCTGGTCCCACTGTTGATCCTATTCATCTTGGAGACCTGCCATGACTGAAGTGTTCACTTGGACTGCAAAGACTAAAACAGAACTGACAAATGGACTAGGGTGCAAAAATGCTGATGTGAATGTTATTAATTAGAACAGCCCAGCCAAAATGCAATAATGTTTTCTTGTAAATCAAATGTGTTTCAATATCATAAACATATTTGGCTCCCATCTTTATTCCAAGGGGTTCATGTAACATATACCCATTTTGCATGGGTATATGCCACATGAGCTATTTTAAAGGTAGATTATACCCATTCTAACATCCCACAAAGGGGGAGAAACCGACCCAAAGCCATCTACAGTGCAACTCTAACCAGAGTTACATCCTGCTAAACCCACTGGCTTCTTCAGGGCTGATGATGACCTTCAAGGCTAAGCAGAATTTGAACCCAGATCTCTAAAGTTCAAAGCCAGCACTAGCTCTCATTTTTGGCAACATACCCAATTATAGATAGTGCTGGATTTGAGGATGAGGAGGATTTAATTTAAAAATAAAACAAATGATGCACTTTCAGTTGACAAACTAGAGTAATATTATGGGTCCGTGTTTTAGAATTAGTAATGGTGGAAAATGCTGTGAAGTTGCAGCCAACCTTTGGTGGCCCTGTAAGGTTTTCAAGGCAAGAGACAAACAGAGGTGGTTTGCCATTGCCTGCCTCTCTGTAGCAACCCTGGTCTTCCTTGGTGATCTCCCATTCAAGTACTAACCAAGGTCCACCCTGCTTAGTTTCTAAGGTCTAAACAGATCGGGTCAGCATAGATTTAGAATCAGGCTTTCTAATCCTCAAAAAGGTGACAGTATCTTTTGCTAATTCCTGTCCTCCCATGTCATCGAAAGATTGCTTGGTCAGCAAAGAAAGGAGAAAATTGCACTTACCTGCCTGAGATCACCTGGCCAGTTTAGTACCTAGAGTAGCTAGCTTTTATTATAGCTCACTCTCTGTCAATCCAGCCAGGGAGGCGGGAAGGAAAACAGCATTTTTGCATACAGGAGATAACAGGAAAATTTGATAACACATAGCCAAGTGGTTTTTGGTTGTTGTTCTTCAAAATCATATCAGTCGACAAACCCTACAAAATATATATGCATACTGCAGGATGATACTGTGTAAATACCCATAATATAAAGCCTAGGTGGAGGAACGGGAAATGAGGGCAGAGGGCAGGGAGGCATGCAGGAGCGGAGCTGACCTTCAAACATGGGGCGGAGGATAATTTTTACATCAGTTTTGTGTGAGTGACTCGCCGGCCCCCTGTTACACAAAGACCATTGCAGAAGGCTCGTTTTTTCCAGGGGGAGCAGAGGCTGGTTATGTCAATCACTTCTCTGAAGACCTGTCATGGCCATCCATCCTCACATAAACTACAATACGAGTGTAGATCTGAAGTGGGGGTAAAAAAAAAAGACCTGCCTTTTACGGATTAACTGCATTTCATGGGCAGCAAAGGGCTGATAGGAGTGAACACTTTGGGGTTCATTTTTTGTAGATGCAATAAGCATAATGGACATCTCAAACCTCAGTTGAGTTTGGGCCTTTCTGTCCCCATAGCAGGGCTATTTTAGGCCAGGAGAGCATAGGAAGGGAGTCCTGGCTGCCTCCTGAGTTGGCCACACCCAGCAGGAACTCATTCGCATAAGAGGCCACACCCAACAGCAGAAACTCATTAGGACTGGCCACATTAGGGGTGTGTGGCCTAGCATGCAAAGGAGTTCCTGCTCCAAAAAAAAGCCCTGGGTTTTGACAACAAACCAGGTAAACAGAATGAGAAGCAAAAGGTGGCTGTGGCTGGATGACCACACTTCTGGTAATACAGGGGTGTGGCCTAATATGCTAATGAGTTTCTGCTGTTGGGTGTGGCCTATTATGCTAATGAGTTCCTGCTGGGCTTTTTCTACAAAAAAGCCCTGCCCCATAGTATTAAAGGACTTCCATGGGTGCCAGCCTTCTGGTAGATATGCAAAGCACCAAAAAAATACTGCACAAATAAAGTATTAGACAACAAATTGTATCCTTAAAATAAATTAGTATTTTCTTTTACAGTCCTGTTTCACAGACGTTATTCACCACTCCCTTTTTGTCTCTAAACACAGCCACAAATGAAGCGGCTATGGATCGCCTAGGTTGCTGTCTATTTCCTCTGACTTCTTCAGGGCGCTATCTCAATGGTGGAGACCCAAAAGCTCTAGAAGTTAACTCTGGTAGGGGCTGGTAGTTCTCCTGGAATTGTAGCTGATCTCCAGACTTAGAGAGATCAGTTCCTTTGGAGGGAACTGCAGCTTTCTCCCCAAATCTCCAGGAATTCCCCAACCTGGAGTTGGTAACTCTAAGTGACTGGCTGGACCAATCTGCAAGCCAAAACACCCAAACTGCGTGCCAAAGAGAAGATGGCATCACTTTCTTCTCCCCATCCAGTCTAGGGAAGTCCTTTTGCTGCTCTCCACAGTTTGTCTGGGATTTTTAGCATCTCAACTTAGTGTCATCTGAAAATTTGGCTGTCTCATCGTTCACCCTGGTGCCAAACTATGATCATTATCAGATTATTAAAATAACACCAGCTGAGATCATTAGGGTGGGGGTTAATGTCTCTGCATTGTGAAAACTGCTCATTTATTCCTACCTTCCTCTTTTTCAATCAGTTCTGAATCTGTTGCCTGTCTCTTGTTTTATGACTACTAAAAGAGACTTTGAATCTGTTGGATGCCTTTTGAAAATTCAGCTGTACGCTGCGTACCAGATATCATGTTTGTTTTTATCCAAAATATTAGAGAATGAATAAAGACTGGGGAGGTGAGATTTTACTTTGCAGAAACCATGCTCACTCTTCTTCACAGCAAGGCTTTTACTGTATGTTCAAATAGTCTGGCTTTATTAAAATATATGACATAGAATATAGACCAAGAAGTCTACCATTTCCTAGAGCCTTTTAAAAAATATTGGTGCTATACTGGCTACTTTCTAGTTTTCTGTTGAGCAGACTGGATTTTACGATCGTAAACAGCTTGGTTAATATTTTTAGAAGTTTCTCTAAGATCAGCAATACCTTAGTTAGGCTGCAATTCTAGGAAACCTTTCCTGGGACTGAGCTCCACTGAATTAAATGGGACTTACTTCTGAGTGGACCCACTTAAGAGTGCTCCCCTGGATGTGAATCACATCTAGGCTGTGGTCAGATGATAGGCTTGGCGCAGTCTGGCTGCGCCTCTATTTTATCCAGTGTTATTTGTTCTGGAGAGGTTTGTCCAAACATGCCACCCTTAACCCACCTCACCGCGTGCTCACTCTGTGGTTGACCATTCAGATTATTGCTGTACGGTAGCCATGGAGTGGTCAGTCAGATGGCATCCTTTCTTAAAATTGTCCTTCATGTATGCACAGAAGTGTTCATTCGAAGCCCTACTCCATTTTGACAGCTCTCCGATCCCACGGCCAAGTACTGCAGCTCCACTTAGGCTCCTCTGTTTTGTTTCTCTTCCTTGGAATACATGGGGAATGTGTGAACATCTTTACCAGCAGATTAACATGAGAGTAGCCCCATTGAGTCCATGACATTTACTCTTGTGTCAATCATGGGGTGCTCTCAAATGGCAACTCTGAAGGCTTCCCGACCCCAAACAACAAGAGAGAGGGGTTTTTTTGGGGGGGGGGATTTGTTACTCAAAAACAACCCACCCAGGGGCTCCTGATTCCGACAAGAATGTTTGGGTGCAGAAACGTGCAAGTGGTGATTCATAACCTTGGGGTGAAGGTCTGCTTATGCACATATCGTGAACTGAATTTTTAAAAATGGCACATAGACAGAAGTGTGCTACCAGACTTCCCAAATGGCTTGAGACCATGATGGATTGATCAGACATCTGGAAATGCAGGGTGAAACTGCAGACATCCATAAAGATCAGACTTTCCCTGGTGTCAAATAACTCTGACTTGAAGATGGGTGAGAATGGGGTGACAACGACTGGGGAATGAGACGGGAGACAGGTGTTGCTGTCTGAACCTGCATCTTAAATCTGCAGGGCGAAAGACATTGGATCAAACAGCTTGTCTGACCACAGCCCTAGAAACAAGGAACTGGATTAAAGTTTGAGCTGAGAGCCCAAGGTGAGTTGAACCCTGTGGATGGGGCAATTCTGTCCTTCATTCTCAGTCTTCAGTTCAGTAAGTCATTTCAAATTTCTCTTTGTGTTTAATTAGCTATGAATAAAATAGGCATGCCAATCCAAATTCTGTTCCCTGCTAAATTAAACAATAAAGCCATTTACTTTTATAGTTATCTTTCTCCTAGTATTGAATAAACAAGCATGCAAATTATCTCTCCAGTTGTTTAAAAAATACACAGACTATTTCTAGGTTTATTGCAGGCCTAGAAAGGGTAAAAGGTACCAGCATTGATATATTAAAAATTTCACATGATTGATAGCTTTGCTAGGTTGCACAAATGGGAAAGGACTTTTAAAGCCTTAAACAAGAAAGGTGAAGTTCTTGCTCAGACATTTATCAATGCAAGTAGCAATGCAAAGTATGAATCAATGGGAGGCAGTTCCAGGGTCATCGAGGGTGCACTGAGAAGTTCTGCGTGTTCCAGCCTTTTCCCTCACTTATCTTGATTTTTTTTTTCTAGTCAAAGTGCCTTCGTGTTATGAGAGTACTTGCAAGAGACTCCTAACCTGGCAGGAGAGGGTGGCGACCCTCTCCTGTACTGTTTTTGGTTTGTCTTAGAGGCAAAAAGTGGGTGGAAGCCAGACGAGGCTTTGTCTTCGCCATAGCACAAGAAGAGCTCATCAGGACCAAAAGGAGTATAACATCCTAACTCAAAGAAGGAAGAAAGAAAACAATCCGAAGCGAAGTGTCTAATAAATCAAGCTTATCTTTAAGGGTGAAGGGGGAAGCTATAAATATATATAGAAGTGAATGTATGAGATAATTAGAATGCGCTTAGAAGTGGAGGAAACGTCATAGGCTAAAGGGGAAAAAATGAGCAAAAGTATATGATTGCGTTTAGTGGCTAGTAAGGAAAATAGAGCTTACTTAACTAGTGAGACTAATTAATGGACGTTTGATAAGTTAAGGTAAAGGTTCCTTTGCTCGAAAGCCAGTCAAATCCGACTCTAGGGTTGTGGTACTCATCTCCGTTTCCAAGCCGAAGAGCCAGCGCCGTCTGAAGATGTTTCCGTGGTCATGTGGCCGGCATGACTAAACACCAAGGCACACGGAACACTGTTACCTTCCCACTGAAGTGGTACCTATTTATCTACTTGCAATTTCTTGCTTTCAAACTGCTAGGTTGGCAGGAGCTGGAACTAGAGACGGGAGCTCACTCCGTCATACGGCACTCTTGGGTCTTGAGCTGCTGAACTACTGACCTTCCACAGCCTGCAGTTCAGCATCTTAACCACATGAGCCACCGCACTCTTGTTTGATAAGTTATCTGGAGTGTAAAAGTAGGAAACACTTAACTGGTTTTCTTTTCTTTGTGCTCTGTCTCTTTAAGTGGTCTGACTTTGTTGCAAGACCAGGTGTAGCCTGAAGAAGTATTTTTGCTTGGCAAGCACGTAGGCGGTGGGAGGGCATATAAGACAAAGATGATGTGGAAGCAGATGGAGTAGCTGGGTGGATCTTAAAGGAGATGCAGGCGAGGCTGCTATTCAAGTATTAAAGGAGACAAGTTCCAGTGGGCATAACGAGGAAGTGGAAAGATAAGAGAGGATCTGCACGTGTAACTACTCAACAGGCTACATAATCTAAATGAAAACAGTGGAAGAAGACATCACTTTTAAAGGGACAAGACTATTTCTATACTAAATTTAAAGACATACTTAATAAAGGAATGGATTGGTATTAGAGTACCTGTACTGTACTAATAAAAAAGATAAGGTAGGAAAATTAAAGACAAATATGCAACATTAAAAATATTCATTTAATTTATATATGGTGTACAATATCCATATACATACAGCTGAATACAACATTAATATTACTAAATAGAGCTGTATAATACATGATGGCAACAGGAACAGGTTCAAGCAGGAAAAAATCTACAGCATCTCCAAGTCAAGTTGGGGGTTTAAGTCAATTAAAAATGAATCTACCTCAAATGACACTAGCTGAACTTAAATCTATGATACAAGAATGTGTTGCTCAGTCAACACAACAATTGCAGAGGCACTACTTTCAAACCTAATTTAAAAAGTAATAGAACCTATTCAGATGAAATTTGAAGACATATCTAAGCAAATAAAATCTGACACGGAAGAAATTGAAGCTGAAATTCTAAAGATGGCAAAACCCACAAATAAACTAGAGGAAAAAGTTGAAGACTTGAATCTAGAGGTTCAGGAAATAAAGACAAAAACAGATAAACTTGAAGAATCATTAATCTTATTGGAAATAGAAAAAACAGGGCTAATACTTAGATGTCAAAATATAACTGAACAGATTGATAAGAACCTGAAAGAAGAACTGGCAAAAAATATTGCAGAACAATTTAATATTGGTACCAAAGAAAAAATAGCAGAGAAAATGGAAGCTGTTTACAGGAGAAACTCGGCATATGCCAAGAGATATAAAATACCTTGTGAGGTACATATAAAATTTCACAAAAAGGGAATGAGGGATAAGATCCTTAAAGCTGCAAATGAAAACAAACTGATAATAGATGGAAATGAGATAAGAATACTAAAAGACATACCTTGGCATGTGAGGGAAAAGAGGCATAAGTATGAAGTTTTAGCTAATCTGCTAAGAAGAAATACGACAATGTACAGAGGGTTGTTCCTGGAAGGATTATTATTTATATAGAGAGGCAAAAAACAAATAATTGATTTGGTTTTTAAATTAGAAAAATTTTTGGAGAGAGAAGGGGAAGATCAAGGCTGGCAGGGAGAAGAGGAAGAAGAAGAAGAAGAGGAAGAAGGTGAAGAACAGAAAGCCTTAACTGCCCAAGGAAAATCCAAAACTTAAAATAAAGAAGATGAAAAAGAGAAAAAGAAACAAAGGCTAAAACTTAAGACAGAACCACAGATACTTACTAGACTTAAAAATATAGTCACAGCAAAGAAAGACAAAATAAATGGGAAGTAAAAAGCTGCAAATATTATCTGTTAATGTAAATGGTTTAAATGGACCACAAAAGAGAAGAAGATTATTCCACCAAACAGCCAATTGGGTGTAGATATCATTTGTTTTCAAGAGACTCATATAAAGGAGGAACATTCAAAATATTTATCTTGTAAGAAAGTAGGTATGCCATTTATTGCATCGGATATAGTTAAAAAATGAGGAGTAGTAATTGATGTGAAGGAAAAGTGGCACCCAGAACTATACTATAAATCTTCTGACAGTAGAATCATAGCAATTATAATTATGAGAAACGGGAAAGCAACGTTAGTAATAAACATCTATGCTCCCAATCAAAACCAAGAATTTTTTTTAAGGAACTTCAAAGTATACTGATAATGAAAAGCCCAGAAGATGTTTGTGTTTTGGGAGACTTTAATGTTGTATTTGATGTCGGCTTCGATAGGAAAAAATTGAAAAGAAGCATAAAACTTGGTTCTACATTGCCCAAAAACTTCTTATCTTTAGCAGAGGAATACAATATGATAAATACATGGAGAATGAGAAATCCATCTAAAAAAGATTATACATACTACTCTCCTAGAGATAAGTCATAGTCACAAGAATTGACATGGCCTCGATTAATATCTCATTGGCAAAAGATCTAATAGACACAGAAATACTACCAAATACTTACGCTGACCACAATCCTATTCTGATACCTCTTCAAGAACCACATAGAAAGACAAGATGGAGAATAGACACTGGATTATTAAGAGATAAAAAAATTGTGGAAAGAATTAAGTTGGAAATTCAAGAATTTTTTAAAAGGAACAGGACATTAGAAACACCGATTAATATCATTTGGGATGCATTTAAGGCCTTTTTGAGAGGATTATTTATTACCCAGGGGGCTTGGAAAAGGAAACAGAAGAAAGAGAAGCTCAAAAAGTTGGAGAATTAAAAATAGAAGAAGATAAAATGAAGAGAAATTCAGATGTAAACGGAATAAAACTTAAGATAAAAATGATACAACACCAAATAAACATCCTTTTAATGCAAGAATTAGCCCACAAGATAGAATACACCAAGGCATATTATTCTGAAAACACAAACAAGCCCACACGTTGGCTGGCATATAAACTTAGAAAAGAAAAAAGCAAAACGGACAATTACGGCCCTAAAAGATGAAAACCAAGAGATAAAATATAGAACTCAAGAATTGAAAAACATCGTAAAAATCTTCTACAAATATTTATATAAACAATCCCCTCAAAATCACCAACAGATAAAATTTTCTGTCTAAATATAATAAAAAGAAATTTAGTGATGATCAGAAAAAATTGCTAAATGCTCCTATTTCACCTTGTGAAAATTATAGAAGCACTTAAAAAGCAAAAGAAAAATAAATCTCCAGGACCTGATGGCACTCCGGTTGAAATAAACCAAAAATCTGAAGAAGAAACATTTAAGGATCTACTTCATAATATTATAGAAACAGGAGCTTACCAGCATCTTTGAATGATGCTTTGATCACATTAAGAAGAAGAAGAAGAGATTGGATTTATACCCTGCCCTTCACTGCCCAAAGGCATCTCCGAGCGGCTTACAAACTCCTTTCCCTTCCCCTCCCCACAACAGACACCCTGTGAGGTAGGCAGGGCTGAGAGAACTTCTGACAGAAACTGTCCGTGAGAGATCAGCTGTGCCAGAGCTTGTGACTGACCCAGGGTCACATCAGCAGGTGCAAGTGGAGGAGTGGGGAATCAAACCCGGTTCTCCCAGATTAGAGTCCACACACTTAACCATTACACCAAACCTAATACAGAAGAAAGAGAAATTCAAAATTATAGACCCATCTCTCTTTTGAATGCTGATTATAAGATTTTTGCAAATATTATAGCCACCCATTTTAAGAAGGTATTACTCCAAGTTATATCTCAAGATCAAGCGGGCTTTCTCCTGAAGAGACAGTTTAAAAATAATCTAAGGACTATTGTAAATACTTTAGAATACTATGAACAATACCCAGAAAGACAACTGGCCTTAGTTTTTTTAGATGCGAAGAAAGCCTTTGATAACGTCACATGGGAATTTTTAAAATGCAAGTTGGAGATTTGGGAATGTGGCAATTAGTTCATGTCCATGATAATGTCCATATACAAGGAGCAATTTGCAAAAGTAATAGTTAATGGAGACCTAACACAGAATATATCTATTCAGAAGGGAACCAGGCAAGCCTGCCCACTATCACCACTACTATTTATTTATGTACTGGAAACGTTAAATGATATAGTAAGAGAAGATCCAGATATAAAAGGACTTAAAATAAGAGGAGAAGAGTTTAAACTGCAAGCCTTTGCCTATGATTTAGTATTTATACTGGAAGAGCCTATAATATCTGCCCTACAACTCCTTAATGTAATACAGGAATATGGTTCTGCTGCAGGACTTAAAATAAATCTCAAAAAGACCAAAATATTGACAAAAAAACTGTACGCAAGGCTTAATAAATAAGATTCAGGCCTTTATGAAATTAGAGGTGATAAATAAAACTAAATATTTAGATATAACTCTGACAAATAGAAATGGTATGCTGTTTGAAAATAACTATAAAAATTGTTAGAAGATGTTAAGAAAGATTTACATAGAAGGCAAGATTTACATCTATCTCTAATGGGTAGGATCGCCACAATTAAAATGAATATTCTTCCTCGCTTTCAATTTTTGGCACAGAATTTACCAGTTTTGAAAAATAACAATTTCTTCTTGGAACTCGAAAAACTAGTAAGAAAATTTATATGGCATCCTAAAAGAGCACGTATTAAATGGAAATTACTCCAAGATAAGATAGAGAGGTGGCCTTGGCTTATCAAATTGGACTTTATACTATAAGGCATCAGCCATGGGATGGATTAGAGATTGGATTTTGTTGGAAAATACAAGGCTGTTACAGTTAGAGAGACATGACTTATACATGGGCTGGCATGCCTATATTTGGTATGACAAGGATAAGATCCACTCTAATTTTCATAACCATATAATTAGAGGTGCGCTAATAAAGGTGTGGAGGAAAATAAAAGAAAGATTTTATTCTAAAGTACCAAAGTGGGTGTTGCCACTAGAGGCCTTTATAAAACCTACTTTGATATCTATAAGCAAAAAAGCAACTTATGAAATACTTCTGAATGAGAATAATGAAGTAAAACCAATTGAGGTATTGCAAATCAATGATATAAGTCTTACATGGTGAGAATATTTACAATTACAATCAAGGTACACTAAAGATAAAACAATAAAATTTTATAGTTCAAAAACCGACTTAGATAAAATATGGCTATCATCTTCAGACAAATTGATACAAAAGATGTATAATTTTCTATTGTGTGATGCTATGCAGGATGAAATAATTAAGCCATCAATGGTAGTTTGGATGCAGGATATAGGACATAGTCTGGAGATAGATGATTGGTCTAAGATATGGAAAGCTGTTAAACTGTTAAGATCAACATCATTTAAAGAAAATATTCTTAAAATGTTTTATAGATGGCACTGGACACCAGACAAACTGGCCAAATGTTATAAAAATGTATCAAGAAATTGTTGGAGATGTAAAAATAATATAGGCACATTTTTCCACATGTGGTGGAAGTGTGAGAAGATTTATAAATTCTAGATATGGATTAAACAGTTAATAGTAGAGATTATGGATATAAATTTACAACTGTTACCAGAAATTTTCCTATTAAATATAATAGCAGATGGTTATGGACGCGATGATACATATATTTTGACATATATTCTCACTGCAGCAAGAATACTTATAGCCACATGTTGGAAATCAGAAAAACTGCCCGCAAGGGATGAGTTGGTTATAAAAATATATGAAATTGCAGAAATGGATAAACTGAATACGATATTGCAAGGGAAAGACACAAGAACCTTTAAAAAAAGATGGTATAGAGTGTATAAATGGTATGAAAAGAATGTTTAATGTAAACTCCAAAGAATGAAATATGTATATTAATTTGTTTATTTTTACTTTTTGTTAACAACAAAACTTATAAATAAATGCTTAAAAAATAAGTATGGATCAATGGCTTGGTAAAGTGCCAATCTAATATGGCTTGGTAAAGTGCCAATCTATTGTTCAGTAAAGTGTCATTCATGGCACTGGCTCATTAAAGTGCCAGTACAAACACTTCTGTTGTTCCCAATTAAATTTATGAAGGAGTTCCAAGAACACACTCTGACATTTGTGTGATCTTTTTCCTTAGAGCATCCAGCATACTATTGGAACTTTCTGTTTTCCTTCTGTACAATTCAAAGGTACAGATGGGTTTTCCAACTCTGAACTTTCCTGTTGAGGGGGGAAAAAAAACTTAGAGAAGTAGACACAGTGATGGTCGTGTAGTCCAGAATGCAAATATGCATTTCTGGGTGTGTTGGAAAATAGGCAGTTTTATTATACTGTGAGATGGGATAGTTCTTTCTGCGGACCCACAAAGTTTAGCAGTTGTTCAGCGAAGAGATCTTAATTGATCATGTTTTGCTAAGCCTGAAATAAATGCCCATGCAAGAACTTCCTGATAATTCGCTGTAAGGAAGTCCTTGTGTCTCTGTGGGAATGACATGCAGACAGAGAATATGTTTTCTGTAGTCTGTCAGGGGCTGTGGCTCAATGGTAGAACATCTGCTTGGCATGCAGAAGATCCCAGGTTCAGTTTCTGGTCTTTCCAGTACCAAGAATAAGGGAGGAGGTTAGGGTTGCCAGCTCGCCTGATGGAGGTGGAGGTCTTCTGCCACCAGGCCTCCCCCGCCACTGATCAGCTGCCCCTGTGGGGGGGACTTACCAGAAATGAAGGCCCAAGCAATGTGGCAACATGGCAAAGTCACTTCCAGCATGCACAGGAAATGATGTCATCACACAGTGACATCCAGATGACGCTCTGATATGTTGGCAAAAACTCTACGGTAGAAACTATTTTACCACAGAGTTTTTGCACAAATACTAGAGCACCACCAAGATGTCACAACTTTATGACATCACTCCCTGTGAGCACCAGAAGTGAAGTCTCCACACAGCCTAGGCTTTCTTCTTTCTCCTGGTAATTCCCCCCATCCCCCATCAGTTGTCAGGAGGAGGGACCTGGCAACCCTATAGAGAGCCACTGATAGCTGGAGTAGAAGAAACTGATCTTGATAGACCAGTGAGGTCTAGGCTTGCCAACCCCCAGATGGAGGCAGAGTTTTCCCTGGTTTTGGGCCCCCAAATCTGCTGCCAACCAGCTGGCTGGTGAGGGAGCCCCTTCTCCAAAGAGTCCCGGCATGCCTGATGTGCCCACTGTTAAGTATGAGACTCAACAAGGTAGTGATTTCAACAAAGTGATTTCAGCTTTATTAACAGCAAACTAGTCGATCAGACAACACACACAAAACAGTGGCGCACAGCTCCCTTTTTAAATAATCCGGGCTGTCAAAGCCACGCCCATAACTCAGTTAACAACCAATCATAACATTGGGATAAAGACTAATGAGGTCTGTTCCCTCCATAAAGTATATACAGTTCTGGATTGGCTATTTACAAGGTTTCACAGAAAAAACCAATGGGAATGTCTACTCTTACGATTCCCTTTACTGACTCAAGCTTAACATGGAAATACATAGGTCTGATTCAAGAGTCAGAACATAACACCCACACGATGATATCACCTGGAGGTGACATCATCACACCGGTTGCGTTGTGTGGGAGATGCTCTAGCATTCGGGTAAAAATTCTATGGTGACCATGGAATTTTTACCCAAACGCTAGAGCATCCCCTAAATGATGTGCCCAGTTTGATGATGTCACTTCCAGGTGATGTCGTTGGGCGTGCACAGAGAATACTGAGGTTGGCTTTCTTCCTGTTTGGCTGGCCCTCCGATCTGCATTCCTCCATATCAGATACAACGTATTTTATGCTTCTTTTTCAAAAAAATCACCAGCAATAAACATAGTGCCATTTGCGTAAATATGGAGGTACAGCAATGCTGGCATTCCTTGTGCTTTCAGTCACCTGGGGGGGGGGGGTGCTGAATGAGGGCAGGGCCTGGGGAGTGGAGGGACCTCAGCAGGGTATAATGCCATAGAGTCCACTCTCCAAAGCAGCCATTTTCTCCTGGAGGCCTGATCTCTGTAGTCTAGAGATGGGATTCTGGGAGGTCTTCAGGCCCCCCAGAAAGCTGCAACCTTATTTTGGAAAGAGAGGTCAGTCTTCATGGTGTTCGCAACACAGTGAGGTCAAACGTGAAGCACTGTGTGTTGTGTGTATGTTTACTCCATGGGTCAAAATGACACCTCCACAGGTCTGTTTTGCTGGAGAAGAGAAAGTGGAAGAACTGGTTTTTATACCCCACTCTTCACTACCCGAAGGAGTCTCATAGAATCACAGAATCGTAGTGTTGGAAGGGGTCGTACAGTACAGACCATCTAGTCCAACCCCCTGCCCAATACAGGACCAGCCTAAAGCATCTCTGACAAATATTTGTCCAGCCTCTTCTTGAAAGCTGTCAGTGAAGGGGAGCTAACCAGCACCCAAGGCAGCTGATTCCACCTTTGAACCACTCTGACCGTGAAAAAGTTTTCCCTAAAATCCAGCTGATACCTTTCTGCATGTAATTTAAACCCATTGCTTCGGGTCCTATCCTCTGCTGCCAACTGGAACAGCTCCTTGCTCTCCTCCAAATGACAGCCTTTCAAATATTTAAAGAGAGCAATCATGTCCCCCCCTCAATCTCCTCTTCTCCAAACTAAACATTCCCAAGGCCCTTAGCCTTTCCTCATAGGGCTCAGTCTACAGACTCCTGATCATCCTCGTCACTCTCTTCTGCACCCTCTCGATTTTGTCCACATCCACATAGTATTCAAGGTGCGGCCTGACCAAGGCAGTATACAGAGGGGCTATGACCTCTTGTGATTTCGATGCTACAGCCCTTTTAATACAACCCAAGACTGAATTGGCTTTTTTCCCCACTGCATCACACTGACTGCTCATATTTAGTTTACAGTCCACTCTTATCCCAAGATCTCTTTCGCATTCACTACTCCCCAGAAATGTATCCCTCATCCAGTATTTGTATTTGACATTTTTGTGGCCCAAATGTAATACTGTGCATTTATCTTTGTTGAATTGCATCCTGTTTGAAACTGCCCACTTCTCCAGAGCATTCAGGTCTTGTTGAATTTTAACTCTGTCTTCTTGAGTGTTTGCTACTCCTCCCAAACCAGCTTACAATCACCTTCCCTTCCTCTCCCCACAACAGGCACTTTGTGAGGCAGGTGGGGCTGAGAGAGTTCTGAGAAAACTGGAACTGGGAAAACAGAAAACTGGGAAAACTGAGACAACTGGGACTGACCCAAGATTAGACTCCATGTGGATGAATGAGGAATCAAACCTGGTTCTCCAGATTAGAGTCTTCTACTTTAGCCACAGTGAGTATCTGAAAGCCACTTCAGGCATAACTTTATTTCCCTTTCCCCTCAAGGGAAGCATACAACTTGAGATCATTCCTTTCCCTCGAAACAATCTAAAGCAAGGAAAGGATTCAGGACCTTCCCACCTCAACACAGTTCTGATGGTCTCTTCACCCTCCCTCATTCACAAACAGGTACATAATAGAAGACAGAGAAAGATGGATGAAGGGGTTTGTGGACCATGTGGCCAGTCAGGTTTTAGCTCTCTAGTTACTGTCAGGAGTGCCAACTTGGGAAATTCCTGGAAATTTGGGGATAGAGCCAGAAAAGGGTGATGTTTGGGGAGAGGAGGGACCTCAGCGTGGTACAATGCCATGGAGTCCACCCTCCAAAGCAGCCATTTTCTCCAGGGAAACTGATCTTGGGAGTCTGGAGATCAGTTATAAAAGCAGGAGATCTCCTGGGCCCACCCAAAGGTTGGCAACTCTAGTTACTGTGGACCACTGGGCTAATAATCACGGGCTCTCATCCAAGAGAAAAGTCTGAAAGGTCAGAATGTATTTTGAAAACCAGTAGTTCCTGATTCTGTGTTCTCCAGTACTAGTTAAAAGGCAATCATGTTTTATTATCAGCGGGAATACTAACAGGGTAAATTTACATTTTGAGGCTCTGCCCCCTCATCTCAGCCCACAGAATTCTCGCTCAACTATCCTACAAATATTTGTGCAAAATATACGAGTTCCATATGGAAGGCACTTCCGTTTATGGCCAGCTCTTCAGCGATATTGACAGAAGCCTTTTACGACGAGGGCAGAGCTTCCTTCGCCCAAATGACCATGTCAGATGGTTTAGGGGGAGAGGCTGATCTTGGCTGGGCAAAAGAAGAATTCTGGGGTCATTCGACGTGTGATTGTTTTAAGGGCAGAACAAGATGCTATCTCAACAAACATGAGCTCCCAAACCAAGATTACAGGAAATTTGTGTGTGTGTGTGTGGGGGAGGCAGGATAAACATTTAAAGGGGAGGATTAGGGAACCGCTGACACAGATGCTTAAACCTTCCTATACCCACAGATTTTAACCTGCAGATTTTACATATCAGGACATTCCCCCTGCATGCTCCCCAAGCAGTTTATTTCTGATCTTGGTGCTCGGTGGTTGGGGGGGGGAGAATCCTTAACATTATGACCAATCTAGACGTCGTGTTTTTTCCCAGGTCCCCTCCTGTGTTCACCTCTACACATGTGCTATGTTTGGGAATGCCAGACGTGCTGTTTCAATAACAGCTTTTGTGGATCTTTGTTGCAAGACGAACATGGGTTCATCTTTTGAGGATTTTAAAATAATCTCCAAGGCAATCTTCAGTTTTCATCTTATATTTTAATATATTGCTTTGTTTTATTTATGTACTAGGGAGCAAAGCCCGTTGTGGTGGAAGACAATGGGCCCTAGAAAGGAAGGGAGGGAGAGAGGGTTGGAGGAAGGAAGGAAGGAAGGAATAGGGGGAAGAGTGAAAGAAAGGAGAGAGGGAAGAAAGGAAAAGGGGGAAAGGAAGGGAAGAGGGGCAGAAAAGGGCTTCTCTGGGCCCAGAGAAGGCCTTTTCTGTCCCACACACCATCCCCTGGGCCTTCTATGGGGGCAGTAGGCAGTGTGTGGGGGAAAAGGGCTTCTCTGGGCCTACTGCCCCCATAGAAGGCCCAGAGGATGATGTGTGAGGGATGGAAAAGGGCTTCTCTAGGCCTACTGCCCCCATAGAAGGCCCAGGGGATGGTGTGTGGGGGACAGAAAATGGCTTCTCTGGGCCTACTGCCCCCATAGAAGGCCCAGGGGATGGCGTGTGGGGGATGGAAAAGGGCTTCTCTGAGCCTACTGCCCCCATAGAAGGCCCAGGGGATGGCGTGTGGGGGACAGAAAAGGCCTTCTCTGGGCCTACTGCCCCATAGAAGGCCCAGGGGATGGCGTGTGGGGGCGGAAAAGGCCTTCTCTGGGCCTACTGCCCCATAGAAGGCCCAGGGGATGGCGTGTGGGGGCGGAAAAGGCCTTCTCTGGGCCTACTGCCCCATAGAAGGCCCAGGGGATGGCGTGTGGGGGCGGAAAAGGCCTTCTCTGGGCCTACTGCCCCATAGAAGGCCCAGGGGATGGGGTGTGTGTGGGGGAGAACAGGCCTTCTCTGGGCCTACTGCCCCATACAAGGCCCAGGGGATGGCATGGGGGGTGGCAGAAAAGGGCTTCTCTGGGCCTAGTCCCCTCATAGAAGGCCCAGGGGATGGTGTGGGGGGGCGGAAAAGGGCTTCTCTCACTTGCCTCAGCCTTGAGGGCCTGTCCCTGCACTCACACTCCAGATGGTCCTCTCCTGTCAGAGGACTGGAACAGACTGAGCTGAAAACACTGACTGGGGCTGACGTGGGCAGGACTTTGCAAAGCAGCCAGTCAGCCCTGGCCAGTGTCTTCTGACTGCCAGTTCTTGAGCCGAATCAATTATGGCAAGCATAGAATGTTCTGGAACCAAAATTCAAATATATATAAGGACAGGATTTCATTTTATATTTCTATTTCCATTATGGCTCGGGGGCTCAAAATCTGGGAGTGGCCTGAGCCCCTCTGGACCTCTGTGAGATCCTGGCCTAGCCTAACTGTCATGTAGATAAAATGGGGAGGGGGGTTATACATGCTTCCCCCACCCAAGCTTCTTGTAGGGAGGATGAGATTGGAATATATGAAATAATGAATACTGTACTTTAAGGTGTTCAGTGCCATTTTCTTGAAGTCATCCTCCTTATCATCCTGTGAATCAGTTCAGATTTGGGACCTGAGCTACCACTTAGGGTTGCCAACACCAGAACTGGACATTCCTGGAGATACGGTGGGGGGGCAGATCCCGAGGAGGGAGGTCAGCAGGGATGTGTTGCCTCGAAGTTCACCTCCCCCCCAAAGCTGCCTTTTTTCCAGAGGGAACGGTTCTTTGTAGTGTGGAGATCTGTGGTGATTCCAGAAGAACTCCAGACATCCCCCCTCTACCTATCTGGAGAAATTCTTGAAATTCTTCCTTGGGGAGAAATACACAAGTTTTGGGAGGAAGCTTTAGTAAGATGAGCTAAATTTTTCATGAATTCAGCATATCCCTACCTTTTCTTCCCTATGGTGACAGATCCAGAGGAGTTAGCCGGGTTAGTCTGTTCCTGCAAAATAGCAAAAAGCCCAGTAGCACCTTTAAGACTAACAAACTTTATCGTAGCATAAGCTTCCGAGAAACACAGCTCTCTTCATCAGATGCATGGAGAGCTGTGTTCCTTGAAAGCTTATGCTACAATAAAGTTTGTTAGTCTTAAAGGTGCTACTGGGCTTTTTTACTATTTTCCTATGGTGAAATACCAAATATTAATAGCACCCCCCTATGATGGGGGGGAGCTCTGCTTTTTGAAGGCCAAAAGGATGTATAGAGCTCACCCTCATGTTCAGGCAGGCCTACCCATCAGTGAGGTGAGAGTAAGAAGACCTCTCCCCAACTCCCTGCTTGGATAAACAGAACAGGGCAACTGTTCACAGAGGCTACTGGGTGGGGTTGTGTGTCTCCATGGATTGCCGTGTTCCTGCCCTGTGCCAGTTGTTGTCCGTCGGGGCACCAGTAGGATGTCATATTTCCATGAATCATAAAGGAATTTAGATAGCTGTTGACTAATCACCTGACTTTCACTGACTTAAGCAATCCCTTACCACCTCCCGCACGGCATCTGCTTTCTTTCCTTGGCAATGCATTTGGAAGAGAAATTCAGTGTGAATGAAGACTGGCCAAGGTCATCACCCAAGACTGGGAACCAAGCCACATGGCAGCAGCATTAAAGTTTAACGACTGAGAAGAAGCAGTTGTCTGTCATCTCCAGCCAGGTCCAGTGTTACCCCCTCTTCGAAGCCCCTTAGAAATCTGGGTAAGGGTTGGGTCATGGTGGGACCATCCTGAGTGGGAAAGAGAAAGCAGAATGCCTCTTCTAAGAAAGTGTCTTCTAATTTTGGGTTTCTGTATTCTTTTGGGGGTATTTTTATTTTTTTCCCCATATGTGCATGTATGTGTGCATACATGTGAACATGTGTGCACCTGGAAGTCATGGCAACTTCTGGTGACTGACCCCTACCGGGGGCCTGGAGAATATTCAGAGAGGTGGCTGAATAAAGCCTCCCCCCACCTCCCAACTGCTGGTATTTCGAGGAGGTCTCCCATCCACATACTTGTCAGAGTTAACCTTGCTTAGCTCCTGAGATCTGACGAGATCGGTCTCGCCTGGCCTATCCAGGTCAGGGCGGGTTTCTACATTCTTAATTAAACAATTTTTAAAAAAATAATGTGCTTCCTGATGTATTAGGTGAATCTTTTTAACAGACAGCCCAATAAAGAAGGAAGTGCTAAAATATATCTAATAAAGTATTGATTTTTTTATGATGAAGGATTTGGCATAGGACCTTGAACAGTTATGAATTTATACCAGCTTTTCATGAGCAACTAGCTCTTTGTAAGTATGTAAAATGATTTACTGTGATTTAGTATTTTCATTTTTCTATACTTAAAAAAAAAGTTTAACAAACAAATTGACTAAACTCAGCCTCACTTGTCAATCTCGTATTTATCTTCTACATTCCAGATTGATTTTCACCACAGGAGGTGGTGGCAGCTACAAGCATGGACAATTTCAAGAGGGAATTAGATAAACATATGGAGCAGAAGTCCATCAGTGGCTATTAGCCACAGGGTATAGATAGGAAATCTCAGTCTGAGGCAGGTGATGCACTCTATTCTTCATGCTGGGGGGGGAGCAGTGGGAGGGCTTCTAGTGTCCTGGCCCCATTGCTGGACTTCCTGATGGCACCTGGTATTTTTGGCCACTGTGTGACAGAGTGTTGGACTAGATGGGCCATTGGCCTGATTCAACATTGGCTTCTCTTATGTTCTTATGTGGGAGAATTTTGTGCAGGATTGTTGTTGTTGCTTGTGAGCAGAATTTTTAAATGGGTTTTCTGCACCTTGCACACTTTTTAAAAGCAGGGTATGAATGATTAAATAAAGATATAAGCATATGCACAACTAGTGGCAAATATGAACCCGTGAAGATATCTTCTACTGAATCCGACCACTGGTCTATTGAGGCCAGTATTATCTACTCAACTGGCAGCAGCTCTCCATGGTTTCAGGTGGAAGTCATTCACATCACCTGCTACCTGATCCTTTTAACTGGAGATGCTGGGGATTGAACTTGGGACTTTCTGCATGCCAAGCAGTCAGATGCTCTACCACCGAGCCACAGTGCCTCCCACATGTCCATGTGAAACTGCCTTCAGCTTTTTGTACCAAACAGAAGCTTTTTCTAGAGCCTGAAGACTGAAGAAATGGGGAGGTGGTGTATTTATGCCTGCCATCTCCCCACTCTGCTGTGGATGTTTGCAGGGTGACCTAGGTCCAGGATGTTTGCGGGGTGACCTAGGTCCTCAGCCTAACCTGCTTCACAGGGTTGTTGTGAGAATAAAAAGGAGGAGATGACAAGGATGCTCACCACTCTGAGTCCCCATCTGGGAGAGAGGCAGGGTATAAATGAGGTAAATAAAATTAAAAAAATAAATCTAGGGATACCATTGGATTCAGGGATTTTGGATGGGAAAACAACTAAAACATTGGTGTTTTGTTTTTTTTAGGGTGTTGATGTTTAATATTATTGCCTTGAAGCTCATCAACAAGAGTCGAGGAAACTCTACAAGGATTTCTCAGAGCTGAATTTCAAAAGCAAAGTCTGGAAATAGTCTGTATTCTTAAAGTCGAATTCAAATTATGAAATATTGCCAAATTTAAAAAGACAAATAAGAAGAGACGGTTTTTATACTCCACTTTATTCTACCTATAAGAAGTCTCAAAGTGGCTTACAGTCATGGTCCCTTCCTCTCCCCACAACAATCACTTTGTGAGGTAGGTCAGGCTGAGAGAGTTCTGAGAGAACTGTGACTTGCCCAAGGTCACCCAACAGGCTTCATTTGGAGGAGTGGAAAATCAAACCTGGTTCTCTAGATTCGAGTCCACCACTCTTAACTTCTACACCATGCTAGCTCTTGTTTGGGGAGAAACAATGGCCGAGGACAGACTGGCAATTTGCCCCGGGAAGGGACCCGGGCCGACAACGATTCAATACCGGAGTAAATGGAACATTCACACAGGCACATCTGCCTGGCGTCCCCCACCCATAGCCTACCGGTGCTGTTGCGCTTCACTGCCGGATTAAAAAAAACACCTGATAAAAGCCGTCGCAAATCCAAAAGCCTGCGTTCGTCGCGTGTTTCTCCGCTTCCGGGGTGTCTGAACACGCAGGCGAAAAGCCGGGCGGAAGCCGCGTTGGGCACGAGGCAGCAGCGGTGTGATTGGCTGTGCTCTGCTCCACTGCCCAATGCGGTGCCGGCATTGCAGGACAAAAAAAAAAATCGGCAAAATGTGCTTATGCACATGAGCGCATGAGTGCTCATGTGCACATACACCCATACACCCACAGCCGAATTAATGGGGAAACGGCGAATATAGCATGCCTCCGGCGCGGCAGTCTGAACGCTCCCACGCGCCTCCGTCCCGTATCTTCCAGCAGCAGCCCCCGCTGTGTGGACGGGAAAACCCGGTATAGTTTAATCCGGGTTTTTTTTGCGACGACTGGCTACCGGGGCAAACTGCCAGTCTGTCCTCGGCCAATGGCTAATTTAAGGAGCAGAGGCTGGCAGTGTGTCCCTTGAAGCCTGTTTCCCTACTAGTGGTTTCTTGAGCACACTCTCGTTTAATTCTGCTAGACTGTGACGGCGAATAATGTTTTGTTTTTTATTTTGCCCGCTTGGAAATGTGTCTGTAAACGTTGTCACCATGAAACTGGGATAACTACTAACATTAACTCTGATGAAACACGGAACAAGAAATTGACTCGAGACCAGTTGTTTGTAAGGCTCTTCCGTAGCTCGAATGCTACTTGTTTCTTCGTTTCAGTTTTTGTCTTCGTTCAGAAGAAGAGAGAAATCGAAACGGTAGATCATTTCGGAGACCACCGTTAACGTCAGCAACATCCACTTTGTTTAAGAACAAACAGCCTGTAATTTGTGCTTATTTGTATCTTAATTTCGTGTATTCAAACCAAGTTACTAAGAGAAACACTACTTTAGCGTGACGTTCACAGTTCTTTGTTGCTTTTCATTTCGTTGATACAACTGTGGCCATCCTTTGAGCAATTGCTCCCCCCCATAGCCACTGCCACTGCAGCTCCCCCCCCCATCTCCCCCAAGTTTGCAGAAACATGTTTTCTTTCTGTGTGGCCCCATTTTGCAGATTTAGATATCTGCAGATGGGGAAGGGTCACACACATGGCTATTAGTATAGAGATCCTTTCCACAGAGTACAGAGCAAGTATGATGTGAGAACATAAGCCTGGAAGAGATGACAAAACCAATGCAGAGAATTTCCACAGATTGCAGGAATGATAGTGGAGAGAGGGCTCTTTTTGTGTCTTGGAACCTGGGTTACATTTGTAATGTTGCTGAAACTCTGTGTGGAGTGACATCTACTGGTTGGATTAGATATTGGCTCTGGTTAGCCTCTCTCTCGCTCTGTCTCTTTTTTGATCACAGTATTCCTGTCACTTTTTTCCAGCCTCGAATTAATCCTACCTCGCAGGGCTGCTGCTATACAGAACAGAAATATCATGCAACCATTAGTAGACTATTAAAAACTCAGTGAGAAGAAAAAGAGATTGGATTTCTACCCCTCCCCTTTACTACCTGTAAGAGCCTCAGAGCAGTTTACAATCTTCCTCACCTCCCCCACCCCACAACAGACACTCTGTGAGGTAAATGGGGCTGAGAGAGCTCAAGAACAGCTCTGACAGAACTGTGGCTTGCCCAAGGTCACCCAGCAGCTGTATGTGGAGGAGTTGGAGATCAAACCCAGTTCTCCCAGATCAGAGGCTGCACACTCAACCACTACACCAAACTGGACACAACAACCACCTGAAGCATATAGTACTTTAAAATGAGTCACACGAAAGACTTCTTGGGCTGGAAGCAGAAGGTGAAAATTAGTTTTAAAAACTGCCTTGATAAAAAGGCTTGGGTACAAAGAAATGCTTTCTAGAAGACAGTAGGGTAGGTGTCCGTTGAGCCTCAAGGGGAAGGGCATTCCACAGGCAAGGTGCCACCACTGGAAAAGCCCTGTCTCCCACTGAAGGCAGGGGTGCAGAGAGCAGGTTTTGTGAGGAAGGTCTCATGCCTACCCACCACACAATGGATTGCATAGATTCCTCCGCAGAGAATTGGATGATGTGTTGGGGTACTTATGGCGATTCTGCACTTTACCCCCCATGTGCAATATTTGTAGTGGGATCATGACCTGGGTAAGGAAGATGACCTCAGTTTGGAAGGGAGATACAAGCTGTGCTGCAAGGAATGAGGGAAAAAAATGTAAGTAAATATAGGCATTCTGGTTTTACGGTGAGGTTGCAAACAAAGATTGACTGGCTTTATTTGGGATTTCGATGAAAGTAAAACCAGGAAGGAGTCAGAGTGTTGTGCGTGAAACGTTGTTTAAATATTGACCAATGCACTATCAACCCCAATAGGGACAGAACTGAGTATTCTTTCCTTAAGCAATGAAATAACAAATGTACTTTCTGAGAAAGCTGAGGAAAATGATTACAAATTAAGGAGGTCCTCAAACATAAAGGTTTCAATCGATAAAAGATATTATCGTCATCCTTCAGTAGTTCCCCTTTGATTTAACAAATGTGCAAGTTAATGAATATCCCTTTATTTGATTTTCTCACAAAGATGGCAAAAGAGAGTCTGAATCTTGTAAGATATTTGAAATGTACTCCAAGTAATTCTGCAGTCAAATCAAATTCAACCTTTTTAATCCAATCCATCCCCGTCCCCCCTCTACACTAAAACTGAGTTCAGCCTTCTTTTTATTCTGGGTTTCTTCCCCATTCTGCATGACATTCCCTCCCTTCAGCGTTCAGCCCAGTTTCAGCCTGCTGTTGCCCCGAATTATTTGGATGCTGTTTTTGCCATGGACTTAAAATTGCCTCGACTCGGACACTGAGAAAATCCACAGTGGCCAGCAAATGCGGAACGGACCTCTGTCTGTATGTGTGCATTAAGTGCCATCAAGTTGCTTCCGACTTCCAGCGACCTTGTGAACGAATGACCTCCGAAACGTCCCATCGGTAACAAGCCTCGCTCTGGTCTTGCAAACCGAGCGCCGTGACTTCCTTGATTGAGTCAATTCATTTCACGTTGGGCCTTCCTTCTTTCCTTCTTTGCCTTTTCCAGTGAGTCTTGTCCTATCATATCATGACTCAATTACAATAATCTCAGTTTAGTCATTTCAGTTTCTAGGAAGAGTTCAGGCTTGATTTGATCTAGGACCCCCCCTAGTTAATCTTTCTGGCAGTCCACGGTATCCATAAAACTCTCCTCCAACACCGCATTTCAAAAGAATCAAGTCTCTTCCTGTCAGCGACTGCCGTACACCGCCATCAACCATCACTGTCATCCATGAATCAAACCGTATTTTCCAGGTTATTCTTTCTTCCTTTTGAGTACCATCAAACCGCAGCTGATTTAGGGTGACCCTGTAGGATTTTCAAGGCAAGACATGTTCAGAGGGGGTTTGCCATTGCCTGCCTCTGCCTCGTGACCCTGGTCTTCCTTGGTGGTCTCCAACCCAAGTACTAACTAGGGCCAACCCTGTTTAGCAGCTGAGATCTGACAAGATAGGGCTCGCCTGCATTCACAGGTATCCGAAACGGCTGTAAGCACTAGGAAAGAGCGAGAGTCCAGTAACATCTTAAATATGTGGCGGGGTATGAGCTTCTGTGAGTCACTGCCCACTTCTTCAGGTACAGCTAGAAACTGTAAGCACTGCATTTGGAAGATTTTAACTACAAAGCAGTCCTGCTGTGCCAAGTTTGTACCTCTTTATAGGATTTGTAGGAACAGTCGTGCCTCATGTTTTAAACACAGGAAGAATTAATTTGCGCCCACTGTGCTTCCTAAACCTCAGAACATGTTTTTATGGCAAGTACGAGTACAAATAGAATAGGAATAGATACAGTAAAAATAGCAGAAACCTAAATAATATAGCTATTATCATCTATTGACCCAGATAGCTATTAACATGATTTCCCCCCCCCAGTTTAATATTCTCCTGTGGTTTTACTGTATTCCAGTACACAATAAAAGGCCTCCGTCTTTGTCTAAAGGCTGTCTGCATGAACATTCTCTTTCAGTTAGTCGTCTGTACATTGCAAACTTGCCCATCAACATGATGAACAAACGTGTGTCTGAACAATGTATCTGAAGAAGTATGCATGCACATGGAAGCTTATACCCAGAATTAAACTTTGGTGGTCTTAAAAGGTGCCACTGGACTCAAACTTTGTTCTGTAACATTTCCCAAGAAAACTTTCTACTGAGGGTACTGTCTTCTGTTTCCAAAATTCTAGACCCTCAGAATATGATTAATGGTTTGGTCAGCCTTTAGTGCCATTGCTTGAAAAAAGGTTGTGTCGGCTATTGGTTTGGGAGAAATGAATCCTCAAGAAGCAGTCAGAAGAGGATGTCTGTTCAATCTCATGCTCACCAGTTCTCTGTGTCTTGAAGTTCTCCTGCTAAAGATGGCCACCACTTGGCTTATCGGAGTTTATAATAAACTGTTCCAATAACTCACCAATGGCAGTTTTCTTAGCCCCATTACACTGTGACAGAGTAGGACCATATCAGCTGTTTTTAGAGAAGCACAGATAATTTTTGAGAACAGCCACGGGGAGTGGAGAACGCGATGAAAATGCTGTCCTGTTTTATTCCCTGGAAAACACAATAATTCTCAATGATCTCACCTGTACAGGCTGCTCAGACTAGAACTGAGAGTTCTGAAAGACAGAGGAATCAGCTAGCTGAGTATTTAATGACAATTTTTACTCCCAGAATGGAACACAACATTTGAATCCGTAGGGGAAAGAGAAAGATACCTCGCTGTTGTAACTCATTCACAGTGTGAAATATTTAAATGTTATATAGATTTAAAGAATGTGGGAAAGAACAGATGGGGAGGAGACACGGTGGATGGAGGAACTTAGGCAGATTACGAGAGGGAGGGCATGAAGGGATGAGCCAGTGTTTGGCTCTCATGGCCCTTTCTTACATGCCCAGGGTAATGCCAATTGCCACTTTGGGTTCAGGAAAGGATTTTCCTCCAGCCCAGCTTGGCCAGGGGTCTTCAAGGTTTTTTGCCTACCTCTGGGCATAGAGCAGGGGTCACTGGGAGAGTGTGTGTGTGTGAGGGAGTAGTCGTGAATTTCCTGAGCTGTGCAAGGGATTGGACTAGATGACCTTTGAGGTACCTTCTGGCTCTATGTTTCTGTGAGTCATCAGGAATCTGTACTCAGAATGGGCATGTGCAGTCAGCTTTTTTACATAACTGAGAACATACACAAATGTTTTGGATGCAAGAAATTTCTTGAATGTTCAGCTGTGCTGATTGCTAGTTGTAGACAGCAGGTGGACGGAACACTCAGATGGGCAAGCGTTATTGGTCAACAAAAGATGCTCTTTTCCCTTTCCTTTCATTCAAATTCTTAAGAAGTAATCAGCTATAAACCAGTACCTGATGCTGAGAACCTTGATGAAAATCCAACATATTCCATGGAGAAAATATCTGCTAGTTTCACTCCTGCCCTTCAACCAGTGTAAGAGAATTTCATCCAGCGCCATGTTGTTAAGCTGAGTGGTCACTTCTTTACTCAGCTGATTTTTAAAAAATAGTTTTTGTTGCTTTTATGGGCACTGTTTGCTCAGGCAACAATGCCCAGCTCCTATGTAGGGGAATTCCACATATGATATCTGCTTGCACAAATATACTTAGTGGAACTGAGGAACTTCCTCTAAATCCAGCTTACGCCTAGGGGAAAATAAACACTTTACTCAACCTTCTAACTGGTTCCAGGGTAATTGATCCCACATCTTTATGGCAAAAGTTGTTTTATCTTTACAGATATGTTTTTTTACTTCCTTGACAAAATCCGCTTCCTCTATAAACTACGGACGGCATATGGGTCAAATGTAGCTGCACCCCCCAGATGCTGCCTGGTTGCACAGTAGGTGTGGTAAGACTCTTAAATATACTTAAACACATAAGTCTTCAGTTTGCGGCAAAGAGAGCAGCCAGGATGGAGACCTTCTGTGCTTTCCTTCTGCTGGCAGCAGGTAAGTTGAGAACTGTCAAATCAGACCTTGGCTATTAAGCATAGGACAGGTTGCTTTTTAGTTGAGCAAAACATGAGGTTGGCCTTGGGGACTGATATGGTCTGATGAATGGTCTGCAGCTGGGAGAAGGCATCCTTGGGCCTTAAAAGAGCCTTTAATCCACCAACAGGAGGTATATAGATAACTGGGTATTTAAGTGAGAAGAAAAGCTGTGGCTCAGTGGTAGAGCATCTATTTTGTAAGCAGAAAGTCTCAGGTTCAATCCTTGGCATCTCCAGTTGGAGGGATCAGGTAGGAGGTGGCATGAAAGACCTTCACCAGAGACCCCGGAGAGCAGCTTTTTGGTCAGAGGAGACAAGGCTGATCTTGACAGACCAATGGCCTGATTCAGTGTTCTGTGATTGTTGGACTCACAAATCTCACAGTAGAAACTGTTGACATTATGATTCAATGATTCCCTGTGTGCATGTTATTAATCCACCGTTAGACTTGATGTTCTTTTTCATTGCTATTTCTTTAGGATCAACACTGATTTCTGCCCAGAATCCAACAGGTATGGTGCTGATGAGTCAAGGTCTGAATGCTGTTGGAAAGAATAATGGAGTCGTGTTTATATAAGAAGGGGGATATTGTATCTTGGGGGAAATCGATTCAAGCCAAGACTTCAGGTTCCTGGTAGCAACTGAGCTGTGCAGAAACCTCCAGGGTAGTCCTGTGGTAAAACAAACACCAGTACTATTCTTGGGTTTACATATAGCAAGATAATGGGGTGGAGCCTACCCTTGTCCTACCACTCCATTGAGCAACATTTATTTATTTATTTATTTATTTATCAATCACCATTCCTTTTGGCTCAAGTCTGAAGCCTTCATCCAACCTAAGAAGGCTTCCTCCAAATTAAATGGCTCTTCCATTGAAGGAAGAGCTATCGGCTTTGGGGAAACCATTGCCTGGTATTGGTGAACATCCTTTCGAAGAAATAAAAAGAGGTGTTCTGTGGAAACTTCAGGGTCAAGGAAGTTAAACATGAGGGGTTGGATCCGGCAGAAAAGGGCACAGAAGGAGCTGACAGGTGGAATCTTTCCCCACCTCCTCCGAGCAGCCTGCTGTTTCCTGAAACTCCTCTTTGAGGACCGGAAGAGCCTCACAGGCAAAAATGCTCTAAAATGGTTGGAGGAAGGGTAACGGTCTAGATGTGGGAATGTGTCATTCTGAATTCCTTTTTGAAAATTGCATCTGAGGAAACCACGGTGTTTTCCATGAACGGCGAGAAAGAAGAGAGGCTGGCCCAGCCATGGATGGCGGGCGATTCTGCATTGGCTTTTCCCTCTGTTCTTTTATGAAACCACCCCTCTGCATTGCATGCTGCTTTCACTTCCTTTGATCATCGAGTTTTATGGTACCTTCTGCATAGATTGATGGCCGTTCGGGGTGACTTTGTAGTCATTACGGCGTTGCGCCGGCGTATTTGGATGTGGTTTTGAGATGCACCTTTTCCTCAGTATTGAGAAATGTGAGGTGAATGCCAGATGCAAAATCACCTGGTATCACACGTTATTGCTACATTTTATCCAGGGAGGGAAAGCTTAAGCAAGTTTACGCAGAAGTAAATCCTGTTTTATTCAACGGCGCTTACTGACAGAAATACGTCCTTATAACTGCAGCCTCCTTCTCCAAAATGGCTCTCTTACAGCAACTAGTTGCAATAGATCTAAGTAAGGTTTTTCCTCCTGGTTTCAGGATCCTTGATGTATCCTTATGGGACATCTCAAGGAGACAGAAAGAATGACAAGTCAGATGATGGATCGTCTGCAGTGATCCCCATTTCCGTATCATTCACCTTCTATGGCAAGCCATACAACTCTCTCTATGTATGTAATCTCTGGCCAGAACGAACCCCCTCCTCCACACTCCTCTCCCAAACCTTGTTTTTTTATATAGCCTTTGAGGGAGGCAAGACGGATTGTCCTTTAGTTGGGCAGGATGATCAGGGTTTCCAGAAGGGCCACAACTTGCTTTATAAATATGAGCAATAATCTCTATCTTTTTGAATTCTTTATTAAAAATGCAAATGCAAAGTAATGTTAAACGATTGTTTACAAATCACTCATGACAGGATTGTAAGGTCACAGCCTCAGAATGTCAAATGAAAGATCATTCATAATCAGGGTCAGTTAATTTTAGATACGTTTAAGCACCTCCTCGTTAATTGAAGCTGATGAAATATGCACATTTTAAAATGTAATAAAAGGAGACCTAATTTTCATAAATTTGTCTCGAGTCCAAGTCCTGGACTCTTTTCCTCACCCCCATATATATTTCGAAATTCTAATCTCTACTCTCTGTTTTCCCCTTGTGAATGTAGATAATGTAAACTGTAAGTAGGTTGCGTGCACTGCCTTGGGAAATGCCAGGAGATTTTGAGGGCATAGCTGATCTGCAGCACTTCTAGTGGACTATTTATCTATCCTTATCCTCACTAATACCATTCACTTATCTCTCTGATCCCTTCTCTGTATGCAAACAGCAATGGTGTGGTCATGTTTGGTGTGAGAGTCTCACAGTATATTCCTAACACTTCTAGTGAACTATTTATCTATCATCCTCACTAATACCGTTCACTTATCTCTCTGATCCCTTTCCTGTACGCAAACAGCAATGGTGTGGTCATGTTTGGTGTGAGAGTCTCACAGTATATTCCTAACACTTCTAGTGGACTATTTATCTATCATCCTCACTAATACTGTTCACCTATCTCTCTCATCCCCTTCCTGTATGTAAACTGCAATGGTGTGGTCATGTTTGGTGTGAGAGTCTCACAGTACACTCCTAACACTTCTAGGCCACAGTCAGATGTGCCTTTAGATCCGACTCAGCTGCAAATGCCTGACAGATCTTAAAGGGCACAAGCAGACAGCAACATCTGGGAAAGGTCCCGCAGCCATCGGCACCCCGTGCTGCCCCACCATGGAAGCAGAGTTAAAAGACACTGGGGAAAGTCCGGTCCTAATGCTTGCAGATGGGCAACAGACAGGCTTTCCCCTGTCTGATCGCTCAAGCATGCACTCAAGCCATCGGGATGGTCTGCCCATTCCATCCCAACTTGGTTCTGGCGCTTCTGTAAGGTGGGATTAGGCACTTGCCTAAGGGCGCCACCTCTGAGAAGGGCACCCCACTGGTATGCTGCCCCGCCACCTTCCCACCCTCGCCAGCCACAAGAAAGCCCTGTGTGGGCATCTTGTTTCTTTGCTGCCCCCGTCACGGCTGAGCAAGAGCACTGCTGCCTCTACCCGCTCCTGCCGCCCCTTGCCGTCCTCTTCAGCCTGGGACAGCCTGCTACTCCATGCAGGGGCCCCCGTCCCAGGTCCTCTCCCACCGCTAGCAGCCCTGGACCTGGTGCCCCCCCGGCATGCGCACTTCCTGGCTGGGCACCAACTGGCACCTGCTCCTCTGGGCACCCAGCCACAGCTCACCCCCCCTGCCAAGCCCTAGTGATGGGCACGCCCACCAGCCCTGCACAGCAGCACTGGTCTCCTGGATTTCAACCGGACTTTCAATGAACTATGCTAAGGAAAAAGGAATGTCCCCTTCCCTCCCTGGGCCTCGCCGTGCTCACCAAAAGCCCTGCTGCTCAGCTTCCCTTGTGCCTCACTCCCTCCATTGCAGCAGGGGGCTCCACCAACATCCCCCTCTCACTCTTCTTCCTTCTCTGGCTGTCCTTTTCTTTTCAACCCCCTTCCCCTCCCCTCCAAAGCTTTCGCCCACTTCCCCCACTCTCCCCACACACTGATCTTCTCTGATGATCTCCCGTGTTCCATGGGGAACTGTGATTAATGGCTGAGGAGGGCGAAGTGCCCCTGGTGGGTGCCCAGTGGGGCCTGGAGACCCACCATGCCGCCCCTGCTCCTCTCCCCCCCCAGGGGGGAGGAGGAGGGCGGGTGAGTTGCAAGCCAGGGAAGGAGCGGGGGTTTAAGCCCCCACCCCTTCCGTCTGAGTGCTGGCTTGTCAGCGCACCCCACAGCTGCAGGGGCCTGCCAGCAAGCCAGGGAAAGGGCAGGGGTTTAAAACCCCGCCCTTTCTGTCCCAGCACCGGCTTGCCTGCATGCCCTGCAGCTGCGGGGCACCCCGGCAAGCCAGGGAAGGGGCGGCGGTTTAAACCCCTGCCCCTTCCGTCCCAGTGCTGACTTGCCTGCGCGCCCCGCAGCTGCGAGGCACACTGGCAAGCCATTGAAGGGGTGGGGTTAAACCCCCACCCCTTCTGTCCCAGTGCCAGCTTGCCTGTGCGCCCTGCAACTGCGGGGTGCCCCAGCAAGCCAGGGAAGGGGTGGGGGTTTCGGTGGGGGCGGGGGGCTTTTGGCACCCCTTAGGGCCGGTGCACTCTAGGTGAACGCCTAGTGAGCGAACCGGCCCTGCCTGTGTTATATTCCCCCCCCTTCCCTCGTGCTGGAAGGCAGATCCAGTTTAAAGTTAGCCAGGCCCTTTTTCTCTGGTGTGAGCTGGCCTTTTGCCAATCTATAGTTAAACCTGTCTACAGTTCTATAGTTAACCCTATTTTAGAGGGTTATAAACTCAGCTATGCAGAATTGGCTCCAGGCAAAAATGCTTTTGCTACAGCGCAGCTCCAGCCCCCCGGGGTAGCCTTGGTGGAAATCCACCTCGATTGCTTTTGTCCAGTTTTCTTTTTTGAAAGGTGAAACCAGAAAGGGTGTGTGTGTGTGTGTGTGTGTGTGTGTGTGAAAGAACTCGGAGCGGTTATTGATTTGGTACTTCTGTGTCCAGCTTTGACTTCATTTGCAAAAGAGATGTGTGTGTGTGTGCCTGAAATGGAAACATTAAAGAGACTTAAATTTCAAGATCACAATTAACAGGATTTTTCAAAATGCTTTGTGAGTTGTGTTTTTCTGTTTGAGAGAGAAAATCAGAGGTTGTATTATTTGGTCTCACAATTAAAAAAAAAGAAATTAGCAATTTCAAATTTTGTGGTCTTTATTCTCCCTAAAATGCATTTATGTTTAAAAATGGATGGGTGCATGACTGGGGGGGGGGGGCACTAGAAGATAGCCTTGCCCAGGGCTTTTTTGGTAGAAAAAGTCCAGCAGGAACTCATTAGCATATTAGACCACACCCTGACAGCATGGCTCATTAGCATGTTAGGCCACACCCCAAATGTTACCAGAAGTGTGGTCATCCAGCCACACCCACCTTTTGCTTCTTATTCTGTTTACCTTGTTTGTTGTCAAAACCCAGGGCTTTTTTTTGTAGCAGGAACTCCTTTGCATGTTAGGCCACACACCCCTAATGTAGCCAATCCTAATGAGTTTCTGCTGTTGGGTGTGGCCTATTATGCTAATGAGTTCCTGCTGAGTGTGGCCAACTTGGGAGCTAGCCGGAACGCCGTTCCTGTGCGTCCCTGCCCAATAATAGCCTTGGCCTCGCCTAGTGTGCAAAAAAACCTGGCACCGGCACTGACCCTAGTGAATTATTTATCTATCTTTATCCTCACTGACACCATTTGCTTTTCCCTCTGACCCCTTTCCTGCAGGTAAACAACAATGGTGTGGTCTCATTTGGCGTGAGAGTCTCACAGTACACACCCAACCCTTTCCCACTGGATGGTGGGTCACCCTTTGTGGCTCCATACTGGGCTGATGTCGACAATCGGAAAGGTGGGGATGTTTTCTGGAGGCAATCTCAGGATGCCAGCTTGCTTAAACGTTGCACTGAAGACATCAATAAGTACTTCCCTGGTGTCCCATTCACTGCCGCCTGGGCCTTCGTCGCTACCTGGGACCGTGTAGCTTATTATGGGGCTACTTCAAACAAGGTAGTCCTCTTCTTGACTGGTATCCTGTGGTATGCTATAAATGTTCACCAAGATGTATGGCAGCTGTTGACCTACGAGCAACTCCCTTGAGCAGGTTGAAAGGATTGGATCACCTGGGAAGAAGCTCAGGTTGAAAGACTTTCTTATGGAAGTGATACACCAGAGATGGAGCTGATTCCATAGGACAAAATGCACGTGGCCACTCTTGCTTATATTGCTGAATTTTTAAATGTTCCCTAAGCCTAGAGGTTAAGACGCAGAACTGCACACTGGAAGGTCTGTAGCTTGGCAGTTCGAGACCCTACTACCGCATGACGGAGTGAGCTCCTGCCAACCTAGCAGTTCGAAAGCAAGAAATTTCAAGTAGATAAATAGGTACCACTTTGGTGGGAAGGTAACAGCGTTCCGTGCGCCGCGGGGTCTAGTCATGCCGGCCACATGACCACGGAGAAGTCTTTGGACAGTGCTGGCTCTTCAGCTTGGAAACGGAGATGAGCACCGCATCCCTAGAGTCAGATTCGACTGGCTTTTGAGCAAGGGAAACCTTTACCTTTACCTTAAGCCTAATGGGAGTCTTTTATGAATGTGGCTCCCATTGTAGCCAGGAAATAATTCATAGGATGCCTGCAGAATCTCTAGCACACTATTGGTTTGATTCCAACCCCACTTCTTGGTGCAGACAGATCCTTGAAGCACCTTATATAAAATATCAACCTTACTATTTAAACGGAAGCTTCTTCCATCCCCTCCAGCAACACAGCATTACTCTGGACCAGCAGTCCTCAGTGTGGTGCCCACAAGTGCTGTGGTGCCTGCAGACAACTTCCCTTGTGCCTGCCAAGTGGTTTTAGGAAGTGGGTGGGGCTTTTCCCCAGCAAGGCATCTGATTGGCCCCTGGAGATTTGATTGGCTGTGCAGGTTTTTTAAAAACTTTGCTTTGGCAACAGCTGCAATGCTCACAGTTGTCACAAGAGGGCTGTCCTGTGATTCTAGATACTGGGCTGGACCTTTCAGATGGGATTTCTGTCAGCACAGGATGGGGCTTTCTCACCTCATTGATCTTGCGGCCGCTCAGAGTACTCCCTGAAATACTGTTCCTGGGGCAAGGGGACCCACATAAATTGCATGTAGGAGGAATCTGCAGTGGAAGGAGGGATTCAGCAGAAATCCCTCTGCTTCTATGTGATGTATTGAGAAAATGCCTCCGCATGTGATCTTTCCCCACTTTTTAAGCCCCCCAAATACTGTTAAGAACATAAGAAGAGCCCTACGAGATTGATGCCAGATTCTGATACACAAATCTGTGCCCTGTGTGACCCTTTGGCCAAACTGAAATCACACAGTCGGAGTCCAAAGAGTTAGATGAAACTGTTTACTGCAATGAAAACAGGGGATACAGGCGCCGAGTGCCTTAGCACTTCAGCAGTTCCAAGCTGTATTGTGCCATAACCAGGAAGGGCAGAAGGTCTCATACCCCAAATGACATCACATATAATTTACACATTAAAAGATCTCTGATTCGTAGCAAGCAGTTAACATCATGGAAGCATCATTTGACTCAGTGCATCTCTCAGTGGTGTCAGTAATTACACTTGTTTATCTTGTCTTCAAAACACTGGGAACATTAGAGAACACTGGGTCTCTTCCTGGGCTTGCATGTGGAGAGCTAGCTGATAAGGGCTGTGAATCACATTGAACTTCGCTCTTGGTGGCCTTGCAACTTCTAAATAGCATTCCCTTCTTATTGCATCCTAATTCCTTCTACAGAGGCTTCTTATACACAGAAATGCAGATATAAAATATATGTTCTGCTATACATTTCTCTAATCAGAAGATTCTGGGTTACATACCAAAATCTGGATCTATTATGATTAAACTTTGGAAGGCACAGTGACAGCTGTCACTATACATCAAGGAGAAAGTGTCAGAAATGACATTCAGGAATCACATTCTTTTCCCCTTGTCCTACAAGATCAGACCTAGGGGTCAGTTTTGTCCAGCATTCTGCCTCACACAGTAGCCAGTTGCCCTGGAGGGCCAAGAAGCAAGGGAGGGAGGCCAAGGCCTTCCTCAATGCTACCTTCCAGCACATGGTATTCAAATGTTTACTGCCTCTGTGTATGGAGATTCCCTTTTGTCACCATAGTTCGTAGCTGCTGATGGACTTCTCCAAGAATTGGTCTAATCCCTTTTGAAAGCCATCTGTACTCGTGGCCATCTAGGGTTGCCAGCTCCAGGTTGGGAAATACCTGGAGATTTTGGGGGAGCCTCGGAGGGTGGGGTAGGAGGGAGGACTTCTGGGATAATGCCAGAGCATCTTTCAAAGGGCCATTTTCCCAGGTGAGTCTCTGCGCCTGGAGATCAGTTGTAATAGCAGGAGATCTCCAGCCACCACCTGGAGGATGGCATCCTTATGGCCATCCCTGTGTCCTCGGTTTAGTTACTACTTGGGCAAAGAAGTATTCCCCCCCCCCAATCCTCACTGTTGATGAATTAAAGGTTAAAGATAAGAACATGAGAAGAGCCCTGCTGGATCAGACCAGTGGTCCATCTAGTCCAGCCTCCTGTTCCACACAGTGGCCACCCAGTTCCTCTGGAGGGCCAGTAACAGGGCATAGAGGCTGAGGCCTTCCCCTGATGTGGCCTCCTGGCTCTGGGATTCAAAGAATGCATGCCTCTGAATGTGAAGGTTCCCTTCAGTCACCATGGCTAGTAGCCATTGATAGACTTATCCTCCATGAATCTATCTAATCCCCTTGTAAAGCTAATAATCCCCTTTTAAAGATGAGACTTTTGTTCTTTTGTGAGCTGCATAAGAGCCATCTCTCTATTCCCCTCTAGGTCAACACCTTCCAGGCTGTCTTGACCACCAACAGGCAAATCTCCTTCATCATGTTGCATTACGACAGAATCCAGTGGACCACAGGGACGGCAAGTGGTGGGAATGCAGCTACAGGCCTTGGCGGAACCCCAGCGCAGGTAGTTTTTCTGGGTACTAGGAAAGTTGGGAACAGGGCCGGCCCCAGGTGTCTGGGCGCCCTAGGCAGGATAGCCTGGGGCGCCCACCCCACCGGGATGCCAACCTCCCGGTGGGGCCTGGAGATGGCCCAGTGCCAGGAGAGCTGGGGAAGGGGCGGGCTTAGAACGCCCAGCCCTTCCCTCCCAGGCAGTGGCGGCGGGCGGCTTCGCCCTTCCCTCCCAGCGGCGACGCCAGCTTTTCTGGGCGCCTCGCAGCCTCGAGGCACCCAGGAAAGCCGGGGCTGTTGGCGCTGGGCGGCCCAGGGGGCTTTTCACGGGGGGGGGGCATTTTGGCGCCCCTGCAGGGCCGGTGCCCTAGGCGAGCGCCTAGCTCGCCTAGTGGGTGAGCCAGCCCTGGTTGGGAAGCAAGGACAAACAGTAACTAAATCATGTCTTCCTTCAGAGAAATATCTAAATCCCAATGTATTGACAAGAGGCAAAAAGGTTCTTTTCCAGTGAGGGATCCGGAGGCAATAAGAGAACAGAGGCAAAAGAAAGCAGTTTTATTGAAATCTTTTTGGTAATGAGAAATCAACAAGTCATAAGAACGAAACAAAGAATATATCCTTAGGCCCCTTCTGTTACAGGAACCCCAAAGGACCCCTGACGTGCTCAGTGCTGCTTTGCGGTCCACCCTGAGCCGAGGTTCAAAAAGCAGGATGGCCCTCAGGAACTTATATACTATTCTAGGTTTTCCTCATGTGTGTACATGTGTGTGTTATTTCTACAAATAATCTGGGCCAAATGATAAAAGATGCAAGGGAGCAAATGTCTTGTACAAGGAACTCCCTGAGTTCCAGCACCAGGTGCATGAGTCTAATATATAAACCACCCACTCTGAAAGTGTAATAGCAAGAGATGTGAATATTAGGACGAAAGCACATTTTTAAGGAAAAAATATATCTAGCACCAATAACCTCTTCAGGTCTGGCTCACTCACAGGGTATGAGCACAGATGTAGAAACTGTGGCTGAAGTACATTGATCTTCCACAAAGTGCCACTATATCCAGTTAATATGTGCAGTGGGTAGCTATAGGCTGCTTCATCCCAAGAGCCAGAGGGTGACACATGATCCTGTTCTGTTGCTGAAGCCAAGCAGGTCTTGTTCTTCACTGTCTGTTGCTGAAGCCAAGCAGGTCTTGTTCTTCACTGCCAGGAGAGGACAAATAGTGTGTAAACTCCCTCCTTAGGATAACAAAGAGAAGAAACCAAATATTAAAAAGTAGAATAAAGTAGCTTAGCAAAGAATGTCATAGCACAAGAGTTCTACCATGTTTTCCGTATGATTCTGAATTTTGGCATCAGACAATACAATACAGAAGAATGACAGTCAGTGAGTCAAGTGCAAATAAAAAAAATCACTCAAGTGGGAAAAGGTTGTGGCCTGGATTGTACTGTATGCTCCTTTTAAAAAATTAAGCATGAGAGAGCCAACTTGGTGTGGTCCATCTAGTCTAGTTAAGAGCAGCGGACTCTAATCTGGAGAACCGGGTCTGATTCCCCACCCTTCCACATGAAGCCAGCTGGGTGACCTTGAGTCAGTCACAGCTCTCTCAGAGTTCCTCAACCCCACCTACTTCACAGGGTGACTGTTGTGGGGAGAGGAAGGGAAGGCGATTGTAAGCCACTCTGAGACTCCGGGTGAAGGGCAGGGTATAAATCCAACTCCTTCTCCTCTTCTTCTTCTTCTTCTTCTTCTGCCTCTTCCTCCTCCTCCTCTTCCTCTTCTTCCTTCCATATTATATAAATATGCAAGCTTTCTCCAGTTCTACATAGTTTATTCTCATTCTACAAGTCAGGAACTATACTGAAGATCTGGACTGAGACCACTGAAAAACTTATTCAGTAGGTCCTCTTGGCTTTTATTTGCTAGGCTTGGACCCCACAATTTCATGTGTGTGTCTGCAGTCATAAGGACTAGAAAGTTTCTTTTTATAAAAATGGAAGCTTGTGATTCCTAGAAAGTTGAGTTTTGTGGCCTCTAATTTTGTGACTGTACTTCTGTGGAGTATCTGCCCACGTGTATACTCAACCAAAGCACAGCTTCAGAATGCAGAACATATGTTCTATGCCAGTAGAAGGAGGGCCAACTGATTCTTTGCCAAAGCATAAAAGTCATCCCTCCTAAATTTCCACATATAGAACTTCTTCCACCACCTACTCACCCTGAGAACACTTACCCAGATCTGTGCAGTGGTTGATATTACGTGCACAGAGAGTGGTTTTCACATTTACGATGAAATTTTTCCACTGTATATTGACAGTCATGTAGCATGGACAGCTTCAGGCAAAGGAGTTCCTGTATCATAGGAGTGTATAATAACACATTTCTACCCACAGGCTGGATTTGACAGTGGAGACAAAAAAAATTACTACAACATCCCTTCTTCCCGCACTGCTAATATCATCAATGTTGAGAAGACCACCAATGTGGGAGTGCCAGGGAAATGGGTGTTCCAGGTGGATGAATTTGTGGTCCCAGCCCCCACGGAGAGTGTTGAGTGTGCACTGTGAGTACATGGAACACCAAGCCATCTCTTCCCTCTGTTCCATGGGTGCCGAAATTCATTGCACCTGAGGGCACATTTGGGATTTTGAGAGCACTGAAGGGGTCACATCACAAAGTGGTTGCCGTGGTGGCTGGAGCCAATCACAAAACGTCAGAAGGTTCCAAACCAAGACTCCTCCTAGAAACTGTGTCTCAGTGGGTACTCCCTGCTAACCAAAGGAAATTACTCTTTTGCTCTTCCGAAGCATTCCTACTCGAGTGAGGTAGAGGAAAGCCAGTACTGACCCTTTGCTTGAAGAAGAGATGCTTTACGGGAGAAACAAGTGGGTACCAGGAAACACAACAGAGGGCACCATGTCATCCATGGGCAAAATGTTTTGGAATTGAAATGCTTTTGAGGCCCATGCCCCTCTCCCTCCCCTCCTGCAAATGTAAAGGACCCTTCAGCTAATTGGCGGGGAGCACAGTGGCCCGCGGATCAGCTGGAGGGCTCTTTAAATCTCGCAGGAAGGAGGGAAAGGGGCACACGCCACCCCCCATTTCTTCTCAAAAGCATTTAAAGGATCACCGATCAGCTGAAGGGCCCTTTAAATCTTGCAGGACGGGGAAGGAGAGGGGCATGCACCCCCCCCCCTTCATTATATAGTGTCAGTCCCACCAACCCCACCAGAACATTTTTTTGTCCCACATGCCACAAAATCCTGGCTATGGGCCAGATCAGTGCTCCAGCCCCTGTGGGGCAGGTGGGTGGTTTGCAGGCTTCTGAGATGCCCCCCCACCGCCCATTGTCGAGACAAATCTGCACTTTTTTCTCATAGACCAAAAATTGTTATTTGATGCTAATATATCATCACTGGGCATATATATCTACTGGGAATGTCTTCCTCACTGCCCCACTGAATGAACGAGAGAGATACAAGAACAACCTTTCACATGCCCGATGCATTTCAGCGTTGCAATTTTCCTGTTTTGTATAACACTGATTCCTTTCCCTATTCCAGATGATTTATTCTTCCTTTACGACTCATGGGGAGGAGCAATTAACTTTCCAGGCACCACCCAGTGCCTGGGATCTCCTTAAGCCACCCCTGGACTTCTTTTGAGATTTCACCAGGCATTGGCCACACTCTTTGAAGCACATTTCACAACCTTTAATTGAAAGCAAGCAAGCAAGCTTAGGTTGCATTTTATGTGCAGTACCCATCGGTTCATTTTTCTCCTGTCCTGCAGAATCGGGACAAATGTCTTGGATGTTTTCCACAGTTTCAAGTTTCCCCTTGCCTGCTCTTCTGTTCATCCATGGCTTCCCCTGTTTTCTGCAGATGATTTCTCCCTCCCAGGAGCAAAAACGCAGTTTGCTCCTCTTGTGACATAGCATGGGAATTCCTGGGAACAGGGAAGTCTGATGCTGTGGAGCAATAGGGGACAAACTGTGTTTTTCTGCCTGGGACTGCGAAAACAAGGGAAAGCAGCAGAGGAATACAAGTACAGGCACGGGGAGAACTATCCCTGTGGAAAACGTCTCAAGCTTCACTCAAATCCACTGGTGTGTGTGTGTGTGTTGATTTCTGTTGTGGATCAGGCTGTAATTAAATAATCTTCGAAATGCAGAAGGGTGGATGAGGCAATAAAATCTGGGAGGCACAACAGAATTGCTAGTATTTCTTTTCTGTGCCCCACCTGTGTGGGGGGGAAAGAAAGAATGAAGGACCACAGAAGATTCATTCTGAAGTCCACTAAACCATCTTGTCCTGAGCAAAGGAGGCTCTGGAGTTATGCCCCTCCACCAGAATGTGCCTGTGTTCTCAGGCTCCACACACACACACACACACACCCGGACCCAGCCTGGAAGCTAGGAAGTTGCATGCAATGGATCTCATTTAGGGCAAAACCAGTTAAGTGCAAGTATCCTGGTTCTTCTGGTTCCTGGCTCTCACAAACTTGAGTCTCCCATGAGAATGCCGTGAAGATCAAGCTTTTTTCTAGCTGCCTGTGACAGAGCACACGGCACGCAGACAGCAGCAAAGCAGGGACACTTTTGGAATCTAAAATGGTTTTTCATTTTGCTTAAATTGCCAGTGTGTAGTTAACAACATAGGTCTGAGTGTTTGTGAGCGATTGCTGCCCAAGGTAGTGAAGATGCAGTCTCCAAGTGCAAAACATTGCTATTTCCTTTCTCCAGGTGAGATCTTCAGAAATTAAGAGGACAGTCTCTTTGTCCATCTGCTTCCAACCAGGATGTACTGGAAGTAAGCCTTGCAGGAAGCCTTTGGGATCTGTAGTCTATTGTATTGTAATAATAAACAATTGTGCTTGCATTCTTTTTCATCTTTGTCTATTAGCTGGGCCATGAAAACTGGGCATACTGTCTGATGAAGGCAACACACATATGTCTGTTAGTGAACCTGTGAAGGTTAATTTATGATAACTGACGGTGTTCCAAACTGGTTGATGGAAGCTGCAAATCCACAAGCCTGGAATGCAATGCACAGAATACTGGCCAGACGGATGATCACAGGGATATTCGACCTGTTTCTACTTGGAGTTGTGAATACTAATCACATGTAATCCCATTTGTGTGCACAGATCTCCGGACTGGGAGTCATGGGTTGGGGGAAGACACTTTTCTGCATTCCAGTCCAGTCGTACAAGAAGACAGTACAATAAAGATGGGGTGTTGTGTGTGTCTCTACAGCAGTCCATTCCCTCTTTCCCACTCAGACCACTTCAACATCCACCTGTAAGTCAAAGTTCATTAGCAGAGAGTCACCATTATGAAATTCAGTGTTATGGGGAGGCAGTAGTTTAGGTTTATCTTGCAACAGCCAAATCTCAGCACTCAACTTGAATACATAAAGCAACCTTCTGCTAAAGCAGGTTGGTGGTATAGTGATCGTTGTATTTTAGAAACGCATCCTTATAGGAACATAGGGGGCAGTTTCAAGAGGATCCCTGCTGGCTAGGAGAGAGGAGTTGCAGGCAGTAGGACTTAGCAGTCAGTGAAGGTAGGAGAATACAGTGTTTGGCAATAAATTATTGTACTTTGGTGGCAATAAATTATTGTACTTTGGTGGCAATAAATTATTGTACTTTGGTGTGTCCCTCAGATGATAGAACCCTAACTTATCACAGCTGGTCTATTGAGGTCAGTAGTGACTATGCTGACTGCAGTGGCTGCTTGTGAAGATTCGAGTTTGTAGGTCCAATGTCCTTTGCTCACACATTGCAGACATCTCTACAAGGGTTATGACCATGCATGTGTTTGGCAACTACTTCTTGCCTCATCTTGGCTGCGGTCAGACAGGCAGTTTGGCCTGACATAGTTGCATTACCCTAAGGGATTAAATGGGCCCATTCACACATCCACATCTGGCAGGCGTTCCCCAGTCATACTCACGGAGTAAATAGTCACCAGAGACAATCAGGTGCTTCCACATCTCCACGCACTGATCCTGCGTTTCCTGCCGAGATCTTGCCCAGACGATTGCATGAGCTTGTCAGCTTTATTGGACTAGCTTTAGCCCACAAGAGATTTCTGATTACTAATACTTCACAAATTGTGTGAGGCTTTACTGTGGATGGAAGGTGCCCTGCACAGCCTGTGGGAAGGAGTCCCCCATCAGCTGGGGTGGTCTTTTGTGCTCCATCCCCTGTAGTGGCAAAACAAACACAATTAACCTCCTTTCTGGGTATGCTTGTTTACTAAAATTGTCAGAGGTACTTCTAGCACTTGTTTAGATCCCTGTCTCATATCTTGTTTGCCTTTCTCTGAGGCGAAGTGCTGAACACATGAAACTGTGCCTTATACTAAAACAGACTGTAGGCCATCAAGGGCAGTATTGTCTGCCCAGACTGACAACGGCTCTCCAGGGTCTTCAGCAGAGATCTTTCACGTTGCCCCCTGCCTGGTCCTTTTAAGTGGAGATGCTGATGGGGAGTAAACTGGGGACCTACTTCTGAGGCACGGTCCCTTCCCTAAATGCAGGCCCATCCCAAAATGTCAGGTGGGAGGAAGAAAATTCTGGGAGCAAGACATTTTCCTGCCTGAATCCTGGCTCTAGAAGTTTCCTAGTTCTTGCTCCATACAGATGCAAAGCCCAACAGTAGAGATACCACAAAGTACTCATAGGATGTGGTCAGCCTTTAGTTTTCTCAGGGCTCCGCCTGATTTCCCTGTTTTACCTCAGATTTTTCCATACTATACATTTTATGTAAGAAAAGCCTCATCTTAAGAAGCTTTTCCCTCATGACAAGAGATAATAGTTCACAGGAGATTTATTATCAGTGCACCCCAGAAGTTCCCAATTTTTCCATGGAAATAATTGACAAAATTCTCAGGCTTTCTTAAACTCAGCATATGGAGTAAGGGAAAACCTCATCTTGGGTAGTGTTACCGTCATGACAAAAGAGATAGTCGTTCTCATGAGTGTCCCCCCATGCACCCCAAAATATCCCCCCTGTCCACTTAAGGGCTTTGAGGTTTTTTGCAAGCTTCAGGTTGGAAAATTCCTGTAGATTCGGGGATGGACTGTGGGAAGGACAGGGACCTCAGTGGAGTACCATGTCATACAGTCCACCCTCCAAAGCATCCATTTTCTCCAGGGAAATTGATCTCTGTAATCTGGAAATGAGGTCTAATCCCAGGAGGTCCCCAGGCCCACCTGGAGGCTAGCATCCCTATCTAGAAATTAAGTTGGGTTGGTACTTGGATGGCAGACAGCCAAGAAGACTGAGGAGGAAGGCAATGGCCAAGCACCTGTGTTTCTCACTTGTCTTGGAAGCCCTGTGCTTAGGTCTCCATAAATCGGTTGCAACTTGATGGCCATGTACATACATATATAGCTGTGAAGTGCCATGCAAGACAAATAAATGTGCAGGCCCTACCCAATGATTAAAAAAATCTAATTGATACAATGAAAAGCTCCTAAAACGTTTTTAAAAACATTAAAAGGTAGACAAAAAGATTGCCAAGATTACTGATTTTCTCATACAACAGATCTTGTATGAGAAAATCAGTAATGGGGAAGACTCTTCCTTCAGATGTCATTACTACACAGACCCAACAATTCATAGCTGAAAAAAAGTTCCAGTGACATACATGCATGTTCTCTGTATATGCCAAGCAATGAAGGACAGCAGCTATATGGACTGAAGTCCAAACTTTGTTTTCTTCCTTTACAAGATGCAGTCAGGGGGACAACATGCAGCTCCAAAAGACACAGTGCATGGAGGAGAAGGAAGGCAGGACTTCTTAACCCTTCTCCTGTGGCATATTTTTCACTTAAAATTATTCTCCCACCCTCTGCACACCATCTTTTCCCCTTCGAGGAGGCAGAAAGATCTCCAGTGTGTATGAAGTTTGAATTCTACTAATCTAGAGCTCATATGAAACAAGAATGGACCGATGAAAAACTTTACAGTTGCAACTACTTTTTGTTACACCCCACACTTACTTTTTTAAAAACAACAACAACAACGCCTATCAATTTAATAAGAATATTTTTGTACTTTAAATAATGGATGACAGGCAGGTAATATTCTTCCGAATGTAATTTTGTGATACTCTGTTCTTTGTATTTGCAAATAATACCCTCCACGTTCCACTGGAATGTCCTGCCCATTTTTTAAACTGGTTCCTGCCGATACATTCCTTTGCTGTTATATTTTTCTCTCCTGTCTTAGAAACGCTCCTTTCTGCATGCCCAGAAAGTTCCCCGTATTGTCTGTGAAATACCTACTTGTTGGCACGTGGCCATCCAATTTGCTAATACAAAGGGAGGAGGAAGGGAATATAAGTTTTGGCAACTGTTCAGATGGCTGCCGTCTGTGAGTGTATAAGCATAACGATCAGGGCCTTTTGCACTCTTAATGAGTGCATATGAACATCCACACTGGCTCCATTCATCAGTAATGGGGCAGTTCTTAGCGTGGCTGGCACATCTTCAACAATAATAGTAAATGCCTGCTGTTGAGAGTATACAATATTCCAGGAGCTCCTGTCACTCTGGGGGCCTTTGGAGTAGGGCAAGTTGTGTGACGAATTTTCCCATAAGGTTTGAGTTGGGTCTAGGTGGCTTGATGGCAAACCTTTTGGTGGTAAGCAAAATCCCGCTTTTCTGGAATTGCCAATAGAGGCCAGGCTGTGAATAAAATAGTTTTTTTGTCCTCTTGCTTCTGCAGCCTGCAAGCAGCCTGGGGGAAAAAAGGCTTTTTGTTTTGGGGCAGATTTTGTGTTTTCTTCATCAACACTTTGGTGAGACATTACTTTAAGTTGCCCCCCCCCTTTTGAAATGGAAACATTTAAAAATGTAAAACCATGGGGGGGAAGATGCTTTCTTAGAAGAGGCATTCCTCCTCTTTCACACAGGAGGGAGTGTCTTCTGGGGGATGAGAGATGGGTGCCCCCTCTACAACTAACTAAGGGGTTCCTTCTTTGGGCTATCTGATAATCCGCTCCTAGCCTGGGGCCTGTTTTATCAACATCATTTCAGACTGCTCTGTTTGTTTATATGTGCCTCTCTGCCCTGGCTTGCTTGTACTAACATATTTTATTGATGATTTATTGATTTTGGTTTTTACCAATGATTTTTAAAAAACTTTTTAACTCCAATTATCTTTATTTACTCTTTTAGAGCCAGCATAGTGTAGTAAAGTGTCAGACTAGGACCTGGGAGACCAGGTTTGAATCCCCACCCCACCCCCCGCCATGGAGACTTGCCTTGGGCAAGTCACACACTCTCAGTATAACCTACCTCACAGGGGTGTTGTGAGGATAAAATGGAGGAGAGGAGAATGATGTAAACTGCTGCGGGTCCCCATTGGAGACAAAGATGGGATACAAGTGAAAATAAATAGATGGAAATACTAGTGAGCTGCCTCAAGCAAGTCGGGAGAGATGGCATACAAATTTTCATAATGGAGCTATAAATAAAAATAAAGACCACGCTTTTCTTCAAAGCTATGTATACTTTATTCATATTCTTTTTTTTTGAAAAACAATTTATTAGGATATAATAAAAGTTCAAACATACATTAAAACCTAAGTTATTATACCTCCTTACCTCTTTTCACCCCCCCTTTATGGCTTCCCACAGTGCTCCAACCTCCAGCCCCAAAATTATATCTTCTTCCTCCCTCCTTTTCTCATTGATCATTTCTACAGGTAACGTATCTTCCAACCGTTATTCGTATACATTTATCCCCCTTTTCTACTTTTCTTAATTTTCAGTAGTTATCAAAGCAAAGCAAATTGTCCTTTCCATCCCAGATACTTTATTCATATTCAAATATGTGCAGATTTAATTATTTCTCACTGGTAGAGCATCTGCTTGGCATGCAGAAAGTTCCAGATCCAATCCTTCCCCAGCATCTTCAGGTAAAACAATCGGGTTGCAGGTGATGCGAAGGTCCTTTACATGAGACCCTGGAGAGCTGCTGTGAGTCAGAGAAGACAGTACTGATCTTGATAGACCAATGGCCTGGTTCAGAATAAGGCAGTTTTGTGTGTGTTCATGTGTGTACTTTGATAAAACACGTCATTAACTGGGATTAACTGATATACAAACAGTGTCTGCTGCTTACAGAAATACAGTGAACACACCGATAAATTAGATATACAGTAAAACTAATGAATCAAATAGCAACCACACTGCATATAACTGCAATAAAGAACAAAAATGTCCCTTAGTAAAGGTAAAAGTTCCCTTGCTCGAAAGCCAGTCGAATCCGACTCTAGGGTTGCGGTGCTCATCTCCGTTTCAAAGCCGAAGAGCCAGCGCTGTCTGAAGATGTTTCCGTGGTCATGTGGCCGGCATGACTAAACACCAAGGCACACGGAACGCTGTTACCTTCCCACCAAAGTGGTACCTATTTATCTACTTGCAATTTCTTGCTTTCAAACTGCTAGGTTGGCAGGAGCTGGAACTAGAGATGGGAGCTCACTCCGTCTTGCAGCACCTGGGTCTTGAACTGCTGAACTACTGACCTTCCACAGCCTGCAGTTCAGCGTCTTAACCACTTGAGCCACCGCAGCTCCCTAAAAAATGTCCCTTATCTGCTTATTATTTAAATTGTAAACCAATTGCTTATAACAAAATGAGGGGAAAAAAACTTTTCAAAAGTTGATACAGGTAGGAACCTCTGAAGACCATAACAGAAAAGCCAAAATGCATCAATGGATGCTGGGTATACTAAGACAGTCTCTATATACCTTGGGGAGGTTATTATTGAAATTTGTAAAGGAAAGGGAGTGCATGAAGAAACGCTATGAATAACTCATTCAAGTTTTGATTCTTCTACTTTAAGGATGTTTGCCAGTGAGAACTATCGAAGCATCGGTCTCTTCTTTGAGAAAGCTTCAGTGACAGGTGATTTATAGCTGGTGTGCCCATAAGAGACAGAACACACAATTGGGACTGGCCTCTTCTAGGATACTGGATTATTTGTGAAGTGGACATATATAGAGTTGGTTCTTCAGAAGTTCCTACCTCTATTAACTTTGAAAAAGTTTTTTCTCATTTTGTTATAAGCAATTGGTTCACTATTTAAATAATAAGCAAATATGGGAAATTGATTTATTTTTGTTCTTTACTGCAATTATATACAGTGCAATTGCTATCTGATTAAATACAGAAATACAGTGTCATGTCTTATAGGAAGTAGTGCATTATGTCTGTTCAAAAACAAAACTGATGGTCATTGGAGGTCTAAAGGCGGCATCAAGTGTGAAAGGAAAAAAGAGCTAGCAGCCATTTATGTCAAAACATCTGTCGTTCAGTGGTTTCTGCCATCCTTCGTTACATCCTGTGAGATGATGCCGTCTTAATTATCTAGAATGAATCAATGCATTGTTTGGCCAAGTACTGAGTTCCATTGGAATGTTATTGGTTAGCTGGATGACAATTGTGTGTGATTATCAGATACTTTTCACTTCAGTTCTTCAGGGGCATTTGCCATCCTTCATTGAATACAATGATAGCCACTCTCAAAAAAGGGAATATTGTCCTAAGGGGAGGAAGAATACAACAGTTATTTCATAGTTCCGGTTCTCCTGTGACTTAAAGTAGATATTGCTGGATACAATGATAGCGTCACTACAATCTGAAGCACCTGGGCTCTGAAGCACCTGGGGTCATTCTAGGCTGCAGAAATTTTAGAGATCATGAAGAGCTGCATGTTCTTTATTATACAATTAGTTCTCAGCTTTGCTAACACTGGATGCCACACGACACTTCCACAATGAACTCAAAGCTGCAGCTGGTCGGTCGCCTGAGCCAAAAGAGCCAGTGTCTGTTTAGCCACTTACTAACAAGAGATGTCCTTTGCCTTCCAGGCATGGAGGACTTCAGCAATACTCTTCTTCTCTCCGTTGGGTGTCCTCAGGTCATCAGCAATCTCTCCGTTGAAGTTTCCACAGGGGGCACATAATTTCCCTGCCAGGTTATCCTTGACTCGGACTGTCACCCCTCCATTGTGGTGGAGGTGCACTTGCAGCTGAGATGCCTGGTCGATCAAGATGCCATCATGAACATTGCTCAGAGACACGGCTTTGGAAATCTTGTATGGCAGTCCTATTAAGCGCCCGTTGACCTGGAACGTAGAAAGATCGGGGCAGGGAAGGAGAGGTGGGCTTGAACGAATGTCTAGAACCCAGCAGGAACCTAAGAACCAGGATTCTCCATGAAATCTGGAGAATTAACCAAGGCAAAAAACTCCCACAAAACCTACACATGCTATCACGTGGAACAACCTATGGTGGTCAAAATAAATACTGGAGTCTGCTACGCATAAGCTTGAAACTGCATGGATCTAGACGACTTAATATCTCTCTTTAAAACCAGTAGGGTTGTAGGATGACTAATTCTTTCTGTTGGTTAAGTGGACATATAATCAGCAGAGTCCTCAGAATTCTCTGTGCTAGCTTCTAACCTGTGGAATAGACTGCCCAAGGATGTACTTCACTTTTGGCTTTTTGGAGCACATGTATGGAGTGCCGAGAAACAGTATGCGGTAGTGATTAGCATTGGATCTGGAAGACTGGAGTTTCAGTTAGGGTGCCAGGTCTCCCTCTACAGCGAGAGACCTTCTGCTGGCAGCTCCAGAACTCTCACTGCCACTTGGTAGGCTGGTGGGGGGAAAATAAGGCAAAAATTGCTGTTTTATCAACCACTCGAGGATTCAATGGAAGCTCTGTGGTAAAGATTCCACTGAATAATAGAGTGACGTGACGTCACTTCCAAATTCACCCCCAAAATGACATCATGCTGTTGTGACGGTGTCTATGTCCTATGGCAAACTTCTGCTGAAAGACCTCTTACCCATGTCCCTCTGTTCTTTTTCACGATGATAGATGCCTCTCGGAAGTGGACGTAGACAACCTTCCCAGCGATTAAACCTTCCTCCTCCTCTTCAATGCGCACTGACACCCTGAACCAGGAGGGGGCGCTTTCATTGCAAACAGAGACCACGTCATAGACGCCACTGCAGAGGTACTGTGCGGAGGCACCGTCAAAAGAGGTGAGCTGGCCTCCCGGGGTGAGCTTGCACTGGCCTTCGCGTGTCACACAGCCCCGCACACCATCCTTAACTGCACAGGTCAGCTCGGCAGGACAGCTGGTTTCCTCACAGGTGAACTGGCTGGAGGCAGTGCAGGTACATTTCTCAGTGCAGTTCCTTGAGAAAAGGCTCTCTCTTGCCTGTTGGGAAATCTTTGGTCAGTGAATATAGTTGGAAGGATGGGAAAGCAGAATGGACATTCTAATGATGCTTTACTCTTTTTTATTTACAGTAGTTGCCTGAAATAATTATGTCGTGCCTTTCCACCTTCAAGGATCCATGCTCTGCCTTGTATCAAATCAAGACATAATATATTTTTAAAAAAACATCAGACAGAGCAACAGGTGCAAGAACTGAAAACAATACAGCAGACAAGATCCTTAAAAGATGACAGAAATCAAAGCCAGTCCATTTTCTTGGTTACTTCAGAAGTAATTTGAAAAAGATGGGTCTTGGCCTGTCTCCTGAAATTTAAAGAGTAGGATTACCAACCTCTAGGTAGGGCCTGGAGATCTTCTAGAATAACAATTGATCTCTAGACCACAGAGGTCATTTCTCCTGGAGAAAATGGCTACTTTGGAGGGTGGACTCTGTGGCATTATACCCTGCTGAGATCCCTCGCCTCCCCAACCACACCACCTTCATGCTATACCCTGAAATCTCCGGGAATTTCCTAAGCCAGGGTTGACAACCCTGCGAAAGAGTAAAAATGAGTTTCCTAAGGGAGAGTGTTCCACGGTCTGGGTGCCACTCTTCAGGAGGCCAATTTTTTCTGGACCGAACCTTTATTCCAGACCCCCTCACCTTTCCCCTGTGTCTTGAGAATGTTCCAGTCATTCCAGTGGGGACTGAAACTGAACTGAAGCCTTCGCACACTAAATTGGCCAATGCTGTCACTTCGTAAATTTGGACTCCTACTGGAGCAGATGCACAAATTCCAGCATGCATAATCTACCAGCTGCGCTGGCCCTCCAAGCCAAAAATGGCACGACCGGAATAGAATACAGAGACTGACCTTGAAATAGAGTCCATTGTGCACACAGCCACATCTATTCAAAGGCACACATGTGTCCCCGTCAAAGGCATAGCCGTCATTACACTGGCAGCCTTCAAAACACTTCCTTGTACACTTGGCCGCAGTGGACAAGCTGGCGCAGGTGGAATCACAAGTCATGGTGCATGTTTCATAGTGGCTGTTGGCTGGACAGGTAAGGGCTGCAGAAAAAGGAAACAGAGGAACACTTACCAATTAGGGATCTCCCCCCCCCCATTCTAAATGGAGAAAAAATTCAACAGAGACAAGATCAGGAGAAATATGAATTCTAACCTCGTTGACTTCCATTAAACATCAGATAGGGCTACAGGACCAGTGCTTTATATAGATTTAAACAAATTGCTCCCCAATCCACAGAGTTGTGCAAAGACTGGTAGGACTGCTCTGCACAGACATGCCAATTGGCGTGCTTCTCTTTTGTGGGGAAAATCAGACAACAGTTATGGCTGGATAATATTCCTGTCAGACACACGTACAGAGTTGCTTAAATTTTCCTCACCAACTGTTCTCTTGTCTGAAGAAATAAAGCAAATGGCTAGAGGACAAAAATAAGCCATATTTAGCCTAGTTGGTTCATTACTAAATTTTAGAAATAATTTCATTTGGATTGTTTTATGTTCCAGTATTAAAGAAGGGGTCTGGAAATATTTTTATCAGTTAATTTCTAAATTAACAAAGCAGATTTAAAAGCAGAATTTCTACAAAGTGAAATGGATATGATCTACAGGACATATCCAGAATACATCAAGAAAAATAATCTGCCTGGTGAAATCTTCGTGAAATTCTCTAAAAGGCACATAAGAGACCAGATACTTAAAGCAACAAATAGGACTACCCTAAAATCAAAGATAAAGAAATAAAAGTCTTAAAGGACATTCCATTCGAGATAAGGAAAAGGAGGAGAGTATACAAAAACCTGATTTTGTTTCTGCAGCAAAAAGCCACACCTTATAGACGGATTATACCAGAAGGAATCATCTTTAAATACAAAGACAAGAAAGAAAGAATTGACTCTGTTACTAAAGCAAAAACCTTTTTGGAGCAAAAACCAGAAACAGCACCGAGACCAGGAGACGAAGAAGCAGCAGCAGAAGAGGAGGGCAAGACGGGAAGCAACGAAACCTCTTCAGTCACATCTTATGGCGAAGAATCAGAATCTGATCTGGGGGCTGCTGCCCACAAAATTCCCAAAGCCAAGAAGAGACTATGACTTAAGAAAGAAAAAAGCTACATAAACTTAAATGTCTCTCTTATACTTGAACTAAACCAAATTTATTTTAGATATTCGGACACTTCCCTCTTAGTTGGATGTAATTCTTGTTTTTTATCCTTTTCTTTTCTCTTTGAAGAAACTAATTAGTTACTCCTTTTCAAGGTAACCTAACGAGTTTAAGTGAAAAAGAATTTGTTATGAGCATTTGTAGAAGCTATTGACCACTGCCACTTGAGTTTTTAGTGGTTTTCTTTTCTTTCTCCCTTAGATGTTAGATACCCCTCCCTTTGATTTCAATGTAGTTTTTAGAATAAAAGCAATAAAAATGTTTTTTAAAAAATAAATTAACAAACCCTAGCCAAAAAACAGGCTAAAAAACCTCAGGGCAGTGAAGGTCATGAACAACAGGGGCCTGATGAAACAATAGATGGGGAATAAAGAAATCCAAGAAAAGGAGAACCAAGTTGAAAGCAGTGCTCATATAAAGAGGAGGGGAGGGAACTGAACTCTTAAAATAAGGGAAGCTGCACGTAACTGGAAGCAGGGGAGCCAGAGGTAAGAGAGGCTCAAGAACCAAGGGAAGTAGGCAGTTAGGAGAATCAGGAACTTTAATCCAGGGAGCCAAGATGACATAAAGGTACTCAGATGAGAATCTAGACCCTGAGAAGGCTGCAGTACCTATAAGGATTGCATAGGTGAATTGTTACCTCAAATGTTATTTTATTGCAACCTGGTACAGCTTGAACCACTATTTCAAACTGCTTATTTTGTCACTTGGGGAGTCTCCCCTGATAAAATCCGAAATGGGAATTCCATTCTGCAAACTTACGACAGAAGGTGTCTGTTCTCCAGGCTTCAACTTTGGCGCCGGCTACTTGGCATGCAGTGACATAGGCACGGATACTCCGACAGAGAGATTCTCGAGCTCCATTGGCAGTGCACATGTCATACAGGCAGTGCTCAAAGTAGTGAGTGGGGCTCTCCAATCGATGGCAGTCTCTGAATGGGCCTGTCTTCGAGAGTATGAGGCCACAGGAGCGTTCGGACTTGTACGGTGATGTCTTGGCAGCATCGCAGATAGGACATTTCTCCCCACAGTCATCAGAGCAGCTGACACCACCTATGGGGACCTTCCAAGAGGCCCCAAACTCAACCACATCTTGAGCAAGTTTCCCATTAGGGAGCATGAAATCATCACTCTTGTCTCCATTAAAGTTACCTCCCAGACCACACATGTGTCCTTGGTAGGTGTTAGGGACAGACACGCGGACATAAGAGAGAGTGTCGTAAAGGATTGTGAAGCCAAAGGAGGACTGGATGATGATATTGTCCCCCTCCTGGGTAATCCAGAGTTTCCCACCATCCTTATTTATCGGCAGTGTGTGTAGCTCTCCATCCACCTGCATCATCAACAACAAAAAAATATCAATAGGAGATTAGTTCTGATCTCACACACAGAGACATGTCGTTTTTTACAAATGATCTACAAATATCTAGCAGACTGTTATGTGCAAGGAACATACCATCGCCTTCCACTTCATTCCTCTCTCAAGGACAACAGAGAACCCATGAATGGAGACCATGACATTCTTTACGAGTACTGCTGGACTGTCCTTGGACTTCTCGTTCTCCACCAGTACTGAGAAGCGCTCTAGCTGAGGATCCTTGCCACACACTTTGGCCAAGGTGTAAGTGCACGAGCCGTGGAAATCGAAATTTCGTCCATCGAAGGAAATGTAATGAGGGTCACCAGATGCTATAGTTGTCCCGTATCCCACTGGGTAGCAGCCTTGGATGCCGTTTTCCACCCTGCATTCCTCTTGTGATCTGCAGGAGAGCTTTCCACACTCGACGGCTCCGTGGTCCGTGCAGCGACATTTTGCACGGCAAGAAGTGTCAGGGAAGAATTCTTCTCCCTTCTTGTGGTATCTGCCATGGTGCACACAGCCACACTCTGCAAGAGGGACACACTGATCCCCACTGAGGATGAATCCCGAGTCACAAAAACATCCTTCGGAACAATGAGACTCACATGTTGTTTTATTAAAAAGGCTGTTGCAAGTTTCAGGGCAGCCATTTCCGCAGAGTTCATAGTGGGAATTTGGTGGACAGGGAAGGCCTGGAAGGAAAGAATAAGTGAAATGCTGGTGATCCGTGGATTTAGAGCATTTTATATAGAATGCACGCTTGGCAATTTGATATGCCTGGTGAGCCATTTGGATTATCATTTCTAAACTCAACCCCAGTCCTCTTTTTAAAGGTCCCAGGATTCATCTATACGACTGTGCTGATTCCCACCAATTTCCCTCTCCCTCTGCAGATCCCCACTAGGCTGTTCCTGAGGGTCTTCTTGTCTCTTTCTTTGACTGAGCGGGAATCAGTGAGTAGCATCCCCAAATCCCCCATCAGTCAATCCCAATTATCTTTACTCACAAATATGTCTCATTTATTTCAGTATGGGTATTCTGTATGCCAAGTGTTTCCTATTTTAGTAGAATAGTTGCTCTGGAAGTAATGGTGGGCCTCGAAGCGAAAGTAAGCTGGGATACAAAATACCAGTAAGAAACAGTCAAAACGGGACCTCTCATCTCTTACTGTGAGCCCCTTCAGCATCTTCTGATCACTGGTCTAGAAGAGGAAGAGAAGGGGGAAGAGGAAGGAAAGGGAAGGAGGAGGGGAAGGGGAAGAAGAAGGAGGAGGAGGAGGAGGAGATTGGATATATACCCCGCCCTTCACTCGGACTCCCAGAGTGGCTTACAATCTCCTTCCCTTCCTCTCCCCACAATAGGCACCCTGTGAGATAGGTGGGGCTGAGAGAGCTCTTTGAGAACTGCTCTTGAGAGCAGTTCTGAGAGAACTTGTGACTGACCCAAGGTCACGCCAGCAGCTGCATATGGAGCAGTGGGGAATCAAACCCAGTTCTCCCAGATTAGAGTCCACACTCCTAACCACTGCACCACACTGGCTACACCAAATCCCACTGCTATAGAAACTTTTAATGTTCTTGATGATTTTGCTGTTCTTATTAGTTATACTGTGTATTGTCATTGGTTTAAAATTGTGTTTCATTGCTTGTTCCCATATTTCAAGTATGATACTTTATAATTAAATTGATTGGATCCAGAATTCATTTCCCTCTAATGGGAGGCACTTCTATCAATGGAACAGAACTTTCCTGCTTCCTGCCTCTTGCTGGCTTCAGACCACTGATCTCTCCAAAATGCTGCTTCTGAGGGTCAAAAGGACCCTTAAGAATAGCAGGAGAGACAAACACAGGGTCTGCAACAGGAAAGGGAAATTGTTGGAAATTACATCCGTCCTGCCAGAGGTCATTTCGTAGAAAAAGAGGTGCAGGAGCTCATTAGCATAACTCATTAGCATAACTTATTTGCATATGCCACCCCCCCGATATCACTGGAAGTGTGTCAGAAGGCAACACCCACCACACAGGCTCCACCCCTAGGGACTGTCTTTCCACTCTAGGGGCTGTCATTCCAGTCCCAGAGCAGCCTGTCTGGGCCCAGGAGGAATGCTACATGTGCTGCTTCACACACTTGCTGGGAGCTGGGGGCGGGGCTTGCCACCACCTGTGCTTCTAACTGCCGGAGCTCCGCTCCTGTGTGCTTCTGCTCCAAATGACCCCTGCGTCCTTCCATTAGCAGAAATCTGTGTCTGGATTCAACCCAATGTTACTAACTTTGTTCTAAGCTGCCCACAAGACTAAATTGTTAGCAGAAGGCAGGCTAAACATTTTACAATGAATAAATCAGAATCCGTGTCACATGCATCTTGCCTTTAAAAAAAATTGGATCAGATGGGAATCTCTTTCACCTAAGTTTCTAATGAGAAAATCCCAGAAGGAGACACTTACTGCAGAAGGAAGCCGATCTCCATTGCCCAACCTGGATTCCCTGAGTTTGGCAGGCTGTCACATAGGCACTGATAGAACTACAGAGAGTGTCATGGTGACCCTTGTACATACAGGTGTCAAAGACGCAGTCATCAAAGAAGGAAGTTGGGTCAATGGCTTCATGGCACTGCTTGAATGGTCCATCTTTTTGAATGAGAACCCCGCAATACGTGTTAGTCTTGTAGGTTTGTTTCTCGGCCTCCCCACACACTTGGCAGTTACTGGTACATCCCGCTGAGCACCCTGGGACATCCTTCACTTTCCAGCTATCTGCAAATTGGATTTCATCAGCTGTCTGAGTTCCATCCTTCATGGTGAAGTCATCTCCAGGATCCTGATTGGCATTGCCGCAGAGTCCACAGATCGCATTGGCATAAGTGTTAGGTATGATGACCCTGGCATAGCTGTACCAGTCAAAGCTGACTCTCAGATCAAAGTCTGTTTTGATGAAGCCATGGACTCCACTGATGTAGACCTTCAGCTTATCTTCATAAGAAAAGGGCAGGTCCACAAAGGCTCTGTTGACCTAGGTGACAAGGGGAAAAAGAATGCCAAAGGTTGTTTTTTTTTTTTGAAGTGGATTAACATACACGCACATACAAGGATTTTTACTACTTATCATTAACTTGCCAAACATGGCCATATGACTGTTAACTTGGGCACCTTCCACGTGTGGAAGAAGCCCTTGGCAGTGCAACCTTACGTGCTTCGAAGGGTGTAACTATGTTTATGATTGTACCCCCAAACCTGCTTAGCCTATTCGCTTGCCAATGATGGACAGTTTTCCTGGCCCCAGGCCTTATGCAAGGTTTGCCGCCATCTTGCTTTACCTTTGGCTTCTCCTTACTTCATCTAACCCACTGTGTCCTTAGACCTCTTGACGAGGGCAGTGGCTAGAAAAGCTCTCTAATGGCTGCCACCACTCTGGTATGGGTCTCCTCGGGAGGCCCCAGAGCACCCACCCTACCCCTTTATACTCTCCTTTTCCAGTAGGTTTCTCTTTATAAGTGACCAAATGAGGTGTGAGGACCTACACCTTTATTAAAGAGATTTAAGAACAACTATAATTCAATGACATATAGGAAAAATGAGCACAGTAAAGGTAGGTAAACTAGCAAAATAAGACATCCAATGCTTGTGACTATACCATCCTTGCCTTCTCTAGGCACTTGGTCTCAGAATGACTCACCCCTTTGGGTGAGGGCTCCCTCCTACTCTGGGCAAGACCTTTTATCTTTTCTTCCCAGACACCACCCTCAACTACTCTGCTGGTGTAAGATTTTCCCTACAAATCCCGTTAGCCAATCACAGGGTCCAAAGGGGACCTGGGAAATGTAAGCCCTGATAGCTACTCTAAAACAGGCTTCCCTAGAGCCTGTAGGCCATACCACTATAGACCTAGGATCATGACACCTCTGCTGGTAGAATTAGGGTTGCCAGGTCTGGATTGGAAAATACCTGGAGACTTTGGGGGTGGATCTAGGAGAGGGCAGGTTTGGGGGAGGAAGGGACCTCAGCATGGTACAGTGCCATAGAGTCCACCCTTCAATGCAGCCATTTTCTCCAGGGGAGCTGATCTCTGTCAGTTGGAGATCAGTTGTAAAAGCAGGAGATCTCCAGGCCCCACCTGGAGGCTGGCAACTCTAGGTAGAATGGCCCATTTATGAACTTTCTCAGGTCCCTGCTTTCCAATCCATGCCTATGCTGTCCTCCTTCCTTTAAGGCATGTTACCTTTTGGCTAGCCTGCCTAAGACTGCTGTCTCTTCTTTTACTTCATTTAAAGGACCTTATGTTATCAGCACTGTTATCTCTTGCCCCTTCTTACTTGACTTCCCTGGTTCTTTTCCTTAAGCCTCCTTTCCTCAGGTTCTTGTTGGTCCAGTCTGGTGCCTACGCAGTCCTCTTCATTCAGCCACCTTCCCTCTGTGCCCCTTACCCCTCAATTGCTCTGCCTCCCAAGAGACTTTCCAACAAGGTGGCATCCTGCCCCAGAATGCTATTAGTATTCTTACAATCTGTGGGGTTTCTTTGTTTAAAACTGCAACATTCCTTCTTTTCTCAGACGCTAAAATAAAGCCCATAAGCCAAATCATTTGCAGTTTTGGCTCTGGTTATCATCAATATGCTAATGATACCCAGCTCTTTATATCCTTATCCAAATCTTCTGGTATTGAGGTAGAGATCCTTGCTGCTGTGGTTAACTGGCTAAAAGTGAACAGATTGAAACTAAACCCTGAAAACACAGAGGTTAGGGCTGCCAGATCACCCAGGGAATGGGGGTTTGCCCACTTTAGGGCCCCCTGATCCGCCGGTCCAGATCCAGTCAGTGGGGGAAACCCTGACCCCAAAGTGCCTGGACCAGGCCAACATACCTGGCATGCACCCGGAGGTGATGTCATTGTGTCAGGCATGTCGCCGAGGGGAACACTCTAGCATTCAGCTTGAAAACTCTATGATATCTAGTCAAATGCTAGAGCATCCTCCTGGCAATGTGCCTAGCATGATGATGTCACTTCCGGGTGACATCATCATGGTGTACATGCCAGAAGATCCTGGGAGAAGAGCTTCCCTGGGACCTGGCAACCCTAACAGAGATAATGCTGGTTGGGAAGGTGGAGGTCTTGAAGGACATTGTTGTCCCCAATTTTGATGGGGTTCAGCTGATCCTTGCTGACTCAGTTAAGAGCCTTGGAGTTATACAGGACCCAACTTTATTATGGGGAAGCAATTTAATGCAGCTGTAAAAAAGGCTTTCTTCCAACTCAACCTAGCCCATAAGATGGTCCCTTACCTTGATACGGGTGATCTGGTCACCTGGATCCACGCCAAAGTAACATCGAGACTAGACTACTGTAATGCACTGTACATGGGTCTCCCCTCAAACTTGGAAACTCCAACTACTGCAGAATGCTTCAGCTCAGCTATTATCTGGCATTAGACGGAGCATGCATTTTACTCCCATTCTGCAGATACTTCATTGGCTGCTCATTTGTTATAAGGCTCTATTTACGCTATTGGCTATCATATACAAAGCCCTTCATGGCTGTGGTCCCTCCTATCTACAGGACCTCCTCTCCTGCTATGCTCTGCCATGACAGCTCCACTGACCTGAGCAGGGCCTTCTGTAGGTGCCAACCTGCAAATGGGCAAAGTCAACAACTGCTTCCTCTGTTGTGGCCCCCACATTGTGGAATGGCTTGCTTGAGGAGGTCAGGAAGGGTCCCCCTTTTCCTGGCTTTCCACAAACTATGCAAAACTGGTTTATTCAAGCGGGCCTTTCTGCACAGGTAAAACTGCTGCACTGTTTACAAACTGGATTACCAACTTACTTGGAGAAATTATTAAAGCCAATTTGGTGTCGTGGTTAGGAGCAGGAACTCTAACCTGGGAGAACCAGGCACCCGCTCTCACCAACCCCCCTCACAGTCACCGTTGGAAAAATGTGAAGCTGGTAGGTGTGGCAGTGGCAGTGGCAGTGCCGGCTGCTTGGCTCCACTCCTATATCCCCACCCACCCATGCAGTGGCTTCACCAGTCCTCATTAAGCTGTGGGTGGAGGAGGGGGGAGGGGGAAACCCACCATGCCTTCTCTTTCTCTGCCTTTGCTGCCGTCCCTCCACTATTTTAACTCAGCCTCTTAACTCCATCCCTGGCCATTTCCTTTCTATTTCTTGACAGCTTCAACCAAACACACCTCACTGCATGTACCACCCCAGCAGCCTCCTGCCTTCCCTCCCTTGCACCAGTTGCTTGCGGGCTGGGGAAAAGCCCTGTGTTGCCCTGCAAGGCACATATCGCGCTCTTAAGGATATGAAAATCCATAAGTGAGAAAAACTGGACTTTGTAAATAAATTGAAATAGGGACTGAACTGTGTAATAACCCGATGCCCGCTAAAGACACACACCCAGAAGAAGAAAGCATTCCTTTTGAGGTCGATGTGCCAGGGTTCTTGAGGTTACCTTCCCTCTTACCTGCTGTAAGACCCTAGCCACATGAAACATCCTAAGTCAGGCAGATGCCATGCCAAGGCAGACCAGAGACCTGAAATCCAGACTCCATGAGAGGTTTCTTTCTACACACGCAGGCAACGTTTCCTTCCCCCACCTAACGTCACCTAGCTGAGGAAGCAGCCATAAGCCCATCAAGGAACCATTGAAATGACAATGACTCTGGCTGCATGAGTCATAATCCCTTCAGGCACCATTGTCCTACTTAGAGTTACTAGATTTCAATATTGACCACCCCTCTAGACCCTTCCCCTGACCCCAGCACCAATCAGTATGTTTTTGGGGACGGACTAGCAAGAGGTGTGCAAGAGGAGGTGGCCAGCCTAGCCACCCCCCAATGTCACCTTATAAAAGAGGGCGACCATGTTCCTGGCTCTCTCTCTTCTTACCTATCTACCTACCCCATCTCTACGACTCTTGATTTAGTGCTACCAAGAGTCTCCACGTGTCTCTGCTGGTTTCAGGACACAATCCCCATTCCTTATAGTCTCCTCTATTTTTCCTGAGGATCGCTTCATCCCACCGAGGACAGGTAAAGTATCACCCATCAACGAAACATCCTGCTAATGTGAATGCGCTATCCATCTCTCTCTACTATTCTTAGATCAGTACAATTGTGAGCATGATCGTGTTTTGTATGCTTGTGATACAACTCTTAGTAAAATAAATAATTTTATAACAAGTCAGTCTTTGAGTCTATTTCTGGTGTGTCTGGAAGAAGTGGGATCTCTGTATACACAGGTGCTTGCTCCCTTATATGCCTATTGCCTTATAAACAATCATAATACCCCATAATCATTAAGAACATGTGGCAATTTGGTTAACACCTGGATGAGCTGGCTCCGGACCCCAGGGTGTATGTTTGACACTCCTGGATTAATGTGTAATATTAATACTAATGCTATGCTTCAGTTCTTTCTGGTTGGCCCCAGACTTCTACAGTCCTAATTCATTGTATATTGACAGTCCCATTTTGTTGATTGTTACTGACTCACTATGTGTAATCTCTGTGAGAAATGCAGACAACATAAATAATAGTAAATATTCTGACATCTTTGTTTCCTGAGAAACTGGGATGTTTGTGAACATACATACTGAGTCTGTCAACCAGTCTCAGAAGATTAACCATATTAAGCCCAGTTGACGGTCTATATATCCTTTTCCAAATACAAATATAAGTTGCTCCCTGATCATTGTAAACATAGTAGAAAACATGCTAGGCAGGGCTCTTCTTATGTTCAGGAAAAATAAGCATCAGCAAATGTGCTCTCTCACATACCGAGGAGGTGGGAGAGGGACAGAAGGCAATTAAAATCTCCAAATTTTCTCATACCTGAACTATGTAGAATTCTAGGACCCCAAAATCTGTATTCTAAAATTAATTGTGTAGAAGAATGGCTGACCATCAAAACAGAGAGTTTCTCCATGTAAGAGAAAGGACCTGTGGGGTTTTGAAATATAAGAAAGATGGTACACCTTTTCTAACTACAAATATAAGCTGTTCCAAGATCTTTGTAAACATGGTAGAAAATGTGCTACGTGGTGCTCTTCTTATGTTCATGAAAGATGATCATCAGCAAATGTTAACTCTCTCACACATGCACACAAACACCGAACTTTCTAAATCCCCCAATTTTCTCACACCCCAGCTTTTCTACCTGAATCTTGCGTGGATATTCTTGGCTCAGGCTGATGGTCATGTTGTAGACCTCCAGAGTCACCACTTTGGTATAGGACACTGCCTTGCTGCCCCGGTTGTTATTCTGCACCGTGACCAAAAATGGGGTGAGGGCAGGGTCTTTGGAGCAGACAGCCGCCATCTGATAAATGCAGGTTCCCATGAAATCAAATTTCTTTCCATCAAAGGAGGTGTAGTGAGGATCTCCAGTTCCTATGCAGGTGAAGTGGCTGGCGGTACGACAGTCTCGGACTCCATTGACCATGGTGCATTTCTGGTTGGCCTTGCAGGAAGACTTAAGGCACACAGCACTGCCCAACTCCGAGTAACACTTGCAGCGAGAATGACAGCCCTCATCCTCCCAGAACTCCTCCCCTGGTCTGTAGCTGATGCCATTGTGGGTGCAGTTGCAGGTGTTCATTGGGACACACTGGTCAGCGTCTCGGACATAGCCCTTGTCGCACTGGCAGATCGCAGCACAGGTGTTCTTGCACATGAGGGGAGCTATCCGGTCAGAACAAGTAGCCGGGCAACCATTACCACAAGTCTCGTAGTGGCTGTTCTCAGGACAGGATACCGGGAGAGATTTGGGCCCTGAATGAAACAATGAGCAGAACAGCCCAGGTGAATTCTCAGATTTTATTAGCCTTTCAAGACACTTTCATTCCCTTTACTCTGGAACAGTCATTTACAATATACAATTGTCAACAGAGTTACACCCTTCTAAGTACATTGAAGTCAATAGGTTAGATCCTGTCTACAAGTTCCAACTACACAAGGTAGGGGAGATTTTTGCCAATTCCAGCCTACATGTCATGCTCCCCTCCCCCAATATTCCTGGGGTTTCCACATTTCCCCTGGAGCAACATTTTGGGGGAACATTTCAAGGTGCTGTGTCAGGGAAGGCAAGGGAAATGGCATATCTGCAAAAGGAAATCTTACGGTTCCTGAAATTATAGATAGGTCCAAACTACACGGCTTAGAAGGGTTAACTTTGTTTAGGACTGCATTGTTAGGCATCCTTCCCTTGCAGGGATTTACTCTCTGAAGCTCAAAAAAATATGTTGCAATTGTGGGAAGAAACAATTGACCTTTAGAAACTGAAAATGCAGAGTTAAAGAACCTGGTCAGTTACCAATAATTTAACGTCTAAGGGTGGCAGCGGTGGGAGGGAGGGGGTTTGGATCCAGGTTAAATTTTCTGCTGATGGAAGGGCAGGTGTAATTTTCACCAATTCGTTCTTCCTGTTGCAGACTCCTAGTTTTCTCTTTATGCCATTTTTGAGGATCCCATTTTCCCCAGGAATAGCATTTTTGGGAGATCAGTGAAGTGCAGAAGGAGAGGGAAGGCAGGAAACTTCTGTTCTACTCACAGAAGTATCTTCTGTTAGTGGAGAACTTAGTCTAAACCCAACCAGTGGATGTGATTAGGGCCCACATGGGGTATAAACCACTTTGAGTTCCAAAATGGAAAAAAATTGGGACAGAAATGTAATTATTTTTTTAAAAAAATCCTGCATGTGTAATGGGGAAATATTTTGTTCTGTAGAGAAAAAATGAAATCCACCCCAGTGCTTAACTTTGCCTCGAAATCTGTAAAAGATCAAATATAATCCAATTTTTTTGGTTCTAAATTCAAAATCTGGATTCTAAAACACAAATTTTCTTCTCATCCAATTCTAGGTCTACTGTTGAGGACCAAGAATTCTCAGAATTATGAGGACAACATCTGCCCTCCAACAGACTATGGTCCAATCTGCATTGGTATTTTGCACCATTGGGCCAATGATCTCACATCGTCTCACAAATTTCTGTCTGCATTTCTAGCCGCATCCACTCTCCTATTGTTTCATCTCAACATCGGCTATCTGCATCATTTTATCACCATTTAGTAGTGACTCTGAGGTCACAACCGTGTCTCACCGCCTTATCTGAATGTAGTTTTAAGGTGGTACGACTGCTCCTCCCCACTGTCAAGTCGCTGTGAGCAAAAAGCAGACAACGGGAACTGAATCCTCCCCCCCATCTTTTCTAAGGTGATATGCAAATAGTCACAAAAGAAACAAGTTAGCTGAAAATCCAGTCGACTGAGTTTAAAATCAGAAAAAAAAATTCTGCGATCATGGGGTGTGTGTGTGTGGAAGCATGCCCACCCCTGAACCATTTGTTATTTCCTGGGGCAGCCTCCAGAATGCCCTGCCTGGCAACTGCTGGGTATTTTGTGTTTTTTACCCAACTCATTCTGTCTTTCCTGCCCCCCCCGCTTCCCCCTCTGCCAGGTCACCCCTTTTTACTTTTTTGGGGAGGCGGTGCTGTTTCCTCCACGCAGCGCAGTGCCCTTCTGGTGCCCCTGGGAGGTCGCTTCCCCCCCCCTCGTGGTCTCCCTAAACAACTTGTGTCCTGATGCAGACAAAGGAGAGCTTTATACTGAGCCAAGTGGGAAGCCAGTGCCACAGCAGCATGGAACAGCTTTACATAGCAGATGCAGATTGGGCCTGATACTTGCAACACAATCCCATGTAGAGTTACTCCAGTCTAACTCAATTGAAGTCAAAGGGCTTAGACTGAAGTAACTCTGCATAAGATTGCATTGTAGCCTATTCCTCAGACTTAAAAAAGCAAAACACAATTATCTACATGTGACTGAACATCATGTGAATCTTGGCCTTCTGAGACCCTCAATGAGCAGGCACTGTTTTTTTCATTCTAATTTTCTACAAAGGAAGGGCACCTTTTATACCATCAAACCCCTTTATACCATCGAATACATCTTACAAGTCATCTTCGTCCTGCACTGGATATTGTTGCGTGAGGGCACCAGTTCTTCTAAAACAGAATAATGCCAGTGACATTGCTAACCATTGGAAGAGGGCCACAAATACAAATGAACCCCGGAAAGTACAAATGCTAGACATTCTATATCTAATTGTGAAGTCAATGCCCACTTTTATGGAGCGATCCTAAGCAGGTCTACTCAGAAGTAAGTCTAGTTTTACCCACTGGGCATTATTTCCTGGAAAGTAGGACTGCGACCAGAGGGTAGCTGACCACTCAACAGCTCACCTTTGTATGCTAAAGTGAGGCAGTCGTTTTGCTTGAGTTCACTTTTGCGCAATGACTAAGGGGAAATAGGCTAATTAAACACAATTGAAATGCTGGAAGATAGTCTTTCAAGATTAAAAACCAAATCATCCAAGGACTATAATTGTGACCAGAGATACGACAGCAAAATACTTTGCTTGCCACAAAAGACCTTACATAATCTTAATTGGAACATTGCAAAAATGAACACGAGCGTTACCTCCCCGGATCCTCTCAACCACATACCATCACAGATCCTGGACTTGAGCTTCAAGGCAATTTGTTGCATGGCGCTGAAATCAGTTGCATAGAAGAAGTGCTCATCCACGGGCTCTGAGGCAATGGCTTGCAGTTCCCCTTTTGCAGCATTGCCAACGCCAACTGCATACATGACAATTCCTGCAGACCAGACCACAGACAATGGACCAAAATTTAGATCCCGACAGGATGGGTCTCTGGACATTATTGTTGCTTAGATCACCAGTGCTACGAATTCGTATGCTACTGGCAGAAAGATCTTGGTAGGGAAGTCTGAAATATAGCCTGTGAAATATAAAAGGAGCCCTGCGGGTATCACAAAAGAGTGTGAGATACAGGGCTTTTTTTGTAGAAAAAGCCCAGCAGGAATTCGTTAGCATAATAGGCCAGATCCAACAGTAGAAATGTATTAGCATATTAGGCCACACCCTTGACAGCACAATTCATTAGCATATTAGGCCACACCCCATGTTACCAGAAGTGTGGTCATCCAGTCACACCCACCTTTTGCTTCTTATTTTGTTTACCTTGTTTGTTGTCAAAACCCAGGGCTTTTTTTGTAGCACGAACTCCTTTGCATGTTAGGCCACACACCCCTAATGTAGCCAATCCTAATGAGTTCCTGCTGTTGGGTGTGACCTATTATGCTAATGAGTTCCTGCTAGGCGTGGCCAACTCAGGAGCCAGCTGGAACTCCGTTCCTGTGCGTTCCTGCCCCAAAATAACCCTGGTGAGATATATCCAACTAGCCCTGGTCTCAAGTAACTAGGCTCCCATGAGGTGCTCTCCAGCTCAATTCTAGCACTTCCAACAAAGATAAGGTTGTCTATCCAATGCTGCCACCAGAAGCTTGTATAGATATGGCTGTACAGCCCATCTGGAAACGGAACTGTCTTGACCCTTTCATATAAAGCAGCAGAGGATTTCTTTCCCCTCACTGCAAGGGCTACCACAGAATTGCAACTACCTCCAGCTAAAGAGATCAGTTCCCCTGGAGGTAATGGTAACTACATAGTGCACTCTTCATGGCATCACGTACCTGTTAAGTTCCCTCCCCAAATTCTGTGCTTCCCAGACACCACCCTCAAATATCCAGGGATTTCCCAAGCTGGAGTTAGCAAGCTTACCATTCCTTGTCCCATGGACAATGTGGAACAAGCTTTGGTCTTTTTATGTGGGACAGAATGACCATGATATGAAAAAAAAATTAATTCAATTCAAAGGAAGCTTTAACACCACATTTCACTGAATCCATTGACTGCAAATAGGAAAGACATGCACAAGAGCTTAGCTACACATGGGCACACATCTCGCAGCACCCTCACCCGAATTCTTTGCTTTCATGGCCCATTCTGCAACGTTATCACCAGATTGCCCATCGGTGAAGACCAGGCCAATCCTGCCTACATCGTTGGAGAGGGGTCTGGCACCTTCCCTTGTGGAGAAGCTCTGTTGCAACATGTGCTTGATGCCCTGTCCTGTCATTGTGCCACCTGCCATGTACCGTACTCTGTCCACTGCTGCTTTGATTTGTGCAGCTGATGTGTATCTGTTGAGTGGAAACTCGGTGCGCGGTGAGCTGGAGTACTGGACCAAACCCACTCGGTTGCCATGAGTGGACACTTCCAGGAAATCCACAATACGATTCACAAACTGTTTCACCAGCTCAAAGTTTTGAGCCCCGATGCTCCCAGAGCCATCGATCACCATCACCATATCGAAGTGCTTAGCTTTGCACCCTGTGCCAGGAAAAAAGAAGAGGGGGATGGAAAAGAGCTAACAGAGAAAGGCATCATATCCCCAAGTGGTGCAGCCTAGCCCTTTCCAAATCTCGATGACCCCAATTTCATCAGCCTGCAGATTTCCTCCAAAGCCCCAAATTCCCTGCTTCTATTGGACATGTTAATCCTCAAATCAATGAGATTCCACATATTTTACAGCTGGGTAGGGCCCACGGATTACTAGTCAAGCACATGCTTAGCCATTCCCATTTTAAAAGGATATTAGGTAGCAGAACTTTTCTTTGACTGAGGCACTGGAGAAACTTTGGCCCTCAAAGGAGAGAATACGGAAGCACATTACTCCCCTTCTTAGTGGGGCTCGTGTGCCTCCTGTCATGCAACCTGTTCAAATTACACCCCAAAACTTCACTGGTTGTCTTCAGTCTTTTGAGACAGAAAGGTCAAGTAAGCTTTTTTATTCTGCTACTGCCTCCCAAAAACATCTCGTCTGTATGGATCAGAGTTTCCTCGTGTATTCACGAGGGCAAATATTACACCTTAGCTGTGTTAATCTGTGTGCAGCAGTAGAAAAGAGCAAGTGTTCAGCAGGACCTTAAAGACTCACAAAATATGTGGCAGCTTTCAGGAGTCACCGCTCACTTCTTCAGATAAAGCTAGAATGGGAGTCCATCTGTCGTATTTATTGGAAAGTGGAGTGGTTTCAGATGCCGAATGACATTAGCAGGCAAATGGCAATAGGAGGTGAATGACAATCGCAACTGCAATTATTTGTAAGAGAATTACAAAGGAATAAGTGGGGACCCACAAGAAACTTATGGGGAGGGGGCATCCCCCCACCTTTGCTTCCTTCTCTCTCCCCCATCTTCCCCTTTCTTTCTTTCCCCAAGCCGATCCTCCCTCTTTCTCTCCCCCAAGCTAATACCACATCTTTTCCTTTCTCCTCCCCAAGCCAATCCCTCCTTCTTTCTCCCTTCCTCTTTTTCCCTACATTTGAGCCCATCAGTGGTGGCAGTGCTTGGTGGCCAGGTCTGGAGCAGTTCCTGGTGTCTGCCACTGCCAGGCCCAGAGTCTCTCCCAGCATTTCCTGCTGTTGCGGCTCTGCCCAGAGTTTCTACTGGTGTTCCCCACCACCGCAGTTGGGCTTGGAGCCTCTCCCAGCATTGACCACTGCCACAGCTGGGCCTGGAGAGGCTCCTGTTGTTCCCTGATGCAGCAGCCTCTCCTGGAGCCTTTCCTGGCATCTCCCAGCATTCCCTGCCCCCTCAGCTGGGCCCAGATTGGCTCCACAGGAGCAGCAGCAGCCAGGCCCTCAATGGTAAGCTGTGTTGTCTAAACATGTGCAGAAAACACTTTTTATTTGAGGGGGATTTAAACTAGGGGGTCAGTATGCCCCCTATCTGCAGATTTAGATATCCACACATAGGGGACTGTTGAGAATTAGATATATAGATTTCAAAGAGAGATTAGAAAGAGAGACAGCTGAATTGCAACTGATAATGAAGCTCAAGACAATGCATCCACCTGGACTGAATCAAGTCCTAGGTTTTTTGTCTCATTACCAATGCTGATTTCTCCATTCTGATTACCCCTCTGCATACCTCATTAAAATCCAATCACACCTGCTATTGTAATTCACCTGCTATTGTCATTTGCCTGCTAATGTCAATTGGCATCTGAAATAACTCCACTTTCTAATAAATAGGGCAGATGGACTCCCATTCTAGCTGTATCTGAAGAAGTGAGCAGTGACCCTCAAAAGCTCACACCCTGCCACATATTTTGTTAGTCTTTAAGGTGCTACTGGTCTCTTGCTCTTTTCTGCTGCTACAGACAGACTAACATGGCTATCCATTGTAAGCTCTGAGTTACAGTCATTCATGTCACACCATTCCCTCCCCTCAACAAGGCCATAACACCCCTCAAATGACAGAAATATTATGATCATATGGTGCACCATCTCCTGAGGAAGGAATTAGGTGCAGAGTCTAGAAACAAAAATAAGTCTGTCTATACCACATGGAATTAATTACCGGATGAGGACAGAGGTGCATGTTGTCGGCCGTAGAATTGCGCCCTGCAATGACCTGAGGAGCCGGGAATAAAAAGAGAGAAGATTGGAAGAATATAGAGTGGCTAAAGAAGCATAACCAAATATCCAGATGAAGAGACAGAGAGAAACCATTAGTCCCCATTACCCTAATCATATGGGGTTGTTATCTCAGCAGAAAGGAGGCTGTATAGAATGGATGAATGTGGGCCAGGCAATCTCATCCTCTTGCAAAGGCTAAACAGATAGCTTTATTTATACCCCAAAATTTTTGTTCTGATGCTCACCATATCTCTAACAACTTTAAACATTTTGGATTTCTGCGCCAGTTTATTCTTCATGTAGGACGTGGGGTACACTAGTTCACATTTAGTTACATTAGTGTTGTGAAGTACTGAACAATATCATTAGGACTTTTTTTTTTTTTAAGAATATTCATTATAAACTGAGATGCACATATAAAATACCCTCACAGACATTTGGGCCCAGCTAGGATTTTACGCCTGTGGAAAGTTCAGTGTGTATATCCGTATTTTTATTTATGTGTTTTATTTATACCCTGAACTGGATGTCCCAAGTTAGCTCGATCTCATCAGATCTCAGAAACTAAGCAGGGTCAGCCCTGATTAATACTCGGATAGGACACCTCCAAGGAAGTCTAGACTTGCTACACGGAGGCAGGCGATGGCAAACCGCCTCTGTTAAGTATGACACTTAACTCGATTTCAGCAAAGTGATTCAGCTTTATTCAACAACAGCTCAAAGTCAACCAGAACAGCAAACAGCGGATCAACAGATGACAGAGAAAACAGTGGAGCTATGCTCCCTTTTAAACATTCCTGGCTAATGTAGCCACGCCTATTTACAAATAAGTAACCAATAGGATTACAGAGATAAGAACCAATAAGGTTCGTTCCCCCCAAGAGTTTGAGGTTCATCCTGATAGGACGGTGCTTCTTAGACAACCAATCAGATGTTGAGGATTAGGATCCTTGTCTAGGCACGAAGCTTAACATGAGTTTCTAATGGAGACATTTCACTTTACAGCATACATTACAGCCTCTTTTTGTCTCTTGCCTTAAAAACTCCACGGAGCGGCTGCGACTGGATGGCATTTTTCACCACCACTTTATTTATAGTCCACCTTTTTTGCTGGGGCTTGAAGCAGATGACAATATTTAGCAATGCAATAGGAACCATAGAAGACCTATAATAAATGTTGAGTGAAGGGGGGAGGGCTTATATTTTGGGGAATGTAGGGAGATTTCCTGGCAGGAAAGTGAGAATCCACACACTCATGGGATCCCTGTTTGGAGAGTGAAGGAGGAGCTGAAGCTCTATTTACTCACCGCTCAGCAGTGCCAAACCAGTCAAGAAGAGCAGGGCCCTCAGCATTGCCATGGCTACAAAACAAGAAGTGGAGGAAGCCAGGGTGAGAAGCAGGATGAACCAGAAGGCCAACGGCCCTTTAAAGATGAACACAATTTATTCTAGCATACAGTGAGCCAGAGCTCATTTCATCGGAGGCATTGGCATGTAAATGCCATCAGGCTGATTTATAGGCACACCAGAAAGGGAGGGTGGGACACTACAAGGACAGACTGGTTCAGAACACCTTCATGTTTGCAAAAGCCCCTAGAATCCCCTTGATGTGTCAACTGATAAGGAGATTTCCAGACCAAAACCCTCCTCTTGGCAGAAAGATGCTTTGCTCCTTTAAGAACTGCCTTAACAGAAGGAAGGTTTCCTCACCAAGGGGATAGTGACAGGAAATCTGGAGCTAACTTTGGCAGGTGCCACCCTGCAAAAGGGCAACATCAATAACTGCCCATACATGCACAGTCTCTATTGTGTCCTCTGCCTTATGAAATGGACTCCCTGATGAGGTTCGGATGGCCCTCCCTCTCCTGGCTTTCTGCAGGCTATGTAAAACTGAATTATTTAGGAGAGATTTTTTGACACAGGTTATACGGCAGTACTTTTTGATGAAATGCCTCAAAAGCATGCTTTGATAAAGGGTAACGACTGTGGACTACACTATGCTCATGCTTTGTTTCAGGTTTGTTTCAGCTCTGTTTCTGATTTCTACAATCCAAACCCTAGTGCACTGTTTATTGGAAGTCTCGTCCAGTTGACTGTATAGACTTGAGTCTCAATAAGCAAGGAAGACTATAAATAAACAAACAAATGATTTTTAAATGGTGCCCATTTGGAATGCGGAAGAGGAATGGGGAAAGAAATCAAAGGCCATGGACCGGGTGAAAGGACTCATGAAGTTCAAGTCAGATGTGATAAAAACCAGGGCTCAATTCCCCACTCGTGCTATGGAAGCTCGCTGGGTGACCAGACACAGCCTAACTGACCTCCAGAGATAAAATGGAGACAAGGAGAACAATGTAAGCCTCTTTGGAACTCTTTTGGGGAGAAAGGCAAAGTAGAAAGGGAGGGAGGGAGGGAGGGAGGGAGGGAGACAGACTTCTGGTTAGACACAGAGCAGTTTGTTCCTGGTTTTGTCTAGCGCCTACAAGCTTAGCTTGTCTGTCCTATGAAAAGAAAGCAGCCACTAAGGATGCCCACAAACCAGCTCACAAATTAAAGTTCGTGAAAAATTTTGGCCAGTTTGTGGTTTGCAAATTGACATTTGTGGCAGGTCAACTGGCAAGAACTTTTCATGAACTTTCAAGCAGTTTGTGGCAGTTCATGAATGGCTATATTTCCAGACGGACTGTCTCTGCTCAGTCACAATGTTTACTCAACTTTGAAGCAACAGGGGAGAGATTGTAGAAGAGTGGGCAGCAGGGTGAAGTTCCCTGTGCGTTTGATGTGTGTAGCCTGCACTTTTGAACCTGTGCCTGACATTTCCACAAAAGCACTTTCCTGGGAGCATTTTCTTGAGGGGCCATTATTTGGACCCCTGAAGTCCAATCTACACATCACTTAGAGGACATGTAGAGGAGTATCAGGGGGAGGTCCCCTGCGAGTTTGATTTCTCTAACTTGCACAGGGTCTGTTCTATATACATGTGAACCTCCTGAACCTGCACCTGTCATTTCCCCAAAAAGCACTTTCCTTGGGGGCATCTTCTTTGGGGGAGCTGTAACTTGGACCCCGTAAACCAATCCTCACCAAACTTGGGGGACAGGTAGAGGAGAGTCAGCCAGAGATCCCCTGTGAGTTTGGTGACTCTAGCACACTGGGGGGGAATTCTACTGCTTCAAGTACCTCATAAACCAGTTCTTTCAGTGGCTAAAAGTTTGTGGCTTGCAAACCGGACATGCCACGAACCATGAAACGAACCACATTTTCCTGATTCGTGCCCATCCCTAGCAGCCATCCCATGGAATTCTCAAGTGGGTTTTGCTACATTTATGTAAGGCTAGAAACAGATAATTGCATTGGACTTGTTTATTAGCTTTCCCAGGATTTTGTATCATTTCAAATATTGGCTTGGCCAGATGTGAGCAAGAGACATCTGGCCGTGGCTCAATAATAAGGCATCTGCTTTGCATGCAGAAGGTTCCAGGTTCGAACCCAGGCATCTCCTCTAAAAAAAGATCAAGGAGTCAGCAGTGTGAAAAGATCTTTGACCTGTGACCGTGGAGAGCTGCTGTCAGTCAGAGTAAGCAATGCTGGACTGTAATAGCCCATGGCTCTGACTCAGTTGTAGGCAACTTCATGTTTGTACATTTTATAAAAAAGCAAAGCCTCTCTCAAACAGTTTCATCCGCCTTGCTATTTTATTACCCCTCCCAAATAGTGTGCTGCTTCTTTTCTCCCAAAGGTATACCTATCATAAAATCACAAAACATGCACTTAAATCTATGTAATGAAATCACAGCTTATCAGTATCAAATCAAGCAATAACACCAACGTGAAAATATAACCACAGCAGAAACCATGCCTTTGCAACAGAAAATTCAAAAGTGAATTTTCTAATAAGGGAACCTGATGAATCATTGTAAGCAGTAAATCCCCTGGTGTGGAAAGCTCAGCTGTGTCTCAGACTCAGAAATAAGGCCAGGGCAAGTGAAGCAGAGCCTCCTTGGATAAGACGAGTGTAGCGGAGGATGTGGGAAAAGGGATTTCCTTACATGCCAGAGGATTTAGAGTTGCAAAGCTTTGAATCCAAAACTTTTGGATAGGGCCCTCAGAAACTAACTGCAAAGCAACAGTGTAGGATTCCAGAGAACCAGATAGAGCAAACTTTGACCCTAGACAGCTGACAGTGCAAACGTATGCTAAGTTATTCCACTCTACACCCATTGAAATCAATGGGCTTAGACTGGAGTAACTCTGCATTGGATCACACTGTTGATTGCCAGTACTTTTGTTTGGGGAACTGTCATTAAAAGGGCAAGATATGAGTCCACTAGCAACTTACAGACCTATGTGATGAAGAGAGCTTCAACTCTTGAGTGTTGAGTGGAATAATCCTGGAAATCTTGCGGGGGGGGGAGGTTTGCATTGTGTGTGTGCGTGAGACGTTTTTCACAGAGACGGTTCTCCCTGCACCTGCACTTGTATTCCTCCATTGCTTCCCCTCATTTCTACAGATGTTTTTGCAGTCCCAGGCAGGCCCATAGCTACAGTGGGGCATCTCGGGGCTAGGCCCCCCGACTTGCTGGCAAGGCCCCCTGACTTCCCATCCGGCCCAGGGCGTCACATCCTTCTCCCCTGGATTAAATTGATTAGCCAGTGTCCCCTAAGAAATTTAAATGCCCCCTGACTTTAATAATCCGGGCTACAGGCCTGGTCCCAGGTTTGTCCCCCTTGCTCTGCAATTTGTCCCCCTTACTCCACAACATCAGACTTCCTTGTTTCCAGGAATCCCCATGCTGTGCCACAAGAGGGACAAACTGCATTTTTGCTCCTGGGACTACAAAAACATCTGCAGAAACAAGGGAAAGCTGTGGAGGAATACAAGTGCAGGCACAGGGAGAGCTGACCCTGTGGAAAACATCTGAGTGTGTGTGCCCACGCCTGGAAGTCATGGCGACCTCTGGTGACTCCTACTGGGGCATGGAGGACATTCAGAGAAGTGGCTTGATAGCCTGCCTCTGCCTCCTGGCCCTGGTATTCTTTGGAGGACTCCCATCCAAATACTTGCCAGGGTTGGCCCTGTTCAGCTTTTGAGATCGGGCTTGCTTGGGCGATCCAGGTGAGGGCATACCCTGGAAATCTGGTTGGTCTCCAGGTGCTACTGGACTCAGACCTTGCTCTTCTACTGCAGGCCAACAGATCTACCCACCTGAAAGTGCATTGAAAAGGAGATGATGAGAAAAATGGGGAGAGGAAAGAGGTTATAGTCCTTGCAAAGCAGAAGGGACAGAAGTCAGAGCTGAAGAGTAGGCAGGTAGGTGGATCAGTGCTCAGGCCAGGTCACAAATGACCTCAGTTGAGTTCCAACAGGCATAACCAAACAGCATCGGAAGTCAATAGTCCAGCAGAAGTCTCTTACCTGTGGTAGCCCAGTCTGAATTTGACAAAGAAAGAAGGGTCTGTCCACTCTCTCCTTATCTCTCTCTGCTACTCTTTCCCCTTTTATAGAGGAAAGGAGCCATGTCCTTTTATTGAGGAAAGGAGCCAAGCTAGTTCCACAGAACTCACTGGGAAGCACTGCCAACCCACAAGGCACAGAGGTTATCAGACAACTGAAACTCACCTAAGGGAATGGAGATGTGAACCCAGCCCAATCACAAGCCCTGGGCATTAGCCCATTAGCTTGTAGCCCCTAGAGAAATGCAAGGACTGGGTTTGGTCTTAGAAGTTGTGGGGAATAGTCCTGGGCAGGCTCCAATGCTGTCTTTGCCAAGTCAGGATCCAAGGATATTGTATTTCTTTGGAAGTCTGGGAAACTCCCTACAGTTTTAACTTACAAAGCAGAATTGGAGGTCACAGAGACCTACCCTGCTCTTAGAGTAAATTGACCTTGCAACACTGGCTCATAAATCTGCCTCCTCTGAATTGGATTACCGCATCTGGGGCTGCATTTCGAGGTATCTCAGGAATGTCAGGGGGTGCAAAACATAGCAGCCTGCCTTTGGACCAGGTTGTAACACCTCAAGCAAATGAAACCAGTTTTTAAAATGTTCTGTTGCCTGCCAGCATGTTTTCATCGAAAACGCTGGATCCATAATTCTCTTCACTCTCTATGGCCCACATGCTAGGGAAAGGTTGCCCCTTATGCGTTCCTACTCACCCACTTAGGCCCCTTAACAAGTCTCTCCGTTTGATTGCATTTATGGACTGTTAGTGACTTCCATAATAGTTTGGTCCTTTATTATAACGTCCCTTATAATTTGGGAAGAGCCTGCTGGAGAAAGTCCAAACTGCTCCTCCCTCCCTCCTCCCTCCCTGCATGCAAAGAATATTTGTTTGAAATTGCTGATCATACAAAGTCTAATTCTTACTTGTCTGAATTTTGTGTTGCTTTGCTCTAATGTGCTTTGTCATTTTATCTTTGATCTATTGTAAGGTTGGAAACCAAGTGATAGCCAATGACCCACATTCCATTGCAACCCTCACTAAGAATCTTCTTTATCAGCCAGCTGCTAAATTTCTGTCTCCTTTTATGGCTACATTCTAACTGTCAGTCTGTTTGGCTCCCACTGGAACAGCACATTCCTCTCTCTCTCTTTCTCTCTCTCTCATCTGGTAGCCACTTGCCATCAATGTGTTAACCAAAGCAGGCAGTCTCCACTTAGTTTGGGGGAATTAGCTAAAGGAGACAGAGTAAGAGGCATCTTTTTGTGTTATACCTCTGAGGATGCCAGTCACAGCTACTGGCGAAACGTCAGGTCCTACAATGCCAAGACCACGGCCGCACAACCCAGAAAATCTACAGCAACTAATGATATTTAAATTGTTAATACTGTTTTGAACTGTATAAAGTTGTAGTTGTTGTCTACATACTGTAATTTGTCCAACTGCGTAATTATAATTTAATTTTTTAAAAAAAAACAGAAAAGAGTAAATAAAAAATGCACACAATAAACACATACAAGAACTAACTAAGAAAGGCAGGGCGGAAAGGGAAAAGATTTTTAGGGAAGCGTGATATTTACTGATCCTGAAGAGGTCCATGGAAGCAGCATGGCCACTGCATAAATTATTTTGCTTTAGAGCCATCCTTCCTAAGACAAAAATGTGTGAGCTAGAGGCTAAAAAACTGTGAGCTAGCTCACACTAGCTCAGTTTAGAGGGAACACTGAAGGTGTTTCTGCCTCTATAAGCTATAAACTTCCCTTCAATGGGAGGAGGGAGCTGACTGCTAACAAACGCTCCTGCAAAGGGAGCATCTTCATGTCAGTGGCCATTAAGGCATAGGGTCTTCTGCAATGTATGGCTTTAAGGACAGAACCAAACGTGGCTTTTTAGAAAAGAAAATCAAATATTTAAGTTAAGGTCTATTAGAAGGGTGGGTGGATGCTAGAATTACCAGGGTGTGAAGGGAATGGCAGGCAAAGATTTGGCTTCGTATTGGTGCTTTACAGAAAGTAAGACGATGGAGGTGAACAGTGGCCAGGAATCCAACTGTAAACCATGGCTGTGGTCACACAATGATAATCCTTCATGCACTTTCGAATTGATTTTGCCAGTTCACACGAAAATCCAGTTGGAAAGTGCATTGAAAGGGATTGAAAGCATTATTTCGTGTGTGTGACTGCAGCCCATGTGCAGATTTAGGCCAGCACACTAAAACAATCATGATGGGTGCACATGTGTATATTTCTGATGTCATGAAGTCTTGTGTGCACCACTTTCTAATACAGGGGACACAACAGGTAGTGTTTGTGTGGCCGAAGCATCATGGATTATTAATGCACATTTTGATTCAATAACATTAAACAGTATAGTTTCATTTATGCCAACAGGCTTTCTTGTTCTGGCTCTTTTTTGATCTCTCCCCGTGAATTTTGATGTCGTTTAATTTTAAAAGGTTGCAGACCCCTGAGAAAGGACTAGAGAACAGGTCATTTGCTTACTTGACAACACACAATGATAACTGCTGCTGCAGTGTATACTACTCCTGGAGCTATTTGCTGCTAACCTGTGCACAAATTCCAATTAGATGTAGCCTGCCCTTTTGTTGGAGGTCATTATGTAATTAATAGGAATCCATGAATTTTAGTTTATTTAACATCAGGGTCAACCCCAGAGTGTTGATTACAGCATTAGTGTTTGTGCAATTTGTTTTTGGAAGTTCTGGCACATTATTTAGATAATTCATTTGAACGAGACAATTCAGCTGTTGGAAAACCCTGCCAGTATCTTTTGTTCAGATATGTTATGCAACTTTGGCAGAACTACAGTATTTGATTGAAGGGGTTGTTAACTGAATTCCCTCTCTCTGTTTGGATGGGGGAAATTAGCAAGGAGACCAGGCTGGCAGAATGGGCAGTAACAGGCAGGATCTTTACACTTGTGTATGCCAGGGTCAGTTTCAGGGAGAGAAACTCTCAAGTAATGGGGAACTAGTTTTAAAGTAGGTTGCTTATTGAATAATACTGATTAAATACAAAGCATACACACAAAGCAATCAAAATACATGTGCATATAAGGCTACAGCAAAACAGAGGAGCTTAGAAACATATAGGGAGTTTTGAGGCAGAAGTCTGAGAGCTCGTGAATGACCAGCGAATCACGAACAATAGGGGACCCAGATTATGAGTCTGGGGGTGTTCTCTATACGGCGCCCAAGAGTGTCACACAGAACCATGGCTGGGCAGCCATTTTTATAGATTACAGGAGGTATCCTGCAGGGCAGGGCTATTGGTTTGAACAAAGGAACCAAACAGTTTCTGATCTTTGATTATGGGTTTCCCATATCTTAACCAAAAGGTGTGATGATACCCTGTTTAGTATATCCTGGAAGATGCTTGGAATGTCAATGGTTTATACTATCTGATACTTTAAAGTTAATAGCTTTTGGTAACCTGGGAGAATTGCTCAGGAAGAGGACCATAGGCCCCTGTTAGCCAGACTGCTTATCTATGCAGTAGGCGGACTAACTTATTTGAGTTGCTGGCCAATGTATACAGAGAAAGCGAATTTCGTACCAAGAACCCGTTTCCCCAAAGAGAACACTTGACAAGGTTTCTTAAGTTAAAATCAAGATTCTCTTTACTGAATATCTTTTTAATACACAGGCATACAAAAACAGATTCACTCACACATACACACAAGTTCCTTTAGTTACAGTAGAAATGGAAATACAATATTGGGGTTTTAAACTAAAAGTATTTAGGCAGGGGAAAAGCTCATAATACTTATCTGATCCTGTAGATCGACCTTCCAGTGAAGAATAAGAGGATTGTTTCTAACTAAGGATAGCTTTACTTTTACTTAACACTGTTGGAACCTGCCAACACGTGCAAGGGCTCCTTGGCTGCAGTCCAAGGAAGCATGCAGAAGCTATCTTAAGTTACTTAGCTAGCTAGTGAAGAAAGATGGGCCAAGGTGAGCTGCTTGCTTTGTTCTTGCTTGGTTAGAACAAAAGATTACACCTCGTTTTATCAGCTAGTATTGGGGGCTGGCTTGGGGTGTCTCTCTGGTCCATCCCATCCCTATACCTATTGGCTATGGGATGTGGGGGCACCCTCCTACTATGGTAGGGCAATATTGAAAGTCTACATCTTTCTACAAGGGAGCGTTTGGTCAAGGTGCAAAGATAGGTTGGCATGGAAACCTTAGATGTGCAGATGACTCTGGCTTGGTCCAAGTGACAGAACAGGAAACAGTCTTAACACATGCAAATGTCAGCATCCTGTGGGTTACATGTGAGGTACAGATTCCTCAATGTTGGAAAGGTTGTTGTTTTTACATCCTTCTAGAGAACCATAATGGAGATGCTAATGGAGATGCTTCTTGTTCCCAATATCTCATGGGTAGAGATATGCAAGGTGTGTGTGTCTGTGACTTCTTTTGCATGAAAGTACAGGCTGTGTGGTACCTTCCTTACACAGAGAGTCACATTAACAAAAGCATACATTTCTCCCAATGCAAAGACGCTTGCTGGCACCATTCTGGTGTGTGTGCAGGTCAGAAAATAACAAATAAAAGCATTTTCAAAGTACATCTCCTAACACCCCGTTCACACGGAGCATTTGCCCCGCTGAAGGCATGGGAGCCCCGCGGACTTTCCTTGCGCAATCATATGAGCACATCTGGGAGGCATAGCGCTCCCGTGGCCAACCCGCGGCTTCCCTCCAAAAACGCGGAGTAAAAAACTACTAGGTTTGAAGTACTAGTTTCCGGAAACCCCAGGGCAAAGGCCGGCGTCTGATCGCGGGAGCACCAGTATCCCATGGCTTCCGACGCCGGCCCATGTCCCGGGGTTTCCGGATGTTGTCAGTTTCCATTGGATGCACAGCAATGCTGAATGAGGCATGCGCAGATGCAAGACACCGAAAGCCCCCCCCCCACAGCGCATGCACACTTCGCAACAGTGCGGATTGCATGGTCTGCTGCGCTGCTTTTTTGCCATGCTGCAGCAGTGCGGTGTGATTGGCGCACAGAGCTGGAGCGTGGCAACCCGGTGGCCCATGTGATCGGGCTACCACGCCTTATTTAGCTCCGGGGCAAACTGCCATGCCTCTCCCCCACGTTTTCTGGCCCGTATGACCGGGGTCATAAATTGGTTTTCCAGGGAAATGTTTACATTTAAAAGGACCCAGGATGGGAGCCATAAAGGACAGATGTGGAGAAATGTATTTACACATGAGAGAGAGACAAAAGGAGCCTTTTCAGAGGAAGAAGATCTCCATATTGTGGACATGCTGGAATGCAAAGAACATTGATACTTACCTGGGGGAGGGCAGAGTATATGTAGGCAAGACACACGCTGTTTCCAAATTCTCCAGGGCTCATATTTTAGGCAAGCTTGTATGTTCATATGTGTGTGTGCCCCCTTTTAGGACTGGCCACAGACTCAGGAGCAGTGCTTTTAAAGGGACCCTGGGCTAGTTCTGGAGTGAAGGTGCCTGTAGCAGGTTGCCCTCTGATGCACGGTACACAGGTGGAGTTACAAGGTTTTCAATGTTAGGAAATATTTGTTATGAGTTAGAGATTCACAATCCTGAGAACTTGGTGGTAGCTCAAATCAATACATGAGCTATAGAGAGATCCCAGCAAGTTCTAGAGCAAGACTGGCAGAGTGAAGACTTCATTCCCCTGTTTCTACAGTCTCTGGGATGCAGAAAAAGACAAAATGACCAAGAACAGTTTGACACAGTCTTGTGGCCACTGCACCACATTTTATCGAAATTCAAAATTATTGTTAAGATTTAATTATTTGATTAGCCTATCTGCCACATTTTATCCCACCTTTTTTCCAAGGATTTGAAAGCAACTTAAAGAGCTATCTCCTATTACATTGATGCACATTCCTACAGTTAATAATCAAAAGATGTCTTTAAGTGGGTGATGGTCTTCTTCATTGGTGAATCTATTTATGAAAATGGGCAATTTTATCCCCTGCAGAAGCCTCTCTTCTACCCGGGAGATGGCTTGGCTACTCCTGCAGGAAATCTTCTGTCCCCATGGACTTCCAGAGCACTTGGTCACAGATCATGGATCCCAATTTACATACTGGTTCTGGTGGGCCCTGCATACCCCTCTGGGTACCATGGTACACCAGGCTTCAGCCTACCATCCCCAATATGATGGCCAGACAAAATACACAAATGCTACTTTGGTGAAAGACCTCTGTTGCTTTGTAAATTGGGTATCACAGGACAACTGGGTAGTAGTCTTGCCACTTGTGGAATTTGCTTATAACAAAGCAGTACATTCCTCCACACAACAGACACCTTTCATGGCAAATTATGGGTATCACCTTTGGTTCCCATCCTTCCAGCCTCCCAAGTTCCTGCCACAAATGAAATGATTCAGGAACTAAAAGCACTGAACCACAAATTAAAAGAACAATTGAATCAGACCAAACAATTGAATCAGACCAAACTTTACAAGAGGGTGGCTGACAGGAAATAGAAGCTAAGGGCTCCACTAAAAAAAATGAGGCTGTGGTCACATACACTAAATAATCCACTTTCAATCCACTTTCAGTGCACTTTCCAACTGGATTATACTGTGTGAACTGGCAAAATCCAGTTGGAAAGTGGATTGAAAGTGGATTATTTAGTTTGTGTGACTGCAACTTGACTTTGGTCCTGTTCACATGCAGAATTTGCCACAGGAGAGCCATGAATGCCTGTCGGATTATATGGGCGTGATCACACAAAAACATCTGGTAAGCATCGCGCACCCGTCACCTACCCATATTGTCCAGCCAAAGATGTGGAGTTAAAAAGTACCTGGGAAAGTCTGCTATCACACAGTTTGTGATGGGCCGCAGATGGACATTCTCCATGTGATCGCTCCAGTGCACTCTTCTTGCATCCCTGCTTCCTCATTGGAGCACACTGCTGATGAAAACAACACCGGTTCACTGCCATTGCATCTGATCATGTAGGGGAGGGTCAAAGTGCGACAGCGCAAATAGCCTCGCCTCCCCCCACTTTATCTGGCATGTGTGACTGGGGCATTTGGTTGTCAATTCAGTATCTTTGGGGCAGGAGATTTTCCCTCCTGAATCCCAGTTCTAGATGTGTTCCAACTATGGTTCTCTGCTGGTGCAAAATCCACCAGTGTGATGCAGTGAGTCCATGAAGCGAGAACAGAATGTGGTCAGCCTCTGGGAGTTTTTTCAGGGTTCCCTCTAATTTTCCTATTTCACCTCAGATTTGCAGGGCTTTTTTTGTAGAAAAAGCCCAGCAAGAACTCATTAGCATAATAGGCCACACCCAACAGCAGAAACTCATTAGCATATTAGGCCACACCCCTGATAGCACATCTTATTGGCATATTAGGCCACACCCCCATGTTACCAGAAGTGTGGTCATCCAGCCACACCCACCTTTTGCTTCTTATTCTGTTTATCTTGTTTGTTGTAAAAACCCAGGGCTTTTTTTGGAGCAAGAACTCCTTTGCATGTTAGGCCACACACCCCTAATGTGGCCAATCCTAATGACTTTCTGCTGTTGGGTGTGGCCTATTATGCTAATGAGTTCTGGCTGGGCGTGGCCAACTTGGGAGCCAGCCAGAACTCCGTTCCTGTGCATTCCTGCCCAAAAATAGCCCTGCAGATTTGTATCTATTGGAAAACTGAAAATGCCTTCAGAATTTTTAATATTATACATTTTACCTGCTAAAAGCCTTGTCCTAAAGGAGGAGGAGGAAATTTGTTCTCCTCCCTCAGCACCTTCTTTGAGGATGTGCTCTTGTTTCATGTTGGGATACAACCTAGACGGCAGGTCAATATACTGCACAAATGGAAATTGTGCCCTCAAAACCCCTCTAGAGATTTGCAAGGCACAAATGTCCATATGGGAAGGGTACAAAAACTGATGATCTACTTTATTTTCTGTTAGATATATACTGGAATTGGAGGGGTGTGTGTGGAGAGGGGGAGAAATATCACTTCTTTAACATCTATGCCATAGCAACAGTGTGTCAGGCTCTGTTACCAACCACAGAGATAACCAGAGGGTGACATTTTCTGCAGACGTTCCTAACCATGAGGTAGTCCTATTCTAAGGCTAATCTTTGCAGATCTCTGCCTCCCTGTGGTGAACATGGACATTTCAGAGATGAGAAAGGATTTGCTCTCTTAAAAATACCTGTAGGCTGCTGCCACAGCGATAAAAGCAACTTAGCAGAAGATTTGGGTTGGAATAACAGTTAAAGGAACCCCCCCCCAGGAAACGGCCTCATCAGTGGCATTTGGCAAATCACACACAGAGAAGGGGTCACGATTTACTAATTTTTGCTTTATTAATGTCTGTTGTGGCCTCCACTGAGAATACCTCCTTGTTTGGGCACCTTTGAAGACTTGCTTCAACAGGCGAAACTCTTCCCACCACCACATCTCCACTGCTATGTTAGTTAATTCCAGTTTGCCTTTCTTCAGAGGGATTAACTATTTCTCTCATCCTAGCCTGATGGCACTGTTTAGACTTGTTTTATGCTTTCTGGTCACTGAGGAAGTGAAGGAGGATGGGAGCAAAACTAAGACACGGAGGACAGTGGCAGAACCATATTAACCCCATGGCCAGGCCCTTAGGCTTTCAGGTATTTCAGGGCCCCTCTGGTGACTTTACAGGTTGTCTATGAAGAGAAAAATAAGAATTCCTCAGCAAAAAAAAAATGATGGGCCCCTATTTCCTGCGGGGCCCTTAGGCTTCAGCCTAGTCAGCCTTATGGATAATACAACCCTGAACAGTGGGAAATGTGCTGCTGAGATGTGGGGCTATAAGGAGAGAGACTTAGGTTTGGTCCTGTTAGGAAAGACACAGCCTGGGCTACCTCAGGGCTGAGTCCTCCACACAGGGGGTGGGGAGGGCAGCTGGAGCCTCTTGCAAAGTGTTTTCCCTCCTTTTTAATACACCTTGAAATGAGGTGGCAGGGGAGAGTCCCATCAAGGCCTGAGGAGAATCTAAGGTCTCGGTCACACAAGCAGGATACTGTGCCGCTGAAGGGAGGCAAATTAGAGCCGGAGCAAAAAGATGTGCGATAGCGCAATCAGACGGGTCCCCAAGATGCCACGCAGACGCTGATAGCCGGTGATCACACAACGATGTTGAAGCACATCAAAGGGTCTTGCGCATGCGCACTCTTACGTTGTTTCACATACTGTGGAGGCTTGGAAAAAACACATCCAGTGCGACGGGGCGCATGCACATGCCGGATGTGCCGGATTGACTCTGCTTCTGCGATCCGATGCTCGCCTGTGACCCGCGTTTTCCGGTTGCTACTACCTTTTTGCTGGTACTTTTTAAATCCGCTTCTTTGGGCCAACAGTACGGGTTGGTGACAGGTGCGCTACGCTTCCCAGATGTTGCCGTATGATCGCGCCCATTTGACCCATCGGTTTCACGGGGCAAATCCTCCCGTGTGACCGGGGCCTAAGTAGCTCAGTTGTTTTCCCTGGACTTAGGAGGTTTTTTGAATGGGAGAAAGCTGCTTGTTTATTTGGGCAGGGGGAGAACTGCTGACATGGTTGCTGTGTTACATTTTCCTTTGAGTTTGGTTTCTGTTTCATATGCCCTCCTGGGGAAATGCTACATATTATAAACAAAATATACAAGGTGAAATGGTTTGGTGCATATATGACTAAATTTTCTTAAAAGGCCAGTGATACCAGTTTTTTCATTAAAATAATTGACAACATCCTCAATTTTTTTCAAACTCAGCATTATGAGCAAGTAGAAACCTCATCTTAGGAAGTGTTGCCCTCACAACAAAAGAGACAGTAGTTCCTGTGAGGGTTTTGTTTTGTTTCTGTTTTTTTCAGTGCGCTCCAAAATTTCTGTATTTTTTTCACTGGACTACTTGAAAAAATCCTTAGGCTCTTCAAACTCACCATTTTGAGTGAGGAAAAACCTCGTCTTAGAAAGCATTTCCCTCATTTCTAAAGAAAAATACTTCACAGGAGCTTTTTTTTTTTAATTGCACCTGCAAGAACCCTCAGTTTCCCCATAGGAATAATTGAAAAGGCCCTCTGTCTTTTCTCTACTATACATTTGGCATGGAAAAAAACATCCCCCTCATTAACAATAGCTATATCACGTCACCACGAAATGACCTCATCAAAACATTGAATGTGATCCATTTTGAGCCCATTTGTCTGAGATGTAAGAAAGTTTGAGGCACCACAGGATCACTTCTTTTACTAGGAATAAATTCCAAAGCTCTGCAACACTCCTGTGTCTTTCCCATGTAAAAAACAAAAAATCTTTGTCAGCCTTTTGCTACTGCAAGAACTCTGCTTGGTTCACAGAAAACAAAACCTTGTTAGCATTCAATGCATTACAAAGCTGATGCATCTTTCATGGGGGGAAACCAGCTGCTGACCAGGAACTGCTGTTCTCTGAGGGCTTACCTGTACATCCCCACAGATGAGGTCTGAGTCACAGTGCAGAAGCATTTGGAATCAGGCTGATGGCACAGAAACCGCCTCCCCTCGGGCAGGCTGGCCAGGACTGTGGATGGCTCATAGGATGTACTCCTGCCTCAACCATGGCGGCCTTTTCTGCTTCAACCCTTCTGTCAGGAAAACAAACAAATTCAGCTGAGACTGTTCCTATGTTTGCTTGTTTACCCAAATCATTAGAGTTACTTCTAGCACTTGTATCAAGCAGATGCTCTGTCCCTGAGCCAGAGCCCCACTGGAGATAATGAGTGCTGCAGAATGCCAAGGCAACCTTATTGGAAGCCCTCTTGAAAACATTAGGAGCTCTGAGACATGAGACCACTGCTCTGCTTGTCTGTCTTTTATCATCACCGCTCTTTTTGAGCTCCCTCAGGGTTCTTGTTTACTAACTTTGCCTCCCCTGGAGAATTTTTCTGAGCTGCACTTTGGAAAACTACTTACCTTGTTCTGGATAAGAAGCCAGACTATAAATCTTGGTGATCATCATCTGTAACATGCCAGATGCAGCCTACTGATGGACCCATTCAGTGGGTAACTGGAGGAACGATGTTTGGAAGAGTGAAGAAGAATGCTGACTCCTGGGGCTACGTGATTGGCTGTTGCCTTAGCCAATGATGACTCATCGTGTCTTAAGAATGTCGAACTCAGTGTCCCCCTTTTCATCCTGTTTGAAGTTGGTGATGCATTTAAACTGCCTGCTTCCACAAGTCCAGCCCATAACATAATCCATAATCCATAGAACACAATAATGGGTTCTTAGAGAAGAGCTGAGGAATTTGAAAATGTGAATGGGCTGGATGGTTCAATAAACAAACATAGATGGCTCAGTCACAATGAGTTCATCTGAAGTGTCTGCACAAAAGTGACTATGCTGTGCTTAAAAGCAGGACTCAAAAGACTACAGAGGACCACGGTCGAAACAATTTAAAACTTACAGCTCTCCTGTTTTATTTTATCCTTACAACAGCCACCTGAGATTTAGGTTAGCCTGACAGTGGTTGATGGGCCCAGGATCACACATGAGTTTCACACATGAGTTTCCACTGCAGAGTGGGATTTGAACCTGGGTCTTGCAGATCTTAGTCTGACTCTATGGCTATGGTCAGACGAGTAGTATGGGCCGATATCATAGTGGTATCCTTGTGGATTTAAAGAGCATGGTCAGATCAGGTAGTGATGTGCGCATAAGCACGTAAGCACATAAGCACCCCTGGTGTTGTCAATCATTGTGGCCAAGTAGCCATTCTGGATTGAGAGTCCCTGGGGGAGGTTTTTTTGCACGACAACCCACCCCCAACCCCTCTCTCTTATTTCTGTGTCAGAGTTGCTGTTTGAGAGCATCCCATGATTGACACAAAGGTAAATGTACTGAAGACAATAGGACTACCCTCATGTAAATCTGCACTACCCCACCATGTATTCCAAGGAAGAGAGGTGAATGAAGTAAGCTGAGAGGGGCCGCAGTCCTTGGCATAGGGATCACGGAGCTGTCAAAATGGAGTGGTGCATCACTGAATGAACACTTCTGCACATGCACGAAAGGCAATTTTTAAAAAGGATGCTGCCCGACTGCTCACTCCATCATTACCATGCAGCAATAATTTGATGGTCAACCACAGAGTGAGTATGCAGGGAAGCCAGTTCAGGGTGGGGTGTCTGATTAAAACTCTCAGTTTCAAAACAAAATGGAGAAATTAGAGGCGGGGCCAAAATGTGCCAAGCTTGTCGTCTGACCCCAGCCTTTGTCAAAGCTGATGGGAGTTTATGTGTGAACCTGAAGACTATCCTGAATCAGTAACTCTTGTTTATATGCAATATGTGGACATTTTAGCCTTTTACTCACAGATCACTCAGATTTAAGTCCACACTTGAATATCTGCAAATTCCCTTCCTGGATATCAACAAGGAATGATGACTCTGGATTCTCACTGAATCACATCAATGTTGGTCTACAATGGTCCCTTGGGAGTAAAAGATAAGCTATAATTCTCCCAAGGAAGAATTTGTAAGACGGTCGCAGTGACTCGGTGATTAGAAACAACCCCCGTGGTCGAGAATAAAGACAGTCCCATGAAAAAGCCCAATTCCAACCTAAGCCTATTAAATAAGGGGGAAAACCCACAAACACTAGATTGGGAAGTATTCTCTGAGCAGTTTTACATACTGAGTGGCTAATTCTTTCTACTCGGAGAACATTCTTTTCTCCCCACTCACCTCCAAATGCAATTTTCAGACATTGGCCTGCTGCAATATTAAACATTCTACTCCACCCTTAGGGACAGATTGGATACAAGTAGCCATTCAGTCTGTCATAGCTAAGTAGACAAAAGGTCCCATTGAACTAATTTATTTCATCATGAACTTTCCTAAGAATTTCCTTCAACAGATGGGTGAAGCAGACTCTTTAGGATTTTTTCTTTCTTTCTTATTGGTTATTTATTTAGTACATTTTTATCCTGCCCCTCCTCTAAGGAGCTCAGGACCCGATAGATTCTCTTCCTTGCTCTGTTTTATCCATACAACAACCTCCTGAATTAAGTTAGGCTGAGGGGGGAGGGGGGGAGAATGACTGGCCCAAGGTTACCCAGTAAGCTTCATAGCAGAGTGAGGATCTGACACCAACCACTATACCACACCACATTTAGTCTCCATCTGAATATCTGTCAGTTCCCTGCCTGCATGTAAACAGAGACTAATGGTTTGTATAAGAAGGGTTTTGCCCTCAGGTTCTGAACTATTTATTCAGATCAAGAATGAAGCGGAAACGTGACTTTCACTGTGAATCCTAAAATTCCATTTAAACTGATGGCATAGTCAACTAATTTCTCTCCAGAGAATTGTCATTCTTTTCAAGGGGGCACTAAGGATCTTTAACATGCCAGGACCCCCGTCCAACTCCAATAGGTTTGGTTCCCTGCTATTTAAAGCAAAAATGTCAAATCTGAATATACGTTGAATATAATTCACAGGAGAAGGGCAGCCTAGCAGGGCTGTAGTGCGGAGATGAGCTGTAATTCTGAGGCATCCCTAGGCCCCACTTGGAGGCTGGCTTGACTGGCGACTAGATTCAGCCTCAAATGAATCAGGAGGGTGCTGCAGTGGTATAATATATGCAGGAACCTGGAGGAAGCTAAATTAGCAAGACTGCTGCAGTTGGTGGTGGTGGTTCATGCATCTCTGTGACACAGCAGTGATCCACAAATGCATGCAGTATAGCTTTCTGTGAAAAGGAAATGGCACTCATTGGTGACCTCTGTCAAGTATTTCAGCTGGTGTCTGTATGGCACTTGTGTAACCAGAGGTACAGGGCAAACTCTCCGCCAAAGCCTTCAGGCATATGCAGTTGCCTGCCAAACACCCGGAGCTGCAGTGGGAGCCTGGAGAACAAACAGCTGCTGCTGTAAGTTTCCACAGAAATCAAGAGGTTTCACTTTCTAATCCTCCGTTTTCCTGTATTGTTGCTCCCTACATTCACCCTGTTATACCAGGAAAGGAGCTGTCAGATGCCATCTGGATCAAGGCAATGTGAGGAGGGGGTGCCACAGCTGAGAAGACAGTCGGCAGGTGGTTAGAGTCATTTTCCTGATATTTCTTTTATCCCTGAACTTTCTTGATTGCTTTGATATAGATTTGCCTATGTTATCTAAATTTTCATTCAGCAGAATCTCAGCATTCACCTTTTAAAGATAAAAAGCAAAACTTGTGGTGTTCCCGACTGAGGAGATGTACATGGAAATGTATTGTGGGCATCAGCATGTGGCTCCAGGGTTTAGAAGCGGCAGTTGCTGTGTCCTTAGGGTTGCCAGCCTCCAGGTGGGGCCTGGAGATTGCCTACTTTTGTAACTGATCTCCGGCTGACAGAGATCAGCTCCCCTGGAGAAAATGGCTGCTTTGGAAGGTGGGCTCTATGGCATCGTACCATGCTGAGGCCCCTCCCCTCCCCAAACCCCACCCTCTCCTGGATCCACCCTTAAAGTCACCAGGTATTTCCCAACCCAGACCTGGCAACCCTACGTGTCCTACAATAATTTTTGTCCCTTCCCAACCAAACAGTCCTAATATCGTGATGGTGTTTCCTGCTGCTCTCTCGTATCCATTCCTCTTTGCTTGCACACCTATTGCTCTCCGATGCAGAGTGGGGGGGAGTCAAATAAAGCAAACAAGCAAAAAATCCAGGGTTGCTTTCACATATCCTTGGGTAAAGCACTCTAGATGCACTATAGCAACAATCTGCAACTGGATTTTCCCATATGGTCACAATAAAACAGCCAGAGTACGGGGGAAACTAATGTGGGGGGGGGGGAAGTGTCTTTGCATAAGGATTATGGATTTTGCATTGGTTTGAGAGTGAGAGATAAACCAAGCAATCCTAAACAGTGTTACCCCCTTCTAAGCCAACGCTTAGCTTCAAAGGGTGCAACTCTGCTTAGTGTTTCACTGACAGATACGAAAATACAGGCAGACCTGCTCTTAACATAGCTAGAAATTACAAATAAAACTAGAACTGCCAGGCCAAGTAATCCATTCCATGAAAAATGGGGCAAAATGGGTTGGATGGATCCATTTTAGACTTTCCTCGGATATGAAAATGTATCAGGTGGTTTCCTGCACTCCTATAATGTTTTGCCAGTAATCTCTAATCTGTGGGATGCAGGTGGAAATTTTGACAGACGTTTCAAAGGTGTTCCATACTTACGTGCTCCTGCCTGTTCCTGCTCACTCTCACCACTGGGATTCTCTCTTTCTTTTCAGCTCTCACCTGCCCATGCAACAGCCACTATGAACTGTGTACCAGGACCTGTGATTTCACCTGAATCAGCCTGTACAGTGTGCAAAGAAACGCTTTGAGGGCTGTCAGTGTGAAAGCGGTTATCTTTTCAGCTGTGATACATGTGTGGCGATAGAGAACTGCGGCAGTGTGCTCGATGGGCAGTACATCAAGGCAAGAGTTTTACTACCAGCTGCATCTCATGTGTTTACAACACAAGCCACCATCCACAACTAACTGGGATTGTTGCACTTTTAAGCTTTAGAATTACATGCCTCTTCAGCAGGCTTTCCCTCTGCTGCTCTGCAGAATGCCATTCTTAAAGCCACTCTTCCCTTTTGATTTAGGTGTCCTCTCATTAAGAAGATGCCCCCTCAAATCACGTTAGGCCTGGAAGACTTTGAGGATCAGGCATAATTCCAGCAGCATCATGGGCAGAACCCTGACGCCAAAGAGCTTTGCTGCATCCTTCCCAGGACAAACTGGGCTCTTGAGGCTCTCCCGATGAATGACTCCACTGTAGGATACAGTGAGAGGCAGTGTGATATTGTAGTTACAGTTTCAGTCCAGGATCTGGGAGATCCAGGTTCCAATCCCCACCCTGCCATGGAAGCTCGCTGGGTGACCTTGGGCCAGTCACACATCCTCAGCTCAACCCACCTCACAGGGTTGTTGTGAGGATAAAATGGAGGAGAAGGAAACAATGTAAGCCACTTTGGGTCTCCCTTGGGGAGAAAAGGTGGGTTATAAATGAAGTAAATACATGAACAAATAAATAGAGTCCATTTCCCCTATTCAACCAAAGCTGTCATTTCCTCCGAGGAAATTGACCTCTGTAATCTGGAGATCAGTTGTAATTCTGGGAAAACTCCCAGCCCCATCTAACTCTAACACAGATTCAGCCCAGATGAAGAGTTCTGACGGGCTCAAATTAGGGTTGCCAGCCTCCAGGTGGGGCCTGGAGATCTCCCACTAAAATTTATCTCCAGGCAATCAAGATCAGTTCTCCCAGAGAAAAAGGCTGCTTTGGAGGCTGAACTCTGAGCCATTACATCCTGCTGAGGTTCCCTCCCCACCCCAAACCCCATCCTCCCCCAGGCTTCACCCCCCAATCTCAAAGTATTTCCCAACCCAGAGCTGGCAATCCTGGCTCAAATCTTTGCACAGTGTTTTGTGTCATTGTGGCTGGTCCTGATGAAAGGTCTTCCCTCCCAGCGCTGGCTTCCGGTAGATACAGTGTCCAGCATCTCGTAACAAATCTAGCCTGGCCAGAGATTATTGCTTTTTGTCCTGCTATTAGCTACTGCAGGGCGAGGGGTCTTTACCTTACTAACAATTAACTGAGGTTTGTATTTGTAACTCCTCCTCTCCCCTTTCTTTTTACTGTAAACATTACAGGTTGGAGACAGCATCATCTTAGACGGCTGCTTGGAGAAATGTACCTGTGGCGCTAGGTCAGCTGTTCTGCGAGGACACCAGCGGATAGGAAGGAGAGATATGCGCCCTCCATAATGGTGTGCATGACTCTATAGGGCAGAAAGGCGGCGCACGGCTGACCTCTTTTAATGGAACCTCCGGAGAAACCCTCCACGAGGAATATGAGGTGACTTCCCTTTTGGTTCAGGGTCAGAGCTATAATCCAGGAATGCAGCAGCCGGGATTTGGAGGCTGTATCGATGGTACTTGTATTCTTCTGAGGGGCTTTCATCACTCTGAAAAAGGACAAGGAGATGTGGGTAAGGGCCATCCACGTGCAGGATGGGACAATGGATTTAAATATGATCCTTTTTTAAAATCACCAAGTCAGAATTGAAACTTTTAAAGATGAGGGTGGAGAAGAAACAGAGAAATCTGTTCAGAAAAAGAAGAAGAGGAGGAGGAGGAGGAGGAAGAGGAAGAGGAGGAGGAGATTTGATTTATACCCCACCCTTCACTACCCAGAGGAGTCTCAGAGAGGCTTACAAACTCCTTTCCCTTCCCCTCCCCACAACAGACACCCTGTGATGTAGGTGGGGCTGAGAGAGCTCTGACAGAAATTGCTCTTTTTCAAGAACAGCTGTGCCAGAACTATGGCTTGCCCAAGGTCATCCAGCAGGTGCAAGTGGAGGAGTGGGGAATCAAACCCGGTTCTCCCAGATTAGAGTCCACATACTTAACCATACTTAACCACTACACCAAACTGTAGTTGAGGCTAGCCCTAAGAGGCTTTATATACACCTCCACCCTTAGATGGGATCAGGTAGATATTGTGCCCAGCATCTGCTCCCCAATCTGGCCTGGTCCAATGGTATTTGAGCCTTCAGTAGGGTTCCCTTGGCTTGCAGCCTTCACACCTTTTTTGGGGTCCTGAGATCCTGCTGTCCTCTCCCTATAATGCCTTTTTCTGCTACTCATCCCTATTTATCACTTGTTTACTATTCACACTGTGCAAAGAGTGATCCAAAAGATATGTAAACCTTTCTGCTTTACCTTTAGAGGCAAGAAAGCCAAGAAATCACACACATACCCCACGGTTCTCAGGTCTGAGCTGCAATTGCAAACCAAAACCATTTTCCCCCCAGTCATTCCAAGAGGCCTCTTTTTCCGAGGAAAAGTGGCAATGTTGCCCCGGTAGAAAATTACAGTTGATCTTGGTTGTGCATGAAAGACTTCAAGTTCTAGAGCAGGCCAGCTTCCCTTCCCCAAGTGACTATGCTGGAAAAGAAAAAGAAAAAACCAATTGAAGCAGCTGGGATTTGGCGGCAGCAGCAGCAGCAATACTAACATGTATTCTAAGGAAGAAACCCAGCTGATGCATGAAAGCCTTTCTTCCTCAAGGGTTCTGGAGGCCAGTTTCCTTCCTGGAAATAGTGGTTTAAGGAAAGTGCTCACCGAAATGTGGAAAACTCTTCCATAGTTCACACAGCATTATTTCTCCTCAGGAAACGATACTTCAGTTTAGGTACCCAGGCAGCTTCTCAACAGCTGAGGTGTTGAGTGAACCTTTGTTTTCCCCGGTGAGGCCTTCACCCTCATTTCCCTCACCTCCAAGGAACCAGCCGGGCCTCTTGGTTTCCTGATGCTATTCAATAGATCTGCAGAAAAGAAATCTTTCTCATGACCCAAATGGCAGTGTGTGTGTGTGTGTGTGTGTGTATTGAATCACAGAATCACAGAGAGCTTGAAGGGGCCATCCAGTCCAACCCCCTGCCCAGTGCAGGATCAGCCTAGACCGTCCCTAACAAGGGTTTCTCCAGCCTCTGCTTAAAGACTGCCAGTGAGGGAGAGCTCATCACCTCCCTAGGTAGCTGATTCCACTGTTGCACAATTCTTACTGTAAAAAACAGTACCTTCCTGTCCTTAATTTAAACCCATTATTACGAGTCCTCTCCTCTGCTGCCAACAGGAACAGCTCCCTGTCCTCCTCTAAGTGACAGCCCTTCAAATACTTAAAAGAGAGCCATCATGTCCCCCCTCAACCTCCTCTTCTCCAGACTAAACATTCCCAGGTCCCTCGGCCTTTCCTTGTAGGGCTTGGTCTCCAGGCCCCTGATCATCCTCGTCGCTCTCCTCTGCACCCGCTCCATTCTGTCCACATCCTTTTTGAAGTGAGGCCTCCAGAACTGCACACAATACTCCAGGTGCGGCCTGACCAATGCAGTGTACAGCAGGACTATCACATCTTGCGATTTGGATGTTATGCCTCTGGTTTGGAACTCCTGCACCTCTCTTTTTTAAAAAAACATTTTATTGCCCATGTACATGGACCAGGATTTTGGCTTTTTCCTTATTTACAAGTAGGAACCCACAAGGACTTGCAGGAGGCATCTCATTTCCACCTCCCCCACTATTTCATCTTTCGCTTTCCTTTAAAAAACACACAAAAAAAACTGTGATTTAATGAGATATAAATATATCTCACATTACTTAGACACATTACATATAAGTACATATTACTTAGCATAAATGACACATTAATTAGTTTGGCTTATTACATGTACTAAATGGACCACTCAGGGATGGGCTGAGAAATAAAGGACTGCCAATAAGTAAGAGGGATTGGAGGTAAACTTGTCCTGCAGTAGAAGAGGGTTGTAATGGATTCCTCAAGCTAATTAGGAACAAATGTATTATTGAAATATCCAAGAATTGCAGAAAAATAGCCTTTCAGTCCAGCTTGGAGCTGCAAGAGGAGCCAACCCCAGCCGAGGTGGTGCAGAGCTATCAGCTCCTGCCACCCCATGCAATATATTTGCTTTCCCTTTTAGCATCATCCATCCATCTCTCCGTTAGCGGCCGGATTTTGAAATCACCTTCGGAGGGGCTGACCATGGCACATGTTGCAAGTCTAGCTCTGCGGGAAAGCAGAAACTTAATCCATTTGGCAAACACTCTAGACATATCTCATAGTCGCATTTGAATGTATCTGATGAATGTCCAGAGTGTTTGCCAAATGGATTAACTTTAATTTTATTTCTGTAACTAGGTATTTCAACGCCACCCACTTTGATAAAGGTATACATGAAACGAGATGTCATATGCATGGTTCATTGGTGTTGATGGCTTTTGAATTACTTCCAGTAAACTGAATACTGAAAAAAAGAATTTATAAGTTGGTGAAGAGCCCTTTTTTTGGCACTATACATCACGGTTGTTTGTTTCCTTTCAACTTCCATCCCATGATCTCTCTCTTTGGTTTGCACTCACTGGGAGATTGGCAATCCTAAACTGTGATAATGTATTCTTAAACTGATTTCACAGAATGGGAAAGGATGCTCTGAGCTGCAAGAGAGGATCAGCAAGGGTGGTGTTCTCCAAGCCATGTAGTTGCATGACTTGGAGAAGGCATTTAAAGGGACTGCAATCTCTTTAAATGCCTTCTGCAAGCCACACAACTCTGTGGCTAGGGGAATGCCACCCCAGCTGATCCTCTCTTACAGCTCCAAGCTGCAAGAGAAGATCAGCTGGGCTGGTGTGCAGCTGTGAACTCCTGCCACCCCATGCAATCCTGGGCTGGCTCCATGTTGCAGCTTGGTGTAAACTGAGCTACAAAGAGAAGCCAACCCCAGCTGAGGCTGCAGGATCTGCATGAAGCAAGGAGGTCTCGCTGCTGCATGCAGACTTGGCTGGGAGGCTTCTTCTGCCCTGCAATTTAAACTGCAGCCCAGAAGAAGTGGGCCCCAGGATCTGCGTGTAGCAGGGTAAGTCTCTCCCTGCCACAAGCAGACCTGGCTTGAGGACCCCACCAGCTGAGGTGGCATGGAGCTCTTAGCTCCTGCCACCCCAGCTGATCATCTCCTTGGTATAGTTTACTAGATTAAAAGGTAGCGTTATATACTGGGTTATCTGTGTTTGTTAAGACAGAGCTTCAGTCACTAACTCCATAGGCTGTCAGCGTCCAAAACTAAGCAACCGGATTGGTCGCTGTTGCTACACAGACCAATCCGGAGAGACTCTGACTTTTGGCGGGAACAATTCCCATTGGTCCCAAGCACTCATCATTGATTGGACATTATTGTTCCAGGAGGTGTGGTTTTCCTGGTTCAAACTGTATACAGTTGAGTCATTCTCTGTGTTGTTTGTCTGTGTTCTGAGCTAATAAAGAAATCACTTGTTGAAACACTGCCTCGATCTCAGCATATAATAAGTGGAAAAAATTGGCTTTTATTCGGGCTCACCTAGATCGGTAGCCGAATCAGATCATTTGAACTGTATTTGACTGAATTAATACCCAAGACATATTTTTTTTGGCTTGCTTTATACCGAATGCACACCCCTAGCCCTGATTCTCTCTCTTTCTGGCTGTGTTGAAGAGCTTGGGGAGGGGGAGAAGGAAGCAGCAAAGTGGCATTTATGTTAGATCCAGCCCTCATAACAAATGAATTTGACACCTCTGCTTATGGCATTGTATCTCACTGATTTCACTCTGTTTGAAGAGAGAGAAATCAAAATTCAGCCAACTATTAAAGATCTAATATACTCAAATCAAAACCAGCCCATCAACTCATTCAAGCTTTCCTGATACATGGCATTAGGGAACATTTCACTATGAGAAATGTTCAGCCTCCCCCAGACTGCTAAATCTATTGGGGGACCATTTTATTTTTCTTGAAATGTCTACAAATGCTTTGCCCAAACAGTACCTTTTACATCTGTTTCAGATTTCATATGTAGTCACCTCAATCTGACATCTCTTCCCCTTGGCTCACATTTTACTTTCTTTTTCATATTTCTCTTTAATTGTTTTTGTTATTTTAAAGATTTGTTAGCCTGTTCCCCCAAGGCCCCATCTGGTTCCCCACCCTTTCTCACTAATATGAAGAGATGTTGGCTCTTGGGCCTAATCTCCAACAGAGTTGTTGTTGTTCATTCGCACAGTCGAGTCCGACTCTTCGCGACCCCATGGACCAGATTACGCCAGGCCCTCCTGTCTTCCGCTGTCCGCTGAAGTCTGCTCAATTTCATGTTCGTTGCATCGATGACACTGTCTAACCATCTCATCCTTTGCCGTCCCCTTCTTCTTTGACCTTCAATCTTTCCCAGCATCAGGGTCTTCTCCAGTGAATGCTCCCTTCTCATTTGGTGGCCAAAGTATTTGAGCTTCAGCTTCAGGATCTGGCCTTCAAGGGAACAGTCAGGGTTGATTTCTTTTAGGATTGACTGATTTGATCTCCTTGCAGTCCAAGGGACTCTCAAGAGTCTTCTCCAGCACCATAGTTCAAAAGAATCTATTCTTCGGCGCTCAGCCTTCCTTATAGTCCAACTCTCGCAGCCATACATTACTATGGGGAATACCATTGCTTTGACCATGCGGACTTTTGTTGGCAAGGTGATGTCTCTGCTTTTTATCATGCTGTTTAGGTTTGCCATCGCTTTCCTCCCAAGGAGCAGGCGTCTTTTAATTTCATGGCTGCAGTCACCATCTGCAGTGATCTGGGATCCTAGGAACGTGAAGTCTGTCACTACTTCTACGACATCCCCTTCTATTTGCCAAGGAGTGATGGGGCCAGATGCCATGATCTTAGTTTTTTTGATGTTGAGCTTCAAGCCCACTTTTGCACTTTCCTCTTTCACCCTGAGCAAGAGGCTCTTTAGGTCCTCTTCACTTTCTGCCATCAGAGTGGTATCGTCTGCATATCTGAGGTTATTGATCTTTTCCCCAGCAATCTTAACTCCAGCTTGTGATTCATCCAGGCCAGCATTTCGCATGATGTACTCTGCATATAAATTAAATAAGCAAGGTGACAATATACATCCTTGTCGTACTCCTTTTCCTATGCTAAACCAATCAGTTGTTCCATATCCGGTTCTAACTGTTGCTTCTTGACCCTTATACAGGTTTCTCAGGAGACAGGTGAGGTGGTCTGGTACTCCCATCTCTTTAAGAACCTGCCATAATTTATTGTGATCCACACAATCAAAGGCTTTAGCATAGTCAATGAAGCAGAAGTAGATATTTTTCTGGTACTCTCTTGCTTTCTCCATAATCCAGCGAATGTTGGCAATTTGATCTCTAGTTCCTCTACCTCTTCGAAACCCAGCTTGTACTTCTGGCAGTTCTCTATCCACGTACTGTTGGAGCCTAGCTTGTAGGATTTTGAGCATGACCTTGCTAGCGTGTGAAATGAGTGCAATTGTGCGATAGTTTGAACATTCTTTGGGATTGGAATGTAAACTGACCTTTTCCAATCCTGTGGCCACTGTTGTGTTTTCCAAATTTGTTGGCAAATTGAGTGCAGCACTTTAACAGCATCTTCTTTTAAGACTTTGAATAACTCAGCTGGGATACCATCACCTCCACTAGCTTTGTTGTTAGTAATGCTTTCTAAGGCCCAATTAACTTCGCTTTCCAGGATGTCTGGCTCGAGGTCAGTGATTATACCATCGTGGTTGTCAAGGACATCGAGGTCCTTCTTGTATAGTTCTTCTGTGTATTCTTGCCATCTTTTCCTAATCTCTTCTGCTTCTGTTAGGTCCCTACCGGTTTTGTCCTTTATCATGGCCAGCTTTGCATGGAACGTTCCCTTGATTTCTCCAATTTTCTTGAAGAGATCTCTAGTCCTTCCCAATCTATTGTTTTCCTCTATTACTCTGCATTGTTCATTCAGGAAAGCCTCCTTATCTCTCCTTGCTGTTCTCTGGAAATCTGCATTAAATTGGGCAAATCTTTCCTTATCCCCATTGCTTTTAGCTTTCCTTCTTTCCTCTGCTATGTGTAAAGCCTCATCAGACAGCCACTTTGCTTTTTTGCATTTCTTTTTCTTTGGGATGGTGGTGAGTGCTGCCTCCTTTACAATGTCACGGACCTCTGTCCATAGTTCTTCAGGCACTCTGTCTATCAAATCTAGTCCCTTAAACCTATTCTTCACCTCTACTGTATATTCATCGGGGATGTGATCTAGGTCAAATCTGAATGGCCTTGTGGTCTTCCCAACTTTCTTCAATTTAAGTCTGAATTTTGCAATGAGTAGCTCATGATCTGAGCCACAGTCAGCTCCAGGTCTTGTTTTTACTGACTGGATAGAGCTTCTCCATCTTTGACTGCAAATTATATAGTCAATCTGATTTCGGTGTTGCCCATCTGGTGATGTCCATGTGTAGAGACGCCTCTTAGGTTGTTGGAAAAGGGTGTTTGCTATGACCAGCGTGTTCTCTTGACAAAACTCTGTTAGCCTTTGCCCTGCTTCATTTTGTTCTCCAAGGCCAAACTTGTCTGTTATTCCGGTTACCTTTTGATTTCCTACTTTAGCATTCCAGTCCCCTATGATGATGAGGACATCATTTTTTGGTGTTAGTTCTACGAGCTGTTGTAGGTCTTCGTAGAACTGGTCCACTTCAGCCTCTTCTGCAGCAGTGGTTGGGGCATAGACTTGGATTACTGTGATATTGAATGGTTTGCCTTGGATTCGGACCGAGATCATTCTGTCATTTTTGAGATTGTATCCCAATACTGCCTTTCTCACTCTCTTGTTGACTATAAAGGCCACACCATTTTTTCTACGGGATTCCTGGCCACAGTAGTAGATATAATGGTCTTCTGAGTTAAATTCGCCCATTCCTGTCCACTTTAGTTCACTGATTCCCAAGATGTCGATGTTCATTCTTGCCATCTCATTTTTGACCACGTCAAGCTTACCTTGATTCATAGATCTTACATTCCAGGTTCCTATGCAGTATTGTTCTTTGCAGCATCGAACTTTCCTTTCACCGTCAGACACATCCACAACTGAGCGTCCTTTCGGCTTTGGCCCAGCCGCTTCACTCTTTCTGGGGTTACTCGTACTTGCCCTCTGCTCTTCCTCAGTAGCATATTGGACACCTTCCGACCTGAGGGGCTCATCTTCCGGCGTCATATCTTTTAGCCTTTTGTTACTGTCCATGGGGTTTTCTTGGCAAAGATACTGGAGTGGGTTGCCATTTCCTTCTCCAGGGGATCACGCTTGGTCTGAGTTCTCTGCTGTGGCCTGTCCGTCCTGGGTGGCCCTCCACGGCATAGCCCACAGCCTCATCGAACCACGCAAGCCCCCTCGCCACGACAAGGCAGTGATCCATGAGGGAGCTCCAACAGAGACCTGATGCCTATTTCTGTGGTAAAATCCAGGGGGATCTGGAAATTTCCTTTAGACAAAAAGCCACTCGGCCATTTCATCCCTGAACCTATGGGAGCACGACTCCAGGAGTTAATCAAATCTGCCTCAGAGAGAGTACAATGATAGTTTGGGTATGCCTCAGCAAAAAAGCAGACAGTTTGAAAGGTAGCCCTGTCTGGTAGCGTGGTGGCGTGGTCTGCCTCTGGGAGAGGACAGAATACCTGATTGTGAGGCCTTCCCTGGTGACGAGAAGACTTCATAGCATTTAGTCTGAGTCTTGGGAAGAGGCAGGCTGATATGGGTATAATCCTGTGTGTGTGAAAGGATCCAACCTAGTGGCTTGTCGTCAGTGAAAACCTATTTGTACTGGCAGCCAGGCCCATAGCCAGAATTTTTTTGTTAGGGGACAATATTTTTATTAAAGGGGCAGTTTCACGCAGTGTTTTTAAATGAAATATTGGGAGCCCCCAGGAAGGAGGAAGGCAAGTGGCACCATTGCTTTGAGCTATAGCCAGCTTTGGAAGCATTTAGCAATCTTTTAAAAGGATTTTTTTAGTTTTTCAGTTTAGCTCCTTCTGCGCCCTGCCACTCTCCCTTACCTTCACTGCCTTCCTGGCTTGTCTTCATTGCCTGGCCAGCCCCATTGTCCTGTTGTTTCCCTCAGGAGGCAGAGGGAAAAAAGGCAAGGAGCTGGAGCCTGCTGTTAAGGCTGCCAGAGAGAGCAAGAGAGAGAATCCACGTGTGTTATGTCCCTCAAGCAATCATCTCAGCTTCTGCTGCAGTCAGCAGCCACAGCAACAGCCCCACTGTCATCTTCATAGTTGTCTTTGACTCAGCTGCCGCCGCCGTTGCTACAACAGGGGGCAACCCAGTTGGCAGGCGGCGGCAGCGCCAGGCAAGGCCTCGGAGGTGTCCCAGCAGTGGAGCAGGTGAGGAGGCAGGGCACATTCAGGAAGGGGCATCACCCTTGTCAACCCCCTGGCTACAGGTCTGCTGGCACCCATTAAAGAGTAGGAATGGACATGAACTGGAAAAATGCATTTCATGTCAGTTCGTGGTTTGTGGCTAGACTACAAACTGAACCACAAACTGAACCAGGAGGTTCATTTGTGAACTGAACCGGGAGGTTCGTTTGTGAACTGAATCGGTTTGTGGCCAAACCGTGAACTGAACCAGTTTGTGGTTCATGGCCCCACAAACCCTGTTGAAAGGGACCACAGTCCCTTTAAGCAAGGCTTGCAGAAAGCCTGGAAAACAGCTGAGCAGCAGGGAGCAGTCTGCTTCCCATTACCCTGCTGTTTTGGGCTTTCTTTCAGGGACTGCATAAGAAAGCCCAAAAAACGGTGAAAAGCTGTGGGGAGCAGAAAGCAAGGGACTCAATGGAGCCATTTAACCCCTGCTTTCTGCTCCCTGCCACTTTGTGGGGAGCAGAAAGCATGAATTTAAAGGGCTTTGAGCTATTTACCCCCAGCTTTCTGCTGTTCAGGACTTCCTGTGAACTGCCCATGAACTGCTTTAAAATTTGTGGAAATCTGTGGTGGCTCTTCAGTTCCTGAACTTTGGTTCATGAACTATGAACCAGCCAAAATTTTTCATGAACTTTAATTTGTGAGCCAGTTCGTGTCATCCTTATTAAAGAGAATTCAAGCCACACTCTGAAGCCATAACTAGCTTAAATTTATATGCCTCAGTCAGGTTTCTCCTTTGACAGTTCTGGAGACCTGTGTTGCTGATCTGTTCTTTAAAAACCACCTGTAAATAAATCTTTGTTATTTACATACACTTCTTGCCTCAGTGATCTTCATGTTCTACTTGCTCCCCTCAAAGCTTACCTGACAGCAGCAAACCCAAAGCTTTTATGCTCACTTCCTGTTAAGTATGACACTTAAGGCAGCAGGTCTCAAACAGTGATTCAGCTTTATTCAACAAGGTAAGAACTGACGCAAGAACAACAGGCCCTCTTTTTAAACTATCCAGGCTGGCAAAGGCACGCCCTGAGTTATAAAGAAAACCAATCAAAACATCAACATAATAACCAATCACATTATTTCCCTGCAGAACTTTACCCGTAACCTGATTGGCCCGCTGCACAGAGTAGCCAATCATATTTACTCCTTTTAGATACCAGGCTTTGATGGGACTGAGATTCTAGCTCAGTCACTTATGTATGCAAGATACATAACATTTCCCTAAGAACATCTTGGAACTGAGGGGAGAGTTTACAGTTCTAAACAAGTCTGATTCCCCCCAAATCATAAGAGGTTGTGTTGGTCCCCTCAGTTTAAAGCAGGGGCCTGTCACTGCATGGACCTTCAGGAAGCCTCTGTACTGCTGATTTAGGCTGCAGTCACACTGGAGGCTTCCTACGATCTGGGCGTGCATCTGATTGCACTGGTCTAAAGTGTTGTGGGGCAGACCAACCAGACAGCACACCCTGGGGCGGTTCCCCCATGTGCTCATCTGGTGGTCAGGCATTCACATTACTGTAGTGCCTCAACCATGGAGCACACTGCCTGGTCATTTTTTATAATGCAGGCAGGTGCATGCGCATATAGGTAGCAACTCTGAGGAAAAAACTAGTGGTGGGAATGGATCTGTGGGTTCAGGCTTCCCTTTTGGGTTCCATTCACAGCAGGAGAATTCAGACATCCAGGAAAGTGGAATGGAAGGGCTGGCATCCCTTAATACCAGACTTTCCATGGTGCCTGATTACTCTGCTTCCGAAGTGGAGGGACACAAGGTGCCAGCGACTGGGGCATGGAAGGCAGATGTTGTTGTCTGATGATGCTCTTTAAATCTGCAAAGGTAACACTCAGGGTTTTTGTTTTGTTTTTTTGAAAAAGAAGTGCCGGAACTCTCAATAGGGAAATGAAGTTTTCAGTCTGTATAGTGAAAACTCATGAACTTTTAAACATTTTTAAAAGAATTTTATCGAAGAGGTTCTGGAACTCTGTTCTGGCACATTCCCTCCAAAAAAAAGCCCTGGTAACACTACTCAATCGCGACAAACTGCTCATGCAACCGCAGCCTTAGAATGGGAGACCTGGGCTCAACTCAGTTTTCACTGCCATTTCTGATAACCCTTTAGGGGGTCTGAGATTCAGTGTGTCAGATGCTAACAAGATTGCTGCCCTGACACTCAGTAAATACAGCTATGACTGTCATTTCAGTGCTAGACACAATGTTAGCTATGACCAGGTGATTGCTTTTTGAGAATGCCAGAATAGCCACAGTCATAACTTGTTCTTATTAATCTCCACTGGCCTCCCAAGAGCCAAAAGTTACACAATCTAAGCTGTGACCACAGCCTCATCAGAGAAGAACTGGTCCAAGAAGCTTGATCCCAAATGTGCTCATTATCTTCACCCCCCACATTTTAATTTGAATCTTTCATAGTTTTTTTTTAAAGCCCTTCGTCCTTCTCAAGTTAGTAGGAGTTTTGCCAAAGACTTCCCAGAACTAGCACTTCAAGTTCACTATATAAAGGGAAGCTACAGAAAGGGGGAAATTCAGTGGGAAGGATACAACGGCACCATCTCCCTTGACTCCAGTACATCAGAAACACAGAAAGACCCAAGGTAAGAAACTCTGCATTGCTGGTTATCACCTCCTACTCTTCAGCATGTTCTAGAAATTCCAGCCCTATATGAAATATAATAGCACAGCCAATGAGTTGATCCATCTAGCTTTTCCACTGGCGAAAAGGAGAAGGAGACAACTATGCTGGGGATCATGGACACTTCTAATTTGCTTTTCTCCACTCAGTGCAAATTACATCAACAAACTGTGGACGTCAGACAAGAAGAGACACATCTCATATAGTCCATAGTATACTTCTTGTAGATGTGATAAACAAAGGGCTCATCACGGGACACCTCTGTTTATTTATTTCAGTCCTGTTCCTCCAAGGAGTACAGGGTGGTGTACATCTGTCTTCTCCATTCTCCACTCTAAGTGAACCCCATTTCCTGAATAGCTGGAATACTTCCTAGTGCTGCTGGGAGGGATTCAGCATGCTAAAATCCTCACCATGTGGTCAGCTGTGCTGGTTCTTTGTTCAGTCAGATCTAGTCACAGTGATCCATGTCTTAGTTATATCTGTACTGGACTATTGCTCTGCTATGGGCTACCCTTGAAGATTGTTCAGAAGCTCCAGCTACTGCAGAATGCTGCATCTAAACTGCTAGTTGGGGCCAGCTAGTGGAAGCATATGACCCCAATATTACAGCAATTACACTGACTACTGTTTTGCCAGTTTGGTGTAGTGGTTAAGTGTGCGGACTCTAATCTGGGATAACCGGGTTTGATTCCCCACTCCTCCACTTGCAGCTGCTGGATGACCTTGGCAAGCCATAGTTCTGACAAGAGCTGTACTTGAAAGGGCAGTTCTTGAAAGAGCTCTCTCAGCCCCACCCACCTCACAGGGTGTCTGTTGTGGGGAGGGGAAGGGAAAGGAGTTTGTAAGCCACTCTGAGACTCCAAGTGAAGGGTGGTGTATAAATCCAATCTCTTCTCCTCCTCCTTCCTGAGCCCAATTCAAGGTGCTTTTGTCCTTTAAAGCCTGACATGGCTTGAAACCAGGGTATCTGAAGGACTCTCTCCTTCCATATGTTCCTGCCTGGGAATTAAGATTCCAGGAAGATGCCCTCCTGACATTCCCACCAATCAAAAAGACTTGCCTGGTGAACAACAAAGAAGGGGGACTTTTCAATGGCAGACCCACAATTATGGCACAAGCTCCAAGGGAGGTGTGCCTCTTCCCCTCATTGCTGATCTTTAGGAGGCAATTGAAGACAATTATTTAGGACTGCATTTGGCTGATTAGTGTTTATTATTGACAGTAGGGATGGGCATGAACTTCAAAGATGCATTTCAGTTCGTGGTTTGTGGCTGAACCATGAACTGAACCACAAATTGAACCAGCAGGCTCTTATACAAACTAAACTGGTTCGTTTCAGTTCATCACCCCTGCTTTCTGCTCCCACCAAAAGTGGTGTGAAGCAGAAAGCAGGCGGTTAAATGGGCCCTGCTTTCTGCTCCCCACAGCTTTTTGCAGGGAGCCAGAAGCAGGGGTTTCCCACAAAAAGTAGTGGGGAGCAGAAAGAAGGGTTTTAAATGGCTCCAAGTCATTTAAACCCATGTTTTCTGCTCTTCATGAACTGCCACAAACTGCTTTAAAATTCATGGAAATTCATAAGCAGGTCTTCAGTTTGCAAATTATGAACCACCCCAAATTCATCATGAATTTTCATTCATGAGCTGGTTCATGCCCATCCCTAGTTGACAGTCCTAACTGGAGTTTTTAAATTGTGACTTCTATGGGTTTTATAATTTTTTGTTTCCCCCAATCATCTTTACTGTAAGCTGCCTTGAGTTCCACATGGGAGAATATAGCTTGTGAATAAGGCAAAGTATGATAAACCCTTGGGGGCGGGATGGCATTAAAATGAAATTCCCCACAAAACTTTGAAAATGGAATTTGGAATTCCAGGGCTGGTTTACAGTAGGGTATGTCATAAGTCTGTGCTTTTTCTAATATGTTTCTTCAGGTGGTTTTGGGAAGGGTTGTTCTGCTGAGCCCTGTTACAAAGTGAAAGATCTGATGCAAATATTTACTTATTTACCTTGTCTCTCCAGAACTGGCTAGATGCAGCACAGAAAAAGAAAAATTAACAACACAACATGGAATTTAAAGCAAACATGTAAATCTGTAGGGTTCCCAGCTGAAAATACCTGAAGATTTTGGAGGTGGAACATGAAAAAAGCAGGGTTTGAGGAGGGGAGGGACTTCAGTGGGCATAATGCCACAGAGCCCACCTTCCAAAGATTTTCTCCAGGTGAACTGATCTCTGTTGCCTGTCAATTATAATCCCAGGGGATCCCCAGTTATGACCTGGAGGCTGGCCACCCTAAAAATCGAACAAACTAAAAGAAATACAGTTTAGAAGACAAATATACAAGAAGGAGCTGGACAAACTGAATGAAAATAGGGGACGTCCATATGTATATACCTTCTGCACTTAGTGAACAGTTAGTAATGAAATTGTGCATAGATTTGCAAGATGAAAAAATATTCTCGATTGCAGAGAGTTGTGGCTGCAATCATTCACACACACTTGAATGAGGAAATCTCATTGTCCTGTATCACATTGTCCCCTGTTGAACTGAGTCCACTTGTTGAGAGTTCATTGCTTGTTTTTATGAAAAACAAGTAACCATTTTTCATCTGCCAAGTATTGGGTGGGTGACTGACTCCATGGAAGAATCAGGTGTTTTAATGTACTCTCAAAATTTGTTTTGCAGCCTCTGCCAATCTGTTGTTCAGCAGGTGGAGGATGGAACTCTGGGCCAAATTATGCATTCTGTGGGGTGAGTACCTGTATTAATTAGTATTCATTAGCAGTGTTATTGGCTGAGAGATAAACCTGAACATTTTGGGAAGGGTAAGAGAGAAAGGGAGAGAGGGAAAGGAATGTATCCCAGGTGCTTGTGCCTGTCAGAGGGGCTGGCGTGCTGGCCCCTCTGTCAAGCAAAAGTTCTGGATTCCCTCCCCCCCTTTCCTTTCACCCAGCTTTGAGGCGAGGTGAAGGGAGAGAGATAAAAGAATGGATCTCGGGCACTTCTGCCTGTTCGCGGTGCCAGTGGTACCCCGAATATGTGAGTATGCCTTAATCAGCCAGTCGAATCAGATCAAAGAATCCCATATAATGCCAAATAGGCCAAGCTGAATGCATATCCCTAGCAATGAAGATGATGAGGGGTCTGGAGACCAAGTTCTTCTTTTTTTTTTTTTTTGAAATAACTCTCCTAAAAAGGAGAGAATTTTATTTTATAAGAAAAGGGTAAGGTAGACAGATGGGAAGAAGAAAAAAGAGCGGAGTGAGTTTTTTTCTGTTAGTAAAGGTTAGTTTTATTTCTTCCAGTTGTCGGCATCCATCACGGTTGAAAGATCTTCTTTTCAGCTTTACAAAGTCCAAATCAATTCTGTTAGTAAAGTTAGTAAAGTCCACTGGGGTTAAATCAAATCTTTTCAGATGTTACACGAACAAATTCCTTTTTAAGTCTCTCCAATTATCATTAAGTCCTTTAAACTTTAGTGCCTCCCGTTCCGTCACTTCCTTCCCCGGGCCGCCGTCTTCTTCAAAAATCCAAATTTTGAGTACTGCTTCCTCCTCTATGCTGACATGTCTCTTCAGAAATTTTTTAATCCATCTTCTTTCGCTTCTTTTTTCTTGTTGTTTCTGGCAGTCATTTCTCGTTGGCTCCATTAACACTCAAGTTGAAATTAGATCTCCATTACTTGCTAAGCTCAACACCCCTTTCTACTGGCAGAGTATATCCTTTTTTTAAAAGGCGGAGTAGGCTTGGGAGCCTTATCCGCCTCTTCTTTTATTTATTCGCTCCACTGCCAGATAGAGGTGTCAAGACTTTCATCAAAATAAATCTGAGATCTTCTTTCCCTTCTTCATCCATAGCTTGGAACTTTAGCATCAAATTAATTTTCTGCCATCAACCTTATTGATTCCAACATTTATTTTTGTAGTCTAATGAGAACAATTTCCATTTTAAAAGCGTTTCATTGATATTTTACATTTACTCCAGCAGGTGGCGCAGTATCTCAGTCTCTTGTTGATTGACAGCTAGTTCTGGGGGGGTTGACTGGAGCGGAAATCCCTCCTCTCTTCTCTTCCGTTCTAAGCAGGATTTTCCCCAGCATCGACATTTTATTTTTTATTTACTTTTTCAAAGTTCGTGCCACATCCCCCAGAAAGCAACTAAAGCCGCAAACTTCTGTAAAACCCCAACGGTACTTTCACCAACATTTTTCCTTATTACCCCCCTTCGCGTTTCCTTTAAAAATTCGCTTCTTCGAAGAGGGTGGAAGCTCCTCCCTCCTCCCATACGCTTAACCGCTTGCGAGGGTTTTTAATTTTCGCTTCAAAATAGATCTTCAACTCACGATTAGATGCCATTTCTTCTTTTCATGGTAATTCATCCGCTTTTCCTCACTCCTGGAAGTCGGCAGGGCTGCTAAGTCCCATTCGGGACGCACTACGCAGCGGGGCCGATTGGGGGCGGGGAGAAAGCCTCAATTTCCCGGCAGTTTGCCGGCAAAGAGGCTACTCCCCTATGCGCCCCCGGTTCGGAGCCTTTAACTAAGGCTCACTAGGGTCTTTCGCAAACGCGAAGACCCCCCATTCCGCGTGTGGGCTGATCGCCTCCGGGAGCGTCCCGAGAAGCGACCGCCATTCGCAGCACCGAAACCGAAAACCGGAGACCAAGTTCTATAAAGAAAGGTTGAAGGAGCTGGGTATGTTTAGCCTGGAGAGGAGATGACTGAGAGGTGATATGATAACCGTCTTCAAGTACTTATAGGGCTGTCATATAGAGGATGGTGGGGAGTTGTTTTCTGTTGCCCTGGAAGCTTGGAGCAGAACCAACGGGTTGAACTTAAATCAAAGAGTTTTCAGCTAAACATTAGGAAGAGCTTCCTGACAGTTAGAGCAGTTCCTCAGGGGAACAATCTTCCTTGGGAGATGGTGGGCTCTCCTCCTTTGGAGGTTTTTAAGCAGAAGCTGGATGGCCATCTGACAGCAACACTGATTCTGTGAATGGCAGATCATGAGAGGGACGTAGGAAGGGTTGCTTCAGTGCTTAGTTCTTGTGGCCCTTTCTTACACGCCAAGGGAAATGCTGATTTTTCCCCAGGCCATTTTGGCCTGAGATCCTGGAGGATTTTTGTCATCTTCTGGGCATGGAACAGGGGTCACCGAGGGTGTGTGGAGGAAGGTATTTGTGAATTTCCTGCATTGTGCAGAGGGGTTGGACTAGGTAACCCTGGAGGCCCCTTCCAGCTCTATGATTCTACTGCAGTTAATGGCTGTGTGTAGAACTGAATTCAGGCATCCCCATTCCAAGTCCAACACCCTATGTATTACATCACTAAGAGTGCCACCCTAAGCAGAGTTACATCCTTATATGTCCACTGAAGTCAATAGATTAGTTTAATCACAGAATGGTGTAACTCTGCTTAAGATGGTAATGACATTCTCTCCCTTATAGTACATCAGATTTTTGGTCATTTTTGCCCTGCCTTCAAGGACACGCATATTCAGATAATGCCTCCCCCACAATCCACACCCCAGGCAAGGGAAGTCTCCTTTGAGGCTGCCCTTTGAGGTTAGAGGAGGACTCCAAGTCATCAGCCCACCAGGAATCTTCCCAGTGGCGATAATGGCCAGTCCTTCCCACACATAGATTACCATGAAGCATAGGCACACTCACTTTGATGGCCTCCTAAAACACAGTGAAAAGTTTATTTGGGGCTCTCTAAAAGCTTGGTTTTTCCCTTTAGGAATGTCAGTTGCTCCTACCTTGATGGTAACCAGCCTGATCCCAAGGACATTGGCCTCAAGCCCTGTAGGAAAAGAATTTGCCACAGCTTTCATGCAGAACGGCTTGCCACGAACATCACATGGGGATTTCAAGCTGATTATCTCAGGCTATGCTCCTGACATATCTGTCACTATCCATATGAAACGGCCAGCAGTGAGGGCAGTGACCCAGGTGAATAACGGTCAAACCCTGTCTGTGACAATTCCACGTGAAGCAGAGATGGTTGGAACCGGTTTGTTTGACAGCACGGTCACCATCCGGGCCGACAAAGATATCTCTGTCCTCTCTGTCAATAACAAACCCAACTCAGTTGATACTACCATCGTCTATCCGGTGACAAGCTTAGGAACCGAGTATTACATCATCACTCCAACCGTAGGTTCAGATCGCTACCGAGAGTTTGCCATCATCGCCTGGGAGGAGCCCACATCCGTTGACGTCCACCTGAAAGGGACTGTGACATTTCAGGGGAAAAAATATTACCATGAGAACAAGATTTCCATTGCACTTAGTCCTTACCAAGCTGTCCAGCTACAAAGCGAGGTGGACGTCTCCGGTACGAGAATAGTCTCTCAGAAACCAGTGGCTGTCTACAGCGGCCACACTTGCATCACTAGACAAGTCTCTTGTGACCATGTTTCTGAGCAGCTATTGCCTGTTTCCAGCTGGGGTACCAACTTCATCGTTCCCTCTCTTCCCTTTGACACGGAGTATGACATAGTGTATGTTTCCACTTCCCAAAATACTCAAGTTGAAGCTCAGACTGGAAGGAGCAAGAACATCAGAGCTTTGGGTGCTGCTCGAGTGCTGTTTTACGGCATTCAAGGCTCAACCGCCATGTCCCTCTCAGCTAGCTCGGGCATTCAAGTTACCTTTTTCAGTGATGGTGGCACTCATGGTAACTTCCGCTATGACCCTTTCTTCATGGCAATCCCTCCAGTCTCTAGTTACTGTCAGGCTTACAATATCTACGGGCAGGACCAATGTGAGAACTATGCACTGATCATTGCCAAATCATCAGAGACTTCTGGGATCACCTTAGACAAGCGACCACTGAGAAATCTCCAGTGGAATCCAGTTTCTGGCACTGAATTCTCCTGGGCATCACACAGCTTAGGGCGCAGATACACAGTCCATGTAGTGGAACACCCCACCTCCTCCTTTGGGCTGCTGAGTGTTGGGGTTGGAAACGAGAAGGCATACGGCTCCCCAGCAGTTTGTGCAAAAGGTAACGACAAATCTGCTGTCCCCTTTCTTTTCTAACTCCCTTCTTTTGTCTGTTTACCCGACTTTACATAAGAACCACAGACCCTACTCCCAGGAAAGTCCAAGGGTCACTTTGCCCATTACGTTTTTAGATGTACATTTGTAGGATAAAAAGCAACATAGAACTGAGACGAACCAAGGTGATTGGAAATGGATGTGCCATGCAGATACACCCGACAGTGAAGGTTATTCACACATCATGGAGAACACAGGTTGGCTCTGGCATCCCCACCCTTTGTCTTATATAACATTCACACATGAGTTGCAGATTCTCTAGAACTCCTGCAAACGCATTGCTCAATTTGTATCATGAGTGTTACACACATTGAGAAAGGGCTTCAGGCCTCCCCCATCCTAACCTGAAATGGTCCAGGGAGCACTATTTGGGGGAGACCCACAACTGCACATGTAGGTTCCCTCAAACAGCCAAATAGTACACCACCAAGACCACTGCAGGTCAGGAGAATGGCAAAGTCTGGAGCCACTTTTCCATGTATACCACAGCGGCTCTCCAAACTCTGCATAGCACTGAAAAATTAGCAGACCTTCCCATAACTGGATTTAGTTAGTAAGTGGAAGGGGTAAATCTCCCTCCATAAAATGAACTCTAGCCCTCTGTTTGCTACCATCATGTAATGTACAGAACAGCCTTGATACACCTTGAAGACAACATCAATTGGACTGGAGCAGCCTATTCAGTCTTGCCTTAGCCGCAGTGTAGTCCAGTGCAGAGTTACTCCAGTCTAAATCCATTGCAATGATAGAGTTGGTCTGCTAGTTGCCCAAAGGCTGACTCCCATCCACGTAGTAACCAGGCCTGACCCTGCTTAGCATCTGAGATCAGACAAGATCAGGTGTGTTCAGGGCGGTATGGCCGTAGGTTGGTACTTGGATGGGAGTCCACCTGAAGTAATGGATGATGTAGGGCCTATGGCCATACCACCCTGAACACACCTGATCTTGTCTGATCTCAGAAGCCAAGCAGAGCTGGGCCTGGTTAATAATTGGATGGGAGACCACCTGGGGATACCAGGTGCTGTAGTCTAAATGACTGGACCTGTGGACTTTCCATCAGGGTACAACAAAAGTAGGCAGGATTACTAGGAATAGGTTGTTTCCCAAGTTGTTTCCCAGGATCCTCACAAGCCCAAGAAAACCTTGAATGAGGAAAAGGACTGCATGACTGTGTTTGGGGATCTTGTGGTCATTCTCCCACCAACTGCCTCCTACAGGTTGTCTATCATTCCTTAATTTGGTTTCTTATCCACTGCAGATCCCTGCAAAGCACTGCAATGCCGAGCAAAGGAAACATGCAAAGTGCAGAATGGTCAAGCAAGTTGTGTCCATGAGTACAAAGGGACCTGTCAGGTCTCCATGTCCAAAGATGTCCAGAGTTTTGATGGCCTCTTTGTAGACCTCCAAGACCCTTGCTCCTACACCCTTGTGAAGTCCTGCAGCAGCGACTCCAGCCTTATACCTTTCACAGTTGAAGAAAAGAGCAGCGACATAGACAGCGAGGCAGCCTTCAAGATGCAGCTTACCCATATCAATGTCTATGATTACAACATCACCATTAGCAAAGGAGAAAGTGCCCAAATCATGGTAAGAAAGAATTGTGGATGCTTTGTTCACAATGTTTCTGTTTATAGTTACAGGAGTTAAACCACCAAGAGTGGATAAAAAGTTGGTATAACCGAGTGGAAAAGTCTAGGAAATCCCAATGAACCAGCCAAACTCCTAGGGATGATTTATTTATTTATTTATTTTACGATTTATACCCCGCCCTACCCCACTGGAGCAGGGGGTCTGATGATGTGTTTGATGATATCTGACAAATAGCTCAGAAGTTCTCATAGTGCAAAAAGCTGGGCTTAGCAGAGAAGAAAGTGTCAGAAGTGTCTATAAAAACATAAGAGAAGCCATGTTGGATCAGGCCAGTGGCCCAACCAGTCCAACACTCTGTGTCATAGAGTGCGGCAACCCCAGGTGCCATCAGGAGGCCCACCAGTGGGGCTAGAACTTCAAAAGCCCTCCCACTGTTATCCCACAGGGACCAAGAAGACAGAGCATCCCTGCCCCAGACAGAGTGTTCCATCTATACCTTGTGGCTAATAGCTACTGATAGTCCTTTGCTCCATATGTTTCTCCAATCCCCTCTTGAAACTGTTTATGCTTGTATGTAGCCAACACCACTTCCTGTCGCAATGAATTCCACTTGTTAAAATGTCCAAGCATCATTCTTTAAGAGCACCTCAAAATATATGTACTGTTCACCACTAGAGACCACAGACACATCTAGGATTAGGGGAAAGCATTTCTTCTAAGACAGAAGATACACAGGGCTGTCTCAATACATTTTGCCACCTCATGTTTCCCTTCTCACACGTCACCCTCTGCCAGTTCCAAAGTGGGCTGAAGAGGTTCTCTGTAGTCTACCTGGCTCCCAGACTTTAGCTAATGGCAAATAGGTTTGACATGCCATCCATCCATCCATTCATCCATCCCATCCATTCATCCATCCATCCATCCATTCATCCATCCCATCCATTCATTTGGCGTGTTTATATACCGCCTTTTTGTTCAGGCATTCCTCACAGGGAAGCATCCACTCATCATTGGATATTGCACTATGCTAGAACAATAATTCCTAAGTGGGTAGGCTTGTCCAGGCAGCAGAATCCATGTGCGATTTATTGGTATAGTACAAGGTTGAACAATATCCAACCATGGCTAGCATTTACTCTGCTGTTTTACCAAACTCACGTTGGAACAGAAATTCTCCTCTGCATGGCATGCCACTTTCACTTTCTTTGATTGCTGGATTTTATGGTAGCCTCCACACTGCATGCCAGTTTCACTTCCTGTGATCTCTCAGTTTTATGGTACTGTCTTCATAGATTTATGGCTGTTTTATGGCCGTTCTAGGGTGACTCTGCAGTCAGTACAGTGTTGGCCCTGTGGTGTTCAAATGTGGTTTTGAGCTGCATCTTTTTCTGTTCCAGGGTGGGCTTGGTAAAACAATGGAGTGAATGCTAGATGCAGAATGGGCTCATGTGTGCATGCAGCTCAGTTTACGATTTCAAAACATTCTAAGTAAAAAAGAGGGGGAGGGAGGAGGAATCCTCCCCAGCCATTAGTGGTCTCTCCAGGATCTGCCAGCATGCGCATCTTTGCACTTTTCAGTGGAAGCCACCTGTCAGAAATACTGGTCCTTTCCTTCCACAGGTAAATGGTGCAGTGGCCAGCCTCCCAGCCACCCTGCAAGATGGAAAAATCAAAATCTCCAAGAATGATGGACTGCCCATCATTGAAACAGATTTTGGCCTCCAGGTGATGCATGACAATAACTTCACAGTCGTGCTGACTCTCCCGAGTAGCTACTACAGAGCCACCTGTGGACTCTGTGGGAATTTCAATGAAGACAGAGATGATGACATGGCTTATCCCAATGGCACTCAAGCCTCTTCCATTACGGACTGGGTCAGCAGCTGGGAAGTCCCGGACCCTGCCTGCTTGGAGGCCTGCCAAGGACCTTGCTCAGCCTGTGATGAGGGTCAGGAGGAGCTGTACGGCCACGAAAAGTATTGCGGTGTGATCAGCAAAGTTTCAGGAGGACCCTTTAGAGGATGCCATTCCACAGTGAGCCCTTCTGAGTACTTCGACGAATGCGTCCTCGAAATGTGTTTAAACAGAGGGGACAACGACACACTGCGCCAAATGGTGGAGGCCTACGCCACGGCTTGCCAGGAAAAGGGCATCCCTACAGTTGACTGGAAAACACTCTCTTACTGTGGACTGGTGCACCCTGTCCTCCAGATGAATGAGATTCTTGTCCCAGGTATTGTCCCAGGAAGATTTATTAGTCAGATAGTAAATGGAGAAGAAACTACAAACACTAGGATGTAGTCAGGAGTTTCTGGGACCTAAGGACAGGGAGGAAACAATTACCCATACTGCTGCAGAGAGAAGGGCAACACCTGGTTGCATGGAAGCCCAGTTTTGTTACTACATCTCATGAAAGTGCACTGCAGGTAGTCAACTAAGAATCAGGGGAAACTGTAGCAGCATGTCTCCATACAGAAATGGGTCCACAGGGGTACATTAAATTAATGACCCCTCCTGTGGCTTTCCACAGGCAATTTCAAGTTCCGTTTATCAATCTATCATTGCACCTCATAGCTGGCATGGATAAGCAAAATCCATGCATTGGGGTCAATCACTGCCATTCTTTAGGGCTTTGCAAGTAGGGATAGGTATGAACCGGCTCAGAAACAAAAGTTTGTGATGAATTTTGGCCGGTTTGTGGTTCGCAAAGTGATGTTCGTGAACGGAAGAGCCACCATGGACTTCCATGAATTTTAAGGCAGTTCGTGAAGAGCAGAAAGCAGGGGTTTAAAAGGCTCCAAGACATTGAAACCCCTGCTTTCTGGTCTTTACAAAACAACAGAGTGGTGGGGACCAGAAAGCAGGGTTTTAAATGACTCAGAGCCATTTAAAATCCTGATTTCTGCTCCCTACCACTTTTAGTGGGGAGCAAAAAGCAGGGGTCAAGAACGGATACGAACCGATTCAGTTTGTGAACCAACTTCCCAATTTGTTTTGGTTCATTGTTTGACCACGAATCAGACTGCTCATGCCCATCCCTATTTGCAAGCCTGTAAATAACAGCATTCCGTACGCCTTGCTGTTTAGTCATGCCGGCCATGTGACCACAGAAACTTCTTTGGACAGCGCTGGCTCTTCGGCTTTGAAACGGAGATGAGCACTGCAACCCTAGAGTCGGATTCGACTGGCTTTCGAGCAAGAAAACCTTTACCTTTAACTAAATATGTACTTGGATGGGAGACCACCAAGGATGTCCAGGGTTGTTATGCAGGGACAGGCAATGGCAAACCACCTCTTTGTCTCTTGTCTTGAAAACCCTATGGGGTCGCCCGAAGTCAGCTGCAACTTGACTGTACTTTCCACCAGCAAACCTGGGGCAACTCGTCCCCAGATTTGCAAAGCATTCTTAGTATTATTTTTTTTAAGAAATTAATTTGGGAGTAGTTCCTTCAAAAATTAGTAGTGATGACTGTCTGTGTGCAGAAGCCCCTCCCCCCAACTTCAGATGGAGATTAGGTAGAAGAACTGGTCAGGAAGAAGAGGAAGAAGAAGAGATTGGATTTATACCCTGCCCTTCACTGCCCAAAGGAGTCTCAGAGCGGCTTACAAACTCCTTTCCCTTCCCCTCCCCACAACAGACACTCTGTGAGGTAGGTGGGGCTGAGAGAGCTCTTTCGAGGACTGCTCTTGAGAGAACAGCTGTGCCAGAACTATGGCTTGCCCAAGGTCATCCAGCAGGTGCAAGTGGAGGAGTGGGGGATCAAACCCAGTTCTCCCAGATTAGAGTCCGCGCACTTAACCATTACACCAAACTGGAGGAGGAGGTGTCAAAGAAAGACACTAAAATAATATCCAAAGCCATTGAATTCTTTAGTGTATAATCATAGGAGACAGCAAAAGCAGAATCTCGGGGGTGGGAGTACCTCTCCCAAGCACATTTATAGTCTTCCAGATAAGCATGCACAATTACAACTAAAGCATGTACATGCCTATGAATCTGTGGTTAGGCTTAATATTCTTTTTATTACCATATTTTTTAGGACCAACACTGACTTCTGCCCAGAATCCAACAGGTACGGTGCTGTTATGTCAAGGTCTGAATTCCAGTGGAAAGAATAATGGAGTCATGCTTATATGAGATGGGGGAACCTTGTATATTGTGAAAAATTGATCCAAGGCAAGATTTAAGGTTTCTGGTAGCAACAGAGTTGTGTATAAGCCCCCAGTCCAAGGTAGTGCTACAGCAAAACAAAAACCACACGAATTCTTCAGTTTTCATACAGCAACATAATTGTGAGTGAATCCTACCCCTATACATCCACTCCACTGGGAAAAAGAATTAAATATATTTTGTTAACATATGTATACCCCACCTTTCCTTTTGGCTCAAGTTTTAAGTCTTCTTCCAATCCAAGGAGGCTTCCTCCAAATTAAATGGCTCTTCCATTGGAGGAAAAGCCACTTAAATAGGAGGAGGACTGCTTGGAGGATTGTGAGATTCACCCCAATGGGTACAAATTGTATTCGTTCTGCCCTGATCTGGATAGCCCAGGCTAGTGTGATCCTATCAGATTTCGGAAACTAAGCAGGGTCAGCCTTCGCTAGTATTTGGAACGGCGACCTCCAAGGAATACCAGGGTTGTGACACAGAGGGAGGCAATGGCAAACCACCTCTGAGAAGTCTCTTGCCTTAAAAACAAGTCTAGCTCACTACCTAGTGGTGCATAACACTAAAGGAGCTAGAACATCTGGCTGCCAGACAATCTTAGGATCTCTTGGTCATTCTACACACAATGCCTTATGATAATTAATTAATTAATTTTGTACTCATTCTACCTTTGTCTTTGGTGAAACCATTGTTGGATGGTGACCATACTTTCAAAGAAATAAAAAGAGGTGCTCTGTGGAAATTGCGGGATCAAAAAAGTTAAATATAAGGATCCAGCAGAAAAGCTCACAGAAGGAGTTGATGGAGGGGATCTTTCCCCACCTTCTCCAAGCCACCTGCTGTTTCCTGAGACTCCTCTCTGAGGACTGGGAGAGCCTCAGAAGCAAAAATGCTCTAAATTATTGTTGGGATGGTAAGAGTCTAGAGGTGGGAATGTGTTGGTATGAATTCCTTCTTAAAAGGAGCATCTTAAAAAATCATGGGTTTTCCATCAATGAGGAGAAAGAAGGGAGGACAGCAGAGCCAGAAATGACTTCATGCAGATATACTTTATTCAGGGAACAATCCTAAGCTGGTCTACTCAGAAGTAAGTCCTGTTTGATTCAGTGGTGCTTACTCACTGAAACATGTTATTAGGATCGCAGCATCCTTCACCAAAATCGCTCTCTTGTAAAAAAAATAGCTGCAATAGATCTAATCAAGGTGCTTTCTCCTGATTTTAGGATCCTTGATGTATCAATATGGGACATCTCAAGGTGACACAATGAACGAAAAGTTAGATGACGGATCTTCTGCAGAGATCACCATTTCAGTTCCTTTCACCTTTTATGGCAAGCCATACCGCTCTCTCTATGTATGTAATTTCTGGCCAGAATGAACCCCTCCTTCATGCTCCTTTCCCAAATCTTGATCTGTATATAAGCTTTGAAAGAGGCAAGACGGGTTGTCATTTAGTTGGGTGGGATGACTAGGTTTTAACCACGTGTTGGTTGTCTATTTCAAAAAGGCCACAACTTGGTTTATGAGTATGAGTAATAATCTCTACTCGTTTTTTTTATTGTTATACAAAAATGCAAATACAAAGTACCATAAAACAATTTAATAAAAGGAGAGTACGTTTTTATAAATTTTTCTTGAGACCAAGGCCTGGACTCCTTTTCTCAGTCTTACATATTCGAAAATTGTAATCTTTATCCCCACCCACCCACCCTGTGAATGAAGTCAAAGGGAACCATAGTAGGTTGCCTTCACAGCCTTGGGAAATGCCAGAAGATTTTGAGGGCAGGGCCTGGGGAGGGTGGAATTGTGTGGGGAGGGGGAATAGTTAAGCCCATAGAGTCATGGGGAAATTCCGAGAATGGCATTATGGAAGCCATTTTCCCACCATCTTTTCTTCCCACTCCTCAATTTCTTGGCACCAAGGGCAGGGGGGTAACCGCCATGGGGGGGAGAAAAAGGCAAGCATAACTACACTAGAAGTAATGGTGGGACACTCAGCCATTTGTCCTCAGTGCATATGAATAAAGACAGGAAGCTAAGTCGCACCTTCACTGCAAACATTTTGGTTTTGTGACCGCTTGACCACCCCACAGAAACTCCCGGCAAGCCATCACTGAGTGAGATGCTGACAGTGTTTTTGTCAGGAATCCCAACTGCTCCATCATAAAGAGAACTACCCTTGACAAGGTCATCTCAGAAATGAAAGTTGCTGATACACCAGTTTAAGTCTGTAGAGGAGATGGACTGGGATGTTAAAACAATCCTGGAACAAAGTCACCTAGTTGGCTCCTGAGTAACTGACATTAGCTCAGGGGACCACTTAGCCCAGTAGGCTTCTAGCTTCCATCAGGCCACTGGCCCATGCCCAGGAACATTTCCAGTTGTTAAAGGGCCAGTCCACCCCCGAGGTGAGACCCTACAGAATATAGTTTTTCCTCCCTTGTTCAACATTTCCAGGTCCTCACTATACCAAATCCTAAAATTCCTTTGTCTACTGTTATATAAACCAGGATTGTTCAGCTCATTTTTTAACTATTTCATATCCTGGCCAAGGCAGGTTCTTGTTGGAACTAAGTTGATGTGGCCCCAGTAGCTTTGCCAACCTCCAGGTGGTGGCTGGAGATCTCTTTGGGTTACAACTCATCTCTAAGAAACAGAGATTAGTTCACCTGGAGAAAATGGCCTCTTCGGGAGATGGACTCTCTATGGCATTATATTCTATTGAAATCCCTCCCCTCTCCAAGCCCCGCCCTCCTCAGGTTCCACTCCCAAAGTCTCCAGGTATTTCCCAACCCAGATCTGGCAACCCTGGGCCCAAGGCAGAGGCTGTAAGACATGGGTGGTTTGTTGCTTACAGCTATAGAGGATAGGGTGCGTTTGACAGCTTCAGTCTCATATGCTTGCCTTCTTTAATGACACCTCTTCCTTGCATCATTGATTTGTAACTCTTCTAGTGAACAATTTACCTGTCACTGACACCATTTGCTTTTCCCTCTGACCCCTTTCCTGCAGGTAAACAACAATGGTGTGGTTTCGTTTGGAGTGAGAGTCTCACAGTACACACCCAACCCTTTCCCACTGGATGGTGGGTCATCCTTTGTGGCTCCATATTGGGCTGATGTTGACAATGTGAAAGGTGGGGATGTTTTCTGGAGGCAATCTCAGGATCCCAGCTTGCTTAGGAAGTGCACCGAAGACATCAATCGGTACTTTCCTGGGGTCTCGTTCACGGCTGTCTGGGCCTTCGTTGCTACCTGGGACCGTGTGGCCTATTATGGGTCTACTTCAAGCAAGGTAGTCCTCTTCCTGATTGGTATCCTGTGGTATGCTATAAATGTTCTCCCAGATGTGTGGCAGCTATTGACCTATAAGCAGCTCCCTTGAGAAGGCTGAAATGACCCGATCACCTGGGAAGATGCTCAGATTGTACACCAGAGATGGTACTGATTCTATGGGACCAAATGCACATGGCCACTCTTGCTTGCATTGCTGAACTTTTAAATGTTCCCTAAGGCTAATATGGCCCTGACCTGGATGGCACAGACGAGGGTTGCCAATTCCCAGCTGGGGGCAGGGGTCCCCTGGTTTGGAGGCCCTCCCCTGATTCAGGGCGATCAGAAAGCCGGGGGGGGGGAATGTCCACTGGGCACTCCATTATACCCTATAGAGATCAGTCCCCATAGGGTATAATGGAGAATCAATCCATGGGTATCTGGGGCTTGGGGCTGTTTTGTTTTTTAGGTAGAGGCTCCAAATTTTCAGCATGGCATCTGGTACCTCTCCTCAACCCCCCCCCTCAGTTTCAAAAAGATTGGATCAAGAGGTCCAATTCTATGAACTCCCCAAAAAGGTGCCCCCATCTTCCATTTTTTCCAATGGAGGGAAGGCTTTTAAATGTGATGGCCAGAACTCCCTTCATGCTTCTCCCCTCCCCTCTCCCAGAATAATGTCACATCCTTGCTCCTGGCTTCACTCCCAAGTCTCCATGCTCCACCCCCAAAGTCCTCAGATATTTCCTGAGTCAGACCTGGCAACCCTCACCCAGGCTAGCCTGGAAGCTAATGAGGCTCAATCCTGGTTAGTACTTGGATGGGAGAACTCCAGGGAAATCCAGGGTTGCTCTGTAGAGGCAGGGAATGGCAAACCACCACTTTGAAAACTCTACAGGTTTACCATGAGCCAATTGTGGTTTCATGGCACATTCCACCACCAAGCCTAACGGGAAGCTCTTATGGCTGTAGCTCCTACATAGCCAGGAAAACATTTATAGGGCACCTGCAGAATCTCTAGTACACTATTTGTTTGATATCCACGTTTTGGTGCATAAAACACTAACATACAGTTTAAACTGAAGCTCCTTCTATTCTCTCCAACAACACATCATTACTCTGGATAAGCAGGAGCACAGCTCCAGGACATTTCAAGACATCATTAGCCAGAGCTTCTCCTGGTGGAGAGAGATTGCTTAAAATAAAAGAGATTATCTCTATCATGACTAACCCCAGTGTTAACAGCCTGGAGAATGTTTGGGTAAGAGCAATCAGCCTTTTGCCCAGGTGAGAAGTTGGTGGACTCTCATGGTGGCCTCCCCTCCTGGTTCTCTGAACCTCCTAAAAGCCTACTCACAAAGGGGTAAGTTTGACCCTTGCTCTTGTAGCTAGTTTAGCCGCTAGGCAGTTGAGAAAGTTTAGACTTAGGTAGACTCATTTCTTTTATGTTCTTTCATTCAGTGAGATTACAATAAATCCATTTTAAAAACCTTCAGTCTGTTTCCCTTTGCTTAAATTCATAGTGTCCATGTGCCAGGAGGGTGTAACAAAGCCAGTGATCTCTACCAAAGATTGGGAGAGGTCAAAAAACTGTATTTGTATTATGATCCTAAGGAGAACAGGGACAGAAAGAAGGCTCGTGAGTCTTTGTTGTTTGGTGTAGTGGTTAGGAGCACGGATTCTAATCTGGGAGAACAGGGTTTGATTCCCCACTCCTCCACATGCAGCTGCTGGTGTGACCTTGGGTCAGTTACAAGTTCTTTCAGAGCTGTTCTCTCACCAGCAGTTCTTGAAAGAGCTCTCTCAGCCATACCTACCAATCTCCTCCTGCTCTTCTTCTTCTCCTCCTCCTCATTCTCCTTCTCCTCCTTCTCCTTGTCATGTTCCAGAATTGAACCCTGGCATTGAAAACACATCCCAGAGAGAATCTTCTCTCAAATTAAGCTTTGTTTTTCAGTCTGCATTGCTCTTTGTCACAAGAGGGCTGTCCTGTAATTGTAGTTACTGGGCTGGACCCAGTGGGAAGGATCTCCAGCAGCAGTGCTGGTTGCAGGTTTGGGGAGGGCAGGCAGAGAGGTCTTGTTGTCCTCTTCCCCTCCTCTGCCCATCACCAGACCCCCACTTGTGCCCTCATTCCCTCTCACCTACCCTCATGCCTCCCACCTGCTTGCGTGTCCTTTCCCTGCCTGCTTATAAAAATTTCCCACTACCCATACTGATAGCCCCCTGCACGGCCCACAACCTGTTCAGCTGCAGGGGGCCCTCCCAGGTGCCCCTTCTCAGCGTATGCTGATGCATCTTGCTGCAGCTCAAACGGCTCCATGAAATGTGGCTGCGTTGTGGAGAACCATTTATGCAGCAAAATGGAAATCAGACATTTGTCCAAGCTTAGAAGAATGGGAAAATAAACTTGCAGTTACACAGTAATGGTGAACCTAACAGCCTGTTTGAGAAACAGATCGTTTTCAAAATTTGATGAGAGATGGGGTATTTATTATGCAAGCAGGAGACCCATCCAGAATGAGAAATAGTTTTTAAAATTGTATATAAATGTATTACTATGCATATAAATGTATCACAAGTGGACTTTGAACAAAAACTTGTTATTCTTTATCTTATATGTGAGATATATAATACACTTTCCTTTAAGCTCGGGTATATTTAAAGTTATAGCTAGTATGTGAAAACAATGAAATATATAACATAGACTATGCAATAATGATGAAATTAATAATACAATTGCAAAATAGTGATGGGATCTGAAATTTAAAATGTTTGCATTAAGGACTATTGCATCTTATAGAAAAATGTCCTAAAAACTGTAAAGAAGGGGATGTTGGGGAGAAATATTTACTTTTTCTGTTCCATATATCCTGCAATGTATAATAATCTTGTTATGAATAATTGTTATGTAATCCTTATTTCCCTTTTGTATTCTCTCCTATCTTATACTTCACTTTCTAAAATAAAAATATATTTTTAGAAAATGTGGCTGCTGAGGCAAGAGGATGCCCAGAAACTACATGTGGGATAACTCTGGTGGAAAGAGGGATTTGTCAAAAATCCCTTTGCTTCTATTAGTGTTAATCTACCACTGGATCCAACGCACTGAGAAAATGTCACTCCATGTGATCCTTCCCTACTTTGTATCATGCCAAAGACTGCTAAGAACTTAAAAAGAGCCCTGATGGATTGTCTTGTCCAGCATACTGTTTCACACAATAACCAGATAGTTGTCCTGGAGGGCCAATAACGGGGCATAGAAGCCCTGATGTTGCCTCCTGGCACTGGTATTCAGAGGTTTACTGCTTCTATGTATGGAGGTTCCCTTTAGTCACAATGGCTAGTAGCTACTGATGGACCTCTCCTCCATGAATTTGTCTAATCCTTTTTGAAAGCCATCTATGCTCTTGGCCACTACATCTTCTGGCAGTGATTTCCATATGTTAGTCACTCCTTGGGTAAAGAAGTATTTCCTTCTTTCAGTCCTGATGGTTCATGAATTAATGGGTAAAAATGTGACTCTTGTTCTTTTGTGAGCTGCATAAGAGCCATCTCTCTATTCCCTTCTTGCTCTAGGTCAACACCTTCCAGGCTGTCTTGATCACCAACAGGCGAATCTCCTTCATCATGTTGAATTATGGTAGCATCCAATGGACCACGGGGACAGCAAGTGGTGGGCGAGATACCACAGGCCTTGGCGGAACCCCAGCACAGGTAGTTCTTCTGTGTACTAGAAAAGTTGGGAAGCAAGGACAAACAGTAACAAAATCATGTCTTCCTTCAGAGAAATATCAAAATCCTAGTTATCAAAAACTTATGGGCAGTGGGTAGCTATAGGCCACTTCACCCTAAGAACCAGACGCATGATCCTATTCTGTTGCTGAGCCCAAGAAGGTCTGGTTCTTCACTGCCATGACAGAAGGACAAACAATGTGTAAACTTCCTCCTTAGGATAACAAAGAGAAGATTTTGCAATGTACATAGCTGTGCACCACAAACAGCTCCAGCCAGAGGAATTCCTATCCCATAGGAATGGATAATAACATGAGTTTCCCTTTTCATTTCTACCCACAGGCTGGATTTGACAGTGGAGACAAAACAAATTACTATGCCATCCCTTCTTCCCGCACCCCGGATATCATCAATATTGGGGAAACCAGCAATGTGGGGATGCCAGGGCGCTGGGTGTTCCAAGTTGATAAATCTGTGGTTCCGGCCTCCACAGAGAGAATTGAATGTCCGCTGTGAGTACGTGGAACAGGCTGGCTCTTCCCACTGATCCATGGGTCGCCAAATTCATTGAGCCTTGAAATTTTGAGAACATTGAAAAGGCCCATCACAAAATGTTTGCTTGGGGGGCAGGGGGCTGGAGCCAGTTACAAAATGTTGGAAGGTTCCAAGCCAAGCTTTCTCCTATTAACTGTTTCTCAGTGGCTACTCCCTGATGACCAAAGGGAATGCCACTTTTGCTCTTTTGGGGGTGGGGGGGTTGTGTGTGTATGTGTGTGTGCTTGCATGCCTGCAAGTCATGGTGACTTCTGGCAACCCCTAGTTGGGCTAGGGTGTTTCAGAGAGGTGGCTTGATAATTGTCTGCCTCTGCGTCCTGGCACTAGTATTCCTTGGAGGTCTCCCATCCAAGTATTTCCCAGGGTCAACCCTACTTAGCTTCCAAGATCTGACAAGATTGGACTTGCCTGGGCTAGCCAGGTCAGGGCCCTCTTTTGCTCTTCTGAAGTAGCCCTACTCCAATGAGGCAGAGGAAAGCCAGGACTGACTCTTTGCTCGAAGAAGAGATGCTTTAGGGGAAAAGCAAGTGGATACCATGAAACACAATGATGGGTGTGATGGGCACCCTCAAGCATCACAAGCAATTCATATGCCCACTGAATTTCGGAGCTGTAATTGTCCTGTTTTGCATAATACTCCATTTCCCTGGTCCCCATTCTGGATAATGTAGTCTAGCTTTACCATTCGTGGCGAGGAGCAAGGGGCTTTCCAGGCACCACCCAAGGCCTGGCTACTCCATCATTTACCCCTCTGGCTTCTTTTTGAGATTTCATCAAGCACTGAGCATAACACTTTGAAGCATATCTCACAACCATGAGATCATCTTTTAAAAAATCAGCAAAAAACAAAAATGCAGGTTGGGTTCTATGTTCATTACCCCCTTAGATGCTTTTCCTCCAGGCCTCCAGAATCAGACCAAGCCTCACTCAAATCCCAAAATTTCTCAATTTCTGTTGTCAGGCAGTAATAAATTCCTGTTCTGAAATACAGAAGGGAGGATGAGGCAAGAACATTTGGGAGCCAGAAGAGAATGACTGATACTTCCTTTCTGTCCCCCACCTGTATGAAAAAACTGAGAAAAGAATGAGGGACAGCAGAAGATTCATTTTGAAGTCCACCAGACTACCTTGCACTGAGCAAAAGAGGCCCTGTGGTTGTGTCCCCACCACAACCAGAATGTGCTTGTGTTCCAGGCTCTGCCCCCCCCCCCCCAGCAAACCTGCAAGCTGGGAATCTGCATGCAAATGGGTCTCATTTGGTACTAACCTGGTTTAAGTGCAAATACCTTGGTTCTTCTGGTCCCTGGCTCTCACAAACTTGAGTCTACCATAAGAACACAGAGGTCTGCCTTTAACACCAAGCTTTTTTCTAGTTGCCTGTAGTGGAACAATGTACATGGTTTTGGAAACAAGAGAGTGTTTGCTTAAATTGCCAGCATATAATAAACAGCATAGTTCTGAGTTTTTGGGAGCTATTATTGCTCAAGGGAGTGAAGATGCAATCTCCGTTCTAGTGCAAAACATTGCTATTTCCTTTCTTTAGGTGAGAAGAACTTTAGAAACCCAGAGGACGTCCTCTTCATCCATCTGCTTCCAACGAGGGTGTACTCAAGCAGCTCTTGTGGTGCACTCAAGCAGCCCTCTGCTGCTTATACAGAAAGCATTCAAGAGCCACGGTGGATTGTATTGTCATAATAAATGATTGTGCTTGCATTCTTGCTTGTCCTTATCCATTAGCTGGGCCATGGAAACTGAGCATACTTTCTGATGAAAGCAACATGATTGTTAGTGAGCCTGTGGAGGTTAATTTATATAAGCCATCAGACACTCATGTTCTTCCATATTGATTGATGGGAATCGGACCACCTCAGACTTGGAAAGCAATGAACAGAATACTGGGCAGATGGATGATCATTGGGATTTTCAGCCTCTTTCTGCTCAGGGTTCCTGATACTCATATGGAATCCTGTAGGCATGCACAGGTCTCTAGATTCAGAGGTGTGGGTTGGGGATGAAACTTTTCTGCATTCTAGTGCAAATGTACAAGATCATACTATAAGGATGTGGGGGGGGGATGTCTCATCAACACATTATTCCCTCTACCCCGCTCAGCTTCTGCACTGCCACCCTGCCAGCCACAGATCACGTTTCATTAGTGTAGAATCATCATTATGAAATTCAGCGTTATGGGGAGGGGAGGCAGTAGTTTAGATTTAGCTTGGCCTTGCAGGAGCCAAGTCTCAGCACTCACCACCATGAACCTTCTACCAAATCAGACTGCTGGTCTATCAAGGTCAGTAATGATTATACTGACTGGCAGCAGCTCTCTCTGGGGACTCAGGTAGAGGTCTTTCCACTTCACCTATTCCTGCCATACTCTCACCACCTACTGCATTATCTTTTTTTTTCAGCTGAAGTTTTGGAGATTGAACATGCATGCAAAGCAGATGCTCTTCTACTGAGCTAGGGTCCTGCTAGAATTTGGGAGCACAGCAGTATACCAGGGCAACCTTATTGGAGTCCCTCTTCAGATCATTAGTAACTCTGACACCTGAGACAGGTACTCTGTCTGTCTGTCATCACTGCTCTTAGTAAGCTCCCTAGGGGTTCCTGTTCACTGACTTTGTGCCCCCTCCCCATCTCTCAGAGCTACATTTTTGAAAACAACTTAGATTGCTCTTCATAAGAAGAGGCCAGAGTATAGCTCTTTGCAATGGTGGTACAGAAGGAAGGTGGGAATACGCCTTCCCTTGCTGGGAAACTCCCTTAGACCAAGGGTTCCCTGGAAAGCACCCTGGTAACCAGTCACCACCACTCAGGGATCTCCTGAGAACATCTAGACTGATCCACTGAGAAGGTATCCTTCTAGCACTGTATTAGACCAGTAACAGGATGGAAACCCTGGGAAATACCTTATAATAAACTGTGTTGCTCCTGGGCGGTCTAGCACATATGGAAGAAAAGATCCACAAACCTCATGAACCCAAACTCATTCCCAAACCTCCATTCCCCCAGTTCATGCCCATCCCTAGTCATGTATAAATTGAAAATTGTAAATTTAGATACATAGGCAGTGAAGATGCTCTACTACAGTGGTCAGCAACCTTTTACCATTTAAAAGCCAATTTTTAACAGAACTCAGAGCAAGAGATCAACAAAGAACTAATACAAGAGAGCCCCTTTGCATTACTGAAGATATACAACTTAACATAAATGATAATTAACATGTTGATTAATACATAAGATTTCCACAGCCCTAACACTGTTTGTTGTGAGCCTTTTGTTTAGGAAGTAGCACACACTAGATGAGTAAAGGGAATACCTTTTTTTTTTTTTGGCCCCCCGAAGGGGATTTTTTATTTGCATTTTATAAAGACTACAAACTAAACTCAGAAAAAGGGAGGGGGAACTAACACTAAGGGAAAAAGAAAAGCAAACCCACACTAAACTAAAAACCCAAGAGTAGGAGATCTTCCACCCCATTAGTATCTATGTTAGTATTACATAATTAGTATATCATGAATACCGCGAGTTCCTGTCTAACTTTCCCTAGATACAAAATTAGCTAATTAGTTGTTATGAGAGTATTCAAGAGCATCTCTCAATCTCACTTCATAAAGGCCAATTTCAGAGTCCTTCTGCCTTTACTTAGGTTTTCTGTCCCTAAGTGCATAAGTTGGTCTTCGGGCATCAGCGCCTTCTTCTGCCGCCAGGTCCTCATCTGTCTCGGAGGGAGCAGAGCCACTTGAACCAGTTTCACCGTCTTCTTTGGTCCCCAGGTGACGTTTGAGAAATTCCTTGGCTTTAAACACGGAGTCAATCTTCTCTCTCTTATCATTCATTTTAAAGACCACTCCTTCAGGGACCAGCCATTTGTATCCAATTTGGTTAGTTTGGAGAAAGAGTATCAAGTCCTTGTAACTTTTCCACTTTTGTCGGATCTCGAATGGTATGTCCTTTAACACCTTGATACTGTCATTCCCCATTTTCAATGGGGCTGCTGAAGTTGCTCATAAAATTGCATCCCTAGTTTGTCTTCTTGAAAATCTGACTGTTATTTCTCCAGGTAGGCTATTCTTTTTGGTGTAATTTGAATACACCCTACACGCTGCTTCAATGTGCATAATTTCTTCCGCTTTTAAGCCTATAACTGGCGCGAGAAGATCACTAAGGAGCTTCTTTAAATCTTCCTTCGTAGATTCTGGCACCCCTTGAAATCTGAGGATCATATTAGCTTTCTCCATTTGCAAGGATAAAAGCCTATGTTCTTGATGATTTTGTTTATTTGCCACTTGATCCACTCTTTTCTTCAACGTTCTATGTTCGGAGTGCATCTCCTTCACTTCTGCAATCATCTGCTCCGTTTGTTTAACCATTTCCACCACTTGGAACTGCTGTGCTGCCATCGTCTGGTTTAGGATGGCTAACTGCTGGTTAATACCAGTGAGTTGATCCATGACTGGCTTGAGCGTATCCGCTAGTAGTCTTATGACGTCTGGCCCCTCCTCTTCCGGCCTAGGACTCTGGTTGCCCGGAGGTTTCGGTTTCGCCCCCTCTTCCCGATATCTTGGATTATTGTTTACAGAAACCAACCGCTCCTTCACCACCTCTGAAATTCGCTTATGCATAAAATCTGCTCTGGTAAGTCTCTCAAAACCAAACAGCTTTTCTATTTTCCCGGCGCCCACCCGTTTTCTTCTACTTGCCACTCATGTGGTGGTGGGGGGGACTCCCTCCAAACCGATAAGACAAAGGGGCCGGGAATCTGCCGTTTCTTCATAAAATCGTTTGCATTCAACTCACGTTCATCATCGGTTGCCTGCAGCCTCGCCACAGTTGTCACCACTCGCTCGATCTCCTTTGCTTGCCCCGGTCAGCCTAGCTAGAGCCATTCGGCCACCAGCGGTAGGACCGTTAGGGCGAAGGAGCGCCTCAATTCCGCGGCATTCCGCCGCTGAAGAGGCAACTCCTTAAAAGCCCTCTGGCTAGGAACCCTTAACCCAGGGTTCCGTGGGGGGGGCACTTCTGTAGCCCCCCTCCAGACCGCTGATGTGCTAGCCGCTCTCCCGAGCCTTGGGAGCAGCGGCCGCCATCACCACGCTGTCAACCAGAAGTCCGAATAAAGGGAATACCCATATCAAAAGGCTGAAAACCTTTGAAGACCAGTGTTGGGAGCGGATGTGAGGGGAGGGCCTTGGCCTCTATGCTCTGTTTATTTGTCCTCTGGGGCAACTTGATGGCTACTGGGGTAAGTAGGATGGTGGACTAAACAGAGGACTGGTCAGATCCAGCAGGGCTCTTCTTCCAATTCTTAAGCTCACAGGTACCATGTATGGAGCACTGTATTCATGCTTGGGGAACAATGTGCCCAAATGGATGCTCTTTAAATCATACCAAACAACTACACTGCATTAATGTTTGTGTGAGGAGAGGAAGCTTTTAGAACACGAGGGACATACAAGGAAAAGTGGAAATCACAGTAAGAAGTAGGGGGGGGGATGACTAGGACCAGGACTTTTCTGTTAGATGAATGGGAATGAAGCAAGAGGAAAGGTCCTGCCACAAGGAGATGTTGAAATGACCACTATGACCACTATGAGGTCACAATTACACGTTTTGCGGTCTGTCAGCAGCATGATGGTTTTGAAATGCCAAAAACAAAGGGAAGTAGGACTAGAACTCTAGCTTCCTACTCTACCAAGCAACTCGTTTGCAATTTGAGCAGCCAGGAGAAAAGCTCATGAAAGGCAGGACCGCTGAGTAGAGGGGACTGGGGGGGCAAAATTGGAGGGGTAGTAATCTGGAGGGTCCCTGAAACCAGCCTCATGCTGTATTCAGAGAATGCATTTTTAAAAAAATTCTAATGCAGTTCTGACTGCAGCTATTAGGGATGCAGGGAAGGCAGAGCACATTATAGAGCCCTATCTGACTCCGGGGCTTGGCTTTTCTGCAAAGTTTACTAGGAGGCGGAGGGGAGCCATTTGCTGATCAGATCCTATTAAACCCACCAGCCAAGCCAGCACTGCAGCACAAAAAGAGCAGCCAGGACAAGCTACAATCAATCCAAGGATGCAGCCTCCTAACAAGGTCTATGGTTTGCTTTTTCCTGTAGTTCTACTCCAACTCCTGCACAGCTAGATCTTGAAAGAGGCAGCCTTGTTAGCATGTGGTAGCAAAATGAAAAGAAAACCTTCTGTTGTCTTTTCCTACATTTCTCTGACTTTTCCGCACACCTTTTCTCTCCTTTATTTTGCTTTCTTCCTTTCATAATCGACCATTCGTCTATCCCAACTTTTAATCCCCACCCCCTTATTTTTCAGTCTCAACTCGTTCTCATCGATTCTGGTTAGCAACTCTGAACATATTTAATAGTAGTACAGCAGCAAACCTTTGTTAATATTATAAACAGAAGGGCAACGTTAATATTTCCCAATAATCTATCAAGGTAATAATAGGATGCTCCTCCCTTACATGTGTGATAATAAATGTTCATCTGCCTCAGTGATAACAAATGAGGAACAGAAGTTAGACTTTATTTTTTTTATGTGCCGCCTTTCCCTTCAAGGAGGATGGAAAGCAGCTTACATCATTCTCATCTCCTCCATTTTATCCTCAGTGAGTTAGGTTAGGCTGAGTTTTTGTGATGGGCTCAAGGTTACCCAGCCAGCTTCCAGGGCAGAGTGGGGTTTGGGACCTGGGTTTCCCAGATTCTAATCTGACACTTTTTACCACTACACAAGATTAGCTTCCATTTTTAATAGCATTGGGTGTGTGTGTGGAGGTAACCTGGGCCAGGATATTCCAATTCCTTTCATTTTGGGCCCTGGAACTCCCACAATCATCTCATTTTGAGATTCCACATTTTATGGTGAGTTAATGCCTGCCTGAAATGGACAGACAGATGGATATGTGGATCCTTTTTGGCTAATAAGCATTAGGAACAGGAACAAGATTATTATAGATTAGGAATAAGGCCCATTGTGGAAATATATACAATGAGCTCTAGAAAGAGGCTTTGGGTGGGTGCCCTGGCCTTGGGCACTCAGAATCAATTGCTGTGGTGACTTCAGCAGGGTATAAGGACACAGAGTTTACCATTTTCTCCAAGGGAACTGATCTCTGCCATCTGAAAAGCAGTAGTAATTCTGAGTGATCTCCAGCCCTCACTTGGAGATTGGCAACAATGCTTCCCCATGAGGAAATGGCTGGTTTAGAGGGTAGAGTCTATGGCGTACCTTTCTGAGGTCCCACCCTTCCTCAAACTCAACCCTCTCCAGGCTCCACCCCTCAAATCTCCAGGAATGTCCCAAACTGGAAGTGGCAACCCTATCTCCTTCTCAGCCAACCATCAACCTACCTTTATCTGCCCCATCTCTTTCTCCCTCTTTGCAGCCTCTACCTAGGAAGAGTACAGTCTTTCTCCGCAGTGGGTACCAAAGCAGCTGATATCATTCTCCTCTCCCCCTTTCGATCTGCACAGCAAATCTGTGAGGTAGATTAGGCTGAAAGTCTGTGAGTGGTCTGAAATCACACAATCAGCTTCCACAGGAAGAACCTGGGTCTGGCAGACCCTGCTCTGAAGTGCTAACTGCTACATCACACTGGTTGTCATAGGGTGGCCACCTCAGCAGGGTATAATGACACAGAGTCCCACCATTTTCTCCAGGGTCACAGATCCAGAGGAGTTATCTGTGTTAGACTGTTGCTGTAAAATGGTAAAAAGCCCAGTAGCACCTTTAAGACTAACAAACTTTATTGTAGCAGAAGCTTTCGAGAAACACAACTCTCTGCATCTGATAAAGAGAGCTGTGTTTCTCAAAAGCTTATGCTATAATAAAGTTTGTTAGTCTAGGTGCTACTGGGCTTCTTACCATTTTTCCAGGGGAACTGATCTCTGCTATCTGGAGAGCAGTTGTAATTCTGAGTGATCTCCAGCCCTCACCTGGAGATTGGCAACAATAGTTCCCCAGGAGGAAAATTACAGCAAGTGGGGACCAAAACAGTTTACATCATTCTCCTCTCCCCCTTTTGATCTGCACAACAACTCTGTGAAGTAGGTTAGGCTGAAAGTCTGACTGAAAGAACCTGGGTCTGATAGACCCTGCTCTGAAGTGCTAACTGTTATGCCACTCTAGCTGTGATATCGCCTGGTATGACAACTGAACTCCAGACAACAGATCTCTCTCTCTCCCCCTGGAGAAAAGAACTGTTCTGGATGGTGGATTCTATGGCATTCTATTCAGCTGAGGCCTCTCCCCTCCCCAAACTCTGGCTTTTGTAGACTCCACCATGAAATCTCCAGGAATTTCCCAAACTGGAGCTGGCAACCCTAGTCAGGACTGGCCCCAATGAGTTCCCCCACAAAAGCCAAAGTAGGCCTGGAAAGGGCCTCCTCCCACTGCCTTTTTACTGACAGAACCAAGCTTGGTTGCCTAGCAACAGTCACTGAAAGGAAGTGAGCCACACAGCAGCAGGAGAAGATAATGGTTTGATGGCCACTGGCCTACTTCAGTAGCCAGCCACAGAGGAGCCAAGCAGCAGTAGAAGCGTCTTCGTCAGGAGATACAGCCATTTTGGTAGTTTATTCTGAGAGGGAATAGTGGCCAGGCTGGCACTGAACAGGAGAAAGGAGCGGACCCAGCACCCAGCCAATGGCATATGAGTACTCTTGAGTGGCGGTTGATGGGCCAATGGCTGATGGAGCACACAGCACAGCCAATGGGAGAGCTGGAAAGTGCCAATATGCCAGGGCTTTCATATATATCAGATGCAGCCCAATTATTGGTTCTGTTATCTTTGGTTTGGACCAGGGTCATACGAGGAGGGCTCAGGCGGAATCTTTGTCCAGGGGCCCATAGCAGCACTTGGCAGTCCTGATGAAAGGACCCATTCAATGAATCTCTGTTACCTTTGTACAACCTCGTATGAACAAACTGTATTGCACAGAGATCTTATGTGGGCTTATTTGAGTAAAGAGATGAGAATGCTAAGGCTTGTATTCCCTATGCTTGGAGCACAAGTCTTGATAGCTTGTAATGTTTGCCTTTGCTAGGAGGGCAAATTAGAGGCCTGAGTTCTTCTCTGGCTAAGATCACATATCTGAGCTGTAGAAGGACTCTCCGTCTTTCCTCCTCTTCTTCTAAGAATTTATCTTGAAGCTGTTGCAGCAACTATTATTGGTGTAGCTAGCTGGTAGGCAGGTGGCAATAGCCTTTCCAGTGTATCAGATGCCTGTTTGGGGAACTACATGGATCTGTTGCTGGAATGTATCTTGAATATCTGGCACAAAAAGATTTACCAGCACATCCTATCGTCATTCCTTGGACATCATTCAAGCATTGCATTGTCATATTAAGAAAGGATCTTCTGTCTTCCAATACTCATCAACAAAATTGCTTTAACTAAAAAAAAAGGGGCCCTCACATACGGTGCCATCCTAAACAGGGTTATCCCCTTCTAAATTCATTGAAGTAAATGGTCTTTGTCCAGGGCCAGCTCCCGTCCCCAAATTAAACCCCCTCCCACTGGGCAAGCCACAAACAACCCAATGCCCTGAGGATCATTACCCAGAGAGGGAGGTAGCTGGGACCAGCCTAGCAAAGCAGGCAGTGACAGGGCCCAACCAGGTAGTGGCCCCTCCACTGCTAGAGAGGAAGATAGAAACCTGGACAGCCCAGCAGCAACATGTAAGGGTGGTGGTCAATAGCTGGAAAGGACCAGGGTAAGAAAATGATGGAGGAATGAGTCTGAGCCTGATATAGGGATGCCAGCCTTCAGATTGGACCTGGTGATCCCCAGGAATTACAGCTCATCTCCAAATTACAGAATTCAGTTTCCCTGGAGAGAATGGATGCTTTAGAGGGTGGATTATATGGCATTGTATCCCACTGAAGTCCCTGCCCTCTCCACGCTCCACCCCCAAATCTCCAGGCGTTTCTCAACCTGGGTCAGTTAACTCTACCCTCCATCCCCCATTGGTGGCCAGTGGGGGACCTGGCAACCCTAGCCTGATACCTTTAAAGCCCAGGAGGGTCAGCAAAAGACAGCCCTGAGAGTGGGTATCCACCTTCCTTTTATTACTCCCAGAAAGAGGTGGGCTGGACCCTGATTGGAGCCAAGGTCCAGGGGTGGGGCCAAGGGTTGTATGTAAGGGAGGCTTCTAAGCCAGGTCGGGGATGAAAAACTGGGTGGAGTACACAGGGCCAGAGAATGAGAGTGCAAAGGTATGGAAGGAAGAGGACCAGGATGCTTGAACCCCTTTTGCTTCCCATTTTGAGGCTGGCATGGAGTCTGGCCCAGACCCATCCAGGATAGCAGAGGGTGGCTGAGCCAGTACAGCAGAGGGGAAGCTTCACAGTCTTAGAATATAACTCTGCTTAGGATGGCTCTCTTAGGCTGCATCAGACGTGCCTTTAGATCCAACTCAGCTGCGAATGCCTGATGAATCTAAAGGGCACAATCAGACAGGAACATAAACTTCACCATTCAACTAGCCATTTCCTCCTGGGAAACCATTGTTGCCAATCTCCAGGTGGGGGCTGGAGATCACTCAGAATTACAACTGCTCTTCAGGTACCAGAGATTAGTTCCTCTGGAGAAAATGGTGGACTCTGTGTCATTATATCCTGCTGAGGTCACCACAGCAAATTGATGCTGAGTGCCCAAGGCTGGGACACTCTCCCAGAGCCTCTTTCTAGAGCTCATTGTATTTATTTCCACAATGGGCCGCAGCTGTCGGCACCCTGTGCTGCCCTGTCATGGAAGTGGAGTTAAAAGACATGGGGGAAAGTCCAGCCCTAATGCTTGCCGATGGACTATGGACATAGTTTTCTCTATCTTTTTTTTTTTTGTTTTTAAACTCTCTTAAAAAAAGAGAGAATTTTATTCTTTGTATAAGAAAAGGGAAGGGTAGACAGATGGAGAAAGAGAAAGATGGAGTGAAAATTTTTTCTGTTAGTGAGGGTTGAGTTTGAGGTTAATAACCAATACCAATTTTGGCATCCATCATGGTTAGAAGATCTTCTTTTTAACTATTGCAAAGTCCAAAATCACTCTGTTAATGCAGTTAGTAAAGTCCATTGGGAGCTTAGTAATTAAACAGCTCCTTCCAGATGCTACTACGAACAGTCCTCTAAAGTATCTTCTTTTTAATTTTCTTCCAGTTATGGATTGAGTCCATTTATAACTTTGAAGTCTTCCGGTTCCATCACCACTTTCCCCTGGGCTGCTGTCTTCTTCACTTATCCCAGTTTTGAATGCTGCATCCTCCTCCCTGCTGGCGTGTCTCTTCAGAAGTTTCCGTATTCTTGAAGATGAAATCCGTCTTCTTTCTTTTCTCTTTTTCCTTAAACTTCTGACCTTCAAGCTTCCAGGGCTCCATAAACTCTTCAGATGGAATTAGATCTCCAGTTTGTCTGCCTGCTATGCTCGACATCCCCTATCTACTGGCAGAGTATTTTCTTTTATACAAAGCGGAATAGGCTTTGGGAGCCTTATCCACCTCTTCTTTTAACTTTATCGCTTCACTGCCAGTTAGGGGTGCCAAGACATTTGTCAAGGTAAATCCGAGATCTTCTTTCTCTTCTTCTTTAACGCCCTGGAAACCTAGAATCAAATTCGATTTCTGTTCGATCTCCATCATCTTTCTAGTTGTTTCCGATATCTGTTTCTGTCGACTGATGAGAACACTTTCCATTTTGAACAGAGTTTCGTTGATTTTCTGCAATTGTTCCAGCAGGGGGCACAGCATCTCCTTTTCCTGTTGATTGACAGCAAGCTCTGGGGAGGGGCTGTCTGGACCGGAAGTCCCTACTCTCTTCTCTTCCGGTGTCTGCAGGACTTTTTCCATTATGGACATTTTGTTTTTTTGTTTACTTTTAAAAAGTTACGTAGCCGCATCCCCCAGGAAGCTAAGATGATCGCAATCTTCCATGCAACCCCAACGGTACTTTCACCAACACTTTGTTTTCTCTCTTGAAATGGAGAGGTGAGAGGGGTCCCCTCAAGGTCTGAGGAGAGAATCAAAGTCGATCAATTGCTTTCCCAAGATAAGGTGGGGCGGGGATTGAAGGGGAACCGCTGACATGCTTAGTGTGTTAATTTCCCCCCCTTACGTTCTGTTTTTAAATGCACCTGGTGGGGAAGTTCTACCAGTTATAAACAAAACATGTGCGTGAGAGGGACTATATAAAGGAGACCTGTTTTTCTAATAGAATAATTAACAAAGTCCTCAGACTTTTTCAAACTCAGCATTTTGACTGAGGAAAAAACCTCATTTCAGAAAGCACTTCCCTCCTGACCCAAACAGACAGTAATTTCTCTCCCCCCCGCCTTTTAGACCAGACAGACTATACACCACTCTCCTTGAGTTTTATGCCATCTTTTATTATACTGTCAGTTTATAATATAATGTATTATTAATATATATTATCATTATATGTATATTATTATTAATGTAATACATTATTATATACTACTAGGTATTTATTATATTTATGTATTAGAACGTTTATTATCATGATTTCACCCACTCTGAGCCTGGACACAGGGAAAATGGGATACAAATCCAGTAAATAAATAAATAAATCCCATGAGGGTTTTTTCCACCAGTACCTCTAAATTTATTCCCCCCGCCCCCCAATTGGAATACTTGAAAAAGTCCTCAGACTATTCAAACTTGGCATTTTGAGTGAGGAAAAACATCTTCTTAGAAAGCATTTCCCTCAAGACCACGGCCACACAACCCGGAAAATCTACATCAACTAATTTCCCTCATTAAATAAAAAAATATTTCAAAGGAGCTTATATTTTAAAGTGCACCCACAAGAGCTGTAAAGTATTGGGTTCATCGCATGGAGACTCGGACTACGACATGCATTCAGACGCGTTTATTGTACTTCACACACAAGACAAGGAAACTGGCCCCACAAGGGCCAACTGTATAACTCCCCCATCCAGTACACCCATGGTCCCATTGGAAGGTTTGAATTTCCCGCCAGATGGCCTATTGGTGGACACTAGGTGGTTTAGGATCTGAGGTCCCATTGTGTTTGGGCGACCCATCAGTAGCTCCACGGGGCATCAGCAACTGATGGGGTTGGGGGTAGTCCGCTGGGTCAGGAGGAAGCGGGCTAGATGGAACTCCCAGTCCCTGTCAGAGATTTGGCTGAGGGCCTCTTTCGCAGTGCGCACCATCTGCCTCCGCTTGGCCATTGGTTGCAGGGTTTTAAGGGGGCTGACTGCACATGGCGGATGAGGTTTCTCTGTAGGAAGTCCTGGAATTCCGCCGATGTAAATCCTGTCCTGTTGTTGGAGACAATGGTGTCCGGCAAGCCATGTGTTGCAAAGATCTGGCGCAGCGCCCGAATTATGGCTTTTGTTGACATCGTGGTTACTGGGCTGACCTCCAGCCATTTGGAGTAGGAGTCCACTGTTACCAAGAAGATTAGTCTCTGGAATGGCCCCGCAAAGTCTATGTGCAGCCAGGACCACGGCTTATGGGTGGACTCCCATGGCTGAATGGGAGCGCTGGGGGGATTCGAGTAGACTGCCTGGCATGTTTGGCACCCCCGTACCCAGGCCTCAATCTCCGCGTCAATCTCCGGCCACCACATGTAGCTCCAGGCCATCACCTTCATTCTGATGATGCCTGGGTGGGTCTTGTGGAGTGTTTCCAGGACCTGTTGCCGCAAGGCGCTGGGGACCACCGCCCTCTCTCCCCACAGTAGACATCCCTTCAGAGCTGACAATTCATCCCTGTGTTTAGCGAAAGCCATAAACTCAGGGCCTGCTGGGGCTGCGGGCCACCCCCTCACCACCCAGCCCCAAACCTGGGAGAGGACAGGTCCTGGACTGAGTGGCGGGCAACGTCAGCGGCCTGCAGGGGCGGCTTGGGAGGCCCTCAAGCAGGAGGACCCCAGGGGTGCAAGCAGGATCGGCATCCATGGATGGGAGTGGGAAGCGGCTTAGGATGTTGGCGTGTCCCATAGCCTTGCCTGGGCGGTGCTCAAGGCAGTAGGAGTAACCCACCAGTAATAGGAACCAGCAGAGAACCCGGGGAGATAGGACTTGAGGAGTCTGCTTGTCTGCAGCAAAGAGGCTGAGGAGCAGCTTATGATCAGTGACAATCATGAAGGGGCGCCCATACACATAGTTGTGGAATTTTTTTACCCCAGCGATGATCGCCAAGCCCTCCCGGTCGATCTGGGCGTAGTTACTCTCCGCAGCCAACAATGTTTGGAATAGTAGGCCACCAGAACCTCCCAGCTGTCCGGGAGAACATGCCCCAAGACCGCGCCCACGCCGTATGGGGAGGCATCAGAGGCGAGGCCCATGGGAAGGGACTCATCCAAATGAGCCAGGACCTTGTTGGAAATGAGGAGGACTTTAACGCCCTGAACACTGCCACTTCCCAGGGGCCCCAGGACCACAGCGCGGCCTTATCCAACAACCTATTCAGGGGCTCAGCTACTGCCACCTTGTGGGGGAGAAAGGCGTGGTAGAACTTCAGGAGCCCTAAAAACGCTTGAAGCTCTGCCTTAGTATTAGGCACGGGGGCCTCCACGATAGCCTTGACTTTGTCCCATGCTGGGTGGAGGCCCAAAGCATCGACCTGGAACCCCAAGATATCCACCTCTGGAACCCCGAGAAGGCACTTCTCCCTCTTGACCTTCAGGCTCACCAAGTTGAACTGGTGTAGGACAGCGCGGAGACGGAATGCAAAGTCCTCTGCAGTGGCCGTGGTGATGAGGATGTCATCGAAGAATGGCATCACTCCAGGGATCCCTTTTAACAAGGAGTCCATCAGCCGTTGGAATATCCCAGGGGCCACACTAACCCCGAACTGCAGCCGCTTGACTTTGAATGCCCCAGTGTGTCACTATGATCTGCACAGTGGCCATGGCCTCATCAACAGGCAGTTGTTGCTATGCTTGCGCATGATCCAACTTTCCAAAAATCTTGGCCCCAGCTAAGGAAGCTAGCACTCATGACTGGGACTGGGTACGAGTGGTCATGAAGGGCCTTGTTCAAAGTGCACTTATAGTCCGTGCAGATGCGGACGTCGCCATTGGGCTTTACGGGGGTCACTATAGGAGTCTCCCATGGTGTGTGCAAGACGGTTTCAAGGACCCCTTGTGCCACCAAGCAGTCTAGTTCTGCATCTATTTTGGGCTGCAGGGCTATCGGGGCGTAGTGGAACCTCATGCGAATAGGGGCAACCGGGGGTAAAGCTGTAGGGAAATCGGGGGGGCCTTATAACAACCCAGAGCCCCATCGAAAATCCCAGGGAATTCCCCGCAAACATCGGCAAAATCCCTTGGCACACAGTGCCTCACTTCTCCCACGATGATGCCCAGTGGCTTGAACCATGCCCACCCCAACAGGCTAACCAAGTTGCCCTCCACCACAATCAAGTCCAGTAAACCCTTGAACCCCCAGTACTTCACCTGGAATGTCCCATTCCCCGAATTGGAACTGGGTTCCTTTGGAAGTCCACCAGACTCAAGGGTGATGGGCGCAGGCAGGGCCCCCTGTTCAGGCAAAGTCTGTTCAGTTTTTCCACGGATATGATGGAGGCCGCTGACCCAGAGTCCACTTCCATTACGCAGAGGGACCCTTCTATTTGAACCTGGATCTGGATCTTCAGGGTTGCGGGCTGGTTGGGGAGGCAGAGTACCTGTAACGAGGGTTGGCAGGTCAAGAGGTAGAGGTCGTCCATTTCCGCGGTGGCCTCGTAGTGTGTGGAGGTCTGTTTTCACTGCTGCAGCTGTGGTGGAAGGTTCCGGTTGCTCCTGGATCTGCAGACTCGGGTGAGGTGTCCCTGTTTCCCACACATGTGGCATGTGGCACCCCAGAACCGGCACGACTTATGCTCATGCACCTCCTCACAGCTTGTGCACATGGCCCACCCTGCGGGTTTCCTGGAGTGTCCTGATGTGCCAGTGACTCCGGTTGGCTTCCTGTGGCCGGACGGGTGGACTAGGTGGACATCTTCCTCCTTGGAGTGCTCTAACCTCAGGTCGGGGAGCACGAGGTGGGACGTGGACTGTGACTGGTCCTGGTGGGAGGCCTTGTGGGCGATGGCAAGCTGGAGGGCCTTGTTGAGTTTGAGATTGGTGGTGCCAATCATCCTGTGGCAGAGCTTTATGTCACTGACTCCCCAGACAAACTGAATCAATATGTTCTCCTCCACTTTTGTGAAGGCGCACTCCATGGTGTGTTGGTGCAGCTCAGCCATAAAAGTGGCGGCCGTCTTGCTGGGCTTCTGGAGGCGCCCCTGGAACTCCATCCGCCTGGCCAGCATTGTTGGCCTGGGTGTCAAATGTTTAGTCAAGGCCTCGATTATTTCCTCGTATGTGCACTCGAGGATGGCCTTAGGGGCCAGGAGGCTCTTGGCAAGGCAGATGGTTGCCACGCCACAGGAACTTAAGAGGAGAGCCCTTCTCTTGCCAGCGTTGGTCACCTCATGGTAGGCTAGGTGGCAGGGCAGTTGATCCGTCCACGAATCCCAGAACTCGGGATGTGTGGGGTTGAAGACTTCGAGGTTTCCCTGAGTGGCCGCCATGACTCTAGTGTGGTGCGGGGAGTGGTGTCGGGGAGAACCAAGCACAATGCGGTGCTGCTGAAGAGTGGTGTGGGGTGCGGTGGCTTCCACTGGATCGGTGCTCGCTGCACTGGTTGGAGAGTCAGGCCTGCTCATGGGATCCCATCCTTGTTGCCAGTGTAAAGTACTGGGTTCGTCGCATGGAGACTCAGACTACAACATGCGTTCAGACGCATTTATTGTACTTCACACACAAGGAAACTGGCCCCACAAGGGCCAACTATATACACCCCCACCCAGTGCACCCATGGTCCCATTGGAGGGTTTGAATTTCCCGCCAGATGGCCTAATGCTGGACACTTGGTGGTTTAGGATCCGAGGTCCCATTGTGTTTGGGACCCAAGCTCCTTACTTTACTCGTGGACCCCTGGTGGTGGTCCGCGTACATAACAAGAGCCCTCGGTTTTCCCACTGGAATAAATGAAAAGTCTATCAGTCTTTTTGATGCTATACATTTGACAAAATAAAAGTCTTGTTTTAGGAACCATTTATCTCACTAACAACAGCTATATTACTACTCTACAAAATAAATGTCTCCATCAAAAAACTGAATGCAATCTATTTTGAGCCCATGTCCTTGAGATGGAATAATAATGTTAAAGCCACCACAGGATCACTTCTTCTTTTACCTGGAATAGAATCCATTCAGTCGTCTTCTCTTTTTCTTTGTACCCCAGACATTGCCTTTTCCAACAGTAGTAACTCTTGGCTTCATTCCATAATCTGAGGTTTTAGTCCTCTCTCTATGGAGCAAGGAACTTTTCTAAGTAGCAGAGCTCTTAATCTTCAGTAAGACATTCTGTTTCATAAATTACCCTATGAGGAGTCCCTAGAATACTGCTATTATTATTGAAACAAATAATTGTAGCAGAGAAATGGGGTGCAGAACAGTACGTTATAGCTTAATCTCGTCAGATCTCTGAAGCAAACCAAATTGGTATTTGGATGGGAGATCGCGGCCAAGGAAGACTCTGCAGAGGAAGGAAATGGCAAACTACTCCCTTTCACCTGTGAATAGGATTGCCAATCCCCAGTTGGGGGCAGGGGATCCCCTGGTTTGGAGGCCTGCAGGCTGGAGAAGCCAGAGGACAAAAACAGCCTAGCTTCTATCAGCAACTCCAGAAAAGCAGGATTTTGTTTCCCACCAAAAGATTTGCCTTTAAGGCCACCTAGACCCAACCCAAACATCATGTGAAAATGTTGGATGTAACAAGTTTAAAACACTTCAGTATTTACAGGGTTAATGTTGTTAGTATTGGTAAACAGGAAGTCACATATTTGTTTGTAATCAATGTATTTACTCAGTAGAATGCCCGGGAACTTTGTAAGAACCTTAGCTATCTGATTGGAAATCAATGCATCAGGTATTTAGCATATTGGGGTTCTCCTTCTTGTTCTTTGTTCTTGTTGAGGAGGAGAAGCTGTTCCTGTCTATCTATCTAGCTGTGAGGATGTAGCAATGTAGCTCTTTGTTATTTTACTTCCTGAGTACCCTTTTCCCATGTTAGTGTTATAGTAAACTTTTATTTTTGTTGTTCAGTCGCACAGTCGAGTCTGACTCTTCGCGATCCCATGGACCAGATCACGCCAGGCCCTCCTGTCTTCCGCTGTCCTCTGAAATTTGCTCAGTTTCATGTTCGTTGCATCGATGATATTGTCTAACCATCTCATCCTTTGCCGTCCCCTTCTTCTTTGACCTTCAATCTTTCCCAGCATCAGGGTCTTCTCCAGTGAATGCTCTCTTCTCATTTGGTGGCCAAAGTATTTGAGCTTCAACTTCTGGCCTTCCAGGGAACAGTCAGGGTTGATTTCTTTTAGGATTGAATGATTTGATTTCCTTGCAATCCAAGGGACTCTCAAGAGTCTTCTCCAGCACCATAGTTCAAAAGAAACTATTCTTCGGCGCTTGGCCTTCTTTATAGTCCAACTCTCACAGCCATACATTACTACTGGGAATACCATTGCTTTGACCATGCGGACTTTTGTTGGCAGGGTGATGTCTCTGCTTTTTATCATGCTGTTTAGGTTTGCCATCACTTTCCTCCCAAAGAGCAGGCGTCTTTTAATTTCATGGCTGCAGTCACCATCTGCAGTGATCTGGGATCCCAGGAACGTGAAATCTGTCACTACTTCTACAACTTCCCCTTCTATTTGCCAAGGAGTGGTGGGGCCAGATGCCATGATCTTAGTTTTTTTGATGTTGAGCTTCAAGCCCACTTTTGCGCTCTCCTCTTTCACTCTGAGCAAGAGGTTCTTTAGGTCCTCTTCACTTTCTGCCATCAGAGTGGTATCATCTGCATATCTGAGGTTATTGATCTTTTCCCCAGCAATCTTAACTCCAGCTTGTGATTCATCCAGGCCAGCATTTCGCATGATGTACTCGGCATATAAATTAAATAAGCAAGGTGACAATATACATCCTTGTCGTACTCCTTTTCCTATGCTAAACCAATCAGTTGTTCTAACTGTTGCTTCTTGACCTTTATACAGGTTTCTCAGGAGACATGTGAGGTGGTCTGGTACCCCCATTTCTTTAAGAACCTGCCATAGTTTATTTTATACTTTTATACTTTTATATTAAACATGGACTCAGTCTCTCAGTACTTGCTCTGCTGACTCTAATGATTTTACTCTGCTTAAATACAAATTTTTCTTTAAGAAACCCAACAGAAAACCTGTTACATAACTTGTTCAGCTCCAGAGTCCTCCAGTGCAGTGATCCCTCTAAGCTGAGTTAATGTGAGCTAACTCACAGTTTTTAGCCTCCAGCTCACAGATGTTTGTCTTAGCTCAGGAAGGCTGGCTCCAGAGCAGTGTTCCCTCTAAGTTGAGTTAGTGTGAGCTAGCTCATAGTTTTTTAGCCTCTGGCTCACAGATGTTTGTCTTAGCTCAGGAAGGATGGCTCCAGAGCAAACTAATTTATGCAGCAGCCCAATCACCTGCTCACAACTTTAATGCCAGTAGCTCACAAAGTAGAATTTTTGCTCACAAGACTCCACAGCTTTGGGGGAGCATTGCTCCAGTGTAACAAGGGCTCAAAACCAGGGCTGGCTCGAGGTGCATCTGTGCCCTAGGCGAGGCGCAGATGCCAACCTCCCAGTGGGTCCTGGAGACCCTATTGCCAGTGCCGCCTTTTGCGCCTCAGCCGGCTGGGCGTCCGTTTACTAGCGGCGGTGGCAAGTCCCTGCGCTGGCCACCTCCTCCTCCTCCCCCCAAGTCCTCGCGCTGGCTGCTGCCTCCTCCTCCCCCCCCCGAGGGGGAGGGCAGGCAAGCTCTGGCACCGCCTTCTGCGCCCTGGCCAGCCGGGCATCCTTTTAGCGGCGGCGGCAAGTCCCTGCGCTGGCTGCCTCCTCCTCCTCCCCTCCAAGGGGGGAGGGGGAGGGCGGGTGAGCTCTGGCACTGCCTTCTGTGCCCCGGCCGGCCAGCCAGGCATCCTTTTACTGGCGGTGGTGGCGGCAGCGAGTTCCCGCTGGCTGCTGCCATGCCGCCGACAGCGAATCCCCTCTGGCTGCCGCCATGCCACCGAGGGGGGAGGACAGGTGAGCTGTGGGAGCTCAGGAGTGCCCCGGCCAGGGCAGTTTGGTGCCCCTGTGGGCTGGCACGCCCTAGGCGAGCGCCTAGTTCACCTAGCGGGCGAGCCGGCCCTACTCAGAACTGCCCACATTATGGCTGTATGGAGCAACTGTGAAAACACACATGAAGCTGCTTTATACTGAATCAACCCGAGAGCCAGTTTGTTGTACTCTGGAGGACTCTGGAGCTGAGCAAGTTATTTAATAGGTCTTCACATGATATTTGGGTTGGGTCTAGGTTACCAGAAAGCAAATCTTTTGGTGGGAAGCAAAATCCTGCTTTTCTGGAGTTGTTGATAAAGTATAGGCTGTACAGAAATCTAAGGTTTTTGTCCTCTTGCTTCTCCACCTGCAGGCAGCAAGGGGTGGGGATTTTTGTTCAGGGCATGTTTGTGTTTTCTTCATCAATTAATTTATTTTGCCATTATTTGAAGCAGTGCACTTAAAAAAAGTTTTAAAAATGTAGATCCACGGGTGGAATATGTCATGCTTTTTTTTTACACACAGGAGGGAATTCCTCTTTCGGGACCGATATAGGTGCATCCTCTACAACCAGCGAAGGGGGTTTCTTCTTCTTTTTGGCTATCTAATAATCAGCTCCTACCAAGGACTGGTTTATCACCATCATTTTAGATGGCTCTATTTATTTTATGTGTTTTATGCCCTGCTGGCTTGTTTCTGTTGGCATATTTTTATTGATTAGTTATTGATTTTGTTTTTACTGATGATTTTTTTTACTTTTATTTGCTTTGTTTGTTTTACTATTTCAGTACTAATGTGCTGCCTCAAGGAAGACTGGAGAATTGGCATATACATTTTCTAAATAAAACTAAATACCATGTTTTTCTTCAAAGCTATGTGTACTTTATTCATATTCAAAGATATGCAGATTTAATTAGTTAAAATTATTTTGATAAAATGCATAATCAACTAAGACTTTTTTTCCAAGCGATTACCCTATTTAGATAGATATAAAAACAGTGTCTCATGGGAATCTGTGCATTATGTCCATTTAAAAACATAATTGATGCCCATTGGAGATCTAAGGGAGACACCAAATGCAAAGGGGAAAAAAATAGTTATCAACTGCTCAGAGCAAACATCTGTTGTCTTTCCTTACATCCCTTGGGAGGATGCTGTCTTGATGATCTGGAATGTTCGCAGACAATGTCTGGCAAAGTTATGAGTTCCATTGGAAAGTTATTGGTTAGCTGGAGGACAAGAGTGTGACTTCAGATACTTTCCACTTCAGTTCTTCAGGGGCAATCTCTATCTTTCCTTGCATACAATGGTAGCCACCCTCAAAGAAGGGAGATAGACCTAAGGGAAGGAAGAATACAGCAGTTATTTCATAGGTCCAAAGCTCCTGTAACTTACAGCAGTTATTGCTGGATACAGTGATGTCTTCACTACAATTCCCATGGCATGCTGAAGCACCTGGGGTCATTCTGGACTGCAGAAATTTTAGAGATCATGAAGAGATCCCTGTTCTTCACTATACAATTAGTTCTCAACTTTGCTACATTGGATGCCGCACAACACTTCCAAAATGAACATAAAACCTGCAAGTCAGTGTGTAGCCTTCATACAAAGAGGCCGTGTCTTTTGAGCCACTTACTAAGGGCAGATGTCTTTTGCCTTCCAAGCACGGAGGACCTCAGCAATATTCTTCTTCTCTCCATTGGGTGTTCTCAGGTCATCAGCAGCAGCTCCATTGAAATTTCCACAGGGACCACATAATTTCCCTGCCAGGTTCTCCTTGACTCGGACTGTCAGTCCTCCATCGCGGTGGAGGTAAACTTGCATGTGAGAGGCCTGGTCGACCAAGATGCCATCCTGAACATTGCTCACAGAGAAGGCTTTAGAAATATTGTATGGCAGTCTTACTAAGCGTCCGTTGACCTGGAACATAGGAAGATCAGGGCAAGGAAAGAGACGTGGGCTTGAACAAATGTTTAGAATCCAGCAGGAACCACATGATATCATACGGAAGAACCCATGGTGATCAAAATAAAGGAAACATTGGAGTCTGCTATGCATAAACTTGAAACTGCACATGTATGAACCACTTAATGTTACTCTTTAAATGTTGTGTGATTATTCTTTCTGTAAGTTAATTGGACACATACTGTGGTCCTTAGCTGTCTTGTAGCTTCTAACCAGCAGAATGGACTGCCTGAGGATAGAGTCCCTTCACTTTTGATTTTGGGAGCAGTCGTAGGGAGTGAAGTAGAGATTAATGTCAGATCTGAGAGACTAGAGTTCCAGTTATGCTTGTCAGGAGACCTTCTGCTGGTGGCCCCCTGATCTTTGCCATCACTTGGTAGGGGGGGAAATAAGGCAAAATCATTGTTGCATCAATGATATGATGTAATTTCCAGATTGAACGCAGAAGTGACATTATAATGTTCAAGATTTCAGTGGAAACAATGTGGTTTTACCATAGAGACTCAGCTGAATCCTAGAATGCTATGATAGGACGTATCGTCTGAGTTCACCCTGAAAATTACATCAAGCCATTGACTGGACATCCCCCCTTCCCTTTGCATCAGTCTCCCAGACACCAACTGGCAACCCTAGTTTAAATCCTTACTCTGCCATGGCTAAGTAAATGTATAGGGAACCCCCCCCCTTGACTCAAGAGCTATGACAATAGTTCTGAACAGTAAAACAAATAGTCTGATTTTAATAAATGTCTATATTCCTCCTCTTTTGCTAAAAGTCTAATTAGATGAAGCTTGGAGCTCTCTGGAGAGTTATATCTATATATCTAATTCCCAAGTGGCCCCCTGTGTGCGGATATCTAAATCCGCACATCGGGGGCACCTGGGGGGCAGGGAGATTTTCCTGCGCACATGGGGCAGTCCCCACGTGTGCAGAAAAATCTAAAAAGTTTTTAAAAGTGTAGAAGGGATATCTAAATCCCAAAAAAAGTAAGAGCATTCCCTGCGCATGCGCAGGGAACGCTCTGGGAACTCTGCAGCGGCTGGCGGCTAAAAGTCGCTCAGTCCTTGCCACCAGAGCCTAGGGGGAGAGGAGATCAGCGGACGAGGATCGCCGGAGCTGAAGGGGGGAGGAGATCGGCGGGCCCGGCAGCTGGAAGCCGCTCGGGCCTCCCCTCCAGAGCGGGGGGTGGGGGAAAGACGAGATCAGTGGAGGAGGAGGATCGCCAGAGCTGGGGGGGGAGGAGATCGGCGGGCCCGGCGGCTGGAAGCTGCTTGGGCCTCGCCTCCGGAGCCGGGGGATGGGGGGAGGAGGAGATCGGTGGCGGCGGAGGAGGGGGACATAGCTGGAGCCGGGGGTGGGGAGGAGGTGATCGCCGGAGCCGGGGGTGGGGGAGAGAACATCGCCAGAGCCTTCCCCGCGAATATCGCGGGTCCCTCTTCTTGTAGTAAATCTAATTGCGGAGCATCCGGAGGCCACTGTTTTACTTCTTGGAGATTTTAATGCCCGCCTTGGCCCAGATGATCCAAGTCTGGAATTTAAATATAAGGCATTTTTTAGTGACTCGTATGAGTCTTATAAATTTTCTCCTCTTCCTAGGTATTTTAAGGATTCCACTTCAAATGTTGCAGGTTTATATCTAGCCAAAGTGGCCTACAAGTTGGGTCTGTACATTTTAAATAGTACTTTCTTGGAAGATTATTGTGCTGAGTTTACCGATATGTCGGGTCAGAGACTTAGCACTATAGATTATATATTAGCATGCCCTTCTCTATTACCTCTAATAACTAACTTTAAGGAGCTTCCATTTTTTGATAGTGACCACTTCCCCCTCTTCATCCAATTTAAGTTTCCTTCTTTATTTCAAGCCACTTCCCTTCAGCCTTTACATGAAGATTCCCAGGTATTAGGTCATAGGGTGAGATGGTCTCCTGAGATGCAAGCAAAACTCAGAAAAGTAATTGAGGCTAAAGGTTCCCAAATTACCAAAATTATCTGCCAGGAATTTAACATACCGAGTGACCTTCTTACATGTTATAATAGATTTGTCCAGGATTTTTAACTATTCTATGGCTCCGATCACATGCACAATTAGCCATGCCATAGGCATGAATGCCAGGTGGATTTTATGGGCGTGACTACATGGGAACATCTGGCTAGCGTCCTGCACCCCTCGGCAACCCATTGTGCTCCGCCTCAAGAGTGGAGCTAAAAGACACTAGGGAAAGTCCACTATCAAACGGGTTGCTATGGGCCATGGACGGACTATCCCCTGTGTGATTGCAGACAGCTCCACTGCCCAAGCGGCAGTGTGGCACAATTTTTTTTTAAAAAATGTTTTGCACATGTGCATATCTGCATATGCATGCACACAATGGTGAAAGTCACAAAAACAAACCTACCAGAAGAAGGACATCCAGATGACCTGATCGCAATCATTGTGAGAGATGGCTGTCCAGATTGGCAAAATTGTGGTTTCAGAGCACAAATACCTGGAAAGTACTTGATTTTCCCAGTGTCGGAAAACGTGCTAGGGAACCAGGACTCTGTGATCATGCAAATGTGGGTCAAATTGCTATGGAACAATAGCCTCGCTTTCCCACCCCACATTATCTTGCTCATGTGACTACGCCCTATGTGAATCTAAAGACCATTCCACCACATCTTACAAGCAATCCAAACCCTGCTTTGATGTGAATTGCCAAAAAGCAAGAAAAGAGCTTTCTGCCATTTACTATCAGTTTAAAAAATCAAGTGGTGACCAAAGATTTCTAATCCAACAAGACCTCTGGTCCCAAAAAAAGGATTACAAACACCTAATCCAACAAAAGAAAAAAAATACACCAAAGCTCTTTGGGCAGAATTAATTCTGGCTGCCAAACAGAAAAACTCCTCCCTCTTTTGGCGATTGGTCATTGATAAAATTTTTCTCACAGACTGATCCTCCAATAGGTTAAAGGTAAAGGCTTCCCTTTCTCGAAAGCCAGTCAAATCTGACACTAGGGTTGCAGTGCTCCTCTCCATTTCCAAGCCGAAGAGCCAGCGTTGCCCAAAGACATTTCTGTGGTCATGTGGTCGGCATGACTAGATGCCGAGGTGCACGGAATGCTGTTGCCTTCCCACCGAAGTGGTACCTATTTATCTACTTGCAGTTTCTTGCTTTCAAACTGCTAGCTTGGCAGGAACTGCAACCAGAGACAGGAGCTCACTCTGTCATGCAGCACTCTCAACTGCTGAACTACTGATCTTCCAGCCTGCAGTTCAGCGTCTTAACCACTGAGCTACCACAGCTCCTGATCCCCCAATACTGCCTTGCAAATGGGTTACTTTTTTTGAGCAATTGTATAAAGACTCTCCTTTTACCCCAGTGACAACTCCTAACTTTGAGGACTTGCCTTCCTGGCTGCCAGTTTCTCAAGAGGAAATTAAATCCTATATTGTTCAGTTAAAATCTGCTAAGGCTCCAGGGTCTGACGGACTGCCACCTGAATTTTTTGAAGAAAATATCGATTGGTGGGCACCCTTCCTTGCAGTCCTTTTCATTCTTATCAGTTCTTCAGGCCTTATCCCCTCAAGGTGGAATACGGCAATAGAGGCCCCCATATTCAAAAAGGGCACAAGAGAAGAGCCCACAAATTATCAGCCTATTAGCGTTTTAAATATATGTAGCATTTTATATGCTAAACACCTTTTGGTAAAGCTTGAGGACTGGCTGATCCAAGAAAATGTGATTATGACAGAGCAAGCTGGTTTTAGAGAGTTTAGATCCACTTTGGACCACTGCCTTACAATTCAACACCTTATAGAAAAATACGCTGCTAAAGGTCCTAATTCACTTTTTGCTGCTTTCATTGTCTTGAAAGCGGCTTTTGATTCAATATTGAGGCCGAAATTGTGGGCTGGTTTAGAAACTTCCTCAATTGACAGAAGGCGTCTCTTTTTGTTGTGGACTCTTCGTGATAACACCCATTTGCAGGTTAGGCTTAACAGGAAAGGAAATTTATCGAACCTTATTAACACCTAGAGGGGAGTTAGGCAGGGTTGCGTACTAGCCCCTTCCCTGTTTAATCTATATATTAATGATATAGTAAGTTACTTGGACTCCCCCAGTTTACATCCACCAAAACTTAAACAACAGCATGTGTCTATCTTACTGTATGCTGACGATGCTGTCATCTTAGCTAGAACACCAGTTGGCCTTAGAAGAGCTCTCAGTAAGTTTGCAGACTTTTGTAACAATAAGGATCTAACAATAAATTTTCAAAAGACCAAGATTATGGCCTTCGGGCCCAGACAAAAGAAAATCTGGTCTGTAAATGGGCTCTCATTAGAGGTTTCCTGCTTTAAATACTTAGGTTTGGTCCTTCAATCAAATGGGGCTAGGAAAGCCCATATACAGTATGTCGCCTCCCAAGGTGAAAGAACAGCTAATGCTATTCTTAAGTTCTATTGCACCAAAGGGGCCTATTATGTGCCAGCTGCCCAAAAACTCTTTCTAGAAAAGGCAGTTGGACAGATGCTCTATGGCACTTTTATTGGGCCTCCTTCCTCTAGTTTTGCCCCTTAGAGCGGGTTCAGTCCAAATTTTTCAGAGCAGTTCTTCAGGTCCCGAGGTGTGTATCAAATACACTGGTCCATCTAGAGACAGGTGCTGTATCAATGGAAGACGAAATTACTTTAGTTTCACTCCAGTATTGACTTAAACTAAATTTCCATCCTCAGGGACTAACCCACTTATTACTCTCAGACAACTTTCAATCCAAATGGCTGAGAGCAGTTCATAATAAATTATATGCTCTTGGCTTTTCCCCCCAAGCGATTTTGAGTATGTGTTGGGGTGTAGCAAAATCAGACCTAAAACAGAGAATGATGGACATGGAGAGACAGACAAATCTTGGTAGATGTCCTAAGTTTAGAGCCCCAGATTTTGTCAAATATCGCTTGCAACCCATGTCCTATTTATTGCAGCTTGATACAAGTTTAGGAAAGCCTTCACATTAGCTAGATGTGAGGCTTTCTTTCTGCGATGCTTGAGGGCAAATTCAAAAGGATCTCTACTGAATATAGACTTTGTCAATGCGGCTCAGGAGAGATACAAACTATTGAGCACATGTTCAGATGTAACTGGTATAACAAGATCCGTGACAAGTATATTACTCCTCTTATAACAGATATGGTGGGACAATCAGGTGCTGAGCAGTATAACTGATAGTTAACTGATGGGAACCAGACAATTACCGAAACTGTGGCAAAATTTTGGGTAGCATGCTACTGCATCCGAAATACATGATCAAATTTATAATAATAGTTGCCTAATAGTCTCTGTTTTATGTTCTTCCTTTATTTTATTATACTCAACTGTATTTTTATAGAGTTTTATTTTATTGTCCTAAGTTCAGTTATATGAATGTTATGAATGTTATATTTAAGCATGTGTGTTTTATGGCTTGTTGCCATAATAAATGCCTAACTGACTGACTACTTTGCCATGGAAACTTTCTGGTGACTTTAGGCCAGTCACACCAACCTAACTCTCAGTGTTGTTGTTGAGAAGAGAAAATAGAGGCAGGCAGCACTGT